>WQNJ02000028.1:1255000-2510000 GCA_016584745.2 Phylloscopus trochilus trochilus | reverse complement strand
GGTGATGTCAGTCTACACACAATGGGGTTCCCCAACTCCAAGGTGACCTCCATCCCTCACATCACAGGGACCCCCAAGCCCAGGGCAACCATGGGGTCTCTTAACCCCAGGGTGACCTTGGCCTCCCAAAACACGGGTTCCTCCACACCCAGGGTGACCTTTGTTCCCCTTACAACGGGGTTCCCCAATCCAGGGTGACCTCCATCCCCCATACCACGGGTTCCCCTAAACACAAGGCGACCTCTGCCCCTTAAACCATGAGATCCCCCAACTCCAGGGTGACCTCCATTCACCGAACATCACTGCCCCCAAAACCCCCATCCCCCGTATCATGGGGTCCCCCACCCCCAGGGTGACCTCCATCCCCCACACCACAGCCTCTCTCAGCCCCAGGGTGACCTCTGTCCCCTCCACCACAGGGTCCCCCGTGTGCCCCCCATCCCCACCCCCCAGCAGAGGGGCTTGGGGGGGCGATTAAAGCGGCGGGATCACACCAACCCCATCCCACCCCTCCAGCACAACTCCCACCCGGGAGGGACCCCGCTGCCCCCTCCCCACGGCGCTGGTTGCGGGGGGGGTCCCCGTGTTGGGTGGGCGAGGGGGGGGGTCACTCACCCGCGGGCCGCGCCGTCCAACGGGGGCTGCGCTCCTCCATGGGCAGCGCCGGAGGGAGCGGAGCGGAGCGGAGCGGAGCGGAGCTGAGCCGAGCCGTGCCGTGCCGAGCCTTCCCCCCGCCGCTTCCTGCTTCCCTCGGCGCCCGCCCGCCGCCCCGGGAGCCGCACGGCTGGAGCGTGACTCACCGGGGGCCGGGCCGGGCAGGGCAGGGCAGGGCAGGGCGGCGGGGGCGGGCACCGGCAGCGAGGCACGGGGGAGCTCCCAAAACTGAGATGCTGGGCAGGGGGCGGGATCTCCCCCAGCACACGGGACCACCCCCCAGTTCACCGGGAATGGGGGTGCGGGGTCTCCCGCGGGGGTCTCCGTCCCTCCGCAGCAGGATAGGAATTAGGGGTGAGGAGGGTGTCCCTCCTGATGGCGGCACGCAGGTGACCCCTCCCCAGATGGAGAGATGGGGGGATGCCTGTGCCAGGCACTGATGGAGGTGAGGGGTTAGGGTGGGATCCAGGCCTTAGACCCCCACCCCAACGCTGCTCCAAGATACCCTGGGGCTCAGGGGTGCCAGCGTGGCCCAGCACAGTGAGCACCCAGGGTGGTCCTGAGCCCTGACCCTGCAGAAATAAGGGGTGCTCTTAGGGCAGCCCCCTTGGGGCACCCCAATGCCCCAGGCACCCTCTGCACCAGGCATGGGAGAGGGAGCAGCACTGTCCCTCCCAGGGGGAGATGGTGGTGGTGGTCCCCCCTGTGCCATCCCACCGTCACCTGGCCTTGGGGACACCAGTGACATGAGTGGGGTGGGGCTCAGCCCACTCGCACAGGAGGAAGTTGCCCATCATTCACCGGCCACACCAGTCGGCTCCAGGAGCCAGACAGGCTCAGCTGGCCCGGACAAGCCAGACCCCTGCTCCCCTTGGGCAGGAAGGAGGCTTCGGTGAGGAATCTCATCCTGGCACTGCCAGCCATGAGCTGGCACCTCTGCAGGAGGAGACACAGGCCGTGACAGAGACACCCAGCCATCCCCAAACAAACTGCCACACCACCACACACCCCCCCCGCACCCCACAAACCCCTTCCCAGCTCACCCTCGCCTCGGCATCCCCTCCATCCTCCTCCTCTTCCTCCAACAGGCCCCAGGGCCCGCCACGCCGGTGCTGCCGCGGTGCCGCTGCCGCCCGCCACCCCCCCAGTCCTCCTCGTGCTTCCCCCCCAATCCTCCTCGTGCTTCCCCCCACCCCCAACTCCCTTTTCCCGTTCTATTTTAAATTTTTATTGCATTCTTTTTAAAGAATACAGAGGAACAAATGCCCTTATCAGCAATTCTCACAAGGTATAAAGAGCCGCTTTTATCTCCTGCCTTTACTAATCTAGAGCGAGCCAATGCCTGTTAATTTTTTAATTTTCCTGGTGAATGCATTTGTGGTTCCGTCAGCATCCATCCGGACACGCACGCAGGATCCCCTCGGCATCCCAGCCCAGCCACCCCGGCATGGGATTGACACCGTGCTGGCAGAGCAGTGGCTCATGGTTTGGCAACCCACAAAGGGGTTTTGTGCACTGGGAAGTCCCGTGTGCCACACGAGGCTCAGCAGGACACCCCGGGATGTGTCACCACCCCCAAGATACGGAGGTGCTCCCACAGATGCCAGCCTGGCTCTGCCTGGCCACAGGGAACGCTGACAGCGTGGGTCTCCATGCTCAGCACAGGGATAGACCCCATGCCAAGCTGTCCAACTGCTGTTGTCACCCTCTGTGGCCAAGGTCCCCGCAGGGGCAAAGGGGGGGTCACCCCTGTGTCCCCCCCCCAGGAAGGGACGCAGCGCAGGCTGCCTGCACAGCAGGGCTGGGAGCGCAGCAGCCGGACGCGGTGCGCAGATGAGATGTGGCAGGCGTGTAACAAGCCATTAGTCACTGTCACCTTTGCCCGGCAGCCACTGGCAGGGTAATAAATCCCGGGCTGACTCCAGCAGGCCCGTTCCAGGCCACGGCTCCCAGCTTGCCTCCCCGCCACTGCTGGCTGGGCTGTGAGCAGCCTGTAAATGCAACCCGGCCCCCCCACACCCCGAGGGACACAGCGCCTTGCGGGGTCCCCAAACCACAGCCAGAGCCCTGTGGGGCTGATGGATGGGTGACACGGGCCGCTGCATTCCTGAGCAACACCCCTTCTTAGGGAACGTGAGGGGTCACAAATCCCCAGCACCAAGCAGCCCCCTGGCCCTGCAGGCTGCCCCCCGGCTCTCCCTGCCCGCCCCAGCTTCCTGCCCGCTGCACCTTGCGGTTCCTGAGGCCAGCCCAACGCCAGGAACCGGCATTGGCGGTTGTTACCGGATCAAAGGAGCCTGGCAGGGCCCAGCACAACACGGCCCGGCGCGCCCGCCGGGAAGGGCTGGCAAACAAGCCGGCCCAGGGAGGCGGCAGGCGGGAAGCACGCATGATACCTCTCCTAAAAATGCTGCTGCTCCTGACGGACGGGGCGGCCGAGTCCCTGGAGCCGCGGTCCATCCCAGCCCCGGGGGGCCCCCCGGCTCCCCAGCACAGCCAGCCCAACACCGCGGCTCTCCCTGGCGCCCATGGCCTGACTCACGGCCCCGGGGATGGCGGTGCTGTCGGGGTCACCTTCCCAGCAGGGCTGCGGGTGTTGGATCCCAAGCCGCTGGGCCTGAGCCTTCCCCGGGAGTCCCAAGCAGCACATCGGGACGATGGTCACCCCACAGCGGGACAGGGGACATCCCTGGGGAATGGCAGCCCCGTACTCTCCGGTATCCCCCCGCATCACCTACTTGTGGCTCCGGCGTCCGCACCCTCCGCATCCAAAGGCGTCCGCTGGCCGATGTCCGGGACAGTGCTGCCCGTTCCCGGGCTCTCCCCAGCGCTGGCCACCCGGTGCCGGGACTCACCAGCCGCAGGCTTGGCGGCGCCTGTCTCCAGGGATGAAGAGGACGCCTGGAAGAGAAGCAGGACAGAGACTCAGCGCCGTTGCCTCTCCCAGTCAGAGCAGCGCCGGCCCGGGTGGGGGGCACGGGGTGGGGGGAGGTTGGGGGCTCACAGACAGAAGATGCTTTTGTTTTCCTGCCGGCCGGTGCACGTGGCCGGCGCAGGAGCCGCACGCCAGCCCGAGCCACGGGGCTACAGCTGGATCCGGCCGATGGCTCCCAGCACAGCCAGACAAGAAAGGCTGCAGGGGGGGTGAGGACATGAATCAAAGCGGCGTCCCCTCGCCCGCCGGCGGCAGCTGGCCGGTTAGGCAGCTCCCGATTACTCAACCGGGCAGTGTTTACTCGAGATCAACAACCCCCCCCTCCATCGCCTTGCCTGCCAGGCAGGCCAGGGAAACGTGCTGCTGGGATGGGGATGGCATTCCCGCTGTTCCTTGTTTGGGGGCAGTCCCTCTCCTCGACCCCCCCCCGGGCTCTGCAGTGGCCCGGGGTTTGTTGTAGCTGTCACTCTCCTGCCTGGGCACACAGCTTGGGCTGTCACCGCTCCTGTTTAGCTTTAATAAAGCAATAGCCAGTGACACCACGCTCATCCCAGCACCGTTGTGCCACCTGGGGAAAGACACACGGACAACCCAGGTTCACAGGATGCGGCGCCCAGCCCAGGTACGGCGGGATGCAGGTGACCTCCCCCTGCCACAGGTGACATTCCATTTTCTGGGGATTACTCCTTACAAACACGGAGATGGATGGTCGGCGGGAAGCCCTTAGGACTCAACGAGCCACGCACACCAGCGGACGTATAAATTTCCCGTTTGCTTCCTGGAAAGGTTTAATTTATGGAATCCATATGGCAGCGCCGCGCAACCGCCAGCGCTTGGCACATCCCGTGAGTCCTCGAGTGCCACCACGTCCCAGCTCCAACTGGCGGGGTGCCACCGGCTGCCCCGGTGACGGCGGGATGCTCTTCCCTCTCCCAGTGATTAACAGAAGGTGACTTTCACAGCGGGCAGGGGACAAGCCCAGGGATCAGCCCCCACCTCTGACAGCTCGGTGTGGGATCCCTGGAGGTGGCAGGGATGTCTCAGGGGGGAGGCTGTGCCACCACTGCTCCTTCCAGGACAATGCCAGTGGCAGCAGCAGAGAGCAGTACCCTACCTGTGGGCATGGGAAAAGGCTGGGGCACACTTTGATACCTGGAGCAACTAATCATTAATTGGCATTAATCACACCCCATCACGTGTCACAGCAGCATTGGGCAAGGCACAACTGGGAAGTGCCAGAGCAGGGCCTTGGTGGGGAAAGTGGATTTTGACAGCTGGGCCAAGGCTGGCACCCTCCTGCTCCCCAGGAGCCCCCCACACCCCAACTCACCCCCCAACCCACCCATCAGCCCCGCAGCCCCCACCCTCCTCTATTTTCCTGCAAAGGCACCAGAGATGGGTCCCACCTGCCCAAGGGCAACCAGGATCCCACCCCCCCCTCCCCACCCGTGTCCCCTGGGACCCCCAGGCACCGCAGGGAGCCCCGGCCGCCTCCTTGCTTTAACTTCACCCTGCGCTATCTGTCAGCAAATCATCCCCGGTTACACAGATAAGGAATAATTGATGCAAAGGAGCCATCTGTTTGCGAACACGGAATATCTGCTCAATTAGGAGGGATCTGTCCACCCAGATAAAGCGTGGCGGCAGACCCTCCGAGTGGGGGCCTTCCTCCCCAGACACGTCCTCAAAGGCTCACCCCCAATTAGAGGTGAGCAGGTTGATTTGGGTGCAGATTTGCTAAGCAGCACCCTGAGGTGCTTGGGAAGAGGTTGGGAGGGAAGGCTGCTCTGCCACCAAGTGCTGAAATTTGAGGGGAGAGCAGGCAGATCCCCCATGCCCCCGCTGTGATGAAGCTCAGCTCCTCCTGGCTCTGGGAGATGCTTATCCCACCTCTTTCCAGGGCTGGAGAGAGGGGACCAGGATCTGTGGCCTGCTGAATGGCACTGAGCTGAGGCTGGCCCGCTGGTGACACGCAGATGGACAAGCTTGAAACAGCTCCCAGGACATCCACAACAGGGATCAGGGACACAGGGCACAGCCTGAGGCACATCCAGGTCAGGGGTAGGTGTGCAGCGAGGTGACAGCAATGTGACATTCTTATGTGATGCTATTAACACCGGAAGAATGGAGCTGGCACGCAGGCCAGCTCCACATGTGACAAAACCATGGGGAAAAAGCTCCAGCCAGAGCTGGCAGGAATGGCCCCACGACACTCCTCAAACACCTCCTGGGTGGCATCTGTCCCCATCCACCCCAGCAGGTTCTTGGTAGGAAGGAACGTGGAGAGCTTGAGTGGGGTCAAAACAGAGCTGGTGGCCTCCAGGGACAGGCACAGAGGGGCACTGCCAGACCGTGCCACCTCTGCCCCACACCACCAGCACGGTGCCCAGGGCAGGCAGCGTGGCAGCCCACAGACAGAAGGGCACCAAGGACAGGGGACAGTGTCCCCCATATCCAGTGTTCCCGCTGTCCCCAGCGTGTCCCTCCCTCTGCCAAGGGCACATTCCCCCCGCTGCCACCTCTGGGCTGAACACCAGCTGCAGCTCCCAGCTCTGCCCCCAGCTTTGGGATGGCAGCGGCGGAGCGGGAAAGCGAAGGGCAGGAGGCCACACCAGCACACTTCCTGTGCCTTCGGGACACCCAAAAAACGTGGCTTCCTTCCCCGTCCCGCCTCCCCTGCGCCTCGCCTGCCGCCGGGACGGGCCGCAGCGTGCGCCGCGCCGATGCCGCCCACGGCAACGCCGCCCACGGGAAGGCGGCGGGCACGGCAGAGCCCCCCCAGCACCACCCCAAACCTCCACCCTCCCCGGGCGGCAGCACCCCGGAAAATCCCTGTGCTGCCAGCAGCCAGGGCACCGGGGGTGGATGCAATCTTTGGCTCTTGGCTGGCATCACCCCAGCCAGGCGGCGGGCACGGAGCCCGGCAAGCACCGGCACAGCTGCGCCGGCAGCGGGGTTTGGCACAGCGTCGGTGCCAGCGCCTGCGAGCGAGCAAGGGATGAGGTGAGGAGGGTGCCCAGCACAGAGGGGCCTCATCCTGCACTGCCCAGGGGATGCAGAGTGCGCTGGCTGTAAGGCCTGGGGACACAAACCCTCACTGTCCCCCAGCTCCCCCCAAGCCTGGGGACACAAACTCTCACTGTCCCCCAGCTCCCCTCAGCCCTGGGGACAAACCCTTGCTGTCCCCCAGCTCCCCCGAAGTCTGGGGACACAAACCCTGGCTGTCCCCCAGCTCCCCCCAGCCCTGGGGGACGCAAACCCTCGCTGTCCCCCAGCTCCCCTCAGCCCTGGGGACACAAACCCTCGCTGTCCCCCAGCTCCCCTCAGCCCTGGGGGACACAAACCCTGTCTGTCCCCCAGCTCCCCTCAGCCCTGGGGGACACAAACCTTCGCTGTCCCCCAACTCCCCCCAAGCCTGGGGACACAAACCCTCGCTGTCCCCCAGCTCCCCTCAGCCCTGAGGGACACAAACCCTGGCTGTCCCCCAGCTCCCCCCAGCCCTGGGAGGCGGTGCTCAGGATAAAAGTTGTTTTTGGAGTGTTGAGGGCTGCAGGAGCAGGCTCCCCCCAGGCTCCCCTTTCCTTTGTCGCTGAGGCCCTCAAGCCCTCTGGCTCCTGCTGGGGCTTTATCACAGCACAGCCCCTGCCGTGTGTTCCCCCAGACAGTTCCAGCTGCTCTTCCCTCCAGGAAGCCTCTGCCCTTCTCATCCTGGTCCCAGCAGGCTGAAAACAGAGGGTTTTCCCACAAGAGCAGGCTGGGGTGCCCCTGGGGAGCTGGGGTCCCTGCTGGTGGCATGGCATGGCCCTGATGGGTGCCCACAGCAGGGGTGGTTGGCTGAGTCCGTGCATCTCCACTGTATTTAAAGTTTCTCAGCCGTGTTTGCTGGCAGAAAGTTGGAACCTACAATTAGAGCTGTGCTAACTCCTCATTAAAGAGGGGAAGGGGGGAAAAAAAAAAGAAAGAAAAAAAAAAAAAAAAAAAAGGAAAGAAACAAAAGGCTCCAGACTGAGACACAGTGCCGTTAACCCTTCCCAAGATGGGGATGTGCCCCCCCCCCCCCCCTCCAGGAAACCCGTACAGCTGGAGGGATGGGTGACAGCGCTGGCAGGTGACACCGTGCACCTCGGGTCTGCCCGTGAGCATCCCCGCCCCGCCGGGTCCCCGCTCGGTGTCCCGGTGCCGGCGGTGCCGCGGCGCCCGCGTGGGCACGGCTGCGGCTGTACCGGAGCCGCTTGTCACGGCGGGGCTGCGGTTCCCGCTCGCTCTCCAGCAGCGACACCGTGACGCCTGCTCCAGGAGCCCACACAATATGTTCGCACTCATCTCGCAGCTGCCCCCAGACAGCCCGAGGTGCCGGTGCGTGCCGGCAGAGCCGCCACCAGCCCGCCCGGGGAACCGGACCGGATGGAAGGGGCTGGAGACTGTGGTCAGGCTGGACGCCACCGGGGCAGACGAGGCTGGAAACGCTACTGGCCTGGGCAAGGGATGCACCAGTGTCCCAACACGCTCACCCAGGGAACGAGCGGGCAGGGGGACAGGCCTGGCTGTGACCCCCCCGGTGTCACTGCAGCCACCCTGCACCACGCTGATGCGACACACGGGGTGAAGCACAACCCCCCAGGAGCCCATCCCCAGTGACCCTGTGGCCACCCCAGCATGACCACAGCCCCCCTCGTGTCCCATCCCCGGGGACCAGCGGGTCCCTGCGTCACTCTCCAGCCCACCCCCCCCAACCCTTCCACCCCCCCCCCCCTCCGGCGACACCACCTCAGCGCCGCGGCCGCAGCGGCTCTGACAGCAGCTAACGAGCTGCAGGCAGCAATTTGGGTTATATATAGCCCCAAAGTGACTGCATCTAATTGCTCCAGCGCTCACCGGCCCCGCCGCGGGGTCCGGGTGCTGGCAGCAAGGGGACAGGGCCAGCGGCCCGTGCTCAGCCCCCCCTGCCCCGGCTGTCACCCCGAGTGACCCCCCCCGGGCACCCTGAGGCTGGCGGGGCACAAGCATCACCGCCATCCACGCCAGCCCCGAGGAGCCGGGCCGTTCCCAGCGGCTTTGTGCCGGGCCGTAAGCGGCTTTGCCTAAAGCCGCCGTCCCAGCCCGTCCCAGCCAGGGACCCTAAGGAGCTTTTGTCCCCTCTCATTAAAGGGGTTTCGGCCAAGGGGGGGGGGCACGGGGCGCAGCACCCAGCAGCACCCCCACCTCCGAAACCTGTAGGCTGCGGCCAGCTGCTCCGGCAGCCCCGGGAGGGAGGCACGGCTGGAGGGAAGGAGGGAGGGAGGGAGGGAGGTGCTCCCTTTGTGGCAGCCCCCATCCCCTCGCAGCAGCTGCCAGGCGAGGCGGCGGGCGCGCAGATGCGGCCGGGGGAGGTGCTGTGTGTGTGTGTGTGTGTGTGTGTGTGTGTGTGTGTGTGCAGGGGGGGTCCCCCGCAGCGGCTCCCCACGCCGGCGGGGCAAGCGGCGGCCCCCGCGTGCAGCCGCCGGCGGGGAGGGGGAGAGAGCCGGAGCCGAAATTGTTTGCCAGCTTCCTCGAGACGGCACAATGGAGGGCGCGCAGGCGGATCCGGGGTCAGGGGTGAGAGCAGCAATAAGTGGTTTATGCCTTTTGTGAAGAGGCTGAACTGACAGCTCGCTGGATTAACAAAGACGTCCTCTGTTCCCGGGCAGGTCATGTGGAAAGCGCTGCGCCGACCCCTGTCACTTCTTTTTTTTGCAAGAACAGACATTTGTTCGCCAGCGAACAGGGAGGTGATGGAGGGGGAGGCGGGGGGCACGCTGCCGCCCGCTCCCGGCTTTTCCTCGAGCTCCTCCTCTGGGGCTCCGGGCGTGGGGATCTGCGGCTGCTCCGGCAGCCCTGGCCACGCCGTGTCACCTCTCGTGCCTCAGTTTCTCCAGATTGTGGGAAGAGCCGTGGCCGGTGGGGATGTCAGCACCTCCACCCCCTGCTCGAGCAGTGCTGTGCTCCACAATGCTCCATGTCCACAGGAAATTCCCTCCATGCTCATCCTTCCATCCTCATCCTCATCTCCCCAGCACCAGGCTGGCTGGGCAGGATGAGACCCGCATCCTGCTCGGTCCCTGTCCCACCATGGGGACACACATTTCTAGCTGGTGCTTGCCAGCCCCTGCCAGGCTGGGGAATGCTCCCTCCAGCCTCCTTTGAAGGCAGGGAAACTGAGGCAGAGGAGGATGTTAGCACCCCGCCCATTCACGGACAGTAGGGCTGGCAGCAGCACTGCCACTCCTGGTCCCGGCCCTGCAGGGAACAATCAGCCTTTTCAAATCCGCAAGGATTTCCTCAAGGTTGTGCAGCACAGAGCCTTCGCTGTCGTTGTGAGACTCCAGAGTTAACAGCTGCAATGCTGCCGTTCCACACTGAGACAAACTCCCCTGGCTGTGGCAGTCACCCCCTGGCCTCAGATGTCCCTGCAGCTCCCACCTCCCTCTGTCACCACACCCCAGCCCTGCCTTTAGGTGCCCCAGAGACCACGGGGCCCAAAGCTGGGATGGGAGGGATGCAGCTTGCTGTCTGCCACCCAAATCCTGCTGAGACCCCACAGGACATGCAGCTGCACAGGCCCAGCCCCTGCTCCCCATCCCCACAACCCAGCACAGCTCACCCACCTCCAGCTCCAGAGCTGCCGGGCAGTCTGTGACCAGCGTCCCCTCCCCACCACCCTAAATACCTGCTGTGGGAACCGGAGCCTGCCACAAGGGGCTTTTTCACTCCGGAAAACCCCACCCACCCCACAGCGGCTCCTGTTTTCGGGACATTCCCACAGGCTACGCTGAGGCAGGGAGGAGCAGCAAGGCTCTGCTGGGTGAGGGGACACACCTGGGGGACCCCATCCCTCTCGGGGTGGGGTGGGGAGGGACACATCACAGCAATCCCAGCGAGGGCCAGGCTCCGGCTGGGCCATCAGCTGGCGGCACGGTGGCATTAAAGCCTCAATCCGTGTCCCTCAATCCGCCGTGTCCCCCTTCTCCATCCCGCGGGCAGCTTAGCGCCCGTTCCCCGGCTCCCGCCTGCCATCTAAAGACGGACTTACCGCCAGGTCCGGCGCTGCTTTAAGCCGCAGATTAAATGTGAACCATCTGCAAGGGGAAACTTTAATGCAGGATAATACCTGCCACACACACACCCCGCCGTGTCACCGAGCGCCCCGGGGGCCGCCGAGCCCCGCGGTGGCAGCGAGTCCCTGAGCGGCACCACGGCCCTCCCTCCGCGGGGATCTTGAGGCTCTCGGCACATGATGTTCCCAAACCCTCCTGGATGTCCCCGTCGTCCTTGCTGTCCCCTCCTGGCACAGCCCTGTGAGAGCTGCACGCCCGGCCAGCCCCCACCTCACCAGCCCGTGTCCCCCCCAGCTAAGGCAGCCACCCCAGGCAGGGGACACCCAGGCACGTGGGGAGGGGGTCCAGCCAATGCCCCACCTGGTTAATTACTTTAAGTGATTAATGTCTCTTCATCAGGGCAGCAGATTAGACGCTGCAGCTGGGAGCTGCTCTCCCTCACAATCTCCTCCCCCAGGGGACAACAAGGGGGGTCCCCCCACTGTCCCCATTTTTAGGAGCAAATCCCACCTCCCCAACCCCTAAAAAGGTGTCCTCTGTCCCCCCAGCCTGGTGAAGGCCCCAGGAATGCCCAGACCAGCAGCATAATCCGGGGTGCAGCAGGGCCATGGGGTCACCCAGGCTTTCCCTAGTGCTAGTGGGGACAAAACTGGGCTGAGCACCACACAGCCAGGAGGAGGGATTCCTGGGGGGCAGTGAACCCCAAAGCTGGGTGGGGGAGGATGAGACACCTCCTGCCAACTCAGCACCCCAGAGAATTACACGGGACCACAAGAACCTGCTCAGGTCAGCAGGGCAAGGAGCCAGGGAGGTTCCCCACCACCCAGCCCACTCCTGATGGAGAATTTACAGCCAGGATCCACCGTGGGCTCAGTAATTAGTGTTGGGATGCTGAATCAGCACCTGGCCATCAGAACCGAAGGGATGGAGCAGGAGAGGCTCTGGGAATGATGGTGGCCCCCCAGGAGGGATACAGGGGGCACTGGGGTGGCCCAGCAGTGCCTGACAGTGAAGGGGGCCATTCCTGTGGCTGGGAACACTGGAGGAAAGCTGTTAGCCCAGCATCCCATCCCAGTCTGCTCTCCAGGACCAGCTCCAGCCTGGGATCCCTCAGGTCTCACTTTGGGGATGCCCCAGGATGGACAGAACCCACCCCCCCATCCTGTCCACCTAAAGACAAAAATCCCTCTGGCCCTCCCTTCACAGCCTGGATGCTTCATCCCAGGATGCTGAAGCCCTGGGATGCCCGAGCATCCTCCCAGCTGTGCCAGGGCAGCCCTCTGGCCTTGACGGCTGCCATCAATTTCCCGGGGTCGGGAATGGCAGGGCCGGCTCCCCGGCAGATCCAGCCTCTGCTCCGTGGCTGATTACAGCCATTTCCCTGCCCGTGCCCCCTCCCCGCTGTCTGCCTCCTGCCTCCGTCTGCTGCCTGGTTTTACGAGGGCCATTTCCAAGAGGTCGCTGGAAATAGATTTTTATCACCTCGTGATAAATATCGTTTATGGTGACATTACTGCTCCGAGCAGCCGTGCGCAGGGGAGGGAGGGGAGGCAGGCGGACGCCCGCTCCCAACCCCAGCTCCACGGGGCACCAGCTGGGCCCCTCCTCGTCCCTGTCCCCATTCCCGGAGGTTCGGGCAGCGCCATCCGACACCATCCATCCATCCATCCACCCACCCACCCATCCATCCAGGCGGCAGGAACAGAGGGAGCTGCATCATTAGCCCCGCGCGCCATTAAGCACTTAAAAAGCCATAGGAATAAGCCGCGCCATTAGCTGGCAAGCGAGCTGGGAGGGGAGGGATGCGAGGAACCCAGCACGGAGCAGGGAATGTCAGCACCCCGAGGGCTCCCGTGTGCCCGGGAAGCGGGGGCAGCACCGCCCCCTCCCGCGCACAGCTCCCGAGGTGGAAACCCAGGGGCTTTCAGAGCTGACACATCCCTTCTGCCAGGGGCGACGCCACCCCAGAGGGACTTTTCGGCACGGCGGGGAGAACCGGCTCCTTGCTCATCCCCCTCCTCTGCTTTAGGGACGGAGCTGGCACAGAAATCCGGGAGCAAAAGCCAGGGCTGAGCTGAGAACTGCAAACTCACCACAGCGGTGGCCCCGAGTGTTGCAAGCCTGCCCGGAGGTGACCCGGCAGCCCAGGGAGGGGGGGCAGGGTCCTGCCCCGGCCGAGCCCGCAGCAGGGACAGCTGCCAAGCCGTGCCCACAGGCAGGCAGCTGCCTCTGGAAAAGGGCACGGCAGCGGGCAGGGGGCCAAGGCCCAGCCGCTCTCCGTGCCAGCCCCGCCACACACAGCGCCGGGCACCGGCCACCCCCGGGGGGAACAACTGCCCCCTTCACCAGCGCCAAGGCCAGGGGGTGTCACCTCTGGGGACAGAGGCACGGCCCCCAGGGAGGCAGAGCTGGGGTGCAAAGCAGCAGCCAAACTGCACACCCAGCAGAGAGCAACCCTCGCCGGCGGGCAGAGCGCGGCACTGCCGGCCCGCGCCAAGAATCCTGTTTGCTCTCCTCAGCCCTGGCACTGGGTCCCTTGGGCAAGCCTCCTCCTGCCCCACTGCCTCAGTTTCCCCCTGCTGGCAAGGATGGTGGGGCACGGGCAGGGGGTGGGCTGTCCTGGGGGGACCCCAGCCTCGTGTTGTGGCTCCTGGTGACACGCAGAGCTGTGAGACAGAGCTGTGGTGACTCACTTGGGAAGGGACACCCCACAAGGCTGTAGGGCCAGGACTTGGTGTGGGGACAAGCACGGCCAGATGGCAGCACTGGCCATCTGGCATGGTGGCATGACCCCTCCTCAGCTCCCCACACCTGGTGGGCAGAAAACAACACCAAAAAGGACCAGTGTGGTCACCCTGATGGCACATGGGGCTGCATGGGGACAGCCAGACCCACATGCAAGGACAAGGAGTGCTGGGGTGTCCACTCTGTTCCCTCTCTGCTGCCAGGACAGTGCCACCCCCATGTCACCGCCCATGCCAGCAACTGGCACTATCCCCTGTTGCCACATCCCACCTTTAGGACGTGGGCTCCCCAGGCCACTGCCCCTTGTCCAACAGAGCCCCCGGAATGCCCAGCAGCAGGATGCCTGCAGAGCCAGCTGCCTCCTGTGCCCGTGAAAGGAGATTTGTTCACCTGGCGAGCGGCTCGGTGACCCCAGGTCCAGCTCCTGCCACCACCTCGTGGCTGCTGGCACGCAGGAGGCAGCACAGCCCGGCAGGGCTACCTCGCTGGCGGTCGCGGTGACCTTACAGCGCTGCCCGAGCGCTCCCAGCCCGGCTCCTGGCCCGGCACACGGATGCTCCAGCCAAGGCAGGCTGGCAGCTTGGCACCCACCCCTCCCACGGCGCAGGCAGCCGCCCTCCTCACCCCGGGTTGGCAGGCAGCGGGCAGCAGCAGCTGCAGGAGGTGCGGACAGATGGACAGACAGCACGAGCACGGCCCCTCCTGCGCGCCACCCCGAGCTCTGGGGTGAGGGTTTGGGCATCCCCTGCCCACACCGGGACTGGCAAAGCCCGGGTGGGTAACCCCATGGGTCACCAGTGTCTCTCACTGCGGGGGACAAGCCCCTGTGTACCACCCTGAGCTCTTGGGGTGTGGGTTTGGGCATCCCCTACCCACACCGGGACTGCCAAAGCCCAGGTGGGTCACCTCATGGGTCACCAGTGTCTCTCACTGGGGGGACAAGTCCCAGCTCAGCACCCCGGCAGAGCAGCAGGGGTGCCCCCATCACCCCCAGACGGAGCCTCATGCTCCAAGTGCCCCCAACCCTTTGCCCACCGCCCCCCCAGGAGCCAGACCTGAACCCCCAAGGGTGGGCACATCTGCTGCAGCCCCCAGCTTGGGGTGTCCCCCCTACACACCCCATTAGAGCTGTGTATGTTCCTGCTGGGGTGCAGAAAAACCATTTTACTACTTAAAAAAAAAGAAAAAAAAACCACAGAGAAAAAAAAAAAAAAAAAGGGAAGTGTAGAAGGCACCTGGCAGCAGCACACGAAGTTTGCAGCAAGTTCCACAAAGCCCCCCCACAAGTACCCACCGCAGGTCTGGGGGGCACAGGGGTCCCCCCCCCCCCACTGTGCCCCCAACACCCAAACACACCCAGCAAGATTGGGGGGGGGACACACAACGAGGCAGGGGGGTACAGGGTTTATCCCCCCAACAATGCTGGTGGGGTGCCCACCTCAAGGCTGGACAGGGGGTGGGAGGGGGGTCACAGGGAGGGGGATGCAGGCAGGGCTTGGGGGTCCGGGGTGGGTACAGCAGGTGGGGGGTACAGACAGTGCATAGGGGGGCAGAGAGGGGTGGGAGGGTACAGGAGGGGGTGGGGGTATTTAGGATGGGGATGGAGGGGTGCAGGTGTGGGGGGTACAGGCAGAGATGAGGGAGGTGCAGATGTGGGGCAGGGGGTACAGAGGTGGGCAGTACAGGGATGGGATGGGATGGGATGGGATGGGATGGGATGGGATGGGATGGGATGGGATGGGATGGGATGGGATGGGATGGAGGCTACAGACAGGATGTGTGGGGAGGGGGTGAGGGGGGGTACAGGTAAGGCGGAGTGGGGGGGCCAGTCCGAGGGGAGGACACAGGCAGCTGCCTGCCCTGCACGTACCTGCGGGGCGCGGTGCGGGGCGCGGTGCGGGGCGCGGGCGGCGCGGTGACCCCGGCGGCGGCAGCGGGAGGAGGCAGCGCCGCGCACACGCACACGCGCGATCACATCCCGAGCCGCCGGCGAGAGGCGGGACACACGCACACACACACACACACACACACACACACAACACGCACACACGCACTGCTGGCGGGTGGGGGCTGTGGTGAGCTTGCGGGGGGGGGGGGTCAGGGAAATTAATAACCGAGAAAAAGGCACTTACCCCCTCGGCGGGGCTCGCCACCGTGCCGCGGGGGTGGCTGGAGGGTGGCGCTGGGAGGGGAGGTGGGGGGGGATCAAAGGATTGGGGGTGGGGGGGGTCTCGCCAGCCCCCGCTGCCTGCCACAACAAAGAGCCAGACACAACAAAAGCAGCATATGGCCAGAGCCGCGCGGGGCTGTAAATTAAACATAAAGGGAAGATTAGATAATTAATGAGCGCTCCCGGGCCGGCCCCGGGGGAAGGGGAAGGGGCGGGGGGGGGGGGGCTGCCTGCTGCGGGGAGCCCCGAGCCCCCCGCCCAGCCCCCGGCGGGGAGGGGGCCGGGGGGCACCTGTTGGGAGGGAGGATGGGCAGCGGCCGGGCCAGCCTCGCCAGCTGCTCCGGGGCGCAGCCTAAGAGGATTAGCGGGGGCATCCCGCCCCCGGCAAAAGGGCTTGAAGCGGCAGGGTTGGGGGTGGGGGTCCCTTGAATCGCCCCACGTGCGGTGTCGCCTCTGCCCCAGCCTCGGGCAGCATCCCGGGGCGGGGGGGAAGGGGGTTGGGCTCGCATCCCTGCATCCCTGCATCCCTCCCTGGGCAGCATCCCGGGGGGGTGGGCTCGTATCCCTGCATCCCGCAGCCCTGCATCCCTCCCCGGGCTGCATCCCGGGGGGTGCGGTGGGCTCGCGTCCTGCATTCCTCTGCCTCAAGGAGCGGGACCCACAAACACGCAGGGATTCGGGCACAGCTCGGTGTGCCCGTGTTCCCACTCCCACGCAGGGAAGGTGGCTCCTCGAGCCCTGCCCCAAAATCCACCCTGCTAGGCAGGAGGGGAAACTGAGGCAGAGTGGGGAAAACAGGCAGGAGGGGGGACACTGAGGTAGGAGAGGGGGAAACTGAGGCAGGAGTGGGTGAGTCCCTGCTGGTGGCTCAGATCTGCACGGGGACAAATTGGGGCTGTCCCCAGGCAGCCCTGGAACATCAGCAGCGGCATGTCCTGGCGGGCTGGCTGCCCCCGGCAGGGGGAGGAGGGGGTACCCCGGGCAGGGGGTGCCAGAAAGAGCGTCAGGCTCGGCCCGGCCAGGGGAAGGAGTTAATCCCATTATTGGCAGGCTCACAGATGGTGGCTGCACTATTCCCCTGCTTAGCAGATTGAACAGATCAGGCAGGAGGGAGGGAAGGAGGTGGGGGGGATCTCTCCCCCCCGCAAACGCCCACGGAACAAGGCTGTGAGGGGCCGTGAACACCCCCCCTGCACCCCACGAGAGCCTGCGAGCACCCAGGGGTGCTGCCCCGCTCCCCAGTGCACCCCTTGCCGTCACAAACCCATCCACTCTGCCCTGAGCAAGGGCTGGCTGACACAGCAGGGGACTCGGGGACACCCCTGCTGTCCCCAGGCCAAACCTGCCACTCCCCCCCCCACCCCAGATCCTCCGGGAGGTCAAGGACCGGGTCCCGTTGCCCTGGCTCGGGGAGGTTTCAGCAGCTGCTGCTCCCAAGGAAGGCATCGGCAGCCAGGGCTGGAGCCCGGGATGAGGGAGTGTGGGAAAGGGCTGGCAGGGAGCCAGGGACAGAGAGGCTGGAACGTCCTGAGCGGGGAGGACAACCGAAAAGGGAGGGAGGGAGGGATGGAGGGATGACAGGAGGAGGCGGGAAGGGAAGAACCGAAGCCAACAGCTCCTCACCCCCCAGGGTTCCAGCCAAGCGCCTCCAATCCCTGCCACGAGCTCGCCAGGGCTCAGCGACCTCCACCCCCCCCGGGCAGCCCCCCTGGAGACCCCACACAACCCCGGCTGCCAGGTCCTGGTGGCTCCCAGCCCAGTCCCAGCGGGCAGGATGAGGCCACCCCCAAAGCAAAGCTGCCCGCTTGCCTTTTGGAAAAGGCTTGGGAAACACTGCGCCTTTGATCCTGCGGGGTGAACAGCGCTGCCCAGCCTGGCACCCCACAAAAGAAACCCCCCCTGGCCACCCACAGCAGCGCCCCACATCCCTCTCATCTCCCCTGGAGGGCAGCCCCAGCATGGGGAGGGCACAGGGTGTGACATCCCCTGGCAGAAGGAACCGAGCCACCGTGCCAGGGGTTGCCAAGGCAGTGGGAGAGTGGGAATCCGGGTGGAAAAGGTTGGGGATGCAACCCCACAGGGCTGGGGGGGCCTCCAGTATGCAATGGGAGATGGGTTGGGGGACCAGGGCACCCCCCAACTTCCACCCCAGGCAGGGAATTGGGATGTACCCACTCCCTGGCCCCATTGCTCAGCATTGGTGTCCCCGTGCCAGGCCCTACCCTCTCCTCTGGGGGGGGTCTCTGCAGGTTTGGGGGGTGCAGGAACGTGAGCACTGCAGTGAGCACAGCCCCAGCACCCCAAAACAGCTCAGCTGAGGGAATCCTGGCCAGAGACTGACCCCCAGCAGGAGGGGACAACCCCAGAGCCCTGGGGACACCAGGGGGTACCGAGGGAAGCGGGGCAGCCCTGGTGGCACCCTGTCCACGCTACAGCACAGGGTGCAAACACCCCACAGGGTGGGAGCTGGCAGGAGGGAGGGCAGGCTGCTCCCAGCCCTTCATGCCTCAGTTTCCCCAGCTGTGCCTCAGTATCCCCAGCCGTGCCTCAGTTTCCCCGGCCATGCCTCAGTTTCCCCCTGGCATCCCAGCCTTATGGCTGCAGGCAGGATCACCAGGGGCAGTTTCACCAATCCCAGGGCTCACCCAGCCCACGGTGACAGCGCTGCTCCCAAACCTGCCCTTCCAGGAGCTCCAGCACAGCTCCCAGGGACCCACCCCAGCCCCTGGCATGGGGCAGAGGGTGCTTGGTGGCCACGTGGCCAGCGCCCCTCTCTACTGCCGCTCCTTGCTGCAGGCAGCAGCCAGCTCAGGAGCATGTTTGTGCCTCAAGAGCCAGGTCACAGCTCTGGTAACCTCACTCTGGGACAAGCCCAGCTCCTGCCTCCACCCCATCCCAGCACAGGGCTCCCCAAACCTCAGCATCTCCCTCTGGAAGCTCAGCCCAACCCCGCTGCTCCCACAAACCAGTGGGGTGTTTGAGCTGTGGGGATGCTCAGCCATCCCCAGCTTTTTTCTAATTTTTTTTGGGGGGGCAGGGGGAGGATCCCCCCCATTCCCAGCCGGCAGTTCCCATCCTTTGGAGATCTGAGGATCCATCAGCTGGGAGCAGACAGGTTGAGGCTGGGAGCTGCCTCCCGTGCCAGCCCAGACAGGCTCCCAGGGGACTAATACCAGCATGTAAATATTAGATACTTCTGTCTCCTCTGAGGCCAATTACACAAATCGTGGCAGCTCCCGCAGGACTCTCCGCTCCTACTTACTGTATCATCATTAACAGCTTATTAGAGAACAGCTGCTCCGAGAGGGGGAAACAAAAAAAAAAAAAAAGGAGAAGCCAGCAGGAGAGGAGGGAAGGAGACACAGGCACGTAGGAGGACGAGGGAGCGTGACCTCCACCCTGCCCCAGCACTCAGGGGCGCCGGGAACATCATCCCCAGGGTGGCAGCGGCATGCTCAGCCCTCTCTGCAGAGCCAGAGGCAAACCAGCCCCAAACTCACGGTGGGATCTGCTGTGGGATGCCCAGAAGGTGCTGCTGGGAAGGGGATGGAGGGATGGGCCCTGCTGGTGTTGGACTGGGAGGTCCAGGGGGGACAGGAGTGAGGTGGCTCCAGGGAAAGCAGGAGTTGGAGTCACCAAGGCAGCCTGGCACCCCTCAACCAGGGGCATTTTGGGGCTGGGAGGTCTCTTCAGGTCCAGAGGGAGGATATTCCTCAGCCTTTAGGTGCTGGGATGGGAGGACAGGAAGTTTAGGATCAGCTCCCCAGCTCAACCCAGCCTCCCTGAGGCGGTGGGGGGGGACACACACATTCCCTCAGCCAACTACAGCATCATTAAAAGCTGCAGCTAATTGGGAGCCAGACACTCCTCGCCCTCCTCCCGCTCCCCCAGGTGTGACAGCAGCCAGGCTGGGATGGCAGGGGGGTCTCTTGGGGTGCCACAACTCTCCACCCTCCCCACTCCCTCCCAGTACAACTGGGCACCACCAGCCCCCTGCGACCCCCAGGGCCAGCCGGGCTCCCCGGCGGGGTGGCAGCGGGCAGGTGGCCGGGGGCAGGTGGCCCTGCAGGGAGCCGTGGCCCCGGGAGGATGTCACGACATGCTGCTGGTGCGCTCTAGCGTCAGGCAGCATTAATGCATTGCTGGCAGCAGGCACGGGCCGCACAGCTGGACACCGAGGCGGGGACGGACACCTGGACACGGGGCCGTGTGAGGACGGACACTCGGACACACACACACATGGGGAGGGGACACCGGCACGGCCACCAGACCCCCCTGGGGCAGGGGACACTGCCACCAGCTGCACCTCAGCCCAGCCCGGGTGGCTTTGCTGGGTTAGTGTCCCCTCCTGGGGGGCAGATGTCCCATCCTGGGGGGGCAAATGTCCCATCCTGGGGAGGGGACACACCACGCCAGGCAGGGGCAGATGCTCCGAGGAAGGGAGGGGGAGAGCAGGGCTCCCCAGGGCTTTCGGGGGGCCGGGGAGGCAGCAGCTTCCCGTCTGATTGCTAATTATCCTCGTTATTCCGTGTCAGACACTTTATGAAGCACCGGAGTGATTTGCTCTTTCCCTGTAATTAGGCACGTCGCAATTACCATCTAATTCAAGTTCGAGCTCCGCGTCCCCGCGACCTTCCCGGCCTCCACACGATGATGTCCCCGCTCATCTCCCCAGGGTCCCTCTGGTGTCACCTCTGCCCCGTGTCTGCTGCTCCAGAGGGCAGAGGGACACCGAGGGGCTGCTGGAGGGCGAGGCACACGGCCACAGCTCCCAAAAAATCCACCCAGCTACGTGTGACACCAAAAAAACCCCAAGCCAGCTTTGGGGCCTCCCTCCAGGAAGGTGACAGTCCCCCAAAAAAAACACTCCTGAGCATCCCTGAGCCCCTGGGATTTTGGGGTGAGGGCTGAGCCCCAGCCCACAGCCACACACACACAGCTCCCAGCCAGCTGCCACTTTGTCCCCTGTAGCGTCATTTCAGATTCCACAGGACATATTTAACACATCCGTGTCACACCCTCGGCTCCCATTCCCACAGGGAAAACAGCGCAGAAACAGCAATTAAAAAAAACAAAACAAAAAACAAAACAAAACAAAAAACAACACAAAAAAAAAACCAAAAAAAAAACCCAAAAAAACCCCCCAAAAAACCCCCAAACAAACAAACAAACAAACAAACAAAAAACCCCACAAAAACTACCTACAAGGCTTTTTTTTGAGAGGGAAAAAATGGAATATAAAAAAAAAAAAAAAAAAAACCAAAAAAAACCCACAAAAACTACCTACAAGGCTTTTTTTTTGAGAGGGGAAAAAATGGAATATAGAGAGCAGGGTGATTGATCAGCAACTCTGTGTGGCACTGGGATTCCCTGTCCCCACCGTTTGCTCCAGCAAGAGCCACACCCCCCTCCCTGAATCCCTCCTGCATCCCAAAAAACGCCGCCAGTGCCGCAGCCCCGGGCGCTGCTGTGCCGTGCCCTGCCAGGCTCCGGTGGCACCGGAGTCCCTGCAGAAGGATGCTCCCCCCTGCCCCGTTACCCCGCCTCTCCTCCCAGCAGCTAATTAATCCTTCTGCTCAGGCAGAGCTCATTAGTGCTGGTGCAGCGCGGGGCTGCTCCGGCCACCCGGCACAGCCGCCCTTGCCAGCAGAGAGCAAGGTCAGTGCCAGGGGCCAGCGGGCAGCGGCACTGCCTGCACCGGGCTGGCCCCGGGCTCTGCTTCCTGACCGCCCTCCCTGCCCATCGGTGGCCTTTCCTGAAGGATTTGGGGGTGTTTTTTTTCAAACTTGTAGCACAGGGGGAAAATAAAAGGAAAAAAAAAAAAGGGGAAAAAAAAAGGGGAAAAAAAGAGGAAAAAAGGGAAAAAAGGAAAAAAGGGAAAAAAGGGTGGGGGGAAAGGGGAAAAAGGGAAGAAAAGGGGGGAAAAGGAAAAAAGGAAAAAAAAGGGGAAAAAGGAGAAAAAAAGGAGAAAAAAGGGGAAAAAGAGGGAGAAAAAAGGAGAAAAAGGGGGGGGAAGGAAAAAAGGAAAAAAAGGGGAAAAAAGGAGAAAAAAGAAAAAAAGGGGAAAAAAGGAGAAAAAAGGAGAAAAAAGGGGGAAAAATAGGGAAAAAAGGGAAAAAAAGGGAAAAAAGGGGAAAAAAGGGGAAAAAGAGGAAGAAAAAAGGAGAAAAAAGGAGAAAAAAGGGGGGGAAAAGGAAAAAGGGAAAAAAAAAGGAAAAAGAAAGGAATAAAAAAAGGAAAAAAGAAAAAAAGAAGGGAAGAAAAAAAAAAGGAAAAATAAAAAAGAGGGGTGAGGAGGTGGAGAAAAGCTCCCACCCCGAGCGTGAGCGGGAGGGAGCAGCGGCCAAGGAAAGCAGAGGAGTCAGCCAAGTGCCTCTCTCCGTGGCGGCAGGGCGCGAGTGGGCCGCCCTGCAAATGTTTTCAGTTTCCAAAACAGAAGGGAGAAGCCAAGAGCTGCCGAGTTCCCCCACAGGCCAAGAAGGACAAAGGGCATCCCTGTGCGGTGGAGGGGAGGGCGGGCGCCCAGCATCCATCCCCCCCTCCCTGGGATGTGCTGGGTCAGGGGATGGGGCACGGGGCTGCTCCCAGCTGGGCTCTGATGGTGTGCAGGGAGAGGAAATGGGCAGTGCTTGTGTGATGGGATGTGCAGCCCAGCAGAACCTGGGGTGATTTCACAGCAGCAAAAAAAGCCCCCCAGCTCCCTGTCCTGGCACAGCAGGAGCCTCCCAGCTCCCATCCTCCTGGGAACTCGCCTGCTTGGAGAGCCAAAGGTGCTGCTGGCAAAGGCCTGCTGGAGGCTCTGCTTGCTGCAGGAGACACTGATCCAGAAGGAAATCCCAGTGCCCACCCCGGCTGCTGCTGGCAGGGATGTCAGGATGCTGCATGGGTGGTCCAGCCCCTCTGAGTGGTCCCATCCTGCAGGGTGCCCCAAAAAAGCAGAGGGAGATGGGGGATAAGGGAGATGGGGGATAAGGGAGATGGGGCAGCCTCCATGGGAATGCCAACAGCAGCAGCAGCACAGGCCCCACGCTGGCAGGGGATGGGGGGGATGGCCTCACACCCCTCCCTCCCTCCCCTTACGGATTATAACCTCACACGGATTATAATCTTAAATTATTCATCCCCAACAGATCCAAATCCCATCTGCCTAATCCTGCCCCTCCCCAGCATATAAACCCCGGGACAGGGCCTGCCTGGATGCCAGCCCTGCTACCGGGGAGGGGTGGGAGAAGCCAAGGGAGGGAGCCCCCCCCAGCCACGCTGGGAACGGGCAGGGAGACAATATCGGGCCTATGCGGCCCCCTCGCCGCCAGATGTGTGTTAATAAGGCAGCTGCCCCCTAAGCTAATAAGGTCACTTACTGGCTCCAGCAAGACGAGAAAACAAGCAGGGGCTTGGCTGCGGTACAGCCTGACTTGGCACTCGCCTCACGCCGGCTTCCTGAATTCTTGCCGCTTCCAGAGCAGCGCAACGGGGTGGAAAAAGCAGAGAGAAACCTCCCTCGCCCACCCCCCCTCCAAAAAAAAAACACCCTCGCGGCCCACCCGGCCTCCAGCATCCCCCCCACGCCGGGTGCCCGGGTGCTGCTGCTCGTGCCCTGCTGCCTGCACGTTTATTCCTTAGGGAAAACCTGGTGGAAAGGCTGGCAGGGTGGGGGGGGGGATTCCTGCAGACTTTCCCAGCAGTTTTCCCCCCATCCCCAGCCCGGCCTCGCTCCCTCCCTCCCTCCGTCCCTCGCCTGCCCCCGATGATGGCGCCTACAACTCCCTTTGTTTTAATATTCTAAAGCGAGCCAGATGCCGGCTTTAATCCCCTCAGCTGGGGAGGATTTGCGAACACATTAGGAGGCAGAGCCGAGCCCCGGCCCCAGCCCCAGCCCCACGGCGGCACTGCGCCCCATCTGCCGCCTCCTCGGGAAGGGGATCCCGGCCCCTAATTGCCTTCTCATGTCGGGATTAGGAGCTGACAAGGTGTCCGACGGCGGGGACACCAGCATCCCCTGCCACTTGTGGTTGGAGGGCCCTTGGGTTTGCTCCGCAGGGTCTGGGGGGTTTGACACGGTGCTGGGGGTCGGGAGTGGGTCCTGCAGGGCGGTGGGTGCTCGGGGTTGGGGCAGAGGTCGGGCTGCAGCTCTCCTGAAGATGGGATGATGGATGGTGTGTCCATCCCAGCTGCTGGGTCAGAGCGTCTGTCCCAGAGCCGGGCTCTCCCACACCCCTGGTGGACTTTGGGATATTTTGGGCAAAGCTCTGGGGGTCCTTCCTGCAGCACGAACAGGAGTGCCGCAGGACCTTTCCTGCATCCCGACCTCCTGCTCTGCTGCTGCCTCCTTCCTCCCTTGGGATTCAGCAAACGAGGCTGAGATTGAGCAGGGAGCAGCAGCAGCAGCAGCAGCAGCAGCAGTGAGAGGGGTCAGATCCCGCAGGAGCAGCTCCAGGTGTGCATCCCATTTGTCCGACAGCATCCAGGCCAGCTCCTCTGCATCCCAGTCCCGGCTGTGCCAGAGCAGCCAGAGCCCTTCCACAGTCAGCAGGGGGAAGTGGCCTCTGCAAAGTGGGGGCAGGCAGCAGCAGAGCCCCAGGAGCCGGAGGGTGACGGGAATGTGATGCTGGAGCAACGTCCCAACCCCACAACATCCTAAAATGGGGAAACAGCTGCCACACAGGGCGCCACATAAACCCCCTCCTCACCCCAGGCTCAGCTCACAGCACACCCTCACAGCTTCCCAAATACTGGGGGTTCTCTCCAGGCTCCCCAATCCAGGCTGGACTTTGTGGAGGACCCCAAACAGCTCACAACCCTGCAGGGACCAGGTACCCCTCCAGGGATCTCCACATGTGCCCACAGGAGGCTTTCTTTCCAAAGAAACAGCTCCAGGAACACAGAACCTTCCTGAGCTATCCCAGGGCCCAAATTCACACTGCAAAAGCAGCAGGGCTTCTTTTTGAGGGTTTTTTGGGGGGTTGTTGTTTTTTTTTTTTTGGTGTGGTTTTTTTTTTTTTTATTATTATTAAGACCAGGATCTCCTCCATAGCACTTTGCAGCCAGGAGTTCCGAGGGAGCAGAGCTCAGTGCTTTAGAACGACGCCTCAATTGCCAAGGAATAATCCCAAGGAGAAAAAAAAAGAAAAACAACAAAAAACCAACAAATCACCAACTCAAAAAAACACCCAAAAAACCCAGACTCAGAAGATAATTAACTCCACAAAGCAGCGACCCTGAGCAGCTCAAATCTTCGCTGTAACTCCCCAGCCTCTTCTCCAAGGAATTATTTCTTCCTGTCTCCAACATAACGGCACCAGCACTCGGAGGCCTGGGGGTTTTACTGGGGTTGTGTGTGCCCCCCCAAACCCTGCAGACTGATTTCCCCCCAGCCAGGCAAGGTGGGGGGCCCAGCCCCATGTGAGACCCCATATCCCTGAGCAGGGCTGCAATGGGATCACTCCCCATCCCTGTGGAGGGCTGGAATGGGGACACTGAGGATGTGGGGCTCCACTCCTGAGGGGATGGAGTGGGGGGAAAAATGGGTGCTGCTGGCCCCCAGCACCCACCAGCACCTCCCTGACAGGGAAGGAGCCACTTTTCTGTTCCTCCCTGCAGACAAACAGCAGGAAGAGGCAGGACAGACACTCTGGGGGTGCACTCTACCCGTTCCCCATCCCCTCTCCCACCTTTAAGCCTGGCAGAAGGGATGCTCCACCAGAAGCTGGCCCGAGTGACCATCACCACCCCCCCCCCCAGCAGCATCACCCCCTGCCCCTTCCTGCCCCTCGCCAGGGAGGGGAATTGAAGAGAGAAGAGCTGAGAAAAAGCAGCGCAGAGCCAGCCCTTCCCACTGCTGCTCCCCCCCCCCGGCATCCCCCTTCCCCTCCTGACCGCAAAAAGCCAACATCTCCCCGCGCCCCTCCAGCCAGGGGATGGGAATGTGGAAGCAATTGCACTTGGCAAGGCAGCAACAGTGAGTCAAAAACAGTTGTTTGGCTTGTCAGCCACCCAGGCCCTGCAGCACTCTTGTTTTCCTTTGCCTGCCTTAACCCCTTCCAGCCCCGTGCACCGCTCCCAGCAGGAGCCAGAGCCCCCAGCCCTGCCCTGGAGAGGAGAGGGCAGCTGGGGAGAGGGCTGATGGCACAGCCCAGCTGTCCTGCTCCCAGAAATGAGAGAATGGGAAATTCTCTGGCAGGACAGCCTGCAGGGAGAGGGTGCACACTGAACCTGCCCTGGGAGCTGGCGTGGGGCACAGGGATAGCATCCCAAGGCCACCAAGGATGGCCGGTGGTCCTGGAGCATCCCACCCACTCGTCCCAGGAGGTGCAGAGAGCTCCTTGTCCCTGCATCCCAGATGCCCCTTGGCAGGAGGAGGGGACATGGCCACGTGTGCTGGGGGCCCTGTGCCACCCCGGGGTGGTCAGACCCCCCGGGCAGTGCCAGCCTGGTGGCACGGGGTGATTTAAAGCCCTGAGCACAGCAGGGCCCATCCCATTGACAGCAGTTTAGCACGTCCCAGGCTGCTTCCCACCGGCTGCTCCAGCCCCTTCCCTGCCGGCCATATGGCCAGGGACACATCCAGAGCCACCACAGGCTGCAGCAGGGGCTCTGCTCCACGCCCAGGTCACCCCTCACACCCCAAGATGGGGGTCCCACACTGCTGAGACCCCAGCTCATCCAGGCTGCCACCAATTCGGGGCAGGGTAAAGGGAACACCAGGACCCATCCACCCCTTCCCCAGCATGGAGGGACAGCCATGGGGGTCAGGGTATGGGTCAGGGCATCCAGCCAGGTCCCAGAACTCGCCACTCCCCACAGATTGGTCCCAGAGAAGACAGACACGAGGTGAGAGACCAGGGATGGGGGTTCTCCCCCTCTCCACTGGGGACAACCCCCACTGCACCCCTCCAGCACAAGGGAACCGGGGCCAGGGGATGGCCGGGGAAGAGTTAAACCCTCTGGAGCGCATGGAAGGGGAGGGAAAAGCGGAGGGCAAGGCTGCGCCCGCCGGGAGAGACAAAGCGAGATGCAGGAGCCAAGAGATGAAGGCGAGGATGCGATAAGAGGGGGAGCGGGGTGTGCGCGCTGGAGCGAGGGAAGGGGAGGAGGAGGAGGAGAGGTGGGTGATGACCAAAGTCATTGAACATTTTTTGGCACGCCTACCCCCGAGTATCCTGGCCGTTGGCCCAGCTCGGAGCTGAACTTAAACAAACTCCTGTTGCAGCCATCTGCTTGATTTTAAAATAAATCAAACAATCTGTTGAGCCGTGGGTGATCAAATTTCCATCTGTGCGGACGCCTGCTCGCCTCCTCGGAGCCTCCGCTTGCCTCTACCAGCCAAACACTCCTGGCAGCATGTGGCCTCCCTAATTCCTCCAGGAAAGGGAGAAACCGGACCTCCCCCTGCACCCCGGCCCCCTCCCGGCCCTTCCCCGCCACCCTCCTAACTCAAACCAAAGTGCTATTTTTGCAGCCGCCCACCAAACACAGACACGTCCCGGGGCTGGAGGGAAGATCCCCAGAGGGGCTGAGCTGCTGCCCACGCTGGGGGGGATTCCTCATCCTGTCTCCATCCATCCATCCCACGGCTCTGAGGGAATGGGAAGGGAAAGGGCAGCAGCTGCTGGCCCCGGCGGTGCAGAGGCCACGGGCCGGCCAGAAATAGCAGCTGTGAGGCCAGTGCAGTGTGGCTGTCCCCAGGACAGGGACACCGGGCACTCTGTCACCTCCAGGTGCCTGAGGGTGCCAAGTTCGCAGCCACCCTGCCCAGCCACCCCCCCCTGCCCAGGCTGGCCCTCAAATCCACCCCAAATCACCTCATCCTGAGGGTTTCCCCCTCTCCTTTGGGAGCAGGGAACCCAAGGGGAGGCAGCACCGCTTGTGTTTTGTCCCAAGGTCCCCAAAGTACGAAAAGAGAGGTGGCATCTCCCTCCTCCACTGCTTCTTTGCCACCTGCAAGACCCCTGCTCGACTGGGGGAAAGGCACCTGTGATAACCACGGCCCCAGAGCCCCTCTGAGGGGTCAGTCCCTTTTGTCCAAGGCAAGGACAAACCCCTGCTGGCATCACCCCGACTTTGCTGTCCTTCCTTCCGCTCCGAGCAGAGGGCACCGGGCACGGGGCCAGCACAGCCAGAACTAGGGCAGCAAGGGGTGGGGAAAAACACAGCAAAAGGACTAAAAGATGAGCAAAGGAACAGGAAATGGTGGTGAATGAAGGCCAAGGAGCAGGGGTGGATAAAGGATGGAGCCCGATTCGGGCTCGCTGGACCCCAGCAGCTCCGGTGGGGAAGGTCAGGGTGGGAGCACAGACTGTCTGTGCATGGGAAAGGGAGGAAGGACACAAGAGCAGGATTCATCCCTCCTCCAGGGCTTCAGTTTTTGGGGTGATGCTTCCTGAGGGTCCCCATGGCATGGTGGAAGCAGCAGCAAGGAGAAGGAGGTGCCCAGCACCCACCAGAGCCCTGCCAGGAGCCCGAGCCAGCGGTTGCGGAACAAACCTCACCCGTGTGGGATATTGCCAAGCCAAGAGCTGTCCTGGCCAGCCCGGGGCCAGCCTGGCCAAGCCACTCACTGCTGGAAAGAACAGGGAGCAGGGTGGCCCCCACCCTGCTGCAGCCTCAAATGCTTCCCAGTGCCAGCTTTTGGGAGGGGTTGTCCAGCCCCAAGCACACAGTGTGCAGCACCCAGGCTCCAGGATGCAGGATCAGCAAGGGAAAGGGGAGATCAGTAAGGGGAAAAAAAACCCAAAAAAACTGGAGTGAGTGACACAGCAGCTTGGGTGATCCCAGTGCCACAAGGGAACAGCCCTTCAGGAAAATCTGCTCCTGGGGCTCCACATCCCTGAACCCAGGCGGTGGCTGAGATGGGGAGGTCCCTCCAAATGCTCCTTATGGAGTAAAATGCAAGCAGAGCCCTGACAGGATGCACAGCAGGGAGCAGGTTACACAGCACAAGCAAGAGCGGGAAGAGGAGGAAAAAAAAACCACCACCAAGCCCCTTTTTGGAAGAGGAAAGGGCTGACAGGACCTGGCTGAGAAGCAGGAGAAAGCCCAGATTTCCCAGTTACTGTGCAGATGTTCTGGACTGAAAACAGAAGACGGCAGGAGCGAATTCATCTCCCCCTCCAGAGACGCCGCAGCCGGAGCATCTGGACTCTGTCTGCAGGCAGCAGAGCCGGCTCCCCCCGTTCCCTGGGAGCCCCACACCGGGAGCAGCAGTGACAAGCCAGCCCTGTCCCCACACCAGGTTGACCTTGGCAGCGCTGCCTCCAGGGAAAACTGAAAGGCCTTGTCTTTGCAGTGTTTTCACTCCGGGGCAGCTCCTGCTGCCTGCTCTGCTCCGAGAGCCAGGGAGGGGAAAATGTGGCTGGTTTAGCAGTGAGGACAAGGAGGGGGGCAGGAGACATCCATCCATGTAAATCCATATAAATACACACTTATTCCTGGCCAGCAGAGTCACTGGAATCATCAGCGCTTGATCGTCACTGGATGTAAAGCTTGTAAAGCCCCTTTCCAGAGCCATGCTGGAAGCAGCTGGAAGGTGGTGGTGGCAATCTGCTGTGTGCCCCACACCCTCAGCTGTCTGTGTGTCCCTCCCTCCCGGGTCTGTCTGTCCCACCAAGGCTGCAAAACACTGAGCAAGAGCCCAGAGCTGTCACCAAAATGTTCCCCGGGCTCCAAGGTCCCTCCCTCCTGTCCCCAGGGACAGAGGTGGCTGTCCAGATCCATCAGATGATGCACTCCCCATTTCCAGTTCCTGGGGAGGACAATTAAAACCATGTTGGAGGGTCAGCTGGGAAAACTCCCCCTGCACGGAGCTGTGGCAGAGCCTGGGCTGTGCCATGGTAGGCACATCCTTCAGGGATGGGCACCCACAGTAGGAATCCCCAACCCCAAAACAGCAGGTGCTGGGGACACACGGGGTGACAGCATGCCAGGACACAGCCTCCAGGGGGTCACAGAGAGGATGGAAGGCTGGGAGCAGTCCAGGCTCCTGCCCTTTGGCCAGGGAAGGCAGCTGTCCATCCCAAACCAAGGGAGGAATGTCCCTGGCTGTGGGGTGGCCACCACCCCTCTCCCATCAGGACCTTCCCTCTCATCCCAGCTGGGTCTCAGCCTTGTTTCAGCTCTAAAGACAAAAATTCACCAGGAGAAAGCAAACCAGCCCCTGCAAGCCCTCCTGCCCTCTTCACACGCCTCATGGGGGGTGCCAGCACCTTCCCCACGCATTCCTGGTTAAAGCCAGCCCCAAAACCTGGCTGCCCACCCCTGCCAAGACCCGGCTCTGCCAGGATACCAGGGCAGGCAGCTCCAGAAGCCGGTCAAAAGAGGCAGCACCGGGGCAGAAGGTGATTTCCTGAGCTGGTGTGCCCGGGGTTATGGAATAACCCTCAGGAAATCCTGCAGCAGGTCCTGGTGCCACCAGGAATGGCCCAAGCAGCACCACTGCTTGGGTACAGCCACCAAAACACAGCGTCCTGGGAGTTCTCCGGGTGGAGGGAGCTCCTACACCTGCACCAGCACCATTCTGGGATGGGATGGGGTGGGATGGGATGGGATGGGATGGGATGGGGTGGGATGGGATGGGATGGGATGGGATGGGATGGATGGGATGGGATGGGATGGGATGGGATGGGATGGGATGGGATGGGATGGGATGGGATGGGATGGGATGGGATGGGATGGGATGTGAGGCAGCCTGGGGCAGCAGCTCTGCCCCGGTGCGGGTCACGGCACGCTCGGCACAGGCACCTCTCCGGCAGGTTGGAGAGGGAAAGCCGGGGCAGCTGCTGCTCGGAGCACGCCAGCTCCGTGGGTAAACAGATGACTTCAGCCTCCCGAGAGCTACTAAAGCCCGGCAGCACTTTGTGCTGATGTGGAAGGGGGAAGGAAAAGAAGGAAACTAAAGAGGGAGAAGCGGCGTCATACCCACTCCAGGCTGCAAAGCGCACCCAGGTAAGGTCACCCTGCTCCCAGCCCAGCCAAAAAAATCCACCCTGGAGCCATCCCCCTTCATCAATGCCCTGCTACCGAAGATCCAGCACGGAAAAGGAGCCACACAGCAGCCAGAGCAGAGCAGCTGCACGGGGCTGTTTATCCAGCCACGGCTCGGCTCACATGTGCCGGGGAGAGGCCGCAGCAGCTGCTCACCCAGCACCGGGAGCAAACCACGACCTGCCCGCAGCGGCCTGGGCTGGCACTGTGGCTCCAGCAGCCTGCACAGGGCCTGGGGAAGGGAAGCAGGCTGGGATGGCTGGGCTGGCCAGGAGCTGTGCCCCTGGCACGGGGGCAGCCCCGCGGGCCGGCACGCGGCACCGCCAGCAGCCAAGGCACGCCCGAGGCACCGCTGCCACCCGCCTTGGCCGTGGGGACCCGGGGCTGTCACGGGCCTGGGACGGGGCCCGGGGGAGTCGTGCTGCTGGAAGGGCTCCCACTGCCAGCTGCTCCCAGAGGAAGAGAGCCCGGCATGGCTGGGAGGCTGCCACCGCCAGCCAGGCTCCTGCCCCAGCTCCCAGGGATGCTCCCGCCTCACCATCTCCCTGGATGTGCCTCCAGGTCCCCGCCCTGGCAGTTCCCAAAGAGGGCAGTGTCCCCCCTGACACAGCAGAGGGACAATTTCCATGCTGTCCCTTTCAGGGTGGCATCGTGTGGCACAGGCCTTTTGCTGCAGGGAGGAAGATCTGGCCAGACGCTGCCCAGCAGCACAGGACTGTCTCCAAAAAAGGAGCCAAAAGTGCCATCAGGGAGCAAACAGAGCCCTCCCCACCCCAAAAACCAGCATGGGAATGGATCCAGGGCACCTACTGCAGCCAGAGTTCCTGGCAAACCAGCTGTGCTCTGTGCCCCAAAACATCATGGGTCCCCAACACCTGCTCAGGAGATGGAGGCGGCTCCTTGCCACTCAAGGACAGTGACAGGGGTGTCAGGACAGGACCCAGCTGGTATCCTGAGAGGTGACAAGCCAACTCCTGCCATTCCTGATGTCCTTGGAAAAGCAGGCACCCACGCTGCTCTGCAGGGAAGTCCCTCCTCGCTGGGAAGCAGCCAAAGAGCATCCCAGGCTGCCCTCTGCGACCGAGCTTCCCGGATGGCTGAGAAAAGCTGAGTGTCTGGACAAAACATCTGTCCAGCTGCAGCAGCCAGAGCCGTCCAGCCGTGCCTTTACCCCATCTCCCGACTTGGCTGCGACTCCAGGGGATGCTCTGGCGGTTGCAAAAGCATTTTCACTGCACGGGGTGGGAGTGGAGCCGGTCCCTCTCCCCAGGGCGCCCACAGGGGGTATTTCAGGGGGTGCAGCACAGTGTCAGACCAGCATTTTTGGCAGGTGCCTGCTCAAGCTGCCAATCCTGCAGCGCTGCTGCTTTTGGGAAAGGCAGGGAGAAAGCGAAGAGCAGGGAGGGCAGGGTGAAAAATAAATATATAGCAGCCAGCTGGTGAGCTGTGGAGTCAGCACAAGGTCTGCAGGACGCGGCGCTGGCAGCGGCGCGGGAGCCCTGGAATTTCGGACAGCTGGTCCAGCAAGGTCAGCCCGGCCAAAGCAAAGACCCCTGTGTGGCTGAAGGACAAACACCCCCAGCTGGAAACCCCATGGGGACAAGCCACCACGCCAGGGGGGTGACTCTGACACGGGCCAAGCGGCGGGAGAGGATGAGGAGGGAGAGCCAGGTGCGAGTTCCCACGGAGCAGAGCAGAGCAGAGCAGAGCAGAGCAGAGCAGCCCCGAGCTCGGTGGCAGCAGAGAGCCCGTGGCACACTCTGCCCCTGTCCTTTCTTTGTTTGCCATCTGGGAACACGATCCCCAGGGAGGCCGTGCCCCGGGACATGAAGTCATGTCGTGATTATATTGCCACCTCCGTGCCGGGATCGAGGTCTCATCCGAAAATGCCAGCCCAAGTCGGTGCTGGCTGCTTTGCTGAAAGGCAGCTTAGGCCTCACCAAAAACAACTTCACGTGCTGCAAACTGAGCAGGTCTGTCCCAGTGAAGCCAGCTTGGATCAGCCTGGTTTTGCTCTGAATCTGCTGGGATTGGTGATGGCAAAAACTGCCACAAGCACAGGTAGAGCCACCAAAACCAACCCAAGCTGGAAGCTGAAAGACTGAGATGAGTAAGAGCAGCTTTGCTCCTTCTTTAAGGGATGAGGAGAAGCCAAATGCAGCCTGTGCCACCCCCCTGGAGCCCGTGGTGCCTGGGCTGGGGACACGGAGGTGCCATCAGCTTGGCCAAAAAAGCACCGCCGCCCAAAACACTGCCCGTGGCCGGAAGGTTTTTGATTTCCTTCAGAATCCATCAAAGATGCAAAGAAGGCAGAGGTGCCTGGGGCTCTTCCTGCACAGGTCTCTCAATTCTCGTGCTGCAGTGCACCCAAATATCCCATAATTTGGCCTGGTGCAATGCAGGAGGAGGGCTCAGGCATCACTCCCCGCCTTCTGGGTTTGCTTTTCTGGCATCCAGGAGCTTTGGCTGCCGCTCAGCATCAGTGGGACAAGGTTTAGTGGAGAACACAAGAACTCTTTGATTTTTGCCCAAAACCCTTTTCGAAAGCCAAGAGGAAAGTACCCACCAACAGCTGTCAGCTCGACGCAGTGATTTGGAAATGCAGCCATGACCTTTGGAGCTGGGAACCTGCAGAAGGGGCCAAATCTCCAGCTGAGCCAACAGCACTGCTGGCAATTAGTAAATACAGTGAACTCAGCCCCTGGGGCCTGACTGTGCCCTGTCAGGCACAGCCCCACACACAACCAGCCCCAGGTGTGCTCCGAAAAGTGGGACTGGGGCATGGAAAACACCATGTGATTCCCAGAAACCGGCCTGAGGACAGGGCTGGGAGAGGCGGTGAAATCCAGCTGCTCCCGAGGAGCACCGTGCCAGCATGCACCACACACACCCAAGGAAACAACACAGAACCACAGACTTGTTTAGGTTGGAAAAGCCCTCCCAGATCATCGAATCCAAGTGTTCCCCCAGCACTGCCAAGGCCAGCGTGTCCCCAAGTGCCACACCTTTTATATCCATCAAGGAATGGCGACTCCGCCACTGCCCTGGGCAGCTGTGCCAGAGCTTGATGACCCTTTCAGTGGAGAAATTTTCCTTAAAATCTAACCCAAGCCTCCCCTGGGCCAGACTGAGGCCATTCTCTCTCCTGTCCCTGTTCCCTGGGAGCAGAGCCCGACCCCCCTGGCTGTCCCCTCCTGGCAGGGAGCTGTGCAGAGCCAGGAGGTCCCTCCTGAGCCTCCTTTTCTCCAGGCTCAGCCCCTTCCCCAGCTCCCTCAGCCCCTCCTGGTGCTCCAGTGCCATCCTCAGCTCTGCTGCCCCAATGCTGAGCTCTGGGGACACCACTGGTGACAGGCCACCAGCTGGAGCTGTCTCCATTCCCTGCCACTCTCCAGCACCCAGACAGTTTTTCACCCAAGGAACAGCAACCCATCCAAGCCATGAGCAGCCAGTTTCTCCAGGGAAATGCTGTGGGAAACGCTGCCAAAACCTTCACTAAAGTCCACACAGACAACACCCAGAGCCTTCCCTCACCCACTGTGTGGGTCACCTTGTCACAGGACATCAGGTGACAGGGACCTGCCATTCATGAACTCACATGGGCTGGGCCTGCTCACTTGGTTGTCCTGAACAGCTGTGCTGGAGTTATGGTAGGATTTGAGAGCTTTCCAGACACCTGGAAGTATTTCCAAGAAGTTGTATTCAAGGGGAAAAAAAAAAACCTCAAGAGACATAAGTGCAGAGAGAGCAGTGGAAGGAGAAGATGGGAAGAGGTGGAAGACAGGGGAAGCTTTTCCTGGTGAATGCAGGACACTGAGAACGCCAGACAGGCTGAGGACAAGCAGGCTCTGAGCTGGGAATGCATCGCTTCACCCCTCTGGAGAGGGCTGGTGAGCCTCAGGGTGGCTTGGAAGGCACAGCCAGCCAGGAACAGGTCACTGTCATCTCTGGGAAACAACCAGACCTGGGCATTTTGTGGTTGATTCATCGTTCCCAACAGCAGCTGCTCCAGGAACCGGCTCCTCCTGGGATGGATCCACATCCCAGTGGGATGCACAGGCAATTAATCCAGATCAGCAGGAGATACCCCACCCAGGTACCCCAAATTCAGAGCCCTGCACCCATAAATGCATTCACCCACACAGCTTTCCCTTGTGAGGGGCACAGCTAGAGAGAAAATCCATTTTTCACCTGGGGACCAAGGGTGACGAGCCAAAGGATGCCCAAGGCAGATGCCCTTTCCACACCCAGCACTGCCATTTTTTCTTGGAGGAGAGAACCCAAACCTGCCCCAACCACAGCAGGGCTTTGCAGAGCTCACCTCCAGGAGATCCTCCTGCAGCAGGGAGAACCTCAGGCCCCACCACACCTCCACAGAGCATCGCTTGTTCCGCTGCTCCCCGCCACCAAACCAGCAGCAGAGGCACCACCCATCCAAAACATCAGTGGCTCCTCCCTCCTGACCAGCCTCAGATGTGGGGGTCCTTCATCAGCACCCCCACACTGCCACAGAGAGGACCTTAGCCCCATCCTGCTCTTGCTGCCCTGCTAGAAGAGGGAGATGTGGTGGTGTCTGGTGGCTTTTGGGGTATTGACCTCAAGCTCTGAGCCATTTGTGTCAACCATACACAGGCAGGACAGCAGCAAACCACAGCTGCGTGCAGGGGGTGTGAAAAAGCAAGTGCAGTCCAAAAGTGAAGCTGCAGAGCTGAAAGGAGAACTGGGGAGAGAGGATTTTAACTCCTCAGGCTCGTTCCCTCCAGCCTGGTCCCATCAGAACAGGGACCTGGGCGTCACACAAGAGTGAAAGGCTCATCTGGGGTGACTTTCAGCAGCAAGCGTGGCTGAACAAGGGTACAGCTAAATTAACCAAGTGCCCTGCCCAAGCTTTAAGCCGTGTTTTAAATAACCTTGACATCTGTGAGGTCTTAGTCTGCTGGAAAGCATGTGGAGACAGGGAGGGAAAATGCGCCAGGACCTTCTGGCCAGCCAGGGTCCCCACCAGGACAGGGCAGAGCCCGGCCACCGTGTCCCCAGGCAGCTCTGCTGTGCCTCCTGCCACTCAGCCCCTTACAGCAGCCCCTTAATTTGCTCATTAGCAAAGCCAGGAACAAGAGGAGGAGCTCAATAGTGTCCCTTCCCTGGGGCACACTCTGAGTCCTGGTGGGAATTGAGGTCAGCAGGGATGAGGACTGGCGTGCCTGAAAAAGGCTGGGATCTGGGTGGGGGGGGTCACTAAGGAACCCCACGGAAGCACCCAGAGCACCCATCCTTGCTGGAACAGAAGTGCTGCTCATAATGTCCCCATGGGGTGGCCTGGGGACACCAAGGGGGCAGAGGCCTGAAAAACCAGCTGGGGACATGCAGGTGATGCCCCTGTCATCAGCTGCACCCCTCTGGGCTCTGCTGGGGTGCTCCAGCATCACCCCTGGATCAGCACCACGGGTTCCTCGCCTGACTCCCGAGTCCTCCATGGCCACCAAGCACCTTGCAAAGGCCACCAGAGCCGTGGCCACGTGGGCATCACAACCCACCCAGCAACCATGAACATAAACCACCTGCATCCACAAATGACCCAGAACTACGTCAGGACCACCCAGCTCAGGCTGACAGACCCTGGGGGGAACCCCCCCAAAAAGCAACAGCTCCCAGAGGATTCCCAGCACCGGTGCCAACCCAACCTCCCATGCCATCCTGGCACCCTCCAGGTGAATGCAGCTCCTGCCTGGTGGCTTTCCAAGCAGTGTCCCCCCCGTCCCAGCTCAGGAGCCAGCACAGCTGAAGGGGAAATTACATTTGTAAGCAGCCAAGGGAGAGCGACGGGAGAGAAAAGGAGCGCTGTCTTGGAAGGACTGGTTTACATTTCTAAAGAAAATGCCAGTGCCTCAGAGAGCTGCAGGGTTCTGGCTGTGGATGGAGCCGAAAGGCTTTGAAAGTGACCTCGGGGATTTGGGATGTTGGCATTTGACAGAGCCCAGCCTGGGGCCTGGTTTGGTGATACAGAGCGCTGGCTCCGGAGAGCTCCCACAAGCTGGAAATTTGGGGGTAAAAAGCTGTTATTTGCCCATCCCGTGAGAGAGACAAGCTTGGGAGGAATGAACTTTTTGCTCTGCCATGTGCTTTTGAGGTGATGCCCCTAAAGCATCCTGTGCAACCCCAGGGGGAGCCACAGAAAGGAGCAACTGGGGAATCTGGCAGCACCTGGGCGATGACACCCGTGACACCCTTCAGGGTTGCAGGGTTTTTGGGGAGTCCCCACTGCAGGAAAACCAGAGCAGCACGTGGGTGGGGGGCACCCAGCCCTGTGTTCACCCATAACCTGAGGGAAGAACTGGGGCTTCTCCAAGGGAAATCCCTTCATTAAGGCACCTTGTAAAACTGAGGGTAAGTTGCGAAGTTTCCTACAGAGCCCATGAGCTCCTTCCAGCTTCCCAAGGATGCTCCCACCACAGAGGGCAGGCCAGGCAGCCCTCCCACCCTTCTGGCACCTCTGAGCACTCTCAATGGCAAGCAGGACAGGACTGGGATTTCCCCTGTCCTGGCTCCCACCTCCCACATGAGAAGCTGCCAACAACACGGACACTTCTGGAACGGGGCAGGTCTTGGCTCTTCCCACCTCTTGGAAGGGTTTTTATCTGCTCCTTCACAGCTTGACAGCTCCAAAAAGTTCATTGCCAAAGGCACCCCATCCATTAGCACACGCCCCCAAAAGAACCAGACCCAAAAGAAGAGCATCCATCTATGTCACTGCTCCAACTCCTCCTGGATTCCAGAGGTGGGAAGCTCTGGGGAAGGAGGGACGGGGGGTGTCCGGGCCAAGCTGCCTTACCTTGGGGAGGAGAGATGAGGGTGCCACTGCCAGCAGCTCTGGCGGGGTCATGCTCTTGCCAGCCAGGACCACGGCCCCGCACTCGGCACAGGCGCCGATGGTCAGCTGCTTGCCGTCGTCCACCAGCAGGCTGTTGGCCACGCGCAGGGTGTAGAGGAAGACGGGCAGCCTGGCCACCTGAACGGCTTTTAATCCAAGGCACCGCTTCTTCTCCTGCCGGCAGAAGAAGCAGACGAAGGTCTCCACCTTGTACTGCCGGGACCAGGCGCTGCTGGGGTGGTGGGAGTTCCTGCCCTCGTGCTGCAGCCACTGGCCCAGCAGGTCGTGGTAGCACAGGATGCAGGTGGCCACCAGCCCGGTGGAGTCGGCCGGTCTGGCCCGCGGGGCGGGCGGGTAGACCGTCAAGAAGGGGAAAAAGGGCTCCTTCTCCCCGAATCGCCCCGGAGGGTTGACGTTGAGCTGGAACTCTTTGCCAGCTCCCAGCTCGGCCCCGCAGATGTAGCAGACGGAGGTGGGACCGGGCTTGATGACGGCGGGGTGGCCGGAGAGGTCACCGGCGGAGAAGACCTGGTGGTACCTCCCCAGGAAACTCTGCACGGAGGAGATGAGCTCCTCGTTGTGACAGGCCCTGTACATGGCCCACAGGTCCTGCAGCACCCCGAAGCACTTGCGGCAGCTGCTGACCTCCCAGTGCTTGTTCAGCCCCTTGGCGCCGGGCGGGCAGGGCAGGAGGCTGAGGAAGGGGAAATGCATCGTGCTCTTCGCGTTGCCGTTGGTGATTTTGGCCGCCACCGGCCTCGCCTCCTTGCCGCACTCCTCCCCGCAGAGGTAGCAAGCCTCGGGCACCACCGGGATGCCCGTCCCGTCCTCCTTCATCCCTCGGCGGCCCTTGGCGGGCATGGCCCCGGCGCTGAGGGGCACCACGTAGAGCCGCTGCAGCACGGGCACGTTGGCCAGCTCGAAGCTTTGCCACTGCTGCATGAGGGAGGCGAAGCAGCAGGGACACACCAGGGTGCTGCCGGTGGGGGACAGCGGCTGGGCGCCCGGCGGGGGGCTGTGCAGCCACAAGAAGGGGAAGAAAGGTCCCGGCGATGTCTTCTCCTGCTTCTGCACGTGGACGCGGTGCTGGGCGCCGGCTGCCAAGGGGCTGCCGCAGATGTAGCAGGCGGTGCCCGGTGCCCAAGCGGGCCGCTGGCTGCCTTCCTCCTCCTCCTCCTCTTCCTCGCTGGTGATGTTGATCTCGCTGTCCGAGGAGCAGCAGGGGGGCCCCCGCTCGCTCCCCGCCGCCGGGGGGGCCCTCGCCGCACCGCCCGCCCCTTCGGGCTCCGAGAGGGGTTCGGCGTCGGAGAGCTCGGAGAGCTCGGAACCGGCTGCCGGCCCTTCCTCCTCCTCCTCCTCTTCCTCCTCCTCCTCCTCCGGGTGGCCGGCGGCGCGGCGCGGCGGCGCGGCGGGGTCCCAGCCCGCGGCCCCCCGGCGCAGCCCGGCTCCCCCCGCCGCCGCCGCCGCCGCCGCCGCCGCCTCGCACTGATGGGGCCGCTTGAGCCAGTACATGCGCTTCTCCACCGGCGTGCGGCTGCGCTCGAAGGAGTCCCACTGCTCGCCCAGGAAGCAGCGGCAGACAGCGCAGACCAGGGCGCAGCCCTCCGCCGAGACGGCGCGGGCGCCGGGCGCCGGCTCCTGGTGCTGCAGGAAGGGGAAGAAGGGCCGGTGGTCGCGGGGGGGTCGCACTTGAAGCTTGAGCTCTTTGCCGCGGCTGATGCCGCCGCCGCAGATGAAGCAGCAGAGCGGAGGCGCCGGGGGTTGCGCTGCCCCGGGGCCGCCCCCACCTCCCGCCGCCGCCGCCGCCGCCGCCGCCGCCTCGCCGGCCGCCAGCGCGGCCATCAGCCGCTGCTTGCGGGAGAGCGGCGCCGCCGCTGCCCCCGGCCCCGCCGCCGCCCCCGGCCCCGCAGAGCTCATCGCCGCCCCCGGCTCATCCCGCGGCTCCGCCGGACACGCAGGCTCGGGGGGCGGGTTTGCGGAGCGCTCCCCCCCCCCCGCCACCCCTCCGCCCGCCTCCTCCCGCCGGGGGAAGGCAGCGAGAAGGGAAAGAAAAAAAAAATAATTATAATAAAGCAACGGCAACAACCAAAAAAAAAAAAAAAAAAAAAAAAGGCTCCCAACGGCAAGAAAATATCCAACGAACAGCAACAAAAATAAACCCGGGATAAAAAAGTTCGGTGCGAAAAGTTTGGGTCCCGCCGGCGGCGCGGAGGAAGGGCGGCTGCCGGCCGCCTCCCGGCCCCGGCGCCCCCGGCCCGGCTCCTCCCCGGTCCCCCCCCCTCCCCGCCACGACCTGCCCGCCCCGGGGGGGCCCGGAGGGAGGAACGAGCCGCTGCCACCCCCCCGCCCGCCGCCAGCCCGGCGCGGAGCGCAGCGGCCGGACCCCACGGGGGAGGGACGCGGGGATTTTCAAAGCCTCCCCCCCGAGGGGATCGGTGAGCGGCCCCACGCGGGGATCCCCGCGGCAGCCCCCACGCAGGGCGCTGTCCCCTCCGCCCCCGTCACCGCTGTCCCGCCCGCCGCCCCCCCTGACCGCCCCACGGCGCTTTGTGCGGCTCCCACTCCCCAAAGGCACCGTGCCCCGCGTCGCGGCGGCAGGACGGATCCCACCGAAAGCAGCGGCCCTTTCCTGCCCTTTCCAGCCATTAACTCGGTGTCCCGAGCACCCCCCGGTAATTTATTTCCCGTTTTAAAACTACTGCCGCTGTTCCAGTTCAATACCAGATTCTATTTCCCGCTCGGGTCCTAAAATGCTGCATGGCTTTGCCACTCACGGGTAAATAGCTGATGTGTTCCCAGCCGGAGCTGGCGGCGTTTCAGCGGCGCATGCAATAATCCCGGTGTATCCTTACCTGCCTCGCAGCCCGCGATAAGATTTAGTGCTTGGAAAGCACTTTGCTGTCCTTGGACAATAGGCACCGCGGAAGCGCAAACTGCACCCAGGGCCAGCCTCAATTAAACCTGACTGATTAACCACCCAAGCGGCTCTCCTCAGCGTGCCCACCGGCTCGGCACGGCTCTCCCGATTAAATAAATATATTAGGAGCTGGAAGGGGGATTTTTTTATTTTTTTTTCAGTCATTTTTAGGAGGAAGGCTGCTCCCGGCAGCGCTGTGGAGTTTGAGTTCATGGCAAGCCTCTGCAATATCCCAGGTGCTGTCCTTGCAAATCTCCCTGAGCTTGGAGGGTGCAGAATGACACTCAAAGAGGCCAAGGTCAGTGGCTGGATAGGACACAGGGACAGAGGGATAGGAGGATGAACCACGTGCCGGCACACCCAGGTGAGGCACAGCAGCCACATTGTCCCTCCCGCCTGGGTCCCCCTCGGGCTGACCAACCCTTCGTGTCACCTCCCACCCGGATTGCAGGGTGACAGCGTCCGGTGCTCCCCAAGCAACTGTCCCTGGGATCAAGCAGATTGTGTGACATCAGCTGGAGCGCGGGCAGGGCCAGGAGGGCTCTTCAGGGACCCGGATCCAGTTTCCACGCAGATGGCTCCGGTAGTAAAGGAGCAGGGGGTGGGAGGCAAACGCACAAAGCGGGAACACGATACCTTGGAGAGAACTGGCTCCACGGGGCTTTTTCAGGGGTTTCCAGAAGACAGCAGGGCCTCGTTATATTTTTATTTATTTATAGGGCTGATGCGGTGGCTGCTCCATGCGCCGAGGGCATTGGGAACGCCGCGGGTCGGGCTGGACGTGACTCAGCCGCTCTTTAAAGACCCACACGGCCTCTCGGTGTCACCCCTTTTCCCGGATGGAAAGGGGCCACCGGGCCGGATGGTATCCCTGACCCCCGGGGCGGCAGCACCGGATCTGGGAATGCCTCACCCCAGCTGCCCAGCTGGAACTCCCCCGGGAGCTGCGGCCACCAGCTCAGCCCACCCTTCGAGCGCAGCCGACAGATGCTCTCTCCCCGCCTGCTCCGCAGATGGGCGAGAAAAACAACGCGCTGTATTCAAAGTCCGCGGGGGCCAAACCCCCTTCCCCAGCCTGCCCTGAAACACCAACCCTCCGAGCCCCCTCTCCGGAGGCGCCCCCGGCTCCCCCGTTCCCCCCCGCGCCCCGCTGGGACGCGGCCTCGGAGCGGCTTCCCGGGCCTTGGCTGCGGCCGGGACAGAGCAGCTCATTTATCATCCTGTGCCGCCCCGGCCCTGCGGTTGCTGTTTGCAACAGAGAGAAGCTGGGAGGGAGAGAAAATTTCTCAAGTCGGCCTCGGTAAGAACTGAAAACATATGCCCTGGCGGCAAACGCGTCCCCCGGGGCGCGCAGGGATCAAGGCGAGCCTAGCGCAGGATTTTCCAGCGCGGCTCCCGCCGGCGCTCAGCCCTCCTGCCAGAGCTGGCCTTCCACAGCCACCCCGGGGCTGGGGGTGGTGACAGCCAGGTCTCCGAGCTCCTCCGAGCCCGGCGCTGTCAGCACAGCGGGACGGGCAGGGGAGGGCGGCTCCTGGCTGGCTCTGGATGGCCGATGTCCCGCTGTACCTTGCAGAGCTGTCCCCTCGCTCAAAGACAAGCCCCGGGGACAGATGTCCCTTACAAGGCAGGGGACGGGCCCTGTCTTGCATCGGGACTCAGCAGCGGTTGTGCAAGGTGTGCTGTGATCGGCCTGGTGGGGCAGCAGGGGCTCCCCTGGTTTGTGTAGGGCAGGGATTTAGGATGGATGCATGAGCAGCCTGCAGGGTGCTGGGTCCATCCCTATCCCCATCCTTATCCCCATTCCCATTCCTGTCCCCATCCTCATTTCCATCCCCATTCCTGCTCAATTCCCCCATCCATCCCCACTGCCAGCCCCAACCTTTTCATTATTCTCATTCTTACTCTCATTCTTATCACCATCCCCATTCCTCTTTCCATTCCTGGGCCCATCCCTATTGCCATCCTTATCCTTATACCCTTTTTCTTTTTTCCATTTCTGTCCCATCTCATCCTTATCCTCATCCTCATCCTCATCTGGATCCTCATTTCCATTCTATCCCTATCTCCTTCCCCATCCCCATCCTTATCCCCATCCCATTCTTATCCCCATCCCCATCTCTGTCCCTATCCCAGTTCCTATCCCAGTCCCTTTTGCCCTTGAGGCCCTGCAGGACCGGGGGGCCCAGCAGCACCCATTCCCTGGCACCCCTGGGAGCAGGCACGTGCTGCAGATCCCACATCCCTGGGAGCGGGAGGTTAATATGGAAATTACCAACCGCTTATTCCTTCCAGCTGTTGCTGTGAGTCATCAAGTGCCTTAAAGAGCATTTCAAACAACACAGTGCCTTCCAGACAGCGTGACTGCTGCCCCGGCCGCCCCCTCTGGATAATCCTCGGCAGGGTCTGGTGTTTGAAAAGGGAATATTTCTCCAAGGAGGCAATTCCCAATTCTGCCGGGGAGGCAGAACAGCCGCTGCCTCCACGGCGCCTGTCCGGGCTCCCACCTCAGCCCGTGGGCTCCTGGCATCCTGCTGGAGAGCAAAGCCAGTCAGGGAAGGGCACTGGGAAGGGCAGCCCAGCCCTGTCATCATCCCTGCTCAAAATCCAGCAGGGACATCTAAATGCCACCACGTGGGTGACAATCTTCTTGCTGCGCCACCTGGGGAAACTGAGGCACGGGGAGGCCAGTCTGAGCTCCACAGTGTCACCTGCCCGGAGTGAAGAGTGGCTGCCACAGGACGCTGGGACACTGGCCTGGGGTTCAGCGACCTTGAACTCTGCACTCAACAGCTGCATTTGCCCCGGCAAGCTTTTATTTCCTTTTTTTTTTTTTTTAAATACTGATCTCTGCACTCGGTGCTGATTTTTCAGATGGGAAAGATAGGGCTGGTTCATGGAGATAGTCAGGATATGTCCCTTATCTTCTGCTTCAACCTTTTTTTTTGAACTTCTGGACTGCCTCCATCGATTTTCTCGCCGTTCCTTTCTCTGGAAAAGCCCGGGCAGTTTTTCTCCTGCTCGCAAACTGTTTTTCCCCCAGCCCTTCCTGCAGGTGAGTCGAGGATGCTCCCGGCCAAGATCCCAGCTGGTGCGAGCAGGAACATCTGCCTCTGCACAGCGGGGAGCCTGGAATCAAAAAACAATGACCCGAGGAAAGCTGTGCACAGGTGAGAGGGGAGCTGTGACACGGCTGGAGGGGAAGGGGACACGGCCATCCCCTGCTGCAGTCACAGCCGTGGCCTGAGCGAGGCTGCAGGCAAGGAGGGAAGGATGCTGCTGGGATGGGCCCCACCAGGCAGGACGGAGGAAGGTGACTCTGGGGAGAGGAGGGGACCCACTGACTGTCACCACAGCTCTGTGGGGACACTCTGAGCCTCTCTGCCCTGCTGGGTGCTTCCGGACGGGCTGCGGCAGAGAAACCGCTGCTCCTGCCACAGCCGGAGGGCAAAGCCACCTGGGGACACACATTGAGTACCTGTCAGGGTGGTCACAGTGGCTGAGTCCAACCAGGAGCACCCTGTGAGTCCATGGATATCAGGGGATGACCCAGCACTCTCAGTCCATGCCCCAAATCCCTCCGTGGGCACCCAGTGTTGACCTCGTGCTGCTCCTCCTGTTCACCCCACTGGGACCAGGCCCCCACTCCCCCCATGTCCTGTGAGGCAGGAGGGAGCCACGTCCCCTGCGAGGCACAAGGGCCCAGTTGCTGCTTGTGGGGATTTTTCATAAGGTTTTATTATTTTTTTTAAGAGATTTTTTTTTTCTTCTTTTCCTTTTCCAGGGCGAGCAGCTCCGCAAATGCCAAGTGCTGATGCCAAAGGGCCGTGTCAACAAAGAAGAATGAGTGTGGCTGTTAGAGGCTGCTATTAAAAAAGGGTGGAGAGGAGAGAGGACAGGGGAGGGGGGGGTGGAAAAGAGAAGAAAAAGGTTTGTCACTGCAAGCAATAACAGTTTGCAGAGCAGTAAAAATCCGGGGGCAGCAGCCGGACCCCTGCAGTGCCCTTGGGTGCTGGCACCGAGCAGGGACTCAGCACGCTGCGTCTTTCCAGAGCACAAACCCTTCCCAGCAACTTGGCATCCCCCCGTGGGCAGCACAAAGTGTTTTTCAAGCTCCGAGGGTTTTCCAAGCCTGCCGTGTTCCTGCTTGGCCTCCAGGCCCTGCTGCAGGGAGCCGCAGCGGGGCTGTGCATGGCATCGGCTCCCCGGGGCGGGGCGGGGTCCGGCTCCTGCCCCGTGTCAGTGCCAGCAGCTATTTCTAGGCAAGCCCTGGCCGCTGCCGAGTGGGATGGGAGGGAAGGAACCTCTCACATGACTCAGAAGATGCAACGGGAAGACGCGGTCTCTGGTTTCAGCTTTCTATTCCCAGCCCCGTTATTCAGCAGTCAGGGATGGATCTGCCCCGCAGGGCAGCCGCGGGAGCCGGGGCTGGAGCCGGGGCTGGATCCAGGGCTGGACCCAACCCTCATCCCCCTGGGAGGCAGGTGGAGCTTACAGCTCCTGCCCAGCTGAAAATCCCCCTTGGCATTGCCTCTCCTTCCTGCCGGGATGTCAAACCCCAGTGGGTGTAGGGGATGCTCAAGTAACACCAATTGGGAAAAGACGAATCAAGCAGAGGAAGAGATGGACAGAGCCCAAATCTCACTCCAAAATCCAGAGGGAAAGTATTTCTGAGGATAATCCACCAGTTTACCTCGTTTTGACTTTTGAAAAAGTATTCTATTTTTACTATTCACTGTTTTACTAAAATTACTGTTTTTGAAGGGCACCGTGGTCTGTCCTTAGCCATGGTTTTGTTCCCACATCACCTTCCACTCCCACCTTTCCCGTGCCCACAACCACCCTCTGTGCCCATCCCAAAAGCAATGGCAGGAGGCAAACCTCTGGAAAAACCTGGTTTTCGAGCATTCTCCCTCCCCCAAAAATGACAGAAGAGCTTTGGTCAAAATTGAGATGTTCCCACAGAAATCGGTATTTCCCCGATGGAAAAAACATTCCATCAGCAAAAGGCTGACCTGCTCCGGTTACAGCCTGGTCATGGCGATGAGGCAAAGCAGCTGGGAAAGGAATTAGGAGGGAGCTGGGGAGCTGCAGGGCTGCACAGCATCCTTGGGTCTCTCTCCTCCCCACTGCTCCCTGCTGCCGGCACGGGGAGGTGCCAGGAGGAGCCGAGCTGCCAGCACTGCCACACCCTCAGAGCCCAGGGATGGCTGTCACCAAGCCTGTGGCACCCCGGGGTGGCTCAGCAGGGTGTGACCACCCACGGCCGCTGCTCCCACAAAGCCAACTGGAGCTGGGACGAGCCAGAGGTACCAGATGTTCCCAAGGATGGAGCTCTGCAAACAACCCCAGCCCGGTCTGTGCTCCTCGGGGGGAGTGTCCTGCTGGATTTAGTGAGCTGGGGGGTGAGATCAGAGGAACGAGGGCTGGCAGCTCAGCAGGTTCAGAGCTGGAGATCAAGGGCTGCCTCCAGTGTCTGCCCTCTAAGAACTGGTGGAAGAGCTTGTTTGGGAGGTCCTCCTGTGCCTTGGGGTGGCCCAAGCAATGGATGGGGTTTGGTTTTGTTCTTTTGTGAAGGCAGGCTGGTACAGGCAGGTTGGGATGGATCAGGGATCAATGGGATGGATCAGGAATCAATGGGATGATGGATCAGGGATCAATGGGATAGATCGGGAATCAATGGGATGATGGATCAGGGATCAATGGGATAGATCGGGAATCAATGGGATGGATCAGAGATCAATGAGATGGGTCAGGGATCAATGGGATGGATCAGAGATCAATGGGATGGATCAGGAATCAATGGGATGGATCAGGGATCAATGGGATGGATCAGAGTTCAATGGGATGGATCAGGATCAGTGGGACAGATCAGGAATCAGTGTCCCCCTGTGTAGCCAAAGGGTGAGAAGAGAAGCTCCTGTGCTGGGAAGATTTTTGTTGGCAATAACGGGACAGAAATCCGTGGCCATGCAGAAGGCAGAGCAGCTCGTGCAGGGTCCAGCCCCACCACGGCAAGCAGAGATGCCCAGGAAAGGTGCCACCATCCAGGTGAAACAGGCACTCACCTCTGTCACCCCCCCACATGGCACTGGAACCCATCAGCCGTGATGTACACATCCCTGTGGGCACTGACTGCAGCTGGGGAAACTGAGGCAAGGAATCTGCAGGAATGTGAGCCCAGACCTCCCAAATTCCCATCCCCTCCAGCCTCCCTGCTCCAAGACCTGCTCCCCACGTGCCTGCTGAGAGGCACCACCAGCCCTCAGAGCCCCAGAGACTCCACGTGGGCCAAGCATCTCCTCCTTTGCCAGCTCCTGTCCGGTCTGTCCAGTTGAGGTGCATCCCTGTGTCCTGCCAATCCCTTCCCTGACCAAACCTGGGTTTCCAGCTGGGATTTTCCCCTCCCAGACTCTCTCAGTGCCCAGCAGTTCCCCCCACACCTCCCACACTGTGGGACACAGGAGCACTGGTCACGATGGGGACACTGGACCTCTTGACCTGTGCCCAGGTTGTCTCCCGGGCAAACAACATCCCATTCCTGGGAGGAATTGTGCCTGTGTCTCTCTCTGACCTCTGCTAAGCACATCCATCCCAAGGGATGCGCTGGCCCTGCTGGAGGCAGCAGAGATGAAGCCTGACCCCACCAGGAAAATAAATCCCTTCATCCAAGGGATTCCACGCAGCCTCGCATCAGGGTGCACCCCATTCCTCCCCGTTCCTGCTGCTGCCCTAAATCAACACCAGCAGCACGACCCCAAAAAAGCAAATTTATCTTAAAGACTTTTAAAAACGCACATAAAAACCACAGCTTCATCGGAAAGGCTTTTTTTTTTTTTTCTTTTCTTTTCCCTTTTTTTTTTTTTTTTTTTTTTTCGGTGGGGGGGGGGGGAAGGGTTTATGCCTCCTCGGAGACCTCTTCAATAAAACGCATTCTGGCTCTCCGAGCGTCTGACTGCAAATCAGGTTCCAGCCGTTCCCTTCCTGTGCCGACCTGCTGGAGTCGGCTGTTATTCTTGGCAGGGTGCCCCGAAGGAAGAAAAAAATCCCACCCCCCTCACCCCCCACCCCAAGCTCCCAGCGGCTGGGAAATGCTGATGACATGACACCTTCCAGCATTCTTCAAGGTCAAGAGGGGAGGGAGGGAAATGAAAGGGGAGAGGGTTGGGTTTTTTGTTGGGTTTTTTTCTTTTTTTTTCTGTTGTTAGCATGGGTTATTGCTTGGCTCAGGCATTTCCCTTTGATGCTCGCTCCTTGTTACACAAGATGTTGCAGGCTCCCCGTGCCCCGGGCACCAGCTCACCCCCTTCCTTGCTTCCCAGCAGCAGGGATCTGCATCCCGAGGGCATTTTGGGACCAGCACTGCATGGGCTTGGTTTAAACCCAAGCTGGTTTTAACCTGCACACACCTCAAGGAGCGTCGTGTTTGCTCCACCTCACGCTGCCCCATCCTCCAGGACACCCCCCATGCCACCCTGGAGCCTGTGGTTATTCCAAACCAAAATCTGTCCCCCTGGCATCTCCCTCCAGCACTGGCCTGTGGGGTTCCCCACCCAGAAAGCCCCAAATCCCCTCAGCCAGCCCTGGGTGCTGCATCCAGCACACGCAGCGTCCTCGGGGGTCCCCTGCCTGCAGGACTCCTGCTCTGACAGATAAAACTTGGCACATCTCTCCTTGAGATCCAACAAATCTCTGCTAATCCTCCTGCTCCCAGCTGCCAAATCCTCCTCCTCCTCCTCCCCCCCAGCCAAGGTGCAGAGCTCTCTGAGGCAAGCTGCACACAACCTTGCAACAAGGAATGGCCATCAGCGGGGCGAGGGGCAGTGCTGATGTCCCTCGTGGCAGTGACAGTGACAGTGACAGGGAGGCAGCTGCACTCCTTGGGTTGATGCCCCAAGGCAGGGTTGATGTTCTGCTGGAGCAGACAGCAACTGCTCTGTCCCTGTGGATGGATCCTTTGCTCTCCCGCTTTCCCAGACCACATTGGAAGGAAGATCCAAAATGATCCAAGCACTGTGACCAAGGGAAGCAAAGCAGATGCCAGCAGGGGTGTTCAGGGACAGGAGAGCAAGGCAGGGGCAGTTTCACTGGGGGTGCAGGCAGGTTTGGGATGAGGTGATATCCCTGGACCCCTGGGAGCCCAGGGACACTGCTCACACCCTCACAAGCTGCATCATCACACCTGTGGCTCAGGATCTCCCTCAGGGGACTGTGCTCCTCCTGCTCTGTGTTCAGCTCACTGCCACATCATTCCACGAGACTGCCAGGGATCATCTTTGAGCTAACCCACCTGCACTGGGATCCCATTGCTTTCCTCACACGCTTTTTTTGGGGGGGGGCAGGGCGGTGAAGGGGCCTGTTGGGTGAGCCAGATCTGTTCACAGCTGATGGGGCTCTCATGCCCTTGTTGGGTGTTGCTATGCTTCGTGCCTGCCTGTTTTGGTTTTGAGAAATTCTATTCCTAGGCACGGTTTTGATGCACAAAGTTATGTTCTGTAAACTACCGAAGTTCCCACATCTGTTCCCAGAGGAGAGGCTTCAGTAATGGTCTCTGGAAAACGACCAGTGGTTCCCAAGGGTCCCACCTCTGGGGTGGGCACATCTGTAAATGTACAAAAAGAGTCAGGAAAATAAAGGAGGGGTCTCTTGCTTGCAAGAGCTCCACGCAGCCTCTAGATGCACTCCCTGCCTCGTTCCTGTGTCCCCCACAGCGATAGTTGGGTTCTCAGCCCTGCTCTGGGCTATTACACAATCCTGGGATTACCGGGACCACACCACCTGGGCTTGCCCAGGGGCTGGCTTGGGAAGGAGCTGTGGAGAGTCCCCAGGACACCCCAGCATCCCTGCAGGTTCCCCTGGAAGCTGGTGCACGGCCGCATCCTGCCCCAAGGGCTGCTGGAGGAAATCCTGGAAGGCCATCTTACAATGCAGCCCTTCCTGTCCCCGAAGGACCGCCGAGCACGGAAAAGGCACCGCGGGCTCAGGCACCGGCCAGCCCCCGGGGGGACGTGGGCCTGCCCCCCGGCACCTTGTCCAGCCCACCTGGGGCCACTTCCCGCCGGGCTCCTGGCCAGCCCCGCCGCTTTTGTCTTGAAAATCCAGAAACACAATGGGAGCAGCGGGGGGATTGCCCAGGACCCCGCTGGGGCAGAGAGACACGGGCGCAGCCGGAGCAGCCCGGGCAGATGTCACCGGCGATGCTCCTTGGCGCATCCCAGCCTCCCGGAGCTGATCCCTCCTCTGCCATCCCACCTGCGCGGCAAAGGGAAACGTCCCCCAAGCTGCCCTCCTGCTCCTGCCAGCCCCGGGATGCCCCCGGGGTCCCTCAGGCCGGTGTGGGGGCCAGGCAGGCCGGGGTGGCAGCGGGTCACGTCCCCGCTCCGCGGTGGCAGGCTGGGCGCGGGGGCTCCCGTGTTATTGTTCCCGGTTGTTTTCCAGCGGGGAGGCCGCGGGGCCAGCTGGCTGCCGCCAGCCTGGAACAGCGTGGCCTATTTTAAACCGCTTGCACAAGGAGTCAGCAGCTCCAGCTCGGATTTTTTTTTTTTTTTTTTTTTTTCCGAACTTTATTTGTCCAAACGCTCCGCGGGGGAAGGGAGGGAGGGAGGGGAGGGCAGGAGGTGGGGGAGCAGCTCCCGGCTTGTGCCGGTGCCAGCAGCTCACCTGCACCGTGGTGGGCTGCGGTGGGATGGCACAGAGAGGATGCTGCTGCCGGCACGGAGCCGCCCCCAGCTCCTCCAGGCTCCAGGGAAAAGCTGGAGGTGACAGGGACAGGGCATCAAAGCCAGGATCCTGCCTGCAAACGGCAGCAGGGACCTGTCCCCAGGCCAAGCTGTGGCTCTCGGGAGCATTCCCAGGACAGGCAGCTCTGCTGTGCCAGAGGCTCATGCCAGGCAGCCACCCATATGGAAATACCCACGGGGAGCCAGGATAACATCCCAGCCAGACCCTGCTGAGAGCAGCAGAAGAAGGGACTGGAAAACTCTCCTGCTCTCATGATGGTCCCACCACGTCCCCTGTGACCCCTGCCGAGGGTGCTGCCACCCCCACATGAAATACTGACCCTGTGCAGTGATTAAATACTGACAGCTTTAAACTGAAATCCCTTGTTTGTACTTTTCCACGTCAGACCACATCCACTATAAACTTTTTTGGGAGGCCAACCCTTCCCTGCAGGTCCCAAAGGACCCAGCAACACAGAGGAGCAGTGCTCACAGGAAACCTCTTCCCTCACAGAAGACTTGATATTCCACCATGCAACCAGAGTATCCATCACTCAGGATTTTTTTGTTTTCCATGCTATCTTCTTTAGATCAAACTGCTGACTATACCTCTTTATGAAACAACTCCTTCTGCCTGGCCTGAGGTGAGCTGAGAAGATCCTTTCCAGCTCCTCTCCGAAATCCAGCAGCTCTCACAGGGGTCAGCAGCCAAAATGATGTAAAACATGATTTCCTAACCCTGCCGGTGGGAAATCACTGGAGAACAGAGGGGATGACTAGGGTTTAAAAAATTTAATTGCGCTCAAAGGTTTCTTGGGTTGTTGTTTTTTTTTTTAACCGCTTCCCCAAAGAAGTAGGAGTTGCTGTGGCCAGTAGAAATAAATTTCCTTTTCCAGAGTCACCAGAGGACTGGGGAGGGACTGAGCTCCTGCCTGGGGGGGACCTGACCCATGCTGGGGGTCCTGGAGCACGTGCTCTGGAACTGCTTAAACCGCCCAGCTCACAAAACCTTCTTCTTGGGCTTTAAACTCTTGGCTGGAGGCCCTTCCGAGCTTTTAGAGTTTGAAGAACAGCCCAACTCTTGGAAGAAAAGGCAAGGGGGGGAAAAAAGTTATCAGCTGCTGAGTGCTAGCTGGATGGGCCAGAGCCGCCGAGCCGCACGCCGGCCGGGGGGGAACGGCCGGGGAGCTCCGTGGATGTCACGTTGGCCTGAGGCAAGATGTTTATGGCTCTGGCTGGAAGCCCTTCTGAGGAACCCATCGCGGTGATTTACAGCGCTTCCGATGGACACGGAGCCGCTCCTCTCGCACCGACCGGGCTGCAAAGAAAACATCTGCGATCTGTCAAAGTCAGCCCCGGGGGCTGAGGGCGGAGATGAGCTCTGTGTGTGTGTGTGTGTGCCCGGGGGCAGGGTGACACCGGGGCCAGCACGTCCCAGAGCCCGGCACCGGGGCAAACAGAGCATCTTGTCCTGCTGGGGGACACCCAGATCCTGCCTGCTGCCCTTCCTGGGCTTCTCCCTTCAGCATTGGAGCCCAGAGGTGCTAAAACGTGGCTTAAATCAACGGGCTTGCCTTTCACAGCAGAGCTGCCTGGGGAGGATGGAGCCCAGCTCTGTGTGATTCTGGGTTTGCCCTGAGAAGCTCAAAGTGTGGTGAGAGTGTAACCAGCAGCTCCTGGCTCCACTGAGGCACATCCAGCACCCACAGCAGCCTTCCCAGGGTTGGAAGCTGTGCCCACACCCTCCTGGTGCTGTCCCCAGGCAGAGGGGTCAGACCCCTGGGCCCCACCTCTGTGGCACGACTTTGCCATCCCTCACAGACTGAAGCAAACGCAGCCACCACGGCTGGTTTTTCCCTTGGATTTGGGGAAGAGTGGGTGGGAAGGATTGAAGTCTGGACACCAGCAGTCGTTTCCTTTTTCCCAGCCTAGAAAAGGGACCACAAGCCTCCCACACACCGTGCTGCACCCACTGAGTCACTGTTGGAAAGGAGAAGAAGGGGAGATGCTGCCCTTCCTGGGACCCCAAATCCACACCCGCACCCATCCCCGCTGAGCAGGGCAGCCAGAAAAGCCACATCCCATGGCTGCCAACCCAGCTGTGGGTCAGGGATGCCTGCAGTGAGGCAGGACCCTGCCCCAGGGGCTACAAAGGTTGTTTTTTTTTTTTCCTTCTGTTAGGAGCCTAATTTAATAGGAAGAAAAGAGCTGTAGTGCAAGTGAGTGATTGGCAGCTGCCTCCTGGGGATGTTGGGCTGGGGGCTGCCCAGGAGGAGCTGGAGGCCTCTGTGCCTCCCTGCTAGACACCCTCACCCATCTCCCTCCTTTCCCAGCTGCTTCCCAGCACAGGATGGCTTTTTAAACACAAACAGCCTCCGGGTGCTGCAGGCCAGCAAGAAAACAGGGATCACAGCCCGCTCCAAGGACCTGCACAACCCCCATCCCACAGCCCCCGGGAGCTGTCCCAGCCCTAAAACCCCCAGGTGGGGTGCAGGCAGGTGGCTGTGCCCCCCCCTGACAGAGCTCACGTGGTTCCAGTCACACAGAGGCCATCAAGTGAGTGGCTGTGAGAGGGATGAAGGCTCCCAGGGGCCCTCAGCAGCCTCCAGCGCAGCGTTTGAGCAGTAAATGGCTTTATTCTCTTCCCAGCACTCCCCCATTAAACACTCCGTGCTTCTGCCACTGCTTTAAGCCAGTGATAAGTCAGATGGAGGAGGGTGAAGAGGGGGATGTTAAAAAAAAGAAAAAAGCACCCCCCAGGCATGAAAATGCCAGCGAGCCCCTGCTCCCCCCTCCCAGGATTTATGAATGAAAACACGTTTCGCCTTGGCACCGCCAGTTTCCTCGATGCACGCGGGCGAGGAGGGGGGGAAATCCTGGAATTATGAGGCTCCAGCACCAATTAGGGCTGTTTACATTGACGTAAAGTCTGGGTGAAGTCCCCACCCCTGCTCCCAGCATATTTATGAAATTAGCCCTGCTGACACTGACAAATGCGGGAGGGAAAGTCCCGGAGCACGCGGGTCCAGCCCCGGCGCTCCGCGGGGTTTTTTGGGATGGTTCCTATAAATATCAGCCCAGGCCCCCTCACCCCAGCCAGGACAAAGGGGTTCAGCTTGAGGAACCCCCAGCATTCCCCTGGGGCCAGGGTTCCCAGAGAGAGGGAGGGGAAGGCAGCAGCATGATGGAGAGAGGCTGGGATGTGTAGGAAAACCCTCCACGGTTTAGAATTCCCTGGATAAATGTGGCACTGAGATGGTTCCTATAAATATCAGCCCAGGCCCCCTCACCCCAGCCAGGACAAAGGGGTTCAGCTTGAGGAACCCTTAGCATTCCCCTGGGGCCAGGGTTCCCAGAGAGATGGAGGGGAAGGCAGCAGCACGATGGAGAGAGGCTGGGATGCGTAGGAAAACGTTTTAGAATTCCCTGAATAAATGTGGCACTGAGATGGTTCCTATAAATATCAGCCCAGGCCCCCTCACCCCAGCCAGGACAAAGGGGTTCAGCTTGAGGAACCCCCAACATTCCTCTGGGGACAGGGTTCCCAGAGAGAGAGGGGAAGGCAGCAGCACGATGGAGAGAGGCTGGGATACGTAGGAAAACTCTCCACGTTTTAGAATTCCCTGGATAAATGTGATCCAGGCTCTCCCTCCCCATTCCAGGGACCTCAGGCCACTGTCACCAGCTGGGACCTGGCAAAAAGGGAACTCTCTGCCCCGATCTCCCCTGCTCCTGCACCAGAGCAGGACATCCCAGGCTCCATCCAGGGAAAAGAAACAGCAGCTCTATGGCTGAAAAAACCCCAGGAAAACCTTTCCCCCCCTCCCTCCCCTCCCAAAGCTCCATAAAGGGAAACCATCTGAACCTGCTCCCCACCACCCACGCGGCAGCACAGACGCGGTGCTGGGCGCCAGCACGGGCGTGTTGGAGGCAAACCTTGGAATTAGGGAGCTTGGCCAAGCCAAGACATTCCCACTAACGGCTCCTGGCACGGGGATCTGCCAAGGGCTGAGCAGGATTCGTGCTCAGAGGGAGATGCCCCGGCTGGTGCGTGGCAGGGGACACGGGCTGGGAGGTGGAGGGTGCAGAGCTCTCTGCCGGAGGCTGCCGCAGCCTCTGCAGAGGTCAGCGGGGTTGGGAAGGCTGGAAAGAGCTCCAGAGGGAGGGGATAAAGGCTTGATCCAGCTGGAGGACAGCAGAGAGGGCTGTGGGGCCGGTGCTGAACACGTTCGGTGGTTTTGGGGAAGGGCCTGGGGCCATCCAGCAGGAGCTGAGTGAGCTTCGGCAGCATGAAAGATGGAGAGAGTGATCCCTGAACACTGCCAGGCTCAAAGGGAGCCCAAATCCCTCAGGAAGGAGATCCAAGCGTGGCAGCAGATGGATCAGTGCAAACCACTCTTCTTGCTGCACCCCAGCCTGGGGAGGCACCACCAGAGAAGAAGAGAAGGTGATGGAGGAGGAGGAGGAGGAGGAGGAGGAGGAGGAGGAGGAGGAGGAGGAGGAGGAGGGACTGGAGCAGCCCTGCTGCCCAGTGCTGCCTCCCTGCAGGGAAGCCAAGTGCAGAAATGCAGGAGCAGAAGGATAAGGCCTTGGGCAATGGGATGGAGAGGGACTGGGAGAGCTGCAGAGGAAGCATTAAGCAGGGAGAACCAGCCCATGGGAAGAAAATTACTTCCTTTTTTTTCCCCCAGAACAGAGCTCAGGGCTAACCTGAGGAACTCCTCACAGCTCCACAGCAGCAAAGCTGGAAGCTCAGCAGGATTAAAGCCGTGGATTAATTCCTTTCCCAGCAAATAAATATCTCCTGGGCCGTTATATGGACAGCGAGACCATCTGTGGGGACACTGATGGTGATAAAAACCATGGGCACAAGAGGAAATCTCAGGCTGTAGAGTCCTAATCCAGTGGGATGTGAAGGCAGATTTTTTCCCTGCTGCCATCCTGACACCCAGCCACTGGAAAACCAGAGTTTGATAAGGAGAGAGGAGCCTCTGAGCTGGTTTCTGCAGCCCTTGGGCACACTGTGATGGAAAAGCAGCAGCAGCAGCATCGCCTCACTCTACACCGCAGAGTTTTTTACTTGTTAATGGCTTCTAGGTTAAAAATTATTTAACAGAGGCTGCAAAACAACACATCTCCCACCTGGCAAAGCTGCTCTCTTTAGCTAAAGCAGCTCCAAGCTCATGAGGTCTCCACCACAACGAAGAAGCCAAGAGCCCACACGGGGTGGGAACCACGGCAGCAGCCCCTCCTTGCAGTGCCCCGATGACTTGCCAAAAAAGCAGAACTTCCAAGCGGTTCAACTAAAAATGGCAAATCCTCTTTCATCCCCCCCGGGCGCTGTTTTTTACCCGGCGTCCCAGCGCGGGGACAGCGCTGCCATTTCAAAGCTTAGGCTTGAGCTTAACAAGCTGGGAAAAGCTCAGCGGCGTCTGCTGAGTCTGGAGGTGAAAGCAGAGCAGGGAGAGGAGCTGCTTTAATTTTATGATGAAATAACTCCCCGTGCTGGGCCACAGGGAACCCTCCTGAGTGAACCTGCTGGGTTTGGAGCAGCTGGAGCCTTTGCTGCGGGGAAGCTCTTCGGGTGGGACTTACCTTGGGTAAAACAGAGCAGCTTTTTCAGCAGCAAAGCAGCTTCTAGCAGGGAAAACAACCCTCCCCATCACCACTTCCCTGGCTTATCCACGGAGATTCCCTCTGGTGACCGCTCCCGGTGGAGGATGATGCAGGAGGAAGGAGCTCCATCCTCCTCCCGCTCACCAGGGCTAACCCTCCATGGTGGTGAGAGGAAGGAGTGGGAGCAAGAGGAATGGGATTTCGGGAGGTGGGATTTTCAGGCTGACAACATCTGCCTGACATGGCTTTGAGCCGGGGCACTGGGTATTCCCATAACAATAAAGCCTTGGGTGGAAAAAAAAAAAATCCCTTTTGTTTCCCAGGCCAGCGGCTGGAGCAGTTCCTGTTCCAGGGATGGCATTAAGGGGTTTGCTGTAGCACTAATTATGCAGCAGGGGGGGTGGGGGAAGGCTCAGCCCTGGTTTTACTTCGTTTTCCCTCTGAATAACTCTAAAAGTAAATAAGGAAGGTGCAGCAAGGAGCAGGGAAGTCAGGGCACTCTTGTTCCATTAGCTCCTGGTAATGATATTATTTGTATGAAAGCCTGAGATAAAAGCAGCCAGGCAGACCTCAGCTGGGTTCTGGGTGGGAGATGGGATGGGGCTCCTCTCTGGCCACGGGGATGCTGGAAGCTGTGTCTGTGCAAGTGTGGAAGAGAAGGAGGAGAAATACACACTCGTCTCCTCAGATTTCCCAGCAGACACTGGAAAATGGGATTTTCTCACCCTAGAGGGGAAGCATCCCAGGCTTTTCCATCCCAACAGCAGGATTGTGCCATCCCAAGAGCTGCTGCCCCTTGCCACACAAACAAAACATGGATAATTTGGCTGCCTATCCCGGATTTTGCTTCCAATCCCATTGGGAAGGGATGCAGCAGCAAATAAACTCCATTCCTTTAACACTGTTCCCATTAAGCGACCACAGGCTCGAGATTTGCTGTTACAAACACCATGGAAAAAAACCAAGGAAGCCTCTTGTCCCATCTCCCAGATGAAGGGAAGGAAAATGAACCATGGAAAGGAGAAACCAGGGAGCTGAAACAAGTGTCAGCAACTCAGCCTGGCTCTGCTGACAGCACCCAGGGATGCCCTGGCTGGTTTTGTGCTGTTTGGGAAAGGGGGTTAGGAAGGCTCTGCCTCCAGCCCTGTATGGAAAACAAACCCCAAAAGTTCCCCCATCTCCATCTAGGCAGCCCCAGCCTTGGTTTTCATGCCTGGCTGGAGTTTGCAGTAGCAAAGAGCCAATAACTGGGTCAGGGCATCCATCCATCCGTGCAGGCAGAGGGGCAGGAGGCTCAGCCCAGGGCGCAGGGTGTGGACACCCAGCCCAGCTCCCGGCGGCTGGAGCCGCTCACAGGCACGGAGCGGTGTCTGCCCCAGCCACACAGGGACACCTTGTTCTGCCGCGGGCTGCCGGGCCGATCCACAGCCAGGCCCTGCACTTTGCAGCGCTCCAGCAGCCCCTTCTCCCCCTGGGCCAGGGCTGGAGGCGCTGCCAGGTCCGGGGAGACCGATGGATTCTGCAGCAGGGAGCCAGGACACGCCCGGCTCGGGGCAGCGCTACTCGGGCACACCGATGTGCTGGGGGCGCCTGTCCTCTCCTGGGCTCCAAAGCAAAAGCTCCAGCCGGCTTTCCCGGCACGGAGCAGATGGCACGGCACGGGAAGGCGGCACAGGCATCACCAACTCCAGCTCAAGCCTCCCCGACAGAGGCGCTCCACCCCTGGAACTGGGATGAGTTTTGTCCCATCCCTGCAGGTGTGGCAGTGAGGGGATGGAGCACTCCCGCTGGTTTTTTTGGGGGGTGTTTCCCCATCTAGGCAGGGTTTGATGGCTCTTTCCTACCTCCTCCTCCTCTCTTCCGAGAGCCGGGATGGATTTGTGAATGGGCTATTGTGAGTGGATGGGGAGAGGGAAGGGAGCAGATGGGGAGCGGGCTCGTCCCCGTCACGGGCCGGTGGCCCGAGCCCTGAGCGATGCAGCCAGGTGCTAAAGGCCAGTCTTGCTTGAAGGTTACCCAGATCTGAGAAACCCGAGCTGCAAAAGACCTCGCAAAAGCGCAGCCCCAGCCTTATGGCCCGTCTGGAAGAGCAGACCTCCCCTCCGGTTTGCACCCCTTCTTTGCCACCCACCTTGCCAGCGGGGGTGCACCCAGGGGTGCCGGCTGGGGGGGGGGGCAGCCCCTGCTCACTCTGCTTTTCAGGGCAGGAGCAGCCTCCTCCTCGGGCAGCCGTTCAATTTCGGCTGTGCTTCTCAGAAAGCCCGAGCCAAGCCCTGAGCCCAAACACGGAGGCGCTTTGGCCCCCAGCCCTGCCCTGGGAGCACCTCCGAGCCTGCCCTCCCTCGGGCGGGGTGGCAGCAGGTCCGATTCGGCTCCAAAAGCAGCCGGGGGGAGGCGGGGGTTGGGAGCAGGGGCAGACTTGCACCCACAGTCCCAATCCTGACAGAGCTGCCTGGGTGCCAGGGCACCCTCGGGCATCACCGCCTCCACCTCTCCTGCCTCTCGGAGAGGAGACGCGGGGGACACCCCGAGGGGGACAGAGCAGAACCCCCACCCGCCACACACGCACATTCCAGTGGCTTTACCCTTCGGAGTCGCGGCGGCTGGAGAATTCCAGCTATTCCAGCATCTTTATCTTTTTTGGCTACCATTTCTCTTTCGGCCACGTTATAAATTAAAAGCTGCTTTGCTTTTAACCTCCTCCAAGCTGCACCTTTTAACCTCCCTCCCCCCGGCTGCTGGCAGGGAGGGGGGGCTGCTCCTTGCCGGGGCCGATGCTCTCGCCTCGGAGGTCTGCCGCAAGCCGGCGAGCCCGATTTCCAACCCACACACCCCCCTCCTTTGCTTGGCTCGGCACCGGGTGCCAACAAAGGCTCCTTGCAAAAGGAGCTTGTCATCGCTGATGGATGACGTGGTTGTGCGGCGGCTGGAGCCAGGGAGCCGGGCTGTGTCTGCACGGGGGCTCAGCCAGCCACCTGGATGGCACTGACAGGCTGCCCGCCAGCTCCGCGGGGCTCCCCGGCCAGGGGGACAACCCGGGAGGGGGTGGGAGGTGGCACTGGGACAAGCAAGGCCACCCTCGCTCGGAGCAGAGAGCGCGGCTGCAATCCCACAGACAGAGCACCTGGGACGGGGGTGGCTCGCAGCCACCCCAAAGGCACCCCAAAGGCACCCCAAAGCCATCCCAAAGCCATCCCAAAAGCATCCCAAAGGCATCCCGGCTGTGCCGGTGACCGGCGGGCTCGGAGGGGCCGGCCGGGAGCTGGGGGATGACGGACAGGCAGCGCTGAGAAATAATTCCCTCCATCCTATGTGGCTTCCTACATAAGGTATCGGTGCTGCTCTTGATTAGAGAAAAGCTTCCCATATTACAGGCTTTTGGCTCCGGGGAGGAACGAGTTGGCCAATTGCAATTATTAAGACATTTAAAGCGCATTTAACCCAGGAGCCCTTATTTTCCCCTTTCAATGTAACCACTAATTCCTCCTAAATGGTCTGCTCCGCACTCCCAACCAGACAAAGGCTTTAATGTTCGCCTGGAAAGGCTCATGGCACAGGCACCGGGCGGAGGAGAGAGGAATGAAAGGCTGGTGCAGCCTCCAAGGGGGAATCAAAGCTGGAGACTGGAGCTGAGCACAGCTTGAAGCCCTTGGAGGGTGCAGGGTCCAGGCAGGGGCTGACCGGCCTGGAGGCACGGGATTAAAGCTCAGCGGGGCAAGGAGAGGCACAGGGAAAGGCTGGGATTGTGCGAAGCCTGGCTAAAGTTATCCCAGGGTCACCTCAGGGGAACAAAACAGCACAAGGAGACATAACTCACTGTCCCCAGCAGCTGGTGACCCCAGGCACCACGAGGAGGACACTCACCCTCCCACCTTGCCCACATCTTGTCTGGATGAGCAACTGGCTGCTGGAGCCGAGGGAGCTCATCCTGCCGCCCTGGTGGTCCTGGTCCGCAGCCAGCGGGGCCCTGGGACAACAGCCCCTGCCACTGCAGCTTGGGGACAGCCCCCCAGGCACCCCTCAGTGATGCAAAGCAGGGCTTGCCTGGAGCTCTGTGCTTTAATCCAGGGCCAGGGGTTATTTGCCTTGTTGCTCTGCTGCTGTCGGATCCCCCTCAGGCAGAGCCTGGAAGCGCTGGATTTGTACCAGGATGAACCCTGGGCTGCAGCCTGCAGCAACATCTGTGTGTCCTCACCAGCCAAGCAGCCTGCTACCCTCACCACCCCCCCAAAAAAAAAACCCACGAAAAAAAACACAAAAAACGAGCTCTCCATCCCAAAAAATACGATGTGGAAGGAGGCAGTGCAACCGGCATCCCCATCTTCTTCTCACTGCCTAAAATTCGAGGTTGGATTTATCACCTCTGGAGGACTCCAAGCCCCAGTGGAACACCCAACCATCCACACGCCCCCCCTGTTTTTCACACTCAATCCCTCCCGGAGCGTGGTACTCTTGCAGAAAGGTTTTTTTCCCCCCCCTAACCCCAAGCCCTGGCTCAGCGCTGGCTTCCCATTCCCAGCTGAAGTTATCGGCACACTCGGACCTGATGGGGAAAACAGATGCAGCAGCAGATGCGAAAGTCATCGGCTCCTTCGGGGCGGGAGAGAGACAGGCCAAAAAAAGCAGAGCAGGATGGGCAAAGGGAAAACAGATTTTTTTTTTTTTTTTTTTTTTTTCTTGGCGCTGGGGTAACCAGGAGGCGGCACGGCAAGAGCCGGTGCGAGCCCGGCTGTGCCGGATCCAGACCTTTTCCCTGGGGTTTGTTTCCCAAACAACAACAACAAATTGGTTGCAGATTCCAAGGCGGGTGGGGAAATAAAAGGAAATCAAACCGAAATCCTTTGACTGCAGAGATTAAAGGGGATCAGAGGCCAAACACACAGTCAGCACCCAGCTCCTCCACTCACATGACGGAGGCTGCTTTGCATGCAGGCTGTAATTAAACAGCTGTGTTTTCTTTAAAGTATGATTTCGAGTTTGTTCAAACACCATTTTTTTTGCGGAGTACCATGGGATTTTGAATGAATAGACTTTTGAAAACATATTTGGCGGGGTGGCCTTGGGTTTGGGACCGGGGAAGGAGGCAGGAGAATGTCTGGAAGGGAGGGGGGGAAATGAAATGAAATAAAATGAAATGAAATGAAATAAAATATAAAAAAATTTAAAATAATAAAATAAAATAATAAAATAATATAATAATAAAATAATAATAAAATAAAATAATAAAAAATAAAATATAAAATAAAACAATAAATAATTAAATATTAAAATAAAATAAGAATAGAATAGAATAGAATAGAATAGAATAGAATAGAATAGAATAGAATAATATAAAATAAAATAAAATAGCCTGCAGAGCAAACACCTCGTGCAAAGCAGGGCCAGGACTGCCATCCGTGGCAGAAGAGAGGCGGGCACTCAGCAGCTGCCAGCGAACACAGGGTTAAGACTCCAACCAGCCCCTCTATTAAGAGCTGAGCACATTTAATGGTTTAATATTAACCCAAGCGTGACAGGCAGGATTTCAGCCCTACCGTCTCGCCTTGGAGCTCAGCCCCACCGAATGCTCCGGCTCCCTGGCGAGCGAGTGGGCACTGGAAAACCCCATCCCGAGGTCATCCCTGCTCCAGCATCCCTGAGCTGGGATTGCCAGCAGCCCCTGGGCACAGCCGGCAGCTCCAGCAGCCCCACGCACCCACCGAGCGCTGCCCGCCGGGCTCAGCTTGCGGCAGGTAGCGCTTGCCCGGCTCGGCAGATAGTCAATACCTCATTTGAGGTTTAGCCTTTCAAGCATTTCCCATTCATTTCAGCAAATGGATCGACTCCCACAGGCTGCGGGAAGATCGAAGGGGCCCCCCCTCTCCTCCTCCTCGCCCACCCCGAGGCTGCCCGGCCGCCCCTCCCCGCAGCTCGGGGCGTTAATGGGAGGTCGATGCGGCGCTAACGACCGCTCCGGGTGTGACCTCCGAGAGGGTCGAGGGAAGAGAGAGAGAGCTATTGCAGAAGGAAAATTGCGGCTCCAGCCCGCTGGCTGGTTCAGGAGGCTAATTGCAGCGGGGCCGGGCCGCTGAGGATTGAGGGGTGATGGTTCACGTCTTGTCTGGCTTTCAGGTCCCTCAGCGCGCATCCCGCTCCAAGCTGCAGCCGAGCCGGCTCTGGCTGTGCCCATCTCGCACGTTCCAGCCCTTCCCCAGCACCCCTGCCAGGGCTCTTCCTGCAGATCCACATCCCACAGGCCGTCCCGGCACATTTCCCAGAAATCATTCGCTCCCAAAGCATCGGGGTTGCTATTTGGGCTTCGAGGCAGCATCCAAGCACTTTTTGTCGGTGTTAGAGTGGTCAGTACCTGCAGTTGTGTCTACGGGGAGGATTCACAGGCTAGGAAACACAGCAGCTCCTCTGCTGGTAACCCCATCACCCTTGGAGGCAGTTCCAAGCCTCGCTCAAGACCAAAATTAGGGCCCAGAGCAGCTCTCTCTGGTTTATAGCCCACATTGGAGCTCATGAATGGGATGACCATCCCCACCTCGAAGCTCATTGATGGGGTGACGAGTCCTACCTCGGAGCCATCCCTGAGACGATCATTCCCACTTTGGAGTGACCATTCCTTCCCATGGACGGGCTCCAGGATGGGAACTGTCACTCCATCGATGGGGCCACCCCTGCAGGTGCCAGCACCTTGCACAGCCGATGCTGGGAACACGCCGTGTTCCTGGGAAAGGACCACGGCACCTCCCGGGGCCCCCGCGTCCCCCGCGGCCGGGATGCACCTCCCAGGTGCAGGGAGGGTGATTTTTTTGGGGACAAGGCGGTTGCAAAGGTCACTGTTGCCCTCTGCTGGTCCAGGGACAGGGAGAGCGGGGACAGCCCGGCTCCCACCCCGGGGGCTGCACCCGGGCTGGCAGGGACACCGCTGTCCCTTGCTGCCACGTGTGTGCCGAGTGTGCCCGTGCTCAGCCGGGCTGCCACCGCCTCGGCAAACCAGTGTGTGGCTGTTTCATCCCCCCGGCCTGCAAAGAGCCCTTCGGGTCCCAGGTCCCTGTTATCTCTCACTTAAGGCCTTTCCTTACAGGCACTGCTGCTAGCCGAGCCTGCAGAGACACTCAGCCCAGCTGGGCAATGCCTTCCATGCAGGAAATAAATCAAATCCCCAGGAAATAAATCAAATCTCCAGGGCAGAGATCCAATCTCCATCCCCAGGGAACTGCAACCTACCCTGGAGTCACGCTGCCTGCCACCCCCATCTCCATCCCCAGGCAGACAGTGCCCATCCCAACAGGTAACTCCCTCCTCCTCCCTCCCTCCAAAGTTCCAAAATTTTCCCTCTCATAAGCAAATCCACAGGAGGTACTGGGAGGCTGGCATCCGGAAGGCAAAGTCTGCAGATTGCTGAATCCAAAGCTGTCGTTGCAGTCCCAGCACTGGCAGAGGGCCCGGCCAAAGCTGCCCTGCCTGCGGGTCCCCGGGCTTGGCACCGGAGCTGCTGAGCCAGAGCCTGCCCGGCAATTCCTGCCCACGCCAGGGCCTTGGAAGCTCCAAGGCACATGGGGAGGAGGGATGCTCCATGAGCTGTGGGAAGGGAAAATGCCTCAGGAGGCCCAGGAAAGGGGATTCTCGTGGGATCCGGTTATGCGGCAGCAGTGCTGGGACAAATTGGGGATAGGAAATGTCTCAGGACTCTGGGGAAGGAGAACGCCTTGGGATCTTGGTTATGCAGCAGCATCAGGCTATGGGAGTGGGAGATGTCTCAGAGCTCTGGGGAAGGAGAATCCCTTGGGATCCTGGTTATGCAGCAGCATCAGCTGCAGGTGCTGGGTGTGGGCACAGCCGTGGGTCTGTCTGTGCCTGGCCCCTCCTGCCATCAGGAGCACAGAGCTCCCCCAGGTTCCTCTGTGTCCTGCTCCCGGGTCCTATATCGTGCTCACAAACCCCTGTCAATAAGCATTAAGAAATCATCCAGCTCGCTGGGGAAGGGAAAAATCTGTAGGGTTAAGATAAAGACATGATGACAGAGCAAGACAGGGAGTTATCTCGGGCATGGGGGAAGGAAACAAGAGCAGGGAGGGAGGGAGGGAGGGAGGTGGGGAGCAAGGCTGATTTCCCCTGCAGAGCAGCAGCCTGCCAGGCTGAAGGTCAGCAAAGGGCTGTAGCAAATCAGTTTTTAATTGAAAAGGAGCCCAGCAATGACGCCTGGGCACAGTTACCTGCGTGGGGATGCTGGGGCCGGCTGCCACCAACAGCTTTGCTCTCCAAATACACCAGGGTTTATTCTCCCACCAGCACAGCTCCCCAAGGAGAGCCATGTGCAGGGAATCACAGCCTCTCCTGCATCCCTTCCAAGGGAAGAAAGCAGGGGCAGAAGCATCCTGCTGTCCTGCTACCTCCCAGCGAGAGCAGGAGGAGAAGGACCCTGTTTGGATCCGGCGTTCAGAGACACATGGAGAAACCACAATTTCCTCGAAACTTTGCATCTGCTGGAGCTCGGCGGCTGCTCTGACAAGCAGGGCTTGTGCTCTATTGGATCCATACGTTATTCCCTGCAATCGGAGCCAAGATCCCACCGTGGGATTTGTGGGGCCTCGTCAGGAAGGAGCTCCAGAGCCCCAGAGGTTCCCAGGCAGCTACAGGCTGCATTCTCCTTCCTGCCCCAGGTGTTCCTCCCAGCAGAGATGCCCCTTTCATTCCCACCACTCTCCCACCTCCCAGGCAGCTCTGGTTCTGGCTCTGGCTGTGGTGGTGTTCCCAAGAGTCCATAGATTCAAATTGTGCATCCCAATCCACCCAGCATCCTCCAAAACATCCCTTGTCTCTGGAAGAAAGCATCCCCAGACGTGCCCTCAGCCCCCACAGCTTTCCCTCACTCTTCACTTTTCTGTCTGCTCTTCCCACCTTTTCCTTACCAGTCCCAGTCCCCTTCTCTCACTGGTCCCCAGCTCATCAGGGTGAATGGATGTGACCCCACAAGGCTTAGGAGCACCAGAGCAGCTTGGAAATGCTTTGGTTTTGGGAGAGGAGTGGGGAGCAGAAGTTCACAGGAACAGAGAAAGTCAAGGTCCTGCCAGTCATCAGCCCAGAGCCCACCAGCACCACCAGCACTGGGAAGGGCAGGAACCATGGAGAGGCTGGAGGAGCAAGCACGGCTCCTGCCAGCCTTGTCCAGGTGTGTTCTGCTGGATTCTTGGCCTCAGAGTCCCTCTGACAGCTGGACTGGGAGAGCATCTTGGTTTGAAACACAGGTGTCTGCCAAGGAAGGTGGAAACCTCCCTTGGAACGGAAAAAAAAATACGACACCCTTCCCTCTGAATGATTACAACTTTGAACTTAAAATGCTTTCATATCACAGTGGGCACTGTGATACTGAGTCTGGTCTGGCTGGACGGAGCATGGTGAAAATAGAGGAATGAGAATGATGGAGTTGCCTGAAAATAGAATTTTAGTGGTGGTAAAGAAGCAAATGCAGAGACTGCATGGTCCAGAGAGCAACATCCGAAGATGTGGGGGTGTGGCTAACTTAACAATACATAAGATTATCTGGGGGCAGGGATCCAATCCCAAATGTGGGATAAGGGCATGACTTTATATGTCAAAGGTCCTGAACCACAGAGAACTAGAACTGGAGACACTACCTATTTTGGAATGATGCCATCAGCATCCTAATTTCCATGTCCCGCCTCCCATGGTCTCAGTTGGTTTACGATTTCTGCATAAGCTACCTGGGCTAAGGTATTATCCGTCTCAGCTAGCTCGGTTGCCACACTTTCAGGTGAAGAGAAGGGGAAAAAGGAGCAACCGTTCTTTGCTAATGTGGATAACGAGGCAAACAAATAACGAACAGAAGCAGAAACCCAACGCAGCCTTCCCTGGGCTGCAGGTGCTGCCCCTTCGGTGCAGTTCCCCTCACAGCCACAGGGGGCGCTGCTGGCTCCCGGCCGGGCAGGGTGGGTGTGGTGATTCCTCCGAGCCTGCAGGGGGCGCTGTGGCGAGTCTCTCCCTCAGGCGGTGATGGCGGGCTGAGGCGGGAAACTCGGAGCAGCGGCTGGGAGGGCGAGGATGAGCCGATCCCGCAGGAGTGAACGAGAGCTATCAGAAACTCTGCAGCTGTAGCAGGAGCTGCAGGGTGTCCCAGCAGCCAGCACAGCAAAAAACCCGGAGCAGTGGCAGAGGAACCAGCAGGGCTGGGTGGCTTCTGAGCATGGCCAGGAGAGGCTCCCCTGGAAGGGACAAGAGCTCAGGGTCCTGGGTTCTCCCCTGAGGCACTGGAGTGGATGGTGAGGGTCTTTCTAGTGAGGTCGGGTGTTAATAAAGTCCCAGTGGAATGGCCACTCCCCTAAGCAGAGCTTCGCTCGCGGTAGGAGAAGACAGCAGGGGACAGAACCCCGCAGTGGTGGCGAATTCTCCTCACAGCAACCACAGCCTGTCTCCCCTCAGACGCCGAGAGCGAGAGGAGCCAAGCACAGCCCCTGAAAAACCTCGAGGTGTCTTTGCCCTTCCTAAGAGAAAACCCCACAGGTAAGAGAGTAGCTGGCTGAACCCTTTGCCCACCTTGGCCATTTCTTTTGTCTCTTAAATACCAGTCATTATTTTCTCTTAGCAACGGATGGGACAAAAATTCCATGAGAGAAGGAAAAATCCTAACCCCCAACAGAAAGCAAGTGCTCAAGGACAAGGAGGGTCCAGCCATTGAGGAGGTGGGGAAGAGGGTTCCTTATGTTGAGGAACACCATGGCTCAGTTTTTCGGACCATTGTTGGCAATTCCAGTCACTCCCAGGCACATCTGGATGAAATTCATGGAGAGCTTGGCCAAGGCAGAGAGGTCCTTGATGGCTTCCTAACCTCAGAAAGTGAGCAGCCCCCAAAACAAGGTGGATCTCCTGGTGAAGCAGCTGACAGGCTGTGCCAGCACTGGAGCCCTGTGCCAGGACAAGTTTGCCAGGATTCATCCCTGCTGTAGGATTCCAGCCGAGGCAGAGACCACAAGCCCCTAACAAGGTCCTGAGCAAATGATGGACCCCAAAACAGATCCCAGCTGTGGCAGGAAGCAGTAAACACAGACCTGCAGTGAAAGGAGCTGCAAGGGCTCTGTGGCAGCCACCGCCTTTGCCAGGAGGGATCTGCTCCCTCCTCCCCTCATCATCCCTGGGCAGAAATTCCTGCTCCTGGGATGCCTGGCTGAGGGAAATCAAGCCAAGGGTTGGACCGTGCCTGAGATGATGACACATCTCTGCTTCTCTGAGGGTTTTTGGGGTGGAAGGAAGGGAAGTCACCCCCTCTCCTCTGCACTGCTTCATGGTGCGTGGAACCTGGAGGTAAAGGGGATTTTTGAATGTTCTGCCACCACCAGCTGGGAGACCCCCAGGTCTGTATCTGGTCCAAATGAGCCCAAAATGAGCTTTGTCCCTCAGCATTCTTGTGGACCAGGATGCAGCTGGAAAAAAAAATCGTTGCTCCCACTTGGAGCTGAGCAGCTCATGTACTTCAGTGGTGCTTACAGAGATGAATTCCTGTCTGGAAACACTTCTCCCGAATTAATATCCATTTTTTTTCTCCATTAGCACTTCTGTCAAGACAGACTCGCTGCCCTCAGGCACTCAGAAACCAAAGTCAAGACCAAAAGCTGGGAACGGGGGAGTTGCCCCTCACCCTAAAGTTCAACCTGGTTAAACAAAACCTGATTATTCCTATCAATCCTGCTTTCCTCCATGGAGCATTCCCAAGTCACAGCACTGGGAGATGCTAACTCACTCAAAAGGAGTTATTCCTGATGCAGACCAGGGCCAAGGATCAGCTCTGAGTGTCCCCAACATGCAGCAGGATGCTCAGGGATTAAGCCTGACGTGCATGGTCCCTGAGGGACAAGGAGAAGCTGTCCCTGCCGTTTCCCATGGGAAGGAAGGGTGGAGGGGGAGAGCCATTAAGCAGCTCCTTGCCCTGGGAGTAATTAATCCGCAGAGCCCACGAGGAGGGAAGGGCTGGGTTGCCCTCTCCGTGCTCCCATTTCCAAGGGGGTCCCTGGAAATGCTCCAGTCAGATCCTATCTTCTGGTAGGGGGTCTCTGCTCACCATCCACGGGGTCTTCAAGGGCACGGGAGTCCCTGCTGCTCTGGAACAGCTGGAACAGGGCGTCCAAAGGGCCGGGCAGGGCCACCTTGGCTCCCCAAAGCAGCACCCGGAGGCATCCGGAGCAGGCTGAGCCTTTACCCAGCCTCGGGGCAGCTTTTCCGAGCTGCCGCGTTTTTAATCTGGAGCTGTGGAAATTCGGGCAGCTCTCCAGCTCCCTCGGAGCTGTTCTGCCTTTTGGCTTTTAGCTCCTGCACCCGGGGCAGAGGCAGCAGCAGGGCTGTGTCCCACACACGGGCGTCTGCAGCAGCAACATCCCCCTGCTCTCCTCAGGGCTTTGGAGCTGGGATCAGTGCGGCAGGAGGCTACAACCAGCCCTGCCACGATCCACAGCACCCTCGGGGTCACATTTTGGTCCTGGAGACAACTTCATTCCAGTCCTCTGCTCTGAGGCAGAGCCCAGGAGGCAGCTCCAGGGCAGGAGGAATCATCCCGGCTCAGCGGGGTGGAGGGTGATGGATGGGGAGGGAATCGGCATCCTCTGAGAAACCTTCCTGGGGACAAAGCGCCGGAAAGCCGCCGGTGAGCGCAACAGCTTTGCAAGAGACCGGAGCTCTGGAAAACCAGGAGGGCTGGGCACAGCGGTGCCTTTGGGATGTGCTCTCCCTGCCAGCACCTGCCACCTGTGGCAGCCCCTTCCCCGGCCCTTTGATCCGCCTCCAGCTCCCGGCTCTCCTCGGCGGGCGCTCGCCTTGCTCTCTCTAGGGATTTTCCAGACCACCTGGGTAGCAGCATTCCTGCATTCTCCCTGTGGCTGGGAACACGCGGCAGCTCCTGGAGCCAGCCCCCCTCCTCTCTGCCTCCATTGCTGCTTTGCTCTGCCATGCCAAAACCCAGGCTCCCAAAATACTCCGAATTTCCAGAGCAGTCGTTTTTCCCCAGCTCCCCCCGAGCCGCCGGGGCCCGCGGTGAGGGTTTGCAAAAGCGTTTTATTGGGATGTGCAAACACCAGCGGGTCTAAAGCCACTCTTTAAGCCAGCACTGGCAGGGCTTAATCAACCCGGGGCCTCAGGAAGGTTCACCAGCTCAGCCTGCCCTGCTTACTGGGACTCCTTTGCTCTCCTGTGCTGCACCAGGCTGAGCTGTTCCACAGCATCACTGCTGGGCTTCAGTGGAGAGCGTTTTGGAGGACTGCAGGATGGGGCTGTGTGGTCTGTGCTGGGATCCCCACCACCTTTCTCCAGCACCCCTTGTACCACAAAACCCCAACTTCACCATCAAAGCCGACCCCGGGGGTGTCCCCAGTCCCCTCACCCCTGTCACCCCATCACCTCCCATGGATGCAGCCCGCAGGATACAGCCCCCACTCCCCGCTCTGTGTCCAAGGAGAACCAGCCCCCGGTGGTTTCACCCCCCCCCCCTCCCCTCCTTCCCTTGCAGGCTGTTTTTCTCCTCCTCTCCTCCTTCCATCAAGCAGCAAATATGCTTTCAGAGCAATAAGACGGCTGTTCAGCCTTTGGAACAAATGTTCTCTGCCAGGCTTCGAGCACAGGGGCGGAGGGGGGACTCACACTGATTTAATGACAGTGATTTAAGCAATTTGATCCATTTTTATGGCGCATTTACAGTTAGGGGAAAGCGAAGGGAGGAAAAAAAAAAAAAAAAAAAAAAAGAGGAGAGAGAGAGAAACACAGGAGTGGAACGGAGGCAGGAAAGGTTAGGGAACGCACCCCAGCAGGCTCTCGGAGAAGGAGAGAGGCTGTCACAAGCTGTTCCCCTGGCTGCTCTGCCAAGGAGAGGCCTCGCCAGCCTCCTGCGCCCGGCTCCCAAATCTGGCTCGTGTCAGCAGCAGCTCCCCCGGGGCTGCAGCTCACCCAGCAGGGGCTGCAGAGGATCCAGGGATGTGGGTTCAGGAGAGGGCAGCACCTCGTTTTCGTCAGGAGAACGCAGCAAGGGCAGAGCCAAGCCCCAGCTCTCATCCTGCTTCCATGAGGGGAGTCCCTCCCTGGTGGAAATCCCTCCAGGATCCCATCCGTTTCCCAATTGCAGCTAGAAGGATAGAAGATACGCTTTTGGGGTGCTGAGGGATGAGCTGCCCATGTAAACACACCAAATCCACTTGGAATAGAGGTGGAAACAGAGCTCTGAGCTCACCCAGAAAGCTCCAGCCCCAGGGAGCCTTTCCCATGGTTCTGCTGAGACCTCATTCCGTGTGCTCTGCACAGTTTCATCCTGGCCCCATTCTGTATCTCCCAGCATCCCAGAAATTCCAGCCAGATGTGGGTCATGCCAACAGATCCTGCTGTGGATGGCACCTCATATTCCACGGGGCTCTCTGCAGGGAGGTGCTGCACTTGTGGGAGTGCTGCTAACCTCAGCTGCCCCATCCTGCCCTGCCCTTCCCCTCCAGTGGGGAATGACCCCCAGTAAATCCAGGGTGCACCTGCCCAGACATCACAGAGTACTGGAACTGGTGGCCAAACATCGCTCCTCCCTGGTGAAGAGACCTTGGATATGCCCACACTCAGCTTGACAGCAAGCAGCCAGCTTGGCTCTGTGGGAAAAGGGAGAAATTCCATGCAAAATCCTAAAGGATCCCTCTTGGGGGTCCCCTCTGCCACAGCTGGTGGCTTTGTGGAACCAGAGGTGGCTGAAGCATCACACTCTGCCGAAATCCTCACAGCCTTGGCAGCACCTTGAGGACAGGGAAAACACACCTGGACTTCCTCTGCTCCTGGCTGGAGAGCAAAGTGAGTCTTGCCTCAGGAAACTGAGGGGGAAAATATCATTCCAAGAGAGTTTACATCAATAAACAGAGGGGAGGGGAGCAGCCTTTACCAAACCCCCTCCACAACAAACTCCCAATTGCATCCTCCCACCCCACCTGCAAGGAAAGCCCTGTGCCAAGAGCTCTTCCCAAAGGGTTTGGGTGCTGCTGGTCCCTCACTTTGCTGCTCCATCACCTGTGCAAAGTAAGAGCTGTCCCAAAACACAGATCTCAGCTCCTAACATCCCACCTGCAGTGCTCCAGCCTGCTGCAGGCACAGGGATGGGGAAGCTGCAGCACCACTGAAGCTGTCACCTCGCAGAGATGCTGCACATCCCCGTCACTCGTGCATGATTTATCCAGCTTGATGCCCTTTGTATCCCACAGGAATGAGTTGTGGCACCTGGGAGCTCTCTGCAGGATGGGGAAAGGGGCACCCAGGGACAGCAAAGCAACGTGGGAGCTCCCAAACCAGGCTTTGGCCGCCCACACCTCCCCAAGGAGAATGAGGATGGAAAAGGTTGTGCAGAGAATCCTCCTTCCTGCCTGACTGGTCAGTCCCACAGCCAGGAAAACCCTTCCTGCAAGCCGGTGGAATTTTTTTCCTGTTTGTTTCTTTGGTTTTTATATTTTCATTTTTTTTTTTTTACTGTCAAGGCTCATCTGGAGGCTACAAATGCCCTGCAGGTCTGTAAGGGCTGGGCTTTGAACACATCCCAAAGGGTTCTGCTTTGAGTGCCACCACGGGACCTGGTGGCACTGACACCTCCGTGGACCCAGAGACATCCAGGAGAGCAGCAACCCCAGCCTGGCCTCGGGGGGGTTGTTGGCTTTAAATACCTCCAAAGGAAGAGGGAAAAAAAAAAAAAAAAAGACAAGGGGAAAAAAATTCCAAGCAGCAAACAAAATAAATCTTCTTCTCCAAGCCAAAACAGAGAGAAAATAGCCAGGGACCTTGGCCAGGAAGTTGTTTATTATCGTCCTGGGGTTCACTGCCAATTTCAGCAGTTGGACAATTTTCCTTTTGCAGCCCAGAAAAAGCCACCCCTTTGCCAGGCAGCTCCGGGCGCCGCAAGGTGGGCTCCTCTCCTGGACTCCTCCCAAAACATCCCTGCTCCGGCCAACACCCTGACCTGCCCGGGAACCCCCCAGGCAGCCAGAGGGGTTCGCTTTGGCAAAGGGATTTTCCGGGAATCACCTGCAAAGCCGAGATCCCGCGTGTGAGCAGAGCCCCGGCCCTGCCTGCAGCGGGATGCGCTGCCGGGCGCAGCTGCTCCCTGGCTTTGTTTGCAGGGATTAAAAGGAAAAAAAAAAAAAAAAAAAAAAAAAAGAAGAAAGGACCAAAGCTCAGGAGAGCAGGAGCGATGGTGGACACACCTGCCTGTGGCATCACCCCGCAGCTGCTCCCCCTTCACCCCCAGGAAAGGGGCAGCTGCTGCTCGGTGCGGTCTGGGGGTCTCATGGGAACAAGGGATGCTGGCCCCAGGGATGGGTAAAATCGGGATTGCCGCGTTCCCTTCGCATCCCTCTCCTCATCCCATGAAGACGTAGGACAAAGGGGAAGGCAGGCTGCCTCCAGCGCGCGGCCTTTTGTCTTTCAATTAAAAACAAACACAAAATAAGGGCCGGGAGGGACCCGCCCGCTGCGGCCGAGCGGCTCCTTCGCACAGGCGGCTCTGCCGGCTTTCCTCAGCCCAAAGGAATCCGCGGGCTGGGAAATCGAATCCACGTGGGATGCGAGAGAACACTCCTAAGGGGCCACACGCCCCCCACCCCCCAGAAGCCCCCGGCCCCTCGAGGGGAACACTCCTCCCTCACAGATCCGGCAGTGGCACAGCTCCAGCTCAGGCAGTGACTCCACAGCCGCATTCCCCCTCCTCCCTTCCTTCCCTCCCTCCCTGCCGTCCCTCTGGTCCCCAAATGTGGGCACGGGGATGGGAAGCTCCTGCCCTGCACCCTCTGCAGTGGATCCAGCCCCTGGCACCCCCCAGGAGCCTTTGGGTGCCCCCAGCCCAGGAGGAGATGCTCGTGGTGATGTTTTGCCCCCTGCACAATGCCAGCGTCATCGCTGTCTTCTGCAGGTGGCCAAGGGCAGAAAGCACAGGGTGCTGGGCCACCAGGTGGGTGGGGATGGAAAGCAGGGTGACAAAGAGGATCGAGGCCAGCTTGGTGTTGCAGAAAAGCACCTGGAGGAAGCACACCTGGAGTCTGGGAGCCACCCACAGGCTCCGGGGCTGCTGAGTGTCCTTGTGGGAAAGGACTGAGCCTCACAGGTGATGCTCAAAACCCAGGAGATGCTCAGTCCCCTCTCCTCGACTCACTGAACCCATAAAACCATCAGGAGATCACGTTGTTGTTACACAGCAGCTGAAACTCCATCTGGCCAAGAGAATTCCCAGAAAAAATCTCCTTCACTGCATCTCCCATATCCCTGGGACGGAGCTGAGGTTTGCTCCCCTCGCTGCCCCTGCGAGTCAGGGTCACGTCAGGCTCTTGGCCAGGGCCCCAGGAACCCAATTCCCTGCTTTGCGAAGGAAAAATTAAATTTTCATTCAAATTTTCACTTTGGCAGCCAAGATATCGGCTCAATTTCCACCTGCTGCTTCGGAGCCTTCGCTTTGCACGGGAGAAGTGCACAACTGAGAGCTTTCAATTATAGAGCACTTGCATATAAGGGCAGGAGCAGCCAGGAGTATGGATTTGAAGCCTAAAAAAACAACAAAATACAAACAAAATGAGAGGCACTGGGAAGGACACGCTGCCCCGGGAGGGACCTTGGCTGGGTGGAGCAGGGACACCACTGTCAGCCCATGGATGTGCTTGTCCCAGCCTCAGTGCCAACTCAGCTTGTGATAGGGAGTTGGGCCCTTCTCTCCCAAAAAATCAGCCCTGCAGGTCTGGCTGGGAGGTGCCAGGGCTGAACTCGAGCCAGGTTTTAAGCAGGAACGTGAGGCAGGTTTGGACCTTGCCCTCCAAGGATTCATGAGTGGGGCTCCCTTCCCCAGGCTATTGCTGCACCCTCTTCCAGAGGGATAAAAGAGGATTTATGCTCCCTGCAGGGCTGGGGATTCCCACTCGGAATCTGCAATTAGACTGGAAACTGCTCCAAGTCTCATCAGTGGATTTGGAAAGGAGGGTGGGAGAAGAGGGGAGCTTGGCACTGCTGGGTTTGATGCAGTGCCCAGCCAACACCCCCTGAGGGATGTCTGCTCACCCTGGAGCCCCAAAATCAGCTCATCCCAATCCTGCAGCAGTAATTTCCCCCTGCATCTCTCAGGGATGGTGCTCTGAGATCCAGCCAGGCTGATGGGTTGGAACTTCAAGGAGCAGAGGTCCCTGAAGGGCTGAATCCCATCCCCAGCCACCCCTTGTACATTCCAATGAACCCCATCATCTGGGGGAAGAGCCGTGTTGGCTCCCAAAATCACCCCAGGGAACGTGAAAACACAGCCTGGCCTTCCCAGCTCCAGCATCTCACAATTCCTGTCCCTCATTCCTTGAGAGGAGAGACCGTCCCCACCTGACTCTGACCTCCTTTCAGGTGGGTGCAGAGAGTGAGAAGGTCTCTTGAAATATCATCCCAGATCTCCAGAGGTTTCCCCTCAGGCAGGCAGGGAGCTCCTGGTTTGCAGGCTGATGAACCATCAGCCCCCCAAGCCTGCACCTCGATATCAGCGAGCCAGCAAATCCAGCCTGTGGGACCACCAGGACCGTGACATTTGCCAGAGCCCCTGCAAGGAGAGCCAAGAACTGGGGCAGGATCTGCAAAAAGCAGGAGCAGGGAAGCCTTTGGGGACACGTTAAGGAGACTTTGCAGGAGGAGACGATGCTGACACTCTGCAGACGCCCGGCGTTTTCCAACAGATCCAGACACGAGCCCTGCTCTCTCAGCTGGACCCCGTGGAAAAAGGAGGAAACCACATGGCCGCATCCCCCCTCCCAACACCCAGCTCCTCCGAGGGGATCAACCCCACTTCCTAAGGGACCAGACCCTGCCCTTCCTCCCGCAGTTCCAGCCTGAGCATCAGCATTTCTCCGAGCCATCCCGACGTTCGCCCCCTGGCCGGTGCGGGGAACTCCCGCGGCCCCCCCGCCAGGTCCAGCTGCACGGCAACACCCGAGGGGCCGCCGCCGGCCCGGCAGCAGCTGCCTTGGCCCGGCTTCAAGCCCAGCGCTGCTGGAGAGCAGCTTGTTATTTCGGTCCTGCTACGGGGTTATTTTTAGAAAGCGCTGAACACCCCTTCTCCCTAAACGGCTCCTCCAGGGATGACCTTGCGGTGCTGCAGCCGCTCACACCCTGCTCCACCACCCCTTGTTCCTTCGGGACCGTCACCCAGCGTCCCCAGGGTCCCCACCCTGTGCAAATCCCGGCGGCGGCAGCGCGGCTGCAAGGGCCGGGAGGGGAGGGGGACCGAAGGCTGCTGAACTACATCTCAACCCCTGCCGCCATCCAGGTTCGCTCCCGGTTTCAATTATCACCTGCTGGAGCAGCAGCTGCCGAGTGCCGGGAACTCAAAGCGAGTCAACAAGGTCTTGTTGTTTCAGCTGCTCGGGGGCACGGAGCTCCGTGCGCTGCCCCCCTCTCCCCGCCCGGCTCCGCAGGGATGCGGCGGCCCCCGCCCGGCCCTGTGCGTGCAGGGCTGGCAGCGCTTCCATAATTCCCCCATCCCGCTCTCCCGGGCAGGTAAACGCTGCTGGAGCTGCCGAGGGGGGAGCGGAGAGAGAGAGAGAGAGACCTCAATAACAACAAGGGGGGGGGGGAAAAAATAAGAGGAAGAAAGAAAAGGGAAAAAAAAAAAAAAAAGCCCCAAGAAGCAGCCGCTGCACAGAGGTTATCCGGGGGACAGAGCAAATAATTGGCGAGGCGAACAATGCATTTTAATTAAACCTCTGCAGGAAACGAGGGGAGGGAATCAAGTTAATTGCACGGAGCGGGAGCAGGAGATTAAAAATGCTCTTTGCTCAGAAGATGGTGGCTCCCATCCGCCTTTGCCGAGGAAAACAAGGCCACCTGGGGTGGCAGTGCCGGCGTGGGGACACGCAGCTCGCTGGCTCTGCCGGGGCTCGGTGTGAGAGGTCTGGGGGGGAATCGCGCTGACCCCCTCTGCCGAGGGGCTGGGGGTGTCTGCTCCACGGGGATGGGTGCAGGGGGAGCCTGGGTGTGGGAGCCGCTCCTGGGAAGTGCCGCAGGGATGGGGACATTGCTTGTGTCTGCAGGAGAAGGGCCACGAGATGTGTCCCAGGGGATGTGTCCCATAACAGCTCAGCCCTTCCCTTGCTCGGTGCCCTCTGCTCAGTCCAGGCTGTTCCTGGCACTCTCCCCGTGAAAAACCATCAGCCTTTACCTTTTTCCTGCCCATGATACTTCAGATTTCACCTCTCTCTGCTTGGGACCCTCTGTTTTTCTCAACTGCTCCCTTTCCTGATCGTTCAAGCCCCCTTGTCTTCACCCCACCCTGGACACCACAAATGGACACACTCGCTCCCAGCGAGCCCCAGAAGAGCAGCACATCCAAGGCTCCCTTCCTGCTCAAGAGAGGAAACGGGATCCCAGATTCCAGGCTGCTGGAAGGTGGGGGCAGGACCGAGCACCCCACACCTGGCACAGGGAAGAGCTCCCAGCCCATCCCCATCCCCCTGGGCATCCATCCCCACGGCATCCAGGGCAGAGGAGGCACCAACCTCTACTCCGAGGCAATTTGTGAGCTCGAGAACCCTGCCCTGCCTCCCGCCGCCTGCTAATGAGCCCCAGCCCCGTCCTCCTGCCATGAGAACAGCAATCAGCGCCGCCGCTCGCCTGCTAGGAACAATCTCCCTCCTTCCCTCCTCCCCTGCTCTGCATAAATTTCCCAGGCTGTGGTTTTCAGCCTCTTATCCCACATTGCTTTATTCACAAGAGAAGTCCCACTGGGGGTAAGGAAATTACTCCAGCGAGGAAAATTACCCGGGCACGGGATGCACACCCAGGGCACCGCACGAGGGGCTGGGGTGGTTTGGGGTTTTTGTTTTTTGTTTTTTGTTTTTTTTTTTGCACCAGCATCGAAACCAAAACAAATCCAAGGAGGGAACTCAGAGCCAAGCCTTGCTCCTGACCACGGCTAAGAGCCAGACAAATTACAGCAATTAAAAAGAAGAAAGAGGCGTGCGGACTTTCATATCCACAAACCTCAGGACGCCGCCGGTGGGGGGAGAAGAGAGCGTTTCCCAAGTCACACACACACACACACACAGGCAGCAAAGCACATCACAAAACACTCCGTGTCCTCGGTGGCACAAGCTGTCCCTGCAGGCACCGGTGCCACCAGCGTGAGCACGAGGCTGGGACAGCCTGTCCCTGCACAGGATGGCTGTCGGCAGCAGGGACACAGGCGGTATTGTCCCCCGAAGCTGGAGATTGAATCGCAGGTTGGCCCTCCCCGCTGTGCACAAGCGCTGCCCTGATGGGAAACCGAGAGTTCAGCCGAGATCTTCCGCTTTTCCCCCTGCAGCTGCAGGCGGGCGGGCAGGAAAACCACAGAGCTCGGCTCCAACGCTCACGCCGAGCGCCTTTCCAGCCAGAGAAAAGGCTGCTGCTTCACCGCACGCTGAAATTGCATGTTGGGAGGGAGGAAATTGGCCGCTATTTTCACCCCGAACCTGCGTGGGAGGCAGGAGGTGAAGCCCGTCACGCTGACAGCGAGATGGCTGCAGCAGCATGCCCAGGCTGTTTGCTCGACAGCAACATCCTCACTGGGAATAAGGCTGGATTGCACTCCCAAAAAAAAAAAAAGGGAGGGGAGGGGGAGCAGAACCAGCAGGTCCAACCCAAAATCCCATCCCCAGACACCCCCTTGCTGTTGCCTCTCCATCACTCCTGGGGCTGTCCCAGCCCGCTTGGGGGTACCCATGGAGAGATCTACAAAGATCCCTGGCTGCCAGCAGGGCTGTGGGAACACTCTCCCCTGCCTGCCGTGCTGCAGGGACAGGGACATTTGGCAGCTGCCTGCCGGGAAGGTGTCTGGAGCGCTGTGGGAGCATGAGTCAGAGCTCCCTGCTCTCCCTGACGTCTCCCTCCTGCTCATTTATTCAGCACGTCAAATATTTGCCCTGCGCAGACCCACATTATCCAGGAAGGTTTTTTTGTTGGGTTTGTTTTTTTTTTCCCCTCTTCTGCTGTCAGTGACAGCTTCAAAAAAGCCACCACAGTGCCACCTTGGGAAACCTGACCTCCCAGCTAAGCAGTTCCTTTTCCTCGCCTGCTCCAGGGACGGGCTCCTCTTCCAGCAGCCATCCCCTCTGGGAGGGGCTGGATGCCAAAACCCACAGGCTAAAGCAACAACCCAGGGGGCTGCAGCGGGGAAAGGTCACTTCAGAGCCACTTCCAGCACGGCCTGAGTGACAGCAGAGCTGGGAGCCTGCGGGAAGCAAGCAGTGGCCCTGCTGTCCCCTCATGTCCCCGAGCATCCTGCCTGGAAGCGGCACACGCAGTGGCAGGAGAGGCCAGCCAAGGAAAACTGCTCAATTTTGCCTCCCTTCGGCGAGGAAGTAGCTTTGCTGGCTGCCAGCCCCACAGCAATCCCCTGAGGACTTCAGCCTTTTCCCTTTTTTTTTTGAGCCACATCCCTGGGTTTCTTGCTGAAAGGGCTCACACACCCTGAATTCCCAATTCTTAGGGAGAAGGAAAGGTGTTTATCCTTGATTAAAAGCTAAAGGCTGGGCAAGGTGACCTTGAACAGAGGTGACACAGGAGAATTCGTGTCCCACCTGGCCCCATGAGATTTTTATCCCAGGGTTGCAGCCAAAAAAAATGCCCCATCTCATGGAGGAAGTGCAGAAATGGCTCATAAAGCACGAGCTTGGGGATGCAGCTGAGTAGATCAGCTGCCAGATAAAGACAGCGTGCTCTGGGGGAAAACACACCTGCCTCCATCCTGGCTGGAAAAGGAGGAGGAAAACCTCCCTTCAGCCTCCATTCCCTGCAAGGACACACAGGAGGCTTTCACCTCTTGCAAGAGCTGCCCAGGATCAGGGCTGGCATTTCTTGCTGGTGGGGGCTCCACAGCCTGCTGGCCCCCAGCCAGCCAGCTCAGCATTCCTCCTCTTCCTTGGGAAGCCACAACGCATGGGAAAGCCTCAGGGCTGGAATAAAACTACAAAAAGCTTCTGCAGCACTGTCAGAAATAGCACCAGGAGAGAAGAGGAGAGAACTGCCTGGTGGGTTTGGCCCCCTCAGTCCTGCATCCTGCTCCATCCTCGAGCTCCATACCCAACCAGCTCCAGAGGGAGAGAAAGCCTGCTGATTTTCTGGGATTTTCCAGCTTATCCAGCCTTTGCAGAGCTGCCCAGCCCTCTCTGCTTGTGGAGGGGCAAGTTTGGCTGAGCCCACGGCAAGGACTGCTGGCAGATGAGCTCCAAGTCCCTTGGGGAAACCAGCAGGGGAAAAAAGCAACTCAGCCAAGACATCCCCTGTGTCCCCCGGCTGGACAAGGAGCTGCAGTGACCTTGTCCAAACATGGCCTGGAGTTGGAAGCGAGGAAGGAGAGGATGTGACTCACATCTGGGATGTGGCCACAGAAGACAGATGTGTTTTATTACTGTCCAGCCCCTCTCTGCAGCTCTGTCTCAGTGACTCAGCCTTGCCTTCGGGTTCTTCCTGAAGGAGCCACGGCTCAGCCCTTCCCAGCAGCTTTCCCTCTGCTGCAGTAAAACAGATTTGGGATGTTCAGGCTCCTGTGAAGGGGAAAAAAAAATAAATTAAAACAAATCAGAGTGATGTTTCTCCAAGGGAATCTTCCAATTTCAATTGTAAATCATTCAGAGAAGGAGGAAATCAAATGTTTTAGCGGCAGGGCTCATTCTCTCTGCGTTTAGAGACTTCAAAGCCAAGCATGCCCCAATCCCAGTGGGAAGGACAGTGAGGAGTCCCCTGGGTTTGCTTGGACACATCCCACAGGGCAAGAGGAAACATCTGGAGATGTTCCATGTCTGGAGGGAGGACTAAGGGGATCTCAGCAGGTCTCCTTCCCGCAATCCCAAGGAAACTCAGCAGCACTTAGTGGAAAAGCACAGAGACCAGGCAGAGCCAGGATGTGTTAGACATCAGACAATCTGAGGAGAGGGGAGCTCTGCAGGCAGCTGGGTACAGCTCATCAGTTCTGGACACAGAATCACACAGAATCACACAGAATTTTCTAGACTGGAAGAGACCTTCAAAATCATCAAGTCCATGCTCTAACACCTCAACTAGACCACAGCACCAAGTGCCACATCCAGGCTTTTCTTAAACACATCCAGGGATGGTGACTCCACCTCTTCCCCGGGCAGGGCATTCCAATACTTTAGACCTCCCTGTGGGACCCCGACACATCTCCCACACCTCGGGAAGGGCTTCCCTTCCCCCACCAGCCCCCAAGGAGCCCTTGGCACAGCCGCCTTCGCCATTTCCCCACCGCTGCCACCAGGAACAGAGGGACACAGAGGGAGGGGCGGCCCTGCCCGGACCCCCCCTTCACACCCGTGCTTCTCCCAGCCGGAGAGCAGGTGGAGCACATCAGCCGGGCGGCTTTTCCAGCCGCATCCCGGCCTTGCTGGCACCGGGAGCCACAGCCCCGGGAGCCCCCCGGGGCCAAGCTCTGCCCGCCCCGGGAGCCAGCGGTGCAGTTCGCCTGGCAGACACTGGATGGGGCTACGAAACCGGTTACCGGCACAGCTGGCACGGCCCAGGGGCAGAACGGCCTCTGCCAGATGTTTTGGGGTCCCTCTTTGCCGCTGCCGGGTTGGCCGGGCCGCAGCTGCCAGCACCCTGGTGCTGGGCCTGGCTCCAGGTGGCATCAACCCAAAGCTCTCCCGGGTACTGAGTGAGTGTCTGGCAGCACCTGGAGAAAGCTGGAGGCTTCACCTCCAAAAGCTTTTCCACATTCTGAGCGTGGTGATGGGATGGGAGAGCGGGAGCTGCTGCCTTGCAAAGTGCTGATGAAGGGTTCTGCTGCAGTTGCAAGATGAGGAGAGTTCCTCAGCTCCCGCCTGCCTAAATCACAGCTCTCTGAGGGACTTCGGGCAAGGGCAGAACGGCAGGACAAGAGGGAACAGCTTCACATGGTCAGAGGGCAGGGTGAGATGGGACATCGGGGACAAACTCTTCCCTGTGAGGCTGGGGTGGCCCCACAGAGAAGCTGTGGCTGCCCCTGGATCCCTGCAAGTGTCTGAGGCCAGGCTGGATGGTCTGTGCTTATCTCTGGGACTTTCACCTGTTTTTCCAGCACCTTCTTTGCTCATCCCTCTTTGCTCAGTGCCGGCTGTAATGTGTTGAGGGGATGGGTGAGGGCCAAACCCCGCCTGTTGGGGAGTTCTGAGGTGGCTGCTCCTGCGTGTCAGGGCCTTTGCTGTGGCAGAAGAGCTTCTGGCTGCGTTTTGGCTTTGTGCCACCCCATCCCCACTCCAAACAAAGAGCCTTTTGTGGGCTCGGCGCTGCCCTTTGAAGCCTCAGGGCTGGCTGTTACCAAGCAGGTGCTACCGAGGGAGATGCTGACGCAATCGCTTCCTCCAAGCCTCCCTCGTCCCCAGAGTGGGCTGGCTCTGTTGCTTGGGGACAGCCTTGTCCCCTCTGCAAGGCCCTGTGGCAGCCCAGGGCGTGCAGAGCCCCCTTTGCTGTGGCAGGGACGGTGACAGTGACGCTGCCAGCCTTGCTGGGATGCCGCCCTTGGCTGGGGCTGCTCCACTCCAAATCCCTGGGGAAGCTGCTCCTTGATCCCTCTCCTGGATCAACAGCCATTAATGACCCTTCCCCTCCTCTCTGGAGCAGGGCAGCAGCTCCATTCCTGGGCTGGGAGGGCAGGTGGGGTGCAGAGATGGGCAGGCTCTGCTCACAGGGGGGCAGGGATGCACAGGGCTGGGCAGGGAGCAGAGCAGAGATGCTGCAGGGATGGATGCTTTGGCTGTTGGGTTCCTGCTGGGCCAGCAGGGTCAGAGCTTGCCCGGTGTCCTGGGAGGGCAGGGGTGCAGGGATGAGCAGGCTCTGCTCACAGGGGGGCAGGGATGGGCAGAGCTGGGCAGGGAGCAGAGCAGCAGCGAGGGGAAACCTTGGGAATGCTGCAGGGATGGATGCTTTGGCTGCTGGGATCCTGCTGGGCCAGCAGGGTCAGAGCTTGCCCGGTGTCCTGGGAGGGCAGGTGGGGTGCAGGGATGGGCAGAGCTGGGCAGGGAGCAGAGCAGAGATGCTGCAGGGATGGATGCTTTGGCTGCTGGGTTCTTGCTGGGCCAGCAGGGTCAGAGCTTGCCCGGTGTCCTGGGAGGCCTGGCTGTGCCGTGCTGTCCCTGTCAGGGATGTGCTGCCTCCCAATGGTGTCCTGGGGACACAGCTGGTGAGGGCACTGCGTCCCTCGTCCCCTCTTTGCCATCGGTGGTTGTTTTAACAGCTCACACCAGTACTAGAGGTGCCAGTGCTCACAGGAGATGATAATAAACACTAATAAAGTAAACGAATGCTGCTAATTAATAATGAATAATAATAAAGCTAAAAGCCAGCCTCCTTTCACTCCTCTGAGAGGACAGGGGGCAAAGGATGGGTGACAGCACAGGCCACGGGGTGACCCTGAGGCCTTGGGCTCCCCTGGGCTGGACTGGCAGTGTTTGACCCGTTACACCAAAGTGCCCATTCCCATTTGGCCACAGCTCACAGGAATTAACCCCTGGGTCCCCATTTGACCCCACAGTCAATTAATGGAGACTCAAATGACCTCAAGTAACTCCTGTGACCTCAAGTAACCCAAATGTGGACCTCAAATGATCTCAAGTGACCCCTATGAGGGATTCAAATGACCTCAAATAACCCCTGGAGCAATTTAAAAATACTCCAATGACCTCAAGTCACCCCTATGACCTCAAATAACCCCTGTGACCTCAAGTAACCCCAAACAGGGTCTCAAATGACCTCAAGTGACCCCTGTGACCTCAAGTGACCCCAAACAGGATCTCAAATTACCTCAGGTAACCCTTGGATCAATTTAAAAGACTCCAATGACTTCAAGTAGCCCCAATGAGCCCAGGAAAGCCTCATGGAGCGTTCAGTGTGTAAAATCTCATTCCAGTGCAGGCTGAGGGAGGTGCAATAGCAATTCTGACAGAAACTCACTTCCTAAGTTTTGGGTTGTGGAACCAAAAATGTGGATTCTATTTCATCTGTTGAAAGCAGCTGGGGAGATGTTTTTCTTTGTCTCTTGTAACTCTGGGGGGAGGGGGGCAGATGCCTTCTGATAATGGCCCAGCTGTTCAAACCAGGTGGGGCAGGGTTCCTTATCTCTTTCACCACTCCTCCTCCCTCCAGGGGATATCTGCTGCTGATGGGCCATGAAGGGTTATCTTCTGCTAATGGGTCATTAAGGGTTATCTTCTGCTAATTGCCCATGAAGGGTTATCTTCTGCTAATGGGTCATTAAGGGTTATCTTCTGCTAATGGGCCATGAAGGGTTATCTTCTGATAATGGGTTATTAAGTGTTATCTTCTGCTAATGGGCCATGAAGGGTTATCTTCTACTAATGGGTCATTAAGTGTTATCTTCTGCTAATGAGTCATTAAGGGTTATCTTCTGCTAATGGGCTATGAAGGGTTATCTTCTGCTAATGGGTCATTAAGGGTTATCTTCTGCTAATGGGTCATTAAGGCTCACCAAGGACAGGACACATTCCATCATCCCATTGGGAGATGCTCCACTTAGGAACACCAAGGATCTGGTTCCACCAGATTCCCGGAGGAAGTCAGGACCCTTCTCACCGTCACTGGACCCTTGTCTCTCAGGATCATCTCTGCTCCAACAGCACCACATCTGCCACTCCAGGAGGGCTTACTTTTGGACTGCCACCACCACCTTAACCAACAGGGTGTCAGGTTGTATTATGCCATTTATTTTGTTTTACCTCTTTGTTTCTCTCTCTTCTCCTATTAAATTGTATTTCTGACTGGGAGTCTCACTGGTTTTGCTTTCAGACCAGTACACTCATCCTGTCCCTTGCTCCTTGAGAGGAGAGACCATCCCCAGCTGGCTCCGACCTCCTTTCAGGTGGGTGCAGAGAGTGAGAAGGTCCCTCTAAATACCATCCCAGATCTCCAGAGATTTCCCCTCAGGCAGGCAGGGAGCTCCTGGTTTGCAGGCTGGGGCTGCACAGAGCCTGGTGAACCATCAGCACTTCCCCTCCCAAACCCAGACTTTCACCTCGATATCAGCGAGCCAGCAAATCCTTAAGTTCCCTTCCAACCCACACCGCTCTAGGATCCTTTGCCAGCTGCGTCAGTGGGATTTTCCCTCATTTCATCCCCAGGCTGGGGGAGGATGGGAAGATCCAGCCCCAAAGCAGAGCCCTGAGCCCAGTCAGAGGCGCAGCCCCGCATTGCAGATCCTGCTGCGGGCAAGGGCCAGCCCCAGATTCCCTGAAAGCTGCTGCCAGCCCTCCCGGCAGGGCTCTAAATCCACCCGGACCTCCTTGGCTCCAGCTGGCTGAGCAAGCTGGCAACAGCAGAAAGCCAGGCAAAGCCTCTCCTACTCGGGGGAAAAAAAAAAAAGATTGGGAGAAGTGTCCATAAATCCTGAGGCAGTTACTGGAGGAGAGGACTCCCCTCCTCCTGCTCCACACACTGCGGCACAAATTACGGCCCCAACTTCGCCGTCGCTCAGTGATGAACATCTGAGAAGGCTGTGACAGATGAGAGCAGGGATGATTTAACAGCCATAAATCCAGCCAGCTTAGAGGTGTTTTTACAACCAAACCCATCTTGAATCCCCTCTGTTATGAATACTTATCACTCCCAGACACTGCTACAAAGGGAAGATTTTTAACAGCTTTAATAGAGACGCAGTAAAACCCCCAGAGCCGGGCGAGCAGCCGTCCTTTGATCCCTCCCGGGGGAGGGAGAGGGGCTGGGAGCTGCTGGCTGTGCTCGGGCTTGAAGGAGCAGAGCTGGGCTGACCCCGGGTTGAATGGATGGGTGTGGAGTCATCCCAGAGCTGGATCAGCTTTCCCAGAGCGGGATCAGCTTTCCCAAAGCTGCGGCACGGTGCAATTCACAGCCGGCAGGGAGCGGGGACAGGGGACAGGCTGTGCCTCCTCCGGGGGCTCCTCCTGCAGCTCCCAGTCACACCTGGCCTACCCCACCTGCAGGGATTTAAACCAAGGCTGCTTTCAGCTGCACCAGTGACCCTCCTGGGTGTGGTGGTGACTTTTAAGGCAGTAGTGACTCAATTGGCTCAACAACCCCAGGAGCAGGATGGGGACTGTCCCTTGACACTTCCCAAGCAGGACAGGGTCACTGTTCCTGGGCACTTCCCAAGCAGGACAGGGATTGTCCCTTGGCACTTCCCAAGCACGATGAGGACAGTCCCTTGACACTTCCCAAGCAGAACAGGGTCGCTGTTCCTGGGCACTTCCCAAGCAGGACAGGGATTGTCCCTTGGCACTTCCCAAGCAGGATGGGGACTGTCCCTTGGCACTTCCCAAGCAGGACAGGGTCGCTGTTCCTGGGCACTTCCCGGAGCTCAGGGGATCTCCCAGCTCCAGGGTAACTGGTGGTGGATCTCACTCCCTCCCAGGTCGGGATTAAGCAGCCCCAGGTTTCATTCCCACTTCCTAAACTGCCCCTGCAGCCTCCCAAAACCATTCCAAGCACCCAGCCAGCGGAACCAGGATCAGGGAGGTGTCGGGGGCACCCACTGCAAAGGGCACCCGGAGCTGAGCAAATGCCTCAGGAATAAACCCCTCCTTCCTTATCCACACACACTTATCAGGCACAGCCAGGTGATAAGGAATTCAGCGGGTGGAGGGAACAAAACTGACCCCAGGCTCCTTGTTTTCCATGGCTGAGCAGTCCACAGCCAGGGAAAACAGCAGGGAAAACAGCCAAGCTTTGGGGCTGGGGGGTTTCCCTCCTGTAGTGGGGGGTAATTAAATAAAAACGAGGAGCAGGGAAAGCTCCTTCCTAAGAGAAATGTGGCTACCAAGAGAGGTGTTTGGGCTACCAAGAGAGAAACCAGCCCTGCAGGAGGAGGAAGAGGCTCAGCTTGGCCACACAGAGACCTGAGGGGACGTGGGCTCTGAATCCTGGCTGGAATGTGACATTCCCAGCCTGTTAACCTAAGGGAACAATCTTTTTTTTTTTTTTTTTAATAAGATAATACCAAGTAATTGATTTTTAAATACACTGAAATCAAATGTCCCCAGGCCAGAGCAGGATCCCAGCTCTGCTGTCAGCTCAGAGGCCACTGGCAGAGATGGAAAGCACAAGGGAAAAGGAAATAAAAATGAAATCTCCTTCATGTGCCTCTCTGGCTCCGGGGCAAATGCGAACATCTCTGTAAAAGGTGCAACGATTTCTCTCTATTAAAAAATAGATTATCAAAAGGGAGAAGCTGGTGGAGGCACCAGGGACCACTGAGGAGGTCAAACAGGCAGCGTGGAGAAAATCCATCTGCTTAAAACACAACAATTGAGCAAAAAAAATTTTTCATTTCTAAGATAATTTATTCCAATCTCTCTCTCTCTCTCTCACACTCCATCCTTCACACAGTCCTGGTCGAGGAGGGTTTATGGCTGTTTTTTTATTGGATTTTAATTGTTTTCATAGAAAAATACACATGCAAATAATATATATCCTTCAGCGCTGAACTTTCCTTTTCATGTTGGAAAAAATAATAATAATAATAATAACATTAACAATAAAGAAATGAAGGAGGATTTGGGAAGGACCTGAGTGGAGACAGAAACAGGGAAGGCCATGGGGATGGGATGCTCCAGGATGCTGAGCTGCTCATGGCCCAGCACATTTTGTCCAGCAGGGAGGGGTTTATTGGGATGAGGCAGCAACACCACCCCCTAACCCTGACAAAAACCCTTCTCCAGCAGGGAGAACCCTTTTCCTTCTCTGCCAAGGAAAAATTGGTGCTGGATTCACCCTTCCTACAAGACCCAGCATGGATCCCATCCCCAGCTTAGACAACAGCATCGCCCTGATGCTTGGGAATGACACCAGAAGCCAAGAGCTATATGGAAAAAAAAAAAAATATTCTTTTATGCTATTTCCTATGGGATCCAGCACAGGGAGAATGGATTGACTGAAACCTGCACTTGTGCCTCAGGATGATGCTTTTGGGGTGAGACTCTCTTGGACCCTTGGCTGTGCAGGGCTGGGGGGGCTTCTGCCCCTGTGGGGCTGCTCCTTGCAGAGGGGAGCAGCGATGTCCCCGTGTCCCCAGCAATGTCCCCACATCCCCAGCAATGTCCCCCTGTCCCCAGCCTCTCTGCAAACACCAAGGTCCAAGGGTTAAAACAGATCTGCTGCCACCCCTGGAGCAGAGCAGGAGGTGTCCTTTGGACAGGGCTATTTCAGGTTTGATGGATGAGCAGCTGGAGCGAGGAGCTGTCGAAGGAGAGGGCAGAGAGGAGCAGCCCAGGGAGGGAGGACAATTAATCTACTGCCACAGGACGCCAGGAGGCTTTGGGAAATGTCACAATCCAGCAGCATCCCAACACTGACAGAGCAGCAGGGAGAGGGATGAGGAGTTTTTTCATCTCCCCTGCCAAGCAGAGCTGCTCTGCCTCCTCTGCCCACAATCCTGCCCGAGGCCATGGCTTTTTTTCCTACTGATGCAGGCTAATGACGTGGAGCAAAGCGCTGTCCCTTTGCCCAGAGGTACAAACCCACACAGGCAGCACAGTGAAGGTTCCCCCAGGGAGGGATTTCCCTCCAGCTCCCCAGGAGCTGCACACCGAGGGTGGCAGCAGCCCCACCTCTGCCCCCAACAAGGCCCCACCCTGCCCATGTCCCCAGCCAGTGTGACATCCCTGGAGACACCACACAACCTGAGCTCCTGGCTGTGTCCCTGCCACCATCTCCAGCATCAGCGAGGGGAGGCCAGCTGCAGGGAAAGGCAGCCTTGGATACCCCTGGATTCACCACCAGGGACCTCACCAGCATTTCAGGGGGTGGGGGCTGCAGACACAGCACCTGGGGGCTGCACAGCCACGCTCTTCCTGCTTTTCCCTTGTGTTTTGTTTTGCTTTTTAACCCACCAGACCCACTTTGGGGACTGTCTACTCCGAAAGTAGAGGCGGGAGGGTCTGGCTCGGGCGGGGGCTGTTCGGCTCCTATGTCTACAGGCTGCCCTGGGGCAGCTCTAGAGTTTGGTGGACGGTCATGCAGGTTTTATTGCAGCTCGTGTGTGTGGTTTGGTTCGTAGGTAGCCCAGCTTCAGTCTCAGGTAGCCCCGGAGGTGGGTTCCTCTCCCCTCCCCACCTGCCCGGCCGCCGTCTCTGCGCCGCCGCGCGCTGGCCGGGCGGCTACTCCGTGGCCATCTGCTCGATGTGGTCACTGAGCAGCTTGTATTGCTCTGGGGAGGAGAGAGAAAAGGGCTCAGGGAGGCTGCCGAGCCATCCCATCCACACTCCAGCCCTCCAGAACCCTGGGGAGCGGCTGCACAGCCCCCAGGCTCTCCCCCACCTTCATCCAAGTTGCCGATGGTCGCCTGCTTCTTCAGGAAGTCACTGCAGAGCTTCTTGTTGAGGCCGAAGGCCAGCATGTTGTGGATGAAGGTGCTGAGGGAGGACAGAGATGCTCTGGGTGAGAGAATGGCCAGGCTGCCCCGTCTTCCCCCCACCTCCCTCTCCCTCTCCGCAGTCCCCTGTAGCAGGCACTGCGATGATGCTCAGCTCGGTCCCTTCAGATACTCAACAGAAGGGGCAGGAGCAGGGCCCAGGGAGGAGCATCAAAGATCCTCTGCACCATAAGGGATGTCCCCAGTGGGGGGATGTAGTCATGGATCGTGCCTGTCATGTTTTGATTTCCCTGAAATCTTTCCCAGGCACTGTTCTGTCAACAAGGGCTATGTTTTTCTAACAGTATCCTGGTTTTTTGCATTCCTTTCCCTAGGAGGGACTTCTCTTGATGTCCCTCTGACTTGACCAATGTGGTCCAAGGAGTTTGTCTTTCTCCCACCCCTTGGGTGGGTTCTTTGTAAAACAGCATAAAGGTAAGAAATGCTCGGGCAACAAAGACAGGTTGGAGTCATTTTCAGCCTTCTGCTCACGAGTCAGACACCTGGGAGGTGTCCCCCCCTCAGCAGCTGCTCCCCAGGGGGGTGGTGCCCGTGCCCTGCTCACCCCAGCTGCCCGAAGGTGATGTTCTCGTTGAAGCGCAGGCTGTCATCTCGCTCCTCCTGAGTCATGTGGCACCACTTCTCCCTGCAAGGAACAGGCCAGTCTGGCACCACTCTGTCACCACTGTCACCTCAGGGCCCCCTGGCTGCTTCCTCCCACCCTGGGCCAGGTTGCTGGAGGACAGGAGGGCACCGAGAGCCCCTCAGAGAACAGGAAGGCACCGAGAGCCCCCGGGTGTGGTGCTGGCTGTTGGATGAGCTCGCAACATGGATCCACCTGCAGAGCTCTTGCCCTGGAGCAAAGCAAGAGATGCCCCCAGGAAAAAAAAACAACTCATTCAGCCTTGGCTTTGCCTGGAAAGGCCCTAAGATTAAGAGCTAAAAATAGCATCGATCCCTCCAGCGCAGAGCTCACCTTCAGTGCCACCGTGAAGGAGGAAGCAGGGGATGGCCATCCCAGCAGGGCTCTGCTGAAGCCCCCCAGCCTGGGAGGGTGACAGGGGGACACCAGGCACCTGTCCCTCATCTGCAGCAAGGCTCCAGCTCCCCGGATCCCCACCAAGGTGCTCCCCAGACGTACCTCCCCCTCGGGCAGGGCGGGAGCTCCCACACCCCTCCCCAGGGGCCAAAATCCCAGCGGTGCCCTGAGGCCGCCCCGGCTCCACTCCGGCTCCCTGCAACTGCAGCAAGGCCTTAAGGGACTGAAGGGTTTAAGCTCTGGGTGTTTGCAACCAGCTGGAGGCAGTGGCAGAGTCCCCACCCCGGGGATAAAGCCTGTGCCACAGGGGTGTCACTCGGCGTGGTGGCAGCAGGGCTGGGTGCACGCATGCCAGGGAAACTCCAGCTCCACGGTGAAGCCAGCCCCTTCCCGAGAACCAGGTGAGCTTACAGCCAAGGATAAGAGGAGGAAAAGCCAGGAGAAACAGGGAGAGGCAGAAGAAAAATGGAGGAGAAGGAAGAGGAGAACAGCAGGAGAGGAACAGACACTTGTAGCTCGCCGTAATACCAAGCAGGAGGGAGGGGGAGCGGTGCTGGGTGGGATAGAGGGGGTCTCACCCGAAATTCAGTGAGGTTGGCTCAGCCCCAGGGTGGCTGGAAGTGGAAGAGGATGGGTGCTCAGCCAGGCTGACCCCACAAAGGGAGCCAGTCCCCACTAAATCACCCCAACCCCAACGTGCAAAGCTGCTGAGCTGAGCCTCCAGCCACCAGCCACCAGCTTGCTGTTTGCAGGGCTCTGGAAATGTGCACAATATGCTTCAGGGGATTTATTAAATATTTTTTTTAAAGAAAAGAAGGTGTAATTTCTCTCTGATAAAGCTTAGGAGAGCAAATAAAACCCACAGCCAAATGTAGAGGCTGAAAGGCGAGGGGAAGAATCAAATTAAGGGGCTTTGAAATCTGGATGCAAAACTTCACAGACCCCACTGGCTCACTTACAGAAGAAACATGTTTGTAGCTCTTTTCTTTCCTGCCTTTTTATGTTTTGGAGGGAGGAAGAAGGGAGAAAAAACATTATCAAAATGATCCCCCTCAAAAAATTTGGCCGTGTTTCTGGCTTATTACTGGAGAGTAACATGCCTGGGAGGGGAGAAAACCCACATGTGGCTCCACTCAAAGCCTTTGATCTCCACACTGGCGCAGCAGGACAGGCACAGGGGTGAGGAACCCCCCTGGGCTGTGGGGTTGTGTTTTGGGGTATCCTTGCTGTGCCTGGAAGTGCTGAGAACTCTCCATCAACCCTTTCCTCTTCCAGCAGGAGCAGCAGCAGCAGTAGCAGCAGCGTTTCCCCCCCTGCACAGCAAACCCCAGCAGTGATATTTACACCATCCCTTCGCCAGGACATTCCTCAGCCACACAGAAAATTCACTGCCAGGCTCCCAAAAATCCTCATCCTCTTGCTAAGACCATCAGGGATTTGCCCCCGGATCCCACTCTCCAAGAGAGCAGTGACTGCTCCCCTGCCCTGCTGACAGCTCCTGGCCCCAAGGACACGCTCCCAGCTGTGACATGCAGCCCCCCCCTCACATCTGCAGTTTTAATTTTGGTAAGGGATGGCAGCAGAAAAGAGCATTTAAGATGCAGAAGGACCAGCTTTTCCAGCTGGCAAAGGATCCCCAGCACCTCTGAGTGGCAGCAGAAGCCAGGAGCAAGCAGGAAGGACAGGAGAGAGGGGATGCTTTCTACACAAAGAGGCTCAGTTGGAGTCCAAAACCTGCCCAGAGGGATGTTCCCAGCAAAAAAATATCACAGCTTGAAACCATTCAGGCTCCTTTTTAAAAACCACATGAAAGAGGAGCCAATCCAAACCCCTTGGGGAGGGCGATGCTCGAGCTCCAACCTCCGGCAGCTGCTCCTCCTCCTCCTCCACGGAGAAAGGGCCTTGCAGAGCCCCCCAAAACACATCCCCCCCATTCCCTAGGGCAGGATCTGGGCCCGAAGTGAGCATCAGCCTGTGGAGACTAAGGAAGGACAGGGACAGACACACCTCTTCTCCTCTTCCTCCCCAGCGTTCCCTCTGGAGCGGCGGCAGAAACGGGGCCGACAAAAGTGGCGCGTGAAAGGATCATGCAAGACAGAGGGATGGAGGGGAACGGAGAGAAGAAGAGACGGGAGAAGGTTGTTAGAGGCACAGAGAAGAGGAAAGAGAGAGAAAAAGAGGAGTTTAGTTCTGAGTCCTGCCCCCCCCTCCCCTTGCCCTCCCCACCCAGAGGAGGTAAAACCTCCCCCAGGCCTCGCTGCAGCCCCGGGAGGACAAAGCCCGGCCACCCCAGGGATGTCCTGGTCACCTCAGCACAGAGATGGCTTCAACCCCATCCCCACGGACCTCCTGGACATCTGCCATGGCCAAGGACCGACCTGGAATTCCAAACCCGACCATCCCTGCAGGGATTTCAACCCTCAGCCCAGCACGGAGCTCACTGCCAGGATTCTGCATCTTCTCCAGAGGACTCGGGGGCATCACCGCCACCTCCCAACCCCCCCGAGATGCTCAGGGTACTCCAGGCTGCAGTTCCCAAAGCTCCTTTGTTAGCCAGGCTCCTTCCTGCAGCCCGGGCAGACTCAGCCATCAGATTAATTGGGAAAGGCACTGGGAGCAGGGAGCAGCTGCCGGTGGCGTCTGTCCTTGTGAGGCATTTGCTGCTGCTAATTTGGGGCTTAATCAAAGCAAATGCAGTTATGGTCACATTGCCGCTGCTCGATAGGCTCTTCCCGTGCTTGCTCGGGAGAGGGGAAAAAAAAGGAAAGCAATAAAGGGGAGAGCAGGGATTGATCCTGGCACAGCATCCCAGGGTGCGAGCCAGGGCTGCTGCGGCTGAGCTCAGGCTTTGGGGAGGGCACAGAGGGGGGAGCTCGCTGCTCCAAAGGCTCTCAGCGCTGCCAAAAGGGGCGGCTGGGATGCTCCACCCGAGAGCTCAGAGCCCCGGGGCGCTGCAGAGACAGAGATTCCACCCTGGGAGCTCAGAGCCCCGGGGCACTGCAGAGACAGAGATTCCACCCCGGGAGCTCAGAGCCCCAGGATGCTGCAGAGACAGCGGGAGGCACCGGCCAGGAGGGGGAAACTGCGGCCCCCGAGCCCTGACACAGCTCCGGGGTGGAGCAAGAGATGGGCACAAGCCCGGCGAGTGTCTCACCCACTTCTGCAGCCCCCCCGACACCAGCTGCCCCTCTCCTGCAGGCTGAGCACAGCTTTGGGGGCTGGCAGTGCCACCACCCCCAGGTTCTCTCCTTGCTGGCTGCAGGTTGTCCCTCCTGGGTGTTGTATTTCTCGGGGAAGTGGTCTTTCAGAGCCTGTAACCATGTAGTTTAACCCTACCTTCCCCTTATCTCTGACCCATGGCTCTGTGCCGGGTATCCCATCCCAGACAGGGACTGGATAAAAACCCCTGCTCCTCCTTGTTCTCCCTCTTTGCCTGGGACTCCTTTGAGAATAAAGCCTTGGAATATTCCCTTGAGGTAAGGAGCCTCTTTTGGGTCTCTTTTCCCTATCCTTGAAGCCTAGCCCGCCCGAAGCTCCCCAGAATCTGCTAGGGGGGCAGGAAAGGGGGGTAGCACTTCACCTGGGGACAGCTGGGGACATCCCTTCCATCCACTGCACCTCCCCAGTGGCTGCACCCAGCACCTCCCAGAGCTGCTGGCAAACTCAGCACCACCAACCTGAGCCCTGGCTGGGATTTCTGGCCACTTCTCTAGGGCTTGGTTCCTCCAAAAAACGCTGCACCAACAAGCAAGAAAAGCTTCCTGCTCCCAAACCCCTGCCAGGCTGCAGATCCCACTGCTCCCAGCAGGTTTCCAGTCGGGGATGGAAAGCAGAGCATTCCCCCAAGGTGGGACAGGCTCAGGGCTGTTGGGAGCAGCGCCCTGGTGGGGCTGGAGGGGACAGGGAATCTCCTGATCCCACAGGGACGTGTCCTACCTGGTGGTGGGGGACCTCTTCCTGCGCTCGCAGTGCACGGCGTCGAAGAAGGCGGCGTTCCAGAACCGCAGGTTGTGCCTGCAGGGAGGGAGGGGAGGGAGGGAGGTGTTGGGGATGGCCAGTTGGGATTTTATAATTAGGAACACCCACAGGGTGCCCAGAGAAGCTGTGGCTGCCCCTGCATCCCTGGAAGTGCCCAAGGCGGGGTTGGATGGGGCTTGGAGCAGCCTGGGACAGCAGAAGGTGTCCCTGCCATGAGCTTTAAGGTCCTTTCCAACCCAAACCATTCCAGGATTCCACAATCTGGCCCCAGCCTGTCCCTGAGTCCTCCCAAGGGTCAGGATGGGCCAAACAAACCTGGCAGGTTTCTGGAGCAGCCCTTTGGGGGCTGCAAACAAGCTCTCATTAGCACAAGGGACGTGCCAAAGCCAAGGCCAGCTCTGGTGGGGGCACCTGTGGACATTTGGGGACACCGTGGCCAGCAGGACAAACCCCTCCCCAGGCAGGAGCCAGCTGGCCCCGGGGCTTTACCAGATGGGCTGCTGCTTGAGGTGCATGTACAGGTAGATCTTCTCCCCTTTCTTCTCCTCCTCAGGGCTCTGCAGGGACACTGTGGGGACACACAGTCACATGCCAGCACCTGGGGGACAATCCCACCCTCCCAGCCACGTGTGGATTTTGTGCCCGCTCCCAGTTGGGTGGCTGAGCAGCTGGGAAGGTTTGAGAACCAAACACCAAATCCTCTGGACATCCACAGCAAGGGGAAGAGGAGCTGACAGGGATCAGGAAAGAGGGCAGGGATCAGCCCTGATGAAGGCAGGGATGTTCCAGGAGGATCCTGGAGGGGCTGGACCTCTGTGAGCACACACAGAGGCACTGGGGGGGGCCTGGTGCACCACCAGTGCTCAGAGGCAGTGGCTGCCCAAACCTCTGCAGCCTGTGACACTGAGGACAAGATCCTCACAGGACAGGAGTTGTGACTGGGATTTCAAACCCAGCCCTGAGGAATTCCAGCATTTCCAACCCTCTCTCCTTCCCCAGGGATGCCTTGGCCATGCCTACTCCAGCAATGCTGGCTGCACTCACCCGTCTTCTTCAGCTTCTCCTTTGGTTTCTCTTCACCTTCGCTGTGGCACAAGAAATCAAGGTCAGCTCCAAAAATCCTGTTCCCCAACAGCCCATGGCCCCCCTGGCAAAGGGAACCTCATCTGAAAGATCCCCTGATCCCATGCCACCATGCCCAGGGGCAGAAAGGTGACAAAGGGACAGCGATGTCCCTCCCCTCAGACCCAGTATGGAATGATGCAGAAAATCATGGGTTTGGAACCCCACAACTCCACGGCTGTCTCAGTTTGGAGACAAATTAGGAGGAATTAGGACAATGGCCAAGGGAAACAGGACTCCCAGACCACGAGGTGACAGTGACTAAAGCATGGGGCCAGGCTAGAGATGACCTCTCATGGCCAAGGCAGCCCCATGGTGACCCTACACCCCTGGCTTGCTCACGATAAGGGTGCCTGCCCTGCCCCCTGCCCACCCGAGGGTACCCACTCGCTCCTTTTGGTGGCAGGACCCTTCAGTTTGGTCTCCAGACCCCCAAAGAAGCCCTTGACGTTCTCTGTCTTGGCCGAGGTGTTCTTCAGCAGCCTCTCTGCGATGTCCTTCTTCTCGGCCAGCCAGGTGTTGGCTGACTTCAGGTAGGAGTCGATGCTGCCCGTGGGCTTCTCCTTGGCCTCCAAGGGCAGGGCCTGAGGTTTCCCTGGGGAAAATGTGCCAGGAGCTCAGTGGGCCCACGACCCTGAGTGCTGCCAGCTCCTGAGGACCTGCATCCAGCTCCACCGTGCACCACCAGGAGATGGAAACACCCAGATCCCATCCCAGTTCCTGCAGGTTTTTGATTTCATCCTCCCCATTCCCATTTTGGATAGAAAATCCCCGTGGAGGAGCAACCACCGCACACCAAACAATAAACCAAGGTGCTTCTGGGCTGGGGTGTTCACATCCCACCCCCAGGGGCTGGGATCATCTGGGGGTTGTCACATGCAAATATTCCCAGACAAAGCAGCACCACAACCCGAGGTTTGCATGGATTCTGGGCTCCTTCCCACCTGGGACACCCCCTCCAACACCTTTCCCCATGCACAGGGCACCTTTCAAACCAGCAGAGCCTCCACACAGGGGTGGGTGCAGCTCCCCTTACCTATGTAGTAGTAGGTGAAGCACATGGTCATGAGGTTCTTGGCTGGGCTGAAATCGTCCATCTGGTGACACCTGACACAGAGGGAGGGCTCAGCCCGTGATGGGAACCCCACCACAGCTCTGCCTTGTGGGGATCCCCACAGAGGGCCCTTTGGGGGTTCCCACAGAGCCCCAGAGTGCCCCCAGGACTTACTCAAAGAGCACGAGGGCGAAGGACTGCATCAGGCGGTAGAAGGTCTGCTCCGACACGCACTTGGAGTTGCAGCGCTGCAGGGACAGAGCCCAAGGGTTCAGCACAGCAGCAGGAACCTCCTCAGCCCCCTGGGACCCTCCCCACCACGGGCAGGGGGGAAAAAGAGCACTCATGGCTGGGTCTCCCCCTCAGAGACGGCATTGTGCCTGTCTGGTTTGGGGTTTTTAATTGGTTTTGGGGTGGTTTTTTGTTGTTTTTGTTTGGTTGGTTTGGTTTTTTGTTTGTTTGGGTTTGGTTTTTTGTTTGTTTGTTGGGGTTTTTTTTGTTTTGTTTTGGTTTGGTTTTGGGGTTTTTTTGGGTTTTTTTTTAGGGAATAGGACGTGTCTGAGTGCTGGCAGGATTTAATTTTAAGTAAAACGAGTGACTTCTCTCCCACGTTGCACTGAGTGCATATTTAACTGCTCCAAATGGATTTATTCGCTCTCTGCTGTGGTTCCTCACTTTCTTTGCGTTCCTGCCTGCCAAAAATACTTCTCTGGGATATAAAAATAAACCCCCCTGGCCTGAGGCTGTTGCAAAAGCCCAGGCAGGCTCCCTGCTGCCTCCCCAGGGCTCCCCTTACCTGGGCGCTCACGTATCTGGCAAACCACTCCCTGCCCTTCCCGTTCTCGCTGCTGCAGAGCTCCCCAAACCTGGCCTTCTCCTCTTGGTCCAAATCCTCTCTGAAACAGGGGAAAAAAAAATTAAAAATAATTTATTAAAGACAAGGATGTGGCTTGCGAGAGGAGAGGAGAGGAGAGGAGAGGAGAGGAGAGGAGAGGAGAGGAGAGGAGAGGAGAGGAGAGGGAGAGGGAGAGGGAGAGGGAGAGGGAGAGGGAGAGGGAGAGGGAGAGGGAGAGGGAGAGGGAGAGGAGAGGTGAGGAGAGGTGAGGAGAAGGGAGAGGAGAGGAGAGGTGAGGAGAAGGGAGAGGAGAGGAGAAGGCAGGGGAGAGGAGAAGGGAGAGGGAGAGGAGAAGGGAGAGGGAGAGGGAGAGGGAGAGGGAGAGGGAGAGGGAGAGGGAGAGGGAGAGGGAGAGGGAGAGGAGAAGGAAGGGAGAGGGAGAGGAGCATCCATTTTGTCATCCCTGCCTTGCGCTGCTCTTTCCTTCCTCCCTGGCAGGAGGGCAACCAAAGGCAGAGGGAGAAGGGGAAGAGCCAAGGAAGCTCCAGCAGAAACTGAGCTCCAGAGACAGGCACGGAGCCCCAGAGCAAAAACAAGCCCTGTTGCTGCTGCTCACGCTCCATTTGCTCCATCCAGCCTGACACGGAGTCGCCGAGTCCCGGAGACCAGGCAGGGCTGGGGGGGCACAGCCACGGGGCCCTGGGCACGTGTGAGCCACTGGCACCTCCGTGAGCATCAGCGGGAACAGGAGATGGGGACACCGAGCCCCGGGAGAGGAGAGAGGGAAGAAGGGAGAGGAGAGGAGAGGAGAGGAGAGGAGAGGAGAGGAGAGGAGAGGAGAGGAGAGGAGAGGAGAGGAGAGGAGAGGAGAGGAGAGGAGAGGAGAGGAGAGGAGAGGAGAGGAGAGGAGAGGAGAGGAGAGGAGAGGAGAGGAGAGGAGAGGAGAGGAGAGGAGAGGAGAGGAGAGGAGAGAAGAGAAGAGAAGAGAAGAGAAGAGAAGAGAAGAGAAGAGAAGAGAAGAGAAGAGAAGAGAAGAGAAGAGAAGAGAAAAGAGAAGAGAAGGGAGGGAAGCACCGGGGGTGGAGAGGGGGCCAGGAGAGGGGTGTGAGGCAAAAGCCACCGAGGGGCAGGGCACAGGCTGCTGCTCGGGGGGGAGCAGCCAGTCCATCCCTATTAGAGCTCGTTGTTGGTGTCTGAAGAGAGAGATGATCTGAAGACTAGGATACTCTCTGGGACACTTGATTTATTGGTAGTGGGAAGGCAGCTTAACTAGGAGAGTCTAGAGATTTAATGGGGCAGGAATTTTAGGGAGCAAGAGAGCAAAAAATGGGGCTGAGTTACTTGTTACGTTTTATTTTAACTCCTTCTATCATGAATATTCTAACGAGCATCAACTAATTATTTCAAGATACAAAACTTACAGAATTTACATACAGTCTATAGGGACTACTATATTGCTATACTAATCTACATGCTAAAAACTTGAAAAACCACTTTTTTTTTGATACTTGAGGAGGTCTAACTCTTTATTTATTTTTTTTGTTTTGGCAGGAGTGTGCTCAATCACTTAGCTCTCTCTTTCGTCTGGCTTAATTGCTCTCTTCTCGCTTAGCACTTCTACAGTTCAAATCTCGCTTTTAATTCTATCTCTTTTGTAGGTTTCATACTCTTAAAATCTTTCACTAATAAACTATCTCTACCAAGTCTTCCTGCTTCTTCCTCTCCAACACATCCCCAGCTGTTAGAAAGCACGCTGGTTGTGTCTGACGAGAGAGATGATCTGCAGACCAGGATACTCTTTGGGACACGTGCTTTATTGGTCGTGGGAAGGCAGCCTGACTGGGGAAGGGTCCAGGGATTCAGGAGCAGGAGTGCAAAGAGTCCATGAGGGCAAGAGCAGGAGCAAGAGGGTCCAAGAGAAGGGGCAAGAGAAGGGGCGAGTTACATGTTACATTACATTTTAACCCTTTCTATCGTGAATATGCTAATGAGCATCAACCAATCTTTTAAGATACAAAACCTACAAAATCTATATCTAGCCTATGGGAACTACAACATTACAATACTACATACCAAAATCCTGAAAAACCACCTTATCCCTGATACCTGAGAAGGTCCAACCCTTCATTCATCCTTTTCTCTTGGCAGGGGTGTCACTGACTCACCCAGCCCAGTCTTTTCAGCTATCCAATCACCTTCTTCCTGCTCAGCCTTACAGTTCAAATTTTGCTTTCAATTCTATTCCTCTTGTGGGTTTCATACTCTTGAAATCTTTTACTAATAAATCATCTCTGCAGGGCCCAGCTACTTCATCCTCTCCAACACCCAGCCCCCTGGGGTCTGGCTCACCCCCCGGTGAAGATCTTCTCCACGTAGCTCCTCATGAACTCGCGGCGCTCGGCCGTGGCCTCGTCCTGCGCCGACTCCGTGCTCTGGCCGGAGGAGAAGGACTCGTTGGAGGAGGAGCGGCGGTAGCCACGCCAGTGCCGGGGGGTGCCCCCCATGTCATTCTCGCTGTCTGCCGACTCGGTGGCATCGCTCTCCTCGGCGGCCACCTCCCCCGGGTGGCCGCTGCTGTCGTCCCCTGGGTGGCCGCCGTCACCGGGAGCTGCGGGCTCCGAGGGGTCGCGGGCGGGCGTTTCCGTGTCAAAGTCAATGAGGTTCCCCACGGGCACGTCCAGAGGGGCCTCCATGGCTCTCCCCGGGGAGGTGGTGGCAGTGTTGGGGATGCTGGCTCCTCGTCCTGTCAGCCCTCACTGGGGCGGTGAGGTCATCGCCGGCAGGGCGCTGGCTAAGGCAGGCAGGAGCTCCTGGGGGGGCACGGGCTACCACAGGACATCTGAAAGACACAAGGAGGACAAAAGTGAGGACAATTCTGTGGGGAAGCACTGCCCTAGACCTTGGGCAAGGCCAGGATGTCCCCAGGATGCAGAGGGGACAGACAGGGCTGGCTCCTCTCCACCAGCCACGTGAATCAGCAATCCCATGGAACGCTCTCGGCACCGCTCGAGAGGGTTTTCCATCCCTTAGCCCAGAAAAGGGACAAGTGGAGCCTGGGCTCCAGATGTCACATTTGGGATGTGACATCTCGTGGCCTGACGGGCAAAACTGGGCTGGCAGGAGCCAGCAGCTGGCAGGACACTGGTGGTTCTCCAGGGCAGCCCTGACATCCTTCTGCCCCTGCCCTCCCTCTGCTCACGGGCCTGTCTGACCCCGTTTGGAAACGGGATCATCTCCAGGGTGAAGCATCCTGGGGTTTAACATTCCCAGCTGGGAATGCAAAGGGGATGCTGGACACGACAGGAACTGGACTGGGGTGAGAGCACAGAGCTCTGGACTGCAGTTACGGGGGTCTGGCACCCCAGATTGCAAAGGTCCTGCAAAGGAGGTACAGAGACCACAGGGATGGACTGGGATGCTCCAGCACAGGCCTGTCCTGGAGAGCACTGCAGCAAAAGAGGCAAGGAAAGGGTCACCCTGAAGCTGTCCCCGTGTCAGAGAGTCACTGTTGAACTCAGTGTGGGCATTTCAGCCCCAGGAGGGGGCAAATGACAGTGTCTGAGACCCAGCACACACTGCAGCATCCAGGCACAGTGGGGACAGGAGCAGGGACAGCAGCACAGGTGACAGGTAACAGTGACAAACCCAGGGCAGCACAACAGCCACATGGACACAGCCCCACTGCCTTCCAGGGAACTGACCCCAGGACACAGGCAACCACTCCCAGAGCAAAAATCCCCCAAAGAACCCATGCCCAGGTCATCAGACAGACAGGAGTTCAAACTGGAACCAAATCTGACGTGTTTCACCAAGCACAGCACGGTGAGAAAACAACCCCTGGGCTGCAGGAGCAGCCTCTCTTCCAGCAACATCCCCCACCTCCTCCTCCTCTCCTCCAGGGACCCTTTGGGGCACCAGACAGTGAGAGAAACACAACTCCTTGAGTGGCTGGGAAAAGCCCTTCTCCCCCAGAGACAGCAGGGACAGAAAGGAAAGTCACCTCGGGTGGCAGAACTGATGCAGCCACCTCTGCTGGCAGGCTGCTGTCCCAGCCCCCCTCACACTGAGCCCCCTGGCACACCCCTGGCTGGCTCCCAGGAGCTGCAGGGACGCTGCTGCACTCCAGGAGCTGTGGGGAGCTTGGATCCTGGGAGAGGAGCAGCCCAAGGCTGCGGCACAGCAGGGACTGGCAGTGTTCCCATGGGGATGCAGCCAGCTGCAGCCTGGCTCCGTGTCCCTGGCAGTGTGACCCATCCCAAACCACCCCTGCAGCTGCAGGGACCTCCATCCATCCCTCCATCCATCCCTCCAACCCTCCATCCCTCCATCCCTCTGCCCCCAGTCCTTCCCACTCCCACCGCAGCTGCAAATTCCCTTTTGGCACTGATGGAGAGAAGGTTCCAGGGAGACCTCAGAGCCCCTTGCAGGGCCCAAAGGGGCTCCAGGAGAGCTGGAGAGGGATTTAGGACAAAGGCATGGAGTGACAGCACACAGGGAATGGCTTCCCACTGCCAGAGGGGCTTTTTCCAGGAGTGTTGGGTGCTGAGGTCAGGTTTGCTGCGGGGCCTCAGCAATTCACACCTGGGAAGTGGGATCCAATCCCAGTTTGCTGCAATGGAAATCCCAGTGGGGAGCAGGACTTGGCCAACCCGTGTCCCAGCTCTCCTCTGTCTCCAAGCACAGCATCCCAGTGTGCTGCTCCCAGAGCTGGGTGACAAACTGAGATAATCCCTGTTATCAGCTCGGGCCGTGGGTGACATCCCACACCATGACAGAGCTGGAACCCACACTCACCACGTCCTGCACAGACACTGCTCCAGCCTGGAGCTGTCAGGGATGACTGAAAACCGTAATTAAAGCAAAGAAACCTCTGGCTGCCTCCTCGTAGCCTCATCCCTGCAGCCTGGCACCCTGACAGGAGCTCCCAGAGCCCCTGGGAACATTCAGCTGCCTGGGAAAGGGGAAAAGCCACAAATGATGTTCTTGCAGGACTGAAGGCAGCCCTGAGGGGAAAACTCTGCTGCTTTGGACACAGCCAGGAGCTCTGCAGAGGGCACTGCAGCCAGGCCAAGGGCTGGGGGTGCCCAGGGCTGGGGGTGCCAAGGTCTGGGGGTGCCCAGGGCTGGGGGTTCCAAGGGCTGGGGGTGCCCAGGGCTGGGGGTGCCCAGGGCTGGGGATTCCAAGGGCTGAGGGTTCCAAGGGCTGGGGGTTCCAAGGGCTGGGGGTGCCCAGGGCTGGGGGTTCCAAGGGCTGGGGATGCCCAGGGCTGGGGGTGCCCAGGGCTGGGGGTGCCCAGGGCTGGGGTTCCAAGGGCTGGGGATGCCCAGGGCTGGGGTTCCAAGGGCTGGGGATGCCCAGGGCTGGGGGTGCCCAGGGCTGGGGGTTCCAAGGGCTGAGGGTGCCAAGGGCTGGGGGTGCCAAGGGCTGAGGGTGCCCAGGGCTGGGGGTGCCCAGGGCTGGGGTTGCCCAGGGCTGGGGGTTCCAAGGGCTGGGGGTTCCAAGGGCTGGGGGTGCCCAGGGCTGGGGGTTCCAAGGGCTGGGGGTTCCAAGGGCTGGGGGTGCCCAGGGCTGGGGGTTCCAAGGGCTGGGGGTTCCAAGGGCTGGGGGTGCCAAGGGCTGAGGGTGCCCAGGGCTGGGGGTGCTCCCCGCTCGCTGGGCAGCACCTGGCCCTGGCCAGGGCAGGGTTTGTGCTGGGATTTCAACACATCCCAGGCCTCTCTCCCGGCTGTGCCCGGGGAAAAATCCTCCCCAGGCTGCGGGGAAGGGCTCGGAGCCGTGTGCTGACGCCGGGCAGAGGAGGCAGCCCCGGTGCGGGAGGGAGTCCCCGCTGCTGAGGGGCTGGCAAAGCGCCACCCGCCGCTCAGCGCTGGCACTTCCCCACGCTGCGGCCCCTCCACGGAGATCCCCCCCTTGTCCCATCGGCGGGTCTGACACGGGAATGCCACCTACCCGGGGACAGCCACCCACCCATCCGCGCTGCAGCCGCGGGTCCGTGCCGAGCTCCGCAGGCACCGAGCCAGCCCGGCCGGGCTCTGCAAGGGCACCCTGGGCACGGCTGAGCGCCTGCCAAGGAAAACTCCCTGTGCCGTGAGGGAACAGCCTGTTTTCCTGCCCTGCCGGGGAACTGGTCAGTCTTGTTCCCTCTCGTGTCCCTCCCCCGGGGAGAAGGAGCCGGCAGCAGGGTCACGGCTCCGGGCTGCAGACCCCTTGAGTGCCAGATTCCCCAAACGCACCCCAAACCCAGAGGCACCGCGCTTACCCCTCTCCCAGGCACCCCGCCGAATGCAAACGCACAAACCTCGTTGTTCAAAAGCATCCTGGCGCTTTGGGGAGAGCCGGAACTCCTCCTGGCTGGGTTGGCCCCGGGACACGCTCCCGGCTTTCTCGGGGGAGGCTCAAGCTGTGCCCCGGCCAAGCCTGCAGCACTGCCCACGGCTCGGTGAAACAATTCCCTGGGTGCCGGGGGGATGCCCGAGAGCGGCGCTCAGCTGGGCTGGCACAGGTGGGTGAGTGCCAGAGGCAGCTCCCGGCTCACCCGCACCGGAATCCCCGTCCCTGATCAGGCTTGTGGTGTGTGTAGGGCTGGAGGATCCTTTCCCTCAGCATCACCTCCTCTCCCGGCCCCGCTGCTGCCTTCCAGGCGGATCCTTCCCCTTCCCGAGCCCGGCGCTGCCAAACCCATCGCTCAGCCCCTTCAAGCGGAGCCATTTCCAGGGAATCCGATGCCCGGCGAGCTCCCAGCTCGCCCCGCTTCCCGGAGAGCCTTTTCCTTTCCCCGCGCTGCCATCAGACACCAGATGGCAGCTCCCCCGCTCTCCGAGGAGAATTAAACCTCTCTTGAACGGAGCCGAGCTGCGCAAGCCGGGCTTTTGTGCCGAGCAGCGGTTTCTCCTTTCGCACTTCCCGGCTCCCGCACAGCCCGCTCCGGCCATGGGAGCCCCGGAACGCCGCTGCTTATTCTGCAATTCCCCTTTTTACCGTGGCCGTGTTTTGGAAGTGAGCCCCCCACCCCCAAAAAAAAGCACACGTGGGGCGGGGGGTTCCCCTGCCCCGATCAGCCTCAGCCCCCCCATTCCCAGGGAAATGCCGCTCGCAGCCCCCGCGGAGGGGCCGGGGATGCAGCCGGCATCGGGGACACCCGGGAGCACCCGGGGATCCTTCCCGGGGAGCGCTGAGCTTAAAGACAGCTGGAAAAAACCAGCGGAGCCTCACCTCCCCGGCCGGAGATGGGGACAGAGGGCGGATTAAAGCCCAGGCCTGTCCCCAAGCGGGGTCACCGCGCCATCCCCCATCTTCCTCCTCCTCCTCCTCCTCCTCCCTCCTCCGCTGCCTCCCCTCGGCTTTTACCTGGCAGCCGGGAGCCCGGCAGCGCCTGGGCTGGCCCCTGGCTCAGCAGCATCCGGCCCGGGGGTGGCCGGCACGCCGGGGAACGGGCGATGGAGGCGACGCGGGGACGCTGCGCTGCCTCCGTCCCTCCGTCCTTCCCTCCCTCCCTCCCTCCCTCCCTCCGTCCCTCCCTGCGGAGCTCCGGCGCACCGCGGTGCCCACGCGCGGCTGCGCGCACGGCGCCGGCTCCCGGGAAAAGGGCCCAGGGAGGGATTCCCCATGCCGGGCATCTCCCCCCCAAAACCAGCCCCGGAGCGCCCTGGCAGCGGGGATGTTAAGAAAAATTGGATCTCCGTCAAAGGGGAGTTCTCCAGTCTAAGCTGCTGGGGTTAATAGCCGAAATATCAAGAGAAACGACGCGGGGTCTCCCCAGCAAAAGGGGAACCAAATCTTGTCTTCAGTCCCTGCACATGCAGGTAATCCCAAAGAGAAGCAGAATGAGGCGGGGTCACCATCAGAGAGGGATGCTCCAGCCTGAAACAGCCCCCGTGCACGCTGACATCTGGGATGTGAAAGCAGAACAAGGCAGGGTTCACATCAGAGAGGGACCCCCCGAACCAGCCCAGGTGCTGGCACGTGCAGATATCCCAAACATCAACCGGAACGAGCTGGGGTTCCCATTGAAGGGGGATTCTCCAGCTCAGAGCAGCCTGTCCCAGCCCCTGTGCACCCCCACTTCTGGGACATTAAGCACCATCAGGCACGATTCACATCAAAGACAAATCCTCCAGCCCAAAGCAGCCCTGGCACGTGCTGATATCCCAAATATTAACTAAAATAAGGTAGAGTCCCCATTGAAGGGGGATTCTCCAGCCCATACCATCCTAAGCCCTGGCACATGCAGATTTCCCAAATATTAACTAAAATTAGGTGGGGCCCCCATCATTGAGGAATTCTGCAACCCAAACCATCCTAAGCCCTGGCATATGCAGAATCCCAAACACTAACTAAAATAAGGTGGGGTTCCCATAAAAGGGGATTCTCCAACCCAAAACCCCTTGTCCTTGTCCCTCTGCACCCTGACATCTGGAATATTAACCAAAACTGGGCAGGGTGCCCATCCAAGGGGGATTCCTCACCCCTTTTCCCTCACCTTTAGTTGGTTTTTAGGACTCCCCACCACTCAGCCCCCTGAGGATTGTGAATTATCTGCTCTGCCCCTCCCCAGGTGAGCCACTCCAGGGGAAAAAGGTGTCAGGTGAGATCAGAGTGGGGGGAAAGCCCCAGTGGGGAGGGGGAACTGGGTGGGAGCAGCGCCAGGACAAGGGCAGGGCTGGGGGGAATTGCTGCCCACTCGGAGGGCAGGGCTGGGATCTGGCTTCTCCCCTGACCCCCCAGGGAAAAACTCCAGGGGTGGGAAACAGGGCAAGGCTGAGAGCCCTGGATACCCCAGAGGGGGGTGTTACAAGCCTGGGGGGCAATTTTGGGGTGCTCCCAACACCGGGGAGTCTCTGATCTGAAGAGAAGCAAAGGAGCTTGGAGAGGAGGACACCAAGCCCTCCAGCTCTGCCCTGGCCAGCAGGGCCAGGGCCCTGGCTCTAAACTGATGTCCATTTTTAATAAATTTTTAAAACAAGGCTCTAGACAACAGCAGTTAAGAGATGCTTAAGTAACCAGAAAATAAAAGATCTTGAAATTACACGTGTTTTTTGGAAAATCAGAAAAAGATGTTAAAGCGTATAAGGAGTCAGCAACAAATATACAGAAAATGAGCAAATTCACATCATGCAATCAATCTATCAGCACTAATCATCCTAAGGGATTTGAGAGGACACCTTTTGAAACTATCATGTACTCATAACCTTGAGATAAAATAGCTTACAGGGGCAGCTCAGCCCTCCCAAAAGGGCCCAGGCAGTGCCTGCATTAACCCAGAGGGGTCTCTCTGGGGGAGCAGCAGCCCCTGATGGAGAGAGGAGGCAGGAAATCCCCGTTTGAGCACAGGATCCCTGGTCCTGCTCGTCCTCCCTGCCCCAGCATCACCCCAAGCCCCGAGCAGAGCCCTGCTCTGTGCCTCAGAGCATCCCCCACGGACAGGGAGGCAGGAATTGCTGGCCCAGCAGGCCCTGGAGCACCTGCACTCCTACTCTGATCCCCAGGAAGAGCAAAAAGCGGCAAGAAGCACATCCTCCTCCCCCTCTGGAGACGAGCAGTGAATCCCAGCGGGATTGATCCCAGGGAAACGCTGCTGGGCTGGGAAACGCAGCATCCCAGCCAAACCCCAGCCCTGCTGCTCAGGGCCACCCTTGGAAAAGAACCCAGAGCCTCAGCTGCGAGGTTTTTCAGTGCTCTGGAGCCGGGCAGGAGTGAGGGTGATGGGTGAGTCACTGCTGCCGCCCGAGCATCGTCAGCAGAGCTCAAACCATGCCAATTAGTGCGAAACTGCTCATTGTCCCCTCGGTCCCCCCCGCCACGCCTGTGACACAACCATCGAGCTCAGCAGGAGCCCAGGAGCATCCCTAATTGTCTGTCTGCCCAGGGTGATTATTATAATTAAGGCAGACTTCAGGAATTGCGAGTGACAGGGAAAAAGGCACCTGGCAGCTCCCCGGTTTTGACATGACACGGTGGGGAGGGGTCTTGGTGCCTCCCCCCTGGCCAGTTCTTGTCGGTCGGGTTTCCACGTGGCTGCCTGGTGGTTGTTTGTTCGTTTTTATTCTGTTTATTCTGCTGCTGACCCTGGGTTTGGAGCGTGGGAGGTGGAAATCCTGGGAGTGCACAGGTTCCTGGCACCTGGAGGTGTTTCCAGGCCAGGCTGGACAGGGCTTGGAGCAGCCTGGGGTAGTGCAAGGTGTTCCTGCCCACGGCAGGGGTGGAACTGGGTGAGATTTAAGGTCCTTTCTGACCTAAAGCTAAAATTTCATGGTTCTATGAACTTCTGTGCCTCCTCCACCTCAGCTCAGAGTCCTGCCTGGGGATTCTTCACCTGAACAAGGAGAGGAGAGGCCCCAGGGACTGGGAGAGCATCCATCCCAGGGCTGGGGGCAGCCCAGGAGCAGGAGCCAGGCTCAGGCTGGGTTATTCACCCTTCTCACCCACACGAGACCTCCAAGAGCTCCTGAGCAGAAACCTCTCCATGGTGGTGCCCCCAAAAACACCCTCCTGGGAGACTCACCTGTCACCCTGTTCTTCTCTGTTTTTTTTTTTTTTTTCTAAAGCTCATTTCAGCCTTCTGCCTTTACCTTTTGAGATAAAGTTTCTCACGAAGGTGAGAAATGTTTCTCATTTTCACATAAATAACGATTGGTTTACATTCCTTTCTAGAAAAAAAAATAAAATAAAAAGAATGGATGGGCAGGGCGAGTGCTGAGCCCAGGGTGATGTCCCCATCAGGCAACTGAGGAAGCGCTTCTCACTTACCCCCTCCTTTTATTCAGATGAAAACCCACGCGGAGTTTCAGGCACTTCTGAGTTTTTAGGATGAGGGTAAGCAGAAACCAATTCAAGAAACACATTGGCAAACACAAAATTTGGCAAACACAAAATTTGGCAAACACAAAATTTGGCAAACACAGCTCCCCCATCCACTCAGGGGAAGCAGGTTTTGTGGAAGTTGCTGAAGTATTGGGTAACTTTTTTTTTTTTTTTTTGCTTCACAGCCCTGAGCAGCAGGATGGGGCAGAGGGGCCCAGGGAGGAGCTGGGAGGTGCAGGAAGGAGCCAGGGGTTTGGTGGCAGAAGGATCCCAGAACCACACAATGTCCTGAGCTGGAAATCACCCAGGGGGATCATCCAGTGCCCTGCCCAGACACCCCAACAATGCCACCCTGTGCCTGGGAGTGTCCAAACCTTCCTGGCAGCCTTGGGGTCGTGCCCATTCCCTGGGGAGCCTGGGCAGTGCCCAGCACCCTCTGGGGGAAGAACTTTTCCCTGAGATCCACCCTAAACCTCCCTGACACAGCTCCAGCCCTTCCCTGGCTCCTGTCCCTGCCCACCACAGAGGTGCCAGTGCTGCCATTCCCACTGGGGTGTCAAATCCTGCTGTAAGGAACGACAGCAGGGCCAGGCTGGGGGAGAAACGAGGCAAAAGAAACAAGAAAAACCCCAAAGCCCAGCTCCTGTAACAGCACGGGGCCAGGCTGACCCCAGGCCCAAAGAGGGGCAGCTCCTCTGGGCAGGGCTCCCCCAGAGCCAAAGCACCTGGAGAGGGACAGGAGCAACGAGAGGCTCCAACATCACTTGCACAAGGATGAATTAATTTGCATTAAAGAAAGCTCGACAGGAAACCACCCAAGCCCCGAAGGACACTCACCATCCACCACCTCAGGGGTTAAAAGATTCAGTTTAGCCCCTCCAAGACAAGGAAAGTGCCGGGTTCCTGGTGCTGATCTGTGCTCCAGAGGCCTCTCCCAGCCCAGGAGCTCCTGGCTGCTCCCCGGGCTCTCAAACGCAGCAGCCGAGAGCAGCACAAGGCAAGGCAGCGTTGCCACACCCCGGGCGGTTGTGACACAGCTGCTAAAAACCCAAATAAGCCGCTCTTCCAGACTGACCCTCTGCAAATCCCTCCTAATCCAATCTTGTTTGTGGCATTAAGTTGGACCCTCCCCTGCTGAACGCCCCTGTTTGCTCGACACTTGGGAAGATCCTGGTCTTTTCTGGGTCCTTGGTTGTGAAGCTCTGATGTGAAAGGGACCAGAGCTTCCTTCTCCTCGTGTGTGGAGGTGTTTGGGGAGGGGGCCACGCCTGCACTCCCAGCTCCACATCCCCCTGCACAGCCCCTGTGGGGCACAGCACCCATCTGGGCATGGACACCCACCCTGTGTGCCAGGGGGACACAGCCAGCAGCTCCCCCTCTGCTGCCATTCCTCTGCTTTAAACAGAGCTTTCCCCACCTTATCCAAACACCAGGGAAGAGCTGGAGGGCATAAACCCTGCTCTGACCTCCAGCTTGCCCCAGCTGTGATCCAGGTTAGGAAACAAACCCCAAACCCCGTTGGTTTGGTGTGTTATTCCCACAGAAGAAGCCACAGCTTCATTCCTCACGACAGCTCGGGGCTGGGAATGCTCTGCCCTCCCTGAGGCCGTCCCACAGATGGATCCCACCCTTAGGAGGACACAGACCCGTGGGTTTGGCACAGGCTGTCACAGCCACAGCCCTCAGTGATGCCCATCCCTTCAGGGAGGAGGGAAACCCTGCCCGTGTGTCCCCGGGGTCCTCTCGGTGAGCGAACATCTGCCACCAGCCGTGTGCCAGAGCAGCTCAGCCAGCAGGATGGAAGTGTCATGATTACCCTCAGCCTCCCTGGGATCTGCAGGGGAGCCGTGCCACGGAGGAGGAAACCTGTTTTATCTCGCCTGAAAGGAAAGGCAAGCCTGTTTGTAGAGGGAGACACAGGTGGCCAGGCTGGAGCAGCGGGAAGGAGGCTCCTTTCCCTCTGCTTCCCCTGCAGATAAGCCTGGATCCTGTTTGCATCCATCAAACTCAGTGCAGGAACACCCACAGGGATCTGGGCCCCCTGATGCTGCCTGCAAGTCCACGTGGACCTGGGGAAGAGCTCCAGAGGGATCCAATCTCTCCAAGGGCAAAGCAGCCCTTGGAGCGTGGAAAACCACCCGTGGAGCCCCAAGCAGGCAGGAAGGAGGTTGGCTTTCCTCCCTCCCACCCATTCCAGGCAGTGGGAAGGGCAAGGAGGGGCCCGTGGGGCTGCTGGGAGGGCAAAGGTGGCAGCTCCACGTTCTGTTGTCACAGCGTCACGGGGCTGGGGTGGTGGCAGGAGCCACCCAGAGCAGCAGCAGGAGCCTTGGGACAGCAGGAGCCACCTCAGCCCGGGCAGAGCAATGGGATTCACAGGGAGTGGCAACACAGCTCCACCTCTGAGCACCCCACAGCTCCCCACCAGCCTCCCCCCAAGAGCTGCTGGTGGCACCTGTGGTGCTGGTGACACCTCCAGCACAGCTCTGCTGTCCCCTCTCCTGCCCCAGCTCAGCTCACAAGCCAGGGACGAGCATCACCTCCAAGTGCACCACCTTTCCTGGGAAGAGCGTGGTCCTCACGGGTGGGAGAGGAGCTGGTGGGGCCCTGCAGCCCCCAGGCTGAGGGCAGAGGTGGCTCAGGACACCCTGGTGGCCACGGCACCAAAGGGAAGGTCACCAGCCTGGTGGGAATAGAGCCCAGGGACGTGGGCAGAGGCTTTTCCTGCTTTTATTCCCAAATCCTGACAAAGTTTGGATCCCTGAGAGGGCCACCTCACCCATCCTCTCCTGAGTGTCCTGCTGAGGGGGTTCAGCATCGACCACCCTGGGCAGCAGCAAGGGAAAGGGACAGGGACAGAGACAGGACAGGGACAGGGGACAGAGACAGAGACAAGGACAGGGACAGAGACAGGGACAGGACAGGGGACAGAGACAAGGACAGGGACAGGGACAGCACAGGGACAGAGACAGGACAGGGACAGAGACAGGGACAGGGACAGGACAGAGACAGGGACAAGGACAGAGACAGGACAGGGACAGAGACAAAAGAGCCACTGCACTTCCAGGCAGGGAATCACTCCCTCCCCAGGGAATCCCAAATGTAATTGCTTTGCACAGAGATCTTCCAAATTCATGAGCAAATTACCCAGAATAACCAGAGAGCGACCAAATTTAACTCCAGGCAGGGAAGGAACTCCAAGCCAGGGCCCCGCATGGGGTGTGCTCCTTGCAGTGGGATCAGATGGGATGGGATGGGATGGGATGGGATGGGATGGGATGGGATGGGATGGGATGGGATGGGATGGGATGGGATGGGATGGGATGGGGCAGGCTGGGATGGAATGGGATGAGATCTCAGTCACCCCTAAGTGATTGGGGTTTTTTTAACACACCCCAAATCTACCCAAGCCGAGCTCATTTTGAGCCGTGGGGCGGAACAAGACGCTCTTTAAGGTCCCTCCTAACCCAAACCATCCCACGACTCTCTGATTTTTCCCCTCCCAAGCTGCTTCCCCGGGCCCCGGGGCTCTCTGGAAGCGCCTCGGGTGTTGTTATTTCCGTGCCAGCCGCAGCGGCGACTCCTGGATCTGTGTTTGTGTAAAGCCGCACCACATGCCCAGCGAGGGGTTCACAAATCCCCCCTTTGGAGGCAGCGATCGCCCCTCCAGCCCCCTGTCAACCCCGGGGCCAGGCAGGGACAGCTCAGGGGTGGCTGTGTCACAGCAGTGTCACACAGTGCTCCGGGGGGGAGCAGCAGAGATACCACAATTCGGGATCTCACGGGAGCTGCGCTTTGCTCGCTGAGCCCCGGGCTCGCCCTGCTCCCCACATCCCCCCAAAAAATAAAATTAAAAAAAAAAAAAAAAAAAAAACCGCCAAAAAGTTTCCAAAAAACCCACAGCAAATGTTCCAGCTTTTGCCCTACCACAGACCAGCAGCCGACATCCCCTCCCGGCAGCTCTGCCCGGTGGCATCAGCACCCAGGCACCCTCCAGCCCCAGAGGAGCCCCCCCCAAAAAAAACCCCAAAACCCCAAACGCCCTTTACCTGCTGCCCCCGGCCGGGGCTGCTCCCTCCCTGGGCCTGCCAGGAGCGCTCCCGCCGGCATTCAGAGCTCTCCAGCCATGAATTCCAGCTCCGGGTGACAAAAGTGAAAGCAGGTGAGGCGGGGAGGGATGCGCCCGCTGCTTTTCCCTGTCCCCGGGTGCCGCCCGTCCCCGGCAAGACTGGAAAGACCTGTCGGAGCTCCTGGCGGAGCCAGCAGGGCACGGCGCTGCCGGGAGAGGTGTGGCAGAGGCCAGCGGGGCTGCTGTCACCTCCTCTGCGGCTGTCACCGCCACCCCGCGCCGGGCAAAGCCTTGGGGACGCCTTGGATGCATCGCACATCCCGAAGAGGGAACGCAAAGCTGAACACAAAAGCTGTTTCACCCCCGGTGAGGCTGTGCCTGCCCGGGGAATGAATTCATTTATTCTGTCCTGCAGCCAGCTTGGGCCTGGAGGTCCCCGACCTGCTGGCTGGGAGCCTCAAACGCTGGAGGAGCAGCCCCAGGTGTTGGGGAGGATGAAGTAGCTAGGACTTGTAGAGATAATTTAATAGTAAAAGATTCTAAAACTATGAAACCCACAAGAGGGATAGAATTAAAAGCAAAGTTTGAGCTGTAAGCATGGACAGGAAGAAGGTGATTAAGCAGCTGAAAGGCCTTGGCTGGGTGGGTCAGTGACACCCCTGCCAAGACAAAAGGATGAATGAAAGGCAGCACCTTCTCAGGTATCAGAGATAAGGTGGGTTTCACAGGTTTTGGTCTGTAGAGTAGTATTATAATGTTGTAGCTCCCATAGGCTGTATGTAGATTCTGTAGGTTTTGTATCTAGAGGTGATTGGTTAATGCTCATTAGCATATTCACGATAGAAAGGGTTAAAATGGAATGTAACAGGGAGTTCCCCCTCTTTGCCTGCCTTCCCTCGGACCCTCTTGGACTCTGCACTGGATCCCTGGACCCTTTCCCCAGTCAGGCTGCATTCCCACGACCAATAAACCACGTGTTCTAGAGAATCCTGATCTTCAGGTCATCTCTCCCGCGGACTACAAGCGTTATTTCTAATACCCAGGAATCCCGGATCCCAAATCCAGGATGCCCCGAGGCGGCTGCTGGCGCTCCCCCACCCGTAGCCACGGTTCGTGCCTGTCACGGTTTGGTTTTTGGGAGTCCTGCTCCCAAAAGAGAATTGCTGAATGAGGTGACGCTGTTTTGTAAACTTGAGATGTTTTTTCCACAGGCTTTCCCACGGGAGGGTCTCTGCAGGTGAGCAGTGGTGCCAGGGGTCCCCACCTCTGAGGTGGGCACGTTTGTGAAAGGTATAAAATACCTTTTAGGCATCCACACAGCCTTCGGATGAGTCCGCGTTCTCTTTTTTTGTGTCCCACAGCGACACCCCCCCTCCCCCCGCAGCGCGGGGCTCCTGCCAGCAGCGCGGCCAGGGGGAGAAAACAGGAGAAAAAAAACCCCAACCAACAAACAAACAAACAAAAAAAAAAAAAACAAAAAAAAAAAAAAAAACACCCACAACCCCCCCCCAAAAAAAAACCCCAAACAAACAAAAAACGCATACAAAAAAAAACCCCAAAACAAACAAACAAAAAAAAAACAACAAAAAACCCCCCCCAAAAAACAAAACACCCCCACAAAAACAAAAAAAAAAACAACCAAAAAAACCAAAACAACAAAACAAAATAATAAAATAAAAATAAATAAATAAATAAATAAACCTGGGGAAAGGCAGCTTTCTCTCTCCCTGACATTTCATAACCTTTATTGTCCTCTGAGCAGCAGTTTCCCATTCCAGGAGCCGATTTCCCGGCAGGCTGGGAAGGCTTTTGGCAGCTGCCCCATTCCCCCCCTTGGCCCTGCACCAGAAACCCCCCCAAAGGGTTCCGAGGGCTCGGGGTGACCCTTCCGAGGCTCCCTGGAATCCCACAGCTCCGGGATCCTCCCCTCGGCATCCCCAGGCTGCCGGGGGTCGTCCAAAAGGTTCCAGGGACGCAGCAGAGCATCCCAGCCGGGGGATGAGGCACTTTACCAGAGGCGCTGACAACTCGCAGGAGGAGGAAAGGAGGAATTAATGGAGCCGCAATTCCCACTGCCCCCATCGTTAGGGAGAGGAAAACGCATCCGAGCAGCCTCGCTCGGATGCACAACGTAATTTGTTTTGGATTTAATGTCACCCTGCTTTCCCATCCCGGAGCTGGGCTGGAGATGGGAGAAGCCTCTGCTGGCACCGAGAGCGCCCCGGGGAAGGTGGAAGCAGAGGACGGGGGTTTGAGGGGTTTTTAGGGAGGGAAAAGCTCAGCTGAGCCCTGCTCTGCTGTGACCGCTGAGGTGAGGCATCACCCCCGGCAGCTGCTGGCTGAAAACCACCTCGGATCAGCTTCCCTCACCCTGAGCAGGGGTCCCTGCAAGGTTTTCTCCTGCCCCACCGCACCCCGCAGGCCCAAAGCAGCATCACCAGCAGCAGCCCTGCACGGGATCTGCCTCACCCGGAATCGCGGGTTTGGGGGGCAGGACAGCAGAGGGAGGGGGGGAACCCCGGGTTCCTCTGGGGTTTAATCCTCTCTTGGAGCCCTGAGCTCAGGGTTTTCCCCAGCCCGCTGCGTTTCCTCCTCGGGAGCTCTTGTTTGTGCAGGCGGCTGCCAACGCTTCCTGCTCCCGGAAAAGCCCCGGGGGGAGCAGCACTCACATCCCTGACCCGCCCAGCCTCCAAAACACCCCCAACTCAGGAATCGCATCCTCTCAGCTCACCCCACCCTCCCCCCTAAAACCTGCAGAGCTCCCCTGCACCTCCTGCTTGTGGCTTTTAACCCCGGAGCCCTGCCAGGGCTGGGAATTCCAGTTCAAATCTCCAGGTGCTGCTGGAAGAGAGAAACAATCGAATACAGACCTGGGGGAGTCCCACGGCAGCAAAACCGCTGGGTTTGGTTTTTTTTTTTCCTGCAGGGCTGGAACAAGGAAGAGATAAACCACGTTTGCTCCAGAGCACGGGCAAACAAGGGCTTATCAGCACGCTGGCAGCCTCGAGGCTATTGCAGGGTGTCAGGAAAAGTATTATTCCTCTCTCCTCTCTCCTCTCTCGGGAAAGGTTCTATTTTTGGCCCCTCCGTCACAGGGAGCTGCTGCCTGCACCCGCTGGGGGCTGGGAGAGCAGCCAGCCCTGCAGAGCCCCTGCCCTGCCACGGCCAAAACCTCGGGGGAACAGAGGGGCTTGCGGGGGAAACTTTGGGTCAAGCTGCAGAGTCCACCCTCACCTGGCTGGCAGGGAGAGGTCAGAGCCTCTTTCAGGGCCTGAAGGGGCTCCAGGAGAGCTGGAGAGGGAGTTGGGATGGAGGGACAGGATGCAGGGAATGGCTTCTCACTGCCAGAGGGCAGGGATGGGTGGGAGGTTGGGAAGGGATTGTTCCCTCTGAGGGTGGGCAGGTCCCGGCTGTGGCTGCCCCTGGATCCCTGGAAGTGTCCCCTGGGCAGGGCTTGGAGCACCCTGGGGCAGTGGAAGGTGTCCCTGGCCATGGCAGGGGGTGGGGTGGGATGAGTTTTGAGGTCCCAAACCACTCCAGGATTCTGTGATAACCCAAAGCTCAGCTGCAAAGGGGCAGAGCCAGACTTGGTGCTGGATTTTCCAACAACATTTTAGAGGTCATTGGTCATTTTTAGTCTGGAAAATGATGAATCCTGTGTCCCTGGGTGGGGGGGGACAGAAGAAGCCACAGCTGGCCTGACCCAGTGCTGGTAACAGAGACCACCGGGTCCTTCTGCCACCACATTTGTGATGCTCCCTGCACCACAACCCCCTTGGCCAAAGACAGCAGATCCATCCACTTCTCCCTCTCCCCCCGGCTCCACCTCCCAGCCCTCCTCAGCTCCCCTGGGTGAGCTCCACCACCCCCCCCTGCAATGCCCAAACCCAACAAGCCAACACACGGAAAAAAGCCCATCTCTGATCATTCCCTTCTGCCCAAGTGTGAGATCGGTAATTGAGGGGAAAATTCCACCCAGGGTCCTGAAAATAACCCGATAAATGAGCTCAGCCCTTTGCTGGTTGACTCAGCTAATCCTTCAGCTGCCGCCAGACAGCTTTGATTGTATCTTCTCTCCTTGGGCTCCCTTTAATGCCGAGGCCGGGGCCGTGGCAGCTGCAGCAGCTCCCTGCAATTCCTAATCTGCCTTTATTCCTGGCTGCGCCACTGAACAGAGGTCGGCTCCCGCTCCTGCCTTGATTTATGAATATGGATTTTGTTGGTTAAGCCATTAGGAGCGGTGATGGAGCAATCCCTGGAACACCCCGCGCCTCATTTGCAGCCCGCCCGGCAGAGCGCTCCCCCTGCCAGGCTGCTCATGCAGGGAGGATTAGATCAGGGCTTTGTCTGTAATGCTGTAATTCCACCTCGCCTCCCTGAGCCCTCTCCAATGGGGAATAAGCCCGCGGAGGGCAGGGAAGCGCTGGGGAAAGGAGGGAAGTGGTGCCCAGCGGGAGGAGCTGATATCCCGCCCCAAAGGCTTGGAGGGAAGTGTTAAATCTGCTGCCAGCGCAGCGGGGACCCCGCTCCGGATGTTTGTGGTGCTGCCCCAGCGCATCCATCCATCCATCCATCCATCCATCCATCCATCCATCCATCCCTCCTTCTTTCTATCCATCCATCCATCCATCCCTTCCTCCATCCATCCCTTCCTCCATCCATCCATCATCCATCATCCATCCATCCATCCCTCCATCCATCCATCCCTCCATCCCTTCCTCCATCCATCCATCCATCCATCCATCCCTTCCTCCATCCACCATCCATCCATCCATCCATCCATCCATCCATCCATCCCTTCATCCATCCCTCCATCCATCCATCCATCCATCCATCCCTCCATCATCCATCCCTCCCTCCATCCATCCCAGGGGATGCTCCAGCTGGAGGAACCGGGGTGTGGAGCAGTGGGGGGCTCATCCTGCTCTGCTCCCCCGGGAGGGCAGAGTCACCACCGGGGCTGAGCTGCCCAGCAACGCTGCCCGGGGAAGCCCAGAGCGCTTGGATCCCTGTCCCGGGGTGGCAATTCCCCGTTCCCGGGTCAGCACGTCCCAGCCCCGTTCCGCAGGGCTTTTGTCCCGGCTCGGAGGAAGAAACAGGCTGTGCCCGGAGGCCTGGCTGTGCAATTAAGAGAAAACAAAGAGGGAGAAGGGAATTGCGCGCCCTCCCGCTTCCTGGCTCCCGGCCGTGGCTCTTCCCATCGCTGCCGTATCCGCTTGTTTTGGAGAGGAGGTTTCCCCTGAGCCGCCCCCGGGTCAGGCACCGCCCAGCACAGGGACAATCCGACACCTTCTCCCTAAAAAAAAAATAATAAAAACCAGCACCGGCCAAGATGCGGTCGTGGATGAAACGAGCGGGAATTTTTGGGAATGATCCCAAGCAAAGCCAAGTTCCCCCTCCACAGCAAAAACGCTTGGAAAGGTGCTCCAGTAATATCCAAAGCCTCTCCTTTCCAGAGCGGCAGAAAATTAAATTTTCATGTTGTTTATCCAAGAACTCCCAAACGGAGCGGGTCCATCCAGCTCATCACTCAGCAGCATCTCCTGGTTTGGTTTTAATTGGCAGGAACACGCAGGGGCCAGGCAGGTAACGGAGCTCGGGGTCACGGGAGATCAGGAAAACTTGGGATAGGGAACGAGGGCACACTCGCTCCGAGGGCTCAGGGGTGATGGAAACCAGGATTCAGGGACATGAGCCATAGGAATGAGGAGCTGGGACTGCAGCTCTGGGTGGGCAGCGTGTCCCAGGGCAGGAATAATTTGGGTTCCCGGAGGCGAGGAGAGGGTGACAGAAAACCCCAGGGAGAAGCCGCCCCTGGAGGAAAACGCTTCCAAGAGAGGAAGGAGGCAGGGGCGGGGATTTGGGGCTGTTCCCCAAGTGCCGGAGGTGGGATGATGGGAACTGGTTCGCTCGGGATCAGCTGGAAAGGGCTGGGAGGAGCCACAGGGGAGTGCTGGGGGCGCAGGGAAGGAGGGGCCGAGTCCCACCTGTGCCCTCATGTCCCACCTGGGGGACGCCCCGGGGGTCCCAAGGCCCGCAGGTTCCTCCAGGGCTTCCGATTTCAGCTGAGCCGGGAGCCCCAGGGGGCCACATTTCACATGTGTGTGTGCAGCTCCCAGTCCCACGAGTGTCCGTGTGGGTCCTGATCCCACCAGTGTCCATGTCCATAGGGATCCTGGTCCCATAAATGTCAGTGTCTGTTTGATCCTGATCTCAGGAGTGTCCGTGTGAATCCCTGACTGACACACGGTCAGAGCCGTGGGGATCCAGTCCCACGAGTGTCCATGTGGATCCCAGTCCCACCAGTGTCCATGTGGATCCCACTCCCACCAGTGTCCCTGTGGATCCCAATCCCACCAGTGTCCATGTGGATCCCAGTCCCACCAGTGTTCATGTGGATCCCAGTCCCAGCAGTGTCCATGTGGATCCCAGACCCACGAGTGTCCATGTCCATGTGGATCCTGACCCCATGAGTGTCTGTGTCTGTGTCTGTACTGATCCAGTCCCACGAGTGTCCACGTTTGTGTCAGGAGGGTGGAACTGCCCCAACGTTTTCCTTTGGGACAAGGAGGGAAAAAAAAAACCAAAAACCAGAACTCAGTTCACAAAACTTTTCTTTTTATTATTTGAAATTGGAAAATGCTCCCTGGGTAACAATGATTAGGTGTAGAAGTAACACACAGGCCTTGCTCAGCTTTCCAAAGCCTGGGGTGAAGGCGGCCAGGTGTTGATTTTATACATCCCAAACCCCCAGGCCTTGGACACCCCATGTGGATCCCAGTCCCACGAGTGTCCGTGTTTGTGTCCATGCAGATCCAGGTCCCACGAATGTCAGTGTCTGTGTCCATGTGGATCCCAGTCCCACGAGTGGCCCTCTCCGTGTCCGTGTCCCTATGGATCACAGTTCCACGGGTGTCCACGTCAGTGTCCGTGTCCATTCAAATCCCACGGGTGTCCATCTCCGTGTCCGTCCCCGTGTCCATCCCCGTGTCCATCTCCGTGTCCATCCCCGTGTCCATGCGGATCCCAACCCCACGAGTGTCCGTGTCCGGTCTCCAGGCGCCCCCTGGCGGACACGGCGCGACCCAGCCTCGCCCGGCAGCGGCTGCTCGGGGAGAACCCACGGGACCGAACCCACGGGACCGAACCCACGGGACCGAACCCACGAGACCGAACCCACGGGATCGAACCCACGGGACTGAACCCACGGGATCGAACTCACGGGATCGAACCCACGGGACTGGACCCACGGGACCGAACCCACGGGACTGAACCCACGGGGGCTCTGAAGGGACCAGGTGACATCAAACCAGGAGCCAGCAGCAGAGCCCATCACCCACCGAGGTTAAGGACTGGATCCCCGTGGGCTGGATGGTGGCAGTGGGCAAGGGAAGGAGTGACAGCCCAGAGGAACTCCAGAAGGAGCTCAGGAGGCTTTAATTAGCCATTAATTAACCTTCTGCAGGGAATTCCTGCTGGGCACTGGGCTGAGTGGAGCACGCTCCAGTTATGCTCTGCTCCAGGCCGGGGTGATGCAGGGAGGGGAGGGCAGAGCCCAGCAGGGCCAGCCCGACATTCCCCCTGTCCAGGTGCTTCCCAAAGCCTGGGCACTGCCGGCTCCTGGATCACAGAGCAGGGTGGGGGGAAAGGCAGAGGGGAGGGCAGAGCCTGAGGCTGTCACAGCCCATCCTGACCCCGGGGAAAGGCTCCAGCTGCTGCCAGGGCCTGGCCTCACACTGGGAAGAGTTTTCAGGCTCATTTGTGGCTTTAAGAATGGAGACTCACCTTCCCTCCTGTCTGGAAGTGAAAACCTTGAGGGTTTTAGGAACAGGTAGGAAGAGGCAGGAATGCTGTGCAGGAATTCTGGGGCCGTTTTGGTGGAGCAGAGACATCCCTGAGAGCAGATGATGCCCCCAAACCTGTGTGGGACGTGCCTGTCCTGTCAGAGAGGGAATAATTCACCCCTGCACTGCCTCAGCTTCTCAGCCAACAGCTCTGGGGACCACCCTGCTCCACAGTGAGCAGCCCAGAAGAGCTGTGGCAGTCAGGACTTGAGCCCCAGCAGATGGAAAAAATCAGTTTCTCCATCACTGAGCTGGGAGGAGGAACCCACCTGGCCAGGAACATCTCTGCCAGGTCTCAGGGAGCTCCTCACTCCTTGGCCAGGGGTTGTAGCAAAGGAGCTCAGCCCTGCACGGATCCTTCACAGCTCCAGCTTCCTTGGAAGGAGAGGGAGGCTCCCAGTGCAGCACCTGGGAGGTGCCTGTGGCTGAGGTTCAGCAGTGCTACCACTTGAGAAACCACATTTGTGCCCCTCCAGGGCCAAACATCTGGCAAGAGTTGCTGAAATTGTGTTTTTACTCTTGCCTTGCTGAGGGTTGGACACTCAGAGGGGCCTGCAGCACCACAAAACCGCAGCATGGGATGAGGGGAAGGCATTGCTGTATAAAAAAAAAAAAAACCATAAAAATATATAAAGAAGGGGAAATGGAAGATGCCAGACATTCAGAGGACAGCACTGGGGAGCTGTAACAGAGCACTCCAGCCTGGATTAACCACCAGCACTGAAGCAGAGCCATTTCCAGGTTAGGAGTTCATGCCTGAACTTGGGGAGTTCAGCACTCCACGGCCAGGGTTTGTTCTCAAAAAATATCAGCTGCCAAGGAACTTAACAGCAAAACTGGGCTGCAGAACTCCAAAGCACGACATTCCCTCCAGGAAAGGCAGGACAGGGAACACGGGGCTGGCACAGGACCTGCAGCAGCAGGAGGAGGAGAAGCTCCTTGGTGGCAGCTGAGCTCATGGCACAAGTTCTCCCATTCCCACTTGGAAAAGCAGTGCAGAGCTGGAGTGGGAGTGAATTTGAAGTGCAGCAGAGACAACTCTGTCTGATCCCACAGAGAAGGGGCTGACACCACCACGCTGCCCCCCCTGCTCAGCCCTCAGGCTGGTTTGGTGCCAGCTGATCCCTTCCAGACCAAGTGGAAGAATAAATGGGGGAAACAAAAAAATATCCAGGATGACCTCAGGCTTCCTTTCAGACAAAGCTGGGGCTGGGAGGGCAGGGAAGCTCAGGGGGTCAGTTCTGCCACCCCAAACCTGCTGGGGGAGGGAGCCAGGCACCACCCAGGGGAGAGGCAGGAGAACAGAACACAAGGGGTGAGGCAAGAACTGGGATTTCACAGCATGAGGTGTGGGATGTGTCTCACATCTTCAGGAAATCAGAACTGCTCACCAAGTACCCAAAGGAAGGGAAAATGATTTCCTACCCCACACTGGAAGACAGGCAGCTGCACGTCAGGAGGGTGGAACTGCCCCAACGCTTTCTTTTGGGATAAGGGAGGAAAAAAAAAGAAGCAAACAGAACTCAGTTCACAAAACTTTGCTTTTTATTATTTGAAATTGGAAAAGGCTCCTTGGGTAACAATGATCAGGTGTAAAAGTAACACACAGGGCTTGCTCAGCTTTCCAAAACCTGGGGTGAAGGCAGCCAGGTGTTGATTTTTATACATCCCATTCCTCCCAAAGCCACCAAGAAAAGGACAGGGAAACCCCCAGCCCTTGGACAGGTGAGGTGGTTAAATAAAGTACAACCTCTCATGTTCCACAGGGATGCCCAGTGGTTTCCTCCCACTGCCCTCTGTACAAAGCAGGGATTTATGTTTTGCCTTCATTTTTAATACTTTTACAGACTTACTCACAGTCAAAACCTACAGGAAATGCCCAGATTAATCCATCAGTGTCACGTTAAAGTGGTGAGTGCAAAATACACATGGGAACAGGGAAGGGGGAGTAATCAATGACAAAACAAAAGTGCAGATTGCTTTAATTAAGCTAATGAACACGGTCGAGCCAAGTGCTCTTTGCCTCAAAAGTTCCAAAGATTTCAATCCAAACAAAAACCAGAACCACACTTTTTTTTTTCTTTTCTTTTTTTTTTTTTTTTTTAAATTCAGCACACAAAGCACCCAAAGGTCAGTGGCACTCACAGTTTGGTACCTCTCTCTCTCCCACATACCAAATAATTCACTGTCCCACTGGTTAAGGGCAGCACCAGCCTTTGGCAGCTGAACACCACAGAGGATTATTGGCCACTGTCAGCAGCCAGCTCTACAAGACAGAGTTAACACATTATCATTCCCTAAACTAGCAAGCCGAGCCTAAACAACCCATTTCCACACAACACCCGACACTCCCATCAAGTCCCAACTAGGTTTAAATGAATAAAAAGCAAGAAAAAAAGTCACCCTTGTTGAAAAGTGAAGGCTGGGCCAGCTGCGGGTTGGGCTTTTCCTGGGAGCTGGCACCTCCAGGCACGTTTGCACAGAATTCCCTTTCTCCCCAGCACACATTATTTCCCTAAGGAAATGCCCTCCCACTGCTGCTGTCCCATTCCAAGGCAGACACTCCAGAGTGGAGCTGACACCCCAGTTTACAAACAATTCCATCCTTTTCTCCTCCTCCTCAGTCAAACCCAACCTGACAAATCCCTGTGGAGGGCAGCCAGTCCCCCACAACCACCACAGCACATTCACAGCTCTCAGATCAGCCCCAAGGCAAACAAACTGGAGCTTTGATGTTCCTGCTCTCCAGCTGGCCAAACCCATGTGTTTTGACAACACAGGGGGCAGGATGGAGGAGCAGAACCCATCCCCAGCACACGAACCAGACACTTGTGCCCGAGCCAGAACTCAGCTCCCAGGTCCTGCAGTGGCCATTGGGGCTCTGCAACCTCCCTGCAAAGGCTTTGTCTGATCCAAAAGGCTCCTGCCAAGAGTATTCCTACCCCTGACAAGTTGTTTTCCCGTCCTTGCCAGCACTCTCCATCCATCTGGGATGAAGAAATCCAGCCAATTGTCCCCAAGACTTCCTGCAGAGCCAAAAGGACGAGGAGACGTCGGCAGCAGGGACTGATCACCATCTGCAGGGCCCCAGCACACATTATCCCTGTCAACAGCTCTCACAAAGATCCCAACGGGCTGGAGAAGTGGGATTTGGGAAAGAAGTGGGGAATGCAGAGCTGGGCAGGGGGTGGAACAGCCTGTACCAAAGTGAGTGAGCACAGCAAAGCCCTGTCCTGTGTCAGCACAGCCTCCCACGAGGAAAGGCAGGATTGGGAGAGTGGGAAAGCAGGAGCATCCCCCTCAGCCAGGGGGGAGCAGATCCAAGCCCTGCTCCTGAATCTGTCCCCCCTTTCCCAAAGATTGCAGAGCTGGGAGTTTTAACTCCATGTTAGCCTGCTTTGCTCTGGAGGCACTGACAGAGCCACGCACAAAGGAACAGGAGCATCCCCAGCATTCCCAAATCCAGCTTCACAGCTTTCCTCAGCCAAGGCAGAGGGAATTTTCTTCTGAAATGCCACAAAAGCCTGCCAGGCTCAGAGCAGCAGCAGGTGAGAAAAGCCATCAGAGGAGGAACATTAATACAACAGTTGCTATTTCTTCTGCTCCAGACAGAACGAAGCCAGGGGGTACCAGCAGTTCTGCCTTTAATCAGGAATTATCCTGACATTTTGAGGCCAGCCAGGTGAGTTATAAATAAAAAGATGCCATTACAGGGGCAAGGCAGAGCTGGGAAAATCCCACAAGGCATCAGCCTCCCCCCAAAACCCTTCTCTCCAGCCAGCCAAGCAGGTCTGGCCTTCAGGAGAGCCTTGGCACTGCCACTGGAAAGGTTCAGAAGGGACAAGAAGCCTGGAGAAGATGCTCAACCTGTGCCAACAGCAAACAGGTGACACCTTGCCCAGGTGACAAAGGACAGAGGCTACAGACAGCTCAGTACTTGGGAGAGTGACTCAAGCCTCAGCTACTTGCAGGGCAATCGATGCAATCTGGATTTTAATCTCCATTTAAAAAAGAATTAATTGTAATTTAAAAGCTAAAAGCAAAAATTATCAAGTCAGTTGTGTAAAGCTTTAGGTTTTTTTGGTGGGGATATCGAAGTGGGGAGGAATCTGCAATCAGAGCCATGGATCCAGCTGAAGAAGAGCTGGTTTTAGGGCCAGGCAATGGGAACAGCTGCCCAAGGGGATATCTCCCACCCCTGTGGGCTGCTAGGGAGAACACAAGGCAGAACTGCAGCAGCAGAACAGCAAATTCCAAGATAAACAGGCCACTGAGATACCAAATAAAATCCTAATCAGAGAATCATTCAGGCTGGGAAAGGTCTCTGATACTGAGCCCAACCACTAACCCAGCACTGAACACCTCCAGCTGTCCCAGAGCTGAACCAAACTGGAAACCTCTGCAGATCAGGCAGGAGTTCTGCACAGAGCTCAGCAGCTGCAGCAGCACAAGGCTGAGATGCCCAATTTCAGCTCCAGGTCACCTCTCTGCCCACTCACCAAGGCACAGAGAGCAGCCACTCCCTCTCTCCCAGCCCTGAGTGATCCCAACTGGCTCTTCCCTCTGCAGGAAAACCCCCACAGGCTGCTCACAACCACCCTGCTTCTCCCAGCTTATTCACCAGGCCTGTAGCAGCTCCTCAGCCTCAACACTGAGGCAGGCTGCTCACAAAGCTGCAGGAAACAAAGCAAAAAAAAAGCCCTAAATCACCTTGAAATTCCCAGAGGTTTGGAGAACTCCATCCAGAGAGACAGGAATTAATCCTGGGAGTGACACGAGCTGCTGCTCCTTGTCTCTGCTGGAGCCTGGGTTCTCACACAGCTGAGGGAACACGTGAGAGGCAGAAATGGCAAAAAGCCCTTGTGAGAGTGAGAACAAAAGCTGCTCACAGGCACTGGGACCAGGCAGGGACTGAAACTTCTCCACAGAAGGGGCCTGAAACCTCCCAGCACAGGTAGAGACACATTTACAGACCTAAAACTGCAGAGATGTAAAGGCAGGGCTTTGTTAGACACTGATCTGGGGAGAGGAGAAGGGACACAAGAGTTTGTGATCACAGCCAGAGGGCAGCTGCAGCAAAGGGTTGTGTTAGTGCTGCTGATGGTTTCTAGCACAGCCTGGAGATGAGCACTGGCCAGGATTCCCCTGCACAGCACAGTCTGAAGGGAATCTGCTCCCTTGCCTGCAGCACACAATTCCCACTGGAGCTCAGATCTGCCACAAAATCATCTGGGATGAAACAAGTGCAACTAGAAAGGGAAGGAAGGGAATTCCAGGAGCCACACAACACAAGGACAATCCCTTGTCACTCTGAAGGGCAACCCGAACAGGAATGGCACCCCTGGGTCACACAGTGACATACATGTGTGACATGTGGCACCTTCTGCTGTCCATCTGGAGCCTCCTGGGCTCATCTCACAGCTGGGTTTCTTTTGGCTCCTTCCTGTGCCTTTTCAGACCCCCTTTACAAGATCTGAGAAAACCTTTCAGGTACAAACCAGTCTGAACACATCAGAGCTTTTGCAGTTTACACACATCTCCAGTGCCACAGCCAGCTCCTGCCAGGAGAAAAAAAAAATCATCTCTGGTCTCAGGGAGACACCCAGGCCTGGAGCTCCAGGGACAGCACAATCCATCAAGCTCCAGAAGCCAGGACACTCATCTGCAGTGGGGATCCTGCCCTTGCTGAGGGGATTCTCCAGAGGAAACCACACACTCCAATTAGCAAGCCAAGGATGCAGGCAGCACACCAGCCTCTCCTGCCAATGCTGCACCCACAGAAAGGTTTCTGCAGGGGAGGATGTGCTTTCTCACTGCCTGTTCCTCTGCCCAGAAGCTGGTTTTGTCCCAATACATTCTTTTTTTTTTTTTTTTTTGCACTAAGGAAGTTCTGTCCCTTCCTCTGCAGGACCCCTTCAGCTCTCCGAAGCACAGACCGGTGAAACAAGGACCGCCGGGAAGCAGCGCGGAGCGGGCACGGAGGAAAAAGGGCACGTCTGAACTGGGATGTGTGTACATTTGGGGTGAGAAAGGCTTTATTCAAAGTGCATGCTTCTAATCCAGAGGTACCCAGAGCCAGGACTCCCCGAGGCCAGCCCCGGCCAGGGGAGCATAGCAGCCTTTGCCACCCCCGAGCCCCGTCCGTCACCAACCGCTCATCAAGTCGCCAGGGACTGAATGTTCTTGAGCATCTCATCAAAAGCCTCCCTGGAAGGAGCCTGGGCGTTCTGGAAGGAGACCTTGATGCGGCTGTAGAGGCTGAAGGATTTCAGCTCCAGCCAGATGAAGCCAAAGCGGTCGTCGTCGAACACGACGAACACGCCCGGCGTCCTCTCGGGGCTGGTGAAGCCGTGGCCGGCGATGAGCCCCGTCCCGTAAAAGCTGCCAGGGGAGAAGGAGAAAGCAGCTGTGAGAACAGCCAGGATCACACTCAGGTTTAGAAAAGAAAAAAAATTCAGCACGAGACTCTGGCGAAGCCACTCTGCGGGGTGTGACACCACAGCGAGTTCTGCACTCGGGTTTTTCTACCGAGAGGAAGAACTTGCTTGGGCATGTCCAGAGGAGGCTGGTGAGGGGCTTGGAACACAAACCCTGTGAGGAACGACTGAGGGAGCTGGGGTTGTTTAGCCTGGAGAAAAAGGAGACTTAGAGGTGATCCTATAACTCTCTACAACTTCCTGAAGGGTGGTTGCAGTCAGCTGGGGTTGGTCTCTTTCTCCAGGCAACAACTGACAGGAGGAGAGGACAGTCTTAAGCTGTGTCAGGGGAAATATAGGTTGGATATCAGGAAAAAGTTTTTCACAGAAAGAGTGATAAAGTATTGGAATGGCCTGCTCAGGGAAGTGGTGGAGTCACCATCCCTGGATATGTTTAAGAAAAGCCTGGATGTGGCACTGGGTGCCCTGGTCTAGTTGAGGTGTTAGAGCATGGCTTGGACTTGATGATCTTGAAGGTCTCTTCCAACCTAAAAATTCTGTGATTCTGTGAACTCCCCGTTGCTGTTTGCAGGTTCCTGCTTTGGGTTTTCCTAATTAGCACCTGCACACCAAAGCTGGGGCTTTTCAGTAGCTCAGCCCCCAAACCCATCTGAGATTGACTTGTGCAACTCGAGGATCAGCACGGGCTCAATGCTCCCAGGAAAGCAAAGGCACGTTGAGAGCGTGACCAGAAAGGCAAAACCGATGGGAAGGGAGAGAAAAATCTAAAGAGCAGAAAAATCTGCCAGGACCCGAGGAGGAATAAAGGTCAGTGAAAGCTCTGAGCAAGCAGCAGGTGGAGCAGGGTTTTATCCAAGCACAACTGAGCTGTGACAGCAGGAGCCTTCTGGGATTAACCAGTTCTGGGTAGGTTTTTCCATGAGCACAGATGTTTGGCTGAAGGTCACCTGCCTAAGCCTGAGCTTTTGGGCTCTTTTTCCATACTTCATTTAGTGTGCTGCTTCACCAACTCCAGCTCCCATTCAGCACAGCTCCCTGCATGCCTGCACCTCCTGCTTGGCGTGCTCAGCACCTGCCAGGGCTGCCCCAAGGCACCAGAGGCCAAGGAAAAGTGGGAGAGAGCACTGTGCTCCCACAGCCAAGGAACATGAATGACACACATGGCAATGGGAAGCAGCTTGAACAGTTCTAAATATATGAGCTGGGCAGCTCTGAGACATAAAACACACCAAAAAAAAAAAAAAGTGGGGGTGTGGAATTCAGGAGAGGTGCCAGCTTCTGAAGTAAATCTAGCAAGGAAGTGGGATGGCAGATGACAGCGTGGTGAGAGAAGGGACAAACCAAAGCATGGGAAACTGGGAAGCAGAGGCAGGAATCAGAGACTGAGGATTCCACATCCCTGGAAATGTTCAAGGCCAGGTTGGACAGGGCTTGGAAGAGCAATCTGGTCTAGTGGAAGGTGGCCCTGCCCACGGCAGGGGTGGAACAAGATGGGATTTTTAGGTCCCTTTCAACCCAAACCGTTCTGGGATTCTGTGAAATCTGATCCCAAGGGGCTGGGAGATCCACAGGCAGGTAAAGGGCACACAAATGGAGGACACCCCTCAAAGACTCTCCCTTCCCTTTCAGAAACACATCAGCCATAAAAGCAGCAGTTACCAGATCCGGCAGGTGCGGGGATAATCCTCATTCCTCGAGATCACCCCCATGGGCAGCACGAAGGGCTGGGAAGCTGGAGCCTTGTCCTGGGTCGTCCCCTCTGCCCCAGCTGCAGTCTCTTCCCCCTCAGCACCTTCTCCTTCCAGGGGACTGGCAGGCTGGGAGGCAGCCTGCTGGGAATGCTCCTCTTCCTGCTGCTGCTGCTGCTCCCGCTCCTGCTCCTCCCGCCGGACCTGCTCCTGCACCTCCAGCACGATGCGGGAGAGCTCGCTGAAGTCATGCAGATTCTCGATGTCAGGCAGCTGCAGAGGATGTGCCAGGTCTATCTCCACAGTCTGCTGTCCAGCTGGGATGTTGGGATCTCCCTGGGGACAGGAAGGAACAGCACGGCTGCAGACACCAGGTGCTACGGAGCCATCACCTGAACTTGTTCACAGTTCGCTCTACTCCACAATCACCAAGCCAGCAACAAAAAAACCCTGCCTGGGCCTTGTTAGCTGTTCTTTGACATCTCTGCTTTCCCCTTCCCAGAACCAGAACTTTCAATCAAAAGCTGTACTTGCAAGGGTGAAAGAAAGTCAAAGCTGCAGCTGCATTTCACCAGAATCCCTCCCTGCAGGGAGGAAGGAGCTCCCCTGCCTGACTTCAGTGAAGAGCTGCCAACACTTGGTCCCTGCTCCTCACACACACACAGGGGATCTCCAGTGACCTGCTACCAGCTGCTCACAGAAAGCAGCTGGAAGGGAGAGGAAAGGAAGGGGGAACCAGGAGAAACCTTGCAGAGCAGTGCCACCAACCCTCACAGGGAACAGGCTCTGGGCTGCCAGCTCCCGGACAGAAACCTCTCCCGTGCATCCATGGCACTGAGACCACCCCCACGAGCACCTGAGAGAACAGGAAAAGGCACTCACAGTGATCTTAGTGCCCTTGGCTTTCTTGCCATGGAAGCTGAGCATGACGATCTCCAGCCCGTGGCTGCCGTAGGTGCCTTTGAAGAGGCCTGGCTGGATCAGGTCCTCGGGGCTGCTGGGGGGGAGGTAGATGCGCCGGTACGTCAGGCAGTTGCTGTGCAAGAGAAAAACGTCAGGGAAGTCAAGAAAAAAAAAAAACAAACCCTCCCCAGCAGCCATGTGTTTGTATTCTGCTCCTCCAGCAGCTCAGGGATGTTGTCGAGACAGGCAGGATCTGTGTTTTCAGCGAGCTCAGGATTGGCTTTAGAGCTCTGCAGGCGCTTCCGCCCTCCCCACCGTCCTCGTGAGCACACCAGGAGATTCCTGCAGCAAGGAAACTGCCCCAGCCCTTGAGATTCCCAGAGAACCTGAGAGTGCAGCGTATTTAAACATCTGCTACAGTGAGGTGGCTGCTAATAGAAGCTTGGAGAGATGGTTAAAACCCCCAGTTTCTCAGGGACTCTCTAATGCCTGCACTACAGAGCACGCTGACTAATATGGATAATAACCAGACACTCCTTGGGATCACAGGCATTTGCTCTGCCTTCAAATTAAACAGAGTTAAATGACTGAAAAGCACCTCACTGTGCATAGTTATTGTGTAGAACTTGGAATCCTATTCCTACTGCTGTCACTCCACCTCATCTCCCTGTACAGCTGGGAAGCACTGCAGAGACACAACATTCCTCTGGCTGTGAGATCCCATGGAAAACCCCATCTTGGGGGAAAATGCTCCAAGTGTGCTTGTGAAGATGCAGCAGCCCTTACTCATATTGGCTGGTGTAGATGAACTTCATCAGGATGAGCTCCTGCATGTGTTCATGGAAAATGTCTTCCAGAGTCCGACCCCACTCCTCCCTCAGCCACGTCCGGAATTCCTGCAGCACGAGGAGAAAAGGGGGAGGGATGGGGTCATTTCAGTGGTGTGCCCCAAGGTGGCTTCACTGTGTGACTCTGTGACAGCCCATTCCACTGGCAGAGCCACAGACAGGGCACATCCTCTGCCACAGACAGGGAGATGTGGCTGGATCGGGGAACAAGAACGTGTTGGCTTGGAAATATGCTTAACAAATGGTGATTATGGAACCTGGCAGTGATCACACAGTAGTAAATAGGCTCCCCTTCAAATAAATCCCAGGTAGAAGCATAACCTCCTCAGAACAAAGGCATGAGCATGGCCTGTTACTGCAGAGCAGTTCACCTGCTCTTTCTCTCACAGTAACTCATTTGTGTGCCCACAAGCTGACTCCTGTGCCCTGTCCTGACACGCTCAACATAAAAGAAAAAAGCTTTTGAAAAGCACCGAGGGTTTAGGAGGTTAAATCCTGCTGATTTAATACTGATGCATCTAAATCCAAAGGGTGCTTTGAAAGCATCTCCTGAAGTACCCCAACTGCAGCTCTGACAAGTTAATACCCTGCCATGAGTTGGTGTGATAACAGCTTACACTGAGATAACAGCCTGCCAAGTGATATTCCAAACCTGCCTCCTTTATCTTCCCAAGCCAGATCCTCCAATTTCCATAATGCCACGCACACTTAACGTGGTGCTTTGAAAGTATTAAAGCATTTCTCATCTGCTGCAGCACCAGAAAACACTTAACTAAACCTTTCACCCAGCTGTTTCCCATTAGCAGACAGACATTTTGCAGCAGTTCCTCAGAAGCAGCTGAAATAGCAGATTGGTCACGTGGAACCAGCTGGAAGCAAACAGCAGTACCTGGCACAGGTACTCATCCTGACATTTATAGCTGCATTTAAACACAGGTATTTCAGTCAGGAATCTGCCTTGCTGGGTAGAGCTGACAGACACAGGAGAAACAACCAAATGAGGCTTTTAATCCCTCGAGCAAGGCAAGCAGTGGGAAGGTATCCAAATGCAGCTGGTGCTCACTGTGTTCAAAAGATCTTAATTATAGAGACAGCAATGCCACTGAGATCAGTGCCTGGAGTGGTGTTGATGTCCAGGACGTGCTGCAGACCCTCTCTGGACACGTCTGCCACCTAAACAGGAGGAAGGTGCTGGGGGCTCAAAGAGCACCTTGACACAGAACAGTGCCTAAAACAGGGAAATGGCCAAAAGCTCCCAGCCTGGGGGTTCAGGCAGCTCCCCCAGCCCAGCTGAGAGCTGATCTCAGGAAGGGGACACAGAAAGAGGCTGAGTGCAGAGCCCTGGCACAGCACTCACCTCCTGCCTGCCCCCTGACATCCGGTGGTGATCCGTCTGGTTGCACTTGGTGGAGAACTCGTCCTTCTTTACAATCTGTAGTTACCAGGGAGGAGAATTGAGCAGGTTACACAGCTGATTAGAGATGCTTTGCATGCTGTAGCTAAGACTGCTCACAGTAAATGCTTTACACAACAAACATTACTGGATTTGCTACAACAGAGAAATAAGTCAGGAGTGCAACAGCTACAGAGCAGAGAAATGAAAGCAATAAAACCTCAATGCACTCTAATGAAAGTAACAGTTTTAAGCTGCTTCCCCTATTTCAGCTTCCTCCTTTAAAGAAAAACAAACAACCTGTCAGGAAGCTGAAAGGTTCAAAGCATCCAAGGGATGCTGCATCACCTTCTCAAGGTCTCACCATGGAGAGCTGCAGAACAGGTCTGTGTCTGCCTGGGCACTCTCACCAGATGCCCAAGGCCAGCTGACACATCCTTTCCCCAGCCCAACAGAAAACAGCACAACAGCCAGGCTGTGCCATTGCCAGGGAACAAATTCAGAGCAGGGGAACAGCCCACACAACTTGTCAGACACATAATGAGTGTAAAGCTGGTGCCCACACACACAGCAGGGTGGTGAAAGCCCTATCTCTGATATAAAAGCCTCCCAGCTTTCTGATGAATCCATCTCCAGAGCCAAAGTGCACACACAGAGTGCTGAGAGAGGCAGAGCAGCTCACCTGGATGTGGCCATTATGAGGTCCCTTGTGGCCATACATGCACTCCACCGTGGCACATTTCCTCTCCATCAGGTGGATCCTGAAGAGGGGTTTGAACCTCATGGGATCATCCACGTGAGGGTCGTGAGGGGGCAGGTACATCCAGCCAATGATGAACAACCCATCCACCTGCAGAGGGACAGGGCACAAAGCCCAGGGGATCAGCTTTGCATGATTCCTTAGGAGGCTGCAGCAAACTCTGAGGCCTTCTCGTGGCCCAGGGCAGGAGCTGCAGAACAGTTTGCTGCATTCCCCCAACATTTCCAGCCATTAACCCAGACCATATGCACTCCCAGCACTCCCTGGGTGAAGAGGGTTTCTTTACAAGGCTTCCTGCACCACTGGAAAAAGCTCAGGCCTTTATTGCTGCAAATGACTTGCCCAGAGTGCAGGATCCAGAGGGAAAGACCACACAGCACGTCAGACTCTAATTGGTTTGAGAGCTCCTGCTGGCAGATGCTCCAGCAATGAATTCTGCTTCCCATGACCATCCCTGCTTTTTAGATGAGGAATTATTTGGCTTTATTATTCAGAGAAGACAGGCAGCAACACTCTGCTGAGAGGCACAAGCTCCAGCCCCTTTCCTGCACACTTAGAATCCTTCCCCTGCAATTCCAGAGGCAGGAGATTCCCCAAACAGAGAGACCTGAGACCAAAGCAGGGCAGTGCACAAAGGCTTCATAAGGTCACAGGGGAGGCATTGATGCAGCTGGATGCCCTCTTACACCAGCTCATGCAACAGAATCTTGCAAAAACCCAAAGGCCTCGTGATTTGTTCCGCTTCAACCTGGCAGTTGTTGAACTTTGGTGCAGAGAACAAGGGCTCCAGGCAAACTCCTGGCTCAGCCCTCACCAGTTCAGAGTCAAATGTTGTTCATTAACTGCTCTCCCAGCAGCAGCAGAGCTGCCAGGCTCCACAGATCTTGCAGCAGTGTCTCTCTACATCTGTGGAGTGTAGGGCTGGTGTAAAGGTTTGCCAACCACACAACTGCAAAACCCTTTGCAAAAGGTTCAGCTGCAGGCAAAGAAAATAAAGTCAATCAACAGATTCCTGTGCCAGCCACTGGAATATCAGTGAAACTCTAACTCAAGCCTTTCCCTCAAACACTGATCATGTTTTCTGCCTGCTCCTGGGGTTGTCTGGCAAGGAGCTGAAACATAAAAGAATTGTCCAGAGAAAGGTGGGGATGATGAAAGAACCCCAGAACCATTCAGGCTGGAAAAGAGCTCCAAGGCCATGGAGTCCAACCTGTGGGCAATCCCCACCCACAGCAGTGAGTGCCCCATCCACTGCAGGGATGGGGATTCCACCACCTCCCCTGTGGTTTAACAACCTTTCCTGTGAAGAAACTCCTCCCAACATCCAACCTAAGAGACACCAACAAAGAACCACAGAGCACCCTCTGGGTCCAAACCACCCACTTGAGGGCTGACTGTTCAGACTTTCCAGTGGTCTGGGAATGGTGGGAAAGTGTTAAAAAACCAGCTCTCAGTCCCCAAAAGGCCCAGGCTGAGGCCCTGACTCACCACCACGTTCAGCAGTCCCCCGTAGGGCCCGATGTCCGGCTGCCACAAGCCCAGGATGTGCCGGTACCGGTGCAGCACTGGGGAACAGGGAGACACTCAAGTGAGCACATCCAGGCAAGGAAATGGGATTTTTGGGAATGAAAATCCTGCTACCAGGCTGCACACAGCCAATAGCACCCACATTGACTCAGGAAAAGTGATTGTGTCCAAGCTGAGGCCTCCCCCCCAAGCTCACACACATTTTTATGGTCTTTATTCCTGGCCCTGTGGAAGGGCAGAACCACCTACCTCAGCAGGAATTCCCAAAAAACTTTTTGCAACACAGTCCCATTAATGCAAATCACAGGATATGACCAGAGCTGAAAACAAATAAAAGCATCTGCCACCTCCAGATACCAAAAACACACTCGATGCTTCACACTGCAAAGCAACAGAAAATTGGGAAGGGCAGGAAGGAACAGAGAAAAATTGAGTATCTTGAAAGCATTTCACTGCCTTGTGTAGACAAACTTGGCTCCAGAGTTAAGCACCCTTAGAAACAGCCACTGGGAGCGTGGGCAAAGCACATGGATCACTCCAGGGAATCTGCTGGTGTGGCCACATCAGTCACAGCCTTAAAACTTCTATAGAAGCAGCTACACCTCAGCAGTGCCCAAAAGCTGCTTCCAAAACCCACTCAAAATCTACTCTAGCAGTTGAGCCTTCCCTGTTTCTCGTCTCAGAGCCAGCTGTCCCTCCAATCCCACCTAAACAGAGCAATATTTTCAGCAAGCAGGACAAAAGGGCTTTTACAGAATGATCTGAAACCTCCTGTGGTGAGGAAAGCTTAGGGATGGGACCTGCCTCCTGCCCTTCCACAGCCATTCCTCCTGTCCATCTAATTTCCTTTTGCCCATCTGGTTTCCTCACACCACCAGGAACCTTCACAAGAAGGCACTGCCCAGTCTGGCACTTTGGGCAGGAACAGCAGCACGCACATTATTTCCATGAAGATGGCAAGAAGGTTATTTCACTGATATTTCACGTGTCCATGGCCAGCTTCAGAAGGCCACAACAACTCATTTTAACCACCAGGACTGGCTTGAATAACAGGCTTGGGTTTGCATCAATTTAAAAGGAGAATTGTGTTTCAGTGCAGCTGCTGCAGCAGCTTTGTTTCATTAATTAATTCAGACAGCAAGAACTAACTACAGGAGAGGTTTTATCCCAGCAAAGCAAGAACTTCCACAGAAATTTAGGGCAGCAGGGAGGGATGTTCAGAGCTGCTGCCAGCTGGCCTGGGGGAGCCTTGTCCCTGGGCAGTCAACAATTCCAGACTGATGGCCTGTTTCAGCCAGGGAACCAAGTGCAGCACAAACAACACAAAGGCAAGCAGGCAAACCTCATGCCCAGCTCAGTAATTACTCATTAATTAATGGGATGAGCTGCTCCACCCACCACACTCTGCCTTCTACCCTGTCTGCCACAGGGCTGATAAAACCCAGCCTTTCTTTAATGTATTATTATTTTTTTAGGACAGAAAACTAAGCTATCCAAGAGGGATGAGGATGTCCCTCCTAGCCCAGCTCCTGTTAGGAGCAATTTGAGCAAACACAGCTGAGTTCTGGGCACAGGAGGCCAAAAAAAATCCAATTCACTTCTAGAACTTACTGGGGAAAATGCTGGTGCTTGGCCAAAGGCCCAAACAAGTCTCAAAACACAGCTCAATTTTCAAGCCTGGACTGTCTCTGAGCTCCAGCAAAACAACAGCTAATATTAATTGCAGGGAAAACCTGATGAATTCCAGCTCTGGCTCCTCCTGGTAGGAGACAGGATGGATCTGGCAGTTGTTTCTCTTCCTGCTCCTCAGAAGAAAACAGCACTCAGGTCTTTCTCCAAGGTTTTCCACTGCCTGTGCTAAGTCCTGCAGAAGCCTCTTGCCTGTCCAAATTTCTGAGCCCTCAGCCTGCCAAATGGAGCAAAACCACATCCACTGGATGCTCCAGGACAACCTTCACCCAGCCTGGATATTCCCCACGTTCCAGAAGTAGCTCTGCACACCCTTCAGATGGGAAGGGGGCTTGAATCCAGCTGGGAATGGGCTTGGAAAAGCAGGAAATGCCAAGCTCCCTGACAGAAGGCTGCCTGGGGAATGTCCTGACCAGGAAAGACCCAATCCAGTGCAATTCTCCTGGTTTCCTGGGACGCAGGAAGGATTCTTGAAGCAAAATGAGCTGGAACAATGTAAGCAGTGCCCAAGCTGGTGGTGCCTGACCTGCTCGTGGGAAGAGCTCAGAGTAATCCAGGTGAGCTCAAACCCCTGGGGAAAGTGATCTGAGCTCACCTGGCTGACCCTGCATGCACAGGAATTAGGGAAGACTTCCATGGAAAATCCTGACAACACAGGAGGGGAAAAGGGGAAATGGGCCATTGCATCTTAAACCACATGGGCTCAGAACCACAGAATCATTCAGGTTGGAAAAGACCTTTAAGAGCATCAAATCCAACCATCCAAGCTTTTCTCCAAGGAAAACAACACAGCTCAAGTGAAAAGGGGCACATCAGAAGTTTGGGGCTGCAGCTAAAGAAATAACAACTCGGGGAACAGCACTAAATGCCATTTACATTTGGAGCAAACACCCAAATCTCCAAATCCAATCTTGCAGCTTGGATTTTCCTCTCCTTCCCATCCAGCCCCAGAACACAGCTGGTGCTGACAGGCAGCCCAGGCTGCCAAACCCAAACTTTTGTCCCAATTGCTGCTGTAGCCCTGCTGCTGGTCTGTCCTGACTCACATTTAAGTCGCCACCTCCCCTGCACGGCCCCAGCTCAGCTGCTTCCCTCAGCACAGGGAGTTCTGCAGCATCCACTCACTCATTAATGTGTGTGAGAAACTCCATTCCCAAGCAGCAGTGAGTTAGTCACTGGAGTCTGCCAAACTCTGCAGACCCAAAAGAGGCATCAGAGACAGCTCAACATCCCCTCCAAACAAACACCAAACAGTCCTGGCTTCCTTAATTGATGTAAGCTAATCAATCCTTCCCCCTCAATTCCTGCTCAACACTAACCTCCAAGGGTTTAACTACTCCTCCCTCAACACAAAGGAAAAAAAGGTTATCCAAAGTGAGGAAGGCAAATCCCATCTTTAAAACATTAGCAGAACGTTTCCTAGAGACAGAGATGGTGCTTTAAAGGATTCAGTGTGCAGGGAGGGAATTACTATGGGAACACTCAGCATTTTTCACTGGAGAGGGCTGCGGATTTCACTGTGGCTCACTTGAATCACGACAAAGCTCTTTGCCAGTCCAGAGTTGCTTTTGGGAGGCCTCAGCAGAGTATCTGAACTCTTCCCTCGAAGAATGGAGCAATTCCCAACCAGCAGAGTGAGTGCTCCTGTTCTGTGCAACGAGATCCTCAAAAAAGCACCTCACGAAAAAAGACCACCACACCTCGGTGCCTGCCCTGCTCACGATGCCACCCCGCAGGGTCTAAAACACACACCAACCACTGTAGTCACTGTTTCTTATGTTTGCATTTTTCTTAAACTCTTTCTTAGAAATCAAAGCAGTAAACAAAGTCACTCTATGTAAACTATCTTGTTTTTCACTTTTCCCTCTTCTGAGAAGAGACTTTGCTTGTTGACCCTTGGTGTAGCCAGTAAGTCCAAAAATCCCACCTCTTAAGTGAGCACATTGTAAAAAAGTATAAAAATAAGTTCTAAAAATAAACCAACCCCTTTTTTAAAACATCAGCCTTCTAAAATCACAACTCCATGTCTCATTAATCGTGTCCCACAACAACAACAAACCACGACTGGTGGGCACCTCCCTGCTGCCCCCAAGGTCACCCCCAGTGCTTTGCTCCAAGCCAGGGCACACTCCATGCAGCATCCCGGGCGTGCTGGGTGCAGGAAGCAGCAGCAGCAGCGGGGTGTACGTACGGCAGGTGTAAACATCTCTGTACTCCATGTGCTCGTAGTCGGGCAGGATTTTCATAAAACGCCCCGACTTCACCCGTGGGTTTATACCTGAACAGACAGAGCAGGGTGAGTGCCAACAAGCTCTGCTTCACTGGCAGCACCAGCAAACACCTCTGTGGAGCTGGACCGGCCAGGCAGGGGAGCCCAGCTCTCTCTTGGGTTTTGCCTCTGGTTGTTTCCATCACCCTCAGTCTCACGGGAGCAGGGTTTCTCAGACAGAGCTTGTCCCAGATTCCCACAGACATTATTTACAAATGGCATCCAGTGGAATCAAAGTCCTTCCTCAAACTCTGCACTGCTGCCTCAAGAAGACCAAGTCACTCCATGGACAGCAGCCCAGGCCTTGGACTAGTTCTGCTTTCAGGCACTGGAGCTCAGCTCCCATTTTCCACACTCAGTGAGTGGAAAAGCCTGTGCACTAATCCCAAATTAACTCCTCTGCAATTAAAGAGGTTTATGGGACAGCAGAGAAAATGGGGTGACAGCACCAGGAAAGCGCTCCTGGCACAGGGCAAAGTGCAGAATCTGAGCAGAGGAGCTGAGATGGTGCATCCTGAAAGCCAGGAAAGGCTGCTGAGCATCCTTGAATTAACAACTGTGGCTGTGAAGCACCACCTAATGCTGGAAACCTGCTGCAGGAGAGAATTCAGGTCTCAAGCATTCCCACTCTGGAGTAACCATTATTGCTTGGGAATTGCTGGGTGGATACAAACACAGACCTCACACACAAGTGCAGGCAGGACCATCACAGGGGTGGTTCTCACACATCAAGTGTGACCCTTTGCTAATGGATGCCATGGATTGGAAAACTACTCATGGAAACTTATGTGTGAGACAGATTTATTGCAGGTTATTGAATAAATAAACTGATGACACTCTGGAAACATGGGAACAAAAGGAAATGTATAGGAAAATTGCCCACTCCTCAGCCTCCCTGCCCACAGCCATGGCTAGGAGATACTGAGCTGGAGAGTCACCAGCCAGCAAGGCCATTTTTACCCACAAATAGAATATTTTTGTGCATAAAAAGCACTAAATATCACTTTAGTAGCTCTGAACCATGGAAGCTATGCAGTGAAAACGACTACAGGTCATGAAGAGATGTTGTCCCACTTAAAAATGGCAAAGAAGAGCTGAGATCTGACCTGGTATGTGCTGTATGGCTGTCACCACACCAGTGCCACACAAAGATATGGGATTAAATGGGAATTAAGGGAGGACTCGAGGGTTAATGGGATTTCTGTGTGCTGGCTCAGCATCACTCAGCCCTCCCAGCCAGGAAAACGAGCCAGTTCCATCCCTAGTGTAGTGTATAATAGGAAAAGAGAGATGTTAAGTGATGAAATCATTTTCCTGTGGATGCTCAGCAAGTCTATTAAAGATGGGATTAAGCCCCTTCTACCTGTTCCTCTTCCCAGCTTTAAGATCAATACTTGAGGTCATTGCTACTTTAAGGTTCTAGAGGGTCCTACACCCACAGACATTCCCAAAACACACTGACATTTCCTGCCAGGCTCTCTTCCTTCAGGGAATGCTCATCCCTTTCCCACTCTCCTACAGCCATTTCCTTTCACTGAGATGAAGGCTTAGAAAAAAATACCTTTTAATTCCTTGGCAAGATCTGAAAATGGCAAAACAGGATGAAAAACCTTCCATACACTTCATTAAAAAATTTAATTCCATGCTCTTTTCCCACCAAAGGACTGGGAGGCACAGAAATCCCGACTCTCGGTATTCAATAAATCTCCCAACATGTCAACTTCCCAGTGAAACCCCTGCAAGTCAGTCTGGAAAACTTCTGCCATCAAAGTTTAATAAATATTCAACATTTCTGTGCTCCCAAAATTGGCATTAAGGAAGATCTGGAGTGGCTTTATCACTTACGTTTGGCGTAAACATCTCGACAGGACACTCCTGTGATCTCCAACTTCCTCAGGTTTTCACACACTCCATATTCTGCAACAAACCAGGAGAAAAGGGTCAGCACAGAAAGGTTTGAACCCAGAACCTCAACAGCAGCTACTGAGATCTGATTTGTGCCTTCTTGCAGCTGCCAAAGCAGACCAAGGATGTGATTTTCGCTTTCAAACCTGGATGCGACTTGGCTGCGGATTCCAAGGCATTTCGCAAGCAATGCCTGCAACAAACACACCATAAGGCACCACCACACTCAGCAAAGTCACAGCTGCTCACACCTCTGCCAGGAAGAGTGTGAAATGTGGGAGACATCCCCATTCCAGCTGGGACTGCCTGCCTGCTTCCAGCGAATCACCGCCGTGCGCAGCAATAATTATCTCCTCTCGCTGAGGGACCCGACAGGGAAAACTGCTCATTAGGATCCTAAAGGAAAGGTCAGAGACTCGAAAAAGAATGAAATAGAGACATAAAACAGGCCTCAGCATGTACAAATATGGTTACACTTAAAGCAGATCAGATTGAGGCAGGGCTGCTGTGCAGTCAGATGCCTTTGATTGCTTCCAGAACCCCCCGAAAACAAAGGGAGTCGGAGATCTCGGAGCAGCTTTGAAGCAGAAAATGAGATTCTCTCCTTTCATTTTCAGGAAGTCGATGTCGAACTTCTAAGAAACTTCAAAAAAAAAAAAATAATAAAGGCAATTACTAATGTCTCGACGCCAGAAATTCTCAGAAGAGCAGAGGGAGGAAATGAGAGGAGGGAGATCCCAAAAAACCAGCAGTGACAATGCCACCCTGCAGCAGTGACCCTGACAGATCTCAGTACAGAGAAGCGCCCTCCTTGACATCAAAGACAGCAACAGCACAGATCAAACAGCAGCTTTCCTCAGCAGCACAAACACCTGCCAGATATTTGACACAAAACTGTATCTCTGCAGACCCTCATCGAGCCATTAAATAGGAAATTTATCCTCAGCTGAGCATCCTTGAATTAACAACTGTGGCTGTGAAGCACCACCTAATGCTGGAAACCCTGCTGCAGGAGAGAATTCAGGTCTCAAATATGAGAAAAGCAGGAGCTTCCCTGAATTAATTCAGCCTCCTCCTGCCTATAAATCAAGCAGAGGATGAGAGAGCACACCCAGGGTTTACTGGCAGCCTGTCTCCAGGGAATACATGACCTGCACGCTCTGGGGAAGCAGCAAAGGTGAGGGGGGCACAGGGCACAACAAACACGCTGCCCTTCAGCAGAAAATGCCAAGGGCACTGGCAGAATTCCTGCTGACTTCCGTGGGCACAGCCAGAGGAAGCTCTGAGGGTTCCCAACCCCGAGGTGGGCTGAGGAAGCACAATTAGCAGAGCCCAGACGAGCTCAGCTCGCAGGAAGAACAGCCCAGCACAAACAAACCATTTAGTGCTGGGGCTCTGCCAGCTGACTCCTGCGGATCCGTGAAACCACAGCTCCACGGGAGCCTGGAGATGCAGAGGCAGCCTTGCCAGAGCCCCCCCAGGCTTCCCAGCTCTGCACGTGAGAGGAGACACATCCAAGGGATGCAGGGACAGCGTGGAATGGCCCCAGCTGACTGCAAAGTCCTTGGAAAAGGGCAGGAACAGCATGGCTTGGGAACAGGCAACTCTTGTGCAGGTAAACAAAACCCAGCTGGCCCCAGCAGAGGTGAGAGGAGCCCTGTCCACTGCAGGCAGAATGAAAGGAGGCAGGGAAGGGATTTGATCCTCCAGGTGTCCTTCCCAAATGGCATCTCCAAGCACCAAGAGATTCCCTCTTCCCACAGAGCTGCTGGTTTTTCCCAAAGCTTTCTCCCTAATGCATAAATCACTCAAGTGAGTGCCATGGGAGCTCCAGCACCAGCAGTTACCTCCATGTAAGAGGGTGGGAAGGGATTTGATGTCAAAGCTTCATGCAAGGGCCTCTGATAACCTGCAGTGAAATTTTATGGAAGCCAAATCGTTATTGAAGTGGTTGTAATTCCAGTTCTTACCTGGAAAGACTCAAATAACAAATTCCTTTAAATAATACAAAAATGTAGGGTTTCTACATTGCTACACGTCATTTGTCATTAGATATCCTAGCAAGTATTATCAAGAAAAAAAAATAATCTCATCCTAATGTGCTTTAACATTCATTTTGTAACTAATTCTTATCTTGTTTTGGTCAGCAAACAGCTACAGAGAGTGAAAATGCCACAGTGATGGCTGAGCTCCATAAGTGCATTATTGCAGCTCTTCTGACCCAGCTGCTCACACCAGCATGGCCATTTTATGGGAAAATCAATCCTTTGGCTCACAGTGCCTAAAAAAAAAGACCCCCTCTAAATACCACCAAGCAAGAAAGGCCATCTCTTTTTAACCCAGAAGGCAAGAGGGACATAAATTAACAGCAAGCAGAGCTTCAAGATAATGAGAGAAAAATAAAACTGGTAAGGTTTCCTTTACAGAGAACAGAAATCCCTTTCCAAGAAAGATCTGAAGGCCTCAAGCTTCCTGGAAAATTCCACTTCACTGCAATTAAATCTATTTTAAGGAAAAGTATCTCAGCGCAATAGCTCACTGAGTAAAGTATTTTTATTTTAAGAAGTTAATAGCCACTGAAATTCACACCTTTGGAAAACGGCTACTTAATCCTGCTTCCAAAGCAAGGCTGGAAATTGGTTTTCAAGTTCCCACTGACCAGCTGGAAAGGCTGCTGGTTTATAAGGAGAGCTGATTTCCCAAACACAGGGACACGCTGCTGTTTCCATGGCCACATGCACGGGAAGTTAAAGGAATTTAAAGGATTTGGAAAAGCAGTCTTCATTTAGTAGGAGCTGCACTGATACCTCTGCGAGTGGCATTTATTCCCTGCCCTGCTCCCAGCAATTCCAAGCCTCACATTCCCTGTTCTCCCCCAAACCAAGCTGTGTCACCTTCACCCTGCATGGACTATTCTGGAGTTTAGAAACAAGCAAGGCTTTTCCATCCCAGGTTGGGAAGAGCCCTTGTGCTCACATCAAAGCTCAAAAATTCCTGCTTTTCTGCTGCCTTTCACAGCAGGGAGCTGCTGGGAGCTGTGTGTGCACATCATCATTTTGAGGAAATGAGGATGTCTGGCAGAGCTTGATCCCCTTCACCATTACTGAACTTCCACTGTGTCCTGGCTAATCAAATCTCCCACTTATCCCTGGATAAATGCACGTTCACAAGGCTGGACACAGAGCAGAAAGAAAAAAAAAAAACCTCACTGGATTATTCCAGATACCACAAAAACGGGAGATTCTCAGGTTGGCAGCTCTGGAATAGCAGGTGGACAAATTTGGAATTGGCTTCTTGTTTCCAAAGGCTGAGCAATCAAGATTAAAACACACTCAGTCCTCTCCCAAACACTTCTTCCAGGAGAAGGCTTGGTGTTACCATTGAGGAAAAGGAGATTTGATCTGTAATAAATGCAAACATTTATGGAAACCCTAAAGCAGAAGATGGGCAGCTTGCAGACAGGTCTGAGACTCTCTGAAGGGTGGCTGAGAGTGCTGAGCACCTGCCTGAGCAGTGAGGAACAGCCAACCACTGCCAAACTGGAGTTTAAAAGCCAGGAAAGGTCACCAGAGATGAAGAAAAGCCACAGAGTAACACACTACACAATGTTTTCACCTCACAGGAAGGGAGGTTGGAGCCTTGTGACTTATGAGAGCCACCTTCACCAGGGCACAGCACTGCAAGAAGTGCTTCCTTGTTGTGGCAGCATTTGTGCACTAAACTCCTTGCAAGGATTCCTTGGTGTCTTTTGAAGAGCTGAACCCCACCCAAAAGCCTCCTCACTGAGTGTACAAACCACATTTCCCACCCTTCTTTCCCTCCTCTTTCCACACAGTCTGAAGGTCACAAAGTTCAGCACCTTGGCTGACATTTTCCAGCAGGCCCAAAAGCTGCTGGAGGCTGTTTTCACAAACAAAACCCTTCCCTTCCAAGCTCTAGACTGGTTATTCTGCATTACTGGTCTGCTCCCTGGTGTTCTGCTGCACTTGCCCTGTTCTGGTTAAAGATGAAAGAAATTAAAGATTAAAAAATGGACTATAAGGTGTTAGTCAAGGTAGGTCAGGCCACCAGCCAGGATGACACCAGCTTTAATTCTGCTCCTGCTGCAGGGATCAGCAATCTCCTATTTATAGAAAACATGGAAGTGACTGCAACCCTCTCCTTGCCAAGGAAGCAATCCAGAGACATTGTTTACCCCCAACAGTTGCAATGATAAAAGGACAACAGCTCTGACAGTCGTGTCAGTGTTACACAATTCCCAGCAGCAAAAGCCACTCCACTTTAAAGGCAGACAGCTCCTCTGGACACTTGGAATAATCACAGCATGTTTTCAGCTCAATCTGCAGCTGGGCTGGCCCAGAGCAGGGCAGAGCAAGACATCCACACTGCATGGACTGAGGGGCCCCATCCAACTGGGACCACAGCCAGGCTGCTCCTCACACCCAGCACTGCTGCTGCTGCTGTCCAAGGAAAAGGGAAAAAAATGGCCAAAGCAAAGCACTGCAACAAGAGCTTCTCCCAGAGAAGCTTCTCTCTGTTCTGATTGTTTCCTGATTCTTTCCTGCCTCTGTGCATTCCTAAAAACACAAGTGGTTTTGCACATGCTGAAGTTTCCCCAGTTCCTTCTGGAACACCACGCTGGGCTCGGATGATCCTTGTGGATCCCTTCCAGCTCAGGATATTCTGTGATTCCATGATGATCAGAAGGCTTCAGAGGGAATAAAGCAGCAAGGCACACGTGCTCTTGTTCTGTTTTTAGGACCTGCAGCCTCACAACAACACTCAGGCAGACACAAACACTGACCTCAGATGGGAACTGGTCTGGTTTTGGAGAAAATTACAAAAAGTGACGACATTTTATGTTTGACTACCACACAGTCACCATGTAAGGCTGTGCAGAAACACAGCACAGAACATTTTAAGTTTTAAATGTATATTTTTTTTTACCAACACCTGGTGTTTACCTATAAAAGAATGCACGATTTTACACTCATCTGTACAACTGCTCAAAGTCACAGTCCTACCTCAGCAGAGCAATGCAAAGCACCACAAACAGCCTGAGAAGCCCAGCTGAGGAACTGCTTGGAAAACTAGAGCTGGGTAAAAGATTCAGAATCAGTTACACCATGGTAGGAAGATTTTGGCCAGGAGCTGCCAAATCTGTTCAGGACAGCTTGGGCACCTGCTTTTGGTACAGGATCCTCCTCAGCCACACCAGCAGCCACCAAAGCTCTGTCTGACACTGCTTGGAATGGATTTCTCCTTCCCAACAGGAGAAATTAAATGCAAAAAGAGTCAAAATTTGGTTTATACACCTCTCACCTGGTAGTTAGCTCAGGGCCATAGACAAAAGTGTCCCTTGATACCTTCCCTTCCTGTCCAGGTTAGTTTTGGGCCATACAAATTCCACTGTTTCCTTCATTTCCTTAAATTTCAGCTGAGCTTTTGAACGTTGCTTTATCCATTGGAAAGAAAATCCAAGGAGCAGACATGAATTTGATAAATAAATGTAAATCCCCATCAGGCCTAATTCAGTGGGTCTTGTACAAGCCAACCAAGCTTAGAGTTAAAAATGACATAGATTTCTATATACGCATTTTGCCAGGATCATAACCTATTAAAATAATTCATCCGTGAAGTTTTGCAAACCATTTCTCAAACACACAAACATCCATGAGGGCTCCATGTCACTAGAGAAGTATAAGGAAAGAATTAACAGCATTTCATTAGCTTGTCTCCTGAAACCAATGTTAAAATTATTGGGACAATGCTGAATTACGAAATAATGCTTTGCTTTACACTTTCCAGGTGCAGCCTTCGTGTTGTCCAAAGGTTCTTGGAGAGTGCTGATAAGGCAGGAATTCACTCCTGCAAGGTTTCAGGCATTCCACCAGATCCCACTGCAGGCAGCCACTGACTGACATTCCCAAACCCTTCATCCCCGAGCCCTCACTGGCATTAAAAAGAGAAAGCAAACAGGAAAATACACATGACTTCATGTGCTGGCAGCAGGAGCACCTGGCAGGACGGCAGCCTTTGGAGAGAGGATGAGCACAGCAAGGCAGACCTTGGGAGGTGGGACAGGACTGAAATAACAAACAGAGGACAGAGAGCCACAGCGCTGGGAGGAAGAGGATGAGGAGAAACAAGGGAGAACTGCAGGCTCACAGAGCAGAGCTGAGGAAAAAAAAAAACACTTCCCAGGCCTTCAGGATTCTGCAGCACAGCATCCTTACACCGGAGGATTCCTGGAAAACGCACACACGAACCTGGAACCTCTCCACGCTGGCTCTGCACTTTTCCCCAGAGGATGCCCTTGCCCAGGCCCGGTCTCCTCCGGACCCAGCGGGCTCTCTGCTCCCGGTGTACCCCCGGTGTCTCCAGAACCCCCAGGTGCCCCCTTTCTTCCCTGGTGCAGGGGCTGAGCATTCCCCGTCCTCAGCATTCCCCCAAGGACAACGCTACATGGAAGCATCGCCTCCCATCCCATTCCTCCGGGGGACAACCCCAGCTCGATGCCCTTTGCCACAAGTGCCACCACCACGGCACCGTGTCCCCAAGGGACCCGAGACGTGCCCACCTCTGCACCTTACACACGTGGAACCCTGCGAGCCTGCAGCCCCCAATCTTATTTCTGTCCTGCACCCCAGGCCCCAACTCCTCAGAACCCCCAGCCCATCCCCTCTCGCACTCTCCGTGCACCCTCGAAGCCGCTGCCCTCGCCCCCCCCCGAGGCCGCCTCTCCCGCACCCCCGGCCCGTGCAGCCCCCCGGGCGGGCGGTACCTTCGCGGCAGCGCCGCCGCCAGATCGTGTCGGTGCGGAGGATGCGGCGGAAGGTGGTGCAGACTCGGGCCAGGTTAGGCAGATCGGTACCGGGCAGGGAGCCGAAGATCTGCACCAGCAGCTCCGGAGGCAGCTCCAACAGAGACAGCGGGGCCCGCCCGGCCGGGCCGGCCTCGATAGAAGGTGGAAGGGGCCGCCCGCCCTCAATGCGTTCCGCGGCCTCCTCGTCCTCCGTGACGCCGCCACCTCCCGCTTCTTCGGGGTCCGTATCGGTGTCGGGCTCGCTGTCGGCAGCACCGCGGCGCTGCTCCCTCGCCGCGCTGCGCCGGCGGCAGCCACGGGCCGGCCCCACGCCGCACAGCCGTGCACACACCGCCATGGCCGACGCCGCTCTGACCGCCGCTCCGGGGCGCGCCACCGTGCCCGCCTCTGGCCCCACCCACCACAAAGCCCCGCCAATCAGCATCGCCCATCCCTTCGCTGGTCCGCACCTTTCGCGCTGCTCCTCCAATCAGCGCCGCCTGATCTAGCTGCGCCGCGCCCCCGCCGGTAGCGGACGCTGCGCGGATGCCGTTCCTTAACCGACGCAACAAGCGTGCGCGCCCCTTAGCGGGCGGGCGGACCGCACTATGGCGGGCCCGGTGCCCGGTAACGGGGCGCGCTGCGGGCCGGTGCAGGGCTGGGGGCGCGTTCGCCCGCCCGCTTCCTGCTCCAGTTCTATAAAACAAAATAATAACCCCTTGCCTTGGGAAAGTCTGGCTGTGGGAGAGGGGAGGAAAAAAAGGAGGAAACCGTCTTTGCCCCGTGTGAGGATCGAACTCACGACCTTCAGATTATGAGACTGACGCGCTACCTACTGCGCTAACGAGGCTCCTCGAGATCAGCCGCTCCGCGCACGGCTCTTGTTCCTCTGCCTCCACCGCCTTTGTTCATGTCTTCCCCGCCATTCCCAGGCTGCTGCCTGAGAAATCTCTTTCCTTACAACAATCCACTTTTCTGCACCTGTTTTGATTGTTTCCTTGTTCCCCCCCCCCATTCGTTCTTTTCCCTGCTTCTCTGCCAGCCAGAACCTCACATTTTGTGCAAATACCTCCTCTTTCCCACAGCGTTCCACGAGGAACATCTTGGATTTTGTCCTTTTTATTGTATTTTTTTTTTAATTTGGAAATGGCTCCTTTTTATTCCATGTTGTTCTGCAAAACAGAGCTGCAGAGTCCCTTGGGGTTCCTAAAGCATCCTCATCCTGCTGGCCAGCAATCGACGGTGAGGGCTGCGCTGACAACAGGCTGGCGAGGAAATCAAGTTGCTTCCACATAATTAACAGAAATTAGAGCCAGCCTCATTTGCTGCGGAGAGATGCTGTTCAGCTGGGATTTCTGCAGCGGAATGAGCTCGCTGCTCTCGGAGAGTGCTCAGCACAAGAGGGTCCCCAGCGATGCAGGCTGAAGCGCTGCCCTGAATCCTAATGGAGGGGCCTCACCCTCAGCCGGGGTCCCAGCGCTGCAGTCACCATGACAATCGAGCAACAAATCCCCCAACCGGCAGAGGACAGGGAAACAGAGATTTAATTGATGCAGAAAGTCTGAGAGCATCGCCCACGAGAAGAGAATCGCTGCAGGGAGGCTGCTCTGCAGAGCAAGGAGCTGGCAGGGATGGAGGAGGAACAGACCCTTTGGACACCGTAGAATCCCACAGCTGGGTTTGGGTTGGAAGGGACCTTAAAATCATCCCATTCCACCCCTGCCGTGGGCAGGGACACCTTCCACTGTCCCAGGCTGCTCCAAGCCCCGTCCAGCCTGGCCTTGGGCACTGCCAGGGATCCAGGGGCAGCCACAGCTGCTCTGGGCACCCTGTGCCAGGGTCTGCCACCCTCACAGAGAGGAATTCCTTCCCAATATCCCATCTAAATCCACCCTCTGGCAGTGGGAGCCATTCCCTGTATCCTGTCCCTCCATCCCTTGTCCCCAGTCCCTCTCCAGCTCTCCTGGAGCCCCTTTAGGTCCTGGAAGGGGCTTGAGGTCTCCCTGGAGCTTTTCCTTCTCCAGGTGAGCACCCCCAGCTCTCCCAGCTTGGCTCCAGAGCAGAGTTTTTCCAGCTTTTGCAGCATTTCCCTGGCTCCTCTGGACTCTCTGCAGCAGCTGCACATCCTTCTTATGCTGGGAGCTCCAGGGCTGGACACAGAGCTCCAATGAGGTTTCCTGAGAGCAGAGGAGAGGGCAAGCATCACCCTCCTTGTCCTACCCCCACACCAGAGGAGATGCTTGAGTTGCCCACTCTGATGGGCAGCTGTGGTTGTCAGGGCCAGGAAACCCTGATTCCCAATGTGAAAAACGACGTTTCGCCTTTTTATATTAATTGATAAGTTTAATAAAAAGAAAATGAAATAAAATAAAAACAGACAATAAGGAGACAGAAGAAGACAGCTTCTCAGCTGAGGGTGCAAAGCAACACACACCGCCCATTCTAAATTCCTTGGTATTTAAAGGTCTACATATTTAAATAAGCTAATGCATGATTCAATTATTCATTTTGGTTTCAAGACCCCCCCTAAGCATACAGGTTGTCTGTGAGACTCCACGAAGTCTAGAGGTATGCTGTAAATCTGTCTGCCAAAGATTCAGAACTCTCAAAGGCTTAATTGTTCCTTATCAGAAATCTTTAGTTCAGGAATTCCAGACGTCCCTTCTGTCTTCTATCTAGTTGAGGAGTTTAAAATAAACAACAAAAACAAACAACCTCCCATCTCTACTTTGTTACAATCTGAAAATACACCTTCGTTACATTTTTAAATTTCACAAACAAAAGAAAACGCAGTACAACCTTCTTACACTATATATGTATAACATTCATTTCAATATTTGCAAAATGCAGATATAAAATATAAAGTATAAAATATAAATATAAATCTATAATAAAAATAAAAATAAAAATATAAATATATAAAAATATATATCATAAAAATATAAATAAAATTATAATTATATAAAATAAACATATATAATAGATAAATATAAATATAAATATAAATATAAATATAAATATATAAAATAAATATAAATATAAATATATAAAGTAAATATATAAAATAAATATATAAAATAAATATAAATATGCATTTATAACACCAAGGATCTGGCTGGCCGTGGATATGGGCTGACATGACAAGTCCAGGCTGCCTGGCTCATGGTACAAAGCACATTTCTCCAGCCCTGGGGTGAGCAAATGCTCTGCTCCTCCCAGGCTGAACCGCTGCATTCCGCCCTCCGCCTCTGCCCACGTGCAGGATGAGGTGTCATTTTTAGTGCTGTGCTAATCCTTTAGCCTCAGTGATGGGCAGATTTAGTGCCCACAGTTCTGATTACGTTACAAAAAGCTGCTCCAAGCATCTAAACCCAAGGCACGTGGGCAGTGAGTCATGTAAACCAAACATCAAACCTTTGGAAATAGGGCCGGAGCTGTTTTCCACCTGTAGGGAACCACGTGGCTTTTCCCACATGTCACATTATGCTCAGGTGGTAATTAAAGGTTCTGACACAGCTTTCGAAGGCCTTGTCACGTCTGTTTGTTTAGGAACTGATGGATTCATGGAGGGGACAGGGCAAAGTAGGGATGGCAAGGATTTTCATGTGAATGAAACAAAAGATGTCCTGGGTGACATTGCCTGGAGCAGAACCAGTCTACAGCACACACATGCTTTCCCCTCTTTTGCCTTTATATTTTTATTTGAACCTTATTCTTTCTCCTTTCCCACTGAACGCTCCTGCTGCTTAATCACCCTACAACCTTCTCTCCTTTCCCTCACCCACCTGACCCCTATAACTTTACCCCACAGTCTTGGCTCTGTAGGTGCTGAGCCACATTTCTCATCCATCAGACTTCTCCTTGGCCCACTGACCCCCTTTCCAGTCCAACCCAGCAGAAGGCAGGACTGGAGAGGGCTGTGATGGACAGCCCATCCCAAATCCCTGCCAATTCCCACGGAGCTCCATTGCCCCGTGCTGATTTCCTCCTGATGAAGAAGGGCAAAAGGAAGAGTCTGTCTGGCAGTGCCCACCTCCATCCCACACTGCTGGCACCCAGAGCCCAGCAAAGCCTGAGGCAAAGCTCCAAGTGCTCCAAGTGACCATGTTTCCCCTTCTAATGGGACAGAGGGAGGGAATCCCAGCCCTTCATCACATCAGAGAGCAGAAACAACTGCTGTCTCCAATTTCCAGTGCTGTTCTTCTCCAGAACACACAACAGCTCTGGAGCCTGGGCATGTCCAAGGTCCTTGAGGCCCAGAAGGTGGAGACCTGGTGCACAACAGGGTGGTTATAACTGAATTTCACCTTCAACTTCAGCCATCAAAGGCTAAAAATTGCTGCTTTCTCCCCCATCTTACCAAATCCATTATCCGAATCGAGCGGCTTTGTTTGTGACAGTGAGGAAAACAGGAAAAGCGCGCTATCATCAGATGATTACCATCGTCTCCCATCTTCTGTGGCAGTGTCTGAGCACCTTCCTTGGAGAGCATTCCCAGAGTAATGGCCCAGAGCTTTCCAGTGCTGCTGTCTCAGGCAGCCCTTACCACAGGGCTCTTGAAAAAGGAGGTAGCGAAAGGGGAGATGTTATTGTTTCATTTCCCCTCAGCAATTAAGGAGCTGATGCAGCTCTCGCTGTAGTCAATTAGTCTTCACGCTCACTAAAGGGCTTTGGATGGGTCCCAAAGTTAGTGTCCTCATTTTCTGTAATCCTGGAAGTGTTTACGCCTTCCCAGGCTCTGAGCAGGGGGATGAGCCAGCTGATGGCACATCCAGCCAATTATAACCAGAACAGCGAGGAGAGGATGATTTATTTTCCATTTGGCAGGAGGGACAGAAAAGTATGGCAAGGCAGGCCAAAGACAGATGAACAAACCCTCTCTGCAGGCCCTGTTTGCCACAGAGAGTATTTGCAGCGTGTTTTTTTGGCATGAGCCTGCACTGAGATTTCTGCTTTGTAATAAAAAACAAAGAGTCCTCCTGCCTCCTAAAGAACTGCTCCCTTCCTTGGAAGGAGGACACATCAAAGAGAGAATGTCCCAACAGAAAGGCCGACGAGTTTTGCTTTGGTTTTTGCAATGTGTATATTTTAAGCTGGAAAACAGCTCCTCTTGTCCTGAGTCTATGATTTCCCACTTCCTTGCTTTCTCTGTGTGGACATTGATCTCACCAGATTTTGCAGGATAAACACCACTGGACAGGCTGGGCTCTTCAGGCAAAATCCAGAGCATCACAGAAAAGCTGCTGATGGCTCAGGAAGTGGTTACATCCTTCTGCTTTGGAGCAGGGCTCAGAGCCCTCTCTAAACTTGGCTCCCCACTGCCAGAGGACAGGGAAAGATGGGATATTGGGAAGGAATTGTTCCCTGTGAGGCTGGTGAAGCCCTGGAACAGGTTCCCAGAGAAGCTGTGGCTGCCTCATGCCTGGAAGTGCCTCTTGGACAGGGCTTGGAGCACCTGGGACAGTGGAAGGTGTCCCTGCCCATGGCAGGGGGTGGCACTGGATGGGCTTTAAGGTCCCTTCCAACCCAAACCTTTAAGATCACTTCCAACCTTCCAAACATTCCATGATTCTGTGATTTATGGAGGAGGGTAGGATCTTTCTTCAACGTGCTGTCCTTGCCATGAAGAATCAGTCGATCGAAAGGCCACGAGTGCCTGGAATCACCCAAGACATCACAGCACTCCTGCCACAAGCAGTTCTTGCCCCTCCAGCTTTGGCCCCAGCCCAGCCTAGACAATTTAGTTCTGTTCAACACCTGAAGCAGCTCAGTTGGCAGAAGGATTCTCCTGCTCAGGTGTTGGGGGTGCTGGTCCGTGGTTGTGCAAAGCCAGGCAGCTCACAGAGCCCCTCAATGTTTGCTGCACCACAGGCAACGCAGCACTCAATTAATATTTGCACACGTGGGGGATTGCTTCAGTCCTAGGGGCATCAAAAATCAGGGGAAGGCCTCGTTACACGCCGTGCCATCCCACGATTTCCCCGCTCTGCTTGCCAAGATGTTATGGATTTCCTGAGTGAGGAGCAGCACACAAACACAACTCACTGCTGCTTACACCAACTGACTCACCATGAGAGCCACATCTCCCATTTCAGCCTTGCTCCTGGAGCCAAGAGCTGTTTGCTGGAACAGCAGGAACAGCAGGAGCTGATGTCAGTTGTGGTACCTGCCAATGGTGTCTTGGGCAATCCTTCGTGCAGGGGGAGTGCAGTGAGTTTTTAGCCAAACATTCTGTAAAAATGATGTTTTTGTGACGACATTGCACGTATCTCTGCGTTAGCTTGGATTCACCATCCAAACAAAAATATGTCTAACAGCCAAGGACCAGTGTGATATTCCAAAAGACAGCGTGGTGTTCCCACTGAGGGATGGGCTCAGCTGTTGTCAGACCTCAGAGAAAACCCACCCAGGCAAAATGTGGGGTTTCTGTCTACTTACACTTCTCTCAAATTACACTTTTCTACCCCCAAAACAGGTATTTTGCCATTCTCACCACTTCTTCCTAAAGTTCTCCTAACTCAGAAGGTGAAATTTGAAGTGTGGGAATTTGTTCTTTAAGGGTAGCCACCGTATTGAGGCAAATTTAAGAGGAAAATTTCCCAGAAGAGCTATTTTAAGGCACGGCAAACAATTCTCTACAGTCAGATTCTGCCTGAAAATCTCCAATAGCAGCTGGGTAATGGCTGCACACTTATAAGAAAACCAAACCCACATTAATCTTTGAGCTGAGCTGGATCGATAAGAACAATTTGTGAGAAAAGAACCGGGGGGAGGTATTTTAATTCAGGTTGAAATGCAAGTTATCATCAGCACAATGTCCTTCCTTTTATTTTATGGGGCTTTTCTCTCCGTGTTCCTGGTGAATTTAATGCTGTTGACAGCTGCTGAGCTCCCAGCCCCACACACTGAGTGCTGTCTTCCAGGAAGGGTGCAGCAGTGCAGAGGAACAGCTTCATCTGTTCCTTGGAAAAAAAAAAAAAAAAAGCCTTTTCAGTCCCGTTGTACCAGAAAAATGAGGGGATGATTTATTATTCTCAATGTGAAATACACTCGTTTCATTGTGAGGCAGCTCATGTGGGAAAAAAATAGGAAAAGTGGGAGCTTTTCCCAAGGGAAATGCCGTGAATATCAGCCACGGTTTGGAGTCACTGTGCATACTGGATTTTTAACAAAAAAAAACCCCATCAACCCAACCTTGTTGAAGATAGAACAGTTGGGGAAAACCTGTTTTGCTTTTTTTTTTTTTTTTTCTTAGTATTTAGTCTGGTGTATTAGGTGCAGACAGGAGGATCTGAGCTGGAATCCAAACGCAGCCTGTGCTCTAACCTGCTTTGTAAATTTGGGAAATCACATCTCCTTTGCCTCACGCAAAACTAGGGCTGACGGGGATTGTAGGGGATTATTTACCCCATCCATATCCCTGAGATCAGAAAGATTCTCCCTGAACTCTTCAGAGCAGATGTTTTACTAATTTCTTGTCAAATAAAGACGTCCAGACGTGATTATTCCGTTTCTTTCCCAGGGAATTTCTTCTGGTGTTCAACAATCCTTGCCCTTAGCCCGGTCCCTAATTTCCATGGCCTTTTCCAAGCTGTAAGCTCATTATTTCTCATCCTGGTCTCACAGCATGCAGGCGAGAGCTAATTCCCTCCTGCTCTGCAGAAACCTTTTGCATATTTGAAGACGATGTAATGTCCCCTTTGGGTTAAGTCCCCTGCTCCTCAGCCGAAATGCTTTGTGAAGTGTTCTGAGGCCGGGATAAAAAGGCTCTGCGGCTCCATTTTCGAAGGGCTCTGTTCCAGCGCCGCCGCCGAGCCTGCAGCCAAAGCATTTTCCGAAGCAGCACTTTCTCACCAGGGATGGGGAGCTGTGCTGAGGCAGAGCTGATCCCAAAGGCTATGTCCATGCTGTCATTCCAACTGCTCCTAACACCTTCCTCAAATCCAGACTCGCCAACTGTCTGTGCTGTCGACACGCAGACACGGGCGAAGGCTGAGCCGGGGAGGGAAAGGTCAGGCGAGTCTCGGTGCGGATCTAAGTTTCCTTCTCACAGTTCTCTGCGGATTATTTATGAGAGGAGCATGTGATAGCCCAGCCTGTCAGCAGATACTCTGATTGTGGCTCTCCCCAAGCACCATATGGATGCTTTCAGCCGGAGCTGCAGCCCTGCTAACAGTCGGCTCGTGGATGCAAACCACACGGCACACAGAGCCCCGAACTGTCAGCCCTGACACCAGGACGCGCCTGTAACCCCCAAAAATAACATTATGTGCTTCCACCGGGGCTCATCCTCCTGCCTTCAGCCCTCAGACACAATTCTGAGAGCATGGTGGAATTTCCTCAGCCTGGAAAATGTGGGGGTTTTTTTAATTTTTTTTTTTTTAAATGAAGTTCTGTTGACGCAGAAATTTGGGATTGCTGGTTTAAGTTGCAGATGTACCCGTGTTCTGCTGGTCATCCATGTCTCACCTGCTATCCCTGGACAGTGATGTGATGGACAGAGCAACCACACACCTTTGGGCTGCATTTCCTCGTTAGTCACATCTTTAATGGCCTCATAATGACAGGTCACCGGAGCTGCGTGACCCTGAATCACAAAATTAAGTAATGAACCCTCATTCCTTTGTGGGAATTGTGCAGTATTCACTCCAACTTCAATGCATCGCTCCACCCCAAAAATGCAAAAACACTGATAATCTCTAAGATGCTTAGAAAACTGTACTTCTCCCTGTACTCTGAAGGACAATCCCAGTCACAGCTCCCTATCCCTTGGATTGTACAGTGAGATCGTGTCACCCTATTGCTGCAAAAATTGTCCTTAAATTTCAGAGCACGGTGCCGGGAACGTATGTGAGAGAAAGAGAGAGAAAGAGAGATGCAGCTGAAAGGCTCCAGCCAACAGCTTGTGTCAGAAAGCTGCTAAGCAGGAAACAGTTGGGCAGTTTTACTCACAACGTGGTATCTGTGCCTGAAGTTGTGATTTAATCAATTCCTCACAAACCGCATGAGACCGGGGGGTGCCTTCCAAGAGAACTGGAGCACCTGCTCCTAAAATGTTGTTCTTCAAATGTAAACTCGACCACATGGCCATGTCAATGTGAAGGCAAACTGGTGACAGACCATTGAACTTGCACTTCTGCATGGAGAAAAGTGCTTAAGTGCTGATGTTGAGGGGGGTGTTGTGGGCCACTCCAAGCTGGCCAGGGCTGCGTGTTCATGGAATCATGGAATAACAGAATACCAGGCTGGAGGGGACCTCAAGGATCATCTGGCCTGACCTTACTTGTCAAAAGCAGTATCTAGACAAGACAGCTCAATCTTAAAAGTGCCGAAAATTGGGAATTCCACTACTTTCCTAGGGAGATTGTTTTTTTTCGCTGAAGGGGAACACGGCAGAGCGCTGAGGCAGCCATGGCTGTGTCACTGAGGAGAACATGGCCTGGCATCGTGGTAGCCATGGCTGTGTGTCACTGAGGGACACAGCCTGGCATTGAGGTGGCCACCACTGTGTCACCGAATGAGGAACACAGCCTGGCTCAGAGCTGGCCATGGCTGTGTGTCACTGAGAAGAGCATGGCCTGGCACTGAGGTGGTCATGGCTGTGTGTCACTGAGAAGAGCATGGCCTGGCACTGAGGTGGTCATGGCTGTGTCACTGAGGAGAATACACCCTGGCACTGACCTGGCCACGGCAGTGTCACTGAGGGACACAGCCTGGCACTGTGGTGGCCATGGCTGTGTCACTGAGGAGAACACGTCCTGACACCAAGGCAGCCGTGGCTGTGTCACTGAGGACAACACGGCCTGGCATCAAGATGGTCACGGCTGTGTCACTGAGGAGAACACACCCTGGCATCGATGTGGCCATGGCTGCGTACTGCAGAGCGGGAGCACATACAGGGCGCCGTGACATTCACCCAGCACCGTGCCCGTGTGTCACTGAGGAGAACACAGCCTGACACTGATGCGGCCATGGCTGTGTGTCACTGAGGAGAATACACCCTGGCACCGAGCTGGCCATGGCTGTGTCACTGAGGAGAATACACCCTGGCACCGAGCTGGCCATGGCTGTGTCACTAAGAAGAACACAGCCTGGCACCAATGCGGGCATGGCTGTGTCACTAAGACGAACACAGCCTGGCACCAATGCGGGCATGGCTGTGTGTCACTGAGGAGAACACACCCTGTCACCAATGCGGGCATGGCTGTGTCACTAAGAACACAGCCTGGCACCAATGCGGGCATGGCTGTGTCACTAAGAACACAGCCTGGCACCAATGCGGGCATGGCTGTGTCACTGAGGAGAACACACCCTGGCACCGAGCTGGCCATGGCTGTGTCACTAAGAAGAACACAGCCCGTCACCAATGCGGCCATAGCTGCGCACCGCCGAGCGGGAGCACTGCCAGCACACCGTGCCATTCCCGCAGCACCTGAGGGATGTGTGCCCGTGTGTCACCGAGCAGGAGCCCCGCGGCCCTGCCGGCGCTGCCACACTCAAGATGCCGGCGGGGCGAGGCGGGGCGCTGACGCGCGGGTCAGCTGACGGCCGAGCGGCCGTGGCGGCGCGGGGGGCGGGCGCCGGCACTCGGAGGTGTCCGCTGCCGCCGCCGCCGAGCAGAGCCGCTGCCGGGCCCGGGCCGAGCCGAGCCGCCGCCATGCCCTCGGAGAAGAGCTTCAAGCAGCGCCGCACCTTCGGTGAGCGCCCCGGGGAAGGACGCGGCGGGGTGCGGCCCGCCGGTGCTGCCGGGCCAGGCCGGGCTGCTGTGGGGGGGATCGCCGGGGAGGGGAGGGGGCCGATCGCGGTGGGAGCTGCGAAGATCCCCCGGGCGGCTCCTGCTGACAGCGGGGCTGCTCGGGCGGAGCGGGCCCGGGGCTGCCCCGGTGTCCCGGCCTGCTCGGGGCTGTGACGGAGTGGAAGCGCGGCCCGTCCTCCGGGGTTGTTTATCCCGGCGGTTTCGGGACAGGGGGGGGGGTTTGTGGTGTGGCGAGCTGTGTGGGGGTGGCGGCCGTGCTGTGTCCGGGTGAGCTCTGCGCTGCGAGAGGGGCTTGGGGTGGGGAGATCTCTTTGGTGGCATCATCCATTATCGACTGCAAAAACTCCCAGGAGCCTGGAAACATCCTCGGCGTGTGTGCCAGGAGCTGGGCCTGCCCTTCCCTCCGGTGTCTGCTCAGTGTCCGGCGGCCTCTGCGCCAGTGGCAGCGGAATTAAAGCTCCGCTGGCAGCCGGTGCCTGGCGCTGGGGAGAGGAATTCTCCACCCGGGCAGCCGCCACCGGGCCGGGGCGTTGTGGCTCCTGTCTCTGTTTGGCTCTGTTGGAAACTCGAAAAGAGCTGTGTAATGACGGCTGGGAAAATGAGATTAGTCCCTTTCGAGAAGGAACAGCCTCGATAGAGCCGTGCCACGCTCCTCTGTGTGTGTGTGTGTGTGTGTGTGCTCAGGATGGGACCGGAGCAATCCAAGGGCTCGGGCTCTGCCCGTGTGTGTCAGTGAGGGAGGCTGAAGCGCTGCGAGGGTAACACGAACTGGCAGCGTAACCTATTTCTGCATGAACTATGAAAATCCCCTACGTGAGATGGAATTGGTGGAAGTAATTGATCCAGATTTTCCTTTCTTCCTGCCTTTGGGGTTAAAGTCAAGCTGCTTAAGGCAGCTTTGTGATGTGCCCACCCTTGCCTGTGCTGCTGTGGTAAATGTAAGCTGTTCCCCCCCGCAGTGAAGCGGGGAGGATGTTGAGCTGACAAAAGTCTGTGTTTGTGCCACCCCTCTGCCCGGAGCCTTCCAAAACTGTTGTTGACCCCATCGCCTGTCAGCAGCCTCTGTTTGCAGGTATTAAGTTCAGCTAGGATGGCAGCCAAGCAGCTGCCACTGCAACTACTGTCGTCAGAGAACAGTGTTTATCTGTGGCTGACTGGAGCCTGGTTTTGAACCATGCCACACACAATAATCTCCACGCTTTGCCCCGGTTTTTATGTTCCTTCTGCTCCGGGCAGTTCTGCTGAATAGCATTTGCTGTGAACAAACCTGTTCCGGCTGAAAAGTCAGCGCTTGCCAGGTGGATGCTTGGTCTCCGCGTATCTTTTGTGCTTCTGGTTAATCTTAAAAAAGTATTTTAACGAGGTGGGAGCTCTCTGCCCTTGAAGTGCTCCCGCTGGGCTCTGGTGGGGTGGCTTTCCAGGTGAAGGCTTGGCGTGCTCCTGGCCTGAGTTCTGCTTGATTCACCTGCAGCTTCAAAGGGTGATTCAGGGGAGCTGCATTCCTGGCCGGGCTCCTGAGGAGGATGTGCTCTTCCGTGGGCACAAACACGGGCCGAGGAGGCTGAGGGATGTTATTGCCCGGTGTCCTGCCATTAGCATTCCAACGGGGAGCTGGCCTGAGTGCTTCTCTCCTTAGGCAGGTGTGTGTGCGTGTTCAAGCAGTGATGCAACACTGAAGCATCTCCCTCTCTCTCTCTCCCTCTCTCTCTCGGAGCTGTCCCGAAGCTGAAAACAGCCTGGAAATCCCCCGTCCTGCTGAAAAACATTGGGGTTAAAATTGAGTTCACCGAATCTGAAAGTAGGCAGGGCACACTGCAGATGAGGCAGCCCCTGAAAGCAGCCGGGCTGTGTTTACTCTGCCCTCGTGTACTTTAGCCCGCTTCATGATATCTGCTCTATTAATATTTTTTTTGTCTGAGGAGAGGTGAACTTTATCCCGAGAACTGGCAAAATGTGTAGGTCCGGGCAGAGCCCTCCAGCAGCAACAATGGGTGCGGCCCGAGTCAAAATAAAAGCTGGAATTCGGTAACGCGAGAGCGCTCAAGGAAAGCTGATGCTGCCAGGCTCGGGCCAGTCCCGGGGCTCAAATAATTGTTGACCATTTCCTCTTCTGGGACCTGCCAGAAATAGCACAGGGTATTTAGTTGTTAACTTGGGTGGTGTGTAATTTGAGGCCTTAAGCGTGCGAGGTTAAAATGTGTGCTTCAGTGGGCAGAAAGTGAGGGGCTGTGGGGAGGAAAGGATCTCCTTTAACACTTTCGAGGAGTGCCAGGCAGGTGCAGGCAGCGCTTGTCACCTTGGGTTAAGGAGCAGGGGATCAGCTGTCACAGGAGAGGCTGTACTCCTGATAGTGCTGGCCCGTTTGGAAATTGCTTTGCCTGAATTTCCTCTTCTGGCTTTTCCTGACACGTGGTCCTCCTCTTCAACGGTGGAGAAATAAGGAAATAACAGCATTAACTGTGAATGTTTAAACAGATTTTATTATTATTTTTTTTTTAATCCCTTGCAGAACAAAGAGTGGAAGATGTTCGACTGATTCGGGATCAGCATCCCACTAAAATACCAGTAAGTCCAGTTCTTTCAATTTTTTTACTTCAGTTTCCAGTCTGGTGTTCTTTTTAGCAGTTAGAAACCTGTGGGAGAGCTGTCCTGAGCAGACCAAGTGAAACTGTGGCTGTTCAGGGTGGCTAAGCCTGGATTTCAGGAGCATTCTCCAGCAGTAATTCTCACAGCTGGTGTGGTGGTGCTCACAGGGGCTGGAGGATGTGGTGTTTCTGGGGTTTTTGCAGTTGTGTGTTGTAACTTAGAAGAAAACCACACCCCAGCTGAGCTCTGAGATCCTCCTGAGCGCTCAGCTCTTCTCTCTGTGGTTTTCTTCTCCAAGTTAAAGAGTTTTCAGGGGCTCACCAAGAAGAGTAGACAGGAGTGTAGAGGCAGATAGGGATTTGCTCATCAGCCTGTGCTGAGAGGGACAGAAATGCTTTTCTCCTGGGAATGGGTCTGCAGGAACACTGCTGGGCTGTCCAGCTCACACTGGATTATCACCCCTTACCCTGTCACTCTGCAGCTGCTCAGCTCCAAATGCTGCCTAAGTTTGTATTTTATTTTATTTTACTTATGGCATATTTTACTTAGAGCATATCCTACAAGCAAAAGGCATGGATTGTGTTCTGTCCCTGATGAGTTCTTCAGCAGAGGGAACAGAATGGCACCCTCAGCCTTTGGCTCTGTGATGAGATTTGGTGACCCCAGTGTGTGGAAATTCTGCTCTGAACCAGCTGCTGCAAACTGAGCAAGTTCACTGACAGAAGCTGCTGTAGAAACAGAAACCAAAAGGTTTTCAGCTTTCCTTGGGCTTTAAACTCCTTCACCTTGGAGCTGTCACTGCTGCATCCCTGTGCACTTGGGCAAAGCAGCAAGGAATGCTTCACAGCAGGGATTTTCTGACTTTTGGGGAATGTTTCATTTTCCCAAAAGGCGCTTTCCTTGCAAATCTGTTTCCTGACAAATATTGCTTTTTTTACTCACCTTTCAGAGACCACTTAGCCATAGCCCCCGAGCTCTGTGACCACAGACTGAAAGCCAGGGATTTATGGCAAACCTCTCACTTTAAGTCAGCCATGGACAGGTTCCAACCAAATATTCAGAGGTACCTCAGGAACTTGCTGGAGATGTGGTGATGCAAACTCCCAGCTATCCCTGCTGGGATCCCTGGAGTCTTGCTGGGCCAGTCACTGCCTTGTTATTGTCATTAGCAGTTCTGGATGAGATAAGGTGGCAGTGTCACACTAGATGATAAATGCCTCCTGTGCTGTCAACATCCTCCCTTCTGCTGTTAGAAATATCTACTGCTTCTGGCCTAACTGCTTAAAAATAGTGGGGCTTTGTTACCCACAATGAGCCAGCATTTATTTCAGCTGATGTAAGGCTCTTTCTCTGGTAGAATTCAAATCAACTTCTCTTCACCTGTGCAGCTTTTTTTTAAGAGCAACACAGCCAGACCCCGTGAGCATGGAGAGGATCCAAGGGCCTGGTGTCACGTAGCTCCTGTTGACTGAGAATCAACAAACCCCACATGGCCGTGGAGACGGGAGCACACGAGCTCTGAGGTCACCTCTTAAAAGCAGGAACTACCCTCAGTTGCTGGGCAGGGTGTTCCTTGCATTGGGAAATCTGCAGTTTCTCTGTGAATTAAGGGGTTATTACACAGCAGTCCTGGCAGAGCTACTGCTTCCTGAGCACGCTTGAGGAAATTGTCTCCTTGGTTTGGGAACTGGAGGGTTTATACCCCTTCCAAAGTAGCTTCTTCTCATGTATTAGAGGAACCATGGGAGGTGAATGGAACAGCAGAGTCATCTGGAGTGCTGGTTCTTAAAGGGATGGCCTGAAACTGGAGAAATTCCAGTGAAAACTGCTTATTCTGGCAAACTTCTATAGCAGCACAAACCCCTGGTCAGCCACTGCACTGTGGTCCTCCTCTTCAACGGTGGAGAAATAAGGAAATAACAGCATTAACTGTGAATGTTTAAACAGATTTTATTTTTTAATAGGGAGGGAAGTGGGCTTGATCTTTCCTTGGATTTCCTTGTTGCTGGGTATTTCGGTGCTGGGCTAAATGATTGCAGCAAAGGAACTCTTTTACAATTGCACTGAAGCTGCGGGTGTGTGCTGTGAAATCCCTGTGTGTTACCCCTCTGTGCAGTGGCTCTTGCAAACAGAACAGGGGTGCACGTGGAGATAATTGATTCTCATGGAAACACAGAATTGTTTGGGTTGGAAAAGACCTTTAAGGTAATTGAGGCCAATCATGAATTATTGCTTTTCAGATTGGAGATGCTGCGTTCACAGATGAAGGGAAATGGAGCTGGGAGGGGGAGATGAGGGCACCAGGCACTGTTCCTGCCTTTCACATCTTCTGCTTTTGGTGTTTCTTCTCAGGTGATCATTGAGAGGTACAAGGGGGAGAAGCAGCTTCCAGTTTTGGATAAGACCAAGTTCCTGGTGCCAGATCACGTCAACATGAGCGAGCTAATCAAAATTATCAGGTAGTATTGCTGGGATTCCAGTGTGAACCCATCAACCTCGGACTGTGATGCTCTGTTAACTCCCCCCTGGTGCACTTGGGAGGTCTGAATGGAAAATTCATCTCATGAGCACTAGGACAAATCCAGGAGGAGGTGCTTCTCCTTTTGCTTTGCTGGAAAAACCCCACTCTGAAGAGAGCTGGGCTGGTAGTCTGCTTCCAAGAGAACACTCCCAGAGCTGTAGGAGGGACTCTGGGGCTGTGAATGCCTGTCTGACATGGGTCCTTCTGCCCAGGGCTCCAGCATTTCCTGCTTGGCTATTTTGGGATTCCTCCTCTCTCCTGCCACGGAGTCCCCCTTGGGAGTGGCTGCCTCTTCCCACCCACTGGGAAGGGGAGTTTGGGCTGGGAGCCAGAGCTCTGTGCCTGCTGCTTGGGGATGCTCCTGGCATCCTTTGGGAATTGAAGTTTCCCTCAGTGACAGCACTGAGGCTTGGGAAACACCAGCTCAGGCCAGAGCGTTTCTGCCCTGGCTGCTTGCTCAGCTTGCAGGAGAAGGCAGAGGGGAAACAGCCTGGAGTGGAAGTCGTGTGGTCAAAAACTGTGGTCAGAAATGCTGCTGGAAGTGCATCTCTGCTGGCTCAGCAGCAGTGTTTGATTGGGAAGGGTTCTCCAGAGCTAACTGGGATGTCAGCAGCAAAACCAGAGCTTGTTCTGGGATGGTCACTGCAGCAGGAGCCATGGAGGCCACGGGCAGTGGGACTTGTCCAGGGTGCCCAGACAAAAACACTCACAGGCAAATCCCACCTCCTACAGGAGGAGGAGAGGCAGAGAGGGTTTTGGAGACAGGAACCAGGTTGCTTAAGCCTTCCAGAGTTTCTCAGGAACGTGCAAGGCCCTGGGCAAAGAGGTTAACTGCAGGCTGAAGGATTTTCCCACCTTTTTTTCTCTGGCTTTACTGTTAATAAATAACTTGGTACCAGCCAGACTTGGGCTTCAGCCAGCTCCAGTGATGCACAGCAAAGCCCATCCTTCCCCAACCTTGGAGAGCTGCTGCCTTCCCTCAGCCTGCTGTCTCTGGAGTGATTAGAGTCTGGCTTTGGAAGGGTCCCTGTCCAGGGCTGTGCTTGGGAGCTAAATAAATCCTTCTTTCCAGCTGCTGCTGCCCCTCAGCAGCGAGGGGAAGCAGCAGGAAGCTCTTCTGATCTGTTCTTTCCTTGCTTTGGTGGCAGCTCCACACTCAAGAGTTGCTGTTGCTCACTTGGTTTATCAAGTGGGCAGAGGGCTGCTCTCTGCAGACCTGCTCTGCAGGAGGCAGTTTAGCAGAAACACCCATTTCCCCTGAGCTGGAATGATCAAGGGAAATCAGAAATCAGCTGTTTCCTGTGCCAGGCACTCTGTGCAGCCTGTGGCTCCCTGCCTTTCCCACCCTGCTTCTCCTGGGAGGGAGGGAGGGAGGGAGGGAGGAGGGGAGGGAGTGAGATGCTCCGAGGTTAAACCCAGGCCCTTACAGAGCTGGTGACAAAGTGAGTTTAAAAGTTGCCCAGGTTTTGCAAGGAAGCTCTGCTCATCTTTCTCAGTCTTCCCAAGGATCTCTGGCTTTTCACTGCAGTGAGCTGCAAGCCAAAGGTCCATGGTTATGCCAGGGCTGCTTCTTCCCAGTCCCTCGTTTAATGCCCTTCTGGAATGCAGCTTTTCCCCTGAGTGAGGGCTCTGCCAGTGGATGCACCTGCCTGGATTTAGTGCAGGAATTCACTCATTTTGAGGGACTGGGTGGGGACATGCAGGAAAAGGTGCCCGTGACAGAGGTTGGAACGAGATGAGCTTCATTTAAATCCTTCCACCCCAAAGCACTCCCTGATTCTCTGCTCTGCCCTTGCTGCTGTCACTGAGGACCATCCGTTGCCATCTGTCCTTTGTCCCCCTTTTCCCCTCACCCCCTCCCCAGGCGACGCCTGCAGCTGAACTCCAACCAGGCCTTCTTCCTGCTGGTGAACGGGCACAGCATGGTGAGCGTCTCCACGCCCATCTCCGAGGTGTACGAGAGCGAGAAGGACGAGGATGGCTTCCTCTACATGGTCTACGCCTCCCAGGAGACCTTCGGAGCGCCGGCTTCCGCCTAGGACACGCCAGCAAGCCCTAGCCTAGGATTTGGGTTGACCCTTGGCCATCACCCCCACTCTTCCCCACACACCCCCCCAGGGAAAGAACCGGATGTCACCTAGGCTCTCAGTCCTTAGCATAGTCTCGCTTTATAGCAGGTGTCTCATCTCACCTTGCCTTGTTTGTGACTATTAAAACAGTACAGACGAGCACCTCCAGCTTTGAAACCTGCCCTAAATAATATTCCACACAGGCACATTCACAGGTCTGGACCTGAGGAAAGGAGCCCAGTTGTGCATGTGACACTTGCAGAGAAAGGGACGCTCGATTTGCTTTGAATGAGCAAACAGGCACCGGGGAGGAACTCAAAGTGTTTCCTGTGAGTTTGCGGGAAAAATCTCCCTACGATCCCTTAAATTTTTTTTGGTTTTAAACGGGAAGGTTTCTCATGAGAGCAAACGCATTTTAACGTTCCAAAGGGGAGCTTTTTTTCTTCTGCAGCTCCGTCAGACTCGTGTCAGCGCTGCAGGGAGTTCAGGCAAGTGCTTGGGGTGAGCTGGGGAAGGACAACTCTTGGTGTCTCCGGTTTTTTGGGCACCGCACGCTCAGGGGCGGTGCCGCTTTCTGGAATCCTCATACCAAACACCACAGCTTTATCGTAGTTTATAGAAAAGTGTCTAACTGTATCAAATACACACCCCAAACAGGTAACACTGAAATAAAACTCCAGTCTGTTACAAATCCCCCCAAATCCCTGTGTGTTCATCTGAGCTGGCTTCCAGCCATCCATAGCATCATGCCCCTAAGCCCCGGAGGTCGGCCCTGCCTGGGAACGGGGAGAAAGCAGCTCAGGGCCGGGAGAGTGAATGAACAAAGGATCCGTGGCTCGGCCGGAGGCTCCCGTGTGCCGGGCAGGGAGCAGCAGGCTGTGCAGAGGGAGGGGGGAGCTCTCCCGTGGGACAAACCTGTGTTTCTCTAGTGCTGTCCAGCGAGGCGTGGCGGGATCCCCGCGGTGTCACCGGTGTCTGACGGGGGACAGAAGCAATACTACAGCGCCTGGCACTGCGGGGTGCACGCGGGGTGTGCCTCCTCCACCTTGTACCTCCTCCACTCTTTGCATGCATCTTCCTTCCCCGGGCCTCCCCCCCCAATTGCCCGTTTTTTTATTGTCCTTTTTTTGTGTTTTTACTCCGACGTGGAAACTTTTCGATGCAGCTCGTTTCTCTCGTTTAGTTCTTGTTCGTGTAAGAACTCGTTTAACTCATAACTGACAACCGTACTTGTAATTACGACGTGATCGACTGATAATTCCTGTACAAATGTTGCTTTTTTAAAATTAATACAGTGCTGATATGGATGGATTACATCCCAACTTAATTCCGGCTCGCGTGGTTATTCCTAGGCGTTTTCGCAGCAAAATAATCATAAAGGAGTTAAAAATACTTCCCTGCTACTGCCAAGCTGCAGAAACCCCCACACAGCTGAATCCCTTTAAAATGAAAGCCAATGCCAAGGGATTCTGTTTTAACTCTTTATTTTCCATACATTAAATTTACTCAGATAAAAACATTCTAAAAATGTACAATTTAACTTTTAACAAAGTATAATAAAACATAAAAATCCCAATACCAGAATACTTGACATTTACAATTCAAAATCAAATTAGCTGAATATTAAATATTTACAAAACTATTTAAAATATTTATAAAGTTACATGCAGAATTTGTAATACTAGAAGTGATCGAAGTAAAAGAAATGGCTCAAATGGAGCAGGAATTTCCTTCATTCCTAATGGAAAGTTATGTCCAAGAGAAGCTGTTAATCTGCACTTGAAAACACACAGGATTTGCTTTCTGCTTCAGTACCAACACAGTTCTTGTGTACATCAGGAAAAATTCAGGGAACAAATGGGTAATTCCAAGGGTTTATTACAAGAGCTGTGGGGCCTCAACCCGCCAAAGTGATTCCTACTCACAAACTCTCCATTATGTGGATTTTTGCCCAGATTTGCTCACATTCATCCCATTTACAGGTGTTCCAGACCAGCCCGAGTCCAGCGCTCCGAGGGTCCCTGTGGCACAGCTGTGCTGCCCCAGGAGGAGCCTTGCTCTGCCTGGTGCCCCTGCCTGGCTCATCCCAGGGTAACTCTGCCCAGTGAGGAAATGGGATTTGGGGAGGGGATGGCCAAGGCCTGCTGCTGGACTGTTACTTTGGGAAGCCTGGTGCTTAATTTGCCAAGATTTAACGAGCGTGGTATGAAAAGGTTTCACAAAAAGCTGAGTGTGACAGAGCTGGTTTGAATAAAAACCAGTTTTGATCAACTTTAATAATGGTTCAAATGTAGTTTCCAATCAAAGTCGGGTAGAACCCTCTGATCAATATCTCGGTTCCATCTCCTCCCTCTCTGCTCTCCCCATTAAGGTCGAGCCCAGAATATTTATTAATGCTTAATTTGCAGGGTGAGAAGGAGTTTTGCTGGCAATTCCATCCTATTTCGAGTCTTTCCATCATCAAATGGAAAATGCAGCTGGATCTGCACCACCCGCTGCTCCTCCCCTGGGAAAGGCTCCTCACTGATTCTCCGTGCCCCTGCAGGGAGATGACTGGGGATTCCCTTCCCTTTCACACTGAAAAATCATTCCCATTCCACACTGAAATCCATCTAGAGAACTAATTCTTTTTATACTTGCAGGACAAAAAGATAGGGCTAAATAACATTCTTGGAAATCTCCATCTTTCAATGTACAAAAATAGGGTTTAAGAACCGGTTCCTTCAGGCAGGGCAGCTGGAACTCTACTATTCCAACCCAAGCTGCCTTGCTTTTAAGGGGTAAAAAGATGGATTTTTGTGCCTTTTAAGAACAGATTAAGGATAATTTTATGGAATTAAGGTGCTCTGTTCGGACTTACCAACTTTGGTTGCTCTGGGTACAGAGTGGAGGGTGTTCACTGGCAGGTCTGAAGCCCCAACTCACTGGGATTTGGGGAAGGCTCTGAGGTTGCTGCTGGCTCACCAGATTTTCCTCTCGGACACTCTCGTGTTGCCTCCAGGTCCTTCTGGACTGGATCTTACTCCAAACCCAGACCCAACCGTTCCAAAGCGTCACCCAAACGCAGCCATGAGCCACTTGAAGAAACATCAGCCTTGACTTGACACAGAGGAAACAATCCCAAAGAAAGGAATGAAACAGCTTGCTGGAAACATCAGCCTTAACTCTACACACAGGAAAGGATCCTAAAGAAAGCTCTGGAGAAAGGAATGAAACAATTTGCTGGACAGAAGTTCAGTTTTACAGTCCTTTTGATATGATTTTTTTCTGTGATGAAGATCAGACACAACTGTGTCCAGCCTTGGGCAGTAAAACAAAACACAACTGGTACAAGAAATGACTTTTTTTTTTGCTGCTGCTGCTGCTGTTTTTTTTTGCTGTTTCGAGAGGGTTTTGAACACTCACATGTGTGTTGAAATACAGTTTCTTTAAATACAATTTTAAAATACTGTTTTAAAAAAAGTGAAAAAAATAATAACAACAACAATAATAATAATAATAACAATAACACTAAGTTTGGCTTTCAGCACATGTTCCAGGCCACTGGAGAGACCCTCAAAGCTGCAAATAGTAAACATGGAACTGCACGTTTTCCTTGGGCATGATGCAGTGGGACAGACTGTTCCTACCATTGTCTCGAGCTCATTAAGGCAAAGTTAATTGCATTGTCAGTTTTCATCCCTTTAGTGTTGTAGGTCTGAAGGTTGTTCATGGGAACACAGGGAACGTCCTCAAAACGCAGGCAGAGCCAACAGGGAGAGGGAGCTGGGCTGGGGATACACAGATCAGGGGGTTCTTATTGCATAGCAATAAAAATATCTTTGCTTGTTCGTTTAAACCAACTGTTCTGCAAATTCAGATTTTGGATCCCTCCCTGGGCCGGGTTTGGTTCTGCCCACCCACATTCCTGATGCTCATGATCCCGTCCAGGCTGAGCCTGCCCTTGGAAGAGACAGGGACACAGGGATGGCCCAAAATGTTGCTTTTCTCTTAAGCATGGCCCAGGAAGGGCTGAGCTCCCCCCTGACACGGCCCCATCTCCTGGGGGCAGCTCTGCACAGCTCCAAACCCTGCTGCTCCCGGAGGACTTCCCAAGCCACTGCTCCACTACAAATCCTATGGATTCATCCTGCTGTAAGGAATACCTCCAAGTGTAAACAAGGCTTCAGACTTTAAAGGTGTCTCTCAAATTACAGGATGCAAATATGTCTCTGTCAGACACTTTTACAGAGGAGGCCTCACCCATTTAATGCCGTCAAATTCCCGGGGGGGGGAGCCATGAGGATTAGGATCTTCTTTCAACCAGACAGGACCAAAGTGTTTCAAATTAGCAGTTCGAGATGGGTTTGGCTTCCTCTCGAGTCCTAATTTAGATTTGTCACCCACAAATGATGGACTAAGTAGTTAACACCAAAGCTACTCATCTACAACCTACTGCAACGAAGGAGGCCGACAAGAAATCCTTCCAAGTCTTGATAATAATGAAGTTTTTTACTACCTTTTACATGTTTGACTCCCACCACTCCTGAATCCTGGGGTAGGAGCCAAAGGGTATTTTATATAAAGTAAAGCAAAAGCTTATCAACTCTGCTGCCAGAGTTCTTAGTTTGATTTTTTTTTGTTGGTTTTTTTTTTTTTTTTTTTTAGGATGGTTTAAAATTCATTTACAAAAGCAGAATAATAAGGTTTCTGTGAAAGAGACCTATATACAGTAACAGGACGTAAAGGTTTTGTGTATTACAGGAAAATATCCTTGAAGCCTTTATGACTCTGAAGTCTCTGGGACTTGGACCCTTGGAAACTAAGTTTATTCCAGTGCTGGGAAGCCAGCACTAGCTAGGAACAGGTGAGACAATGAAGCACGAGTTTGTTTCCAGAAGGAACCGAAACTGCTGCGTGTGTTCTTTTGGAAGGGAAAAAGAGAGACTTTTTAGGATTTTTATTGTGGAATTAAGTCCCGTAAGCCTGCTGGTGCCAATTTGGAAAGGTTGGAACTTCTTTGCCTCTTGCACTGGTCTCAGAGTGACACTGTCTGCTAAAAGTGCAGAAAGCTTGAAGAGTTTTACATTCTTCTGTAGTGCAATCCTTAAAAATCCCAGAGATTAGTGCCTGATCACTTTTGAAAAAAAGTAGACATTTTACCTAGCCCAGGGGTGCCAAAGTCCTTCTGGCCACTCCTACCTTCCACCTCAGAACAGAGCTGCCCTGGAGTTAGGCCTTTCACCTTGGAAAAGTCCCATTGTGGCAACGTTCTCCAGCCAAAAAAAGTACAGGGGGTGTTGTACTTCCAGCAGGAACCACCATCCATCCATCCATCCATCGGTCCGAGGACACGGAGTCAGGAGTTCCAACAACAAAGCTTGAATTTGGCAATCAAAACTGGGTTGGCTGCACCCCGTAGCTAGATTTTCTACCTAGTCTAATAAAGTAAAGCACCTTTGGATTAAAAAATACATTAAGCTTAACAGCAAGTGGACGTCTCAGTTTTGTGGTTCGATCTCCGTCGCTCTCCATGGCTTTGCAGCACGGCGGTGCCAGCTGGGGAACCCTCAGTCTGTGGAGTCCAGGCTTTCCGAGGGAGGGGCGTACTTCAGCCTGAACGTACCTGGGACAGGGACAGGGACACAGGGTTACACACCACTCACCTCCCACAGCTCCCCAAAGCCACCTGCTGCTTCTCACACGTGGAGTGCATCTCCCTCGGGTGGAGATTTAGGGCTGGCATGGCTTTGTTTCATGGAATCGCTGAATCTCACAATGGTTTGGGTGGGAAAGGACCTTAAATATCAACCAGTTCCAAGCCCAACACTTTCTACTATCCCAGGGTTGCTCCAAGCCCTGTCCAGCCTGGCCTTGGGCACTGCCAGGGACCCATGGGCACCCACAGCTGCTCTGGGCACCTGTGCCAGGGTCTCTCCACCCTCACAGGAAGAGTTTCCTCCCAATATCCCATCTAACCCTGGCCTCCTTCAGCTTAAAGCCATTCCTTCTTGTCCTGTCAGTCTGTGCCCTTGTAAAAAAATTGTCAGACTTTAGATGGGAATTTAATTAATGAAATTCAACTTAGAAAAAATCAGTCTGCTGCATTTCTGAAGTTCTCCCACTCGGGACTGACGAGGCAGCAGCTCTGCTTCCCCCGGCCACTACCAAAACATTTGCCACAGGAATTCCACTCAGTATTTACCTTTTTCCTGCTGTAAATTGAAGCCCAACACCTGACACTCGTTAATTTATGGTGTTCAAACTGTTGAGACCACACAAAAATGAATCCAGGTAAAGGCTACAGACAAGGCACGATGTCAAATGGAACCTCAGTGCTCTTCAGTCAGAGCTTGTGTTTAATTTTTTAACCCACACCACTTTCAGATTATCTCAACATTAAGATAATCAAAATAAACCAAAAAAATGGGACTAAAAGGTACTCTTGGTAAAGTAGCATTTCTCTTGTAGCTGTTTCCCACCTGGAATTAAGGATTCAGCTCTCTCCTGCAGAAGCCTGTGCTGTAAGTATGTAAGCAACATGTCCTATAAAATAATTACAGCAGCAAACAGGACCTTCAGGAGGGTTTGAACAGCAATTCTTCATTTAGATTATTGTGTTGGGCAGGAAGGGAAGAGGAACAGAGATTTCAATTTGCAAAATTTCAGGGGAACTTGCAATAATGACCGAAGCTGACCTGGCTGATAAGGCAGAAGCAGCAACAGCAATTCTGCTGCAACCTGTCCACAGCACCTCCCTCCCTTCCTTGGTACTTCTTCTCTCCCTAAAAAACAGTGCCAACCCCACAGAGCCCACCTGAGGCCTCACCTGGGTCCTCCTGATGGGGCTGCCTACAATTTACCCACAGCTCAGACCACCAACTTTTAATCACAAAATATTTTTTTACGAGCCAGCGACTCCAAGACGCCATCAGACCCCGGGGGCAGAGCTCAAGGCCACACCCTGTGCATCCCCCCAGACTTTACCTTGCCGATTGAAATCCATGGGCGGCTGTTTGCAGTCCTGAGCTCTGTGCCCGCTGGCCCCGCAGTTGTAACACGAGAGGTTCCCGTTCTTTTTGTGACTCGACCCGTTGCCGTTGCCCATCATCCCCTGGGCCTGGTACACCCCGGCCGTGCCCGCCATGAAGTTCTGCATGGGGGGCACGGCGAAGGTGGACTGTCCGGCCATCACCGAGTCGGGGGCCAGGCCGCTGTTGTAGGCCGTGTGCACCACGGGGAAGGTGGTGCTGCTGTTGTACTGCTGCGTGTTGATGTAGCCGTTGCTACACAAGGGGTTGAAGGGTAGGAAAGGGAAAGTAAACATGGAAGGTCCTGAAAAGGGGTGCTGGAAATAGTTGGCGTAGCTGACGGTCATGCCGCTGGAGCCGCAGTTGCCGCTGCAGCCGCAGGAGCTGCAGACCATGCAGCCGGGGGGCTGCGGCGGCGGCTGCTGGTGGTGGTGGTGGTGGTGGTTCTGGTTGGGGACGGGGACGCTCCCGGCCGAGCCACCGCCGCTGCTGCTGCTGCTACTGCTGCTGCTGCTGCTGCTGTAGAAGTTGTTGTCGGCGCCGGAGGAGAGCGTGGGGCTGGAGCTGGGCGCGGGGCAGCTGGGCAGGTTGGCCATGGTGGTGAAGGACGGGGACGGGTGGCTGCTGGAGGAGGCCGCGTTGCTGTTGGCGCAGAAGCTGCCCTGCATGGGCGCCACGGGCACGCTGCTCATGGCAGAAAAGGCAACTTTGGTGTTGGCTGTGTACAGAGCAGTCCGGGGGTTGATTATTGCAGGGGACACTGTTATTTGCATATTACTGGAGCAGGAAGTCTGTCCGGCCATGGCGGAGTCGGTGGGAAGAGAGGACGACACCAGGAGTTTGATAGGTGGACGAGCCACGTGGAAGACTGTGCTGGACGTCACCGTGGCAGCAGTGCTCGTCTCCACTATGAGTCCTGGCTGCTGGGCTGGTTTGATCACTCTGTCCAGAGTGGAAGCGTGGACGACTTTGGTCCGAGGCCCAAAGTTCATGGTGGACGTGGGGGAGCTGTTCTCGGCGCCTCCCGACAGCACCTGCAAGGGCTGGTGCGGAGAGGACGCGGACATGACGTCCACCACGGCGTTCCCAAAGCCCTTTTCCATCTTGATGCTGCCCCTCGAGCCGGGAGACACTTTATTCCTTTCTTCCAAAGACAAGAGGGAGTGCACGGAGGACGAGAGCAGCTTCATGTCTGCGGAGCCGCGCTCCGCTTTGTGCACGGAGCCCAGCATGCGGATGGGGGTGATGTGGGAAGGGCTTGGGGACAGCATCTGCATGGGCAGCGCGTGGTGGCCGGCGGGGCCCGAGCCGGCGTCGTTCTGCACGGGCAGCACCTGGGCCGTGGGCCTGGCCGAGCTCGAGGGGAAATGGTTCAGCAGCATCACCGGCTTCTCCTTGTCCGAGGCGTCCAGGTGGAGCTCCAGGCCTGGGGAGAGAGGAGCTGTGAGGGCGGCCCTGGGCACGGCACGGGGCACGGCTGGGGGGCTCTGCTTACGTCTCTCGTTCTCCTCGGCGCTGTCCGAGCTCTCCTCCCGTGCCTGGATCCCCATGGGGCTGGAGCTGGAGCTGGAGTACTCGGAGGAGCTGCCCTCCCGGGGCAGGGGGTGGGCTGGCTGATCCACGTCCACTCGCAGCTCTGCAGGGACAGGGGACACGGAGGTGACACTGCCAGCACCTCAGGAGAACGCAGCCACGCTCAGGGTTTACAGGGACACATCAGAGGTGGAACAGCCCAACCAGAGCAGCTGCTCATCCCCAGCAGAGCCATGGGAAAAAATCACTTTTTATTGCCCCCAACAATCAACGAAATCAGACTTTTTGCTTGCCCCCTGTTAAGCTGATGGCTTTTGGAAGATAAAGCTTTTTGGGGAAGAAGCAGCCCAGGAATGAGCAGAGCCTTGTGCAGGCAGAGCTGAGCACTGCAGTGTCCCCTGCTCCCCTTACCTGCGGCGTGGTTGCCCCGGATACCCTGGATAGGCCCCACGTGGGAGGTGGGGGGAACCCTGGCCACCCCACTGCTGGTCACTGAGGAAGGTGTGGAGGGGTTTAGGCACCGTTTCTCTGATTTCTCCCTACAGGGTGAGAGAGAGGAGCATGAGGAGACAGAAACTGGCTACAACACAAGCACAAAGAAATCGGTTTCTGAATGAACCCAAAGCAGACAGAGCCCATTGAACAATCCACTGATGCTGGGCTCATTTCAAATGGAAACACTTGGAAATCACATCCGTGCTGACCATAACTGCCAGCAGTTAGGGCTGGACTATTTGCCATCTGACTACACCACTAGGCTCTTATTTGTGCAGGGTAAAACATCACCAAACCCTGACTGAACTCTAAAATTCTATCACATATTATGTCAGCACATCCCAAACCCAGCCCTGCACACCAAACCCAAAGAGAAAACAAACACAGTCCCAAGTTTTCCTTTTCCAAACAAACTCTGGAAAAACTAAGATTGGAAAACTAAAAACGCTGCCAAGGAGCTCTGACAAACGGGCAGAGATTTGGATTTCTAATTGCTTTTTAAGGAACAGCAGTAGCTGCAGAAATAAACACTCCCCTGTAAGTGGAGATGCAAAAACCAGGACAATCTGTTGCATCAGTGTCCCCAAAGGGCTGTCACAGCTGCCTGAGGTCAGCTGAGGACACTGAGGGTGTCCCCTCATGGGACACTGAGGCAGCTCCCAAAGTAGCTGTGCTCCATCCACATGGACTGGAGCCAAAAAACTGGCACTTCCTAGGAAAAAAACGGCCTGACTTTGGGAGTGCATCCCCTGGGCCTGCAAACCCAACAGCTCCCATCAATGTCAAGTGCATGGGAAGCCCAAAAATTTTGCAGTAACTGTGACATGAGTTTAAAAAAGCCTAAACTCAACATGTATATTTTGTAGATTTAAAAATTCGGTGTCGTTATCACAACCCCGAATGGGTGGCAGGAAACCAGAAAGTACTAAATACTGTTTAGTAATGGAGATAATAATCATCCATATCTCTAGGTGGGTTTGTGGTCTGGGAAGCAAAAACCACTGTAAAATTTGCATTTTTTTTGACCTTAAATGAAGTTTCCCCCAGCCCTTACTTACTTCTCCAGCTCTAGTTGGGTCTTGAGCTTCTTCTTTGCTCCCATGGTGAGGGACTCAAACTTATTCAGATCTTCCTCAGTAAGACTCAGAAACTTGGAAAGAAAAAAGTTTAGCTTTATAACCTGGAATATTCTTATTCCCATTTTCAGTGAAGAGTCAACTTAAAAACCATTTTTAAATTCAAAGACACTCTCTACTCCAGTTTTCAATTATAGTGTAAAAGGGAAGTGTGGGGGACTGGCATGAAAGAAAGAACACCTGCAGATTTAATTTAATTAGGAGCGTGCTTGTATTAACCAGTCACAATAAAGATAAAATCACTAGTGTACATATTAAAATAGAATTAAATTAAAATAGAACTTGGTGCTATCAGTGAATTTAAGGACCTTAAAAAATCACTCCAGTTTCCCCAATGTGTCATTTACCACAGAAGTGCAGTGGAAAATATATACCAATAGTAAATTTAACAATAAAGTATAGAAATAAAGACATTTAATTATAATGTAATTAAAATCAAAGCCAGTGAAGTATGCATAATAATATTTGCTTTTTTAAAATAGACTGGAATACAGAGTTTTATTACTGCATTAAAGAAAAAAAAAAACAAAACCAGTGTATTTTGCTTCTTATAATGAAGAAAATGAAATCAGAAGACTCTGGTAAGAGATTGAAATTAAATCCATAAAATATTCCCTAGCCAGCACAAAGCTCAGGCCAAGCCCTCCCTCCACTGGAGGGCGTTCCAGGCCAAAAGACAGAGAACAAGGAATCTCCTACTGGAGCTTGGAAAACGCTCAGAAACCTTGTTTAGATAAAACCCAGCACACACAGGTGTTATTCGGGACTCTTACAATGCAAAGACATGAGAGATGATTTCTCCACAGGAATTTCTGCAGCAAACAAACCTCACTCACTCACGTTCACAAATCTCACTCATGTTCATATTCATGCCACGAGTCTCTGAAAATCTATTTCTTAAAACGAGGATAACCGAATATTTTGAGGAGAAAAATCAACCAAGATGCAGAAATCGAGAGAAATCAACAAATTTAGGTATCTCCTGCACACAAAGGGATGTCCAGGGAGCCAAGCAGAGCTCCTAAGGCAGCATCCAAGCTGGATCTCTGAGCATTCCACGAGGAAGCCCAGGAGAAGCAGCAGCTGTTGGACAGCCCCGGACACAACACAGAGTGAAAGCAGCAAGAAGGTTTTCATCAATTCATTATTGCTTCCACAAAGTGCAAACCTCCCCAGCACGTGTCAGAAGCTTGTGTGATCCTCACTGCAGATGTTCCCAGCCTGGAGAAGGTGGGGACAATTCAAAAGCTGGCTTGCTTCTCCTCATTTCCTGCCCTACCTTTTCCATGGTGAGCTGTTTGAAGACGGGGTAATACTTGTGCAAGCGCAGCTTCCTGAGCCAGTCCAGGATCCCGTTTTGCTCCTGTGTCTGAGGGGTCTGAGGGCTGGAAGACATCAGCATGGCTGGGGAGGAGGTTTCCAGCTGGGAGCGATAGCCCAGCGAGGAGCCGGCGCCTCCGGAGTGGGAGCAGTGGGGCAGAGACACGGGAGCAGCAGCCGAGTGCTGGACGTGGTTCTGGGAAGCCTGAATTCCAGCCACCCCACATATAGGTCTGGAAAACAGCAACAGGGTTGGGGTTTAGCACCTTGGATCAGCTGTGTCACTCAGAGTTCAGCTGCTGTGGACACAGAAATTGGGATTTTTCTGTCCACAGAGACACAGGATTTTGGGAGAAATCGCTCCCGTTGGAGCCAAGGTATGGATTTGTACCTGCCCTGTTCCACGGCTCAGTGAAACAGGGCAGTTCTGGCAAAGGGTGGAATTGATCTTCACCTCACAGAGTTTTCCTTCAGTAATCACAGATATTAAATATTCTGCTGCCTCTCTGCGATTTAAAAAAGCTTTTGATGAAACGGCCTTTGCATTACTAAAAAGAAGTGAAGATGCCCAAATATAATCCTATGGAAAAATTTCATCTTTCCATATGGAAGTGGCAAAGGAAGCCACAATATTTGCTCCTTGAAGCGGGCCTGGGTTTTGTTGGAGGACATGAAAATTGCCTCTTAAGAGAGTGAGTTGTAAACAAGAGAAATATTTCACCTTCCAGATGTTCCCAGCGTAGTTCCTACTTTATATAGGGAGGGGTTGCCAGGATCTGGAAACAAGGAACAGAGTCACAAACGGCATCAGTTTATGAAATGTAGCACACAAAAAAAATATTTTTTAAACTTTATTTCAACTCACTTGAGCTCTGAAGTTGCTGTGAGGGAGATGAAGTGCTGAAGAACTTCCTGACGTGGTCGTTTTTCACCACATGGGAAGGGAACGGGGCCAGGTACCTGCAGCAAACAAAGCCCCTGCCCTGTTAGGGCCTCCCAAATCCATCAGGACTGCACTCTGGACAAGAGACTTGGAAATTAGATTTGAAATTTAAAAGCTGAAACACACCACACAATTCTGGAAATTTATGGATATTCTTATTCTTAATACCAGACCCTGTTACTCCTGGGTTGTTTTCACTCTGGTGAGTGTTTCGGCAAAGCTGCCTCATTTACGAACCCTGAACACTTCTAGGGCAGAAAATGTTCAAATGTAAACTTGAAAATCGCTTTTCAAATGCAGGAACCTGAGGAATATAAAATAAGAGATGGATCTGTTATTGAATTTCCTCCTCTTGGAGATAAACAGCAGATGCAGAGTCTGGCAGTTTAGGGAAAAACTTCTGTCACGTTCTCCCTGTGTCTGTCTGAAGGGAAAAGAGCCCTTCCAGCAGCATTCCAGGGCTTGAGGGGCCTGTGGGAGGCTGCAGAGGGACAAGGGGTGGAGGGACAGGACAAGGAGGAACAGCTTTGAGCTGGAAGAGGTGGATTAAGAGGGGATATTGGGGAGAAATCCTTCTCTGTGAGGGTGGGCAGGCCCTGGCACAGGGTGCCCAGAGCAGCTGTGGCTGCCCCTGGATCCCTGGAAGTGTCCAAGGCCAGGCTGGACGGGCTTGGAGCAGCCTGGGACAGTGGAAGGTGTCCCTGCTCACGGCAGGGGTGGAACAGGATGAGCTTTGAGATCCCTTCCAACCCAAACCACGCTGGGATTCCATGAAAAAACACCCATCTCCCAAAAAACTTGGCACCTCCACACACCCAGAGGTGCTTCCCAGCTGGAAACCCCAGAGTTCACTGCTGAATTTCACAGCTGAGCAGCACCTCGGAGCAGCTCCTTCCCCGAGCTCTGGCAGTGCAGTTGCTGCTCCATTAACCCAGATTTGGAGAGGCTGTTGTTCCCAAACAGCAGCCACACACATTCCCTGCAGCCTCCCAAATTCTCCTTGCAGCACAGCAAGGGAATGGGAATGCTGCTTTGCCATGAAAAATAATCCAGGCATGCACCTGCTGGCTGCTGCCTATGGAAAACCAATAAAAGAAGTGTAAAGGAGAAGCTCTAATAAAGTTAATTAATATTTTAAAGTGTCATTTCATTTTATAATAATATCACATTAGGACCAGAATAATGTTAATATTACAATAATCTCATTTTGTGTAGATAAAGACAGCAGCAGCTGAAAAGAATTTAAGTCACTCCCAATTTTATTGGAAAATCAGATTTAGAAAGAGGAACCTGATGTGATCTGCCACAGATTATGGTATTTAAAATACTGGTTTATATTAAATAATGGCCAGATGATTTGGGATAATTTGAGGAGGTATAAGCTAAGGCTTCGAAAATTTCTTAGCTGTTAAAGGCTTCCAAAAATGTAATAATTTATCTAAATACATATCTAACTTTTTAAAATTAAAGCAAAATAAACACCACAATGACCTAAAACAACTGAGAAAATAAAAACTCTGTGAAAGGGTAAAAAAAAAAATCCCCACAACCCATTCCTCAGTACAGATGGGTGAATATTCAGGCTTCTATTTTTTTTCCTGAGTTTTGAGCAGTTGTTTTAAGCAATTCTGGTTATTTTTGGGTCCAAAACAAACTTTTGCAAAGCCAGTGATCCTGTATTTGTTCTTCACAAGGAATGAGGAAATATCAATTCTCCAGGAAGCTAAATACAGAATATTATTACCATCTGTATTTCTGAAGAAAGAATTCCTGAAAAATTGTTATGCACCGGAATTAATGGAACATCAAGGAAAAAAAAAAAAAAGCTTAGGATTAGGCTCTAATTTCTTTGAAGTAATTTAGATTATGGAGATAATATTTCTATTTCCTGTTTTTTTTTTCTTTTTCTTGGTGAAAGAAGCCAAATGTCAAAATAAAACCCCCACAAAATCCCAGCATACCTCAGGTCTGATTCCAGGTCCATGTGGTTCCGTTCCAGGTAAAAGGAATCTGGACCAGCTAAGCAGGGAATGAATTTCTCCAAGTTTTCCTCTGGATACAGCTGAGACAGCTAAAGGGGGAGGATATGACAAATTAAAAGTGAAAAGAAATCTTGTTATTTCTATGAGATTCAAGCCACTACCAGTTATAAAACAAATATTTTATTGAAATTCAATCTGAATTAGCTTGGCACATTTTGAAAAGTATCATTGAACAAAATCAGAGAGAGGGACAAAATATTTTTTTTTTATTTTCAAAGTGTTTTTCTTATCATCTTTACCTTTGAAATAAATTCAGTCACTTCAGCAGAAGATTTGGTTACCAACGTCAACGAAGAATCAGACCACAAGACCTTGGGGAGGAGCAAGAAGGATTTGCTTTAGTAATTAATTCAATTTGATTCCTCAAAATCCAGTAATTGGTATCAACTGTCCCTCACAGATGTTGTGATGAGTGGCATCAATAAGGAAACACTTTTATTTTTATTTTTTTTTGTTGTGCACAAGGACAGGACCGCTGCCCAATTCTTGCTGGTTTTACATTTAACAACTCCTCTGGATGCCTGGAAAAGCCCCTCAGAGTTTACACAGCCCTTACACACTGCAGACATCCAGAGTTAAGCAAGCAACCACGGAGTAATGGAATTTTTTTTCCCCTCATTATTGTTAAAGAAAACAGCTGGTTTGTAGGATCTGCTTTCCAACAAGAACGGCTCCCCTCACACAAGGCTGCCTATTGCTAATTAATCAACTCCATATGCCACAAGAAATTGGGAATGGCAGCAAAAAAAAACAAAACCAGGCAAAACCTCCCCAATGAAACCTGCAGCTCCTGCTCCAGACTCCATCTTGTCCATGCCCTAAAAAAAAAGGGAATATTCAGTATCTCCTCCCACACAAACAAGTCACGACATCCTTGGATCTTGAAGCGTTTATTGCTTGGGAGATGAAGTTTAACTGAGCCAAAAATCAGCATTTCTTGGCTTGAGGAAAATCACCACGAGACAGACCAGGGATGAATCCCTGTGGATCCAAAATATTCATTGGAGGAGTCTGGGAGGCATCTGGATCCATAGGGGAAGGAGCTGGGTGGGTGTTTCGGGATCACAGAGCAGCCTCTCACATGACATTAGTTTCAATGACAACTCCAAACATACACAAAGTTTTTCCAGCCATCCAAAAGCTGCCAAAAAGAGCGGGGAGAGGATTTCAAAATATATTACATAAGGGAGGAATTTCCTCTCAGCAGAGCTGTTACACAAAAAAAAAAAAAAATAAAAGAGGAGGGGAGAAGAAACGAAGACAGAAAAACTTGAGTGGTTTTACCACTTTTTGTGGGTTGTTTTGGTTTTTTTTTAAGTTTGTGGTAAATAAATATTTTTTTTAAATTCACAAGAAATTTCAGAAAGTACAGGAAAATCTTTTTTTTTTCTAGTTCTGTAATAATCCAGCAATTGTTATGACTTCTGTTTTGACTTGAATTTTCAATACTTATAAAACAATAACGTGAACTGTAAATGAGGGGAACAATAGCACTGCAAACACTAAATTGTTCCTTCCATTGACCTGCTATTCCCAAGCTCCTGAACAGAAGAAAACCATTCCATAATTGGGTTTTTAACCCAGCAAACAGCAATTTATCAGCTCAGCTGAAGTCTCTGCTCTTCCTTCAGTTCAAGCTGTTGAGGCAAACACTGGGTACAGTAATTTCTGTTATTTATAGAAAAATTTGTAATAGGAAAAGAAGTTTCACGAGATCTTAATTGGAGTGGAGACAACTGCAGGCTTCATACAGGGTTTGAAAAGCCCTTGGAAAAATCCTGCCTGTGATTGATGACATTTGGAACAATTGGGGATTCAGGAAATTTGGGACATTCTCCATGAATCCAATCCTGCCGAGGTTAATGCTGCCAACAATCCCAACAGATGTTGAGCTGATGCTCAGCCCTGGCTGGGAGTTTTAAGGAATAACCTGGTGAAACTGTGGATAATTGGGATTCTCTCCCCTGGTTCCTTTTGGGTTCTCCATTTCTCACCCCTGGCTTTAGCTCATTAAACAAACCAAAGGTGTTTTCTGGGTTCTGCATCCCAAATTTTGGAATACTTTGTTCCAGCTGGGAGAAAAGCAGCCAGCAGCACCCAGCTCCATCCCTGCCATTCACCCCAGGTTTCATGGGATGAACTCATCCCTGCAGCGGAACTGGGAGCAGAACCCAAGCTCCAGAGGCTGCGTCAGCCCGGGGGGAAGCTGCTGCTGCTGTGGTGTGTGGTGAACCACACTCATTCCACAGCACTGCTCTCACTTCCACTGGCAGCCAGGCTGCCTCCAGTTCACAGACAGCAGTTCCTGCTCTGCCCTTCCTGCTGGATTAACACCCCCCCCTTTGCTGGGAAGGATTGCTATTCCCTTTGGAAAGGTTTTTAGACCATTGTGAAAGTCCCCTTCTAGTCAACTCCCCCCAACTCTTGCTCCCCAGAGTTTTCCTCAAGCCCTGAAGAATTTCCAAAGCTTTTCTGTACCAACCTTTTGGAACCATATCCCACAGGCTCCCTCCCTGCCTCTTTCCAGCAGCTGTGCCCTCAGAGCCCACATTGTTCTTTGTTCAGATTAAGACTTAAATTCTCTCTGGTTTCTGCATTCCAGCAGAAGAATGGACATTGGATATAGAGATGGATAACCATCCTGTAAGTGTGGGATCGTATTTCCCCCTAAATAAACACTGCCAAAATTTCCTGCATTAAAATTTCCTGGTTTTTTTGCCAATCCTCACATACCAACCTTTGCATCATTCACAGCCATTTCTGACTTTCAAATCATTGATTAAAAACTGTCAGTCCCAAAGGAACTCTGCTTTCCCAAAGGATTTTTGGGGTCCAACAACAAAGTTTGAGAATTTCCATAACTCCTCCTTAAGTATTATCCTCCCCTCTTTCACAGGAAAGGAAACCCAAACTTACCTCAAAGGAATACTCAACATTTCTTTCATTCTTCTTGTGTGCCAGCCCCTTTAATTCCACTTTTTCAACACTCACTATGGAAAAACAAAGAGAGAAGAAGAATGAGGAGGATATTCCTAAATACAGGCAGAAGTGGTGACTTTTGGGAAGTGCCAGGCTTTGCTCTGAGAACATCCCATGACCTGTGGAGGTGTTCCAGGTGCCCAGCTCCAACTTCCTCCCTCAGGAATCCTGGTACCCCCACTTCATTCTATTTTCACTCCCAGCCTTGGGAAAGCTTCATTCCAAGCACTTTCAACCCAAATAATCCACTCCAAGCAAAGCTCTCATCACCCCACTCGTCACTGTAACAACAAACACACCACACACACATGGAATTATCTTCCTACATCAAGGAATAAACACCATCCCTCCCAGGGAAATTGGGCTGAGGAAGAAGTCTCCATGTTTTCAGGGCCTGGTTTTACAAGTTCTGTGTGGTTTCATGGCTCTGTTGACATCCTGACTCCTCCCTTCCTGCAGTTTCACAGAAAATTTCAGCCTCCATCGGAATAAGGTGTAAGTAAAACCAGGATTTGAGTGTGGCAAGGATGGAATGCCAGGACAGGTCACTGCCTCTACAAACACAATCTTACCTATCAGATATTTGATGTGCTGATTTCTTGGAGACTCCCAAGACACCCACATCAGGAACTCACCATGAAAAACCTGTATTTCTTCGACTTTCTATTCTCTTATAAATTCCTCCAGCCTCATGGGGATACGCAAATGGATTTTTTCTTACAAAAAGCCAATTTACACTGGTTTAAAACCACAAAAGCAGAATTATCCCAATCCAGAGTCACTAAGATTTTACCTGAGTGACAGGTGCCTGAAGGGACACATGGTGTGTTTTCACTGAGCAGCCCTAACAAGCAGAGCCCAGAATTCTGTCACTTTATTTCCATAGAGAATCACCATTTACAAGCTGTTTACCTGTTTCCAGGACTATTTATTATTAACTTTTTGTTATCAGCAAGACTCAAACCAATGCTTATCACATGGAACTTCCTCTTAAGTGCCCAACAAAACACTGCAGTGAAGTTACAGAGCACCATTGCAACACAGACCTGGCTTGTGTCACCTCCCTTGTCCCTGTCCCCAGGGAGGCTCCACCCAAGGCCACCCTCTTGCCCATCTGGAGCTTGAGTTGCCTCTGATTCCCAACAGTTGTGGCCTGAAGGTTTCCTTGTGACCTTTTCCATGTTTTGTTGTGTCCTCAGAGAATCCCAGAATGATTTGGGTGGGAAAGGAGTGTAAAGCTCATCCACTTCCAACCCCAACACCTTCCACTGTCCCAGGCTGCTCCAAACCCCATCCAGCTTGGCCTTGAGCACTTCCAGGGATCCAAGAGAACCCAAAGCTTCTCTGTGCCAGGGTCTCAGCACCCTCACAGTCAAGAATTCCTTCCCAATATCCCATCTAAATCCACCCTCTGGCAGTGGGAGCCATTCCCTGTGTCCTGTCCCTCCATCCCGTGTCCCCAGTTCCTTTCCAGCTCTCCTGGAGCCCCTTTGGGCCCTGGAAGGGGCTCTGAGCTCTCCCTGGAGCTTTCCCTTCTCCAGGTGAGCACCCCCAGCTCTCCCAGCCTGGCTCCAGCCCTTGGAGCAGCTCCATGGCCTCCTCTGGACCCATTCCAGCAGCTTCTCACATTGGGAATCCCAGAGCTGGATGCAGCTTTGCAGGTGGGGTCCCAGGGGAGCTCAGCAGGTCCTGTTCATTTACAGACGTTGCCACCTGGGTCTTGGTTGCTTAAAAACCTTTTCTTTGAGTCATATTTGCAGTGAAAATTTTGAGAGCCCTCAAATTCAGCTCTACAGATGTTTGTGCCTGTCTTCACATGGAGAAAATGAACATTCCTGTTCTGATCCTCACAACTGTTCCTCCTCCATGTAATTCCCAATTACAATTACATCAATCCCTGGGCTTATGAATAATGTCAATTCATTACTTACTGCTTTCTCCTGCACATTTTGCTTTTTGGAGAGGTTTGTTCCTTTCAAAAGATTTCACTGGGTTTCTCTCACGCTTCTGAAATGATTTTGTGCCACATGCTGAGCACCACAGGGATAAATCTGCTCACCAGACATGGCTGAGCCATCCAGAGAATATTTAGTGGCATGAAGGTTTGAACATGAAGATCTGAACACGCAGAAGGTTAATTAAAAAAAAAAAAATCTACCTCAGTACATCTATTTAAGAGAATTCATGGCGCCCTGAGTTGTGATCACAGCTAAAATAAACTGAATATTGATTGAAATTGTGAGTACTACAGGACTGTAATGAGAAAGAATGTGTAAAATGGGCACTGAGGGAGGGAATGTGGTGAAGCAGCTGAAGGATGAGCAAATAACTTGCAGAAATCCTGGTGTCAACTGCTGCAACATCTGGTTTTGAAAAACACAGCCAGTGTTACGCAACATTTGTTGTTTATAGCAAACCCAGCATCGCTTTTCTGCCACTGTTCTTATCGTTTGGCATTTCTAAAGGATTCAAATCTCATCTCTTCCAGTCATTCATTTTTCATCTCCAGCAATTCCAGCAGAATTGGATTACTCAGAGACATAAAATCAAGCTATTCCTGTTTTACACTGTGCGTTAATAACAAACCTTAAATCACCCCTGGATTTTGTGGTGCTGACAGTGCCACAACCTCTTCTTGCTCAACATCTGAGCTGAACTTGCCCAGTGAATAAAATCCACTGCAGTGAAATTATCCATGGAAAAGGATTGCAATTAGAAAAAGGGACCTTTAGGTAAAGATTTTTGCCTTGTAAGGTTAGAGGAAATGCATCTCAGTGTCCTGCAAGACAGGCTTTAGGGACAACCAACTGGGTAATTCCTAATATTACACAAAGAGCTCCAGGAATTTTCTCCCAGCTAGCTAAATTACCATGAAAAATATCACTTGCCTAAAGAAATCTTGTTTAATTTATCAAGTTGTATGTTTGTGCTCTGTGGCCTCTCACCTACTCTGTGTGTTGTTTAACTTCTGGTTGGTTTTATTAAAAGAACCTTCCTAAACCTACCCTGAAGCTTAACTTTATTCCATCAGTGATACAGAACTCCAGAAGAAAAGGTGACATCCACCAAGTACAAAGGAGGGAAAAAAAAGGATTTTTATTTACAGATTTTACTCTCAAAAGCTCAAAGAGCTGACTTTACTCAGTATCCCAATAAATGAGTCCAGGAGCAGAAAAACCTTTGTACAGAATTAAGGACACATGATACTGATGGCTTTTCAGGATGCTGAATTCAGCAAAACTCCAACTTCCCAACCCAGGGGATACAAAAAAGTTAAAAGTTTCTAATTCAGGAGATTCCCAGAGTATATTTGCACTGGCAAAGGGGCACACAAGGCTTTTTGCCGTGGAGATTTATCCATAAATAGCTGGGAAATTCCAGCAGGTAAGTGGAACAGCTGGATGAGATCCCCAGGAAAGGGGGAGAGGAAAACAAAGGGGGTTGGAGAAGCTCAGGGCTGTAGGAGAAGCTCCAGCAAGGCTTTGGCACCCTCAGTGCTCCCAATATCTTCTGGCATCACCCCTTAAGGGTGTTTTTTAAGAAAAAAATTTATTATTATTATTATTTGCTGCTTTCTTTAAACACAAGAGAAGCATTTTCCATGTAGTTTTGAAGTCTATTTCATGGTATCCAGCATGGAAGGCTGAGTGTGGAATACTCCAGCACTGAGGCACAGCCAGGAATCAGAGCCAGGACGGGAGCGACGTCACCTCGTCTCCTTTTCCAACACTGCCTCCCACCCCCTGCCCCAACATCCAGGGAAAACACATCCAGGGAGCTTGAAGACATTTTATTCAGGTCTGGTTTCCTATTCCAGCTGGGGATTTTCACCCAGAGCATTTCTCATCTGCTGGGTTCAGTGCTTCTGTGAAGGGACACACAATTCCCTCCCTCTGCTCATGACCAGGTGTTGAACCCTCTGGATTTCTGGCCTCCCCCTCCAAAAAAGCAGGAGCTTGGATCAACTCCTCTTCCTAAAATGTCAGCAGCTACACAAAGCAAAAGGCCAATTCCAACCCCTCAGGATTTGCCATTCCTGCCTGGCCAAGGGCAGGGTAAAACCTTCACTGGATGCAGCAAGGGCAGAAGAGATTTTGGGAAGCCACCTCAATATCTCATCAGATATCGATCTTTTTATAATTCCCTCTTTACAACTTCTGGATCCATCCGAATAAAAGGATTAGATAGATCACTGACTCAATCCAAACGGAGAATTTTGTGCTCCTTTTACTGAAAAAAAATAAAGTAATTCAAGATAAGTCAGGAGTGTTGATTGTGGCCCAGCCCTTTTCCATAAAATCCAGTATTTCACCACTCCCTACCTAGTGGATTTCCTTTGATTAAATCCCTGCGTGCAGGATCAGTTTGTGTGGGATGTAGCATGGAAATGCCACTCTCCAGGTGGCAAAATCTGAGCCTCCTAAAACTGGGTTGAACATCTTGGTTCGTGGTACTTGACCAAAAACAGCAGAAAGGCTGCAAGTTATTTTTAAGCTGGAAGAAAAAAAACAAACCCTAAGTAAAATCCTTTCTATAGGAGGCAATAATCATAAATCATGCCTCTGGACTAAAAGATTTATTAAATTTTCATTCATGGGAAGAGGCATCAAACAAAACTGGGTTTGTGCTGAAAAAGTGGAACAAAAGGGATCTCATAAAATCCTTTCCACATCCCTGTTTACACAGAAGGGGGAAGAAATGCAGCACCACCACTTTCACATGGCATCTCCTCTTTGTGCTGAAGAAATGCTTCCAAAGCAGCATTACCCAATTCCTGCTGCCCGTCAGATGCCAAAATCTGGGAACAAAATCCCACAGAGGCTCCCCACAACCCCACCAGGATTTATATTCCCATACATACAGGCAGGAGGGAAGGCAAACAGAGAAAAGGAGTTTATTTGCCACATGGAGAGCACATTCATGGCAACAAAACACCAGAAACTAAAGGGGTTTGTGGGGTTTTTGTTTGGGTTTTTTGACTGCTTTTAAGTATCTGCTTAAAACAGAGGGGGTTTTGGCTGTTTTGCAGAAAACTTCCTGCTTTCACTTTTTAAATCTAATTAAGATTTTTATCCAGGTTATGATAGGGAAAGAAAAAATTCAGGATACCCTCTTGTTCCCAGCACACACACTGATCCTCTCCTGAACAAACAAGGGCTACATTTTCTCATCACTAAATTTTATTTCCCTGTCTCCTGCTTCTCAAAACTTAAATTATTCTTTTACTGGAATAATGGAGGCCTGAGGAAAACCTGCAGGATTAAGTCTTAGGGTCTGAGTCTGTAGGATGAGAACTGAAATCTAAATATGATCAGCACCTTTAGGGTGTCAAGAACTTGGTGTTGGTGCCATCCCAGGATCATTTGGGTTGGAAAAGATCTCCAAGGTCATCAAATCCCACCTGTGATGGATCCTTATCTTGTCACCAGCCCAGAGTGCCACATCCAGTAATTCCCTGGACACCTCCAGGGATGGGGACCATGTCCCAGGAGCTCAGATCAGGTCAGACTCATGTTTGTTTACTACAGCTCCTCTAACAAACCACAGAATGACAATTTTACCTTCTAACTGCCCTGTCACTAAAGCCAAGGAAGAGCTGGCACTGCTGAGCTGTCCCTGAGATGATTTCAGAGGAAGATTTCCCTGGAAAAGCATCCCAAAGCCTCACTTCAAACTTCCAACCTTGCACCCAGCAGGCTCTGAACCCTCAGAATCTGGAGAAGATGGCACTGAAACCATTCAACTTGAACTCTGCTCTATTCCACAGCCAGCAAAAAACACACCTTGGTGTGTTCCATGACACATTAACTCCTGCACAAACCATTCCTCCCCAGAGATATCTAATCTGCATCAGCTGATGGGCCAGAGTCCAACTGCAGGAGAACAGGAGGTGCTCTCTGCTGTGGGAGGGCTGCATGTACAGAAACTGCTGCTGGGGAGGCAAAAAACATCAAATACACCCTTCAATGTAACTGCAGCAAACAATTAAAAGGCATAATTAACTGACAAGCCATGAGCTTGTCTACAGAGATACCAGAGGGGAAAATGCTCCCACTCAACAGCATCCAGAAGTGTTTCAAATATTCCCTTAAAAGAGAGGGGAAACAGGAGAAGAAACAAATGCTTCTTTTTGAAAATCATCTTATTTTGCTGCTTCTAGAAAAGTCAAATTTAGGAATAGATGGAGCAATTCTCTCTTTTTGAAAATCATCTTCTTTTGCTGCTTCTAGAAAAGTCAAATGTAGGAATAGATGGAGCAATTCTCTCTGCAGTTCAATGCATTGAGTTGTCACGTGAAAATGACCTTTCGTTATTGTATTAGTGAGAAGTGACATCTCAGACCTCTCCAGAAGGATAATTTATAAAGATATTAACCTGTCTTCACATCCTGCAGGGGTTATGGATGGAGAAAACACCATGTGAAGAAGCCTAGTTGGGACACCAAAGTGATCCCAAATACTTTCTGCAAATATAAAGCTGCTGCTTGCTAAGAAATACTTAAAATTGAATGTTAAGATTGAAAAAATATAAATATTTAAATTTAAAATTACTGAAATTCTACAGAAAAGGGAAGACACAATTTGAGTTGGACTCATTCTGCTCAGCCTCCTAACAGCATCCACCATCCAGTTTTCTGCTGGTATCCCTTAAAACTAAAAGTGGATGAGCAGACAACAGTTTTTCCATGGACAAGGAAAGTGCAGCTGGGAAAAAACTTGTAAGCAAACAGAACAGTTTTACTAGTTAGCAAGAAAAGTCTTCTGGCTGGCTGCTTCTCAACAGGAAAACCCTGGAAATTAAAGTTTCATGGACATAATGAAAAATTTCTGTCAGCAGAGGAAAAGCTCTCAGATCTGGCATTTTCCTGTGTGAAAAATATGGGTTCTTCCAACATACAGAATATTTAAGATCCAAACCAACACATCCCTCCACCACGAGTTCAGGTGACAAATCAATCCTGCTTTAATTGAAGAGCAAGGAATGAAGTGCAATATTCCACAGGAAATAATTACACAGCTTTTTTTAAAAAACCAAGGCCATGAGCTGAGTTTTGGCAGCCCAGAGGCAGCAATAACACACTGGGATTGTATCACTCACCCCAATCAAACCAGGAGTTTTCATGTCCCTGCTATTTTCCTCACTTTGGCTGATTTAAGCTGCCAACTAAGTGACCTTCTTATGTTTTTCCAAAACAGATATTAAAAAAAAAATTAAAAATGCCTGTGTATCTCAGCTTTTAACTGAATTCATGCATTTTTGGAGTAATCCTGAATGATCCTGTCAGCACTTCAGCCAACCACAAAAGTCACTCAACCTAAAGATGGGTTGTGCAACTTCCCTGGATTCAAAAGCTTCCCTTAAACCCCAAAGTGCCTGTGCTGGAGGCTGGAGAAAACTCCCATCTGGACAGGAAAATGGAAAACCCTGAAGAACCACTCAGCTGCTCTGAAAAATAAAAAAAAAAAAAAGGGACATGGCTTCAAACACTGTTTTGAAGGGTTTTCTTCCCAAATCCTTGAGGCCAGGAGTGCTTTGCATCCCTGCTCCCTCCTGCCATGGCCACTGAGCACACAGCTGCTTGATGAGCTGCCTTTTTTGTTTTCTTTTCTGAGGCCAGAAAAAGCTTTTGCAGAATGAAGTACCCAGAAAGGGCTGCTGGGTTGGCTGGATTTGTGAAGCAGCTCCTAAATTCGAGCACCAACACATGGCACTGGGCAGGTGCTGGGCCTGGGAACATCCACCAGGATCTGCTGCTGAAAACGTGGAATGATGCTCTGGGTGGAAAATTCTGTGCTATAGAGCCAGAAAAGGCTGCAGGAGTTTGACATCAGGGACAATCCAGCAATATATTCCTTAATTCCAACAGCCCTAACCAAGCACAGATGCAGGGAAAAAGGAATCCTGAAGGATGGGGTTTGATACCATGGCATTTTCAAGCATGATTTTAGGTAAATATGTGCAACACTGAAGGTTTAAAGGTATCCTACAACAAATTCAGAGGTATCAGCCACAGTGAGGTTCAACATATGCCCAGATTTTGTGCCTTGTGGGGCTGCACTTTTAAAGAACACCAGGAATTTCGTTTGCACACTGTATTCACTGCCTGATTCCACTTAGAACTGCAGCTAATCAACTCTTTGCATACAAGTGAGAAGTGTTAAGTTTTGAATGCAGCTCTGGACCTCATTTGCTCAGTGACTCATTTTCCTCCCCCCAGTTAGCTCAGAAACATGGAAAAGAATTCCTGCAAAAGTGACCAAACCCCAAACTCTGGGGTGAAGGGCAGCTCCAGTAACCATTAACATCCAGCCTTGTACAGGCAATTTAAATAAGCAGGCTGCCTGTGTTGAATTTATCTAACAAAAACATCTCTGAAATCAAGAGAAATGTTCAACTTTGGATATAAATAATTTTACTTTCTGGGTAAGCAAGATGCGGTTGTATATTTAGTCTGGTTTTATCTGATGGAGTGCTTATTTTATTTACTATTCTTAGAGCACTTTTAAACAAAATGTTGGCTTTGTTTCTCATTCTTAAGAGGAGCTTTGCTCATGATAGAGAAATCTCCTGCTTTTCCCCAGAAAGGATTTTCTCTGGCACACAAAATTCCCTGAGCTTCCTCAAACCCAAGGTGAGCCTCATGATTAATTCCGATCTGAAAGTTGTATTCACTACAAAATTACACATGCAAAGTCAGTTTTCCACGGAAAACTTTAGTCTTCTTGCTGAAGTGCAGCAAAGCCCAGCAACCCAGACTTCCCTAAATCCCAGATATCACTGAGGAACCAACCCAGTTCAGCTGAAGGCTTTGAAGTTCGAGGTCTGCACAGAGCAGCCGCTTGCCCTGAGCTCAGAGAGAGGATTCAAACCTCAGAAAGGAAACCAGAACGGGGAAAGAATGACACATTCAGGTGGTCACCACAGCTGGGCACCTGAGCTGGGGTTTGCTTTGAAGTCTGGAGCAGTGTCCTAAATACCAATGGACAAATTGAGTCCCACAGCAACACCCAGTGAAATAATGCACCAAAGCACCTTTGGGTGCAGCTTCAACTAACTACAAACCACCTTTGCTGGAGGTGAGGAAAATGGGAACTGAGCTAAGGGTGTTACTATCCATTAGCTTTCCTTCATCACCCAAGATTTTATTCACTTAATGACTGAATAAAGCTGATTTAAGGCCACTTAGCTAATCCTAATCCACTGCTGCTCTATTAAAACACCCCAGCCCTCACTGCATCAACCCAATCCCAACCACAGCCGCCGAGGATTTGCCCGGCACGATTTCAACTTTTAGAGTCTGGAGCAGGAGCTGAGGGCTCCATATATAAATATACATTTCTCCCAGCCCAGGGGGTGTTTGTTTTGCAGCCTGAGGGTGCAGTTTTGTAACCATATATCGGCATGGCTGCAGCCCAGAGGGAGGGGACGAGGCCGCAGCTGCTCAGCCAACGTGCCCTGGCTCGAAGGGCATCTGGTGCTAAAACACCACAGCCCCGGGATCAGATGGCTCCAAGGATTCCTGCCCCTACCCAAAGGAGTTAAGAGATTCCAACTGCAGAGAAAATGCAGCATTTTCAGTCTCCAAGGCAGATGAAGCGAGCAGCTTGCCTGGTTTGGAAGGGCTGCTCCAGGCCAGCAGGGTTTAATGCTCCTGTAAATAAGCACGTGCTGTTTGCTGCATTTTTGAGATCAGGCTCAGCGCTGGAAACTCATGACTAAGGCTGCAATAACAAGCAGGAGCAGCAAGGACAAAGTCATTTTATAGCAGCTTCGATTTTTATTTTCTAAGGAATTATAGCCTTGTTAACAACAACAACAACAAAAAAATTCTCTTAGCACGCTATGTAAAAACACCAGACTAAGGGACTCATGTGGAATAGAAAAATCCTTGAGTACAGACAGTCTTGCCAAGAGCCACAAATGCATTCAAGAGCTCAGTTCAGTGAGGAACAAATATCCCTGCACAGCCACTTCTCTGAGGTTCCCCTTTTGTGGCAATTTTCGTGTCTCTGCTCTCAGGCTTTAATATTCGTGTTCCCTTTTCTACTTCTGTACAACTCATTGTTCCTTCTTTCTGGATCCCAGACAAGATTTGACCAGTGATTCAAAGAGACAGAAGGCAAGTTCTAATTCAGCAGTTAAACTGATCTGGAGACACTACACAACCACTGGACAACTGTAACACATCTATGAAGCAAACACAGGAGGGGAAAGCCCAAAGTAGATTTTATGAATATTTGCCAGGGCAATGAGAATGCCCAGAAAGTGAGCTAAAAAGAATGGAAAAAACACCAGACCCCAGCCACTAAAAATCTCCAAGCCCTGAAGCTCTGAACCTCCAGACTCACCAGCAGATCCTTTAGCAGGGCCTACAGAATGAAACAAACTCCACTTCTAGCAAAAATCAATGTTTGAAGCTCTGGGTCCCCCACCTTCTTTTGCAATAGTTGGATATCCAGCAAATCCCTGAACTCTTTAATAACAGGGACAGGAAGGAATACAAACCAGGAGCTCTCCAAGCCACTAAGAGCTATTTCATACCTGCTGTTTTTGCAGACAAATTTCACTTATTACACTTTTCCTCGGGCCTGTTCACAAGGGGCTGACTGTAAACAACTCTGCTGGAATGACACACCTGGAATAATTCACCTCCAGGAGTGGAAAACACAACAGGGAGAAACTCCAAAGGCCCTGTTGTGTTTTCTGCCATTTCCTTTCAGCTGGGGATATTAATGATGTAATTTTAGCAGGGCTGCCCCTCTGAGTGATGGTTAAAAATAGCACCCACACCCTCCACTGATGAAATGCATCCACTCCAGGCAGGGAAGTCGTGCAGCACAGCAAGTTCTCTCCTTTTTTCCAGGGAGAGATAAAAGAACAAGCCAGAAAGCAAATGAAACATTAACCTTTTAGCTTAGCATTTCTGTGCACCCAAGAAAGAAAATTTACTTTAATCAAAAGCATTGTCTTGCATAATTACAGCCTGTGACTCCCCAGCTTAAAAGAACAAGAGAAAATGAAATTAGAAACGAAAATTCAAAGCACCTAAACAATGCCAAAGTTGACTATTTGTCCCCTCTACTTGTGTGGCACAAAGGAACAGATCAACCATATGGATCAGATCCACAATTCCATGGAATGCTGCAGGGAAGTACAAGGGACCACGTTCATAGGGTTTGGGGCAGTATCACCCCTCAAACTTCTCCCAGTTCCCACTGTCTGCAATCCACAAAGGAGATTTCAGTCTCAATTTACTCCCTAAAATCAATCCAAGGACAGCTCCAGATGCTTCCCTTCCCCAACAGCTTTCCAGTCTCTTCATCCAGATCCCAGGATCAGGCTCTGCTCTGGCATTTTCCAACACACGCCGTTGATCAAAACTACATTAAGCTGTCATTAAACACGAGAACACAACTTCCTTTAAACGACCCCAAAATAACTGAATTAATAGACAGAATTCCACTGCTTTGACTCTTCTCAGATTGGTTCTTTCATATCATGGAATCCTGGAATGGTTTAGGTGGGAAAGGACCTTAAAGCTCATCCAGTGTCACCCCTGCCATGGGCAGGGACACCTTCCACTGTCCCAGGCTGTTCCAAGCCATGTCCAGCCTGGCCTTGGACATTCCAGGGGTCCAGGGACAGCTACAGCTGCTCTGGGCAGCCCCAAATTCATTTATTTATTACTTCCACTTCCCAAGATCACCCAGTCCTACAGTATTTGGTATCTTTCCCCTGCTGCTGTCTGATTCTTTCCAAAATCACAGCCTCCCATGTCTACAGAGAAAAGCCCCCAGTGAGAATTCTAGTGCTGACATCAAAGGCAAGCAAGAAATCTCAGATTTATTTTAAATACCCAGACAAAATCTGTGAGAGACCCAAAAATCTGTGAGAGATGACACTATTTTTCACTTGTATATTCAGACACCTCTAAAAACTCCAGCTACCTATTGAGAAGATTATTGTACTTCAAGCCTATTATCCTCAGCTTTTGGAGGCAAGAATTCATCTAAATGGAAAGGTAGATGGAAATGAAAAACGTGCTTTGGAAAATGGGGGGGATTTAGGAATAAACTGTAAAGGGAAGGAACATATACCAGCTAACAACTAACCAGCTGTAAAAGCTTCCTGAGCATGACATGCACCAGAAAATTGCCATTTAGTCATTAGTACAGTGGTGACAGTATGTAAATGGGCAGGGATGTGCTGGATTTCCAGGAATACATGTGAATCACTCCTATTTTCTTCTCTAAAGTGCCAATTTTTATCCAATTTCGTTTAAGGGCTATGTGGGACTAGATAGGATAAGCATGCCATTTATTTTAAAATCTTTCCTAAATTCTTGCATGCCCCTGTTTAAGATGGCAGCAAAATGGGCTATTTCAGAAATTCCCAGATGTTGCAGGGTGCTGCATTCTGAAGGCACAAGGAACAGCTGAGCATTTCTGAACATTTCTCACATCCCTCCCTCAATCTGCAGGCAGCAGATACAGGAATGTCCAGCCCCACTCAGCCATCTCCCTTCAGGTTGCAGAAGGAAATTGGCCAGGAGGCAAAAATCAGCAGTTAAAATGCACCTTCTTGGAGTTTGTGTGGGTTTTTTTGGCCTTGAATTACATGCTTGTTATCCTTCGGTAATTTCTTAAATTTCAAATTCCATGTCCTGCCTTTAATTAAGGATTTTCAGTAAAAATGCAGGTTTAAGCATTAGTTCCACCACAGGAAAAGCTCTCCCAACACCTTTTTTCTGCCTCAGAAGATGGGCTGTATGAAGCCATTACCATTAAGATCTGAGAAAAACTGTTTTTCACCATTTAATGCGATTTTAATTAAAAGCTGAAGTTGCTTTGTTGCTTCCATTACAGAGAGAAGGTCATGCTGCTGCTTCCAGAGCTGTTGAGGTAATGACCATTAATTTCACCTTCATTAACAACTCCTGTACCACTGAAGGCACTTCCAGGACTCCAAAGACATGGAAATGGGAGAATCCTTCTAGGAATGCACATCCAATGTGTCGCCTCCTGAGAGAGCCATGGAAAAAGGTAAATAATAATAAATATGAGCTTATAATCTGACAGTAGATATTGATGATTACACTGTCTTTATCTGAGATCAGAAATGTGCCTGAGGATTGCATTACAGAGAGGTAAAATCCTTGGCACAGCTGGATTTATCAGCATCCTATTCTTAGAATTTAAAATATTCTGAGTAGCTTGAATAAATTAATTATAAACAAAAGTATCATCCAACTCCCACTGAAGCCAAACTGAATGGACTACTCCAAATTAAGTCTTCTTTGTCAAATCCTATTGTAGGAGAAAACTGCTCTTTTCCTAATGTTTAATAAGGAAATTGTATTGCCCAGCACACAAATCTTTATTTAACACAGGGATAAATAAAAGCAAGATGAATGATGGGGCTCTGAGTGACCTGGGCTACTGGAAGGTGGCAGGGGTAGAATGAGATGAGCTTTAAGGTCTCCTCCAACACAGATTTCTGGGATTTTATGGCTTACCGAGGAGCAAAACAAAGCCTTATTTCCCAGAGATCCAGGCTGTACCTCAGCTGTTCTCACTTCTCCTGGGGGGAGAATGAATGAGTCTCTTCCATGCAGACACCACTGTAAATAAAATCTCTAAATAGCTTTGTCAAATTTGAATGAAGTTAATCAACAGGCTCAGCAGTTAATTGGGTAGGGACCAGCAGCTGCCTAAGCAGAGTGATTCCACCTCCTTACTGAGGAAAAAGAGGAGGGAAGTCCAAACAAGACCAAAGGTAGAGAATCACTCAGCAGCTTCAGGATAAGGCCCTCAGGTTAAATGCTTGATATCCATCATTTCAGGGGAATATGGGATCAAGGCAGATAGTGTAGACACAACTAAAATTGCTCAGAGGAAATTAAAGACTGCTCTGTGGTATGAACTCAGAAATAGCCACTGGTAAACACACAGAGCATCACTTTCCACTGCAGCTCTTGGGAGGACCTGGGATTCCTCCCTGTGGAGCACCAAGGGAAGGAACAGGGGCCATGGGTTCCAAACCTCAGCCAGGAGCATTTTCAGATTTGCACAAAAGGTTGTGACAGTTCTTGCAGGAGCAGGCAGCCAGGAACCACCTTCCCATCCAGTCAGAGGAGTGTCTGTGCTCCCTCCTCTCCCTTTCTATCCTGTGAGATTTCTCTTGACAAGGCTCATTACAGGGAAAAGGAGGGAATGAGGGTGACAAAAAAATACTGATTCCCACCTCAAGAGAGGATAAGAGTTAACTTATTAACAGCTGACAACAACAATTTGCACCAGCAGTGAGGAGCTCCACTCCCAGCTCCAAACAACCCACCTACCCTGGCTTTGGGGACATAAAATGGGCTTCTGTAAGCAGAGGACAACTGAACTATCAGTAAAAACCTGAGGTGAAATGCAACATTTCTGATTTTTTTTTAAACCCTAAACTTGAGTTTTGTCTTTATTGCAAAATCAAACCTCCAGCCTGAACTGAACTCCCAACTCCAGATTGAGCAACGTGATTTATGCATCATCAAAAAACTCCTTAACATACAACAATCTTCCAGCACAGGGGGGAAATATGCAACATCAAAACACGTTGGGGTTTTTTTTTTTTTTTTTGGAGCATGCTAATCCTTGGGTTTGACTTCTAGAATTCACTCTAAATACTTGATACTCCTCAAACAACTCGTGTGGCAGAGACAGAAGGTCAGGAACGCGGTGCCTGGTGTGTGATCTCAACCTACACTGCTCAAGTTTAGAAGCAGAGCTCTCCCTTCAGAGGGAAAATGAACAAGGACATACACAAACAGCTGAAAAATTATATACAGTTGGGAGAGGGAGATTTTTTCCTGAAGGATTATCATAGCCTAAATATTTCTTTAAGCCCTACCCTACCAGTAGCTGACCCAATATTGTTGGAGATGATGCAGTCACTTAAAAATAGAATAATCCAGCTGCACAACTGATGCAGAACAAGGCAGTCTCAAGTCTGGACCTGAACAAAATAGATATTTTTTTTTCCTCCCCCTGTATTTTCTGCCTGCCTTCAGCAGACTGGTGTCAAACATTTCAAGAGGAAAAGGCTGTCGATGGCCATTAAAAACTGGGAGAGCTCCTGCAGCCTGGTTTCTTCTGGAAAAAGAAGGAGTCAAGGAAGTGGGAGAGGGAAAAAAAAAAAAAAAAAAAAAAGGTGCAAGACCGTACAAACACATTTTGCCAAGGAAAACAGAGCGGCAAAAATAGTGGCGAGAAGTTCTGGGAGGCTGACATCACACATTTCTGCTAACTATTGTCATGAAATAATTCAGATACCAACGTTTGCTGCACATGACAACCACCACAACCCACCTCCAACACATCCCACCTGGGCTCAGCAGGAATACTGCACACAGGGATAGATTTACACCCTAATATTGATTGAAAACTACATCAATATATTCCTGAGATGCATTTAGAGCTCGTTCTCCCTCATGTCCATAGATGTCCATGTGCTATTCCATGTATTTATCCAAGTCTGGGACACATCAAGGCTTTGCAGGACCCTGTGTGTGGGCTCAGAGTATCCCCTCAATTAAGCAAATGGTTTTCCTGTGCTCAGCAGAGCTAAATGGAGAGGAGATTGTAGAATAAAGCCTCCTGCCCCCATTTTCCATCTCAAAGCTTTACTCCTTGCTCTCCAGAAGCAGTTTTGTGCCTATCCTTAGATCCTGTGTTGCAAGAATTATGATTCAGCTTCACTCTAGAAGGATCAGATTTCAACAGTTGCCTCATTTGAAATCAGGCTGGCGTGGAGACAATTTGGAGGGTTTTGTGTGGCAACAGAAGAAAGGCAAGATAAATACACAGGAAACACAAGAATAGGAGAGTTTCTGTCACTTTGCAGCAAATGAGACTTGTTCAGTTGAGGAAATCATTGTCCAGGCTGCTCTGAGGGAGGACATGGGAAGTGCCACCTGAAAAAGGTCAGAGGAGGGAGGTGCAACTTCTAAACCTCCAGGCAGGAAACTTCACCCAGAAGCTGTGACAAATCAGGATTTTACTCAGCACTGAGAGCAGTGACAGGATGAAGCCTGCACAGGCTCTGTCCTGTGGTGTTTGTAACTTATGTTGTCTTTATTATAAAGATGCTTTTGTTCTGCACCTCAACATCTGGTCTAATGCACTTCATTCCTCTGTGCTTTTGGAAAATATGCTGTGGTCACTGAGCATTTTTAATACATTGCTAAAATATGTCACATGCAGAGAGCAGGGCTTGCCTCCACTGCTATCCACCTCATGGCCAAATCCTTGGAACCTTACAGTGAAAGAGTAATTAACAACATCTCTGGAGCATGGAAAATTCCTATTGCTTTTTTTGAACAAATAAAAACAAGCTGATTTTTTCAGTCAGCTGTGATAACCAGTAACTACTCTCTTTTGGGAATTACCCCAACTCTGCATCCACAGGCTTGTTAAAAATTAGCTCTGTGCACGAGGCTTCCCATGGGTCACATAGCTCCTCCTGAACTTTGGAATAAAAATGGAATTTCCTGAATTTCCCTTTGCTACCAGCAGAGGATTGCCTGCAAAACAAAATAGTGAAAAGCAATTTTAACTCGTGACTTTTTTTTTTAACCACCTTGCTACAGGGAAAGGCTCAGGAGACAAAAAATGCGCAACCTTTATTTGAATTTGTTTTGTTCAAATGGTGTTCAAACCATTATTAAAACCTGACTACATTCTAGGAACAGTGGGAAGAGGGACAGAAAGCAACACATCCCTCTTGGAATTTTAATTGTATGTAACCCAAGAATCTCTGTGTTTATCTCTGTTCTGCTTGACCAGTGAGATCTGTCAGTGCCTCAGTACCTGTGAATAAGCCAGACTGCAGCTTCCAGCACAACAACAGCCAGATCCTGAGAACAGGGAAAGCCTCCACTTCCCAAAGTTACCTCCAGTTAAAACAACTCCACGTGTGTGGAAACAGCTTTGAACCAGCTCTAAATCACTGGTCAAAATAGGAATAAAGAGCACAATTCACAGAGCAGGTTACAGTTGCTGGATTTCACAACAGCTGCACATCCTTCTGTCAGAACCCATCTGTGGTTTTTTTTTTCTCGACTTGCACAGGGCAGATTTTTAAACTTTATTTTATAAAAGAAAAGCCCAGGTAGAGCACAGATCCCCAAAATATTTATGTCAGTGGGTACAGAGCTTCTCAGTGCCACAACTTTCATTCTGAAGCAATGTCCTCCTGGTTTATCCCATTTTAGCACTGACACATTCACAGGGACAAAGGGGTTCAGCCTGGAGAAAGAGCAGGAAAAAATGCAGGAATTTTGATAAAAAAACCAAGAGTTTGCTGGTCACTTGGGTATTGCAGCATGGATCCAGCATCTGGGCTAGTGGAAGGTGTCCCTGCCCATGGAATTAGACAATCTTAAGGTCCTTTCCAATCCAAATCATTCCATAATTTTTGATTTAATGCCTGACAGTGCTCCCACAGCGAGCTGGCCCTCTGAGGGAAAAGCCAAGGTTTGTGCACTTCTCAGGCTGACACTCCTGTTATAAATTCATTTCCTGAGGCAGCACAATTCCACTGAAATTATTCCCAGGTATCTGACAAGTCTCTGCACGAAGCTGTAGGAACATTCCCAGCTACCACTTCCAAGAGCACACACGCTGCCACTGAGAGCATCCAGCAAAACGCTCCTCTCCTCCCATCTCCTTCTCATGGAGAAACTCAAATATTTGATGCCAAAAGTGGCGGATTAAGGAAAACACAATCACTGAGAGCTTACAAGTCCAAGCTACTACAACCCCAGTCACTGTTCAGCTGTGGAGAGTAAATTAAATTACTGACATTTCTCCAAATCAGGATTAAAACATTCCCTGAGTTAATACAGACTGTGTCTAATCCAGCTAAGCACAACAAACACAGCACCTTTCTCATTTTTCTTTGCTTTCTCATGTTTCAGCTCCAGCCTCTTTAACTGAGACACTTCCAGCTCCAGGGCTTTGCCAGGAGAGGAATGATGACCTTGGGCAGCTCGTTACTTCTGGGGAGAAATCCTGTCCTGTCAGGCTGTCTGAAACCAAGCTTGCTAAAAAATAATAACATGAAAAACCAAGCATCCCATGCTTTCATGGCAATTTTATGTGCTCCAAGTTAAAAAGTTGGTGGGTCCTGCTAAATTAAGAGCTGTGTTTGCTATGAAAATGAGGAATGTAAGTCAAGAACAGTGGATTTGGGTGGCAAATAATCCTAAATTGCACTCCAAGCTGAAGAAACAGAACCCCAAGACAGATCATCAAATATCAAGGAGAATTCAACAGCGCTGGTGAAGCAGAAAGCAGAATATCAGTATTTGCTCCACACCCCCTTTTCCCAACCATCACTGAGGCAGTCTGTAAATTAAACTGAACACGAGGCAGGTATTCTATAAGAGAAAAACAGATCAGAGCAAAACCTAATTAATTTTCACAGAGTACCATGACTAATCTTAGCATATATGGTACTGGAATAGCAATCACTGAGTACAAATGAAAACAGTGTTGAACCCTGTCCTATTTTTAATCAGATGAAAGCCACAAACCCAGCCATGCTTCTGCTTAGTGCTGCGTTTTCTTCTACCCTGATGGTTTTTACAGCTGGAGAAATGGCTACTTCCAGCATTACTGTGCTGTAAAAAATGACTGCTCCTTACACTTCTGGGATTACAGTGGAGTGTGTCACTGCAAAGGAGAGCTGGTGGAGGAAAGTCAACATTTCTTGGGACATTTAACCCTTCCTGAGCTGTATCAGATCCTCTGAGTGAGGAAATTCTTGAATTTCTGTGGTATCAAACTGTATTTGCAAAGTTCTGTAGGAAGCCAGTGGCAGGGAAGGAAACAGAATAAATTCCAAATTAAAAAATTTAGATGGTGCCTGATGATATTTTTAATGATATTTGAAGGCAGCATATGAGGGCAGATATTTCCCTTGATTATTTTTGCCCTACAGGGCTCACAAAAACTGTTCTGCACAAAGAGCAGTTCCCAGTTCAAAGACTTTCCTCATTTACCAGTGATTTTTTTCAATGCATTAAATAAAAACACTGTTAGCCACATTTTAGCCTGGACATTTTCATATTTGCATTGACAGCCTGGAGTGTGGAAATGGAATAATTAACCCTGATTTGCTAAGCCCAGTTTTTAGTCAGGTCAGCATGCAATATAGCATTACAAAAACCAGATTTCTTTTGTAACTGAGAAAAGTGCAAGGTCTCTCTCCTATCTTCCACTTCTCTTCACTCAGTTTCCCACTTGGGAAAGCAAGAGAAAGGTGGAAGTGGCAGTCAAAGTGTTTAAATGCCTTCTCCCTTTGAGAATCACTCAACACCCTATGCTTTATCCAAGAAATAACCTGCTGAGAGGTGGAATGTCCAAGATGCCCACTCTTGGAGAACATTTCTTGAGAGCAAAGCTGGTATTTCAAAAGAAGGTACTCCAAGCACCTTCTTGCTTATTTGCCAATGGAAAAATCAGGATACTCCTCTCTTGCTGGCCATTTCTCCCTGACACACTCACACTTCCTACAAATCCCTCTTTGCCCAAGCCAACCCAGAAGTAAAGCAGCAAAATCCCAGCCTCCAATCCCAATGAAAACAGAGCTGAGCAGCACCAAGGATGCGAGTTGGCTCCCCACTGGAAGCAGGCATGAAGAAAAGGACACACCTTTGGAGTGTTTCCCCGAAGGCCTCTTGGGTAATGACTCCTCCATGGAATGTGTGGATGTGTGGAGCACATTTTCCAAACTGTTACTGACACTATTGATGGGGGTCTCCGACCTTGGAGTGACCTGCAATGAAAAGTACAAAAATCCATTAAAATGAACAGAGGGAACACACCAACATCACACCTTCTTTGGAGTGAGGGATCCCCTGGGAAGGCACTCAGGAGAAATTGGTTTCTCTGAAAACTGAAGGTGTTACTCCTGATATTCCCCAAGTAACAGTTCAGGGAAGTGGTTTCAGTCAGCAGCTATTCACAAACTGAGATTATCTTGGCTAATCTAAAAAGCTACTTACAGCATAATTCTTTTTTAAACAATAGTCACCCAGCAGTCAATTGGAGAGAGATTGCAAGACCTTTAACCTCTGCACACCACAGATTTTAACTTTTCCACAAGAAAACTAGGGAAAAGGGCTCTTGGAAAAATGTCATTTTTAGGTTATGTCACTGTGCTGGGTTTGGGTGGGGTAGAGTTAATTTTCATCATAGTAGCTGGTGTGAGGCTGGTTTGGATTTGTGCTGGAAGCTGTGGGTAACTCAGGGATGTTTTGGTCACTGCTGAGCAGGGCTGGCACCTTTTTGGGTTCTCACCCCACCCCACCAGCAGAGAGGCTGGGGGGACACGAGGATTTGGGACGGGACACGAGGATTTGGGACGGGACACGAGGATTTGGGACGGGACACGAGGATTTGGGACGGGACACGAGGATTTGGGACGGGACACAGGCAGCCAGCTGGGCACAGCTGATCCAAGGGATATTCCAGGCCTGTGGCATCGTGCTCAGTATGGGAAGCTGGGGGAAGAAGGAAGCAGAGGACATTCAGTGACCCCAACACTCTTCCCCAGCCACCGTAACCCGTGAGGTTCCCTGGGATGGCCAAACCCTGCCCATCCATGGGAAATAGGGAATTGATTCCTTTGCTTTGCTTGCATGTGTGGCTTTTGTTTTCCCTGTTAAACTGTCTTGGTCTTAAGCCAGCAGCTCCCTCTGTTTCACTCTTCCCACTCTCTCCCCATCCTGATGCCAGGGGAGCAGGGAGTGACTCCAGCACCTCTCCACGGATGAGACTCAAGGCATCCCCAAGCATTTCCACAACACATTGCAATGAAAAGTTCTTAGCAAACCCCTGATTTTCTTGTCTTTGACACTTAATAACCTGTCATGATCACATTTCATGGAAATTTCGTAATTTCATGTTTTTCATATTCGTGTGATATAATTTCATATTTCATGATTTCATATTCCATATTTCATAATGGAAATTTCTGTACTAACAATGCCCAAGCAGGAAGGTTGAAGCATCAAAACAAAAAAAGGTTTAAGAACCTGGAAGAGGAAAAGATGCTTTAAAGAGGGAGGAGTTCAGACCAACAAAAACACTCCCAGTAACTACTCAGAGTAACCGTGTGTCTTGAAATTCAATTGTTACATCTGGAATCCACCTGAACTGCTGGTAAGGAGAGCTGTAATTAGAATTCCACATGGATTTTAGCCTGGCACAAATCACAGGAGAAAACGTGCATCTTGCCATAACAAAATTAGTTCTCCTTCACTCAGGGTAACTCAAAACCAGCAGCTCCAGGTCCCTGTAAGGGAAAAGGCTCCCTCAGACCCTGCTAACTTGACACAGTGCCCTGAGCTGGGACAATTTCTGCTGAAAACAATACTTTGCACACCCTCCCATTCCATGCTGCCGTCAGTCAGCACACACAATGCAAGTCAGAAATAGCACAGCCCCACTCCATACAATTACCTATTGTAAGCTCCATTTTAAGACTGACATTTATAGATTTATACACACTTTAAGGCAGTAGAACAAGTGAAAGGCTCTGTATACTTGACATCCATAAAAAAGCTTCGATGTGTAAAGAAATCAACCCAGGATGGCAGATGGGTGTCAGGAAAAAAGAGGATTACAGGTAGCTGCTTTCCTTTTCAGCACTACTTCTTGACACAAAAAACCAAAGTTTATTTTTTATATATAAATGCAAAAGTATTATATTTATCTAATTATACACTATTCCTTCAGCACAGCTTCCCACCAATAACAAAACTTAACACACCAAGCTTTCCCTTAGACCAACCATTAAACTCCCAGCTTGGTGAGGAAGAGTTTAAACTTCCTTTGCCAAAGTCAGTCTTTTTTAGCTGAGCTTATCTCACGCAGCCTCTCTCCTGGAGCTCATTAAACTCTCCCTGCAGCCCAGGGCTGCTGGGAGGAAGTTCCAGAGGGTTGAGCACCATCCTCCTGGCAAAGGGACAGCGCAGAGGAGCAAGCTGGGAAAGGAGCTCCGGCAGGGCTGCCTTATCCTGGACAACCAGGTTGCAAATATTCAAAATCATCAGAACTATAAACACTCAGAATGATTGAAGCTGAGTAAGAGCAGCCACACAGCTCCAGAAAAATCTCTGAACAAGCAGTTTGTTACAATTTATTGCCTCTTATCTTGTATTCCCTCCTCTCCACTCTCCTTACAACAAGCATCGCGTGCAGCTTATAATTTGCATTTTGTTTATACATAACCTCCATTTTTTTTCCATAAAGATTTAATTTTCCTAGACTTGCTAAGGATTAATTTAGCCCATATGTCTTGTCTGCCTGAGCTCATACTATCTGATCCCGTCGCACATCAAAGCGGTTCCAAATTGGCCTAGAAAAATCACAAAGCTCTGATTGGTTCCAAATGGAGCACTTTGTTAGAGAGCTGAATGGTGTTAGAACCACTGAATCCCACTGCTTAAAGCTTCCATTCCAAATTTTGAAATAATTTTTTCCACTGACTTAAACATCACGATACAGCAACGGCTTGGGTTTGTTTAGGGAAAGTGAAATAAGGAAAAGCGGTTTGCAAATCAAAAGTTTTAGTTCCAAAATAGTAACAGCATTTTTTTAATCCTTTTTTTTTTTTTTCTTTTTAAACTTGATGCGAAGCCAAACAGAGGAACAATAACGAATCAGCTCAGAATTGCAGGAGATCTTATCCTGGGAGGGTTGGGAGAAACACTGGGAAAAGCTTTACAGGAAGGACCTGTCCAAATTCAGCTGCAGAAATTCAGCATCAAGTAAATTCAGGAAGGAGAGTTCTCCGTGTCTGAACACTCCTGAAATCCCTGGTTTGGGTGGGCTCAACACAGACAGCTACTCAGGAGAAAGTGGATTTGGAATAAAGAACAAGGCATTCCAGGGAGATAAGCAGAGAGCAAATTGCTTTGGACCTTTTAGGAGCTGCAGCATCTCTGAGAAAGCCAAGGTGCCATTAAGGAATAAACATCTGCAGCTCCAGAACTGTGCAAGGCTTGTTTTCTGAGGCAATAACAGGCCACAGTGAAGATGGATAAGTTGGCATCACAGGAACTAGGAATGTTCAGGCCATACATCATAACAAACCACAGGAGTGACATTTTATAAATGCAGGGAAAAAAACCATGAATCATTCAAGGTCTAAGAAAAACCAGTAAAGACCTTTGAATAAAAGGCTGGATTTTTCTACAGAAATTACCTGAGAACATCAGCAGAAACAGTCCATAAAGAGCAATCAAAACTAGCAGCGAGCCCAGAGGTAAACATTCTGCCTGATTTTACCCCCAGCACAGCATTTCCTGGAGGGCCAGGGAGAAGGAAAACCCTCTGATGCACCTCTCCACAGTTTCACTGCATTGTTCAGGAATTCCTTCCACACCACAGTGGCCTGAAGGCTCCTTCAACGCCTCTAAAGGCTGCAAGTGGGTGGAGAAAAGATCCTTAAAATTATTTTTACTCCACTTTATTGTTGCATCTTTGATTGGAGCAAGCTGGTCTAGAGGAAGGTGTTCCTGCCCAGGGCAGGGGGTTGGAATGACAGGAGCTTTAAGGTCTCTCCCAACCTTGATGATCCTGGGATCCTTTGATCTGCTCCCTCCACAGCAAAGCATCTGGCTCACAGATGGACTTCTGATTTTCCAGATGCAAACCCTGCCGTCTCTTACATTTCAAGTTAAAGCCAGAATTGAAAATAACAAAGAAAATTGATCACTGGTTAGTGACTGAGGCTCAGAGTGAATTCTTCTCTGCCTCATTCTCCACTGTAATGATGACAGGATCAAAACTGGTATCAGCTACTGAAAAGTGGATCCTTCCCAACAGAGATTATTCAGAAGGATCACTAAATGCTGTCCTTGAGTTCTCCACCCCCAGGAGTTACCAGGAAGAGAAACAACTGCTTTGACCCAAGGGTTGATGACAAATGTGCCAAGGAGCAGAATTCATTGCTAGAATTTTGCCATTATCATATTTTTCCCATTTTCACCTGTCATCATCCAAGCCCAACCTTTTCTTCCCCCCAGAGTGCAGTGAGAGGTTGGCACTGATGATTAATTCTAGTTAATTCTGTGATTTCCTTCCCAGCACCAGAGAGATCCTAACAGGCTCAGATCTTCTTGGGACAGCAAAAGCAGCTCTAGAAAGCTCTGCTAAGCTCTCAATCCATTAAAAAGCACCCAGGAAAATCAACACAGGCACTTCCCACAGGTGGTGCTGCTCTCTCAGCCACTGCTGCCTGATGTGGCTCTGTCCCAACCAGTGGGAGTCACTATGGAAAATGGGAAATCTGGGAAGCTGGGTAACTGTTAGCTTTGCTAACACTGAATACAGCAAAGTCTTTCATACAAGTTACAGGACTGATAGGAGTCAAACTTCATGTGGTCAGAGTTTTACCAAAACAGCAATTATCTGTTCCTTTGAAAAATAAACAGAGCATAGAAAATACATGGTTTAATAGCAAAGTATTTGCTGACCGAGTTTGAAGTGGAGCCAAAAATACTAAAAAAAAAAAAAAAAAATCAACACAGCCACTACCCAAAGCACCATGGACACATGGAACAATGGTACAGGATGTGAGGGAGCAAAATATGGATTTCTGTACCTGGTTAGGTAAGAAATTTAGGTCGTGTATTACACAGGAAAAGCAAACCATATATAAGAGCAATGAGTGAGTTAAGTGAGGTCCTGGAGCTCCAAGCCACACAAACACATTCTCCCATTGATCACACAGGAAAACTTTTCCATGTTTTCAACAATGGCCAGTGATAAATTGAGAATCCCACAGAGAAATGCTTCTGTCCATACTGGCTTTTGAATTCTCCTACAATAAAGGGGGTTTTAGCCATAAACTGCCCTCCAGGAGCAGGTAACATGTATGAGTGAGCTCAGGAATTGGAACAGTGACTCCAGGGGGTAAAAAATCACTCAACTCCTGTCCTGCCAGGTTCATATTACTGAGTATTAACAGCAGCTTCTTTGAGGTTAACACCAGGGTCTTTAACATGGTGCAATCCTGTTGACAACAATGCTCCAGGAGAAGTTTGATGGCAAGGACACGGCCCCTGCAAGCTCAGGCTGATTCCACCAAAGGGACAAACTCAGGTTTTTAAATAATTTGAATAAAAAATGCATTGCTAACACTCAGCTGTCAGTCTGACACCAAGGGATTGTACATCAGGCTAAATCCAAGTCAGAGACAAGAGCAACTAATGCAGGGATTATTCCAAATCCACTGAGACAAGCCCAGAAGGGGCAGGACCAAGCAAACACCTTCCTCTTGGTAGAAACAAGGCAGCCTTGTGAAACCACTGCCTCAGGCACCAGCCCTGCATTTACTCACATATCCAAACATCTGACTGTTCTCCCACCAGAAGAAGAAAATTCCAACCTTCTCCTTTGGAAGATTCAGGCTCTTCCATAGGGATGTTTCAGAAGTGCTCACAAACACCCCCCACTTACCACATACCCAGTAAAGTGCTCACCACTTGAATTTACACATTTTTAGTTGCTTTGTTGGACTGGGATGTGGATGCAGCTGGAAGTGTTTGGCTTGGGTTAAAATTCAGTGGGTTCCAACAGTCAAAATAAGCTGTAAGAGCCAGGTGCCTCCATGTTTCAGCAGCTACAAAATACACCTTTTCTCCTAGAGGAGGAACACAAAGGGTGAAGAGGCAATTCACAGGGAAATGGGATAATGGATAATAGATCAGATGGTTCTGTCCTGGGAGACTCTCTGGAATGAAATGAGGCATGTGGTACTTAAACACTGCGGGACAATCACACACCTGCTCCGGGGCTCCTCATGAATTCAGGAGAACAGATGGACCAAAATGAGGGGCTGGATTTTATAGACTAATTTCCACTAAAACCCCTTTGCTTAAAGAATGGTGAACACTGTTAATAATAAATAGGAACACAAATCTACCACAGAGGTGCTGGACTCATCAAATCTGAATGATACAAACCAATCATTCAAACAACCTTGAAATCAAAACAAATCCCTGCTTGTAAGCAGACCTTGGAACAGACACTGCTGGTCTACACCCCAGCACTGAGGTACAAACCTGTTTCTTCACCTGATGCCACCAAAAGCCAACTACTCCTGTCTCTTCTGCAACAACTCACAAAGAAATTACCTGACAGGCCACAAATCCACTGAATTCTATTTCTCCCTCCTTCCCCTTCTCAATAGTCACTCAAGTAATGGCTGGAGTGTAATAAAACTACTCAGAATCATGGAAGCACAGAGCCATTAAGGTTGGAAAGGGCCTCTGAGACACCAAGTCCAACCATGATCACCACTAAACCATATCCCCAAGTGCCACATTCACGTGTTTTCTGAGCACTTCATTGGATGGTGATTCCACCACTTCCCTGGCCAGCCCATTCCAATGCCTGAACACCCTTTCAATGAAGAATTTTTTTCCTAATATCCAGCCTAAACCTCCCCTGGCCCAGCCTGAGGCCGTTCCCTCTCCTCCTGTCCCTGTTCCCTGGGAGCAGAGCCTGACCTCCCCGGCTGTCCCCTCCTGGCAGGGAGTTGTGCAGATGCAGGAGGTCCCTCCTGAGCCTCCTTTTCTCCAGCTGAGCCCCTTCCCCAGCTCCCTCAGCCCCCTCCTGGGGCTCCAGACCCTTCCCAGCTCCATTCCCTTCCCTGGACACCCTCCAGCCTCTCAATGTCCTTCTTTCTTCCACTTATGGTGAGAAAAGAAGACATTGGAGAAGGATTCATACTATATCTGAAAAGTGTTCACTTTCACTATTTATCATCAGGACTTGGCAGGTCTGTAATTAAAATTAGGATCTTGCTCTTAAGTAACTGATCTGATTATTTCTGGATCACTTCAGCTATTCACCAAATCCCTGAAACTCTGCATTAGCCTGAACACCTGTTAAAATGTTTATCCCTCCCAATGCTGATTATTGGATAATTATCCCAACGGAATCAATGGAAAAATTCTGGTCCAGCACAAGACAAGAGCAAGGAATTTAGAAGTTTGCTCATTACAAACCTCATGCAAAGAAACACAGATCTGAACAGTATCAACATACTTTTGCTTGAATTAATACCCATTTCAAACCTCAGGAAGGAACAGCTTCAAATCAACTGGCTCCAAGACTGAAGTCAAATTTGAGTGGAAGTGTGACAATGGTTCTTGTTCCCACAGAAAAAATAGATCCAGCATTTCTATAATAAAATTCTGTGGGCTCTGAGAAATCTTATCTATGTTCGTGGGACTGTATTTTTTTTTTAGGGATAAAAAGGACTCCAGAGCAAGTAAATGGAGAGGGGAGTATTTGAATGTCAGAGATGACAGAAGAAGCCAAGCTCTGCTCTGCCAGGAAGAGGCAGGGCTGCACCTACTGTCACTGAAGGTGACAGGGCCTCAGTTTTAGCAACTCAAACATTTCTCAACCCACTAAACCAAATGGTTAAACACTTCCACACAAGGCTGCTGTTCAGCACCTTTGAAGTCAGCCCCTGGAATGCCTGTGAGGTGTGGTTAACTGCTGCTGGCTCTGCTTCTCCACGCAGGATCTGCTGCAGGATCTCTTCCAGATCATGCACTGATTCCATTAAAACAGTTTTGGCTTGGTACAGTCCAAAACATCCAACACCTTCCAATAGGAATCTTTACCCCACAAGAACGAGGCTCACTTCAGTGTTGCTTCACTGACAACAGTTACGAGGTAATTAGCAGAAAAAAAGAGTAAATTAAAAAAGCGAAGTGGAATGCACTCTTAAAACAAAAACTTCATTCAGCCCGTGCAAAAATAAATGGGAAAACAGTTCATGGAAAAAAACATCATCATTATTAGCTCAACACACATTTTTTCTGGCTGCTCTGTCCCTGATGTTTGGGTGCACGGTGAATTTCCCAAGCAAACACGTTTAGACTCCTAAATTCAAGTTCACCATGTAACATACGATTAGGCAAAGTGAATTTGGTGCTAATTAATATTGTTCCTACCCAAGACCATTGTCTTCCAAGGATTCTTTTATATGTAAAGCTCATTTCTGAAAATATAGCAGGTTTGAGAACGAACCATTTTATCACATCTCAAATGAAACCATGAGTAAGAAAAGAGCCAGAAGGGGAAGCCTCACATTTTTTAAGTGGAATATCAAGAGGTGTGTGCAATCCATGTTGCCTGGAGTACCCAAAAATTCTCAAAGGATGTGCAAAAGACATGCAGGGCTTGGCAGTCACTAGCTGGAAGTTACAAGACTTGTCTCCCAAGCTCCTGAGGTTGAATTCATGTGGTTTGGAAAGTGAGATCATTCTGACATAGCAACTCCTGACACCAGTGAGTAAACACCTCTAATCCCAGCCAGCAACTGCTCTCAATTTGGTCATCTGCTGAATCCATCAAATACCCTCAAAGAGGCTAAAAATTAAGTTTGTCATAAGTTACTCTATCCCTACAAAGCTCAAAAAAAAGCCATAAAGGCAGCTGACATAGATCACTTAATAGCTGCCATTGCTGTCTCTGTGAGGGCTTGACAACTCAGTTTCAACCCAGCAAGTAAGTGATGGTTTTTTATAACTCATCATTTCATTGGTGAAATAAAAATATCAGGATATTTCTCAATGGAGAAATGTCCATTCATGCTCCTGAGGCAAACAGGGCAGACAGGTGAAGGTGTTTGAAATGGATCCCTCAGAGCAACTCCATAGCTCCCAATATACTGCCTTGAGTTCTCTGGAAGTTTTAGAGGAGCCTATGGAATTAGCATGAGTGAAAAATAGTTCCTTATGCTATAAACTTGAAATAGCCATTGGTGCAGGATTTGGAAGCTGACTGGGCAAGAACCCTCCTTCCCATTCACAAGATACCAGCCCAAAACAGCCACATAACCACGGTGTCACTGCCCTTATTTCCCTTCAGCTGCAAACAAACTGCACTCAGGGTGACTATTTCTGACCCTGGCTCTGCAGCTGAGCCCTCAACCAGACCAGAATCATCATCACAGAACCATGGAATGGTTTGGGTGGGAAGGGACCTTAAAGCTCATCTCATTCCAGCCCCTGCCACGGCTGCTCCAAGTCCTGTCCAACCCGGCCTTGGACACTTCCAGGGATCCAGGGGCAGCCACAGCTTCTCTGGGAAGCTGTGCCAGAGCCTCAGCACCCTCACAGCCAAGAATTCCTTCCTAATACCTGATCTAAACCTACAGCTCATCACCCTGACTGCACTGAAGAGCTCTTGCCATAGCAGAGCAGGTGCTGACTCCCAAAGCATTCTCTTATTTCCCTGGTTTTACAGCACGATCTCAATGAGGAGATGAAACAACTCCTGGAAATGGAGTGACAGATTCATTAATAACTTCCCCAGCTCTGAAGTTCTGGCCTTAGAGCTACTGACAGTAGAGTTCTTGAGAGGGAAAGTCCATGCAGAGATTCAGATTATAACATCCAGCATCCATGTAGGTCACAGAATCCAAGTTCAGATTTATGTTTCCATCTGCCATCACTCCAGCAGGGAATCACAGAATCACTGAGGTTGGAAAAGACCTCCAAGGTCATTAAGTCCAACCTGTGACCAATCTCCACCTTGTCACCAGCCCAGAGCACTGTGTGCCACCTCCAGGAATTCCTGGGACACCTCCAGGGATGGGCACTCCAACCCTCCCTGGGCAGTTCCAAGGCCTGAGCACCCTTTCCATGGGGAAATTCCTGCTGCTGCCCACCCTGAGCCTGCCCTGGGCCAGCCTGAGGCTGTTCCCTCTCCTCCTGTCCCTGTTCCCTGGGAGCAGAGCCCAACCCCTCAGGCTGTCCCCTCCTGGCAGGGAGCTGTGCAGAGCCAGGAGCTCCAGGGGGACATTGCTGGGATGTCCTGGGCAGAACCAGGAGCTGGACTCAATGATCTTTGTGGGTCCCTTCCAACTCAGGATATTCCATGATTCCATCCTTGCAGAGTCCAAGGCAATGTAGAGAGGGCAGCATTTTCCTTCCTGTTCATAAAATGTTCATTTTATACCATCAGGTAAAAACCATCAATCTAATAATTACTGACCTACTTAAAGCCAGCTACCAGCCACCTTTTCCTGCAAAGTTAAGATTCAGGTAAGACAAGAAGCATCTGAAAAAGCACAAAAAAATACATGGGCAGCTGTTTTAAGCCTCCTCATAGTCAGCAACTGCAGGCAGCAAAAGGAAACAGCAAAAAGCAGTTTGCATCACTGACCACCTTCAGCTGTGTTCACCTACCCCAAAGCAACTCCAGGAATCATAAAATATTTACAGTCAATTTGAATCAACTGCTCAGTCTCTTCACTGTTAAACACAATTTGAATTTGAGATATTTCACTGGTAAATGCGAAAGAGGAGATGGAAAAAGGATTGCAAGGTCCAACCCTCTGGAAAAACTTATAGCTAATATCAGGTTGGGACATATTTTAACAGGGCTGGCTAAACAGAAGCAGCACATCCCCATCTGGTTCTGCAAGAACAAAGAGCACTGTTCAGATTTCTGCTGCATCTCCTGACTAAACAAGTTAACCATAAATCAGAAATTGTAACAGTAGGGCAGGTACAGTTACACAGGAGTTACACCCCATTCCCACTCTCCCAAGGGGAAAGCTGGAGGATAACTCAGCCAGTTCACAAACAGCTCCCTGTTTGCAACCCATCTCACATCCACGCCATCCCAGCTTCCCAAAGTTTTTCAGGACCTCAAACGCTGAGCATTTCCCCAGGTCAGAGAGGAGCAGAATTCCCCCATTTAACACTCAGCTTCCAGCACCAGCACAGCGTGGCTCACACTGGAGTAATGCAACAGGAGCCACGAGAAAGTGCTGGCACCAGGGAGGGATTCTCCTCCAGTTCCAAGGAGGAAGAGCAGCAGCCCAGGGCACTCACTTTCCCTCCACATCCACACTGTTTTTCTCTGGGTGATGTTACAGCACAAGGATTGTCACAATATCACTTGGTAACCCCACAAGGACTCGGTGTTGGAATTTATTTGTGCATGTTTAAACGGGGCTGAATGGAGAAAGACATTGTTTTTTCCACTTGCTTCATCCAACTCCTGGTTTAAGCCAACTGCTTACTCTAAAAGTAGCAGAATCACCCAGTTAAGAACAACAACAAAAACAAAAATCTTAAGGAAATTTGCATCACTTCAAACAAAATGCACATTCAGAGACTGTGAAGGCAAAGTCACCTTTGTGTTCCCTCTCACTACTCTGTACTTAGCAACCAAGATTCTTCAAGGCAGATTTCTATAAAAATGTGCTTTTTAAAGAGACAACCCTTCAGTGAGCACAGAAGAGAAGAAAAATCAAACGATCCTGGTTGCTTTATTCCTGGCAGGAAAAAATGGCAGGATGGATTCTCCGTCCATCTTAGATTGACATAAATAGTGCCGGAGTTTTTCAGCTCCATAAATCCTGCAGCTCAGAAAGAAGACTCTCAAAAACCTTCCTGCCTGCCTGATTTTATCTTTTTTTTTTTTTTTAGCTTGTCTTATTTGAGGGGATCTTGGACACAATTTACAGCGTTTCCTTTCCAACCCAGGGTCGCTGCATCATTTGAGTAAGGGAAGCTGCAAGTAGTTAAGTATCTGAAAAGAAGCTTTTTTTTCTGATTTTAATTATACCCTTTCACATCCTGTGTGAAATATTCTTTCCAGCTATATTTTATCCACACGGGGGTTTCAGCTGAATGAAGAAGCTCTCCCATACCTTGCTCTTTGCCCTTACTACAAGAGGTTAGGAACAGGCACAAGACAGGACAGGAAGAATAAGAAAAATATGAGGTTGGACACATTTCAATTTAACAAAGCAGAGGTGTTTAAAGAAACATGAAATTGGAAGGGAATTTGTATTCAGGGGAAGACTGTGCCCAGATTTCTGTCTCAGTCTGGAATTCAACACTCAACTTAGTGAAACCTCTGCTGAGCCCTCAGGAACAGCTTTATTTCGGCTATTACTCCAATGCAGGGCTTTTCACAGCTTTTAGGTATTCCCCACCTTTCCCAAGAGCAGGGTAACACATCATCCACTCATCCTCAAAGGCTGCAGCCTGTTAACTTCTCACAAGCACCCTCTAAGCTGGTGCTGAGATTGAACTTTCAAGGGGGTTAAAATCAGGCAGAAGGACGCTTTGACTCCCTAATTTGTAGCGGGCTGAGAGCAATTAAGCAGTTACATATCCAATGAGTTACAGCACATCTTAAAACGCTCCTGCCTGGCCTAACTAACTGCTGGCAACTGAATGAAAGAACAGCAAGTTAATGACGGTGAACCCAACCACCAGGATCAACACCCGAGGGATGCAGAGTGACAGAAAACGACAACATTTCTTTTAGCTTAACACCAGCAACTCCGAATGTTTGCCATCACATCCGTCTAAACAAAACCCAGTCTCACCAAGATGCTTTGCCACTGGACAGCTACTCCTCCTTTCCAACTTTTTCCAAGGGGAACTTTCAAACAGATGCTTTTATCTAGAGATGCATTTACTTTCCCTTCCTAAATCACTGGTTTTCCATGCAGCTGGCAGGACTGTTCCCCCAGCAGATGCTTTGAGAAGCAATCAGGGAAGGCGTATATTGCTGCTGTTGATCTGCTGGTGAACCGCTTCTCATTTAAATGTCACAAGCTCGTAAAAACTCCATCCATCCTCCCCCTGTGCCCTCAGCTGACCACCCCCACCATCAACCAGCTGCCCGCCTCTGAAGCTGCCATTTACCACGGTGCTAAAGCACGGTTTAAAATGAGAGCCGAAGACACAGCCCGGGGCCATTCCAGCGTGCAAAAAAAAAACAACAAGCAGGATACCCACCTTATGGCAGCCAGGGTAGGTTGCCATGGTGTTGAGGGTAGAGGTGCTGGGATTCTTGCTGGTGCTGGCCATGAGACTCTGGATCTGGGTGAGCTCCTGCCTCAGCACCTGCTTCTGGTGGAAGCTGAACGCCGGGTGGTTGGATGCCATGGTGAAGAGCAACAGGAACTCATCCCCCGTGCGGCCCTCGTTGAGCTGCAGCCCGTAGTTGTTGATGACCGAGTCGATGTGGGTGAGGGTGCGGAACAGGACCCCGGCGGCCTCCCGGTGGGCAGAGCCGAGCAGGGCGAGGGACACCAGGAGTTTGCTGCGCACCACCTCGTCCGTCAGGTTGGTGAGGCTGCCCAGGTCGGCGGGGTTGTTGGCCTTGATCTCGGAGTCTCGCAGGGAGTGATAATCCTTGCGGGCCAGGTCCTCCAGGCAGGCGCCCAGGAAGCGCAGCTCCAGCGGGATGCACAGGTCCAGGAGGCCGCAGAGGAACTCCACGCGCTGCGGGGAGGGCAGCTCGGAGAACCAGCGGTACACGCCGTCCCGCTGCAGCCGCGGGCACCGCTTCTCCACCATGGTGCCCCGCGCCGAGCACGCCCCGGCCGGCGCTCGCACACCCGGCCTGGGGCAGCCCCGGGCGGGCAGGGCCGGGCCGGGCCCCGCTGAGGGCGGCGCAGGCCCGAGCGCTGAGGCGCGGCCTGGCCGCGGGGTCCCCGCCCGCCGGCGGCCCCGAGGAGGCCGCTGCGCTCCCGTTCCTCCCTCACGGGGCGGCTCCTCCGTCCCTCCGGCGGGCGCCCGGTGCCTCCATCCCCCGGCCCCGCCGGGGCCGCCCCGCCGCCGCGACCGCGGGAAGTAATCCCTCCCGGGCGGAGGGGCACAGAGCGGCGCGCACACCCCGCCGGCCGCTGCGCGCAGGCGGAGGGATCCCGCGGTGAGGAGGCTCGGCCGCGAGCGGAGCGGGAGGAACAGGGAGCGACGGGCGCCTTCGCTCCCGGCCTGACCCCGCGGCGGGACACGCCCCCCGGGCCGCTGATTCGCCGAGCCGCCCGCTCGCCCATGACGATTGGCTGCGGCCGCGCTTCTCCCCGCCCCCTCCCGCGCTCTCGGGAGCGGGGTCTCGGGGGCTTGTCAATCCTCCCGGTTTAGCCCCGCCCCTGTCGCTGATTGGTCGACGAATCCTTAAATAGGAGAGGGGCGGGAACGGGCGCCTTTTGTGTGTGGCCGCCCGCGGGTGCGGAGGGGCTGCGGCCGCGGCCGCCGCTGGCCCGGGGCTCTCTGAGGGGCGATGACCTCGCTCAGGGCACAGCTGTGCCTTGCCCTGATCCCGCTGACCCCGCAGAGCTGATGGCTTTGCCTCTGCAGCTCCTGCCCTCCCCGCAGGATTATGCCTGCAGGCTGGAGAGGAGCCTCAGGGAGCATCCTTACATCCCAAATCGTGTGTGAGCACTTTCCTTCCTTCTGTCCTTCACGGCCAGTGCATTTTAAGTCTATCCCCCGACTCCGAGTGCTGCCCGTGCTCTTTGCTGCTTCCATTGTGGGCAGTAGGTGCCTTTCCCCTGCCTTTTCAGTCAAAAAACGCCTCATTCCAGCCGCGGGGAGCCTATGGAGTAGAGGAGGGAATGGCTGCGATGCTCTCCTCAGGATGACAAAGAGCCTCGGGGATGCAGCCTGAGCTGCTGCTGGGTGGTGATGCCAAAACCCCGATAAAGCTTTTGGCAGCGGCGCTTGCCTGAGCCGCCACCAGCCCAACCCGCAGCCAGTTTGGCACCTGACTCCAGATTGTCTTTAAATAAATACAGCGTGGAAACAAAAGAGACACCAAAGACCTCGCCTAAAAATGATCAATTTTTTTCGGCCCTCTCTCCCTTCTAAACCGTGATTCTGGCTGACAGCGACGTAGCAATGCACATTTTCCAGCAGGGCTGTCGGCTGCAGAGCCGCACGGGCGGCCAAGGGGCGGACACAATCCCTGTTTTTTTTCCTGGTGTTTTTCCATGGGACTCGGCTCTTTGGCTGTGGTAGCCCAGTAGCCAGACTGCGCATCAGCTGGATAAATGACACGGGTGAAGATCTTTAACTGGGACAAGCCAGGGAATAACATTTTTTTCAATGCAGCCCCGGGCAGGCAGCGAATGAACGCAGGCTCGGTTTTTATATGATGGTCATCTTGGAAGATGGACCGTGTGTTTTATTTTCACAAGTCGCTGCACCTCAGATAAACAAAAGACCCAACGTTGGTGTTTTTAACGGCAAAAAACGGCATTTTGTCTCCAGCTGATCTTTATGGGATGTGCAGACGCCCAAATGTGGGCTCTGGCATGAGTTGTGTGACCGCTTGTGCTGGTGTCACAGAAGAGAAAAAGTCCCATTCCTCTGGGCGACGGTTTATTGGAAATCTCATTACACACCTTGCTAAGACGAACTGCTGCACCACAAAACATTCCAAATGCCAGTAGTTTATCCTTTTTTTTTTATTTCCCTGTGGAATACCGTGGGCTATCGGCTGCGTTTATTGGAGCCCCACTGAAATGCAGGAGTCAGCAGGCAGAGGACACCGACTGGGGCTGCATAATGTCGTATATTGTAAAGAGACACAACCCTGCTTCTGTTGCAGGCTCCTGCTGTGAGAGGGTCCTTGAGAAGCCCACAGCCTCTCTGTGTCCTTGCCTTGCAGAGATCCCGTCGTGGAGTGCAAACCATATGTGCTTCCCTTTTCCTGCCGTGCCCGGCATTGTCCCTGGGAGGAAGGGATGTGTGGAAAACAGAGGAAGTGCTCTCAGCCCCTTAGGAAAAGAGCTGCATTGAGTTCTAGCCTGGGCCAGGCTGTTGGCATGGGCACGATGAGTTCTTTGGTGGCCTTTCTGCTCCTATTGATGTCTTTATCCATGCTGAAAGCACGTCCTTTATCCACTAATCCACCCCGAAAGCACCAACGCTGTGCTCAAAGTCAGGCTTCTGTAGCAAGGTGAAGAAGGTTGAAACTTTCTGCTTGGGAACCAGGTCTAAGGCTGAGTCTAAATAAACGTTTGAATGAGAATTTTGTTGCAAAAGAGTGATTCTCTGGTTTACAGCCAGAAAGTTTTTTTTGTCTTTGATGCCAGACAGCAAAACAAGCCCTAATCCGAAGTGTAATAGATGAACTGGGAGCCTTTTCTCTGATTAAAAGTGGCTTTGGGTGAAGCCTGAGGAAACCAAAGGGGGTGTGACATATCATTCTATCACCAAGAATTCCTGGCTGTCCAGGGGCAGAGCCAGGAACTGCTTTCAGGGAGATAAATCAACAGAGTAAGAGCTCGTGTTACCACTTGTCCAGGCAGTGGGTTGGGAGTGAAGGTCGTTCTGGGGTGCCTGTGCAGCCCTGCTCCTCCTACGAGCACAGGACATCAAACTGGCTCCTCATTTCATGCCCAGGTCATCCTATTTCCTGCCTGTTCTCCCTGAAAATTCTTTGTGCGTGCATGACTTTGTGCATGGAAGATTCCTTGCTGGAGTAATCAGTAAGCAGTAGCTAATTTCCCTAATGTTGCATTTTCAGAGCATGCAGAGGTTGTTCTTGGATGTTGCAGTCAGAGAGGGTCCAGTCCTTCAACATCTCAGTTTTACTGCTGTTGTCAGGGTCTGAAATCTCCTGTTTGGATTTCCTCAATCCTGTTAAACCAAGAAGCTTGGCTGAAGTGCTTCCTTCCCTTCAAGCAGCACCTCAGAGCCATTGTAGCCAAAGCCTTTATCACAGGATTGATTTATCATATCCTAATTATCACAGATAATTCCTTCCTGTGAGTTTGACTCCACGCAGCACGGAATGGCCAAAAGCCTATAAAAATTAACTGAAATAACTCGGTGTGAGGTGGGTGACTGAGTCCAGTGTGAAAGGAGATTGTTCACTTTTGTGTCCATCCACAGGGACAATGCAAATGAGAATCTCTACCAGGGAAAAGGAGGAGATTTATTTGGGAGGCTGCTGGATAAAGGACCAGTTGAGTTACCCAGATCCATCAGGTGATCAGAGCTGCCAGCCAGAACTCCTCCAACAGGGACCTTCTCAGAGCTTTTCCCCATCACATTCAGGAGCCTTTAGGAGGCTGACCAACGCTTGCAAAATAATTCTGTTTAATGGCAGGTTTGACATTTTTAAACCTCCTAAATGTGGCTGAAATCTTAGCACTTCTACCAGAAATCCAGCATGGAAATCCCAAAACCTTCTACCAAAACGATTCTCAAAGCCAGAGGTGAACCCACTGTGGGTGTGAGTCAGCTGGGAGGGGCAGCCTCCCCTCGGCTGGGTTCTGTGCCAAAACAGCTTTCTCTCTTTTTGGGATTGAATGCTTTCCCAGGTGTGGGTTTTCACTGCACAGCCACACAACAAACCGCTCTGGGTCAGTTGTTACAATTTCAGGGGCAATTTTTATGTCTGAGGGGGTGAACTTGGAAAATTTTATACCCACCCCTCGAACTGTCCTGTACAAAAACGCCCTGCAGCCCCAGGTATAAGAAAGCACACTGGTTGTCCGGTGAGAGAGATGATCTGAAGATCAGGATACTCTTTGGAACACGTGTTTTATTGGTTGTGGGGAGGCAGCCTGACTGGGGAAGAGTCCAGGGATCCAGTGCAAAGTCCAAGAGGGTCCAAGGGAAGGCGCGCCAAGAGGCCGAGCTCCTTGTTACATTCCATTTTAACCCTTTCTATCGTGAATATTCTAATGAGCATTAATCAATCACCTCAAGATACAAAACCTACAGAATCTACATACAGCCTATGGGAACTACAACATTACAATACTACTCTACAGACCAAAACCTGTGAAACCCACCTTATCCCTGATACCTGAGAAGGTCCAACCTTTTATTCATCCTTTTTTCTTGGCAGGGGTGTTACTGATTCACTCAGCCAAGTCCTTTTCAGCTATCTAATCACCTTCTTCCTGTCCAGCAACTTACAGTTCAAACTTTGCTTTTAATTCTATTCCTCTTGTGGGTTTCATACTTTTAGAATCTTATACTAATAAATCATCTCTGCAGGGCCGAGCTACTTCATCCTCTCCAACACCCAGGTTCGGAGTCTCTCTAAAGGCACCAGACTGAGGCTGGGGGATCCCCTGACCCCCTGAATAAAACCTCTGTTTTCTGGAAGCCTTGGAGGGTCCCCTCTTTCTACCACAGCCATGACAGTGTGAGTCAATCTGCCTGCAGAGCCAAGATCCCACCAACAAGTCCTGTTGAAGCGTAGCAAAGCAGCTGAGAACCCAAGCTAAATACCAGGCTGAGCCAGAAAGAGATAAGCAACGCAACACCCAGGATGATCTGATCTGAAAGCCCACTCTGTCCATGGATCAGCATAAAACCTGACAGAGCAACCGGGTGTTTAAAGCAGGATCTCTCTGCCTTTCCCCCCCGGAGCTCCTTCGCAGACATTCCCCGCTCCCAGACCTCCCGATGCTGATCATCCATCCCCTGCCTCTCCCCTCATTCCCTTCCTGGCTGCCTCCTTTCCAAACCTTCCTTGAGACATAGACTTTAAAGAATATAAAGATTTTAAAGAAATTAAGGTTTTAGTCAGAAATAAGCCTTACGGTTGGTGAAGTTAATTAAGAGCTTTGTAGTTAGCTAAGGAAGGCTGGGCTCGAGTTAACTTTTTCCGAATAACTGATGGCTTGTCAACTTTATGTTTGCTTAGCTGTGCTTGCAACAATAAATAGAGAACCTGATAAATAAGTTTAGGGACACAGGACATTTACAGAGACTCCCCAGTCCTGAAACTTATTGAAAGTCACTGTACCTAAGGAAATAAGAATTCTACCAAAACCCATTTGTCACATTTGCATTGAAAAAGTAGAAAGCTCAGGGCGGTGAAGAGTCATTTTACTTCATCATTTTAAACCCACTCCTCTTAAATGAGACCACCGACCCATTTCAAAGGACAAACTACGCATGCTTAATTGCTTTTTTTGCTAATTACCATACAAAGCGGGGAATGGGATGTACCAAGGTTATGAATATGCATTTGTACTTTGGATATTCAACAGTTTTGTAAATAAAATGGCTTTGTGATTTTCTGGAAGGCATGGTGTGTTTTTGGGAGCTATCCCACGTGCTGCCAGCGCTGCAATAAACCCACACTTTCTAACTTTGAACTGTTAGAGAGTTTTTTGTCCGTCTCAGTTGGATATCGGTATTAGTTCGATATTGTGAAAAACGACGTTTCACCTTTTTATATTAATGTATAAGTTTAATAAAAATAAAATAAAATAGAATAAAAATAGACAATAAAGGAGAAGAAAAAAAAAGAAAGCTCTTTTCGGCCGAGGTGCTGATTCCAACAACATCAGCACCCCGTCTTTTTTCAGATCCTTTGTTTTTAAGGACTTCTGTGTTACATATTTAAATGAGCTAATACATAATTCAAATATTCATTTTTGGTGTCAAGACTTCCCTTAATTATACAGTTTTTCTATGTGGCCTTGCTAAGTCTAGATAGAGGTAGTAAATCTTTCTTCTTCAACAAGGCTCAGTCGTTCCTTATCTTCAGGAATTCCAGCTGGCCCTCCTGACTTCTATCTCTTTGAGGAATTAAAAAAAACAACAATCCCATCTCTACTTTGTTACAACCTAAGAATACTTATCTATCACAATTTTCTTAAAATTTTATTCATAAAAAAAACCCCATACAATATAACTTTCCCATATTATACATAAAGCAATCTGCTTGTTATATGTGAAAAGCCGACTCCAAAACACGCATTGATGACAATATTCATATTTTTAATAAATCATCCTCCTGCTTGCCCAGCTCTCCCGATCCACCCCGGGATGCGGTGAGTGGCAGGAGCGGGAGCCCGGCGTGTCTCGGCTCCCCACCCGCGGAAGGGGAAGATAAATATTGCCTTTGCATGTTCTCTCGGCTGCTTCTGAGCACACGGGGTTATTTCCTGCCGCCTTTCGCCCAGATGCTGGAATTGGAGCTCTGGGGCTTGAAAAAACAAACAAACGCCGGCTTTGAAGCGCAGAGAAAAAAAATATCACGTGGGCTTTGGGAAGAGAGGGGGAAAAAAACAAAAAAAAACAAAAAAAAACAACACAAAACCAAACCCAAACCAAAAAACGGCCGGATGTCGGCTCTGCAGCATCCCTCGGAGCGTGATTTTCAAGGATTGGACCGGGTTTGGGTCGGGCAGGGTGGGGATGGTGTCCTTGCTGTGACAAGCAGCAGCAGCGGGATGGATTGAAGGCTGCTGGGGATGAGCCTGTGCCTGCGAGTGTCGCTGCCCTCTGCCGATAGACTCCGGCACGCACCCAAGTGTCTGGAAATACCGATTTTCCAGGAGGTTTGTGGGTTTGGGGTTTTTTATTTGTTTGTTTGTTTTTGTTTTTTTGGGGGGCTTTTTTGGGGGTTTTTTTTGGTTGGCTTTTTTTGGTTGTGGTGGGTTTTTTGTTTTGGTTTTTTTGGTGGTTTTTTTGGGGGTTTTTGTTTTGTTTTGTTTTTTGGGTTTTGTGGGGGGTTTTTTGTTTGGTTTGGTGGGGTTTTTTTGTTGTTTGGGGTTTTTTGGGTTTTTGGGGGTTTTTTGGGGGGTTTTTCTGTGGGTTTTTTGTGGGTTTTTCTGTGGGTTTTTTGGGTTTTTTTTTGTGTGGTTTTTTTGGGGTTTTTTTGTTGTTTGTTTGTTTGTTTTGTTCTGTTTTTTGTGGGTTTTTTGTTTGTTTGGGGGTTTTTTGTTGTTGTTTGTTTTTGGTGGTTTGTTTTGTTTTGTTTTGTTTTTTCCAGCTGGAGGCATAGGAGAGAGGCTTTCCTCCCCTTCAGTGAAGATCCCCCCTCAATCACGCTCTGCTTCATCGGTCACCTTTCAAACTTCAAAAGCCTTAGGCAGCCCTGCACATCCCTTGCCCCGTGTGTGTCCCCTGTGTCCCTTCCAGCAGTGCTGGCACGTCCCTGGAAGGGCTGCGTGCCCTTCTGGCTTTGCCTGGTTCCCTGTGGGACTTCCTTCAGAGTGAAAATCCACAGTGCCTGGCTGCCAAAAACACTGCCCAGCTCCCTTCCCCTGCTCCTTGCATCTGTCTGGGGAGCTGCTGGGAAAGAAACACTCTTGGGTTTTCCTCTTCTGGGAAGGGCCTGTCCCTGTGTGCTGGTTTGAAAGCAAAACCAGTGAGACTCCCAGTCAGAGATACAATTTAATAGGAGAAGAGAGGAAGAAAAAGGTAAAATTAAATAAATGGAACAATACAACCTGAGACCGTGTTGGTCAGGGTGTTTGAAGCAGTCCAAAAGTGAGTCCTCCTGGAGTGGCAGATGTGGTTCTGGTGGAGCAGAGATGATCCTGAGAGAGAAGGGTCCAGTGATGGTGAGAAGGGTCCAGTCTTCCTCCAGGAATCCAGTGGAACCAGATGAGATGTTCTTGTCCAAGCAGTGATTCCGCCTGGTAGCTCTTGTCTCCTCTGGGAGTCCAGTGGATAAAAGCTGCTTGTGATGTCTCAAACCCTGGATTCTATCCAGGTGGGAATGCTTGGCTCCTCCCCATGGGCAGAGCATCTCACAATGGGATGATTCCATCCTATGAGTCATGCAGTGGGTCCTTGATGGCCCATTAACCAGAGATAACTCCTGGAGGAAGTTATCCATGAGTCATGTGGCAAAGCATTGTTAGGCTGGTTAACAGAAGATGAGGAAAACACTGCCCCACCTTGGCTCCAATGGCTCATGGGAATAGAATACAGACCTTGGGCACAATTTTACATTGGAACCTAGGACACCCTGCCTCTCCTGACTGGAGGGACAGAGATGCCTCTGCCTGGCCCCCCTGCCCCATCACTGCCAGCGATTTCCTTTGCATTCCTGCTTGGAATATTCCCTTATTTCAGTCTTTCCCCACCAAAGTCGCATTTTGGGCAGCTTTACCAAACTAGGGACGAGCAGCAGCCCAGGCTGGAGCTGTCCTCTGGGATCCACAGGCTGATTCCAGCCCCCATCCATTACACAATGCTCATTCAGTCCTTGCTAAAGCCAAAACACTTCAGAGCTGGAAAGGAGAATCTGGAAGTATTTACTTGATTATCCCAGTGACATTCCCTGGGGTGTTTTCACATCATATCCCTTCTCTCTCTGCCTTGGGTCAGTATTCCAATAACCAGTTAGATCTGTTTGAAGTGCTGGAGGAGAAAGGACAAGGGAGAAAAGGAAAGTGCCCAAGTTTGTGCTGAGTGTGGCTGTAAAACAACAGTTCAAAGAAATGTTGTTTCTTTGCAATGTTTGAAAGTCTTGCTGCAGCTGGTTATAGAAAATCAGCTAGGGCAAAATTGAAACTGTGGTTTGGGTTGGAAAGCACCTTAAAATTCATTCCATTTCACCCCCTGCCACGGGCAGGGAAACCTTCCATTAGCCCAGGGTGATCCAACCTGGCCTTGGACACTTCCAGGGATCCAGGGGCAGCCACAGCTGCTCTGGGCACCCTGTGCCAGGGCCTGCCCACCCTCACTGGGAAGAATTCCTTCCCAGTGGGAAGAATCCCTTCCCAATATCCCTCTCTCTGGCCTGGCCTCAGCCATTCCCCCATCCCATGTCCCTGTCCAAAGTCCCTCCTGGACTTTCTGCTCCTCCTGGAGCCCCTTTTGGCACCAGAAGGGGCTCTGAGCTCTCCCTGGATCCTTCTCCTCTCCAGGCTGAGCAGCCCCAGCTCTCCCAGCCCACCTTAAAGAGCTGATGTCACCTATCCCACCTGCAGGCCCCACACTTACACAGTTCTGTGCAAATTCCCAATATTTACATGTTGGGATGCACGCTGGGATCACACACTGGGGACGATTTCCTGAAGAAACCCACAAATAGCTTCTGAACGACGACCAAAATGAGAAAATTGGGATTGGTTCACGGGCAAGTCATGAATAGAAAAAGAGATGAAATTAGCTGAATGAACTGCTCATTATGCATTATTCAGCCAGCTGTACTAATTAGTGCCTTAAGGACTGTTCCTGTTCCCACTGCAGCCAACTCTAAAACTCCTTTTGATTTCAGTGGGAGCAGGACAGAGCCCTCAGAGAATGGGCCTGGTGCCTGCTCCCCCTGCAATGCCTCATGTTTCCTTTCCCTTTTACTATTTCTCCCTGATTCCAATCTTTTGTGTCTTCTATTAAAAAAGCTTCTGAAGTGTCCTGCGTGGTGATCAGTTAATCACAGGGACAGAGATGTTCCATCAGTCCCACGGCGTGTCCTGTGCCTGATGTGTTCTCTGAAGGGAAAGGTTTTTCATGTCTCCTCTCGCTCTGCTTTTATCCAGAGGAGGAGAGAAGCTTGAAAACCTTTCAGAGAACACAATCCATCCAGAAATGTCACTGGGGCAGGAGGTGTTGAATTAAATGTTTGCACTCTGAGCCTAGAAATTGCAGTTGGACATTTAATTTTATTTTTTTTTTCCCCTGTATATGGATAATGTTTGTACTGGCTCTTTCCCACCAAAAATTCCTACAGCTCTTGAGTGTGGCAACGTTAGAAAAAGACACCAAACTGGTGCCTGTGTCACATCTACAGCAGATCTCCACCAGAGCACTTGTTGGGTGGTTTGTATCTCACTTTTCTCCCCATGGACAAACCGACACCTTCAGGAGAAACAAACCCTGATTTTGGTGTGGCTCACGGGAGACTCCAACGTCATTCTGCTCCCTGGGTGGCAAAACCAATTCCTTTGCAGAGGCACTGCTGCAGATCATCATCCACAGGATTTTTCCAGCTGGTGGTGAGGCCAGAGAGGACCCTGATGGATGCTCAGATCCCAGCTGGACTTGAAGGGATCACATTTAAATGAATTATTCCCCGCCTTGCTCCTCTGTCCCCCCAGCCCAAGGCAGAGATGTCTCCACTCAGAACTCTGTAGGGAATGTGTGGCCAGAGAACAGCTTCCCATTCCCATTTTTTCCTGGATTTTGCCCATCCATGTTGTACCAGCCACCTTTTTCCTCCCAGTTTCTTGGGGTCCCCTGGGAAGGAGCAGCAGCAGCAGTGCAGCCCCACGGTGCTGCTGGAGGGTTCCTGCCCCAGCCTGCCCTGAGCTGGAGCTGCTGTGGGATTCCATCCCAGCAATTCACTAAAATTCCCTCCTGGAGAGAGAGAGAGAGAGAGAGCAGAGGATGTACCAGCAGCTCAGCCTGGAGGAATCTCCACAACCCCACTCTTTGGGCTCCTCTCCACAGACTGCCTAAAATGGGAATAAAGGAGCCTCGGCGTGGAATTTATTTTCTTCCTGAGACCATCCTTAAAATAACAAACACCAGCGAGCTGGTGACACGCAGTGCATCTGCTTGGAATAACGCGGACCTTCTGCTTGTGAGGAAGAGAGGAAACTCCAAATAAACTCTCTGATTTGTGGTTTCCTTCCCTCTCCTTCCTCATCTCCTCCTCCTCACTACTGTAGACAAATCTGTTCTGCCAGCTCCAAGCCACCAAGTCCCCCACACCCCCCTCTCCCCTGACGAGCTGGGGTTTTTTTTTTTACGCCATGTGATGGTTATTTAATTTCCTCTTCTGCTTCCAACGCCGCCGATATTTATCTTCCCTGGTGGGATGGCGCCTTTGTTTACACGCTGATGTCAAGGGGGGAAGGCCAGCAGACCGAATTCCTGCCCTCTGACTGCATCCCAAGGAATAGCAGCTTCCCTCCCGGCTCGGAGGAGCGATCAGGATTCAAAGATGTGTTTAAAGTTAGCACAGGGAGGCGCATCCTTTCCCCAAAGAGGGATGGAGCGGCTGCTGTGGCAGGCAAGGGCTGGGCTGTGCTAAAACCTGGCTCGGTGTTACCTTCTAAACGAGCAAGGCTGGGAAAACAACGCCTAATTGCCTTTTTTTTTATCCTTCTTTTCTTTTTTTTAAGACAGCTCAGCGTTTCAGCACAGGTAGAAGGGCAGCTGTAAAGCACCACTCCCAAAAATCCGACTGCAATCAAATCTGACTCTCAGAAAAGGCAGGATCTCACCAGGAGCAGCTTTCCTTTGTTCAAAGCCGTGCTCTAAACCGAGTTAGGAACCATCTTTTCCTCATTAAATTTGTTTCCTTTCAGCGCTGAGCCTTTCCCTTCATTACCACACGCAATTTTTTTTCTTTTTTTTTCTTTTTTTTTTTTTTTAAAGCCCTCATAGCTAATATCACAACTATAGATCTTGGGGTTATTTATAGCCCTAAACTCCGCAGAGAGCTGTGTGTCTTGTTGCTGTGGAAACTGGGATTCTAAAAGTAAAAGGGTTTGGAAAGGATTTGAGAGGAGACCTGCTGAATTTCGGGATTGGCTCTCACTTCCAGAGCTCTGTGTTCAACCATGCCTTAAACTCACAGGTAGAATTCAGCTGAGGGGCTCAGGTAACCCTTGGGGGATGCTGGGGAATACTGATCCTCTGGTTTTTATGGTGGGGCACGTCACAGCCTGGTTTTTGCTCTCTGTTGTGAGACAAAAGATGCACAGGTAGCCATGGGAGTGTCAACCTCTGGGTGTCACCAATGGCACAGTTGTCAGGCTCTGGGCAGTTTGCTTTTTTTCTTTAGCTTTCCTTGGTTTGGGGCAGCTTTTTTTTTTTTCTTTTTTTTTTTCCCCAAAGGAAATGCCACCTGATGTGCTGGGACCTCCTGCACACTGCAGGAGTCATGGAATTGAATTTAATCATCGAATCCTGGAATGGTTTGGGTTGGAAAGGATCTTAAAGCTCATCTCTGTCCCACCCCTGCCATGGGCAGGGACACCTCCCACTGTCCCAGGCTGCTCCAAGCCCTGTCCAGCCTGGCCTTGGACATTCCAGGGATGCAGGGGCAGCCACAGCTGCTCTGGGCACCCTGTGCCAGGGCCTCCCACCTTCCCAGGGAGGAATTTCTCCCCAACATCCCATCTAACCCTGCTCTCTCTCCTTTTGATGCCATTCCCCCTTTGTCCTGTCACTCGGTTCCTGAAGAAGAGCCCCTCTCCGAGGACTCCGAGCTTCTCTCTGCAGCTTTGAGTCTGGCATGGAGCAGCACTGGCTGGAAATTGGATTTTCCTGCATTAAACTGTCACTTCAATGATTTTATTTGTCTCTAGGTATAGAGTGTAAAAAACGAGGCTGAGATCGATGGGTCCTGCTTCCTACCCTTCTGGTAGCTCAGCAAGGGGCAGGCTCTCCCTTGGCAGAATTTCCATGTTTTTTACCTGGGTAGAGATCTCACTGAGCCACCTATGGAAAAGCCAATTCTTTCCCTTGATCCACCCAGGGACCCCCAGCCTGGATCCCAGCTCCTGACTAGAAGCCAGAAGCTGCAGTGTCCTGCCCCCTTTGCCAGGCTGTGGGATGCTTGAGGCTGCCAGGATCCCTGTGCCTGCCACCACCCTGGCTTTTCCTGGGCCTCTGCATGCCAGGTGTCCCTGCCCCAGCTGGGGACAAATCCTTGGAGAGCTTCCCTGGCTGTGGGTGTCACTTTCTAGCTTTAAAAGTACCTTCTAATTTAACCAGGAATTCTGTTTACAAACAGCTCCAGAGCCAAGTCTGACCTGAGATTTGAGCCAGGACGCCAGACTTGGAAAAAAAAATGTTGCCACGCTTCGTGCCTACCATGTTTTGGTTTTGGGAAATTCTGTTCCCAGGCACTTTTTGGTACACAAGGTCACATGATGTAAACTACCTTGTTTTTTCACATCTGTTCCCAGAGGAGGGACTGTCGCTGTGGGACACGATTAATGAGACACGGACTCACGGTTCAAAAGGCTGAAGCTCTGAAAAGGGCCTGGTTTATTCTCAGAATTTATTTTTATACTTTTTTACAATGTGCCCACCTAAGAGGTGGGATCTCTGGACGCATTGGCCACACCAAGGGTCAACAAGCAAAGTCCCTCCTCAGAAGAGGGAAAAGTGAAAAACAAGAGAGTTTACAGAGAGTGACTTTGTTTACTGACTCGATCCCTGGGAAAGAGTTTAAGAAAAATGCAAACATGAGAAACAGTGACTACAGAGGGACTTGGTGTGGTGGTCTCTGGAACTGACCAATGGTTCCCAAAGGTCCCACCTCTAAGGTGGGCACATCTGAAAAAGCATAAAAGTAGCTGGAGAAAATAAACCCGTGGTCCCTTTCCTGCAAGGGGACCACGCAGTCCTTCTGAATCACTCCCTGCCTCCATCGCTGTGTCCGACAGCGACAAAAAAAAATATCCTAGAAAATTCCACCCTACCAATGCAACCGAGGGGGAAAGGGAAAGGATGGGCAACGGACAGGGAAATCCTCATTAAAAATGAAAAACAAATTAGCCCAGGAGCCTTAAATTCACAAACAAGGCCCAAAATCAGCGCTGATGAGCTCTTCCCTCTCGTTTCCATCAGCAAAGCAGCCATCCCCAGGCGTGCTGGATTCCCGGAGTGGGGGGCCAGCCCAGGGCAGGCTCTCCATCCCCCAGAGCAGCCCTGACATTTGTTCAGTGCATTCTCCAGGTCCTCCCTGGCACGTATCGTGCCTTGCCTCGGATTTATTCCTGTGAGCTCGGGTTAAAAATAGCCAGGCAGGAGCCGAGGGGCTGCAGGCGGCGGTTCAGTGACGGAGCTTTTCCATTAGAGGGTGCCAGGAAGCCGCTGTTGCCACAGAGCCCGGGAAAAGCGTGGAAAACACAAACTTCGGGAGAATCCATCCCCATTTTTGGGACCCAATTCTTGCCCTGCCCATCTAAAGCGGAACCGCGGTGTGAAAAATGCCGATCGCTCACTTTTAGAGATTTATGAAAATGTAATAAAGAATAAAAATTGGTTACAAAGAAATGAATACAAATAAAAGTTTAAAAAAGTTTTCAGAGACAGGACAAATAAAAGGCAAAGTAGGCAGCCTAGACCACCGTCCTTCCTTCCCTCCCAGACCTGCTGGTTAGAAAGAAAAGCACCTCCCGTAGAAATCTTTCCCTTTTTGAGGACTAAAACTTCATAATTATGCATGCTTTATCTAAGACAAACTTGTTTTTCCCCCAAGGTTACTGCTAAGCTCCCTGGAGACAGGGAGCCCTGTCTTTGTGGATTCTAGTTTCGTAGGTTCCGCAGGGAGTTTTGTTTTTGTGGATTCAGATTGTGGGTTCCAGGAGAGATGCACCTTCCTTGTCTGAAGAGACGAGGGGGGTCTTTCTTTTCTATTGTAAATCTTATCTCTGTGAAACATTCTTTTCTTTCCTTGAGCTAAAGAAAATCCCTTACACACACATTTTACTAAAACTTACTGTTAAAAAACGACATTTATTATATTACTCAAATGTTAATATTGCATAAATTTTCTAACTAGTCTATCACATATATATATATATAGTAAATATTGGTGCAGAGCTATACACACACAATATGCCTTTTTCACAGCGGGATGGTCTGAGTTGGGAGGGATGCAAAAGGATCTTCGAGGCCAAGCCTTGGATTTTTTGCACAGGGCATTTCCAAGGATCCCACCGTGTGCCTGAAGGCGTTGTCCTAACTGTACTTGGGGGTATTTTGCAGGCAGAGCTGTGTTTTCAAGAAGTGGATGTGGAGAGTGGGAGATCTCAACATTCCCGGGGAGTTCTGGGCACTGTTTGGATGTGAATAGGAAATCCTCATTAAAAATGAAAAACAGAGCAAAACGAAATAAAACATCCACAAAACAAAACAAAACAAAACAAAACAAAACCAAAACCAAAACCAAAACCAAAACCAAAAAAACAAAAAAGACCAAACAAACAAAAACCCCCCAAAACCAAACCAAAACAAAAAACACACAAAAACCCCCCAAAACAAAACACCCCCCCAAAAAAACCCCCAAAAAATCCCAAAAAAACCCCAACAACAACAAAAATCCCAAGTATTATCCACCAAACTACTGCTAGTTCTTGTGGAAAACAACAGTTTGTGTGGCTGTCACTGGCTGTGCTCTAGGTGCAGTGGTGAGGACAGAGAGTAAAGGATGAGCCCCATCTTCTACTCCAGGTCTGCCAAAAATCACCCAACATCAGCTACCAGCCCAGTTATCGAGTGGATTTTCTTCTCCGTGCCAGAGAAGCCCCTTTGGAGGAGCAGGATATCCTCAGGTCTGGGCAGCTCAGGCAGGCACAGCAGATTGAAAAGTGTCTTGCTTGGTTTTGAAGCTTCGGAAGAACCAAGTTGTGGAATTCTGTGGAAGGGTTGGTGAAGCTGTTGGGATCAGTCATAGAATCACAGATTGGTTTGGGTTGGAAGGGACCTTAAAGCTCATCCAGTGCCACCCCTGACATGGGCAGGGACACCTCCCACCATCCCAGGCTGCTCCAAGCCCATCCAACCTGGCCTGGGACGCTTCCAGGGATCCAGGGGCAGCCACAGCTGCTCTGGGCACCCTGTGCCAGGGCCTCCCCACCCTCCCAGGGAGGAATTATTTCCCAATATCCCATCTAAATCCACCCTCTGGCAGTGGGAGCCATTCCCTGTGTCCTGGCACTGCCAGCAGTGTGGGTTCCTCTGTGGTGCAGCTGCAGGGGGACACTGCTGCTGAGACATGGAAAAAAAAAGACAAATCCTTGGATCAGGAGATCTCTTTGTCCCTGCCCTGCCTCTGCAGATCCTGGGCACACCCATCCCTGCTCATCGATTTCCTCACCTGCCTGTCCAGCAGGGGATCTCTTGGAGCATGTGGGTTTCTGGTTAATGAGGGGATCGACTGTTTCTGGAGATAGAGGGTTTGCAATCTATAAGAAACACGCTGTCAGTGTCTGATGAGAGAGATGATCTGAAGAGCAGGATACTCTTTGGGACACGTGGTTTATTGGTAGTGGGAAGGCAGCCTAACTGGGGAAGAGTTTAAAAGTCTAAAGGGACAGGGATCTAAGAGAGCAAGAGGGCGAGTTACCTGCTACATTCCATTTTAACCCTTTTTATCGTGAATATTCTAATGAGCATCAACCAATCACCTCAAGATACAAAACCTACAGAATTTACATACAGCCTGTAGGGACTACTGTATTACCATACTAATCTACATACTAAAAACCTGAAAAACCACCTTTTCCCTGATACCTAAGAAAGTCCAACCCCTTATTCATCCTTTTGTCTTGGCAGGGGTGTCACTGAATCACCCAGCCCAGTCTTTCAGCTGGCTTAATCACTCTCTTCCTGTCCAACACCTTACAGTTCAAATTTCGCTTTCAATTCTGTCTCTTTTTTAAGTTTCACGCTCTTAGAATCTTTCACTAATAAACTATCTCTGCAAAGTCCTCCTGCTTCCTCCTCTCCAACAGCAATCATCTTGTGTTTCTGGGTCTATTGATCCATTTCCCTGTTTTTCCTTACAAGCCCAGCTTACACAAACGTAAAGTTGACAAGCAATGAGTTATTAGATCCGGGAGAGTTTATCTAGAATCCGGTCTCTCTTAACCATCCTCTGAATCTGAACTGATTTCAGCAAAGCTTATTTTTTTCCTATTTAGCTTATTTCGATCTAAATCAGCAATATAACTTTAGTTTTTTAAAGTCTTCAAAATTAGTGTCTCTTGAACCTTCCTGGGATGAGAGTCTGGAAAGCCACAGGTGCTGGCAGTGAGGGAGGGGAAGGGAATGTGCCTGGATCCCAGAGCCCAGCCCTGCAGCACATCCTGACAGCTTTTCCTGTGGATTTCAGCCAACGTGGCTCAGGTTTGGAGCCGTCTGCTCCCGTCCCAGGTCACAGTGGGTGATCCAGAGCAGATGGGATGAAGGGCTGACCCTGAGCCACACCAGCAGGACTTTCTCCTGCCTGGGAATTCAGGACAAAGCAGGAGCAGCAGTGTCCTGACCAGCTGGGTGAGGGCTGTGTCTGCAGCCTCCTCTTTCCTTGGGTTTTGGAGGAATCTGGTGCTTCTGAACCCAAAAGCCAGGATCATGTGTTGGCAACTATTTCTGGCTGACAGACAGAAAACCAGGGATGGGAGAGGAGCAAGAGACTCGTCTGAGACAGCAGTTTTCCAATAAAACCACGCTGGGCCACGTGCTGGTGCTGGCTGTGGCCACCCTTTTGGTGCTGGTGGCTTCCCTGGTGTCACAAGGATGGATTTAATGGATCACATGTGGAGCTTGGACAGACCACGGGCTGCCCATCCCCGGCTGTTTCCTTGCTGCTGTGGCCGAGGGGTGAGAGGAAACCCCATCCCTGAGTCTGTGGTCCCTGATCCCTGGGAGCAAACTCTGATTTCCCGGGATGGGAACTGCAGGATCCGGGGCTGCAGCGGCATCCTCATGGGAGGAGCCACCCACCCACGGTCTCATCTTGCACTGCTGGAGAGTCCTTCTTCCCAAAAACGATCCTGGAGCATTCTGGGGAGTAAATATAAACCAGAGGTGTCTGGGGAGGAGGGTGGGGTGGGATGCAGGGCACGGAGTGGCCCAGCTGAGCAGTTCGGGATGGGAAGGGACGCCAGGACGTGTGAGGACACGGGAGGGAGCACAGGCCAGCAGAGTGCACAGAGCAGCAACTGGCAAAGCTGGGGCTGGGCCAAGAAAATAAACATGGGAAGTGTTTGAGACTGATGAGAACCACGGGCAGCCTGCTCTTGCTCAAGGAGGTTTTTTTGGGACACTGGAGCAGGCGCCTGTTGCAGACAGAGCAAGACCTCAGCCCTGTTCAGACTTTCGTTGACTTCAGCTGGGCCAGGCTCTCATTTCAGATGGTTCTGGTTTGCCCCAGGATGTGATTTCCACATTTTGGGATGCATTTCCCTCTGCCACCCACTGCCCCACAGGAATTTTGGAGGCTTTGTACAGAGATTGAGGGATGGATGGTGTCGGGGCTGGGCGCTGCCAGCACGTCAGCAGGAGCAGAGGCTGCTCTGCAGCACTCCAGAGCTTTGTGTGAGCACTCAGGATCGATAAATCCAGAGCTGAAGGCCAAATCTGAGTGCTCAGCAGCTCTGCTAATCAGTTGGGTGCCTGCATGCAGATTGAGAGCCTGTTCCTTCCAAATTTTCTCTCCCAACAAATAACCTGGAGGCTTTTCACTCCACAGTTTGACTCGGGCCCCTTACTTTAGATTTTCAGCCCACTGTGTGCTCCTGGCTCCTGATGAAGATGGGGCATTCAAGGTAAATGACAAATTGGAGCAGGTTTTCATCTGGCACCAGCTTTCACCCTGAGATCTCCAGAATTAACCATCCAAAATTCACAGGGTCATGAAAATGCTGTCAATCGTGAGGGAAGTTTGAAGGGAAGGCTCAGCCTGGGAAATATGAGCAGAGGGTAAAAGAGGAGCTTGGGGTGGTTGTGAGGAGAGGTTCTCTAGGAGGTGGAAGCCCAGGGAAGATTGTATTCCTGGCTGGAAGTGAAGCTTGGTGTGAAGGGAATGAGGACAGGGAGTGCAGCCTCCAGCTCTGCTCCTTTTGGGGAGCTTTGTTCATCCCATCATGTCTGGGATGAGTTTCAGTCCAAACCCAAAAGTTCCCTCACTTCAGAACACTTTCCTCTGGGATTTATCAGCACCTGGGCTCCTTCATTTCAACAGGACCAAGGTGTGTGCATCTCATCCCAGGGAAACTCCAGATACCTTCCTCTTCCCCATCCCTGCTGCTCCTGCTTTGTGCCTGTGCCTGACAGTGACAGATGAGTTAATCTGGTTTAGAATTCTCGTGGCTTGATTTCTGAAGGTCTCACTGTTGTAGGGCGACGTTCCTTTATCCCTCGCCCTTTCTTTCCCTCCTGGATTATCCCATGTTAATAGTGCCATGTAATACAGCCTGTTATTAACTGCTCCTGAATCCTCCTGGCTGATTCCTTAAGCAGATCTCAAAACCCCATGAATCTGCATCTGCCTTGGAGTTTTCTGAGGGTTTGTTTTGTGCCTTTTTTTTTCTTCTTCTTCTTTTTTTTCCTTTTTTTTTTTTTTTTTTTTTTCCTCTCCATTAAACCCAATGCAAAAAATATGTAGGGAAATTTTCTGCTCTGGCTTTTGGGCAGCAAAGGAATTTCTCATGTTTGGGTAGCCCAAACATGATATTCCTGACCGAACCGTGCACCTGTTTAAATCCCAACAAAAGGGGCTGCAAGAAGGAAACCTTGTTTGAAAACCTGCATCAAATGTGGAATAAATCCTTCCACAGGTATTTATCTGCCCACAAAAAAAGATCCTTGACCACCCTTGTGTGACAGCATTTCATGAGAAAAGAATATGAGTAGCGTCAACTTTTTTACATCGCTGTGTCTTCTTGGTTCACTGAGAGACATTTTCTTCTTTGTTATGAATTATAAATCCCTATTGCTACGGTCCAGACAATTCTGGGAACTTCTGCCACTGGCTTTCAGAGCCCAGGGAAATCACAGTGTCCTTCGCATTTGCAGTGCTCAAAGCATTTCCAAACATTCATTATTCACACGGGGATTCGTCCATCAGCAGCTCCATTAAACTGAGAGTGGGAGCCCTGCTTTCTCATCAGGTGCCAAAAGACTTGGTTGGGGTTTATTTCTTCCTCTGAGAGCAGATTCTGATCCCAAGGGTCAGAGCAGCACCTTTTGCAAAAGGTTAGAACAGAGGAGTGAGTGTGTCCTTGGTCCCTGCCTCAGTTTCCCCATTGGTGATGTCACATTTGAGGATTCAACCCATTGGGAACTTGAGGAAATATAAAATAAAATAAAATAAAATAAAATAAAATAAAATAAAATAAAATAAAATAAAATAAAATAAAATCCATTTGGCCAATACTTGTAAATCCCAGCTCCCACAGTCACAGAGTTCTTGGGGATCACAGAATCCTGGAATGGTTTGTATTGGAAGGGATCCTAAAGATCTCATTCCACCCCCTGCCATGGGCAAGGACACCTTCCATTAGCCCAGGTAGCTCCAAGCCCTGTCCAAGCTGGCTTTGGACACTTCCAGGGATGAGGCAGCCACAACCTCAACTTCTTTGGATCATAAAAAATCTCAGAATTTAAAAAAACCCAAATTCCTATATCTATCAAGCCAGAAAAAACCCAAGCTCTTGGCAGGAAATACCCCAGATGCCCTCAAAGCCAAAAAAACACCCTCCATGTCATTTATTTTTTAACCTCATGCAGCTTGAACCCTGTCTCAAGGCTGAGGAGGGACAGAGGGAGCAGAAATGGCCTTTTCCTCCAGATTTGGCCGAGCTTTGGGCTGTGTCCCATCCTGGGAGAGCAGGATGAGCCCCACACCAGCTCCTCCAGCCCTTCCCAACATCGGGCAGGAGCAGCCTTTGCCCGTGGCAGGGCTGGAGCTGGAAGCCAGCATGCCAAGCCCTGCTCCAAAGCAGGTTTCTTCTCCTCACATTAAGTCAGCATTTCCTGACAATCCCAGCGGGAGCACGCGGGTGACAGATGTCCCTTAATTATCGGCAGCGGGCCCGCTCCTCGGGCTCAGACAGAAAATTCTGAGCCTTGAAATGAAGGCCCTTGCTTGGTTTGGTTCAGCCTGGCTGCCTCGGGTTTATTCACAGGCGTCTTTCAGCTGTGGGAAATTGGTCACCTTTGGGGTTTCTGCCCTGCTGAGGGATATCCCAGAGCTCCAGGCAGGTGAGGAGGGTGGAAAATCCAGGGAGATGGGGGCGGCTGGGGAAGCCACGTCCCTGCAAGTAAGGGGATTTTCCAGCTGGGACGGGAAGGGCAAAGAAGGGCCACTCCCTGTGGCAGGCTGTGTCCTCCTGGAGATGGAGCTGGGGTTTATCATGGGCAAAGAGCTCAACACTCCTTTTTTGTAGGGTGATCCAGTAAAGAGGGCAAATGAAGCCTGTTGGGGGGAAATCCCATTGTGTTCACTTGGTTTTATTTTTCACCTTCCCAGATCACAAAAAGTCTACCTCTGTCCCTCAGCAAACATGAGAGAAGGATGGAGGGAAGGAAGGTGGGATCCCACCACCTGCAGAGCCATGTCCTGCTCCTCTTCTCCTTGGTTGATACCTCCTTCAAAGGCCCTTACATGGGATAGCAGCTTGATTTTATTGAACACAGCTGCTGAGTGTGTTCCACAGCACACAGGAACTCAAATCCGGTCATCCATCCCTCCATCCATCCATCCATCCCTCCATCCTTCCATCCATCCATCCATCCATCCATCCACTCACCCATCCATCCATCCATCCATCCATCCATCTATCCATCCTTCCCTCCATCCATCCATCCATCCATCCATCCATCCATCCATCCATCTATCCATCCTTCCCTCCATCCATCCATCCATCTGTCCATCCATCCATCCATTCATCCATCCATCCATCCATCATGGGATGGCTTTTAGCTGACAGAGAGCAGGTTTAGATCAGATTTTAGGAAAGAAGTCTGTGAGGGTGGTGGGACCAGAGAAGCTGTGGCTGCCCCTGGATCCCTGGAAGTGTCCAAGGGATCCTTGGATGGCAATCCAGGTTGGATGGGGCTTGGAGCAACCTGAGCTAGTGGGAGGTGTCCCTGCCTGTGGCAGGGGTTGGGATGGGATGAGTTTTAAGGTCCCTTCCCACCCAAACCATTCCAGGATTCCATTCCGTGCATCAACCTCCCCTGGTGCATCCCTGCCAGCTGATTCCAGCCCTGTCCCTTCTCTCCTGAAAGCACGTGGAACATCCATGCTCTGAGGAGCTCTCAGCCTGCCTGTGATTCCCACACTCCCCAGCTCCTTCCTCCAGGCTGCCTGATGGATGCTGGGGAAAATCCAGCCCCGGGGGCAGGGGGGAGGGAAAAGATCCACCTTCCCGCAAGGAAAAACCCTCCCAACCCCTTTCCTGCTGCCGGCACTGCGAACCTTTCCCTTCCCATGTGCTTGGCTGATCAGGCTCAGCTTCTTTGCTGCTGTTTTCGTGCCTCTTGATTTCCACACGGAAGCTGGCTCTATTTTTACCCGGCTCAAGCTGATTAGATTGGCAGTAATTGGCAGGATCAACAGACACGTCCTGCGTGCAGCAGGTTAATGCGATACCGGCACTGACCAGGGGATGCACTCACCCCATGCCCAGCACGGCGAAGACAGCCGAGGTAATTTATTGCCCACATGCCTGGAACATGCCCACTTATCCAGCCCCGTCCTTCCTCTCCCTGCAAACCCATTTCCCCTGGCAGGGTTTGCTGCACAATGCCAAGTGTTTCATCCTTTTCTCCTCGGCTCTTTGCAGCCCTGCACAAGAACCCAAGGACAGGCAGGAGTTTTCCTTTCTGGTTAACCCAGGTCTCGGCTTTTCCTGACCTGTGAGATTATTAGCATCGAAGCAGCCACATATTAAAAAAAAAAAGAAAAAAATGCTACTTACAACTCCAAGGCTGACCTGGTGCAAGTAATGTAATTTCCCACCATTTCAATCACTTCCATAAGTTCCAATCTTCCGGAAGATTAGGAGTGGCTCTGCTGGCTGCAGTATCACTCTGAGCTTTAATTGGTTTGGGGGGGTAATTTAGCCAGAGAACCAAGCAGAGGAAAGAAAAATTTTGGGGCGACATCAGGTGATGCTCCACTCCTGGAATTCACTTCACTGGGGGAGGGATGGAGCGGGAAGCAAAAATGAAAATTGTTGCGCTTCCCAAAGCTGCACGTTTCAATCTAACGTTGGGAGACCTTGGGAATATTTTGGCTCTTGTGCTTGGTGGTGGCTGCACCACGTGTTTAATCCCAGGAGAGGAGTGGAAGGTGAGCAATCCTCAGAAAGCCAGGCAGGGAAGTGCCCTGTTTATTCAAAAACATCTGTACCTGGATCAAGTTTGATCCCACCTCAGAGGGCTTCTCATCCCTCCAGCTGCTGCAGGATTCCACAGCCACCCCTGACTCCTCCTGTGCTGCCAGAGAAGTGTTTTCTGGGGGGTCCCACTGTGCAGGGCTCTGAGCTGGAAGTAGGGAATAAACCCTTCTTTTGCCTCCGTGCAGGTGGCACAGGCAGGATGTTCAGTCCCAGAATGATGGAATTGTTTGGGTTAGAAGGGATAATAAGATAACCCAGTCCCACCCCTTGCCACGGGCAGGGACACCTTCCACCACCCCAGGCTGCTCCAGCTTGGCCTTGGACACTCCCAGGGATCCACAGCTTCTCTGGGCACGCTGTGCTAGGGCCTCCCCACCCTCACAGGAAAGAATTTCCTCCTGATACCTGATCTAAACCTCTCCTCTTTGAGTTTACAACCACTCCCACTTGTCCTGTCACTGCATCCCAGAGCTGCTCTGCTAGGTGCCTCCCTCTCCCTGTTCACAGCTGAGCCTTGAGCCCTCTCACTTTTGCAGTTTAATTTATTTAATGCAGGCCCTGTTGGTTTGGTATTTTTCCCAATGAATCCATGGCAGGGCCCAAGGCCAGGGCTGTGTGGAAAGCTGAGGAATTCCAGTGCTGTGGTTATCTCCACCTCACCCCACAGGTGAACGCCAGAGTTCTCCCCTGCCTCTTTCCCTCAGACTCCTCTCTGCCACTCATTACACCCCTCTCTCTAATTGCCAATTTCTGCCATTAGACTGCCCTCTGTTAATTACCCAGTTCAGCCTTTGTGGTTCCAGTAACTGTCCAAGAAACCTCCCAGCCATAAACACTTCAAGCCCTCGGTGTCCTGTTCTCCCCTTGGAGCGTGGGCGTGGAGCTGGCTCTGCCCCACTCCTCTGGCACTTCCAGTGGCTCTTCCAAGACCTACTGGAAACCACCATGAACTGTCCAGACAGCTCCTTGGCCACCTCCTTTCCAACCCTCTCAAGTTTATTCGGGTTTAAAACTGGTTGAAAACCACTGAGCTCCATCAGCTGGGTGCTCCCAGACATTCCTGGAAAGTGTTTCCTTAGCATGTTGTCTTTTTTCCCACCAAATACCAGGATAAAGCCCTCACTGAGCGTTCCTGCCTTGTCTGTGTCATTGATTAACCTCCCATTTCCCTGTGGGATCACTCCACTGCTCAAAACTCATGGAAAATATCCTCCTGCCTTTAATTTCCCCGGCTTCTGAGGTCTATTAATTACAACCAGTTTCCCTTTTCTTCCTTTTGTGTGTTTATATTTTGTGTGTCAGTCTTGGCAGCTCTTCCCCTTCCTTTCCAGGTGCTGTTAGTTATTTTAACAAAGATTCCTGCCTGTGTTGCTGCGTTTTGAGCAAAATATTCTCAAAGATTTCCCCCTTTTCAACTCATTCTTCGTTTAAAGTCCTTCTCTGAATCGATCTGACTTGTAATTATTTTCTGATTTGGGAAACAGGACCCTTAAAAGTGGCAAGTAAATATCTAGATTTATATCTATTACTGCTTTAAGCTTTCCTTCATTTGCACATAACAGATATAACCAAGCCATGGAAGCCTGTGCCTGGTACAGTGAGAAATCCACCCTCACCTGCTGGAGTGAGGATAAATGTGGAATTCCCTCATGCTGGAGGCAATCTTTTTCTTCCATTAGGATATTATCTTTCCCCCTGCCCCCCAAAATTCTAAGAATATTTTTAATATTGGCAGCTCAGGACCTCCAGCATCCATCTCTCAGCCAGAACTCCCTGGGGATCCCAAGGTTTTTATGAGATGTTATGGATGTGGCTGCTTAAAGAAGCAGAATGTGTCGAGTCCCTGCTGCAGACCCTTCTTGCTTCGTGCTTTATTTCCCAGGATATTGATCCAGAAACACTCTGGATCATTTATTTCCTTGTTGGTAATGACTCAGAACCAGACGGTGCTTGGGAGAGGGAGATCATCTGCTCCCAGCCAATCCCAGTGGGATCCAATCAGGACAGGCAGGTCAAGACCTCCAAAAAATCAAATGGCAATCAAATGGAGAGGGTGGTTATAACACAGGGCTGCAGCATTCCAGGCAGGAAAAGCCCCCCCCTGTCACCCTGAGGCACTGGGAGCTGGGTTAAGGTGTGGGGCTGATAGCTGGGCTGGGTGATCTCAGAGGTGATGGAGAGGGAGTTTGTATGAGAGCATGGAGTGACAGGACAGGGGAGGAGCAGCTTCAGACTGAAAGAGGGGAGGTGTAGATGGGATGTTGGGGAGGAATTATTGATTAGGATGGGATATTAAGAAGGTGAGGCCCTGGCACAGGGTGCCCAGAGAAGCTGTGGCTGCCCCTGGATCCCTGGAAGGCGAGGTTGGACAGGGCTTGGAGCAACCTGGGACAGTGGAAGGTGTCCCTGCCCATGGCAGAGGGTGGAACTGGATGAGCTTCAAGGTCCCTTCCAACCCAAACCAATCTGGGATCCTGGGATTCCAGGATTCTGTTCAGCAATTCCACTCCGTTCCACTGTTTTGCTGCAGTTGTTTTTCTTTGCATCCTGTCATTTCCCAATTTTTTTTTTAATTTTTTTTTCTTTTTTTGGTTGCATCATTCCTCCTCCTTTCCATCACCAGCCTGATGTGCCCCCAGCTAGGCTGCCAAGGATTCCCCCAGGAGCTTTTCCCTTTGCTCCCTTTGGAGCTCTGCATTTCTGCCATGGATGGAAAACACCCATTGCTCCCACTGCCCAATCCTCCTTTTTCTTCCCCCATCCAAGCTCAGTGATTTATTAAAAGCCGATTTGCCTTTTATTGTATTTTTTCCATCATTATTTTTTTTTATATCCCAACCTTCATCCCACTCATCCACGCAGGCATCAGGTATTTAGGGAAAGATCCTGTCAGCCCTGTCTAACACCATCTGTGTCCTGTGGTGGGAAAGTCCCTGGAATTAGTCAAATCTCCTGGAGAAATCCTGCAGCCCAGCTTTCCAGACCTGGCATGGCAGGAGCACCTTCCAGAGGGAGAAGCCCGCTGTGCATTCAGGGCTGGTGTGAAATCCAATCTGGAATTTCCTCTCCCTCATCCTCCCGCACATCAGCAGCACCGAGGAAACAGGAACTGGGCTGGAGAGGATTCCCAAGGCAGCTCACTGGGGCAGGAGTTTTTTATTTTAAACGAAATCCTGCCCTTTGGAGAAAGTCTGGGGAAGGTGGGTTTGTTTGGGGGTAAGCTCAGGGCCAGCAGGGTCAGGGTTGGCCAGCACACCACGGTTATCCTGGTCCCTGTAAGGGTTCATGCAGCCCCTTCACCTGGAATCATGGGATCATGGAATGCTTTGGGTGGGAAGGGATCTTACAGCTCAGCTCATCCCACCCCTCAGGGGCACCTTCCACTATCCCAGGTTGCTCCAAGCCCTGTCCAACCTGGCCTTGGACACGTCCAATCTGCTTTATTTGCCTTCCAGCGTGGCTTTTGGAAGTTTTTGGAGCCTCATGGAGCCCACCTTAAACCCTTTAATGACCAGAACATCCCTTTCTGACCAAACCCTCACAGGGCACCAAGACAAGTCACCCCAGGAAACCGAAATCAGCTCATGACCAGAAGATTTGCTCGTGGCTGCATTTTTAGAGTGGAACCTGCCCATTCCTCAGGTAACAAAGGTGCTGCTCCCAAAACAACCCTCATTTTAGAGCCACACACCATCCTAACAGTCAATCCCATTCTCCTCTCTTCCTTCAGCAGAAATTGGTGGGAATTTCTTTTCCAGCAGGGTGCCATGAAACTTGCTGTGGTTTTCAGCACCTGCTTTGTGAGCAGCAGCATCCCACCTTGGTCAGGAGGGTGTCACACCTTGGTGCCTGCCTCAGATCATCCCACCAAATCCCCCCCAAAGGAATAGCTGGCCAATAATTAATTGGATAATTAGCATGTAAAACGACTATAACTGTCTAAAACTACTGAGAAAGCAACAGAAGGGGACTGGAGTTTCTTTTGTTCCCTGCCAAATTTTTTTTATATGTGTTTAAGAGACTTCAATTCTGGTGTTTTTCTTGGAAAGTTTGGGGGTTTCCACCCAAATTTTCCCTCTGCGAAAAAAAAAAAAGCTGGGAGTTTGCAGATGCCAAAAAATGCAGCACCTGGAGTGTGGGATTTTCAGGGAAGGAAACAATAAAGTCCCCCCCCCGCCCCAATGTATAATGAGCACAGTTCTTGCATTCACAAAGGACTCGGCGTAGTTTGAAAAGACATTTTCTACTGGAAAGAAATGCTTCAGTGGGAAAATTTCCACCCACTCCAGTTGCATCTCTTCCCTCCAGCTCCGAGAGAGAGAGAGAGAGAGAGAGAGAGAGGAAGGTTTTCTTCCAGAGGAGGGTGGTGATGTGTTTCCATGGATGGACAAGAAAATGCATCGAGAGAGGAGGAAAAAAAAAAAGAAAAAAAGAAAAAACAACTGAGTGGGAAGACACAGCCTGAAAGTTCCCGGTGGGTGGGTGGGCAGGTACCGAGCACAAGCAGCCTTTCCAGAGGGGATGCACAGCCTCAGTCCCGCGGGTTTCCATCACCAGCAGTTAACACTTGACTTTTTGGGTTTTTTTCCCCTCGGAGTCCTGGCCAGGCTGGGTCGGGCCCAAAACCACCGCTCCAATAACGCTGGTGGCGATGGCAGGATGCGAATCCGAGCCGGAGATTTTGGGGAAGAGCTGAGTTTTTCCTCCATCGCCCAGCTTTTGCTTTTACGAGCACTTGTGAGCACCTTTTTAAACCATCCTCCAGCAGAGCTCTCTCTCTCCCCTTTTAACACCGGTGCGTGAACCCCCGGGTGTATTGGCACGAAGCAGATCGATATTTGCGGGCACACGGACCCGCGGTGCCGCAAACACCCGGCACCTTCCCATCCAGGGGGATGCGCCAGCGGAGCCGGACCCCGCTCGCTCCGGAGGCGCAACGCGAGCAGCCGCCGCCGCCTGGGGAGGATTCCAACACCTCCAGCAACCCCGGGGAGGAAAAAAACCCAAAAAACCTCCACCAACAACAACAACAAAAAAACCTCAACACAAAATCTGCGGAGCGCTGAGGGCCTCCCGCTGGATTGGGAGGACCCCGATGGGATGCGCTGCGCTGTGGAGGGAGGGGGAGCCAGGCGCGCCGCAGCCCAGCTGGCTCGGGACCCAGCCCGGAGCGCTGCCGTAAATCCCGAGCGCTGCCATCCAGCCCCCCCGGAGCGAAGCGACAGCGCGGCCTTTTCATGAATAAATAAATAAAAATCTTCTGTGTTGCAGTTGCGGCGTGCCGGCCCCGGCGCGGAGCGGAGTCTGCCCGGAGACTCGGCGCTGGCGGCGCGGAACGAAGGCGTTCGGCCCATTCCCGGTGTCCTCCCACCCTCGCACCCACCCACCTGCCCACGGGGACCCCCGGCTCCAGTGGGGGATGCCGGCCCCTCTCGGCCCCGCGGGAACCGTGGGCGAGCGGCGGCGGCAGGGCTGGTGGAGGGGGGAGAGCCGGAGGGATAAATAAAAATGCGGGAGCATCCCGGGAGGCTGCGGGGGGCTGCGGCCCTGCTGGGCTGCGAGGAGAAGGCGACGCAGTTCCTGTCTCTTTAAATCCACCCTGAGCCCGGCAGCGCCGGCAGCTGAGGCAGAGCAGAAAGCTCAGGATCCTGCTCATTAACAAGCGGGATTTATCCCCGCAGGGAACCGGCGAGGAAGGGAGGGTTGGGGGGGGGAAGCGGCGGGGCGAGCCCAGGCCCCTCTGTCTGAACGCCCCGCAGCCCCTGGGGCCGGCAGGCGGGCTCGCCCGGGAGCATCCTCGGGCCGGGATGCGGGCTCGGCCGGGCGCGGCCAGCGCGTTCCCCCGGCACTGAGGTTTGCGGCGGCGGGGAGAGGAGCGGGGGAGGCGGCGGGAGGGGGCGCGGGGCGCGGGGCGTGCGCGGTGCGGGAGCGGCCGGGAGCCGTGCGGGAGGGCGGCGGAGGAGGCACCGCATTGCTGCTGCTGCCGCTCTGCTGCTGCCGAGCCCCGCGATGCCGCCGCGCCCGCCGCTGCCCCCGGCCCTGCGCCCCAGCCAGCCCGGCCGGCGGCGGGGGGCTCCGCGGGGGCTCTGAGCATCCTCCCCCCCGCCCGGGGCTGCCCAGCGCTCGCTTTTTCCCCCTTTTTTTTTTTTTTTTTTTTTTTTTTTTTTTTTTTAATTCCCTTCTCTTGGCATTTGGCCTCTTTTTTTTTTTTTTTTTTTTTTTTTTTTTCCTCCTTTTCCCCCACCCCCGTTCCCTGCCTTGGATGGTTTTTAGGTGGAGTCGTTTGCACCAAAACCCAATAGCTGCTGCTGTTCTTGCTGCTATTTTTTTTTTTTTTTTTTTTTTTTTTAATGATCCTGTTTCCACAGCAGGGGAAGAGAGAACTGATCCTCAACATACTCCCAGAGAATGAATAATCACAAGAAACTGGCTTAAGCAGCTCCCTGGATCTGGTGCATGATTTCAATTGAGTTCGATTTGATTTAATTATTTTTATTTTTATTTATTTCTTTTTTTCCCCAAGTCATCGTTCACATTTTATTTCCTGCATTTCTTCCTATTCTCTCTTCTTTTTTTTTTTTTTTTTTTTTTTTTTTTCACCTTTTGGGAGATTTGCAAACCGAATTACATGCATGTCCAGTGGGGGAAGGTTTAATTTTGACGATGGAGGGTCGTACTGTGGAGGCTGGGAGGACGGAAAGGCTCATGGCCATGGAATCTGTACCGGCCCGAAGGGTCAAGGTGAATATTCGGGCTCCTGGAGTCACGGCTTTGAGGTGCTGGGGGTCTACACTTGGCCCAGTGGCAACACTTACCAGGGCACCTGGGCGCAGGGCAAGCGCCATGGCATTGGCATGGAGAGCAAAGGGAAGTGGGTGTACAAAGGAGAGTGGACCCATGGATTTAAGGGACGGTACGGGGTCCGGGAATGCACTGGAAACGGGGCCAAGTACGAAGGCACCTGGAGCAATGGATTACAGGATGGCTACGGGACAGAGACCTACTCGGATGGAGGTAGGTGATGCCTTGATCCCTTCCTGGCCGGGGCAGGGTGGGCTGGAGGGTGGTGGGGAGAACCTCCCAGCGGGGTTTGGGGTTGGAGTCTGGGAGTTTGCAACCTGCTGCCTTGCTTGGATCAAGGGATGCTCCCACCCTGCAGGAGAGAAGGAACCAGCCCAGCGTGGCACCAGCCCAGCTCTTTGCCACAGGTAGCCCCCATATGTTCCATGGGGTCTCTGGGCGCTGGGTCCTCCCTCCTTCCTCTCCTCCAGCAGCTTTTTGGGATGTGGAAGGGGCTGTGCTGTTTGTGGGGGACGCCCAGCTCCGGCCTAGAGGGGTCGGAGCATGGGGTGGGCCAGGCCTTGGGGACACAACCCAAGTTGCACATGGGATTGGCAGTTCTGACTGCACCACTGGAACCTGTAGGATTTGCATGGGAACGACGCGGGGCAGGATGGAGGCGGCTCCGTGTGTGTGTGTGGGGGGATCCGGGGCCGATGGGGCAGCTCCGGCGCTGCCAAAGCTCCCAGCCAGGGCCGGGGGGCTCTGCACCTCCTCCAGCCCATCCAAAGGCAGCCCCACACTCAGTGATGCCAGGGAAAAGACTTTAATTCAGACAAGAGTCTTACATTCCTAGTTTACGGCTTAATGCTTAGCGCAGGGGCTCAGAGGGATCACCAGAGCTCTTCTCTGCCGTCAACACGGCTTAACGAGATGCTGAGGGGAAACTGGGATTAGAGGGAAAACAAGAAAACCCAATTGGAACGATCAAAACACACACCAACCCCCCCCAAAAAAAAAAAATTTTTTTTTTTGCTGGGCTAACAAGCTTTAGGGCTGAACTGGGAGAAACAGCTGGTGCCGTGCTGTAAGTGGCTGTATCATCCTCTCCCCTGGGTTGTGGCTACTTCCAGGGTCGGAATTGCCACCATAATCCCAGGCAGGCCTACCTGCCGGCAGCCGGGGGCACTGGGCTCTGCTGGCCCCTTGTTTTCCTGGGAATTGTGGCCTCCTCCAGCAGCCTCCCGGGTTATTTTTAGGACGTTATGGTTTTCCATACGGCTCCGGGGAGGAAACTGCAGCGTCGGGGAGCTCCATCGCAGCCTTCCCGAAAAAGGTGCTGCAAGACCTTGCTGTGGAAAACCCAGTTTGCTGCTTTGTGGTCGCACGGGGAGGGGAGGTTGAACCTCACCTGCAGCTGCTTTTTTTGTTGTTTTTTTTTTTTTTTTCTGTGCTCTGGCAGGGAGAGGCGGAACCACCTCGGGATTTTTTAATGATAATGTCGTGCCGGTGCTTTTCTCCCAGAGAAAAAGAGAGCTGCAACCTTTTGTTTCAGCTGCCTGGAAGGATGCTGGGGAGCGAGCTGGGGTGTGCTGGGTGTGTGTTTGGAAGCCATGGATAAATCCCAGCAGTCCTTCAGTCGAGAATAAAGCTTGGGCAGGGAATCGTCGCCGTCTCCCACGTCCAAGGCGGTCAGGAGGGGCTGTGGGGGGGGGGGTTTCTGCTCGCTCCCAACGTGGGTGCTGGCTCCTCCTGGCACCCAGCCCCTGCCTGGGAGGTTTGAGGGAGGACAGACACAAGTCTGGACTAACTACAGGTCTCTGAGGGCTGGGTGTTGCAGGGCTGGCCCTGTCCCCGGCCACGCACGTGCCCCCGCCCCGGCACACTCCCCACCCTCTGCAGCGCAGCGTTTTTTAGGGAAACCTGGGCAGCATCCCCACACTGGGGTGGCTTAGCAGCAGTTTCAGCATTTTCTGAGAAGCTACCAGAAGCAAAGAGCTTTTCCTTCCATCTTGTCAGGCCGGCCTGGCTTCCCGGTGTGCAGGGACCCAAAAGCGATGTCGAGTGTTTGCGATTTCAAGAGGAGGGGAGAGGAGCAGTGCTGGGAAAGGGCAGGGTCTGTGGCAAAATGGTCCCCCTGGGACTCTGCAAACCTACCAAGGAGGAAGGAATGCCGTGCTGGGGAAATGCAGAGTGCTGGGAACTGTGGATGCTCCTCCACACCTTCTTCCCCCACCTCAGCTGGGCCAGAGCCACCTCCAAGGCCACTTTCACCAACTCAGCTCCCAGCACTCAGAGGCCACATCCCTTTTCCAGTTGCCTGGCACCATTCTGGGTGGAAACCACCAAAGCTGGGCACCTCCAGCCTTTTGGACACCAAGCCTTGCTGAACTTTGTGTGTTTGGGTCCCAGAGGCCGCTGCGTGCGGGAGCGGCGGCACCGGGGAGGCAACCGTAGGGAAGGATGTTTCTCATTAATCTATTCCAGTTATTACCTCCAGCAAACTGAAGTATCCAAGAATCCTCGCCCCAGCATCTGTCACTTGCCACCCACAGATAAATATTCATCCCTTGCACATCATTTAAAATTTTTTTTTTTTTTTTTTTTTTTAGCTCCCCAGCCCCAGCTTGGGGATGGGGCCCTAAGTGCGCGGCGAGGCTGAGGGAGCCCCAGAATCCAGGGATTTGCTCTGGTTTCCCCATTCCCTGGCACAACAGCGGGGAAGGGCACAGGTCCTGCTGCCCCAGGAAGGCTGCTGGTGTGGCTCTTGGGTGCTTTGGGTGCTGGGGGTGGCACACAGTGGCCCAGGGGGGCTCCCGCCAGCCCCGCAGCCGGTGCAGGCAGCGCTGCCCCCACGCGCAGCTTGCCGAGCTCGCACCTCCCACGCCGCACACGCCGCGCGCCCCACGCCTGTCCCCCCACGCCGACCAGCCCCCCACGCCCTTCCCACGCGCTCCCTGAGCCCCCCACCCCTCCAGGGAGAGCAAATCCTGCTCCCCCAGCCCGGGGGATTGGTGTCCGTCAAGGCAGAGCTGAGGGAGCTGTGCTGTTCTCCCAGGAGCCCACGCGTCGCCGAGCGTCCCTGGCAGGGCTGACACGCGGCCTCTGCACTGTCCTGTTGTCCCCGTGGCCTCACTCCCTCAGACATCCCCAGCGCTGCTGATATATCCTCATCTTCCTGCCAAAAAAAATCCCCCTGCCCTCCTCCAGAGCGCCCTGAGATTACATAAACCAGGCTCCCGAGCTTCAGTCGGATGCTGGAGTTGAAGCACTTGTGTGATTCCCCCCAGCTCTGGAGTGGGAGCAGGAATTGTTCCCTTGCTTCAGGTGAAAGGGGCTGCATCCACCTGGATCAGCAGCATGTGAGGCTGGGGCTGCTGGGAGGGCCTGGGGCAGAGGCTTGGAGACCCTCTTCTGGTCAAGCCTGGAGATCAGGAGACATCACAGCTGCTTCCTGCCTCGGATACTTTGGGGATGCTCAGTGATTTCACCCCGGGGACAGCTGGAGTTGTAGCTCCAGACTTCCCATGGGAATCCTCTGTGTTGGGTTTGGGTTGAGTTGCTGACACCATGGCTGTGGAGGTGGGTGAGATGGGGTGGCTGAAGGAGGCCCCAAATCTCTTTTTGCCCTTTCCATCCCCAGGAATGCTGTTTTCCTCCTCCTTCTATCTCTTCCCAGCTGAACAACTGGGATTCTGAAGCAGACAGGGGCTCTGGGAAGGGACCAGCCCACTGCCCAGCATCCCCTGAGGGAATGGGGCAGGCTGGAGGTGTCTGCTGTGAACCAGGCTCATCCTATTGCCAGTCCTCTCCCCATCCTGAATGTCCCTAAATCCTTGTTTCTCGGGAGGGCTACCCCGAAAGGGCCGGGCGGTCGCACGGTGGTGTTCATCTTGTGTAATCTCCGTGCCCACTCACCTAAAATGAATCATCCTTTGATAGGTGAGGGAAATATAATTAGTGTTTGCATTGTTAGCACTGGCTGAGTAGGCAAGTGGGTTTTCTTGGCCCGGGCTGGGAAATATTCCTGCCACGGAGAGAGGGGAGCGGAGCGCCGGGAGCTGCCGGGGTGGGGCTGTGCCAGCCTGTCCTGCTCCATGTCCCACTTTCCCACCCCTGCAGTGGCACTGGTGACACCTCTCTTAGCAGGTGCACCGGGAGCTACCGACCAAATGGCTTGGGAGTGGCTGAGGAGGGGAAAAACATGGAATGTTTCCCAAAAGGCAGCATAAAGGGCCGCTCCGGGGGGACGGAGCGGGAAGGCCGCGTGGGACCCGCCTGGCTGGGTGGAGGGGCTGCATCCCCTCACCTGAGCAGAGATATGGTTTGGGATGAACCAGCACCAGCCAGGAGGGTTGGAAGGAGACATCTTTAAGGTCCCTTCCAACCCAAACCATGCCCAGATTCCACAATGGCAGCGGCCTGAGGCCTGTCCCCATCCGGGCCTGTCCCCATCCGGGCCTATCCCCACCCCGGCCTTCCCCTGAGTTCCTGCACAGGGAAGCGAGGAGCGAGGGCACATTTCCATCAGCATCTATTCATAGCACGGATGTCAGAATTACCTTAAAAGTACCAGCTCTTCCCTTGTTTTGCTGCCGGGAAGGAATTGTTGATGCACTTTAAACAGTGGGCGGAAACAAGCAAACACAAGAGCGCCCTGATCCTCGATCCTCCCGTCCCTGCAGCACCCAGACACGGCCAGAGCTGGTCCTAACAACCCCTAAGAATCTGAGAATTAATTTTAAAAAAAGGCAAGATTTTGGTGATGGAGCATCTCACTGTCTGGACTGGGTCTGGAAGCTGCTTGCAGTGGTTCTAGGAGAGCAAAAGCGGAGACGTCGGGAGCTGCCGAGCACAGAAAAATGAATCAAAATACTAAATGAAGATTCTGACCAGCCTCATTAAAAATAAATGCTATGAACTCATGGTAATTACTTCTCTCACTGGAACATGCTGCTTAGTTTCAGGTACAGCTCAGGACAGAGGAAGAAGGATTTTTGACCTCGGAGAAAAGAACATGAGACAGAAATTGCCAGACAGGCCTCAGACCCTCTCTCCATCTTCCCAAGTCTTTTATCCAGGCTGTGATTCTCCAGGGAATTGTGCAGGACCCCAACCTTGGGGAGCCCATCAACCCCCTCTGCACAGTGTTAATGACATTTCACCGGGGTGGGGTTCTCATGGCTTTGAATGCAAATCTCAGGATATTTGCATGTGATTTGATATCCCATGGGGCTCCTCGTGGTTGGGTGACATCTGCTCCTGGAGCTGAACATTTTTTTTTTTTTTCCTTTAGAAGCTCCAGCTTGTGGAATCATGTGATTTTGCAAGATTTTCAGCTTCGGTTTGGAAAGCAAGGTTTCCACCCAGGCTATTGCAGAAAAGTCATTCTTCCAGGCTTGGGAAGCAGCAGACAAGAGCTAAAAATGCCTTCTGTTTAAAAATGCCTCGATTTTAAAATGAACCTGATGAATTTTGAATGCTTTGAGTCAGGTAACACTGACGTAGATGAATGAGCTGTATTAATGTAGGCATGACTTGGAGACGGAGGAGCTGGGCAGGGTGAGCTTGGGGATGGTCTTTGAGGGGAGAACACTGGGGTTTAGCATCTGCCTGGTGAGGCTTTTTGTCTCTTTGGATCTGATTTTGGCACTGGTGGAACTCCTGAGCAAGAAAGGATTTTTTTTGCAGGAGTTTGCAGTAGTTGCAGGAGAGTCTTCATGGTCATTTGCCCCTGGATTCAGCTGTTTAATGCACAATTGAAGTATTTTTTTAACAAAAGCAATCAGGAGCTTGCAGAAAACAAAATTTGAAAGGCAAAAGTTTATATTTGGAGGCTTGATATTGGCTCTTCTAAGACAGATTCTGGCCTTTGCATCAAAAATCCTTAAAAATCACAATGGATGCACGAGCATTCCCTAAGAACAGCCACTGCTTTCCCAACATTATTCCCTGAAGAGGTTCCACTCACTCTCAGCACACAGCAGAGCATCATGAATTTTCATGAATGAGTGAACAGCCAGAGCAAGGCCCCTCATTTTGCTGATTTCCACAAGAAGATGATCACTGCAAAGGTATTATTTCCTGCTCAGGGCGTCACTTGGGGTCTGCAAGGTGTTTCCCTGGAATGAATAAGGGTCTGAAGTGTCCAAGGCCAGGCTGGAGGGAGCTGGAGCAATCTGGGATGGTGGAAGGTGTCCCTGCCCGTGGCAGGGATGGAATGAGATGAGCTTTTAGGTCCCTTCCAACTCAAACCGCTCTGTGACTCCGTGATTTATTTCACAGGGAATAAATAAACCCTGCTCTTGCCTCCTCCCATCCTGCAGCAGCCTCCTACCCCCGATCCATGGGGAGCTCAGCCTCATCCCACCCATCTGAGCACCTCCCACACCTCGGGGAGGGATGCAGCCCCCAAAACCCAGCGCTGCCCTCAGTTTGGGAGGGGCTGGCAGTCAGCTCTTGCTCCCGGATCTCCGCTGAGGAACGGGAGAGATCCCGGAGTTTGTGGCAGGATTAGAGCACGGGGGGAGGGATTAAGGGAATCAGCATTAGCCCGATTTCACTCTGCTTTGTGAGAGGAGCACATTGGCCTTAATAAAGGTGCTGAGCAATATCCTAAAGTGGTTTGCATCCCTGGGGATAAAACCTCATCCTGCTTTTGACCCCAGCCGGAGGCTGAATCCGCAGGGATTCGGCTGCCCTGGGAAAACTGTGGCCCCATTTCACCAGGGGATGATGCTTCCTGGACTTTCCCTGTGTCTGACAAACCCAGCCCTTGCCACTCCCAGGACAGACAACAAGAGATGTCTCCTGCAGGACCTGGAGCTTTGAGAGGAATCGCAGCTGGCCTAAGAGGCACCATGAGCCCCACCAGAATCAGTGAAGCCAAGATTTGATTGTCTTTATTGTGGGTTTTTTTGAAGACTTCCCTTGAATTCTCATTGGAAAAGGCACTTCCCAACAGGTTTAGGGAAGCAGGAGATGCAGAAGCAATGAGAAGAGGGAGGGGATGCTCAGAACAGGCTTGGTTTTTCCTGAAGGACAGAGTTTTTCCCCTTGAAGCAAACAGCTGAAATGCCTTGGAAAACATTAATTCCCATACAATTTATTTTTATTTTTTTTATGTTTCCCAGTGAGGGAGGAGCCTTCACCCTGCTGCTTGCAGAGCATCCTTGGGACAGGCAATGAGGACATAAATGTGTCCCCGTGTTTGGGATGGGGCTCATTCCCTGCAGAGGAACATTCTTGCCACCTGTGATTTCCTGGTGATTTTCCCCAAGGAGAATGGCTCAGCAATCCCTGTTCCATGGTACTTCAGCCAGAAATACTTTTGTTGTTATTTGCATCCAGAGGAGGAGGAGGAGGACTAGGAGGAGGAGGAGGAGGAGGAGGTGGCAGATTCCCTGGCTGAGGACTGAGGCTGTAGAAATCCATCTCCTCCCTGCAGCCCCCGGCTCCTGCTCCTGCACAGGTTCTGGCTGTTCCAAACCCATCCCATCCCTCCCCCTTCCAAAGCCATCTCCTTCCAAACCCAGCACCTCCACTGCTTGATTCCTTTAGATGGAGGCTCCTTGCTTGCAGAAGTACAAGCTGACCACGCTGGCACGAGCTGTAATTCTTTATTATTGATTGCCCCCCCCACAAACCAGATTTAATTCTGCACCCAGGCAGGAGCACAGCAGCCCCTGACAGCTCTCATCCTCCTCATCCTCTCTCCCTTCCCCTCAATGCCTCCCTGGATGCCCAGCCCTGGCTGTGCCCACCATGTCTGGATGCACCCAGCATTAGCACTATGACTAACACCCATCACGTGTTCGTGCCTGCAGATTAGATTTGCATACTCAAAAATCCATACTTTATTCCTTCCCCTGTGTAAGCAGTTACCAGAGCATATTTTTGGCAAATTAGCAGCCACAGCAGAAGCATCTGACTGTGTTTTTAGCGTGGCTTGGTGCTGGAAAAGCTTGGCAGGGCTGGAGGGGGGATAATTTGCTGTGGATTCCGTATCCCTGCGGTGTTGGACACGGGCAGCGTCGCTGAGTCCCACATTCCGAGGTGGGCAGTGCAGGTGGCATCTCCCAGGCCACCCATGCCATGCCTGTGTGGGATTTAGGGGAGGGTTTGGGGCAGGAGAGCAGCAGCTGGGCACAGGGCAGGGCAGGGAAATCACTCAGCTGGACATGGTGTTGAAGCACTACCCGCCCTGCCCAGCCCCCTGGCTGCTGTGCTAGCTCAGTTTCTGGGGAGCTTTGGGGGGATGTGCTTCAAGGATTGGGTGGAAGATTCAAAAGAGGCTCCTACCTCAGGGGAATGTTCCAAGGCTTTATTCTTGAAGGAGATCCCAGGGCAAAGAGGACAAACAAGGAAGAGCAGGGGTTTATCTAGACTCTCTGTCTCAGGGTAGATAGCTGGCCATGAGCCAATTGGTCAGAGATAGGGGAAAGGTGGGGTTAAACTAAAAAGGTTACAGCTTTAGGGGGTCTCTGGGGAAAAACCAATTCCCCAGGGGAATACAACATGGTGTGCTGGCAGAAAATGTGTCCCCATGTCTGTGCAGTGACAGGGGTGCTGAGGGAGGGGATTGTCCCCCTCGGAAACCCCACCTGCAGTGCTTTTCCAGGTCTGAGGCTTCCCAATGTGAGAAGGATGTGGAGCTGCTGGAGCAATTCCAGAGGAGGCCACAGAGATGCTCCAAGGCCTGGAGCTCCTCTGCTCTGGAGCCAGGCTGGGAGAGCTGGGGGTGCTCACCTGGGGAAGAGAAGGATCCAGGGAAACCTCAGAGCCCCTTCCAGGGCCTGAAGGGGCTCCAGGAGAGCTGGAGAAGGACTTTGGATGAAGGATGGAGTGACAAGACACAGGGAATGGCTCCCACTGCCAGAGGGCAGGGTTAGATGGGATATTGGGAATGAATTGTTCCCTGTGAGGGTGGGCAGGCCCTGGCACAGGGTGCCCAGAGCAGCTGTGGCTGCCCCTGGATCCCTGGCAGTGCCCAAGGCCAGGTTGGACAGGGCTTGGAGCAGCCTGGGACAGTGGGAGGTGTCCCTGCCATGGCAGGGGTGGGAACAACATGAATTTTGATGTCCTTTCCCGCCCAAACCATTCTGGGATTCTGTGATCCTGTGCTCAGGAGGCCCCATAGAGTCAGGCAGAATATTTGGGGTCACATTTTTCCCAGTGATTCCCCAGGCTGGCCAGCAAGGACGTCCCCACTGTCACACTCTCTGTCACAATCTCTGGGGCTGGGTGAGCACCCTCCAGTCCTCTCTTTTCTCCCAGACTTCTCCCCTTTGGGATGGGTGTTCCTGGGATGATTTATGTGTGAACCCTCCTGGGATCTGTGATATCGAGCAGCTGGAAGAGGATATCTGCAAAACTCCCTCCTCCGGTCGGAATTCAAGAGCCCGGCCTAATTATTGCCATTGGACATCTTTAATTAATATGCTGCAGAGGCCAGAGATAAGAGGGGGGCTGAGCAAGCCAGGAAGGATCCTTTGTGAGATAAATCAGCAATTTGTAAAACCTAATTACTCTGGCTTGGAAAAGTGGAGGGGCACTTTGGACCACTTCCCCCTCCTTCCTGGGATTTTGTTGAGTAGGGGAAGGAGAGCTGGGAGCTTGGGAATGCTGCTGGTGCCCAGCACAGTCACGGGACCAGGGTCTGGCTGTGCCTCAAGGATGGGACAGAGCTCCTGCCCTTTGGAGCCTGCTGCTCCCATTTTCCAGGCAAACCTGGGGAGCTGCGTCCCTGTTGCTGATTATTTCATCTCACCTGGGAGTATTGACCCAGCGTGGTGGGTGTGCTTGGCTTTTTAGCTCAGTGTTAGGGATGGAGAAGGAATTTTTTCCAAACATTTGTCTTTTTTGAGGTCGGGTTGTGATAATGACACACGTGTGTCCGGTGCCCTCAAAGTGCTTCACAACATCCCAAATTTCCTGCTTGGATGTCTCCTCAGGAGGAACTGGAAGAGGGCAGGTCTGTGCAAACCTCCCGTGGGCTTTATCCATGTGTTTGCCAAAGGATTCATCCTGCAGGATGTGGAACTGGCCGTGTGGGTTTGGGAAAAGCCTGGGAGCAGCCATAGAGCTTCTCCTTAATGGTGTTCCTGGAGTGGGGCCAGAGGGCTCAGCGACTACAAAATGCCAAATCTTGGGTGTGGGCAGAGGGGGAAAAGAAAACGCAGTCATTCCAACCCCAAAAAATCCTTAATTTTATCTCCTTCCAACATCATGGACCAGGTTTATATCCAAGTGCACGATCCCACCTTAAGCCAGAGGAAGCCCCACATACCTGACCAACCTCCTCCCTTTGGGCTTCCTCCTGTGTTGTTCAAACTCCAGCTGTTCCTGAGGGAGCTCCTTGGGATGTTTATTTGTTATAAAGCCACATTTCCCTGGGCATCACTGTGGGGTTTCACCATCTCTCCAGAAGCAGGAAAGGACTCCAGGCCCAGGAAATTCCTTAGTTTGGGACAGCAAGCCATGATTTGGTTGCCCCTCCTCAGCCATGGAGAAGACCTTGTCAGCGAGAGGGAGCAGCCCCTGGATCCCCACAATGCCTGGATCCCAGTGGGTTGAGCTGGAGATCCTTCCTCCCCTCCCCAGCAAAATCCCCAAAATCTCCTTGGCAGAGGAATGGAAATGCACAGAAAGACGTTGCTCTTCCTGCGATGCCTCTGATCCTCATGGAGAGCTTTGCAAACAGGAACTTCCTTAGGGTTCCCAAACCCAGCTGAACTGCTGGAATGCTGCTGCCTTATCCCTGTTTCCAGCAGGGAATGTGAAGGTTCAGGGTCCTGCTCATCCCCTTCCTCTTTGCTGCAAGGTGCAAACCCTGGCCAGCCCTGATTTGGGGGATTTTGGCGTTATGGGGCCACCAGGAGCTGCCCTGCAGACTCTCAGCTCTCTTCCCAGGATGGATTTTAGCCAAATGCTGAGGAAGCGCTGCTCCCTGTCACTGCTGGAGGATCAGGAATGATGCTTCCCAGAGCAGGGACTTCCCGCTCTCTGCTCTCAGCCCTGCTGCCTCTGGACAAGGATGGGGCTCTGCACGCTCCTCAGGGCAATGGCAATTCCTGCAGGAGATCTGGAAACAAGCCAGCCCTGTTCCAAGGGGAGTGAGCCAAAAAAACCCCCAAATTCAGGATTAGGAACACCAGTGTCTCTCCGTGTTTCCATCGATCCCTGTCTTTCCCATGAGCCTGTTCCCTTTCTTACACTTCAACAGTTGTTTCTGAAATAGGGATATTCTCTCCAATCCATCTTTTGGAGTGACTCCAGTTGTTTTCTCCTAGCCTCAGGTTGTGTCCTCTCCTTAGCTCTGCTTGGCATGGACGTGGCCACTTCCTCACCCTTCATGGCATCACCTTTATCTTGACTTTTCCATGTCCAAGACTTCCTTCTCTCTCTGTGCCCTTTTTGCTCCATGCAAAAGGGCCACCCAGAAGTGGGAGGGGTATTTGTGGCATCTTGGAGGCATCCACAGGAGTGCTCTGCAAGGCTGAGAGAAGAGGTTGGGACGTTTTCCTCCCCAGGGATTCTCCTCCATCTCGGTGCCTTTGGCTCTCCTCTGGCTTGGGTAATACAAGGGGTTTGTGGCCAGGATTGGCCTTGGATTGCTCCCTGCTTCCCATCCCAAGGGAAGCACGTTCCCCTCCTGCCTGCCGACCCTGTGAGGTGCTCAGAACCAAAATCCTTGGAATCCTTCACTCAGCACCTCAGCAGAGGTGAGGTGTCCCAGCAGAAGTGCTCGTTCCGCCGCTCCCAGCCCCATCCTGCTGCAGCTGCAGCCGGTCCGTGCTGGCACGTGAAGGGGAATGTGGTGAAATCCTCTTTCCTCTGCAGGGAGAAGGAGTCTCCGGGCTCCTTGTGAGATCAAGCTTTGTGCACATATCTGCAAATGTTGGGGCAGAGGTTAAGCTGAGCGGGGCTCGGGGAGGAGGTGGCGGCGCTTAGCAATGCAGATCAGATGGCTCCGGAGCTCCTGCTATCCATGGCCAAATCCTGGGATATCCAGGGGTTTAGAGCATAATGAAGTCAGGGGAAGGAAGGAGCGCTGCTGGCTGAGGAAGGACTCAGCTCCCTGACAGGAAGCTCTTTGATCTGCTGGTGGCCATGAAGCTGCCCAGATGTCTCGGTGGCTGTCAGGGACACGAGCGTGGCCTCTGAGGCAATCCCTAGGGATAATCCCTGCTGCTGCCTCCTGCAGGGAAGCAACAGACACCCGTGAAAGCAGAGCTGGGGGTTGGGAGTTGCTCCACGGTGCTGGGAGAGGACAGGCAGGACAGAGTGGCTGGAAAATCTGCCCTGCCAAGGAGATGTCGAGGAGATGCCGAGGAGATGCCCAGGCTGCTCCTGGCAGCTGTGCCATTCCAGGAGCAGGTTTGAAGGCCAGGCAGGGATGGCAGCATCCCGGGCACCTCAGCCTGCCTGGGGACACGCACAGGCTGCAGCTGTGACCTGCTGTGACCAATTTGCTCCGGCCGGGCCGCGCTGTCACGCTCCAGCCCGCGGCGCTTTGTTCTGCTCCCTGCCAGTCCCTCAGGTTTTCAGCACAGGGCTGTGATCCCTCACGCTGCTCCAGCTTCATCCAGGGAGCCTTTTCAGCTGCACATTTGCCAGGAGATGAGGAGGCTGAGGGACCTGTGTGGGGTCAGGGATGGAGTCAAGGGAAAGGGAGATGGGGACTTGGGCAGGGTGGGATCTGGTGGATCTCATGCAGGACCTGTTCACCCTGTGCCCTTGCCCACACTGGCATCTTTCCCTGAAACTCACTGAATCCATCTCCAGGGAAGCAGGAGGATGGTGTGAGGACATCCCAAGCCACCCTGAGGGCTCCTTGGTGAGGGAACTCGGGGTGCTGGGGGGACTCTCTCCCCTTTCTGGCTCCATTGTCCTGCTGAGATACTCTGGGATGGAGCCAGAAAGGGAATAGAGGTGCTGCCAGGTCTCCAGGGAATGCAGGGACACCTTGGCAGACTCTCCCCTGCCACAGCCACCATCCCAGGCATGGAGAGAGCCCTGTGCACACGGCACTGGCTGCTCCCCGTTTTTGGGGACAGCACAGGGGACAAGGCAGGCTCGCTGCTCAACGCCCCACCCCCAGGACATGTCTGCTGTGTCCCCTGAGCTGCATCTCACAGGTTGTCCCCCATCCTTCTCCCTGTCACCACCTCCTCACCCTGCCCTGCCAGTCCCTGCCCTAATCCCACTGTCTGCCCTAATCCCGGTGCTAATCCTATAAACCCTCAGTAAGTCCTGCCTGCCCCTGCCTCTCTACGTCCCTTCTCCAGGGCTGGCTCTGTGGGGTCCCCAGCTTGGACCCTCTGGTCTTTTTGGGGGTGCACAAAGCTGCCACCCCAATAATGTAATGCCACTGGAGCACAGGGGAGGATGCCCAAATCCTGGGGGATTTGTGCAAAGCACTGGCAGCTAAAAGGCAGCTGCAGCACCCCAAAATACACCCCAAAATGTGGCCAGGTGCTGGTTTCACACTCTCAGGAAGCAGTTCCTGTGCTCAGCATGAGCTGCTCCAGCCCAGATCTCTTCTCCACAGCCACTGCTGAGCCCCAGAATTGGGCAGGGAAATTCCTCAGGGAGTCCTGGGGTAGGGCTGGCCCGACTCACACAGGGTTCACTATTTCAGCAGGTCTATTTTAAGACTCCCTGGGCGTGTGGGAGCAGGGCTGGCACAAAGGGAGGTCCCACCACTGCGAGGTGCTGCCTGTGCCCATCCCAGCTCTTCACATCCCAGGGCTGGGACTGCTCACAGCGTTCCAGCAGCTCCAGGGCCTGGTGAGGAGCCATCCTCGGGCTCCTCGATCGGCCCCAGGAGGGCTTAGGCCATCGCTGCACCTTGAGCTGGTCCGGAGAAGATTAAGCCGACCTAAGAATAAAAACAAGCCCTGCAGTTCAACCGGCTGGGATAAGGCCTGGAATTGTGCCAACCTCCGAGCTGCAGGAAGGGGTGGGATCAGGAACCCGGAGCAGATTACCACCCACCCCGCATTTCGGTGCGCAGGGAGGGTGCTGAGGTCCAGCTGTGCCACCCGGGCTGGGTGGGTTCCTTGTCCCCCCATTCCCAGTGCTGTGCTGGAGCCCTGTGTGTCTTTCGTGCCACCAACAACCGGTTAAGAAACTCCAGGAAGTGCCCACGCAAATGTAGGAGCTCCAACGGGGGCACAATTCCAAGGGGAATATCCAAATGGATCTCTCCCTGTAAGGCTTCATTTCCATGGAGCTGGTTCCTTCCCCGGAACACCGGAGGAAGGCAGTGTGTGTATAAATAAATGTATTGTTGTACATTATCCATCCACTGTGAGATGCCATCGCTGCCAGCGGCGTGGATGGGATTGGAGTGTGCTCCTGGATAACCATTCCCCCATCCCACCCCCTGCTCCCTTCCCTTTCCCATTAGGGATTGATCCAAGGGGTGGTTCCTTGGTGCCTTGGCTGGTTTCTAACACTGCCGTGCTGCAGCTGGAGTGCAAGCCTGCAACCCAACCCATTTTCCCTCCACAACCTGACACTGCAATCCTGGTCCTGGACATGGGACTGGGATTCCACAGCTGTGAAAGGCTGGGGGATCAATCAACCAATCAACCAAAGACCAATGTTCAGGGATCAGCAGTGTTGTAGAATTCTTTTGTTAGAGGACAGTTTAAGGGAAATACAGGTCAAATCGAATGTTGTGCTTATGCTTTTTTTTACTTGCTTGCTTGCTTTTAGTAATTTGCTTGCTTTTAGTAGTGCAAATTTGCTGATTAGCCAACCTAAAACAACTGTCTGGGTGGCTTTAGCTAATGCATCAGGTTTAGAGACCATTTGTTTGTCCAATGCAACCCCAGAAAAGCCATTTCCCACCTGTCTAGTTGGTGTGCCAGTGGATGCTTGGCCAATTCCAGAAGGAATTGACAGAGCCGTTCAAGGTACGCTTACAGGGTCATCCACATGGGATCTCTGATGGGGCTGGCGGCTCCCTCACCTTCCCAAGGCACCTTTTGAACCTGAAAAATTAGACATTGATGCTGTTTAACAACATTAACAACAACACGGACTCCCGAGGTCAGAAGGCTGAAAATGACTTCAAATTAGTTTTTATTACCCAGGAATTTTTTCCCTTTATACTATTTTACAAAGAACCACCCAAAGGGGTGGAAGAAAGACAAACTTTTTCAACTACATCAGTCAAGTCAGAGAGACATTAAGAAGTCCCTCCTAGGGAAAGGAATGTGAAACATGGTTACAGTTAGGAAAAACGTGTCTCTTGTTTACAGAACAGTGCCTGGGAAAAAGTTTCAGAGAAACCAAAACATCACAGCACGAACCATGACTACAAGACATCCTTAATCCTGTAAGCGTTACCTTTTCACCCAGAGGAGCTCGATGCCATAACCTCCCCCTCCACTCTGTTTGCTTTTCTCTCCCTCTCCTCAGGGACATACCAGGGCCAGTGGGTCGGAGGGATGCGCCAGGGTTACGGCGTCCGGCAGAGCGTTCCCTACGGCATGGCTGCGGTCATCAGGTCACCCCTGAGGACGTCCATCAACTCCCTGCGCAGCGAGCACACCAACGGCACGGCGCTGCACCCCGACGCCTCGCCCGCCGTGGCCGGCAGCCCGGCCGTGTCCCGCGGCGGCTTCGTCCTCATGGCCCACAGCGACGCCGAGATCCTCAAGAGCAAGAAGAAGGGCATCTTCCGGCGCTCGCTGCTGAGCGGGCTCAAGCTCCGCAAGTCCGAGTCCAAGAGCTCCTTGGCCAGCCAGCGGAGCAAGCAGAGCTCGTTCCGGAGCGAGGCCGGCATGAGCACGGTCAGCTCCACCGCCAGCGACATCAACTCCACCATCAGCCTGGGCGAGGGCGAGGCCGAGCTCTCGGTCATCGAGGACGACATCGACGCCACCACCACCGAGATCTACGTGGGCGAGTGGAAGAACGACAAGCGCTCGGGCTCGGGCGTCAGCCAGCGCTCGGACGGGCTCAAGTACGAGGGCGAGTGGGCCAACAACAAGCGCCACGGCTACGGCTGCATGACCTTCCCCGACGGCACCAAGGAGGAGGGCAAGTACAAGCAGAACATCCTGGTCAGCGGCAAGAGGAAGAACCTGATCCCGCTGCGCGCCAGCAAGATCCGGGAGAAGGTGGATCGGGCCGTGGAGGCGGCCGAGAGGGCGGCCACCATCGCCAAGCAGAAAGCGGAGATCGCGGCGTCCAGGTAAGGGGGGCCCTGCCCATCCTGCTGTGTCTGAGCTGGGATCCCGCCCTGGGGACTGGGGATAGGTGGGATGATTGTCTTTGGTGTGGTAGGGGCGCTGCTGGAGGACAGCAGCTCGTGGTGGGCGTCTGCAGGCTGGTGCAAGGTGGAGCTCACAGCAGCCTTGGGCATGCCCAAGCCTTGGGGTGCTGTTCAGAATGAGGTGGATCCAAGCCCAGGTGTCCCTAATCCTAATTATCTGATCCTTGTGCTGCCCGAGGGGCTCCTGCTGCCCAGGGAGAGGAAGAAAGAGGAGGAGGAGTGGGGGTTAAGGGCCCCAAAAGGGTTTTGTGTCCCTTCCTGGGGTCAGGACAGCAGGGAAAAACAAAGCCAAGATGGGGCAGAGCTGAGCTGGCTGCAGGGATGGGCCTGAACTGATGCCCAGGTGGGGCAGGGCCTCCCACCAGCCCCTCTCGGGGCAACCTTGAGTCCAGGGAGGATTGCTCTGCCTGTGGCCTTTGGAGAAATGCTGCTGTTCCCTGCTGAGGCCCTGGCAGCCAGCTGGAGCTCGGGGTTTGCAGGAGTCACCTCAGCCCAGCAGTGGTGGGAGAAGAGTTTTTGTGTGGTAGGGGTGCTGCTGGAGGACAGCAGCTCATGGTGGGCGTCTGCAGGTTGGTGCAAGGTGGAGCTCACAGCAGCCTTGGGCTTGCCCAAGCCTTGGGGTGCTGTTCAGAATGAGGTAGATCCAAGCCCAGCTGTCCCTCTGGTAATTCCCAGCGGGTTGGGGATGCACAGCCTCCCCAGGTGAGGCAGGGAGGCCACGCAGGGTGTTCTAGCGTGACACAGGGTCACCGGAGCAGGGCAGCCTGGGCAACGGGAGGGTGGCACCTTGGTGGCTGTCACAGGCTGAGAGCTGTCACTTAGGAGGTACTGGGTTATTTATCCCATTTTTCCCTCTGCTCTTGGATAAGCAGAAGAGCTCCTGAGATGCTGTTTGCCCCAGATCTTCTGGCTGCCTCATGGCAAAGAGGAACCACCCCAGGGGTGGCCTGTGCTGGGAGGATTCCCAGCTATTTCCATTCCCAAAAGGGGTTTTGAGTGGAAAACCAGTCAAATGTGTGGCTTCAGGCCTGGGGAGGGCTTGTCCTGGCTGAGGCTCTGTTGGAAAACAGCAGATCTGGGTGCCCAGTCATGCCCCTTCTCCCTGTGCAGCCCTCATGGAACTGCTCAGAGATCCAGAGCTGGGATCTGATCTCGCTGAAAACCATCAGGAGGGAAGGGGGAAATGAGCCATTCAAGTTGTCTATTTACCTGAAGTTGAAATAAGGTCCCAGCTCAAAGCAGGGCCAACTCCAGCCCAAAAGGCACCTGGAGCTCTGTGCCTTGCAGGAAGCTCCAGGACCAGGGGTGAGGCGAGGAGGAAAAGCTCCTCTGGAGGATCCAGAGCTCTTTGTATCACATTTTGGGGTGGTTTATTAGAGCATGTCATTCCTTTCTGTTTTGTGAGCAAGAGCTATATTTAGCAGCCAGGCTGGGAAGAAGGGCTGGGGTTAGGGGAAAAACCCAGGTACCTCCTGAGCCTCCTGTGCCTGGATTAATTGTTGGCACTGGAATATTTGTATGCAGAGTCACACTTGAAATCTTTATCAGCACGTCTGCCAAGGGCTTATCTGCAATATGAATGAGCCTCCCGGGCCTGCTTTGGGAGCACATTTGGGCTTGATGATGTTTTCGAGCTGATGGTTGGAAAAAAAAAAAAAATTAAAAATCCCACTAGAATGGCAGGTAGGAAGCAGGCTGCAGAGAAGTGGGAAGGCCAGATCTTTCCCTGTGATCTGGGGATGGATGGGAATGCCTCGAAAGGCTGGAATCCTGGAAATGTGGAGCTCTAGTGTGCTGTAGGATGGATCCTGGAAATGTGGGGCTCCAGTCTGCCATGGGATGCTGGGTCTGAGAACATCCTCTACCCCAATGATCCTGGGACACCAGGAGAGTGGGATTGGAAGAGATGCTCAGTGAGCTCTTGGCATGTAATATTGTACCTCTAATTATGGGAGAGAAGGGAAAAACATGAGTCAGGAATGCCAGGTGTGAACAGCCCCCTGCCCTGTGCTGGCTGCGTGGCCCAGGGCTGTGCTGGAGAGCAACAGGGAGGGTGGGGAGTGGAGGGTGGAGGATGGAGAGCTGGAGATGGATGGGATTAGGTGGGTCCAGGGAAGGATTCCTGCCCAATATCCCATGTAAATCTCTGCTCTTTTACCTTAAACCGCTTTGTCTGAAACCTCCAATCCCTCAGCTCGAGCTCTCCCCCCTCGCCAGGGTTTTGGCAGAGTCCCTGAGCCTGCAGAACCAGAGCAGAGCAAGGTTTTACATACTGAGATCCAGCTAGAAAAGCTTTCTTATTAATCTTAGTCCGATTAATTTTAAAGCTTCCTAATGAAGGAACCCTCCCCTCGCAGCGCCCACACCGAGCTGCGTCGTGCAAATGCCACAAAAAACACAGCTGGGGGAGAATCCTGCTGCTCATTCCCGAGGTTTTGGGGCTCAGGGGTGGAACATCCCCCCCTCTAATGCCAACATCAGCTCAAATTTCCCAGCATCTGGCGTGGCTGTACATGTATGTGTGTGTGTGTATTCACTGTCTGATCACACTGAGTTCACTCTGCAGCCTTTCCCTTGGTGGGGGGAAAAAAATATATAAAAAATTAAAAAAAAAAATATGTGCCCACCCACGGCTTTCATTAAATTTGTAAGAATTCAGTGTTTTTTGAAAACTCTGCCGCTCTGTCAGATTTGGTTGGAATTGGCCAACACGTTCAAAAGTTATTAGTGTGGGAGTGATGGCATATAGATATATAAACAGCACAATCACAGGAGTGAGCCCCATTTCCTGAGGGAAGTAGGCTAAAAACGCAGTGTGCTGGAGACAAGTAAATTGCTTTCCTAAAGTTGTTGGAGTCTGAGTAGAGCACGGTGCTATCTGCACGTTTGTGGGATTTCTTTTAGGGTCGAGAGGAGATTCTCCTAAGTTCTCTTTACTTTAATTGAAGTGGGAGAAGGCATAATTCCCCCTGACTCGCTGGAATTGTTCAGGTGAAGAGGGCAGAAGGGATGTGAATGAGGGCTGAGGAACTCCTGCTGGTAGCAGCTGGCCCATCCCTGGAAGTGTCCAAGGCCAGGAGAAAGCTTGGAGCGCCCTGGGATAGGGAAGGTGTCCCTGCTCGTGGCAGGGGTGGAGCTGGATGAACTTTAGGGTCCCTTCCAACCCAAAGCTTTCCATGATTCCATGACCAGCTTTCAGAGGGAGACAAGGAGGGAGCTCTTTTCCAGCCTGGGTAAAAGGAATGTTCAGGGTGTTCCCTGAGTGCTCTGGGAGATCTTCATTCCCTCCCAAATCAGCCAAGAGCCAGCATTCCTTCTGCTGCCACCCTGGAAGGATGGAAGGGTGCGCTGGACACCCCGAGCCCCGTCTCATTAGTGCTAATTGATACCTCAGGCAAATTAGTGTGTCATCATCCACTGAAATAAAACATCCAGGCAACGAAGGTGGGCCAGGGAGCTCATCCCAGCCCCTGGTTTTTGGCAGAGCCACGTGCTGGGGAGGATGGAAGCACAGGGAATGTCGGGGTAGATCAGGGCTGACTCCAGCTCTCCAGGATGGGTTATGGTGGCTCTAAAGCAGAGCAGACAGACCCTACACCTCCCCAGGGTTTCCTCCTGCTTCCACAGTTCAAGGGTTTGTAATTAGTGGCTGGGCTGGTTATGGCAGGAGGGACCATCACTGGTGTCAGGGATGAGTCCCAGGGATGGGTGGCCCGTGGCAAACACTTCTCCCCAGCACAAGCTGCACAGGAGACCTGCTGTCCAGCACCTTAAATAAGAATTCCTGGGAGCAGCCAGGCTCCCAGAGGGAATGCTGCTCCCAGGTCAGTCCTAAGTAATGCTCTTCCTGGCATAATTATAGCCCAGCCTCGCACCAACCAGGAGGAAAAAAATATAATTAAAGCTCCGGAGTCTCAGGAGGAGCTGGGCCACAAATTAGCACAGTGTCATTCCACTTCAGCAAGGGAAACTGGAGGAGAATAGGGGAAGGAAGCAAATGAAGACAAGCTGGCAGTGAGGAGGGGAGAAGGGGAGTGTTTGGATGCTCCCTCAGGATGCTGCAGCAGCACCGGCCAAGGCTGACGTCGGGCAGGCAGGAAAAGCCCCCGAGAGCTGAGCAGCAAAGTGCAGGAGGTTCTTAGAGCCAAACAGGTATTTTCTTGAGGAAAATGGAAACGCAGCCGGGCAAAACCCAGGAAAAAAAAAAAAAAAAAAAAGGGCAAAACTGCTGCAGCCGAGCTCTGCGAGTGGCGGTAATGTCCCCAGCGGCGCTCCCCGGCCCCGGTAATGTCCCCACCGGCTCTCCCCGGTAATGCTGCTGCTTAATGCTCTGCCAGGCCTGAGCCTGCAGCTCTGCCATTGTCTGGGCTGCCTTTGATTTCGGGTTGCTGCTGCTTTTTGGGTGCCTGGCGGGGCTGGCTGCTGACCCTAATCCCGCCTCGTGCTGTCCGGGGGGCTCCTGCTGCCCGTGGAGAGGGAGAAAGAGGAGGAGGAGTGGGGGTTAAGGGCCCCAAAAGGGTTTTGTGTCCCTTCCTGGGGTCAGGACAGTAGGGACAAACAAAGCCAAGATGGGGCAGAGCTGAGCTGGCTGCAGGGATGGGGCTGAGCTGATGCCCAGGTGGGGCAGGTTCTCCCACCAGCCCCTCTCAGGACAATCTTGAGTCCAGGGAGGATTGCTCTGCCTGTGGCCTTTGGAGAAGTGCTGCTGTTCCCTGCTGAGGCCCTGGCAGCCAGCTGGAGCTCGGGGTTTGCAGGAGTCACCTCAGCCCAGCAGTGGTGGGAGAAGAGTTTTTTGGTGTGGTAGGGGCGCTGCTGGAGGACAGGAGCTCATGGTGAACATCTGCAGGTTGGTGCAAGGTGGAGCTCACAGCAGCCTTGGGCTTGGCCAAGCCTTGGGGTGCTGTTCAGAACAGGATCCAAGTCCAGCTGTCCGTCTGGTACCTCTGATGTCCGTCTGTCCCTCTGACCACTGCTGGTGTCACTGAGGGCATCACCTGGAGCCCAGCAGGTCTCGTGTGGGGTGAATGTGCTCCCTCCATCCCTTCCTGGTCTCTCTGTCCTTTCCGTGAGGGATACAAAGTGTCAGGGAGGGAAACACGGGGGGAGAGATGGATGGATGGATGGATGATGGATGGAGGGATGGATGGATGGAGGGATGGATGGATGGATGGATGGATGGATGGATGGATGAAGGGATGGATGGATGGATGGAGGGATGGATGGATGGATGGATGGATGGATGGATGGATGAAGGGATGGATGGATGGATGGAGGGATGGATGGATGAAGGGATGGATGGAGGGATGGATGGAGGGATGGATGGATGGATGGATGGATGGATGGAGGGCTGGAGGGATGGATGGATGGATGGATGGATGGATGGATGGAGGGTTGGAGGGATGGATGGATGGATGGATGGATGGATGGACGAATGGATGGAGGGATGGATGGATGGAGATGGCTCAAAGGCTGAGAGTAGCTGGGGAAGCAGGTGATTCTCTTCACAGCACCCTTTCTTTTTTCCCCCAGCCCTTTCTCCCCCAAACCTTCCCTGTGCAATCCAAGAGGAGCAAAGCCTGGGCTGGCAGCCTCCAACAGGCTCTGCTGCTGCTGGAACTGAGCATTCCCTCCTTCCCTGCCACCTCCCTCCCTGCTCCTGCCCATGCTGAGGGGGTCAGGGGATAGGATCAAGATCAGCTGTTGCTCCTGCTGGTGGTGTATCCCTGTCAGCCAGGATGACAAGGACACACCTGACTCACAGCAGGCACATTCCCACCTCCAGCCCAGGCCACCCCAGGCTCAGCCACCCCGGAGTGTCCCATCCCTCCCTCCCTCCCTGCCTGCCCACAGCCAGCTCCTGCAGGCTGGGATGTGGGCACCGTGGCTGTTCACCCGTGCTCCTGCCATGCCAGCTCGGTAACTTCCTGCTCAGACAGGATTTGCAGCCTTAAGCCCTTCTGTGGCCGTGCCAAAAGTCAGGAGCAGCCTGCGCAGGGCTCGGCGTGTCCCCAGCAGCCACCCTGGCACGGGCAGGGACAGGCTGCACAACCCAGTGCCTTTTGTAGGAATGCAGCTTGGCCAGGTAATCCACCTGGGAAAACCTCAGCGGGGTCATCTGTATCAGCAGCTCGGTGGGGTTTTGGTTTTCACTGCCCTCCCATCCCTCACCCCACCACCACCGACCCCAAATGGATGGATGGATGGATGGATGGATGGATGGATGGATGATGGATGGATGGATGTGACTCAAAGGCTGAGAGCAGCTGGGGAAGCAGATGATTCTCTTCACAGCACTTTTTCCTTGTTCCCCCCAGCCCCTTCTCCCCCAAACTTTCCCTGTGCAGTCCAAGAGGGCTGCACATTATTTGGGCTAAATACAAACCCAAACATCCCGTGTGCACGGCCCAGCTGTGTGATAAACATTCCTGAAACCACTCCCAGCGTTGCTGGGCTGTGCTGAAACGGCACAGGTGGAGCAGAGGTTCCCAGCCCCTTGGATTCTCCCTCGTCCCAGCTGCCTCTGCCCCGCCCCTCGTTCTCAGCAGGAAAGATCTCCCAAATCCTCGTGCTTTGTGTCGTGACAGACCCGCAACAAAGCCCAGCTGGGAGGGGTGGTTTTGCCAGAGAATGGAGCAGGAGAGGGGGTTTGGGATGCAGGAGAAGGGGTTGGAATGCAGGAGAGGGGATTTGGGATGCAGGAGAAGGAGTTTGGGATGCAGGAGAGAGGATTTGGGATGCAGGAGAAGGGGTTTGGGATGCAGGAGGGGTTTGGGATGCAGGAAAGAGGATTTGGGATGCAGGAGAAGGGGTTTGGGATGCAGGAGAAGGAGTTTGGGATGCAGGAGGAAATACCCGGGGCAGAGCCGGGATGGGGGAGCGGTGCCGGAGCGCGGTGCCAGCAGCGGTCACCTGTGCGGGGACAGCAGATGGAGGGGACAGGGAGGGATGGCAGTGGCTGGCAGCGAGGCGGGGAGGACGGGAGGTGATTCACTGCTGGCAGGCACCGCTTCCATGGGATGGGGCTGCTCCGGAGCGCTGGGCAGGAGGCGAGGGCAGCGCGGGGGAAAGGGGAAGCTGCCTGCCCCTCTTCCTCCTCCTCTTCCTCCTCCTCTTCCTCCTCCTCTTCTTCTTATCGTTCTCCTCCTCCTCCCTGGCCCCGCAGCGCAGCCCATCGCAGCGCGGATCATCCACCTGGATTTTAATCCAGCCCTTCCCGGGAGGGGAGCGGGGCCATCCCAGCCCCCGGAGCCTCCTGCCCGCCCTGCCTGCCCAGCACCAAGTGATGAAACCTCTTCCTGTTGCTTTTGGGTAAAAAAAGCAAAATACAACAAAAACAACACCGCGAACCCAGCCCCTGCTTTTCCTCTCTGCCGCTTTTCCTGCTCCACGAGCAGAAATTGCCACGCTGCTTTTCCCAGGGTTTCTGGGCAGGGAAGGAGAGATCCCACCCCTGGGAGCCTCCCTGCTCTCCATCCTCATCCTCATCCTCCCAGGATGCAGGGAGGCCGCTGGGATGCCCAGTGTCACAGCCAGGCAGGAGCGGGGGATGCTGGCAGCCCCTCCCTGCCGTGTCCCACCTCCCCAAACCCACCCTGCCGTGTCCTGGGGATGCTGCATCCCAAAGCTTGAGGGTGGAGAAGAACCAAGGGGAAGGGTTGGGGTCTCTCTGCTGCTTCCCCAGCTCCTGAGAGAGGTCTCCGTGCTTTTTTCTTCTCCCAGTTCCCATTCTGGGTTTCCTTGGTTGCTGCCACCCTCTTCCCTCCAGCAACTACCCCAACACCCCACCCTTGTCCCTCCCCAAACCATTTCTTCCCCAGGGAGAGGCAAAATTAATATCAGGAGCACAACCAAGATCTGAGCCAAATTAGTGAGTATTTTCCTTGCTTAGGGAAAAACCTTATGAGGGGTTTTCCTTCCCCCCGAGTTTGGGATGCTGGGGGGAGCACAGGGGATGGGCTGGGCTGTTCCAGGCTCTCCCTGCTCTTGCAGTTGGTTTGAAAAGCCCCAGGAAAGCAATGAGGTTTCTGTCACTTCCTCCCCACAGGACAAATGACAAGCTGTCCTGACTTCCTAATCCAGGAAATTAAAGGATTTGACCGTAGACCCTGCTAAGCAAATTTCCCCCCTGGAAATCCCAGGGGGATTTAACCCATGGATCCGACCGATTATCCCTTTAAAGTTGTGACTAAGAAAGTCCCAGTTCTTCAGGGTGCTGAGCACCCTAAAATCCCACGGTGGCCACGTCCTGTGCCCTACCCAGCACCCAGTGGGACCTACTTTTCCATTTTAGCCATCTCCAACCCCTTTTCCAATGGTGAGCACCTTCCCTTTGCTGCAGCTCACTTCCAGCCAGTCCAGCAGAGCCTTGCTGCCACCACATCCCAAATCCACCCCCTCCTGTCGCTGTTGGACATGGAAGAAAGACTCAGACTCATGATCAGAAGGCTGATCACTCCAATTTTGGTTTATTCTCGAAACCTGTCTTTATACTTTTCTACAATGAGCCCACCTAAGGAGGTGGGATCCTTGGACCATCTCCTCAGCCTCCTCCCAGCTCCACAGAGCCAAACACGGCTCTTTTCCCTTCCCAAGCATCCTGGGAGCTTTCCATCCCTCAGGCCCTGTCACATCACCTGGAAAAGCGGCCTCTCTCCTGCCCCACAGGGCTGGAGGTGGCAGAGGAGTCCCAGAGGGTGAGGCTGACCATCAACCCTCTCTCCCCCAGCAGCTGGAGAGCATCTGACAGTGCTCCTGAGGCCATCCCAGCTCCTTGCCTTGGCCCTTGGCTGAGCTGGAAATAAAATTTTAAGTTCAGTTCGATGAGAATTTGCTCGATTCTGGGTGAGGTGTTTGTGCTGTTTGCTCAGAACCGGGGTGGGTTCTGCTGTTGGGTTAAAAGAGAGGAAGTTCAGGATCTTCCCTCTCCATCACCAGGGAAAAGGGAGGGACAACATTTCACTGCCTTTTCCAGACTTTTGTGCATCCAGCAGCAGGGGAAAAAAAATTGCCTGGAATGTTCGGTTGCCAAAAGTCTGTTTTGCTTGAGGTGACCAAAACTTGAAAAGCTGCCAAAGAGTTTTGGCCAAAACCTGAAGGGGGTGAGGGGTCAGGAAAGGAAGGAAGACTTTTCCTTGTGGTTCTGGTGTGGTTTGCTCTGGAATTCAGTTTTGCTCCTTCTTTTTAGGCATCCAAATTAAAATTGAAATTCAACAGTCTGCTCAGCTTTGCTTTTCTGTCAGCACCTCCCTCACCTGGAGTTTTTTGTCTGAACTCCCCAAATCCTCTTCTTCTGAGCTCTTTTCCCTTGGCTGTAGAAAGAAAAGAAAAAAAGCCTCTAATGATTCCCAAGGGACCAGGGTGTGCTGGTGGATCTTCAGAGGGATTTGAGGGATTCCCTGGAGGCAGAGCAGAGGCTTCCTCAGCTCCCTTTGCCTGGCTGAGCTTCTCTCCCTGTGCTGCAGTTGGCACCTTTGGCTTTGAGATTTCCACCCCTTCTTCACCCTGTGGGGGCATCAGGCCAGCCACAGGAGGAATGGGAAGTTTTGGGAACATCCTGGGGATGCTGGGGGTCCATTGGTTCCTCCACCTTTTGTCCCTCAGCCTGGGGCAAGAGGAAGTGCCCAGTGTCCACCTGGGGCCAGGTGTTTTCTGACAGCCTTCATCCATCCATCCCTCCATCCATCCATCTATCCATCCATCCATCCATCCCTCCATCCATCCATCCATCCATCCATCCATCCATCATCCATCCCTTCATCCATCCATCCATCCATCCATCCATCCCTTCATCCATGCATCCCTTCATCCATCCCTCCATCCATCCATCCCTCCATCCATGCATCCCTTCATCCATCCCTCCATCCATCCATCCCTCCATCCATCCATCCCTTCATCCATCCATCCCTTCATCCATCCATCCCTTCATCCATCCATCCATCCATCCATCCATCCATCCATCCCTTCATCCCTTCATCCATGCATCCCTTCATCCATGCATCCATCCCTCCATCCATCCATCCATCCATCCATCCATCCATCCATCCATCCCTCCATCCATCCCTTCATCCATCCATCCATCCATCCATCCATCCATCCATCCTTCATCCATCCATCCATCCCACAAATGCCATTCCAAATCTATGGCTGGACTGGGGGAAATCCTGGAATCACAGAATGGGTTTTTTTGGGTTGGGAAGGACCTTAAGGCTCATCCAAAGCTCATCATTCCAACCCTGCCACCATGGCCGTGCCATGGCCGTGTCTCCCTGTTCCTCTCCGTGGTGAATCCATGCAGATGGATCACACCCCACCGAGCCACCCATCCAGACTCTCCCCCCAATCCCTGGGATTCCCTGGCCTGAGGAGCAATCCTGAAATTTGGGATCAGACCAGGCAGCAGCATGTCCAGCCCGAGGCAGCACTGCCCATGGCCAGGCTGAGCCACGGCTGCTGCAGGAGCTGGACTTGGCCTGCTGCTCATTCCAAAATCTCCTCCCGACTGCAGCATCCATGGAGGGCTTTCCTGCTCTCCCACTCCTGCCTTAATCCAGCTCAGAGAAGCTGCAGTGTGTGGAATCTCCCCGGCTTCCTGGGAGATTTGGTGCCTTTGCTCGCTTTTCCTTGGATTTTTGTATATTTTATTTATTACTTTGGGGTTTGTTTCCCCAAGGGTTGGTAGGGATCTCTTCCGACTTCTTTTGCCTCCTGCCTGGAAGTGGCAGGTTTGGAATGTGCTGCTTCTGCCCGTGGTTTTGGGAAGGGAGGGCTGGCAGGGGATGGAGTGGGGCGTGCAGCCCCTCCCACTCCCCTTGTGTGCATTTCCCATGATGAACGTGACAATCATCCAGCAAAAAATCATGGAAACCTGCCCTATCCAAAGCACCCCAACTGAGGAGCAGGAACATCCCCCCTGCTCACTCCTTTCCCTTCCCTGAGTCAGCTCTTCCCAAATCCTGCTCCGAGCGGCTTCCCACAGGCTCTGCAGCCCTTTCCAGAAGGTACCGATGCTCAGAGCAGCTCTGCAATTGTCTCCTGCCTTCCCTTATTTAGAGAAAAAAGGGGAAAATCCATCCCTGGAGCAGCAGTTTGCTCTTTCCTCCATGACTGATTCGAGAGAGGGAATTTCTCAGAGCTTGGCTGCATCCTGGGAACGACTCCCTGTCCCAGCACTGCCCGTTTGGAGGGCAAAGTGCCTGCTCTGGAGAGAGGCCAAACCCCAGGCAGGACAGTGGCCTCAAAGCCACCCCTTCCCAAGGCAAAGCCAGTTTTTTCACTCACCTGCCTCCTGCAGAGCTCCTCTCCAGGTGACAGATGGCCGGGGATCAGGCTCCCTCTCCAGATGCTGATTTTCTGGCCAGCTGTAAATAACACCCAGGGCATCGTCTCCCTGCAAAGCCCATCAGCTCTGTCCTTGCTGGGGGGCACTGAGTTAAAAAGGAAGGGAAGTCACAGGAATCTGCCTGGCCCTGCTTATTCCCTGTGTTCCTTGGCCAGGGAGAAGCTGGGAGCATCCTCTGGGTGCCAGCTCCACCTGGCCCAGCCTTTTAAAGTTGATGGAGCTGGATTTTCTTGGTGGTTTGGTGGTTTTTTTGTGTTTTGTTTTGTTTTGTTTTGTTTTGTTTTGTTTTGTTTTGTTTTGTTTTGTTTTGTTTTTGGGGGGGGGGTTGGGTGTGGTTTGTTTGTTTTTTTGTGGGTTTTTTTTTGGGGCGGGGTTTTTTGTGTGGGGTTTTTTTTGTTTTGTTTTGGTGTGGTGTGGTGTGGTTTGGTTTGGTTTTTTGGGTTTTTTTTTTTGATTTTTTGGGGGTTTTTTTGCATGTTGTTGTTGTTTGTTTGTTTTTTGGGTTTTGGGGTTTTTTTGTTTAGCAAAAACAGGGATAAAATAAAGAAATCCTTTTTGGGACGGTGGGAATAAGGGTGAGCCGGAGACAATCCTGGCGTTTGATGCTCTCATCTTTCTCCCCTGGGAATGACCCAGCTCAGGGATGTGGTTTGAGCTGTTTCTCCCAGGATTTTGGGGACATGGCCCATCCCTGTCCCTTGAGTCACCGAGACGTTGCACCTTCCCATGTTGTGAATTCAGTTCTCCAGCAAAATTCCTTTTGGCCACTCCAAGGCACAGGACACAAAGACACAGCCTGGGATACATTTTTTTTTTTTTCCCTCTTACTTGGATTAAAAAATGGAATTTCAGTGTAAAATGGCAAAAGATTCCTCGGTGACTTCACTCCCCATTTGTCACTCCAAAAATACAAAGGTAGGGAAGGCTCTGGCACAGGTGCCTGGAGCAACGAGCTAAAGGGAAACTGGCTCCAGCCCCAACTCCATGAATTTGGGAGACCTGGAGGATTCCATGTCCCAGCTGTCCACGAGCTCTCCCAGCTGCCTTGGGAATGTTTCCCCCCCCAATGTGACATTTCCCCCCTGTAAAACTACAGGGAAACTGAGATTTGGCCTTTTGAGCACAACATTTTCCACGCTCTTCTGTCGTTTGCTTTCTTGGGCAGCAACAAACACATCGAGGGGATTTTTTTTTCCCTCTAGGATTAAAGGTTTGAGTGTTTATTTTCCCTTAATTCTCTTGAAATGCCACTTCCAGAGCCGTTTATTCCGAGCGTGCCACCCCCATTCCATCCTTCCCCTGCCATCCCAGCCTTTCCCACCCTTCCTTTCTTGGGCAGCAACAAACACATCGAGGGGATTTTTATTTTATTTTCCCCTAGGATTAAAGGGTTTGAGTGTTTATTTTTCCCTGATTCTCTTGAAATGCCACTTCCAGAGCCGTTTATTTGGAGCGTGCCATCCCCATTCCACCCTTCCCGTGCCACCCTAGCCTTTCCCAACCTTCCCTTCTTGGGCAGCAACAAACACATCGAGGGGATTTTTTTTTTCCCTCTAGGATTAAAGGTTTGAGTGTTTATTTTTCCCTAATTCTCTTGAAATGCCACTTCCAGAGCCGTTTATTCCGAGCGTGCCACTCCCATTCCATCCTTCCCCTGCCATCCCAGCCTTTCCCAACCTTCCCTTCTTGGGCAGCAACAAACACATCGAGGGGATTTCTTCCCCCCCCTAGGATTAAAGGGTTTGAGTGTTTATTTTTCCCTAATTCTCTTTCCCACCCTTCCCTCCCGCTGCTGGGAGCTTTCCTGCTCCTCCTCAGAGCCCAGGCAGGGGTGATCCAATCCGTGCTCCCATCCCAAAAATTCTCCATCTGGAGCTGGGCAAAGTCTGGCTCTCTCTTTGCTATGCACAGCACCTGCTCCGTGTCTGGCTGCAAAGAGCCCGAGCAGACCTTCGGGGCTGCATTACGTCATGTCAGAGGTCACATTAAGCAGCTTTTTTCTTTTTTTTTTTTCCCCCTTAATTAAGAATTCCAGCCATGGAGGGGGAGGGGAGGAAAGGGGGGAAACAGAGGGAAAAGCAGACGGAGGGAGCGAGGTTGGGGAAAAAAAAATAAAAATAAAAAAAATGCCTGCGCCGAGCAGGTAAATGAGAATTTATCCACAGACAGCTAATTGGTGTGTCTAATATTCCACCCCCTGAGGACCCAGCGCGGTGTTGCTGCCTGCACAAATCACTCACGGCGAGCCTGGTGCAATAACAGGGGAAGCCGGGAGAGCTGCGGGAAAGAGCCAAGCTGGAATTAGGAGCGGCTTTTATATCGTGGGGCAATAAACGCCGGATAAGGGAAATAACGAACAGGTTGTTAATTGCCAACATCTCTCCGTTCCCTCGGGGCCGTGTCTAGACTGAGCCTGGCTCCGGGCTCCGCTCATCTCCCGAGCCTCTGGAGAAGGGCTGGATGCGGGATGCGGTACCCCCGGAATGGGAAAGGGAAGCAGGATGGGCACTGCAGCTGTGCCCTAAATCAGAGAGGCTCCCGCAGAGGTGGAAAGCAGACAGTCTGCAGTGGTTATTAATAATTCAGTCCCAATTTGTCCCATCTAGGAGAGCACGGAGCCCAGCCAAGCCTTCCCCTCCCCGGCTGCCCCTGGAGCAAGGCTGAGCCTGCCGGGGTTGTTGCAGCCATCGATCCCAGGTTGGCAGGGAGATGGGATCGCCTCTCCCGGCTCATCCCGGAGCGATTCCCAGATCCTGGGATGAGCGGTGCATCCGCCTCCCCCTCCCCAGGGCTCAAACCCATCAGCGCTTTGAGCTCCTTGTGCTCCTCGGTGGGTGCAGCCAGGGCTGGGTCCCGCTGGACCAGAGGGACCCAGAAAAGAATCCCCGTGGAGCCCGCACAGCCAAGGGATTCCCGCTGGGAATCTGCTCCTCCTCACCTCATCCAGCCCTCCCTTCCCTGCCAGCCCACACGGGGAGGCTGCACTGAAAATCTCCCTCCATCCAGCCATCCCTTCCCAGGACAAGGTGCATCCCCAGGCTTTCCTGACCCCGGGATGAGCGAGTTCTCGAACGCCCTGCAAATGCTCTCTCTGAATTTTTCCTGAAGTATTTCCTTGCAGCTGGCGTGCGTTTTAATTGGATTTCGCCCTTTGAAAAATACATGAAGCTCCGTAATGGAGGGAGAGAAAACATTCCCTCCTATAGGAAGATAAAGATGCATTTAAAGAGAGAGAGGAAAAAAAAAAAAAAAAAAAAGCCAGCCCCAAAGCTGCCTGATGAAGTATTGACCTGGAGACAAAGTGGATCAGATGGAGCCAACCTGGCCCCTGAGGAAAACTTGAAGCTGTTCATTAGGGATGAGCTCACTGCCAGTTTAACTCCATCCTCACCACTCCCAGCGAGGCCTGTGGTCAATGGGCCAATTTCCAGGTTTTCCATGGAAATAGGGACCACCTCTTTCTATGGGGTGGAAAGGATTTGGGACTTGTTGCTGCAGCCTCGTGGTGCTGCTGTTGGAGTTGGGATAATGGGAGTTGGGATAATGGAGGGCTGAGCATCTCCATCCCTGCACAGGATCCCACCAATAAAGCAGGAATTTCGTGCTTCCCTCAGCCAGGCTTTGGGCTCAGGGGGGTGTCAGGGAAATGAGATGTTTGCTTGGGAAAGAACAGCCAGAGCTGCCATGTGAATTTGGGAAACCGACCTTCTTCCCCAAAAATCTTACCCATAGGACGCTTTTTAATATCCAATAATCCCAATCCCAACTGGGATTATTGGATATTAAAACTCCCAATTCCCAATAATGTGGCTTTCTCCCTGTGCTCAGCACAGAGCTCCCTTTGACCCCGAGCACGAGTTTGCTCGGCGTCTGCTGCCTGGGTTTTATTGGAATGTATTTTCCACAAAAAAAAAAAAAAAAAAAAAAAAAAAAAAAAAAAAAAAAAAAAAAAGCTGGAAAAATAGGAATAAGGGCAGCAAATCCCTCCCCTGGATGGATTCAAACAATGGATGGAGAAGGGCTCCCCAGTGATCCAGGTTTCTCGTGGCTCCAGGTGCCATCCAGGCAGTTCCATGTGTTACATTTACAGCTCAGGAACCTTTCTGGGCTTCTGTAAACTTGCTCTAATTTCCAGCCTAATTTTAACGCACTTTGTCCCACTTGTTCTGCTGCCAAAGCATTCCTGGAACCAAAACACCTCGCAAGCCTCACCTGGTTTGAATTTTGCTTCCTTCCTTCCCGAATCCCTGAGGACTTTGCTGGGAGTTCACCCCATTTTTTTTTTTTGGCTAAACCAGCCCCCAGCCCTGGGTTTGCAGCAGAACCCTTGGATCCACTCCTTGCTCGCTCCAAGCCAGCCCGGAGTCACTGATGGAATTCCTAAAAAGCCAAGTTCTTCCTTGCAAATCAGTTGATTCCAGCTTCTTACAGATTAGCTGGAGCTGATAGACTTGGCACGAGGAAGCAGGCCCAGGTATTATCCCTTCCCCTCTCAGCTCTGGCCAATTTGTGGGAGATCTGCGAAGATTTCTGGGAATCTGGTTGGTTGGGATTTTTCCCCGTCTCCTGCCAGCTCCCCTTGCCAGTTTGACCACTTGCCCGCTCATCCTCCGAGAAGAGTGAGTCAGCTTGGCAAAAAATTAATAAATGAAATATTCCAGGCTGGCCCCAGCAGGGATTCTCTGCCCTGAGACCCAAAATGAGGGCTCAAAAGCCACAAACCATCCCGGCCTTCTCCCCTTGGGCTCTTCCCAATCCCAATCTTTGCCTCAACACCCTCCCCCAGCTCAGCTTGGGCAGGGAAGTGCACTAAAATCCTGGAATCCTGGAATGGTTTGGTTGGAAGGGCCTGAAAGCCCATCCCATTCCAGCCCTGCCACAGGCAGGGACACCTTCCACTATCCCAGGTTCCTGGATTCATCCCAGCTGGAGGAGGAGGAGGCTGGGGATGCTCAGAGGTGGGAGGAATTAAACAGCTCCTCTTGCATCACTCTTCTCTCCATCCCATCATGAGCCCACAGGAACAGGATGATCTTTAAGGTCCCTTCCAACCCAAACCATCCCATAATTCTGTTTTATCGGGAAGGCCTCCCAGCTTTATTTTCACCGTGGTCTCCAGTCTGGCGTCTCCATCCCAGGAAAAAAAAAAATAAATTTATGGCAGCACTTAGGGAAGGAGGAGCAGAGTGGTGAGATCAGGCCCTGTCTGTGTGTCAGGGAGGGGGAAAAAAATATATATTTAAAAAAAAAAAAAAAATCCCACTTTTCCAGGGAAATAAAACTCCAGGCAATTAAAGTGGGAATTAAGATTTAGCGCACGCCACGAGCAGCAGGCGTGGAGAAAGGAGACAGCTGGTAAATTTAGGATGTGACAAAGTCATGAGAGCACTAACTGGATTACTGGCATTTATTTGGGAATGCTTCTGGGTTTTATTATGCAACGTATGGATCTCCATAATTCTGCTTTTCACTCCTCCCAGCCTCTCGGGGAGCTTTCCAAACAATTAAATCGGCGGCGTTCCGTGCGCTCCGGGGAATCCAGCGTGTCCCATCTGCCCCGGGGAATCCGGTGCAGCCCGTCCCTCCCCGAGGGTTTTTGGGAGCAGAGGTGGCTGATCAATCACTGATGTGATTGATTTTTAACCTTTTCTGAGCCTAAGTTTTCATTTTTTTAAATTCCCGGCAGTTCCTGGGCCGATCCTGGGAGGCTGAGCGGCTCCAGAAGTCTCGGGAGTGAGTTTTCCGGGGATGGGAATGCATCCATTCCCTAGGGATGGTGATTTTCATCCATTTAGGTTGGACAGCAGCAGGAATTTCCCCATGGAAAGGGTGCTCAGGAATTGGAAATGCCCAGGGCAGGCTCAGGGTGGGCAGCATCAGGAATTTCCCCATGGAAAGGGTGCTCAGGAATTGGAACTGTCCAGGGAAGGCTCAGGGTGGGCAGCAGCAGGAATTTCCCCATGGAAAGGGTGCTCAGACATTGGAACTGTCCAGGGAGGGTTGGAGTGCCCATCCCTGGGGGTGTCCCAGGAATTCTTGGAGGTGGCACTGAGCGCTCTGGGCTGGGGACAGGCTGGGGATCAACCACAGCTTGGGTTTGGTGATCCTGGAGCTCTTCCCCACCCTCAAGCACGCTGCTGCCACCGCCCAGCGTGGTGTGCCCAGGACAGCCCCGGGACAGCTCCGGGACAGTCCCAGGACAGCCCCGGGACAGCTCCAGGACAGTCCCAGGACAGCCCCGGGACAGCCCCGGGACAGCCCCGGGACAGCCTCGGGACAGCCCCGGGACAGCCTCGGGACAGCTCCGGGACAGCCCCGGGACAGCCTCGGGACAGCCCCAGGACAGCCTCGGGACAGCTCCGGGACAGCCCCAGGACAGCTCCAGGACAGCCCCAGGACAGCTCCAGGACAGCCCCGGGACAGCCCCGGGACAGCCTCGGGACAGCTCCGGGACAGCCCCGGGACTGCCCCGGGACAGCCCCGGGACAGCTCCGGGACAGCCCCGGGACAGCCCCGGGACAGCCCCGGGACAGCTCCGGGACAGCCCCGGGACAGCTCCGGGACAGCTCCGGGACAGCCCCGGGACAGCCCCGGGACAGCCCCAGGACAGCCCCAGGACAGCTCCAGGACAGCCCCGGGACAGCCCCGGGACAGCCCCGGGACAGCTCCGGGACAGCCCCGGGACAGCCCCAGGACAGCCCTGCAGGGAGGGCTGTGGGGGGCTGAGCCTAATCCCGACTGCTGACCTTGCTAAGCCCGGCCTGGGGCCAGCAGGGACCCGGGGAAGTGCTGCAGTGGGGCAGTAAGGAATGAGTTTGTAAGGGTTAAAAATATATAATACTGCTAATACTTCCTATATCATACAATACAATATAATAAATATAATGTAATATAATATAATATAATATAATATAACATAACATAACATAACATAACATAACATAACATAACATAACATAATATATAGAATATATGTAATAGAAAATATAATATAATATAATATAATATAATATAATAATTCGTAAATATACATTGTGATACAAAAATAAAATAGAACCACCTTTATAATACTTACAATATTTTATAATACTTAGAATACTTTGTATGTAATAATATATAATAATTATTATTTATTTTTAAGATATATATTATACATAAATAAAATAGAATCGTTATTATAATACTTATAATACTTCATAGTACTTACACTTTATATATAATAATATAGAATAGTTAATTAATTCTATGTATATTATTATATATCAATAAAATAGAATAATCTTTATAATACTTATAATACTTTATAATACTTTGTGATACTTATAATGCTTCTAATTATAGTATCGTAGTATTTAATAATATAATAATAATAGTATTATATTCTTAAAATAAGGGGGAGTTGAGTGGCTATTTTTTACTGTTTGTTTAAGTTTTTTGGTATTATGGTGAGATAGGATTTTATATTGAGGGTTGTGGGTTTTTATTATATTTTATAAGCCTAGTTAAGAGTGAGCAATCTGAGGAGTTAAGATTTTATTTTGCTTAAAGTTTTGCTTAATACTAGATTATTCAGTTAAGCGTAGCGAGATAATTTTGGAATTGTGTTTTTGGAGGGTTTTTTCTTGTTGTTGTTGTTGTTTTAAGAACTGAGGAAGTTTTGGGGTTGGGCTGGAATAAATTAGGGTTTTCTAGGATTTTGTGTTTGTGTTGGGACAGCCCCAGCCCTGGGCAGCTGCCAGGCCAGGGGATGGCACAGGGGGATAAATGGAGGGAGGATCTTCAAACCCACATCCCTGAGAAGCTCCCCTGGAGGATGCCAGAGGTTTAACGAGCTCAGAGAGGCAGAATCTGAGTTTGAACCTCCTGGTTTAACCAATGGTTTAATCCTCAGCTTTGATAACCCCAGCCTTTCACACAGACCACGCTGGGGCCAAAAAATGTGCCTGGAAAGAGACCTGGAGAGGGACCTTGACAGGGCATGGAGGGGCAGGACAGGGGGGGGTGGCTTCAAGCTGAAAAAGGGTGGATTTAGATGGGATATTGGGAAGGAATTCCCAATATCTGTGAGGGTGCTGAGGCCCTGGAACAGGGTGCTCAGAGGAGCTGTGGCTGCCCTGGATCCCTGGAAGTGCCCAAGGCTGGGTTGGAATAACCTGGGCTGGTGGAAGCTGTCCCTGCCCATGGCAGGGGTTGGGATGAGATGGATTTTAAGGTGTTTTCCAACCCAAACCACTCCATGATCCCATGAAAAATGGGAGCAATCTGCAGCTCCTCTCCCAGAGTTTGCTGCAGCTCCTCCTTGGGGCATCCTTGCTCCTCCTACAAGAGCAAGGCTGGGATCCCTGACAGGGAATGGGCTGTGCCACCTTTGTCCCCTCCTCTGAACCCCACCTGAGTGCTGAGCAGGGGAAGCTCTGCACTCCAGGTGGGTAAAACCCCATTGAAACCCAATTTTTGGGTGCATCAATCAGGGAGAACCCTCAGGCCCTGCACCAGCATCACCACCTCTGGAAAACAGCTTGGATTGGCTTCCAGGACTACTCCAAAGCAGGGAAGGAAGGATTTATTAGAGCAAAGAGACTCGAGGAGTGCCAGGAGAGGAACACAGGTGACAGCACAGCCACACTCACACCCTGTTCCCCAGCCCTGACGATGCTTCCAAGCAGAGCAGGCACATCCCTGGCCCTGTTTTCCATTTTTAGGAGCCTGTCAGAAATGGCACTCCCTCTCCACGCAGATGTCGAGAAATTAGAGGGAATTCAGAGAGAGGCAGGAAAAAAAAAAAAAAAAGAAAAAAAAAAATGATTAAAGGAGATGGAGGGCCTGATTTTGGAGGGAAAAGAAATCAGTGGAGTTATTTATAACCCTGCCTGCACCGGGGTGGGAGCAGGGATTTTTTGAAAGTGCCTGGATAGCTCGGATAAGGGGGGAAAAAAAGGGACAAAGGAACCTCGGGAGGATGCTCTGAGAGAGAAGCTGTAAATCCCGAGGGATGGGATGAAATGCCATCCAAAAAAAAACCTTTGGGGAATCATCAGCGAGTGCAGGGGACAGTTGTTGATCCAGAGGGGAAGAAGTGCCCTGATCAAAATGTGTGAAGGGAGGGTGGAGGCGGCACCAGAGCCGAACCCCCCGCTCCTCCCTCTGCTCCCAGTATTTATTTACATCCAGCACTTTACGCAAAACGTGGGGGTGGGCCTGGAAATGTTCTCCTTTTTTGGTGTGGTTTGGTTTTTTTTTTCCATCCCCAAAGCAAATGGGTTTGGTTAAAAAAAAAACAAAAAACAACAAAACCCCAACGAAACACCAAACAACCAAGCCAGCTTTAAATTCAATCTGTGGGAGATGCACGGAGAGGCTGCTGGGATGGGGATGGGAAATGGGATGGAGGGACCCTGGGGGGAACAAATCCGAATTTTCCTGGGGGATTTCCAGGCTGAGCAGCAGGTGTTGAAAAAACCCCCCCATTCCCCAACCTGCCCCAAGCTCTGCCAAATGGCCAAAGGGTTCTGGAGGAAGCTGTGGGAGGGGAATTTGGGGTTTTTCCGTGGCAGGGCCTGCAGGCAGGAGCTGCCTAACGGGGTGCTGGTGTTCTGGTGTTGCCTTGCAGGACCTCTCACTCCAGGGCCAAGGCGGAGGCGGCCGTGACGGCGGCACAGAAAGCTCAGGAGGAAGCGCGGATCGCCAGGATCACTGCCAAAGAGTTCTCGCCTTCCTTCCAGCACAGGGAGAACGGTCAGTCCTGCAGCCACCCCTGCCTGCCCCTGCCCCTTGCAGCCCCCAAAACCCCCCCAAAAAAAACCCCCCTGCCTGGGCCCGCAGCTCCCGATCCCCAGTGGAGCTCTTGGAGTGGGAAAGGTCCAGGTTTGGGGAGATTTAGGGCAGGGCCGTCAATATCCGACAATTCCACCTCGTTCAGCACTTTTTCCCCCTGGTATTTCCTCTTCTCCCCCAATTTTTTAGTTCATAGCCCTTGATGGTGGCACAGAAGGAGCCCAAGAAGGGCTCTGGGTGCAAACGCAGAGGTCACCACGGACTTGACACCCACGGTTTGTGCGGTTCCTGATTTCCTTGGAAAGGTTGCACCCAGTGGGACCTGACCATTCCCTCGGCCGTGCAAATCTGTCACTGGGAAAATCCACATCTGAGGTTTGCCTGGTGGCAAACCCACCCTTCCTTCCCTTCCCTTCCCTTCCCTTCCCTTCCCTTCCCTTCCCTTCCCTTCCCTTCCCTTCCCTTCCCTTCCCTTCCCTTCCCTTCCCTTCCCTTCCCTTCCCTTCCCTTCCCTTCCCTTCCCTTCCCTTCCCTTCCCTTCCCTTCCCTTCCCTTCCCTTCCCTTCCCTTCCCTTCCCTTCCCTTCCCTTCCCTTCCCTTCCCTTCCCTTCCCTTCCCTTCCCTTCCCTCCATCATTTTCACCATTCCTTGTTGTTCTGTCACATTTTTGCTCAGCAAAGCCTCGGGGAGGATGGAGCCGAAGCCAAGCCAGGGTCTGGCCGGGGTCTTGCAGCCGAGTGGGAGTGGGAAGCTCCAAGTCCCCCCAGCAATAATTAACATAATAATTAATGTCTGACGGGGCTTATTGAGAAGTTTGCCAGCACCGAGCCCTCCTCAGGGCTGTCATTATTCTCCCCGCTCCCAGCTCTAAGCGAGGATTACTCACTCGCTTTAATCGCTCCAGGGGCTGCTGCCGGTGACTCAGGGTTGCTCCCGAGCTTGGGGACAAGGGACCTTCGGCTCTGCTGCTCCAGCCCGGCCCGGTGCTCTCCTCACCGAGATGGGGCAGCCGCGGCTTTGGGGGCTGCTGCAGCCTGAGCCAGGGCACATGCCCTGCATCCCCCTGGTACCTCCCGCCTGCTGGAGGAGGCTCAGCCTTGTTCCAGATCCATCCCATCCCATCCCATCCCATCCCATCCCACCCCATCCCACCCCATCCCATCCCATCCCATCCCATCCCACCCCGCCCCATCCCATCCCATCCCATCCCATCCCATCCCATCCCATCCCATCCCATCCCATCCCACCCCATCCCATCCGTGCTCTCCCAGGGGCTTCTCCAGCCCTGAGATGTTCCTCGTCTCCATTCCCTCCTGCCAGGAGGCTTTGCTGGTTGAAATCACCTCTTGGAAGGATATTTTTTGGTAATACATATTTTACTACCTCCCGGACGGGGCCGTGATGCTTCGCTGGGGTTTGTGTGCTCGGAGCTCCGTGTGAGCCACGAGATGGGAAGGCAAGGAGGGCGGTGCCACTTTCAGAGCACATCAAAAAACAAACGCAGCATCCCAGATGTGCCCGGGAAGCTGGCAGCGCCTGCGGAGCCCCTGGGGCGCTCACGGGTGCGAGTGGTGGCTGTGTCACACACAGACCCCGCGGCCTCGGGCTGGGACAGCCAGGGCGGGGCTGAACGGGGCCGGGGGGCATTGCAGGGGCTCTGCGTGGCACAGGAGCGTGGGTCCTGGGTGTGCCCACCTTTCACGGCATCCTGGGTGCTGCATTTGTCCCCCTATCACAGGATTATGGATGCTGGGTGCGCTCCCATATTCAGAATTATGGGTGCTGGGTGTGCCTCCATTTTTCAGGATTGTGGGTGCTGGATTTGTCTCCCTATCACAGGATCCAGGGTGCTGGATGTGCCCACCTTTCACAGGATCCTGGGTGCTGGATTTGTCCCCCTATCACAGGATTGTGGGTGCTGGATTTGTCTCCCTATCACAGGATCCAGGGTGCTGGATGTGCCCCTGTTTCACAGGATCATGGATGCTGAGTGTGCCCCCATATTCAGAATTGTGGGTGCTGGATGTGCCCGCCTTTCACAGGATCCTGGGTGCTGGATGTGCCCCCATTTCCCAGGATTGTGGGTGCTGGATTTGTCTCCCTATCACAGGATCCTGGGTGCTGGATGTGCCCCTGTTTCACAGGATCATGGATGCTGGGTGTGCCCCCATATTCAGAATTGTGGGTGCTGGATTTGTCTCCCACAGGATTATGGATGTTGGATGAGCCCTCCTCATTCAGGATTGTGGGTGCTGAATTCATCACCCTTGTACAGGATCCTGGGTGCTGGATGTGCCCTCATATTCAGAATTGTGGGTGCTGGATGTGCCCATCTTTCACATGATCCTGGGTGCTGGATTTGTCTCCCTATCACAGGATCATGGGTGCAGGATGTGCCCCCTTTTGTTTCAGAATTGTGGTTGCTCCTATCACAGGATCGTGGGTGCTGGATGAGCTCTCCTCATTCAGGATTGTGGGTGCTGGATTTGTCACCCTTGTACAGGATCATGGGTGCTGGATGTGCCCCCATATTCAGAATTGTGGGTGCTGGATGTGCCCCCCTTCCACGGGATTCTGGGTGCTGGATTTGTCTCCCACAGGATTGTGGATGCTCTAAATGCCCTTCCCTGCACAGGATCATGGGTGCTGGATGAACCCTCCTCATCCAGGACCACGGGTGCTGGATTTGTCACCCTTGTACAGGATTGTGGGTGCTGGATGTGCCCCCCTTATTCAGAACCGTGGCTGCTGGGTGCTGGCTGTGCTCCCCTGCAGGGTGCTGCAGGTCCCCAGTGCCACCCACGGCGTGCTGCCGTGGGTGCTGAGTGCCACCCACCCCCTGGGTGCTGGCTGTGCTCCCTTTCCACGGGATCCTGGGTGCTGGATGTGTTCCTGGCAGGGTGGTGGGTGTGGGTACCACCCACCCAGCACAGCGAGTGCCAGGGGTGCTGGGTGGCCCTCTCAGAGGGGTTTGTGGTTGCTGTGGGACACCACAGCAGGGTCTGTGCCCACCTCAGCGCCAGCCCTGGGCACCCCTGGGCAGCTGCAGTGCCTGGAAGGTGAAGGATTTTACCTGAGGAGAACAAAAATATCCATGTTTCATACCCTGCATCGCCCTCTCACCCACGGCTCCTGTCCCCAGCAACCACGGGGATCTCCAGGTGCCCATGGTGGTTGTTCATCACAATTCCTGGGCACAGCAGGATCGGCCCATGGGTTGGGTGGTGCTGGAGAACCCCCCAGTGCCAGCAGCACAGCAGAGCCAGAGGCCAGAGCCTGGCACAGCTCCCAGATCCCAGAAGTGTCTCCTCAGGTTCGGCTTTGAGGCCTGGGAGGCCAGGCTCGGCTGCCTCCATCCTGCTGGAAATCCAGATTTGGTGCTCTGCATCCTCCTTCGCGCTCTCACAACCGTTCTTCCAGGAACATCACGTGCTCCCGGGCTAATTTTAGCCCGGGATAATTGTTGCACATTCTCGGGTGCCGGCCCCGGTGCATTCCTGCGCCAGGGAACGCCTCCGTCCCTGCGGGCCCCAGGGCTGGGGGGCAGCTGTGCCTCAGCACCCCCTCAGCACCTCCAGGCCTGCTCCTCCCACAGCCCCCCGGGAATGAGCCCAGGGAAAGGCAGAGCCACCTGCAGATCAGTGGCTGGGAAAGATTTGGGGTCAGGGGGGTTCAATCACATCTCCCCTGGTGCGGCTGTGGGGGAGCATGGCTGGGGTTTCTTGTCCCCTCTCTGGGGCTCTGGGAGCAGGAGCAGTGGGTGTAGCCAGGCTGTGTTGTGGGGCTGGAGATCAGCTCTGCAGGCCTTGGAGCTGGTGGGAAGCTTGCAAGTCCCTGGAACTCCAGCAAAATCCCTGAACTGGGGATTTCTGTGGAAGATAAAGCCCAAAAACCAGGGACACCCCAAACCTTGGGCAAGCCCATTCCCACAGGCGGCTTTCCAGCTTTCTCACATGGAATTATCTATTGACTTGGGCCTAAATCCCGTCTGGGTTTTCACTCCAACTGGCTTACTCCATTCCAGACTCTGGCTGTAATCCGGTCTGGGTTTTTGCTCCAACCGGGTGACTCCATTCTGTACTCTGGGAGAAAGCCAATCCGGGTTTTTGTTCCAACCAGGAGAGTCCATTCCAAACTCCGGCTGAAATCCGGTCCGGGTTTTTGTTCCTATCGGGAGACTCAATTCCATACTCCAACCAGAATCCGGTCCGGGTTTTCGCTCCAACCGGGAGACTCCATTCCATTCTCTGGTTGAAATCCAGTCCTGGTTCTAGCTCCGGAGACTCCATTCCGTACTCCGGGAGAAATCCGGTCCGGGTTTTCAGATTCCCATTTGGGATCTTGGAAGGCAGCTGGGGCAGGAATGATTGGAATAGAGCCCCCAAAATTTTGTCTTTTATCCCCGAGACAGATGTTCTGCAGGAAAACAGAGGGGTGAGCTCCACCTTTCTCCTTGCCTACAATTTCCCACCAATACCAGCGTTGCTCAGGGGCCCTGGATAAATAAATCCCAGGAGATTCACTTTCCCACATACAAACAGGGACAAAAATGAAGGCTGGGCTATGTGAGTATTGTCCCAAAAACTTGAGTCATTAGGAGACCATTTCCCATCAATTTCTTGGGTAGATTTCCAAGCAGTTTTTTAAATTTTTTATTTCCCTCCCTGCCACTGCTCCGATTCCAGCATTCCCTGTGTGTATCCCAACCCTGGCAGGGGCCCATCCCAGCAGCTCCCCAAAAAGATTCAAGAGAGAAAATTACTCAGCAGAAGTGGAGAGGCCCGAGCAGGCGCTCCCGAGCGTTTATTTTTAAACGATGCCACGAAAATTGAGCTCTGCCTTTTCAAGGCTCGTTTCTTGTCTCTCCATAGCAATCGCAATTAGATGCATTTCAGGGGCATTAGGCACTTAATATATTTATCAAATTATTCACCTAATTTAGCGTGGCTTTAGCTGGGAATGACTGGAGAGGGGAAAAGGAGAATTAACCACTATTAGCTCGCTTGAAATCATTTGGTGTTTCATCAGCGATGAACACGTTGGAGGTTTCTGTTGCCTGCTCCTCCAGCAGCAGGAGACGTTCAGCCCCTCCTGAAGGGCCCTTCCCCAGGGTGACACTGCCTGGGAACTCTCTGAGTTGAAGGAATGAGGAACCTCCAGAGGGAGGAGCAGGATGGGGGTGCTGGCCTCAGGTCCACAGCCAGCCCTGTCCTTCCATCCCGTGCTGAGGCCGAGCAGGGAAATCTCCACATCCTGCTGGGCTCTGCAGGGCAGGAAGGCTCTGGGGTGTGAAGTTTGTGGGTTTTTTTCTTGCACACCTGCCCAGATGTGGCCATTCCCCTCCTGCACCTGGCAGATGAAAACTGAGGTGGTTCCCATCCAGAAGGGAGGTGAGGGCTGTTGGTGTAGGATGATCCCAGTGACACCCAGAGTGGTCCCAGCACACCCAGGGTGGTCCCAGCACACCCAGGATGGTCCCAGCACACCCAGGGAGGTCCCAGTGTCACCCAGAGTGGTCCCAGTGTCACCTAGGGTGATCCCAGCACACCCAGAGTGGTCCCAATGACACCCAGCACACACAAACACAGAGCACAGGGTGTGCCACCAGCCACATCACAGATTTCCCTTCCCACACTTCCAGACTCAGAAGTGATAGGGAATGGGGTCAGATGGATCCCAAAACCCCATCAGAACCCCATCTCAGCAGCTTTGCATCGCTGGTGGCTTCTCCACATCTCTGGGCTTGGAAAACCATTCCTGTGCCGGCTGTGGCTCTGCAGGCCAGGGCTCAGGGCGGGTTTGGTGTCACACCAGTTGTGACACTTCTGTCCCAACCCCACCCCGCTGCCCCCCACCACCCACCCAACCCTCAGCTCCCCGTTCCTTGACACGAACAACCCTCGGGGGCGTCCCTAAACCAGAATTAACCCTCTGCCTTCCTCTCTCCCTTCTCCCCTCCCCACTGCTGCGCCCCCCTCGCCCCGTCCCCAAAAAGGGCTGGAATGCCAGCGGCCGAAGCGGCAGAACTCGAGCGATGACATCGAGGTCCTCTCCACCGGGACGCCGCTGCAGCAAGAGAGCCCCGAGCTGTACCGCAAAGGGACCACCCCGTCCGACCTGACCCCCGACGACAGCCCGCTGCAGAGCTTCCCCGCCAGCCCCTGCTCCACGCCGCCCCTCGGCCCCTCCTGCAGGAACAAGAGCGCCCACTTCTCCCGGCAGGTCTCGGTGGACGAAGAGAGGGGCGGCGAGATCCAGATGTTGCTGGAGGGGCGCGGCGGGGATTACCTGCGCCCCAACAGCTGGAGCGAAGAGAAGGTGAGCGGGAGCCGCGCCGGGAGGAGCGGGACGATGCGCGGCGGGCAGCCGGGCTCCACCGCTGTCCCCGAAGATTACCGAGGTCGGAGCGGGGGGCACAAACATTCGGCCTCCAACCACAAGCCGAGAGAGAGGTGGACAGATTCCCCAGCCACGGTTTCATGGACTTCCCACCACAGGTCCCACAACCACAGCTCAGGGAGCTCCAAGCTGCTTGAGCTGGACGAGGAGAAGATGAGCAATTACGAGATGGAGATGAAGCCCCTCATGAGGATGGATTCTTATATGCAAGAGATTCACACCCAAAAAAGACACTACAGCAAAGGGGGAGGCTGCAGGAGCGGGGCTGACGAGCACCGCGGGGAAGAGCGGGGCTTCGGGGTTCAGAGACTGAGGTCTAAGTCCCAGAACAAAGAGAATTTCAGGCCAGCTTCCTCTGCCGAGCCCACGGTGCAGAAACTGGAAAACCTGAGATTCGGGGACAAAGCTGAACCTCGGCTACTGAGGTGGGACTTAACCTTCTCCCCGCCACAGAAATCTTTACCTGTTGCACTAGAATCTGAAGAGGACAGTGGGGATGCGCTCAAATCCAGTACGGTGAGTGAAGGGATCGCTGCGGAATTTCCGGGCGGGAAGCCTGGGGGCTGTTGTGGGGCCGAGCTGGAGCGGGATGGGAGGGAAATCTGGGCGATGTGAATTCTCGTGGGTTTGTGCCTTGAATCTGCTCCCTTCCCTTCTCCCATCCTGCTGGTGCGGGGTGTTCCCTGCAGACCGTGGTGGGAGCAGCAGGATTTTCCCAGCAGGATTTTGAGCAGCCAGCTGGAGCTCTGCAGCCCAGCCCCTGGGCCAGCAATAAAAATCCATTATTGCCGGGAGTTTGGTGGGAAAGCTGCAGGAGCAGGCAAGGCATTGGTGATGCTTCCTTGGGTTCTGGTCACAGAGCTTCCCGTGAGACGCTGGTTCCTCATTTTGGGGGAGAGAAGGAAGTTTTGGGCATGAAGTGCCTGCTGGGAAGGGCTGGAGGTGTTCAGGAGAGAAGACAGAGTGATCTCAAAAGCTGCTGCAAAGTGGAAGGGAATGATCTGTTCTCCAGGAACAGAATTAATGGGTCTGAAGTCAGGGCGAGTGAGCCATTAACCATCGCTAATGAGGTGAGGGCTGCAGTGAATTGCCTGGGGGGGCTCTGAGGTTGGACATCACCAGCTCAGACAGGACTTGGACAGAGCTGAACCTCCTCGGGAGAAGGCTGAGCTGGGGCTGGGCGGGGTTCAGATTTTTTGCAGCCTTGTCTTTTGAGGATTCCTGGATTTCCCATTAGAAGCTTCTTCCCTCGCTGTCCCCGTTGATTTGGCACTGCCAGGAGAGGAGGTGGGGTCTGCTGGGAGCACCGGGGGAGCCACCACTGCCCCAAAGTGCCCCTGGCTGAGTCAGTGCCAAACACGGGGCAGGGCTGCAGGTGTCCCATCAGGATGCCCCAGACCTACCCAGGAGAAATGGAAAAGCTGTCACGCTCAGGAGATGACATTTCAGCAGAAAGGAGCTAAATCTCCCTGCCAGGGGAGCACAGGATGGTGCCTGATCACGAAACTGAAAGGAATTTGTCAGTCAGGCCGAAAATTCGGGCGAGAGGCACCGAGGTGTGTGAGGTGTGTGGTGACATTTGCCACGGCTGCAGCATCCCTGCTCCTCCAGCAGAGCCGAGGTGGAGAGAGAGGGGGGAGCAGCCTGGGGTGCAGGAAGGATGGATCTGCCCCAGCCTCCCTGCCGATAAATCCCCTCCAGAGCAGCCTGGGGTGCAGGAAGGATGGATCTGCCCCAGCCTCCCTGCTGGGCTGTGGATAAATCCCCTCCAGAGCAGCTTGGGGTGCAGGAAGGATGGATCTGCCCCAACTTCCCTGCTGGGCTGTGGATAAATCACTCCCAGAGCAGCCTGGAGTGCAGGAAGGATGGATCTGCCCCAGCTTCCCTGCTGATAAATCCCCTCCAGAGCAGCCTGGGGTGCAGGAAGGATGGATCTGCCCCAGCTTCCCTGCTGATAAATCCCCTCCAGAGCAGCCTGGGGTGCAGGAAGGATGGATCTGCCCCAGCTTCCCTGCTGATAAATCCCCTCCAGAGCAGCCTGGGGTGCAGGAAGGATGGATCTGCCCCAGCCTCCCTGCTGATTAATCCCCCCAGCAGCCCCCTTCTGCCCCTCTGTCCGCGGGCTCAGGCTCAGCAGCTCCCACCCAGCAGCGAGGGGGAGCTGAGCACGGGGGCTGCACAGGACACTTCCTGCAGCCCTGGAAAAACAGAGGCATGCAGGCTGTCCTCGCTGCCTGGGAAGCACTGCAGACATGACAGGCAGCGTTAGGAGCCTGCCAGGCTCCCAGAGGGGAAGAGCAGCAGCAGAAATTGCACAGACACCAACCCTGGGGAGGCCGTGGGACACGCAGATGTTCCAGCACCTTGGACAACACAAGCTGGGGGACACGGGAGGGATGAAACCACTGTTTCTCCTCGCTGAGAGCCACGTAATTTTTTGGGAGATCGCTGGCACAAACAGCCCTGGGCTGTCTCCCCACCCAGCCCATCAGATGTGCTCCCACCCTGGAGCTGTCACAACAAACCTCCCTCCACAGGGCTGGAGGCAAACTGCCACCAACACCCCCCTGACCATTCCCAGTGAGCCCTGGGTGCCCAGGAAGGGCCCAGCCCGTGTGGAGAAGCGCCTGGAGAAGCCATTAGGATGCACATCCTACTTTGGGAATGCTGGAGCTGTGGAGCAGCATGTTCAGTTTTCTCACATTCATAACCGAGGGTGGAACAGATGGCGAAGGTTTGGGAGGAAGCTAATGTAATACAGAGGAAGAGATAATATGTGGATTTAAATAACCCACAATGCCAGCAACAATTTGTTCTAGCAGGAGCTGCACGGTGCTAGCAGGGTTTTGTTCCAGTGGCCTGGCAGGGAGGGGGTGGTTGGGCAGGAGCAGGGGAAGGTGGAGGGCAGGAATGGCAGCTGCAGGGATCTGTGCTCCAGCCTCCTGCCCCAGTCCCTGACCTGACCTGCACCTGAAGCGTTTCAGAGCTCAGGGAGTGTGCTGAATCCCTGAGGAAGAGGAGGGGGAGGCTAAGGGGGAAGGATTTACCCCACAGACCCCACACTCATCTCCCTGCTCTGGGCAGCACAGGGCATTCACACACCCCTGCATCCTGCTGGAGCTCCACATCCCCCCACAGCAAATCAAGGCTTCCCAATCCCCCCAATTTCCCAGGCTGGCCTGAAATCCCCTTTCCCTGTGGCCTGGCAGGGTGTGAGCTCTGGGGCAAGGCAGGTGTGTGAGAGCCCTCCCCTGCATCCCAGCAGTGCCAGCTGGGGGGCTGCTCCCCCAAAGAGAGGGGCTCACAGGGCAGCTCCCACCTCCCACCAGCTGGAATGGTGCTGCCAGGATGGGTGCTTGGAGCTGAGCACGGCTATTTTTGCCCTACCTGAGGTATCCCTGAGCAGAAGCCAGGTCACCCTCACAGCTTAGCTTGTTTTAAAAATAATCTGCCCTAAACCAGCTCTGCAGAAGGCATCCAGGAGCCCCAGGGCTTGGCTCTGTGCTGGAGCTCCAGCTCCAGCTTCCAGAGGCAGCACACCTCTGGTAGGGCTGGAAGGGGCTGGGAGTGCAAAAACACTCTCCAAAAAAAATCCCTGCCCTTGATTCCTGTCTGAGAGCCAGGGGGCCTTGAATCCAAGCTTTTCCAAAGTGTGCACAGGCAGGGGTGCAGGCCCCACAGAGGAGTCAGACATACAGGTTGCTGTAGGAGTTGTAGGAACTTTGTTCTCCTCTGTCACTTTTCCCCAGTCCTTTCAAAGAAGCTCCCAGAACCCACCCTTTGTCGGGGCTGCACAGCAGGAATTGAAAAATCCTCTCGTACAGGTCATTCCTTGAGGCCACGGCTCAGTAAGGCTGAAATTCAGCACTGCTTGGTGTCGGCTCTCAGGGGATCGGGGCGGGTTCGGGGTCACTGAGCCACACAAATGCTTTAAAATGACATTTAAGGCCAGCTGATCTCTGTGTGCCTCTGTGGGCACTGACCCCGGCACCCACAGGACAAACTGACAGCAGCTGTCAGCGGTGGGGCAGAGGAAGAGGGGAGCCAAGGTGCCGGGAGCGGCGCTGGTGTTGTGGGATTAAGGGATTTACAGGAACATCACCATCCTTCCCCGCCCTAAAGGCGCACGAGGCACAAAGCCTGGATGCTTCACAGGCTCCTGCAGCCTTTGAGGAGAACTAAACCGGGAAAGGAAAAAAAAAAGGGAATTGTTGGAAAGGGAAAGCAGCCTTCTAAAGTGCCAGCGACCCTTTTATCCAGGGGCACAACCCGCAGGCCATGGCGGGGCTGGGGAGGAAAGGAAGGGAGCCGGGCTCCTTCCCCGCAGGGAGGAGAAGCGCTTTGGGCAGGGGCGGCTCAGCGGGCCGGGCCGGGGCTCAGGCACCAGCGGGGCCCGATTCACCCTCCCTTGTCCATCCTCCTTCAGCCACCGCGGAGCCTTCCAGGGGCGCCTGGGGCCTCACTGAGGGCACCCTGCGGCTGTGAGGCGGCTCGGGGTTCGGCTCGGGGTTCGGCTCGGGGTTCGGCTGGGGATTCGGGATTCGGCTGGGGGTTCGGGGTTTGGCTGGGGGTTCGGCTCGGGGTTCGGCTCGGGGTTCGGCTCGGGGTTCGGCTGGGGATTCGGCTCGGGGTTCGGCTGGGGATTCGGGGTTCGGCTCGGGGTTCGGCTCGGGGTTCGGGGTTCGGCTGGGGGTTCGGCTGGGGGTTCGGGTCGCGGTTCGGCTGGGGGTTCGGCTCGGGGTTCGGGGTTCGGCTCGGGGTTCGGCTGGGGATTCGGCTGGGGGTTCGGGGTTCGGCTCGGGGTTCGGCTGGGGGTTCGGCTCAAGGTTCGGTTCAGGGTTCGGCTCGGGGTTCGGCTCGGGGTTCGGCTGGGGGTTCGGCTCGAGGTTCGGGTCGAGGTTCGGCTCGAGGTTAGGCTCAGGGTTCGGCTCGGTCCTATCGCATCCCCACGGACGCCAGGGCAGCCGCCCAAACCAGCCCGGCCGGCGCTGACATCTCCCCGCCCCGTGCCAGAGCAAAGCCCGGCCCAAACGCGAAAATCCCCGGGGAAAGGCGCCTCTAAAGTCCCCTCCCGGCCGAGGGATCTCCGAGACCTCCCCCGTCTCTCGATCCCAGCCTCTCCCTGCTCCCTCCCCCGGCAGCGGGGCGGATTTGCCAGGAGATCTTCCAGGCGGGCTCCGCTGTCTCCGGGGGAAGGCAGGAGCAGGCAGCCAATGTGCGGGGATCTGCCGAGCTGCGGGGCCGGGGATGCGGGCAGGGGGCTCGGCACAGCCCCGCTGGATGCTCCCTCTGCCAGGGTTAGTCCTGAAGGGATTCGTTTCCAGGTGGAGATGAACATCCCTTCCTTTTTTTTTAAGCGCACCTTTAGCCCTAAAGGTAGTAAAACGGGTTAAAAAATAAAACCTGGGTGTTTTCTCTGTCCCAACCCTCCCCCAGTTTGGGGTGTGAAGCTTTCCTGTGCGTGGAGATGTTCCCATTTGGCTGCTTTGGGATGAGGCTGCTGGGAAAGGGAGCTGGGAATTTGTTGGGTGTTGACCTCCCTGGCACTGAACCCCCGGGTTTATCCCTGTGGCCTTCCAGCTTGGGGTTTCCCCGTTCATCCTTTTCCCCATGGGGAGCCATCCCCAGGTCTCCCAGCACAACCATCTCTGGGCTTTTTCTTGTTCCTCTCACCTCAGCCAGATCCACACCTCAATCCCAGATGTGTCCAGACAAGCAGGAGCCATCATTTCATGGGAATGAGGAGGAAGAGGAGTCCTGGGATGAGGCAGGGCCGAGCATTGCTGCAGGGGTTGTCTCTTCTTAAGACAAATAATAATCACAACCTGCTCCTCCTCTAATCCCTGTCGTGTTCAGACAACCTGAGGTAAATAATCTTCAGAGAGAAAAGGGATGTTGGACTCCACAGGGTCCTTTCCAAAGCCTCTTCATCTCCAGGGCCTTTGATCTACCTGGGAGCACCTTCCTGGCTCTGCTCCCATCATCTGGCTGTGGGGGTTGAGCCCAGTTCCACCTCCTGGCTTGGGAAATTTGGGGCCAAACACCAGCTTTGGACTGCATTGGGACCAAATTTTGGTTGCTGGTTTTAGAATAAAAACCTTAAAATTAGAGTTGCAAACATATCTAAACAGACACACAGAGTTCACTGCCAGCACCTGCAAGGTGAACATTGAGCCCACTGCCTGGAAGGTGAGGATTGAACCAAATTTTGGCTGCTGGTTTTAGAATAAAAACCTTAAAATTAGAGTTGCAAACATACCCAAACAAACACACCGAGCTCAGTGCCAGCACCTGCAAGGTGAACATTGAGCCCACTGCCTGGAAGGTGAGGATTGAACCAAATTTTGGCTGCTGGTTTTAGAATAAAAACCTTAAGTATTAGAGCTGCAAACATATCTAAACAAACACACAGAGCTCTGTCCCAGCACCTGCAAGGTGAGGATTGAACCAAATTTTGGCTGCTGGTTTCAGAATAAAAACCTTAAAATTAGAGCTGCAAACATACCCAAACAAACACACCGAGCTCAGTGCCAGCACCTGCAAGGTGAGGATTGAACCAGGGGTGACAAATCAGTTCTTTAAAAGGCTAAAGGATCTCTAAGAGGATAACCTCTTATTTTTTTTACCCTTTTTCCCCCCACCCAACTCACTTCCACTCACACCAGCACTTCCAGCATCTCCTGGGCCCCTCCCTGGAGCCCCAGGAGCTGCTGCAAAGCCAAGAGCCTCCCTGATATTCCCTTTAACCATTTCCCAGGGCCCCTTCCTGGCAAGGAGGTGACAATTCAGCACAAATGTCACCGAGCCGCAAAGTTTGCAGCCCTTTCTGCAGTGCTGAGGCTGGAAAATGGTGCATATCTATATTTTTTTTATTTTTTATTTTATATTTTGCTGATCCAAGTCCTTAGTAATTACACTTAATAGCTCCCCGAGGGATTCCTGGGTAACCTGCACTCGGGTTTCCATGGCAGGGAGGCAGAGCCTGTGCCCCGTGATAAGGGATAATCATGGATGGCTAATGCTGCAAATTAATTATCGCCACAAATTGCATTTGTAAGCCAGCTGTCCTTCGGATTCCCAGGAAAAAAACTCCCGAGTTGCTGCACAACAGCTCCAGGATGAAAAACAAACAAGGCAGAGGGGCAGGAGTTACTCCAAATAAACTATATAACAGAAATAAAATAGAAATTAAAATATGAACTATAGAATAGAAATAAAATAGAAAGTAAAATATGAACTATATAATAGAAATAAAATAGAAAGTAAAATATAAGCTAAGTACATAAATAAAATAAATATGAACTAAAATAGAAACCGAAAATGTAAACTAACGTAAACTAAAATAGGTTTATTCCTCTTTTCGTGCTTCCATGGGATAAAATAAACTATGTAATAGAAAAAATATATAAATAGATATATTAATATAAATATAAATATATAGAGATAGATAAATATATAAATAGAAAGTAAAATATAAGCTAAATACATAAATAAAATAAATATAAACTAAAATAGAAACTAAAAATATGAATTAATGTAAATGAAAATAGGTTTATTCCTCTTTTAGTGCTTCCATGGGCTAAAATAAACTCTATCATAGAACTAAAATAGAAACTAAATATAGAAATAAAATAAATAGAAACTAAAATAGAAACTGAAAATATAAATTAATGAAAATGAAAATAGGTTTATTCCTCTTTTAGTGCTTCCAAGGGGTAAAATAAACTCTATAATAGAAATAAAATAGAAACTAAATATAGAAATAAATATAAACTAAAATACAAACAAAAAATATAAACTAATATAAACGAAAATAGGTCTATTCCTATTTTAGTGCTTCCATGGGGTAAAATAAACTACATAATAGAAATTATATATAAATATATATATATAAATAGAAACTAAAATATAAACAAAAAATAGAAATAAAATAAATATAAACTAAAATATAAACTAAAAATGTAAACTAATATAAACGAAAATAGGTTTATTTCTCCTTTAGTGCTTCCATGGGCTAAAATAAACTACATAATAGAAATAAAATATAAGCTAAATATAGAAATAAATATAAACTAAAATATAAACTAAAAACACAAACTAATATAAACAAAAATAGGTTTATTCCTGTTTTTGTGCTTCCATTGGCTAAAATAAACTATATAATAAAAATAATATATAAATAGATACAGAAATATATATATAAATATAGATAGATAGATAGATAGATAGATAGATAGGCAAGTATATAAATAGAAGCTAAAATATAAGCTAAATACACAAATAAAATAAATCTAAAATAAATATAAACTAAGATATAAACTAAAAATATAAACTAATATAAACCAAAATAGGTTTATTCCTCTTTTAGTGCTTCCATGGGCTAAAATAAGCTCTATAATAGAAATAAAATAGAAACTACAATATAAACTAAATATATAAATAAATCTAAACTAAAATACAAACTAAAAATATAAACTAATATGAACTAAAGTAGGTTTATTCCTATTTTTGTGCTTCCAAGTTTCTGTTCTTTGAGCTGGGAAGCAAAGCTTAAGGATCCTTGGAGATCCAGCCTGTTGCTAGAGAAGGATCCTGTTGCCCAGCTAGTTTATTCCTCTTTTAGGGCTTCCAAGGGGTAAAATAAACTCTGTAATAGAAATAAAATAGAAACTCTATAATAGAAATAAAATAGAAACTAAAATATAAATTAAATATAGAAATAAACCAAACTAAAATATAAACTAAAAATATGAATTAATATAAATGAAAATAGGGTTTTTTTTAGTAGATACTGGTGGAGATTCCCACCCTTGGCAGAGGTTTTCCTTCTCCTGTGAAGGACTCCAGGGATCTTTTTGGTAAAAAAAAAAAAAAATTCAAATAAATCTCCAGGAGATGCCTGAAGGGAATGAGAGGATCCCAACTCAAGGAATTGGGGCTGGAAGGGACCTTAAAGATCCTCTCATTGCAGCTTTGGAGCCTCTCATTCCCTCCTCTCATCCCTGGCCTCGAGATGAGAGGATTCCTGTGGCATTCCTCGGTTCCAAAGGTGAGATGAGCAGGGGCTGTGTCTGCTCTCTGCACAGGCTCCTGCTGGAGGCTGGAAGGTGCTGGGAAGGGTTTAAAAGCTGCTGGTTTTCATAAAAGGGAGTTCAGTGCCCTGCAGCTCTGCTCCTCATCCCTGCTCCTCATCCTTCCCTGCTCCTCATCCCTGCTCCTCATCCTTCCCTGCTCCTCATCCCTGCTCCTCATCCCTGCTCCTCATCCCTGCTCCTCATCCCTGCTCCACACCCCTGCTCCTCATCCATCCCTGCTCCTCATCCATCCCTGCTCCTCATCCTTCCCTGCTCCTCATCCCTGCTCCACATCCCTGCTCCACATCCCTGCTCCTCGTCCCTGCTCCTCATCCCTGCTCCTCATCCTTCCCTGCTCCTCATCCTTCCCTGCTCCACATCCCTGCTCCTCATCCTTCCCTGCTCCTCATCCTTCCCTGCTCCTCATCCCTGCTCCACATTCCTGCTCCTCATCCTTCCCTGCTCCTCATCCCTGCTCCTCATCCTTCCCTGCTCCTCATCCCTGCTCCTCATCCTTCCCTGCTCCACATCCCTGCTCCTCATCCTTCCCTGCTCCTCATCCATCCCTGCTCCTCATCCCTGCTCCTCATCCCTGCTCCACATCCCTGCAAGGATGAGGTGCACAGGGATGAGGTGCTGGGCTCAGCAAAGCCTCTCCCAAAGCTCAGCTCCAGCACTGATCCATCTCCTGGCCGGGCACGGAGCAGGAACAATGCTCAGTGCTGTCACATCTCCCAGGGGAGGAGGGCAAACATTCCCTGTGAGCAGAGGGAAGGCACCGAGGCCTCACAGGGCAGGAATCAGGCAGATCAGCCTTGACAAGTGCAGCAGGATCTGTAATTGGAGCTAAAACAGAAGCTTTGGAGGGGCAAAGCTGCTTCTCCAGCAGCAGCTGCCATTCCCTGCCAGTCCCACCTGGACAGCCCTGGCTGGAGCAGCGCAGGGAAGAGGGGGTTAAAAAAAAGGAGGCAGAATTTGTGAGGTGTCAGCTGGATTTGAGCTCTTGGTTCAAAGAACTCCGACCCCTCCCTGGCCATCCTGTCCCTGGGATGCTGTGGCTGGGAAATGTGGAAGATTGCAGTGGCCAAGGAAGGATTTCTCCTGGCCCTGCCCTGCTCGGGGGCTGCAGGATGCACACAGGGTGAGCAGAACCTCTCTGCATGGGGATCCAGGGGGTTGGATCCCCCCGTTTCCCCGGCTGAGGGCACGGCTTTGGTGCCTCGTGTGTAAACCAGAGAACCGCGGGATCATCCAGGCTGGGAAACGCTCTGGAATTGAGTCCAAGCATCCCCCCAGCACTGCCAACCCCTGCTCCATGTCCCCACATCCACACAGCCCCGGGCATGGGGATCCCAGCAATGCCCTGGGTGAAGAATTATTCCTGAATTTCCCACCTGAACCTCCCTGGGACAATTCAGGGCTGATTCCTCTTGTCCCGTCGCTCTTTTTTTCTTGGGAGAAGCGAGCAGGGAAGGCTGTGCTCCCTCCCTGGACACATCCCACCAAAGGCTGGACCTCAGGTGCATCCCAAAGTGTGGGAACAGGGAATCGGAGGGATGAGCAGCCTGAGCAGAGCAGGGGCAGCTCCGGCTGAGCTGTTTTTGGCAGGGAATTCCTGCAGGGAGGAACCGGGATCGCGGCTGAGCCCTCCCTGGCCGCGGGGCCGGGGGCAGCAGCGCGTTCCGTGCCTCGGCGGGGCCGTGCCAAGGCAAACAATGCCACTGATAATCGCCTGCAATCTGTTATTATATTACCAGCAGCTCCAAAACCCCTAAAACCCAATAATCTTCTGAAATGCAGCTAATCCCTCCCAGCGCCAGCAAGGCCGGGCTTTGGCACGGGCCGGGCTGGGGAAGGGAAGGAGCGGCGAGCAGGGGGTGGTTGCTGCCTTTGGAAGGTTTTTTTTCACGGCACAGGAGGAGAGGTTTTGCCGGGAGCAGCCAGCCCTGGATGGGTACCTGGCCGCTCTCCGCAATCCCTGCCTTGGCTTGGCTGCCTTTGACCCCGTTGCTAAGCTACAAACGTGCCTTTCCAGCAGGCTCCAGCATCCTCGCTCCCACCCACTCCCAAACGCCAGCTGAATCAGGCTGCTCGGAAAAGAAACCATCCCCGGCCAGCCAGGAGCTGGTTTTTCCCCGTTTCTTTTCCAGAGTAGCCCAGGGAAAGCTCCCCAGGGGTGCCCAGCCCTGTTTCGCTCCATCCCAGCGCCGTGGGGAGGGGGCAGGAGCCTGGAGGGGGAAGCGTTTGGACCATCCCAGGGCTTGGATGCAGCAGGAAGAGCTGAGGATCCCAGCGACTCCAAGAAATAGCAACCACCCACCCGCTGCCAGCATCGCCCCCCCGGCACAGCCACGCTGACACCGGCACCGGCAGGGAGGGCCAGCGGTGGGGAGGGGCAGGGAGGAGCTGCAGGGATGGATGAGGAGCAGGGATGAGGTGCAGGGATGTGGAGCAGGGATGTGGAGCAGGGATGAGGAGCAGGGATGTGGAGCAGGGATGGATGAGGAGCAGGGATGGATGAGGAGCAGGGATGAGGAGCAGGGATGGATGAGGAGTAGGGATGAAGAGCAGGGATGAGGAGCAGGGATGAGGTGCAGGGATGTGGAGCAGGGATGAGGAGCAGGGATGAGGTGCAGGGATGAGGTGCAGGGATGAGGAGCAGGGATGAAGAGCAGGGATGAGGTGCAGGGATGTGGAGCAGGGATGAGGAGCAGGGATGAGGTGCAGGGATGAGGTGCAGGGATGTGGAGCAGGGATGAGGAGCAGGGGTGGATGAGGAGCAGGGATGAGCTGCAGGGATGGCTGAGGTGCAGGTTTGAGGTGCCAGTGGCTGTTTTCCTGACCAGTGTCCCACAGAAGGATGTGCTGCAGGGTTGGCTGCAGAGCCCTGCCCTTCTGGGATGTTGGTGCAGGATGTGCTCCGGGGGCAGCAGTGGATGCTCCCCGAGGGATTGAGCCATTCCTGGGATTCCAGCCCAGCTGGGGTGGGGTGTGCACTGCTGCAGTGGGGCTCCTGTGATGCTTGCCAGGTAAAATCACAGAATGCTGCAATGATTTGGGGGGGAAGGGACCTTAAAGCTCATCCCATCCCCCTCCTGCCATGGCAGGGACACCTCCCACCAGCCCAGGTTGCTCCAAGCCCCATCCAGCCTGGCCTTGGACACTGCCAGGTAGCTCCCAGGAGCATCACTTGGTCCACAAACCTCAGGAAAGGTTATTAGAGCATTCCCAAAATGCTGCCTGACCATGGACCCCCGTGTGCTGGCCTGATGTCCAGGGTACCTGGAAAACAACTCTTTATGGGGAAACGTCCTGTGGACACCTCAAACCACTCTAAGATCCCACGTAATCTGATTTTTTGTTGTTTTTTTTTTTCCCTTTTCATTGACCACCTGATAAACAATCAATGGTAATTATGTTTTTAAGGCCAGAATTCCTCTGGGAGTGACACAGGATGAGCCATGAGCCATCAGGGGGTGCAGCCAAGTGTTTGTTCAGCAGCTTAAAAAAAATCCTCCAAGGGTTCCTGTGCACTTTGGGAGGTGTGAATTGGGATCTGCCCATGGCCAGAGCTCCCTGCAGAATTCCAAGGATCCATCTAACTGCTGTCCTTCTCTTTCTCTTGCAGGGTTCAGCTCCCATCCTGGTAGTCATGGTGATCTTACTAAATATTGGAGTCGCCATTTTGTTTATTAACTTTTTCATCTAACTCAAGACTGTCTTGTTTGCAAAAATAACAGTTACATGTATGAATGGGGGAAAAAACAAACAAACAACAACAAAACAAAACGAATCAGAACCAAACAACAACAACAAACAAAACAAACAAAGGGAAAAAAATCCTAACTCGAACTGTCCTCTGACAATTTCCAAGTCTTTTCACAGAAGAACAACAAACGATCGAGTCTCACTCACAGTTTGCCTTTTTTCCTGGGTAATGTTTTTTGGATTTTAGCCAAAATTCTTTGCTTGTATAACACTATGCTGTGTGGCATGGCAAAATGCTATCAACACTCTGCCCCCCCAACACTGGGAAGGATGAGAAGGAATCCCAACAAAAGAAAAAACAAAAAACAAACAAACCTTGTTTCCCTTCCCCTCACCCCCCCACCCCCCCAAAAAAAAAAATTGTCTTTGTAACAACAGCAATGAACCCCAAAATGGAGATGAGAGGAGGGGACCATGGGGAGAGTTTGGGTGGAGTGGGGATGGGATCTGGGATGCTCCAGGATGAGTTTCCCAGGGAAATCCACAATGGCTTTAATGATAAACGGGAGAGAAAAGCCAAATCAGGCTTTTCACCCTTTGGAAATGTGAGGAGGAGGAGAGAAGGAGCACAGGGAAGGAATGGACCCTGTCTGGATGGGAAAACGGGAGAACAGGCCCCATCCTGATCCTTGCTTTTCAAACAACAATTGGCTTTTTGCAGAATCCCTCGGGGCAGGGGGGAATAGGGAACACGAGGTGTGAGCAGCAGCCCCAGCACCCTCCTGCCTTCACTCCTCCTCCCCAGGCTGCTCCTCACCCACGGCAAGGCTGGAAAACCACCCAGAGCTACTTTTAATTCACAGCCAATTTCTCCTGGCTAAAAAAAAAAAAAAAAAATAATCCCCCCACTCCCCAAAGCCCCTTGGAGGCAGCTCCAGCAGCACGGATGGAGCAGCTGATGGTGCTGGGCTGGTGAGGAGCATCCAGCCCACCCCCCAAAAAACGGGCACAGGGATGCAGGGTGGGGAGGGACAGGGGACAGAGGGCTCAATTCCAATCCACTGAGGATGGACAATAAAACCAAACCAAGCAAAAATCCAACTGGTTCTCAAAAGGCACCTGGGGAGGAGCACCTGGAGCATGTCCCAGAGAGGAGGGAGAGGGTGGTGGGTTTGTCTCTTACATCTTGCTGTGGACTGTTTCAGACATCATGCTTGGGCTCTGAGCATGTAGTATTTTGCACTTTGTAATGCAGGATGTATATTCCAGCTTCCAACATGTCCCTGTATTAAAAAAAGAAAAAAAAAGAAAAAAAAGAAAAAAAAAAAGAAGAAAAAGAAAAAAAAAAAAGAAAAAAAAAAAAAGAAAATCAAACCAAACATCATTGGCAATGGCAGCCTCTAAGGATGTATTTTCTTTCTTTCTTTTTTTTTTTCTTTTTTTTTCTTTTTTTTCTACGTCACTCGATTTGTTCGTTTCTACCATCTTTGTACTATGCCTGCCTTGATTTTTTGGTCCCCTCCCTGTCCCCACGGATAATCTGCATACTCATTAAAGATGCCGTATCCCTGTTCTGAGCTGTCCTGGTCCCCATGCTCTCAGCTCCAATCCCTTTGCCAGTGGCTTTCCCAAAACTCCACCACCACCAGCTCCCACGGCTCCTTTGGGATTTGGCAGGGCCAAGGGAGCAAATCCCAGCCTCAGGCCCTCCCCTGCAGCTCCAGGAGAAGGGTGGCAGCTCCCGAGGGTGGAGGGGGGTGGGGTGAGACCCTCCCAGGAGATTTTGGGGGTGGGGAAGGAGGGAAAAGCCCTCCTCGACATTTCACGTCCAGAGTTGTTGGAATCCAGCCCGGACTCGTGGACTCAGCTTTGCTTTGCTTCTGTTTTAGCTGTTTCTCTGCTACCTTTTCAGCAGATTTCTTATTACACTGCACTGGATTGCTATATTTTTAACCAGAAATAAACTAAGGATTAGAGCATGTGCCAGTTAAATTCAGTTCTTTTCCTTACATGGTCTGATTCCCTCCTGTCGCAGTTTTGCTTCCTCTTCTCCTTCCTTTCCCTTTCCAGGCACAGGGCTATGGGTGGACAGGGGAAAGGATAATTTTGCAATTCCATTTTCCACAGTAACTGTCCATCATCTTCCCACCTCTTCCTTTTTTTTTTTTTTTTTTTTTTTTTATGTTGTTTTGGATTTTCCTTTTGGGTCCTTAGTCATCAAATTTTTTTTTCTCCTCCCTCTTCAACGCTTGCTGCACACTTGAAATGAACCAAAAAAACGACAAACTGGGATTGCAGCCTTGGGAATTCACCCCTGGGGTTTGGAATTCTTTCTTTGGAAAGACTCTTGAGGACCTCGAGGACCTTTTTTTTTTTTTTTTCTTTTTTTTTTGGTGCATTCGAGTGCAGGACACGAAGGTCCTGTCAGGAGCAGGTTAAACAGAGCCCTGCAGACACAGATATTTTAGATATCTGTAAAAACAGCACCAAAATGCCTCTTGTTATCCATCAAATAAAAACACTGGTGGTTTCCTGACTGGATTTTTTTCCCCACTGGTGCCTGCCTAATTATTCCTGCTCTTGCCCCTGGACCAGCACAAATCCAACTTGGATTTTTCAGCTCTCTGTTCCACTCAGTCAAGCTGGTTTTTGCTCAGTAGGAAAGACAGCCACAGACTAATATTAATTGGCTCCCAACCCACATGGTCCAAAATAATGATTCCTTTCTTAATCCCGGGGAGTTGAGCAATTTGTCTCAGTCCTGGGCTTTTCACATTTGCCCAAGGCCAGAAATATTCCTGAGAAGTAGCCCAGAGAGAGAGGTAATTCAGTGTATTTTCCTGCCTTACGAGCCTGGCTCCTGCAGATCTACCTAAGGCCCATTAAAATGCCCATCAAGCTGGGCCATAAATCCATGGAAATTATCCAGCCCTGCTGCTTTCTGTCCAGGCTGGCTGCTGCACCTGGTCAGTCGAAGGTTTGGATCGTTTCTCAGGCTGCACTGGAATTGGTGATGCTCTGACAGCACGAGGAGGGGCTGGCACAGCAGAGCCTTTGGGAAGGGGCACTTTGGGAAGGGAGATTTGGATCCCACCTGTGTGTGAGAGGGGCTGCATCCTCTGGAAAAGGGAGAAGGAAGGAAGACAAAGCCCCAGGGCCACGTCAGCTGCTGCCCAGCCCAGCTGGTGTCTGGCTTGTTGGACCTGAGATTGCAGCACTCTCCAGAGCCCCAGCTCCCAGAGACGCCGAGCTGTGGCAGCATCCCTGCCAGGAAAACACATCCAGACTGCATCAGAAGGGGAGGAGCGACAGGAGAAACAGGGTGGGACCCACGGTGCGGGGCTTAATTGAGACCTAAGGACTAATTACAGCCGGCAGCCTTGGCAAGGGGAGGGAGGATGGGAAGCTGGGATGTCTGGAAGCTGTCGCACGCAGAGGGTGGCTCCAGAGGGCTGTGCTAAGGCAGGGAGGAGCAGGGATGGCTTCTCCTGAGCTGGGGGTGAGGGCTTTGCACAGAACAGGATCCTGACACAGGCAGCTCTTCCTGGTTTAGGGAACAGCTCAGCTGCTGAATGACTGCAGCAGTGGTAGATCATGGAAATCATGGAATGGCTTGGGTTGGAAGGGATCTTAGAGCTCCTCCTATCCCACCCCTGCCGTGGACACCTTCCACCATCCCAGGCTGCTCCCAGCCCTGTCCAACCCAGCCTTGGGCACTGCCAGGGATCCAGGGACAGCCACAGCTCCTCTGGGCACCTCTGCCAGGGCCTGCCCACCCTCCCAGGGAGTGACAAACCCCCCAAAACTTTGCACAGAAAGATGTGAACTTACCCAAGCGAGAGGAGGACAGCAGGGTGTCCCTGTCAGGTGTCCCTGACTGAGCAAGCAGAGGGATTCCTTCCTGAATTGCCGAGGAATGTTTTGTTCTCACCTCTCCCAGATCAATAAACGCTTCGTTTCCTCCTCTCCCAGGTTATCAATAAACGGTTTGTTTTCACCTCTCACCTGTTATTTCCTGGGGAAGGTCCCTCCCTGTCAGATATGTTTTTATCTCACCAATTAAAGCTCCCTGTCAGCTCTATTTAATCCTCCTTCTGTGCTAATTAGCCCGGAGGATCCCAGCCCTGCACTCTGGAGAGCTGCATCCCTGGGGATGGCCCTGCCACAGCAATACCCAGGGCACCTGGAATTCCCTGCACAAGGACAGCCAGTCCTGCTGGCACCTCCAGGCATCACTTGGATCCCATCTGTTGTCCCCAAGGACACAGCACTGCTCTGACAGGGAGGGAGGGATGCCTTGAGGGGCTGAAAAGCAAATCCTTGGATCAGCCCACTCCCCCCTGGCCTGCAGGTGGACATTTCACTGGTCAGCAAGAGGTCACTTGCAGGACAACCAGGCCAACAGGGGGAAAAACTGAACTGGGAGATTCCACAAAGGCAAAACATGGAAAAGGAAGAGTTTTCTATGAGTGCATCTCACAGGAAAGGATTCCCAGGTTTTTCCAGACATCTCAGAGCTGCTGGTGCACTTTATACTGCCTGCAGACCTCACAGCAGGAACTGCAATCCCTCTTTCACACCAGGAGGAAAACAAGAACAAAGGATTTACTGAGCAAAACAAAATGATGTAACCAAGTCAGTTTATTGTAGGAACCCCTGGAGACACGTCCTGGCCCAGTCAGGAATTTGGGACCAGTGAACCATTGGCACAGTTTGTCTGGACAGACCCCAAACAACTTTGGAAGAACAAAGTCAGTGTTGTGCAGCCCAACCTCAGCAGAGCAAGTGCTTGGGCAGCAATCCTGTTCCTCAGGACCCTCCCACAGCATTCCCAGGAGTAACAGCAGATCCAGAGCATCCATCCAGGGATGGTCAGCCCAGAGCTGGGAAAGGCTGGAGGTCAGGATGGACACTGGGCTGAGCTCAGCAGGGCTGACCACTGCTCCCAGCACGCTCCTTCACTCCTGGAGCAGCCTCAGGACACGTGGATGGGATCCTCATAGAAAGTCTTGGCCATGGCATGAGCCACCTTGAGCACCTTCTTGTCCTTGGCCTCGGGGCCCATGTGGCTGCGGGCCAGCCCCAGCCAGTACTGCTCTGTCCTGGCCACGTACTGGGCCTGGGCCTCCCCAGGCTGCACTGCTGGGTGCTGCTGCTGCTCCCCTGGGCAAAGAGAGGGACACACACAGCTCACACACAGCTCACCAGGGCCACACCAGCCAGGCTGAAGGGAACAGCCTGAAAATCTTATCAGCAACCAGGAAAATTTCTCTTTTATTCCAAGAGCAATGTGTTAGGAAAGCTGCTTCTGCTGGAAAACTCACCTGGATGCCAGGGAGAGAACCAGGCACTGCACTAAACCCCACTGTAGATTAGTATAGAGGCAGCATTTATCAGGAATTACCTTCCTCATCTTCACTCTCCTCTTCAGAGCTCTCCTCTTCTTCCTCCCCGCCCTCTGCACCTTCCACATCATCATCCTCCTCTTCATCTGACTCTGACTCCTCCAGCCATTCCTGGGTTTCTTGGATGAGAAAGGAAAGAGAAGTACACAGAGAGAATGAAGGTACAAAGAGATGAGCCCAGGTACTGCCCACATGCTCTGCAGGACCCAGCCCTTCACTGCCCTGGGACAGTGGGGACAGGCAGGAGCAGCCCTGCTCCTTGGAGGAGTGGACAAACCTGGCACAGCAGGATTGCCAGGATGGCTCATGCCACCACAAGCTCTTAGATTTCCAAGTCACAGGGCAGAGCTGACTCTGCAGTGACCCCAAAGCTCTGGGCCACACAGGAAAGACACTGCATTGTCACACACCCCCAAGCTTTCTCCTCTCCAGGGACATCCTCCACTCCAAGGTTGATCACCACCCCTGAGGAAGCCCCACAGTTGGTTTCTTTCCCCGGTGTTGCTCCCCTGAAGGCACAGGGAGAGCTCCCAGCAGCAAAGCTTACTTGGATCCATCTCCTGCAGCACCTTCCACTGGTCCATCCTGTGCAGGTCGATGCTGTGCAGGTCACTGAGGGTCACCTGGCGGTCGCCCACCTCGAACATGCCCCCGTAGACGTAGAGCACCCCGTGCTTCACTGCCACCATGGCACTGGAGCGTGGGCACGGCTCCACAGGCTGGCCCAGGGCTCCACCTTCCTCCTCCTCATCATCCTCCTCCTCCTCCTCTGAGCCAGACTTGTCCTTGTCTTCTGCAGCTGCAGGGATCACCTGCTTGATGGTCATGACGGTGCCATCTTCTGCCACCACCTCCTTGACAATCTCCAGGGGGCCCTGGGGAGGTGGCAGCTGCAGCTCCTCCTCTCCAGCAGCCTCTGCCTCAGCCTGTCTGCCACGTCTGCGCTTCCTCCTCTCTGATTTGGGGCCCTGAGGACAGAAATTAAAGGGGATTTTGTGGGAACTGCCTGCCCCTAACAGCACTTTGTACAACAGCACCGATGCTGGCGGTGGGGAAGGAACAATTCTTATTTTTCACCACAATTTAAAGTCTCAAGTGATCAGTGCAATTCCTCCTACAGCGTTTCTCCCAACCTGAAACAAGGAGCAGTGAAGATCCTGGAGAATCCAGGGCGTGGAATTGCTGCCTCTGTTAAGAGAGGAGCAGCTCTCCTGCTCCCAGGTGCCACCAGCACACAGAGGTGACTGTTCTGTGACAAGGGAAAGGAACCCACCATTTCCTGAAATCACAACAATTGCTGGGTGCTAAATTACAGCCCATTACCAGGCAGCACTCCAGGTCTTGGAAGAACTCTATGAAAGGGCAGCAAAACAATCAGTTTGGGAAAGCTGAAGCAACCAGCTGAGCGGCTGTTTGCCTGTTATTATGGGATTGACTTCTCCATTTGGAGAACAAAGCCAGGAAGGGGCAGGGAGAAGGAGAAGCTGAACCAGGTTTGCACCTCCCTTGGCCTGTGAGAGTGGTTCAAACACAACCAAAGAGCCGAGCTGAGCTCTGAAGCTCTTGGAGCCAAGGTTAATATTTCATCTCTTCTGGTAGCTCATCAGCACTGGGGAGAAGAGGGAGGGGTTTGACCCCAAAATCTTTTCACAGCAGCTTTTAGTGAACTCTCCTCATGTCAGACTCATCTGGCCTGGAGAGAGCTTTCAGCAAAACACCAGGAAGAAGTTTTCAAGCTGCTTTGCTTCATTTTGCATTCCACAGTAACGGGGCAGCCTGATTCCTGCAGGAGAGGGATTGCTCAGGTGCACCCAGGATTCCTTCAAAAAGAGAGAAAAACCCTTGCTCCATCCCTGGAAGTATCCAAGGCCAGCTTGGAGCAACCTGAGCTTGTGGAAGATGTCCCTGCCCATGGCAGGGGGTGGAATGAGAGAATCTTTAGGGCTCCTTCCCACCCAAACAATCTGTGAAAATCCCCCAGAGGCCAAGCCAGGCCTGCAGGACGTGGCAGCCGATAGGAAACCAATGGCATTTCACCCCCCCAGACCTTGAGCTGGGCAGGGAACCAGCGGTTCTTCCCCAGGTCGTAGAAATAAATGTCATTGAAGAAGTCCCCCTCCAGGCTCTCCTCCTCCTCCTCATCGTGCACCCCCCCAAAGAGGAGGCAGCGGTTGTTGGGAGCGGCGGCCACGGAGAAGCCGGACCTGGGAGGGGGCTTCACTCCCGAGGGGCTGAGCCGACTCCAGCTCCACCTGTCTGGGATGGAGAGAGCAAAGGTCAGCACGGTGCCTTGGATTGCAGCTTCCATAGTTTCAGGTTCTGGGCTGCCTAAGGATGGAGTTCTGAGCCTCACATTAAGCGTTGTCGCTGTGGGACACGATTAATGAGACACGGGCTCACGGTTCAGAAGGCTGAAGCTCTGAAAAGGGGCTGGTTTGTTTTTAGAATCTATTTTTATACCTTTTTACAATGTGCCCACCTAAGAGGTGGGATCTCTGGACCCATTGGCTACACCAAGGGTCAACAAGCAAAGTTTCTCTTCAGAAGAGGGAAAAGTGAAAAACAAGAGAGTTTACGTAGAGTGACTTTGTTTACTGACTCTGATTTCTGGGAAAGAGTTTAAGAAAAATGCAAACATGAGAGACAGTGACTACAAAGTGTCAGTCAGCTCTCTTCACAGAAAAAAGCAGGCAAAACAAATCTTTTCCTGCTGAGGGCCAAGAAGAACTTTCAGCCCAAAAAGCACCAACAAGGTGGGAAGGAACAAAGTGAGGAACAAGGATGGGACCTCACAGCCTGGAGCTGTAACTGGACAATTAAACCCCAATATGCAAATGGACCAAAACTGATAAAAATGTAAAATTTCCTGATGGGGCAGCCATTTGTGTGGCCATTCCCCCAATGTCCCCTCCATAGCCCTCAATGTCCACTCTGTAGCTCCAGCCATTCCCACCCCACCCTGGGTGCAGCCTGGGTCAGGCTCCTGTAATGCCCAGGGTGGGTCCTGGAAACCTTTTAAATAAATCTCTACTTTATTCTCCAGCTCTGTCCAGCCTCTGTTTCAGGTCAATCAATCCTGCTTGGTTTGTGTGTCCCAAAGCCTCCCAGAGTTCCAGCAGGGAATTCCATGCCCCGTTTTGGGGCATCTTCAGGGTGTTTTCAGAACTTTTCTGGAGCAAGGAGACTCCTGAAAGTGTCTGCACCTTTAGTGGAGGGTGGAGTTCAGACAAGGCCTGATCAGATGCAGCTTTCAAGCACCAAAAAATGTCCCTCAGTTACCCCATGGAGCCCTCCCACCTCCCATCAGTTCTCTCCACCTCTTCTGCCACCCTGCACTGCTGCCTTACCCCCCAAAATAAACACAGATCATCCCAAAAAGCCCCAAGCAGGCTTTAATAGAGAGCTCAGCACCAGGACAAGACTTGTGCTCTATCCCTCTGCTTTTCTCCAATCCCTTCCACCCTGACTTCAGAGCAAATCCCTGAAATGCAGGCTGGGAGAAGCACTGCCAGGCCCTGGGCATCTGGAGGAACTGCAATTCCAACAAGATCAAACTATAAATAGGAAAAAATGTAAACAGGACCTGGAGTGCAGACAGTGCTGGTGACCAACCCTCCTCCCCAAATCCCATCCCAGACAGTCAGCTTTGGAGAAATCAATCACAATTTTAACATTTTAGAAATTCTGCTCCAAGAAAATTGTCCTGTTGCCTGAGTCAAGGAGAAAATCTCCTCAGGAAAAGTGATGGAATTCCTGTTCCAATCAAAGATAACCAATGGATCAGTCTGTTCCAGAAGGACTGTACCCCATGGGATGGGCCCATCCTGGAGCAGGGAGAAAGCTGAGTGACCTCTCCCTGTCCTTATCTCAATCCATAAATCTCCCATTGGATTTTCTCTCCCTTCTCCAGCTGAGGAGGGAGGGATGGAGCAGCTTCAGCAGGTACCTGGAATACCCCACCACAGGAGAATTCTGCAGTCCCAAACATTTTTCTGTTGTGGAACAGGAAAGCACTGAGCAAAATATCCCAGAAACAGGAATTTGGAAATGTTGTTCTAATTCCCTCCCAGATAGAAACTGAAAAAAAAAAAAAAAAATCACTAAAATCTCTTTTCCTGGCTTTCTTCCTGAGCCAACACTGAGGCACAGAGGTTATCACTGAGAGAGGTATTTGATTCCAGGGGTTTTTTTTGGTGTGTTATTCCAAGGAAGGGAGAGGATTTGCATTCCCAGGCCTGCAATGCTCACCTTCCTCCTTGCCTGCCCCTTCAGCCTTCAGCAGGAACATATCTGTGTGCAGGGTGCCTTTGTCCACATCTTTCTTGACCCTCTGCAGGGAAAGGAAACACAGGGGATGCTCAGGGAAACAGCTTCAGTGGCCAAAACAAAGAGGGGATCCAAGTGAAACTGCAAACCCTGGGACTGGGCAAGGGGAGGAGCATCAGGCAGCTCCAAACCACGGGATTCAAAGCAGGGACAGTCCCTGTGCTGTGCCAGTCCCTGTGCTGTGCCAGAACTCCTGCCTGTGGCAGCAGGAAGGGCTCTCCAGGCTGCAGCATGGATTTCTGGCTGTATGGAGACTGTGGATGCAGGAATTTTGGCACCCACAGCGAAATAAATCGTCACAGGGGATTAAAGGCAACTGGTTTGCAAAGGAAGGAAAGATGGGCAGCACTGAGGAAATGGAAGAGCCAAGCTCCTGCCTTTCACTCTGCCCCAGACAGGAGCAGATGCTCTCCAAGGGCTGATTTATCTTCTGTAAAAGGAGCAGATTCCCACTCCCCAGAGTGGGACATGAACACCTCTCAGGGCTGGCAAAGCTCCCTGGGGTCCTGGCCTGGCAGCTCTGATCTGCAATGAGCAATGGCCCAACCCTGTGACCAGCCCAAGCTGAGGGTCCCTGTCACCCACCCCAGCCAGCACAGGACAGGCAGAGGTGACAGCTCTGTCCCCCTGCAGCTGGCAGCTTTGCCATCTGGGGTCCCACACAGCCCTGAGCAGAAGTTCCCCCTCCTAAACACCAGCAGAAACCCCACTCCCATCCTTACAAAAGGCAACAGCAAGACAGCAGCAAGGACAAGGTGAGAGCTCAGCAGAAGCAATTAAAGCTCAGCAGAAGCAATTAAATCCTGACTTGCAGTGTGATTTCCCTGCTCCTCTCCTTGGAAGCCCTGGATTCCAGTGCTCATGGCAACAGCAGCATTCCAAGGCAGCTGTGTGCCACAGCACTGCAGGAGGTGTGTTAATAATGTCATTATCCACCCATCCTCCAGGCACAGCTCCTGCTTCCTTGTAATTCCCTTCCTCCAGGGGCCATGGCACTGCTGGGATGAGGAACTCTGCTCCCAGGATGCCAGATGGATCCCAGGGTGCAGCCCTCAGGAAGAGGAGCTGTATGGAGATTACAGGATGCAGGAATTTTGGCACCCAGAGAAGAGAAATAAATTTGTCACAAGGGATTAAAACCAACTGGGTCCAGCCCTCAGGGTGAGGTGCTGCACACCTGCACCTGGCAGGTTTTGTTGTTGCTGGGTTGTTGCTGCAGGGCCTGGTATCCAATTCCTGGGAATGCTGTGCAATTTTTAGGGAGAAGAGAGGGAAGTGTGCTCCAGGCACTGCCCAACTCCACCCAGGTGAAGTTGTGTGAGGAGCACAGCACTGCCTGAGAGGCAAGAGAGCAAACACAGAGAGAGCAGCTGGCTCCACAACCATCCAGGCTGTGTGGAAAAACCACACTGCTTTCTCCTGTTAACAAATGAAATTAATGATTTAGGTAATTTGTGTTAAATGTTGTAGTTAATAATTACAAATATGTAGGAGCTATTAAGCAAATTGTAAATATGTAGAAGATATTAAGCAATAACTTTAAGTTGCAGAAACTGCAAAAACAGAAAAGTTAGAGAGAGTCTTTTATATTTATCACCCCTGTGATAAACACAAATGACAAAGCTCCCTGGGCTCAGAAAACCCCAATGAGGTGGAGTGGGAGTCAGTTTTTGTTGTCACAGACACTTCCAGCTGCTGGAGAGATCCATCCCCTCCCAGCCAGGACAAGTCAGCCCTGAGCAAATAATTCCATCACTCACAAGAGGTTCCTGCTCCCCCTCCCTGTCCTTTGTGCTTTGAAGTTCCAGGTGTTTGTTTTCCAGCACAAAACTGGCTGGGATATCCACTGTGGATAACCTGTGGTTTGCACATGCAGTGGGGAGTTACAAGAGCTTCACAGGTATCAGCTGGAAATTCCAACTCTGCTGGCAGACTGCAAAGAAACCCAGGCACCGAGAGCTTGAGAAGAGGAAATCAGGATTTTCCACCTGCTGAAACTGTCTGATATGAGATCAACACTGTTCAAAAACATCCAAATAGCAAAAGTGTTCAGCAGGCAGAGCTACAGAGGGAGCCAGTCCCACCTTACAGTTCAGGCACCTCCACATCTCCCAGCAGAATCCACTTCAGCTTTGTGGCGACTGCCACTGAAAAAACCCCGAAACAACAACAAGGTCCCCACACCCCAGCCATCTCTGGCATCCCAAGCCCTGCCCACGTGTAACTCCAGCCCTCCCCAGGCCTGCAGGCTGCACCTGCAAGGTGGAGCAGCAGCAGCAGCAGCTCCAGCCCCTCTGTTGCCTAGCAATGGAGAGGCCTCGGTGCTTCACACAGCCCAAAATGCAGCTCGCTGCAGCAAGCCCCAGCCCCAGCACAGGAAAGGGCTGAGGACATCTTTAGGATCAGCAGGAGAGCAGGTCTGAGCTCCTCTGGGCATTCTGAGCTCTGTTCTAGGCAGGGCTGGCAGCACCCACAACATCCCCTTCCACGGGAGATCACAGAAATTGTCTTTATCATCTCCAGGCTGCTGAGGGAGCAGGGACAGAGACACCATCGTGCTGAGAATCCTGCTTTTGAAAATATCAGGCATCAGCATCTCCAGGCACTCACACCCAGCGTTGGAAAGCTCCTTTTCCACCATTTGCAGCCTGGTTTGCTCAGGAAAATCCAGTGGCTGGCACAGCAAAGCCACATCTGGGGACCAAGGTTCTGCAGGCAAGTCCTGGGATGCCTCAGACAAGACACCCCATCTTTCCTGCCTCTGTCTCCCCAGCCAGGAAAGAGACTTTTTAATCCAGGTCCCATGAAGGGAATTCAGCCCTGGACTGACATGTTATTGAGAAGAGACTCTGCACATCGCTTCTGCAAGTTCAGGAAATCAGAGCAGGCACCAAAACTCTGTTTCTGCCTTCCCAGCTCGCTGCCCAACAGAGGACAGCAGCCCTGCCATGCCACCACTCTCCTCCAGCAATGTGACAGCTAAATTACGTCCCTATTCAAAAAGAAGAGCTATTATGATTTTCCTCCCCTCCTCCCTTCAAAATTTCCCATCACATGTGTGCCTTAGTCCTGCCTCTCCTAAGAATACTCTGATTTGATGAATGGTGCTTTGCTTGGATATTTGCCTGGTTTCAGATGTAAAAATGTCTTCAGACTCCCCAAAATGCCTTCATAGCATCCCTGACTGGAGCATCTGCCCCTGTAACTGGAGACAAGGACTAAGTCCCCTCCTGCAGCTGCCCAGCTCCAATTAAGTATTGTTTTCTCCATGTCTACTTTCCCCCAAGAGTATCCCAGGCAAACACATTTTCTTCACTTCAAAGCAAACCCAGACACTCAGCTCCACAATCAGCTCTAAGTGAGGACACAACGAGAATTAAATAGCCACACATTAACAGAATTGGGTCTCTCCTGGAGGGGCCATATCCTGCTGAATTTAATTTTCAGGAGCACGCTGAAAGCTGCAGAGAAAATTCTGTCCAGAGCTTTGGTCAGTTTATGCTCCAAAAGCAGAGCCTGGCAGGAATGGCCCATCAGAGAGAAGCACACAGAGCTCTCCACATGACAAAGGAAAGAGATTTTTAACAGCTGTTAAAAATGTCTTGTTTTAATGGAATGTCTGTTTTTGCTTTAATGGAGTGTCTGCTCTAATGGAAAAGCTGTTTTCCAAGCTGCAGAGAACTTCCCCCAGCTCTCATCCTTGCCCAGTGCCCTGCCAAAGGCTGAGGGCAGCTCTGCATTCCCCTCATCCCTTCTCCATCATTTCCATCAGCTCATACCAACCCAGGGCAGCAGTGGAACAGAACCAGCTGCAAACACGTGTGACTGCCCTATCTCCATGGGGCACCTGGAGCCCAGCTGCTTCCAGGAGAGCTCCACACCTAGCAGAGCATGCAGGCTGCTTCCTCCTCACCCTCAGCAGTGAGGACACAGGACAGAGAAGGGAAGAGGACAAAGCCCTTTCGGGTGGGAAAGGCTCAGTGTCGTTACTGCCGTTGGATCCAACCCACATCTGACGAGGCAGAGCCCGAAGCTCAGGCCCTGAGGAGGCAAAAACGCTTCTAAATATACAGAGAGACCAAACTCCCTTCCCTCCCCTCTCCCTGCTTCTCTCCTTTGTTCATTTATTCCCCTCAGAAGAACAAGGCGTCCTCCTCCCCTGCTGCCTTTCCACGGGAGCAGCAGGACCCGGGGCCTCTGCCTGCATTCCCGACATGAAAAGCTTTTGCAGGAGCCTTCTGCTCAATGAAACACTTCCTTCCTGCTGCCCAGCATGGACACAGGGATACCTGCTCTGTGAGGAAAGTGCTCTCTGGTATAAATTCCCAGGATTAACGGAGCAAGGAGCAGAGCTGGAGGAGCCTGGTTCTTGTCAGAAGTCTTTTTTGGCTTATTGAGTTTGCCTCCTCACCTCTGCCGCCGATGGCACAAAATAAAAGTCTCCTGGCAACTGCTGCTTTTTAACCTGCAACTGCTGAAGCACAAAGGAATACCTGAGAATGCTTTAAGTTGCCAAAAAAAATGTCATTTCTCCCAGTTGCTTATTCCTCCCTCAGTGATATCAATTCCTTCTGTTGGATTAGAATAGCAGGGAAAACAGAGAAATCATGTGAACCAAGATCAGCCTCTCAATCAGCAGAAGTGCAGGAGAAAAAGGCAGCATTAGAAGATGAATCTTTTAGTTCCCAGCCTGTGGACAGCACCTAACTTAGCACAAAGTGTCCCTACCTGTTTGGAGTAGCCTCCATAGATGATGATGTTGCCCTCAGGGGTGGGAGTCATTTGACAGCCAGACCTTGGAGCAGGTCCCATCCCTGCAGGAGCCAGCTTGCTCCAGGTGAAGGTGTCCAGGTTGAAGGCATACACGTCATTGTAGTAGATGAAATCTCTGCAGAGAGCACATGGGCACAGCACATTTGGTGATGGAGATACCCAGGACAGGATAAAACAGCACTTCAGAGCTCTACTCACAGCCCCCAGTGGGAAAGGTGTTTCTACAGGACAAGGATCTGACAAGATTCAGAGGCCAGAAGTGCTGGACTGAGCTTTGGCTACAAGGATGGGCAGCTGCTTCAGTGCTACAATGATTGCTCCCACACCTGAAGACTTGAAATCAAGATCCCTTGTCTTTCCAGCACAAAGATCTAGTTCAGTCCCAGTCCTGCTGAGGATAACCCTCCCATTAACACCCAGATTTTTGTTACTGGAGAAATTCTGTTGCCTTTTTTAAGGAGGACTCCAACTCCCAGCCACCCACCTTGCACTCTCATGGAAACCTCCAAAGATGATCAGCTGCCTTTTGCACACAACCATCCGATGCCCACTTCGTCCAGAGGGCCCTCCTGGTGCCCTGAAACACGAAGAAATTCAATTTATCAGTAAAATCCCCTGTCCTTGGTAGTGCACCAGGCCGTTTTTATTGAAGTGATTGGCAGCTGAGCTGGCTGAGCTCAGCCTCTCCTGGAAATGGGAACCACTGGGAACGTGGTTGCCTCGATCCCTGCCTGCTTTCCTCCTGAACAGCGCGGGTGCTCTTCCTGGAACTCTTGGGATTACAGCACAGGCAGTTTTATTCCTAGAGATAAACCACTCTAAGAGCACCCAAAGTCTTCTCAGTGATGACTCAGGAGCTGATTCTTCAGGAGAGTTTAATGAACAGCACTTCACAATCGCAGGGAAGTCACTCCAAAGGGAGATGTTTTCTCCAAGCACCAAGAGACAAAGCCTGGCTCTGCCATCCCCGCTCCCTCAGCGCCTCAGGAGATCACGTACCCACAACAGCCTCACTCACCCACCTGCAGTTTGGCTGTGACACCAAACACTTCATGAAAACACTTCATGAATTACCCAGATTTCCTCAAGAACAAAGGCAACTGCAGCAAAACAAGTCATCATTGTCATCATTATCCTACCGAAGGAGGGCAGGGATAGATGGGATGTTGGGAAGGAATTCTTCCTGGCACGGGGTGCCCAAGAAGCTGTGGCTTCCCCTGGATCCCTGGAAGTGCCCAAGGCCAGGCTGGATGGGCCCTGGTTCAACCTGGGGTGGTGTAGGGTGTCCCTGTCCATGGAGGGGGAGGAATGGGATGGGATTTAGGATCCCTCCCAACCCAACCCATTCCATGACTCTGTGACTCACTCCATGATCCTACACACTCAAAAGCAGCCACACATCCCTGTTCTGCTCTTCCAAGCTTTCCTGACCTTTCAGTTAAATGTGCTGCTTCCATTTCCAGGAACAAGCAACACCCCCTCCATCTGTCCCAACCAAAAGGCTCCCAAGGAGCTGGGCAGCTGGACACCATTCCAACATGGATTCACCTTCCTTCCTTCACCTTCACCCACAGCATCACATGAGAGACAACAAAAACAACTCCAACAACCTTCCAACAAAGCCAACCTTAGGCCAAAGAGAGTTTGCTGTGTGTGTTCTCTGCCCCCATGGATGAATCCATCCTGTTTTTGAGGAGTCTCCCAAAGTTCCCAGCTGGCACCACCGAGCCCAGCAAGACTCCTCCTTAAGGTGTGGAAGTGATTGCACAATCAGGGCCTAAATAAATCAAGTAGAGAACAGCAGCAAAACCTAAAGCCACAATCCCCCCCTGGCCACACTCGGAGTGGCAGCGGGGAGCTGGGAATGTGGTGATGGATTTCTGGGGAGAGAGAAAATGAGGGCCCTCGTTCTCCATGGGAAATGACAGCCTCACCCCGGTGATAATGAGAAACTCCACCAGAGCAGCAGCGTTTGGGGAAGACTGAATTAATATTGATTGCTTGGACTCTTTATTCTAACAGAGAGGAGGTTTTTCCAAGCATTTACTGGAGCTTTAAGTATCACCCTGCAGAACAGCACCTCTGGTGTTAATTTCATCAAGGCCTGAAATCGGTATTTTCTCTTGCTGTAATAAAGCTCTTTGTGTCATTACTCCAAAAGATGGCACTTCTTATATCATCTTTTTTTTTATTTTTTTTAAGGAGAGGATGAATTAAAACCCAACATGAGCACTAAAATCCTGCTCTCAGAGAATAACCCGTGCCTTGTTTCTCAAACAGGTTTCCTCTGAGTTAAAAATCAATAGAAGTTTATCCATTGATGTGTTTTAATAAAGCTCCCACCAATGTAGATTTAACTCCAAGGCACAAATGGCACAGTCAGGCAGGACTGGCAGTGATGCAGAACCTCATTCCCACTCCAGGAGACTCTTCCTGAAACTTATTTCCCAAATGCAAACTTTTCCCTTTTACCTGTTTCAGTGCTCCTGGTCCCAAAAAAAAAAACATTTTGGAAATGGCTCCCCAGACTCTGTGATTAATGCTCCATCTCATGGGGTTGACACCAGAAAGCAGACATGTGGGAGGGAGCTGTAAATTCTCCAGACTTTTTTTTAAAAAACAGATGAAAAAGTCTGGCTAAGGACTGGCTCTACACATGTACAGCACGAGGCTGATCTGAGCTGCTCCATAAGGAATTTTCTTTTGCCTGTGGAGTTACTCTGGGACTTGTAGTAACAAACCAGAGCTGAATTCAGCTCCCAGACTCATGAATTACTTGTCCCAGTGGCTACAGCCTGCAGGAGTTGCCTCTTCATCCAGAGGATGCCCAGGTGAAGCTTGGGAATGTTCACGAATAATAAAAGTGGGGATGAAGAGAAGATCCCATCACAGGGGCACTTGAGGACAGAGCACTTTTATCCTGCAGAGGAAGCTGAACTCAGGATTTGTGTTGCTGTACACCTTTCCCTGGGAATGTCCCAGTGCTGGGGTCAGTGGCACACACAGATCCTGTCCCCTCGTGTCTGGACACTCAGGTGGAAGTAGAGAAGGGAAAACACAACTGGCACAGGGCCCAAAATCTTCAATCCCAACCCCTTGCAAAGTCAATCCCCAGCTGTACACCTGGATCCTGATCTACCAAAGGACAAACTCATTTTTGGGCTGACAATCTCCTTGATTTACACCAAAACACCCTTTTCTTTAAGCACCTTCCACCTGGTTTTCCTGGTGAGCAAGGAGAGGCATCCATCAGACCCAACCCTGTGCTGGGCCATCCTCCACTGCAGGGACTGCTCCAGTTAAACAGATACTGGTGAAACTGGGAAATTTACAGCACCACATCCCACCAAATCCTACAGGAAGTACCACCAGCACTCCAGAATTTCAGTGGAGGGAGTTCCAGAGGAGAAAAGTGGCAATTCCCAAGCACAAAACCCAAGGATGCTCCCTGTCTTTCCCTGAGGGAGTGCACTGGGCCACAGAGAGCTGAGTGGGAATGTTCTCTCTAGGAAGGAATGAGGCAATTAGGTTAAAATATTGCTGCTCCAAGGCAGGGTAACAAACAGTTCATGGACTGAGGAAACCTCGTGCATCACACACAAGATAAGGTGGCTGCACTAAGTCAAAGTCAGCTGCTGGCACGGCTTCTAACGGGGCTGGGATTTGCTGTGTTTGGATCATCTTTGTGCATGCAAAATGCAAGGAAACACAGCTAAATCTTGCTAAATTTAGCAACTTTTAAGTCTGTCAGGCAGCCCAGCACCACTGTGCTGTGTGCTAGCAGAAAATGGAGCTGCACTTCCCCAGCACAGGGGAGTTTTCACAGTTAGTCAAGGTTTTCTCTTCCCCAGGGTTTCAGAACCAAGCCCCCTCACGGCACCAGGATGGTTTGTGGCAGGAATTGTAGGCCAGGGAGGACACATCATCACTGTCTGGAATCTGAACTGTGGGGCTGCAATAACCAGACTTCCTAGAATTTCATGTTTAGATCCCAGCAGGGTCATCTTGGACAAAGCAGCACATCAAACCCACCTGGAACGGGGCACTCGTGATCCTTCCCATGGGAACAGGAACAGAAACTTGGCCTCTCTTGTCCAGACATTTCTTCATGAATAATTAATTGTATCACTTTATTCCTTGCACTAAAATGATGTTTTCTAAACCCCACACTAGTCTGTACCCCATGCCTGTCACCTGGCATTTATCCAGGTAACACTGGCAGCACACTGGATACATTGGAATTATTCCTTGGTCTGTGGGAAGGCTCTTGGTACCAGGGAGGGTTCCCCACCACCATCCCAACAAATGGGAAATGCTGAAGGAAGAGGCAACAGAACCAGGATTTTTGTGCTCAGCCAGGTCAGCATTAAAGCCATTCCCTCCCTTTGCCTCATTAATGCAGCCCCAGGAGCAGCCCAAGGATGGGGAGGGGATGTGCTTTGTCTGACTGGGACCAGGGCATGGGTGTCCCCAAAATTCCAGCAAGGCTGAAGGACAGAGGGACACCCAAACAGGCCAGGAAGCTCAAATGGAGCAGACTCCAAATTCCCCCCTGTCAGGCACTATCAATGCTCCCAATGCAGGGACAGGGGGGAAAGGTGAGACAGGCACTGTGTGACCCTGTGAGCCAGAGGCTCCATCCCTCACAGCCCATCCCAAAGCACCCCCAGCTACTCTGCAAAGAGAGGCAGACACAGGCAACTGAGCCCACGCCCTCTAACAGGATGAAAAGGGATCAACCTGGACAGATTTGGTGCTCCCACCTGAAGGAAAAACATGGGGCTCCTAAGTGGTCAAAAGCTGCTGCTTTTCTCAGTGCACTTTCAGGGTGATCTGGAGCTCCAGCCCACCCAAAGCTGTGTTCTGAGTACAAGACAACCCCAAAGAGGAATCCTTCCAAGAGGAAGCCAAGGCCAAACTCAGTCAATCTCCAGCCTCTCAGTCCACTGGATGTCACCAGAACTCTCCTCTCATGCAAACACAAACATGAGCAGCCAACACAAGGAGCCAAAGGTTAAAGAAACATCAACAGAGGACTTTGGGCCAGATCCACTGAAAATATTTACACTTTCACTCCTGTCAAAAACTTTTGGCACCTGCTTCCCTTGACTGGCCTGAATTACTGGCTTGGTTATCCCAAAGAATCTCAAGGCAGCAGTTACCAGGAGTGAAGCTGGGTAGATATAAACTGGCTTCTCCAGTGGTGTTAAAACTGGGAGATCCTTGCACTGCTCTTGTACAGCCCCCACTGGAGCCCAGGAACACAGGGCAGCAATCCTGGAGATGTGGAAACAGAGAGCTGTTCATGGTACTCTTCCCTTCAGTTAAGCAACAGCCAAGGCACACCCACACCCCAAAAATCAGGGGTGAAATAAAGCAGCTTTGGTTTCAACAGACTTAGAACACATCTCTCATTCCCACTTCTTTCTGGAGGTGTCTCCATCTTTTCCCAGCTCTCTGTATTTAAGGGAGAGCTGGGAAATCACAGCCAGGACCAGGAATCAAACTTGGATCACACTGGCACAGCTCCTCATGAGGCCAACACCAAAGAGTCACCAAACACCAGGAGCTCAGGGATCACCGAGGGCCAAATTTCTTGGCAAAAGTACGGTGCAGACACGAGGGCCCAGCACTTACTTGATCTGCTCCCAGGTCTTGGTGGCCAAATGCAGGACCCAGAGATCTTTGTAGTGGTAGAACTGCTCCCCGTTGGGAGAGGCAAACTCTCCCCCAAAGATCCAGAGCTGCCCCCCAGCCGTGGGCACCACAGCTGCCTGCAGGACAAGGAAGAGCTGGGTCAGAGCAGGATTCCAAACCGGGCACAGAACTCCCCCAGCTCCAAATCCCAGGGAACAGCAGCAGCTCTCTGGGGCTGAAGGAAGGAGAATTTGGATTACAAGGTGCTCATGGCTTAGCACACCTTCCCCAGAGCAAAGGAAAGCTGGCCAGGGAGCTGGGATCTTCCCACCTCCTGTGGGAAGTTCAAAGTTTCCTAGGAAACATCTTGGGATTAATGTAACGAAAATTGTTCACCTCTCCCTGCTGAAAAGAAAAGAAAAGAAAAAAGAAAAGAAAAGAAAAGAAAAGAAAAGAAAAGAAAAGAAAAGAAAAGAAAAGAAAAGAAAAGAAAAGAAAAGAAAAGAAAAGAAAAGAAAAGAAAAGAAAAGAAAAGAAAAGAAAAGAAAAGGAGAAGGAAATATGCAACATTTGGACAAGAGGAGAAGCTGTTACTGCTTTGATTGTGTCATAGCAGAGAGGGTTTTGGTTTTTGTTTTTTTGGTGGGTTTTTTTGGGTTTTTTTGTTTTTTTGGGGGGTTTTTGGGGTTTTTTGGGGGTTTTTTTTGGGTTGTTTTTTTTGGGGGGGTTTTTTTTTTTGGGCTTTTTTTTTTTTTTCACAGGGCAGCACCAAAACACCTCTGGCATGCAAGATGCCAGTTAAAAGCAGCGAGAAGAGCAAGACTCCACTTCACTAAATTTATCTGTGTTAGGACCAAGGAATAAGGAAGGAATCCCAAGAATCCCAAGAAATGCTGTGACTGTGCAAATTTCAATTTGTGTTTTCTCCAGGGTACCCACCACAGCTCAAAACTGGGATAATGATTTCTTTCCTCCACACGGCTTCATTCCCTGCCTGTCCCTCCCAACAAAAAAAAAAGGAAAGATTTTTAGCCCCACACAGGACCATGCCCTGCCATAAACCAGCCCAAACATGAAATGATTAAATTAGAAAATCCAGGGTTTGCTTTCAGGCAGGATTTGTGGGAACATGAAGTCACCTAAACAAAGGGGATGTGTGCTTGAATTCCAGGGGCATCCAGTGCTTAAAAGCTTAAAGGGAAGGTTTATGCAACAGCCTGCTCATACTTGTGGGTGACCTTTCCAAGAGCTGGCTTGAAATTCATGACAAAACCAAACCTTTTCCTTAAACAACTGCCAACACCTGCCCATAGCTCCTCTCACCTCAGCTCCAACGGTGGATTGTGTGTCAGAGAGCAGGGGTGACAAATAAAACTGAAAACACGCAGCTGGCACCCCCAGACACACTTCTGTTCAACTCTGAGCTATGCATTAAATGTAAAGCCACAAGGAAGACACACCAGTCAGCTCCTGAGGCTGAAGTGTCTCCTGTGAAACCATAATTAATTATCAGACAGAAAACACTGCTGAAGCAGGACTCCTCAGTTTGTTGTTGTTGTAATCCAGCTGCAGCTCCCGAGCTGCTCCCTTTGGATTGAGCTGCTCGACAGCCACCTGCTGGCTACTGCAATGTGGCCTCTGAAACCAAGTGCTACTTTAAACAACACAAAGTAGCCCAAAAATCGAGTCAGAATCTTTCCATTCAAGGACACACAGCCCGGAGAAAGACTGGCCTGTTAGTAATGTAACAAAGGGAACCTAACTGGGATGTTGGATCTTACCAGGGAGCTTTGGGATGGCTAGGAAAAGGACATTCACATCCTGTATGGCAGCTTTGGGAAGGCACCAGTCACCCCCTGGCTGCAGCAGGTAAGAAAATCTATCAGCTGGTGAAGGCCAAAGACCTGCAAGAAATACAAGTCTTTGGTCCAGGTTCTACTGTGCAGGTGTTCACATGAAGTAAACAAACCCAAATCCTTCACCCTCACAAGCAGCCAGTGACCTGGGTTTGTAGAGAGGTGGAGAAGAGCCCAAGTGCTCCCTGCTGGCAGCAGTGGCAGTGTCTGGGATGTTCATGGATGTAGGGCTGTGGCCACGAAGGGAACAATGGACTTGGGTCAAATTCCAGTTTGAAAATTCAGGGCCCCCTGAGATTACAGATTTGAGCTGGGTCCTTGTACAACGAAGCAAAGAGAATTCATTTCTGAACAGGAATCTCCACCCCCTGGCTCTGCTTGAGTTCTGCCAAACCAACAGATACAACCCCAAAATCTCCATTCCACACTGAGCACTGCCAGGGGACACCCAGTGACCAGAGCACCTTGGACAGGTCCGAGCAGAAAAGCTGAAGTGACACCACTACAAGGAGCTGTTCACCCATGACAAGGAGAACAAAGAGAGGCAAGAAACTCTCGGGAGGTGAAAAAAAATCCAACCCCTCCTCCCAAATCAGGTTTAGAACAATCCCAGCTGCTGCTCTGGCAGCCAGAGCTTTACCTGGTGAGCACAACGCCTCGGGGGTGGGTTGGGGATGTCCAGTTTGGCCCAGCTGTTCTTCCTGATGTGGTAAATGTACAGCTCATTGTACAGGTAGGTCTGTGAGAGGAGACAGCAGCTCAGCTCAGCTCTGCATTTGGGGTGAAGATTGCAAAGCACAACCTGCACAGCAGGCAGGGAAGGACAACGAGCTCCTGCACTGCACTGGGAGGCAGCAGCTCCTCCACTGGGCTGGAAAGTTCCTTCCCAGACCCTTGGTGACAGCTCGAGATACGAGGATTTAAAAAGCTGGAGCTTAACACTGGAGGTTCAGGTTAAAGCTGCTCAACTCCACAGCAAAGAACAGCTCCAGGGGGTTAAAAAAAAAAAAAAAAAAAAAAAAAAAAAAAGCAGAATTAGTTCAGCTCATCACACTGGGTAACTCTGAGGTGGCCAAATATCACTGCCAGGCTGGAGTTTTCCAGAGCAGTTTGTCTCCAGGAGCACAATAACCACTTGCAGCCTGCAGAAACTCAGGGAGAAGAGTGTTCCTGAGTGCAATAATTTGCTGCTGCTCCCATCTCCAAGGTGGGCAGCAGCAAGGGTGCAGAAACACCTTGTTTGGAGCAGTGGAAGAGATTCTTCACTAGTTATCCCAAATGAGGGGCAGATATGGCTACAATTAAGTCTGGAGAAATTATGAAGCCCTGAAATATTGATGCTGAGACAATCACTCTGACTCCTTAATGGGTTCCAGCGTGTCTCCTTCCTGCCAACTGCTCAGCCATGAGACAGAGCCATGGCAGAATTAAAAGGCTATTTTGCTCTCATTCAGGGACAAATACATATTTTATGACTCTGCCTTGAATTTCCCTTCAAATGAGACCCGTGCAAATTACAGGAAAAGGAGGGAGGGGGGAGATAAAGAAGAAGAAAATGAAGTATACATTACTTTTTGGCCATTGAAATATTCACCTCCAAAAAGGATCAGCTCGTCTCTCTCGGGGTGAGCACAGAGGGAGCCGTTCAGCCTGAAAGAAAAAAAAAGAGGATGGGAAAAAAAAAAAAAAATATGTGAAAGTCCTGTAAAATCCTGACCCTTAGAGCCTTTTAACTCAGGCACCAGCACCTCTGCCCTCCAGCCACAAAGGTCTCTCCATCATCTGCCAAATTACCCTGCTGAGATGTTTCACCCCAGGGCTAAAAACTTCTCCAACGAAATTAATTTCTTCCAAAACTTCCAGCAAGATGAATTGGGCACTGTCTGAGAGGCTCTCCTATTTCAGGAGCACACGTTACTCTGTGATTTAACTCCCCCTTTGACGTGAGCTCCTGAATTTTAATGCTGGGGTGGCAGGAACAAAAATGACTTTTATGAGGGCACAGAACTCTGGGCTGTCTCCTCTCCATTAATCTGTGTCATTATTCTGCACTGGTCATTGCTCTCCTGAATACCCCAAGTTTGTGAGCCCCACCTAACAAAGTGTTTTTTACCTCATGACACATCCTTTTGCCTCTCAATTCCCTTCAGCCCTCTAGTCCAAACCCAAAACTTCCTCTTCACTTTTATTTTCCCTCAAAGCCCTGAAATCTAACCCTGCTTTGCCTCTCTTGTGCTGATGGGGTGGTTAAAAAGTGGATTTTTATGCCCCCCCAAAAAAAAGCTTTTGGTCTCTTTTTAACCATGAATTCAGTATTCCGGGTGTTTCCTAGCTCCAGATATCAGCTGTACCTTCCACTCCTGGGAAATAACTTCAGATAAATAAGTGCCACTAAAAGCACCCTCAACTGCTCTACAAGTGGCAGCCAAAGCCTCCCACGAGCTCTCACCTGGGTGAGGGGGGTGGGCAGGATGACTCAATGACTTGGGTCTTTTTAGCATCCAAACTCTGGAATTCTGCTATCAGGGCTTCAAGATCCTCCTGCAAAAGAAAAAAACCAGCCATGAGCAGCTTGACATGCACAGAAGCACACGTGCAACCTGCACTCACTCCCACAATTTCTCTTTCATTCCAAAGAAAAGTAACTGCTCAAACACAATGGGAAACTCTTTTATAGCCAGAGAAACCCCGTGCATCTTTATTCCCTTGCAACTTCACTCACTTAAACCCAAAACGTGCCCCTCCCCAAACTGCTGACAGAGCAAGGATGCTGCAGGATTGCAGCAAGGGGGAGGTTCTGAGCCAGGGTCTCTCCTACAACCCCACTGCTCATCTATCTCCTCCCTCCGGGTCACTTTTCTGAAGGTGTGGTCCAAGCAGGAATTTCCAAAGCCTGGGAATTTTGCCTCTGCAGCATGGAAACAGCTCTCCCTGCAGCCAGGAGACGTCTACAGGGCCACCTTCCATGCCTTTAAGCTTTGAATTAGGCATGGACAACACGTTTTTACCAAGGAAAAGTCACTGTTTTGAGGCTTAAACACGAGCAGCCCCTCTAGGAGTGCGACAAACAAAGATTCTCATTTGCTTTTAAGACCAGAAGAAAAGGACGAAGGGGATGGAAAGCAAGAAGGAGCCTTAAGCTGTGTTTTCTTGTCCTTCTTTTACACCTGCTGCCACACACAAGGGATGGGAGGGGATTTAAGCAAGATTCTGCTTAGAATCAGAGAAGGAGGGACTTTAAATCTCACCCAGTCCCAGCCCTGCCATGGGCAGGGGCACCTTCCACTATCCCAGCTTGCTCCAAGCCCCGTCCAAACCTGGCCTGGAACGCTCCCAGGGATCCAGGGGCATCCCTGAAGTCCAAGTTCAAGGTTTGGACAACGCTCTCAGGCACACGGTGGGATGATTGTGGTGTCTTCGCAGGGCCGGGAGCTGGACCGGATAATCCACGTGGGTCCCTTCCAACCCATTATATCCTGCGCTTCCCTGATCCACACTTTCCCCGGGCAGCCCAGGTTCCTTTGGGATTCGCTCCTTTGCTCCCAACCCTGTCCTCAACCTTCCCCCTGTCCCCAGAGCTCCCTCAGGCCGTCACCTCCTCCTTCTTGGCTCTGCGGGACACCTTCTTCTCCATCTTCGCCAGCGTCTTCTCGGCGCCTTTCCCCTTCTTGTCGCGCTTCCCCTTCTTCCCCATGGCGGCGGGACGGGACACGCCGGGATTCCAGCGGGATCACAGCGGGGCAGGCTCGGGATACCCTGGGATCACTCCGGGATTCCAGCGGGATCACAGCGCGACGGGGCCGGGATATCCCGGGATCAAGTCGCGATCATAGCGGGCCGGGATACCCCGGGATCACACCGGGATCACACCGGGATCACACCGGGATCACACCGGGATCACACCGGGCCGGGACACCCCGGGATCACACCGGGATCACACCGGGATCACGCCGGGCCGGGATACCCCGGGATCACACCGGGATCACACCGGGATCACGCCGGGATCACGCCGGGATCACGCCGGGCCGGGATACCCCGGAAGGCCCCGGGATGGGGTCGGGACGGGGCCGCTCCTGATGCATCGCCCCCTGGCGGCCCGGAGGACTGAGGGCGGCCGCGCTGAGGGAGCGCTGCGGGAGCTCCGCGGGCCGCGGCCGCTCCGAGCCGGCGTCAGGAGCCCCGCAAGGCCGGGGAGAGAGGCTAATGCAGCCCCGCACACCGCCTGCACAGCCTCGGCACAGCCGGGACACGTTGGGGTTGATGGCCATCCCGAGAAGAACGTGGAGCCCACAAAATGGCCCCCTCCCCTCACACAAAATGGCCCCCCCTCAGGGGAGGGTCAGGCTCTGTTCAGTGGGGCCCAGGGACAGGACAAACAGCAATGGCCAGAAACTAAACCACAGGTTCCACCTCAGCGTGAGGGTGGCAGAGCCCTGGCACAGCTGCCCGGGGAGGTGATGGAATCTCCATCTCCGGAGCCATTCCGAATCCACCTGGATGCATTCCTGTGTCACCTGCTCCGGGTGGCCCTGCCTTGGGCTGGATGATTTCCAGAGGTCCCTTCCAACTCTAAATATTCCATGATTCTGTGATTAGGAGGAATTTCTTTGCAGAAAAGGTGGTTAAACATTGGAAGGGGCTGCCCAGGGAGGTTTGGAGTCTCCCCATCCCTGGAGTGTCCAAGGAAGGCCAGTCAGTGCTCTGGGCTGGTGGCAGAGTAGGGATCAGCCACAAGTCAGATTCCATGATCCTGGAGCTCTTTTCCAACCTCAGTGATCCTGGGATTCCGTAATTCCATCACCTGAGACATGAGCCAGGCCTGGGAGAGGCCCTGTGAGGAAATAAAATAAAATTAAACCACAGGCAGAATTCCCTAGAGGTTGAGGCGCAGTGCATATGTTTTAATTTCCAGCTGCAAACCTTTGGGAATGGGGTTTATCCAGGCCACTCTCCAAATCCCGAGTTGTTGGAGAGCCAAAAAAAGTACAGGCACTGTCAGGCAATGCCAGGCAGCTGCTTTATTGAGAAGGAATAATGATGATTTACATGGTATTTCACACAGATGCTGAGCCCAGGGAAAAATTCCTTGGAAAACACCTACTTTGAACACAGAAGGGTGTAAATAGGTGTTGAAATACATCTTTTAGCTGAGAGTTCATCCCAGTGCTCAACAAAATTGCCACTATGATTGTTTCTTTGGGAGCAGAAGGAATAAAATCATGATTTTTTCACTGAGTTCCCACAAAACCCCTCATTTCCTGGAAGCAGGGGGGTTTTCACCACCCCAAACCAGTGAGGATCTCCACTAAGGTATAGCTCAACCCTAACTCAGTTATCCCAAACATCCAGCACGTGCCATGGAACTGCAGGATGGATCCTTTGCTGTGAACATCCACCTACTCTTGAACCTGGGATCAGGGAAAAAAAAACAGCCCTGGAGCACAGAGGGAAGAGCTGGGAAAGTTATTTTGAGGCTGCAGACAATGCACACCACGAGCAGCACTTTGTTTTTCTGTTTGTTCTGAAAACATTGTGGTTCCAGCTCAAGCTGCAGCGTGTCCCTGTTTATGTGCAGGAAGGGGAACAGAAGCTGCAGAGGCACTGGGAATGGGACAATTGCAATTCCCAGATGTGGGAGCTCTGCCGAGTTCCCTTGGCGCTGCAAACGGGCTCGGAAGTTTCCCTGCTGCTCCTTGGGCTTCAACCTCAAAAGGACACCAGTGTGTGAAAACACGTCCCCTCCTGGTGTCTACAGGTCAGCAATTCCTCTGGGTCCAGATCTTCCAGCATTTTTTTAGGGAGGCTTTGAAATGAAAAAGCTGCATTTTTAAGAAATGAACCCTCAAAGTCTTCACCTGCTGAGGGAGTGAGAAGTTTTTCACCTCCCGCACACCCAGCTCCACTTCCCCCTTTTTGGTGCTTCATCATTCATGGTTATTTCCATAAGTTTAGAGATTCTCCGAGCTCAGATTGCTTTCTCACCCCTTTATTTTCCATGTTTCTGATGCAGTTTGGGATGTGTGGGGTCATTAGGAGCTGGTTCCCTCCCACACGTGGCGGGACAGTGCTGGTGTGAGTTCTCTGATCTCTTGAACTCCCCAGTCCGGCTTCTCACGGGGGATGTGGGAAAGGAGGATGGGGTGACAACCAAAGCTCTGCACTGCACTTTGAAAATGCAAAGCAGGACATGAGCCTGAAACAGGGCAGGAATTCCTCAGGGAATTCAGCCCTGCCTACTACTGAGGAGTTGTGTCCACAACGGTGACTTCAGGGATGAGTCTTCCTCAGAAGGATGAGGATAAAGACGGGACTAAAGACCTGAGAGCACCAACATACCCTAAAACATCAATTTAAAACTCCAACACTGACTTAGGTGAGCTCTTTCCACAAGCTTCCCATCACCCAGCATGGGAAAGGCCACTCCACGTTCCCATAGTCTCACCAACATCTGCACACAGCTGGCAGACAGCTGTGGCTCCGAGCTGGGGCACACACACACACAGAGCTCCCACGCTCAGATGTCCCCCACTCATTTCTGTTGTGTCTCAGGTTTGGTCCCTGCTTTGTTTGGAGGAACATGAGCTGCACTTTGGCTGTGTTTGCACATTTCGTGCTCTGAAGTCGTCCTGTGCTGTTGTCTCTGGCAGCCCCTCTCCAGCCCTGACCTATACAAAGCCCACGTGGTTCGACTTTGTTATTTTTTTTATAGTCTGGAATATGCTCATTCAACAGGATGGTAAATCCAGCTGTATCAGCAAAGTAAAGAATAACAGGCATGAAAGCCTCAGAAAAGGCTCAAAAGCTTTTTCCCACAAGTCTTCTTTGTGCTCTAACACTTGATTTATTTTTCCCTTGTTAATGCTTTCTGAAGCCAGTAGCAAGGAAGGAATTAATGCCACAGATTAAGCGGGAGGACATGCTGACAGCACAGGAACTAAATCAACCAAAAAGGCATTGCAATGGTTGGAATTGCTGCTCTTGGAGAGTTCTGCCTCTGTCTGTATGGAAAGAGGAGGATAAAGATAAACCCTGTGGGGAGTGTTTTATAGAACCATGGAATGGTTTTGTTGGAAGAGATGTTAAAAATCATCCCATCCCACCCCCTGCCATGGCCAGGGACACCTTCCACTATCCCAGATTGCTCCAAGGCCTGCCCAGTCTGGCCTTGGACACTTCCAGGGATGAGGAGTCAAATGTTGCTGGTGGATGCAGTGCTGGAATCAGGGGCACTGCCAGGGAACACAAACTCCCAGCAGTGACACCTGAGAACGCAGGGGTGTTGGAGAAGTGCAGCAGAGCCAGGGCTCCCAGTGCCCTGGGGCATGCCAGGATGCCCAGGAAAAAATTATTTTCTTTAAGTGCCATGTGGTGAAAACCTCAGAAAATCATGGAATCGTTAAGGTTGGAGCAGGCCTTTAAGATCATCAAAGCAGCCTCATATTCATTACCAGCCATGTCCCCAAGTGCCACATCTACATGGTTTTTACACAATTCCAGGTGTCCTTACGCAGCCTGTGCCAGGGCTTGACAACCCTTTCCACGAAAAAATGTCCCCAGTATCCAATCTAAACCTCCACTGGCGACTCCTGAGGCCATTTCCTCTCATCCTGTCACTGGAAGCAGCTTCATGCAGGAAAACTTCACGAAATGAGTCAAAACAACCTTTGGTCTCCAGGCTCAGGCTGCAATTTTCCCCCTCCACACAGATAAAATAGGGGGAAATCCACCCAAAATGTGCCCTGCAGGCTCTGGTGACAGAGTCGGTCACCTCCAAAGGTAAATCTGGCTGAGAGACAGAGGTGTATCCATAACCAGGGCTGACTTTGACAAAAGCTGGGAGTTCTTGGTTTTTCTCCTGGCTGTGCTGACAGTCCAGCAGAGGCCCCTCATTCCCAGCTTATGCCGGGAGAACCCAGAGCTGGATTGGGAGCTGGCAGGTGGCTGCTGCTCCATTCAGGGCTCATTTATAACCGGGAGCTGATAAAATCTCCCAACCATTGAATTGGCTTCCTGGATTTTCTGTTTGGAAATCGGTGCTTTAATATCTCGAGAACAGAGGAAGCCAAGGAAGGCAGAGGTTTCCCTTGAGGGAAGTACAAAGCGTGGCTTTATCCAGATACACGTCCCAAGGGACATCCATCTAAATCCATCAGCAAAGGGCCAGGCTGGAGGCCAAAAATTCCCCATGAAGCTGTGAAAGCCTTTACTTTTGCCATTCCAGTAGGATTTCCTTGGGGTTTCTGCGCTTTTTGAGAGGAAAATTGGAGCAAATAAGTAAGAATGTCGGAGCAAAGGAGCCTGAGACTCCCCCCCTCTCTGATGTCTGGTTTTAACTGGTTATGGATAGGGGGAAATAGAGATTTTCTGATTTGTGTAAAGCAGAACCTGTCTCCGAGGGTGCTGAGGGAACACTGACTGTGCTGGGATCCTGCATGGAGCACCTTCCATGCCAGAGCAGGGAGACTGTGGAATTCTTTCAGCTGTTCACCACGAGCAGCTGCCACACGAGAAGGTTCTGCTCCCACTATTCCCCGGCTTATCCCCACCTTCCAAAGCACCCAAATCCCAAAATTCCCTTCAGGGAAAGGCTCTGATGACTCAGTCCCAACACACCCGTGTGTGTGCTCACATCTGAGTAAGTACAGGAGGATGGGGCTCTTGGAGGAATGGCTTTTTCCACGCTATTCCAGCCCAACTTCCTCGTGGAGCAGCCAAATTTCTCTGCATGTCTCAGTGCCCTCCTTTGCCTGTCCTTTATCACACACCAGGGATTGCAGCCTTCGGTGCCCTTGTTTCATCAGAGCAGCTCCGGTGGGGGTGTTTTGGGTGTGTTCGTGGTGTCACTGAGCTGTGACGGGATTTACCAGCCCAGAACCGAAGCTGCACCTGATGGAAATGCTCCAGCAGCTGCTCCCAAAGGCTCTGTCCAGCCCTTGTCACATTTTCCGGGACACTGACACCCATCAATCTGCTCCTGTCGTGTGCCAGCACCACGACGGCGATGAGAAAGCAGAAATCTTACACTGTCCTTATGTCTGTCCCGGAGCTTTATTAATTAGGCTGGTGAACCATTAATTAGGCTACCTAAGCTTCTTTAGAGATGCTTAATCTTCCCTGGGCAAGCAGGGCTTACAATATCAGGGATGGATCCAGCTGACACCAGCTGAAACTGCTTTTCCTTACCTGTCACCAGCCTTGTTTTCTCAATTTGCTGATGAGCAAGTTTTGATATTTTTCCACTCATTTATGTCCCAAGCTGACCCAGAAGCACTTCAGTGCCAGTGTCATTACACAGGTCCCTTGCTCACCTGAGGTCAGGGCTTGGTAGGTCCAGGGGCACAATTTGGGGCTCAACCCTGTGATTCTGAACCCACTCTGAGATTTCTAAAGAAATAATCAGGTGAACCTGAGAGAAATGAAGTGAATAAATGGAAACCCCGGAAAATCAGGGGTGAGAAGTGAGAAGCGAGTCCTGGCCAGTGAGATCATATTGTTCAGAGAGCAAAGCAGCCAAACACACATTAAAATCCCCTGCCCTTTCCAAAGAAGCATTTTTCCTCCCCAATATTCAAATTCGGAGTCTGATGCAACCCGGGCTGGAGTGGAGTCAGGCTGCAGTGGCTGCGGAGCCCCACGAGGTGTCAGCGCCAGTGCAGCCCCGCTGCTGCTGCTGCTGCTGCAACACCCACCCCGGCCTTGCATCAGCTCCGAGCAGGGCTCGGCATTCAGGGATGTGGATATCTCGGATCCAGGCACAGCCCTGGATTCAGGGATGTGGATATCCCAGCTCTAAAAACAGTCCTGGATTCAGGGATGTGGATATCCCAGCTCCAGGCACAGCCCTGGATTCAGGGATGTGGATATCCCAGCTCCAGGCACAGCCCTGGATTCAGGGATGTGGATATCTCGGATCCAGGCACAGCCCTGGATTCAGGGATGTGGATATCCCAGCTCTAGAAACAGCCCTGGATTCAGGGATGTGGCTATCCCAGCTCTAGAAACAGTCCTGGATTCAGGGATGTGGATATCCCAGCTCTAGAAACAGCCCTGGATTCAGGGATGTGGATATCCCAGCTCCAGGAGGCCGGCAGGGAAGTATTCTCCAGTGAGCAAAGCATGTTCAGATGGAGAAATCCTTTGTATTTCAGTTTCTCCAGCTTCAGGACATCCTCAGGAATTGGGCGGTGGAGAAAGTATTTCCACTATCAATCCCATGTTTTTGCTGAGAACTCCTCTGCCATGAGGAGCCTGCACAGCCCACGGTTGTTTTTTGGGATACACCATCTCCAGAGAGCCCAGGGCTGTTTTTTGGGATACACCATCTCCAGAGAGCCCAGGGCTGTTTTTTGGGATACACCACAGAGCAGAGCCTGCAGTGGGTGCTGCAGAGGACTGGCCACAGTTCTCAGCACTGTTTGCCCTCAGAAAGCAGATAAAAATTCACATAAAAATAACCTTAAATGCTGACACCCAGTTATCTCACAGCCAACACTCAGATCCCAGCACAAACCCTTCCTCACAGGGCTGAGAACATTGTAGAGATGTTTCCCTTTGATAGGGAAGGAAGTGCTGGGGGCAGTGAGAACAGCCAGGCTGGGGCAGGGCAGGGTTGAGTGTCCCACTGGCTTTTGTTGCAAGCCAGGACAAATTGCCCTCATTCAGGTGTTCTCCAGCACCAATATTCCTCTGCCACTTCCTGAGGGAGCCTTAGGAACTTGGGCTCAGTGACTCACCTGTGGGAGTGATCTCATGGCAGGGAGGGTGAGGAGGATCTCTTATACATTACCAGAAAAAATTTAATTTAAACATCACAGAAAAAAAATCACTGAGCTCCATGAGAGTGAGACATGAGAAGAAGCTGACTGTGGAATTTTCAGAGCTGTGTCTAAGCCCCTGCCAAAGAGGGTTGGAGGGAATCAACCTGTTCTGGATCATTCCTTCCTGTCCTGCCATGCCCAGCTTTCACAGCTGAGGGGGTAAAGGACGGTGCCTGACCCTCAGTGTTTGATTTTTACCTCCCTCAGCCCTGGCAGCAGTGCCAGAGGTGGCATTAATTCTGGTTTATCTCCACAAAAACCCACTGACCTGACGGGTGAGGAGGTTTTTCCACAACTGCTTGGCATTGCTTTTCCTGGTGGTGCTGTGACAGCCTTTGGGATCAGATGATGGATTTCCTGCCCTACCTGAAGAGGCTTTACCAGTCAGAGCAAGGCACTGGGGAGGATTTGGTGAGTTCTGCTCCAGTTCAGTCTGGTTCCCTGAGCCCCTCAGTAGAGATAACTCCTTACATCTCTTATCTTGCTCAGCATTTACCCTCAGGAAATGATGACCCTGGCAAGATTCCTTGTGGTTTTGCAAAAGGAAAGAAAATATTTGTTCATTCTCAGCGGCTTACAAAGGTACAAGTGGGTGTGTTAACCACCCTCCTGAGCAGGAATGTTCTCCTGAAGCATTGACCTGCAGGAGGAAGAGCTGCTGTGGTGGGCTCAGTGCAGGAGGCATGGGAGAGCTCTTCATGGCTAAAATCATATTGAATTTCCTCCTTCTCGCTTTTCCCTGCGAACCCCCAAAGTCTCAGCAGAACCTCTAGGGATGGATGGCAATTTAGGGACCGTGAAATGGAAATAAAACTTTCCCTTCCAGCAGAACACGTTGTGTCATCTACAGAGCCCCCCCATGTCCTCCCAACACTGCTCCTGCACCACTGCCAGGATGGATTCAGACTCCAGCAATTTAGATTGCAAAAGGTGACATCACATCCACTCCTGAACACGTCTCAGGGTGTTTTTACAGACATGATGTAACAGGTGATTATCCTATATCTCTTTATCACTGACTCAGTTTTTGAAGAAAAAGATCTAATTTTAACCTGCAGCCTCAGTTAAGTGTTTCCATCCTGCTCTCTCTGAAAACAACCACCTTAATTTCCTGACCTGAGATGTCATTTTCTGTTCCTAGAAAAGACAGAGTCACACAGGAAGGCCAGCCCCAGGTGCCAGGGACACGTCACAGTTGGGGTTTTAGGAGTTCCATGATGACCACGTGAGCAACAGCCTGACCCAGCACACCCCATCCATCCCGCTGATGAGGCAGGTGGCAATTAGATCCCTTTGGAAAACCAATATTGACTCAGCTCCCTGCTGGGCAGCTCTGCCTGGCATTGCTTGGAGTGCAAAGGGGGTTTCTATGGTGGCTCCTGGCAGCTGGCACAGCTTCACTCTTCCCACGGGGTAAACTGGCACATTCTGGGGTCAAGCAGCCTGGGAGGGATTGGGATTGGGTTGGGATTGGGTTGGGATTGGGGTTGGGATGGTGGCCGAGTGCCTGGGGCTGCTGGGCTGCAGGGTGTCCATGAGGGGTTATTCCTCTCTTCCAGGCTGTCCCCACAGCAGCCAGCAAGAGTGATGGGTTATACTCCCATGGAAGAGTCCCAGAATATCCTGAGTTGGAGGGAATCCAGGACCATTGAAACCCTACCCCTGGATTTTATACAATTTTCTACCATTTTATACAATTTTATGCAATTTTATACAGTTTTATACAATTTTATACCATTTAATACATTTTTATACTGTTTTATACAATTGCTTTTCCCTACAATTTCCCTGAGAGTCCGTGACAGGCCCCTGGAAGAGGAGGACACAGGGAATGTGTCTGTGCAATGCCCACTGCCCTCTGCTCCCATGGTCAGGCACCTCTTGCTCACTTTTGGCTCTGGGAGATGCCACTCCATGGATCTTTTGGGTTTGGCTCTTTCAGGACACCACGAAACCAAGAAGCTGCACAGCCCACACAGGGCAGTGAGTCCCTTCCACGTGGCACTGCTGTGGGACATCCCCTGGACAATGCCCAGGAAGGTTTAATCAGTGGGAATTCGTGCCCATCACACAAATATCACAGCCAGTGATGCTCTGAACACAAAGCAGCTGTGAGGAGAGGCTGCAGCTCTGCCCAGGCACAGGCTTGCCTGGAGAAAGGCTCAGCTGGAGGCAGGCATGGGCTGGTGCTGGGCTCATCCCTCCCAAATCCCTCACCTTTATCCCCTGCAGCCCCAGGGCAGCGGGCTTTGAACAGGCTGGAGGATCTTTATTGGGGAGAGGCAGTGAGTCAGGCACAGCCAGAGCTCTGCCTGCATCCCCACAAATCCCTTCAGCCCCAGGTGAAAACATGGGAACTTCACCCAGGTGCTGCAGGCAGTCTGGGTTGGTCTTTTTGAGCAGCTCTATCCAGAGCCTTCCACTTCCCAAGGTGTCACAATCCAAAGGTGGTGGCCCAATGCTCCCCATCAGCCCTTTGGGCTTCTGTGTACAGGGATTTCTTCCTCCTGCCACCATCAAACCACGCACCCAGCAGGGAAATCTCCTCCTGACCTTCCTTTTCCTCTTTGTAGGATCAAATCCCTTTTTCAATCCAGGTCAATTTTCCCCTTTGTCTCCAGTTCCACATCTCTTCCCAAGCCCTGTTTCTGTCCCACCTGGCTGGAGCCAACCACCCCTGAGCTCCATTTTGTCCTCAGAGTCTCCCCATATCCATCAGGGGGGATGGATCCCCATCCCAACAGGATTTTGGGAATGAGGGTGGAGCAGCTCAGCCCTCAGTGATCCCTGCAGGCTCAGGCCTGGCGCCGGCAAGGCTGTGGCACACAAAGCAGCGTGTGCAGCTCCACAGAAAAGCTGGAATTCATTGAATAAAGCCAAGGAAAATCCAATGAAAGCATCCTTTCCCTGCCTAATCCCCTGCATGAATCAACAGAGCTGCAGCATCCAAAGGCTCCAGGCTGGAGCCTTTTTCCCAGTGGAGAGCAGGCCACAACAGGCAGCTGGGGAAATCCAAGAGTTGCCATCAATTCTGGTCCCTGGGGGAATCTTCTTCTTCTTCTGCAGCACAACTTCCCATTCCCCAGACACCTCTGCACTCAGCAGCCTCGTGGCTGGAGATCCCTTTCCTCCAAAAAAAAAAAAAAATAAAAAAAGGGAAGAAGAATCTGCAATTTTGGGTGAAAACAGGGCAGAGCCAACTGATTCCTGCTGGTTTTTCTGATGCAAGAGCCCTGGGCAGGATCTTGCATCAGTCCCTGAGGATGCTGCAAGCCTGTGGCCAGAATGAGGAGGGTGTCAAAGTGCTTTTTTTCAGGCTGGTTTTTCTGTGTGGAGGGCAGGAGACAAATCCAGATGGTATTTGGCCCACACAGCGAGAAGTAAATCCCAGGGAGAATATTTTGCAGGATTTGTGGGTTTATCTTGTTTGCCTTGGGTACAGGAGCTTCTCTCAGATTTGCTTTCATGAATAGGACAGACAAAAACCTGTTTAACCTTTGCTCAGCAGTGATAGCACCTGCTCAGGAATTCCATGGGGTACTAGGAAAAAAGCTAATTTTCCTTCAGTTTCTGTTAATTTTAATTAAACATGGAAGATAAAGAGAGAATGGTTTGAGACTTGCAGGAGTTCTAATTAGGTAATACCAGGTTTCTGGTTCTTCTAGAAAACATTAGAGGCACCTGAAGAAAACAAAGATAAACAAGGGGACAAAAGGATTTTCCATCCCCAAGTGTTCCTCCTCAAGAGAAAAAAACCTGTGACCAGCAAGAGTAATTTCTGATTATTCAGAGGGTCTGGCATGCACTGGGATTATTGTGGCTTTAAGTGACTTTTTTCTGTGAGCTGGGATTTTTATTTTGAAGCCATTATTTCCTCTACCTTTGGAAGGACTCCCCAATTAAGAGCCCCGACCTTTTTCCATGCAGCTGCTTCCCCAGGATCCTGCTCTCCCCTGGGAATGGGCTGTCCAGAGCTGATTCCTGCAGTAATTGCATAGCCTTGAGCCATCATGTGAGAGCTTAAAACTCTTTACATTGTGGGGAGCCAGTGCCTCTTTGTAAAGCCTCTTTCAGGCACCTTTGTCAGCCTGGATTATTATTTTTTTTTTCCCCTAATGCAAACCCAGAGCTGGCACAGGGATAAATCCCATTTAGCAGGAGCAGGTCTGTGGACAGACAAACAGACAGACTGCAGCCCCCAGCAGGGAAGCTCAGCATTCCCAGCCCTGCAGAGTTCACCAGGAATAGCATTTACAGAGCCAGCTGCCTCCAATCCAAGCAGGCAGGAGAAGCTGGCAGTGCCCAGCGTGTGGGGCAGCCTCAGCCTGCACAGCACATCCTTTGGTGTCCCTGGTGGCTTTGTCCTTGCTCCTCACAGCCCAGGGAGTTGCAGGCAGCTCCCAGTGCCTGGCAGAGGGGCTGTGCCAGGCCAGGCCAGGCAGGATTTATGGAAGCTGAGCCCTGGGCACGCCCTTGGCTGCTCAGATCCCCCCAGGGCCACAGCAGCGCTCCCCAGCCTCTGCTGGGACCACCCCAAACCCTTCATCTTCATCTTCATCTTCATCTTCATCTTCATCTCCATCTTGAACTTCAATCTTCATCTTCAATCTTCATCTCCATCTCCATCTTCATCTTCAATCTTCATCTTCAATCTTCATCTCCATCTTCAGTCATCTCCATCTCTATCTCCATCTTCATCTTCATCTTCATCTCCATCTTCAACTTCAATCATCTCCATCTTCAGTCTTCATCTTCAATCTCCATCTCCATCTCCATCTTCATCTTTTTCTTCATTTCCATCTCCATCTTCATCTTTTTCTTCATCTTCATCTCCATCTTCATCTTCACCTCCCCCACAAGGGTTCCACGGGCTGCTGGGTTTAGAGCCACTAGGTAATACAAGGCTTCTGCTTTTCCTAGCAAAATATTAGAGGCACATGGAGAAAACAAACATAAACAAAGGGCAAAAGGATTTCCCCACCCCCCAAATGTTCCTGTTCAAGGAGAAAACTGAGCAGCCAGAGGTTCATTTTTGCCCTGGTGCCCTTTGGCTGCTGGAAGCCAGGGCCAGCAGGAATCTCCTTCAGGTCCTCACAGGCCCCGGGTGTGTTTGGAATATTCCCCACCCCAGAGAGCCTGGGAGGGCTGAGCAGGACCTTCCCCCGCCCCCTGCTGCTGGCACGGGCACCCCGGCCCCTGCAGGCGTTCCCTTTGTCTTTTAGCTGAGCCGCTGCCTTTCTGCTCCCAGATGCAGCAGCACCTCCCGAATTCCTGAGGTGCCCAGACCTGATTTTGGAGCTCTGTGGAGCCCAAGGGATGAGGCTCCCGCGGGTTACACAAGGGCAGGAGCTGCCTGTGGAGAGGGGCAGCTCCTGCTTTTCCCGGGCAAGTCAGAGCAGAAATGACCTCAGTGAAATCCAGAGCCAGGCTCCTGGAGATGTTGATCAAACCAGCCAGGAAACCTCACTCCTGGAATATTGGAACGTCCCGAGGATTTGCTTCTGGCACAGGACTCTCTCTGTACCTTTGATTCCTGCTGCTGATTTTGGGGATAATTCTGGGCTGCTCTGGAGGCTGCAGAGTTTGTCACCTGGTGCTGGGACAGTCCCTGGAGAGGTCCCTGGTGGTGCTGGCACGATGCAGACACACGGGGTGGGAGCTGCCCATGGAACTGGGTGAGCTTTAACCTCCATCCCAAGCATTCCACGATTCTGTGCTCAAAGGCAGGCACGGGCAGCCGTGGCCAAATGCACCTGCACCCACCGAGGTGGCTCTGTGCCCTCTGTGTGTCCCTGTCCCTCTGAGTGATGCCAGCTCCTGCAGGAAAACTGGGAGAGCAGGGTGGGGTCCTCGAGCTGGACATCCCAGTGCTACTGCCTTGGCTGTAGGTGTTGGAAAGAGCTCTTAATAAAAAATAAAGGGATTATTTTTCCCTACATGATGTGTCCTCCTGCCTGTTCCCATATCTTGGGTACTGCCCCTCACTCCTGGTGCTTCCCCAGCTCTTTGCTGGCTGCCACAGCTCCAGGTGCTCAGGTGGATAATTGGATTCAGCTCCCCAAAATCCAGGAGCAGGCTCTCCAAGGCATGAATTGCACAGACCTGAGGCTCCAGGGACATTCTCCCAGCAAACCTTGACTGCAAACTGGTTTTTGGGACAGGGTCCTGCACGGGCACCCCAGGACAGTGGCTGAAGGACACTGAATTAAATCAGGGAAGAGGCTCAGGCAACAGGAATTGTCATTTCTTGCTTCCCTGGTCTCCAATTCCATGGAAGGATCCAAATGTGGATTCATCTTTCCCCTTGTGCAGCTTGGATGAAGAGCAGGGGAATTTCCAGCATTTGTTGTCCCAAGGGATTGAGACAGAGCTTTCAGTCTGCTCTGGGAAGATGAGCAAGACCTTTCTCAGGGGGGGAAACTGAGGCACAGCCAGGAACAACGGTGATTTCCATGGATTTCCAGCTCCTCCCTGCCCACCCTGATGTTTCCTGTGCCATCCATTCCCAGCTGGGACAATTGCAGTCCAAGACAGGAAGGAAATTTGCATCTCCAGGAATTATGCAGGGGGAAAAACCCTGATAGGGATCTTTTAAAAAATCCCTGTTAAGTTTCACGGTCTGGAATCAGGCGTTTGGAGACATCCTTTTGTTAAAGATCTCTGCTGCCCAAAAATCCTTTTTTTTTTTCCAAAAATCCTGTGCTGCTGAGCTGTGACACCTCAAAAAATAAAATAATTAAGTAAAAATAAATCTGAGCTGGAGACACACCTTTATTTCATGGCTTTGCAGGCTAAAATCAGCAACTGCTTTAAAAAAAGGTAAAAAAAACCCCTTCAGGCAGTTCCATTGCCTCAGTATTAAAGGAACAATTTTGTTGCTGGGTGTTCCTTTGCTGCAAGGCAGTTTGTCAACATCAATTCTCCTTCTCTCCCATTTCCCTCATACCTGGAGCTCGTTTTCTCTGTATGAATTTATTTCCCTCTGAGGAGCCCTTTATTAGTTCCAGCCACAATTCCCTGTCAGCTCCTTGTTTTGATTTATCTGTGCACCCTTGAAGCTGTTCCTGGCCCATGTCACACCCCACCCTGCAGTGGCTTCTTCCCAAGCCAAACAGATTTTCGAGCCTTTCATCTTCCACACAAATCTTCAAAGCAGCAACAGTTTGATGGTTTTTCCAATTCCCTCCAGTCCTGGGACATTCCCACCTGCTGCTCCAAGGGCTCACCCTCCCTTGGTGGCGTTCCCTGTGTTCTCCCACACAGGAGCTCCTGGCTTTGGGGAGAAAAAGGATCCTGGGTTTGCTCTGAGGCTGGGAAAATGTCAGCCTGGCTCGCTGGGTGCTTTGCAGAGGGATGTGTTCCCACGCCTGCCCTCTCCCATCACCTCCAGCCCCCAGACAAAGCTCAGCAGCCACAGGAGCAGAGCTGGGGATGTGTCTGCACACTGCTGGGGCCACGTGTGGCTCCCATTCCAGGAGTTCTTCCCAGGAAAAGCCCTCCAGAGGCTTCCTCTGCCACGCTGGCACCACTGATGGATCCACGTCCTTTCTGCAGAGGAGTTTCCCAGAGAAGCTGTGGCTGCTCCATCCCTGGGAGTGTGGAAGGCCAGCTCAGGAGGGGCTTGGAGCACCCTGGGACAATGGGAACAAGATGAGCTTTAAGGTCATTTCCTACCCAGAGGATTCCAGGAGCCTGTGAGGGCACAGTGGCACCAAGGAGAGGTCAGCTGGGGGGGAGCCAGGAGCCCCAGGGCCCCGTCTGCAGCAGCCAACAATGGGGATCTTGAGGGGCTGGGAGGAGCAGGAGCTGTGATCCCAGCCCAGGTTTGCCCTGAGCTCAGAGTGTCCCCGAGGCTCCTGCACTCCAGAACAAACCCTTTTATCCGGGCCCTTTGAACTGAGTGCACAACGTGGTCTGAGCACAGCCCCAGCCCCAGGGGGTGCAGACACTTCCTGCCTTTGTTGGGTGGCCAGGTCCTCTCCTGCTCCCTCCCAGAGCCCAGCGCTGCAGGGGTCACCGGCGGGGCTGGGGCAGGGACACGGAGCAGCATCCCACAGATCCATGGGGACCCCACAAATCCATGGGGATTGCACAGATCCACAGGGATCCCACAGATCCATGGGCATCCCACAGATCCATGGGCATTGCACAGATCCATGGGGATCCCACAGATCCATGGGGATTGCACAGATCCATGGGGATCCCACAGATCCATGGGCATTGCACAGATCCCTGGGGATTTCACTCCCTGGCTTTCTATTTCCTTGTCCCCCAGGCTTTGCCAGCCTGTCCCTCTCCTTTTCCAGGCCCTGTCTGCTCCAGTGCCCTGAGGCAGGAGCTGATCCCTGGGCGAGCTCCCTCTCTTATGAGCTGCTTCTATCAGTGCTCCCTCTCTCCCAAACAATGATTCCCTTTTCCAAACCCCACAGGAAGCTCAGTGAGCCCCAAGGCTGCTGCAAACCCAAGGATGGAGGCACTGGAAGCTGGGTGGCCTGCAGAGGAGGGAGCTCCCTGTAGGAAAGCTCTGTGATTCCCCCTGGGATGCTCCTCCATCTCTGCTCCCTGCATCCTCCACTGCAACCCCTTGGCACCTCTCCGTGCTGCTCCTGGATCTTCAGCCTGCACTGGAAGCACATTTTCCACCTCCCAGCTCCCAGGAATCAGCTCTGGCAGTGGCTGCACACACCTGAACCTGCTCTGGGCCCTCTGCAGCTCCTGGAGGCCTCGAGTTTGCAGCCTCTGTGCCCCTTCCAGGCATCCCAGCCCTGCTCCTCCACGTCCCACTAGGGAATGTCCCAAGGATTTGTCTTAGTGAGGTTTTATATTTATTTGTATTTAATCTGGCAGTTTATTCTTCCCCCTGGTTTCCTTCTTTGGCCACAGCTGTCACTTCTGGAATGATCTCTTTGGAATTCCAGCCTATCCCACTGTTCAGCCACGCTGGCTTCAGGAGATGGTTTTTCTTAGATGACTCCAAGTCCTTCACTGACAGCCCTGAAAGCCTGGGAGAGGCTCCAGGAGAGGCTCCTCACTGCACTCAGGATCCCTGAAACTGCATTCCCATTTCCCACCTCCAATTTCTCCTTTTTAAATTAATATTTCCAGGTAAAGGCTGCTGTGGTAGCAGGGTTTGGGTTTGGGGGGATTTGGGGCTTGAAGAGCAAGCTCTGGAAAGAGCTTTTTTTTAAAAAAAGGAATTCTTTTTCCTGTATCATGTCATCCCTCCTGTTTCCATGTCTTGGGCACTGTTCCTCACTCCTGGTGTCTTTCCAGCTCCATCCCATCTTCCAGTGCTACTTCCCAAACAACACTGGGGAGCAAACCAAGAATTGCCTTTTCCCTGTGAATTCCCTCCTGGTCACACCTGGATCAGGTGGAACTTGGGTGTGACCTTTGCTCAGCCCATGTGGCACCACTGAGGTCTCATTTACTGGGATTTCTCCACAGCTTCTCCTGCCCATTTCCTCCTTTGGGATGTTTGTGTTCCAAGGGAACAGCCCCAGCACCACCTTCTCCTTTAGGAAGGAAAACCTTGGGAGTTCTGCCCTCTGCAACCCAAAACCAAATCCTCCACCAAGCCCTGGGAGCCTGGGCATCCCTGCCCTGCTCCTTCCCCACTGAAACCTCCACTTCTCCAGCCTGGAATGGACTGGGAAGAGGAACTGCAGCACTTTTCGCATAAAATCTTGGTCCCTCCCTACTGTTGGGCATTCCTTTTGCTGCCCTTTGTTAAAGATCTCTAGCACCCATTTTTTCCAAAAATCCTGTGCTGCTGAGCTCTGACACCTAAAAATTAAATTAATTTTAATTTTTTTTTGCTGTATAGAACTGTGGACACACCCTGGGAATTGGGATATCCCTCCTCTGCTCCCTCCCCCTGCCCAAAGCTCTCCCACTTTCCCATTCCCTTCGTTTTAACCTCAGGAAAACCAAACAGAATTTGAAACAGGAGGATGGAGATGGAGGCATGGATGCTGCCATTCAGCTGCAAGAGGAATATTTGGAAAAAGAAAAAAAAATTTCTGAGGCAAAGACCAGCGACCAGAGTATTGTAATTCAGCTTTCTTTGTTAAAAAAACAAAACAAAACAACCCAAAACATAGAAACAACCCGGACATTGAACAGATTTGTTAAACCACGGACATAAAAGAATCAAGAAATACTACAAAACAAAAACGAAAACAAAACAAAATTGCAGGAGACATCTTGTTGTCCAAGGCCATTGGATTCAGGAGCTGCTGGCTGCCCAGCCCTCAGTCAGTGGAATTGCTGTGCTGCCAGGAGCACAAACGTTGGGAATACACAGCGCTTACTGGAGAAGAGAATTAAGACTATAAGATATTTACCCCCTTTCAAATAAATAGAGTCTCATCTACAGCAATATTTAAATTAGTAAAACAGGTTTGTTTTTTTTTAAAGCAACCAAATGTAACAGAATCGTAAATCGGTTTCTTGTGTGTGTTAAGAGCTTTTTTTTTTTTTCTGTGTTTAAAAAAAACAACAAACAAAAATACAAAGCAAAGTCTCTGAAAATCAGATTCTTCACCAGGAGTGAAGGTCACCCTGCCTTTGTTCTGAGGGTGGGAGCGAGGTCTGGGAACCACTCAAAATCCTCCCTCTCCAAGGATTTTGGTGGGACATGGACCTGCCCTGTCCTCTGAACAAATCAGGGATTTTCCTGATTTTTGATCCCAGACCCGGGGCTGGGGGAGAATCCCTGTGCCAGGCTGAGCATCAGCCCTCGGGGAGAACCCAGCTGTAGCTATAAAGTCTCTTTTTAGGCAGTTTAGAAATTAATTCAGTGTTTAAAAAAATACTTTTTTTTATTTTTTTACTCATTACCACTTGCACAGCTGGAGGAAGAAACACCCCTTCTCAGGCAAGGAATGGAGGGGAGAGCATGGGATAATTCTTTGGATATGGGATCCTTTGGGATCACCGACCCCGAGCCACGTTTCTACCACTGCATCATCAAACTGGAGCTCTTGGCTGCACCAGCAGCATCCCCCACACATTCCCAACCCAGCTCCAGCTCCAGTTCCAACTGGGAAGAACTCAGCACAATCCTGGGTGCAAGTCCTGGGATGTCCTGGCAGGGATGAAGGAGCAGATTCCCAGCCCTGCAGGGATAAAGGAGCAGATTCCCATCCCTGCAGGATGAGGGAGCAGATTCCCAGCCCTGCCAGGATGAAGGAGCAGATTCCCATCCCTGCAGGGATAAAGGAGCAGATTCCCAGCCCTGCAGGGATAAAGGAGCAGATTCCCAGCCCTGCAGGGATAAAGGAGCAGATTCCCATCCCTGCAGGATGAGGGAGCAGATTCCCAGCCCTGCAGGGATAAAGGAGCAGATTCCCATCCCTGCAGGGATAAAGGAGCAGATTCCCATCCCTGCAGGGATAAAGGGGCAGATTCCCATCCCTGCAGGGATAAAGGAGCAGATTCCCATCCCTGCAGGGATAAAGGAGCAGATTCCCAGCCCTGCAGGGATAAAGGGGCAGATTCCCATCCCTGCAGGGATAAAGGGGCAGATTCCCATCCCTGCAGGGATAAAGGAGCAGATTCCCATCCCTGCAGGGATAAAGGGGCAGATTCCCATCCCTGCAGGGATAAAGGGGCAGATTCCCATCCCTGCAGGGATAAAGGAGCAGATTCCCATCCCTGCAGGGATAAAGGGGCAGATTCCCATCCCTGCAGGGATAAGGGAGCAGATTCCCATCCCTGCAGGGATAAAGGAGCAGATTCCCATCCCTGCAGGGATGAAGGGGCAGATTCCCATCCCTGCAGGGATAAAGGAGCAGATTCCCAGCCCTGCAGGGATCTCCCTGCTTGGCAGGGGCCGGCTCAGGCTCAGCCAGAGCTCAGGATGCTCCCAGGGCTGGCACAAGGCTGGGATTCAATCCCCGCGGTCACAGCCAGAGCTCGGCACCAGCCTGGAGCCGCCTCGCCCTGGGGCTGCCCTTTCCCAAACTCCAGGAGCTGCTTTGTCCCAGCCCTTTTCCCAATTCCATGCCACGAGGTTGCAGGGTGGGTGGAGGGAGAGCCGGCATCCCACGGGAACAGCCCCAGGCAGCCGCAGCGTTGTGCAAGGAGGCGTTTGGCAGTTTCCTCCTGGATGGGTTGGGTGATTTTATTTTCTGTGAAAGCCCGAGGGTGCTGTGGCCTCGGCTGAAGGCACACACAGGGTACCTGCCCAGACTGAGTGGAAACGTTCCCTGGGATTCCCTGCAGCCAGGGCAGGGCTCTGCCACTGGGAATCTCTCTCCAGAGCTGGGAAGTCACAGCTCCAGGGAACAGCCCCACTGCCCCAGACCCACCACGGAGCAGCCCCTGGAGGAGCCCAATTTAATCCCTTGCCTGAGCCACCCACTGGGAGAGACTTGGACAACAACAAAGCCACTTCCCAGGAGTTTCAATCCAGCTGAAGGGCCTTTAAAGTTTGTTCAACTGTGCCAGAGTCCCTTTGAACTCCGTGGCCACCGAGGGGGCCGTTCCAAACAAAAGCCTGTTTACCAGAACACCGTGTCTGAGATGGAAAACACTGCAAATTCTGCAGGAAGTTTAAAAAAAAGAAAATCATTAAAAATCCACCAGGATGACATAAATCCCCCTGGTTTTTGCAGGGCTGAGCAGGGCTGGTTCCTCTCCCAGCTGGAGGAAGGGTTCACTTAGAAAGAGGAACCCAACGGGTAGGGAAGTGCCTGGCCAGCAGCTCCAGCTCTGTTTAGCAATCCCAGCGGGATGCAATTCTGTGAACACCCCAAACAACTGCCAGCCTGGGAGGCCTGAACTTAAAAACAACTGGAGAGGAGCAGGAATTGGGAGCTGGGGTCAGTTCAGGGAGCACGGGACGGCTGCGGCGCAGCCACGGCGCCGCCGTCGCGCTCCGTGACCTTCAAGGTCTTCTCCAACCTGAATTCCACGGACAAAAGAGCTCCAGCTGTACTTGCAGGGAGCTGTCCATGGAAGAGATTCCTGTGGAACCTCACTTAGGTCACTGTGGTTGTAGGGTCTTCGTGGGGAGGGCTCATCTCCCTCCGTGACTGACCACAGGCTCCACAGAGAACAACAGAGAAACAGGAAAAATCCAGTGCTGGCAATGCTGGGAAACTCTGGGAATTCTCAGTCACTCTCCCTGCCCTCCCTGCCACATCTCACTCCCTGTTTGAATAAAGGTCTTGCCCAGGGATGAATTCTCCCTTTTCCCCATCCAAACCCATCAGAACAGCCCAAGCTGGGGGCAGATGTTGCTGATCCAAGGGAAAAGCTGCCACGCCGGACAGCAGAGGCTGTGGCAGCCATTTCCATGATTGGAAAAACTACTTTTTGTCTTTTCTTTCTAAAACGGAATTCAGATTTACCCCTTCCCTCATTATCTCCCAAACCTCCAGAAAAAAACAACCCATGCTCTTCCAGCCGTGTCACCAAGCTCTGGTGGAGGGCAGCCATGGGGGATCAATGATTCCAGGGTGAAAGAAATCAGCTTTTTGGATAAACTTTGAGATGTGAGCTGTGGCTGACCAAATTCAGCCTTTTTGTGGCTCTGTGCTGGTACCTGGTTCAGTTTCTTCCTATTGCCAAGGAGATGCTGATGAGATCCCCAGGAACTGGGATCAGTGCCAGAGGCTCAGGTTAGTACAAGAGACAGATCTTCAGCAGCAAGTGAAAAATCATGGAAACCCACAAAGAGCAAAGCAAGCGAGTTAAGGATTTAATTAAAATCCGTTAATTGCTTCAAAGGTGTTGTTTATGTGACGGCTCCTCTTTCAAAGCAGCGTGAAAGGATCACCAGGAGGACACTGTGATGGTCATCACCTGATGGACAAGGTGTCCAAGCCAACCTTTGGGAGGTCTGGACCAGTCCTGAGCTCTCTGTGGAGGGCCCTTGGTGCCAGCTGACTTTGGGCTGAGTGGCTGAGATTCCAATGCCTTTGCTTTGCATCCCAAGGAATTCTGCTGGTGGGTTTTGGCACTGAGAGCCCCCACGCTGAACCCAAGCCCTGCAGGAGCTGCCCTGAGACCTCACAGCCAAAAAAACCCTGCAGCTTGAGTGGCAGGTGACAGACTGAGGCCCCCTCTCCATGGAACAGGTCCAGCAGGAGCTGTGATTTCCCATCACTGCTCAAAACCATCTCAGCCTTCAGCTGGAAGAAGCCAAAACTCAAGTTCAGGTTTTGTCATTCATGACCTGATTTATGCCAGAGCCTCTCCACAGGCATCAGATCCGAGATGCTCCAACTCATGGCACTGGCCAAAAACCTTGGGTTCTGCCCTCTGGATATTCCCAAAGCAGCTGCAAATCCTCATGGATTAAGTCAGCCCCCAGAGTTGGATTGGGAAGCTCCACACTGTCACTGAGCTGATTTGGAACATCCAATGCCAGCTGCCATGGAATAAAGAGCTGATTGTCTCCCCTGTTCCTGCTTTGGAGCAGGACACGGGGCTGGCAAAGTGGGAGTGTGGAGCTGCACCTGGGCAGGAGCTGCCCCTGCCCCAAGACAACCTGGAGTGCTGCACAACTTCCCAGGAAAAGCCTGAGTGAGTACCATGGTGTCCTTAATGCCCCTTCATCCCAAAGAACTCTGCTGCAGGGAGAATACCCCGGCTTCCCAACGGCCAAGTTTACAAAAAAAAAAAAGGGAAATAATTCACCAAGCCACCTGCACAAAGCACGAGCACAAAGATCTGCAACACAGACAGCAAAGCAGCTCCAGTGGGGGAAAGATCAGAATTCCAAGAGATGTCAGAGCACAGAGGCACAATGAGCAAATGGTTCAGGAACTGCAGCTTTCCAAAAGGTGACACTTGGGACCAAAGAAAGCAACGTGTCCCTAAGGGGACAGTGCTGACTACTTGGGAACTACAGGAGTTCTGGGTGTGCTCAGGGATGGGATGGCAGCACCCACAGCAGCAAACCAGGATTTCACATGCAGATCACGGGCTGTGCTCAGGGATGGCTCCTGGAATGGGAGGGTGGTGCTGGGATCCCACCAAGCCAGAGCTGGTGCACAAAGGAGGGCCAGGCCCAGGCTCTGCTCAGGGCAGAACTCACTTTCATTACTCAGAGGTGGGCAGGCCCTGGCACAGGGTGCCCAGAGAAGCTGTGGCTGCCCCTGGATCCCTGGAAGTGTCCAAGGCCAAGGGCTTGGAGCAGCCTGGGATAGTGGAAGGTGTCCCTGCCATGGCAGGGGTGGCACTGGATGAGCTTTAAGGTCCCTCCCACCCAACCATTCCAGGATCTCCAGCAGCCCGAGGTGGCTGCAGCCAGCCAGGACATCTGCCCTTCTCCACAGCCCAGGCCCAGGTGGTGCCATCTCCGTGGCACATTCCAGAGGAAACACAGCAGGACAGAGGGAGCAGCCCAGGCAGCACAGAGAGAGCCCAGGGAGTGTGCCAGGGCAATCCCCACCCTTCCCTTCTCTCTGCAATGACTTAGGGGCAAACGTGGCTCCCTGAGCAGGGCCATGAGCAGAGAGAGAGCTGCTCATGCCATGCTGGATGAAAGCCTGGCACAGAAAGCATGGAATGAGCAAGCCAAGGACCAGCCTTCTGCTGAGTGCAGCCCCTGGGTTCCTCAGCAGGAACTGCCCCTCAGTGCTCATTCCCAGGGATGGGCACTGTGGGGAAAAGCACCCTGGAGGGCTGGCTCAGCAGCAGGGAGCTGCCTTGGATCTGAGAGTGGTGATCCAAATCCAAAGGGTGGCAGGGCCCCGAGTGACACAGTGACACTCAGATGAGGCCCCCCCACGTCACTGATCCTGCTCTGCCTTGTCCCACTGCCAGTGGGGCTGTGAGTTTGGGGGAGTGAGCCAACATCAGCCAACCTCTGCTTCCCACCCCTCACCTGAGCCAGGTAAGGACGCTCAGGACCCCCCCAGGGCTCTGTGGCAGCCCCAGCCCTCCCCCACCAGGCACTCTGAACACTCCAAGCAGGCTCCAGCAGATCCCAGAGCCAAAGCAAAGGAGCCCCCCAGAGCCAAGCACAGCCCTCACGCACACACAGGGCACAGGCAGCACCCCTCTGGAACCGCCCTTCGGAATTCCTCCTCCTGGCTCCTGCTCGTACCAAGGACTTCTTCTGGCTGCTCTGTGGGGCTGGCTGGGGCTGCAGGGGCTGAGGGAGGTGAGCAGAGCCTTGGGGCCGTGCTGGCAGCGGGAGGCAGCTCCGGTGCCTGGGATTCGGGAGTGAGGGGTTGGATCCTTGTGTCATCTCAAAATCACGTTGTGCGTTTCCTCGAGCTCAGTGTCCCTGCTCCTCCTGCCTAGGATTCCTGAGGAACCACTTCCATCAGCTTCTGGCACAGGACGGTGGCAGAGACTGCAGAGAAAGCAAAGGGAAGGTCAGGGATCACCCCCAGCAGCCATCTGGGTCCATGAGGGAAGGGCTGAGCCCTCTGAGTCCAAGTACAACTGAAGGCTTGAAATATTCCATGGATGCTCCCTACTCCATCCCATGGATATTCCCTTCTCCATCCCACGGATGCTCCCTATTCCATCCCATGGATATCCATTACTCCATCCCATGGATATCCCCTACTCCATCCCACAAATATTCCCTACTCCATCCCACGGATGCTCCCTACTCCATCCCATGGATGCTCCCTATTCCATCCCACGGATGCTCCCTACTCCATCCCATGGATGCTCCCTATTCCATCCCATGGATATCCCCTACTCCATCCCATGGATATTCCCTACTCCATCCCACGGATATTCCCTACTCCATCCCATGGATGCCCCCTACTCCATCCCATGGATATCCCCTACTCCATCCCATGGTTGTTCCCTACTCCATCCCACAGATGTTCCCTACTCCATCCCACAGATGTTCCCTACTCCATCCCACAGATATCCCCTACTCCATCCCACGGATGTTCCCTACTCCATCCCACGGATGTTCCCTACTCCATCCCATGGATGTTCCCTACTCCATCCCATGGATGTCCCCTGCTGCATTCCCAGAATTCCAACCTCACACCTGGAGCTCTGCTCCTGCAGCCAGTGCCCTGTGCCCTGCTCCAGGGCTCCTGCACACAGCCTCCCCTTGCCTGCTGACACAGGACCTAACTGTGGATGCTCTCAGTGTGAGCAGCCAAAACTGACTCGGGAATGGGCATGGAAAATCCAAGGTGAAGCTTTTCCTTCCAATTCTGAAAGCCACGTGAGCCCCCGGCCTCTCCTGAAGGACAAACCCACCCAAAGCCCCCTGTCCTGCACACAGGCCAGAGGGACATTCCAGGTGCAGATTTCCCAGGAAAAAGGTGCTAAACTGAAGTAATTTTATTTTCCCACCCATCCAAACACTCCTCTGCCCTCTGCTGCTCCACTCTGTGCTTGGACATCACAAAATATTCCTGCATGGCAAAACTAATTCCAAGCACAACCAAGTGAGGCTCAGATCAGTTGGAGGTGATCAGATTATCTGCAGTGTATCAATGGATCACATTTAAAGTTCCTGTTTGCAGGATTATCACTGCCTGCTCCCAGAATATTTTCAATATTCTCCTTACAATCCTTTGGTGGAGGAAAACAATGAATATGGTAATTTACCACCCAGGCATTGCAAAAATGGCTTTTCCAGGAACTGAGCCTAATACCCAGGATAAAAAAGTGAGTGTGGGACAGAGAGACAGGGGGAAAAGAAGAATAACGAGTGCTGAGTGCTGCTGAAAGCTTTTTTTCTTCCTCATGAAACACCCAGCTAAGGCTGGGCACTTCTCCTTGCCTGCTTTTCTGGGTCAGCCCCTTGCAGGAGAGCAGGGAGGCAGCTGCTGAGCTCAGTTACTCGGGCAGCAGGGGTTGATTTCTGGGCTCAGTTGTTGAGGCAGAGGTTCCCTGTGCCAAGCACAGCCTCTCCATCCCTCCAAACCCTTGTGGCAGCTGGTGGAAAACCTTGGAGCAGATACCTCAAAAATAAACCTCAGAGAAAACATCCAGGGGAGCTTCCCCTCCTTCTGCTCTGCTGCCACGGGGGGATGCCCAGGAAAGCTTTGCCTGGATCCCAAATGTTTGCAGCACTGCCTAAGCCATGGATTGGGACTAACTGTGGGTTTTCAGCAGTCAGACTGAGGCCAGCTGTGCTCTGTCCTTCCTACACCATTGGGAAGGGATTCTTTGCTGAGCAAAGGCTTGGCCCTGGGCTGTTCCAGGAGCAGGGAATTCTGCTCTGCTGCTAACAACCTCTTTGCCAGGATTAAAACCTCCCAAAAAACCATGGTGTTGGTCCCAAACTTTGCCATTATTGCAAATCAGGATGCATTCTGGGTGCTTGGCACACATGGCAATCATCAGGATAAACTTGTTCCCATGAAAGAAGAATGGAGCAGAGCCAGGATTTTGGAAGCTCCAGAGGAGGGAGGAGAGCCAGCACTGCAGCACAGCACTGGGAAATTTTTTGGGAGCCAAAGCTGCTGCTCCCTGGAGATACTCACAGATGCCTTGGAGAACCCACTTGGGCTTGTTTTGCCACCAGACCCCAAAGAAGTAAATGGGGATCCCACTGAGGATGATGGCAAAGCCGATCCCACATTCCACGGGCGTCATCCAGAAGGAAACAGCGATGAGGAACAGGCAGGCCAGGATGAAGAAGATGGGCAGGCAGATGTTCACCTGGGCAGGGAGCAAGGGACAGCTTAGGAGGTGTGCCAGGGGAGGCTTTCCCAGAGTTTATCCAGCCTGGGGAGGGACAGAATTATTCCTCCCCCATGGCAAAGTGCCTTTCTCAGCACCTTTTCGGACCTCAGTTCCATAATTCCATAATTCCATGTCCAAACCATCAGCACCAAACACCAAACCCAGCAGAGGCACAGCACAAGCTGGGGCTGTTTCCCAGGGGACTCCAAGCAGGGCAGCCCAGCTTTGAGAAGAAAACCCCAAAACCAAAGGAACAGCCAGCAAAGATTCCCTTTGGGAAGGCACCAGTCCAGGCCCAGGATTTGTTTCCCTGTGGGTGCTGCTGCCTGGAATGGACCCGAGTGTGCCGTGGGATGAGGGAAGAACAGCCTTTGGGGGAGAGGCACCAGGGCCTGACAGGATCTTGGCCTCCCCCCAGATGGGACACGGGGCTGCCAAGCTGGCCAAGGACACCGGGGACAGAGCTCGGCACGGGGCCGGCTGCTTTAGCAGGAAAACTATTTTAGGGGAATTCCACGGGGGTACAGAGTGTTACACTGAGAGCCACAGCCTGGGGTCTGTCTGCTGCTCACGGAGAATGATCCCACACAACCCTGTCCCTGTCACCCAGAGCTCCCTCACTGCGCTGTCCCCTGCAGGGATTCAGCAGCAGGGACACCTCCTTTAGCTACAGCACAACACTTCCCTGCAATCCCAGCTCCTGTTCCATGCAGGACCAGCAGCTGAGCCTCCCCTGGTGCTGGGAAGGGAGCTGGGGAGGGCTCCCGTGGCAGTGCCCACCCCGTTCTCACCTTGATGGGCCTCTCCAGCTCCGGCTTCTTGTAGCGCAGCCACATCATCCCGATGATGGCCAGGGCCACACACAGCCAGTTGAAGAAGCTGAAGAAGTTGATGACTGAGAAGATGTTGTTGGAGAAGGCATAGAGCAGGGTCATGACACACTGAATCCAGGGAAAAGGCCATTAGGAAAGGCAGCAGGCAAAACCACCTCTGTTACAACACTAAGCGGGGGTATTTAGGGGAAACACCTGCCAGGAAAGGGATCACATTGACTATTTTGTATTTATTAAAGCTGTTTTCAATTGGTGCCTGGAACCATTTCATAGGATCATGGAATGGTTTGGGTTGGAAGGACCTCAAAACTTAAAGGACCTCGAGTTCCAACCTCCTGCCACGGGCAGGGACACCTTCCCCTATCCCAGGTTCCTCCAAGCCCTGTCCAGCCTGGCCTTGGACACTCCCAGGGATGGGAAGAATTCAAGACACAAGTGGACACTGAGGACATGATGGGAAGGGAACATCTCCCGTGGGCACATGCAGGAATGGCCATGGCTCCATTCCAGTGGGATCCCAGCCCTGCTCCATGCCCCAGCCCGGCCCCAGGGCTCACCGTGAACACGAGGGACGGGACGGGGGTGAGCAGCCGGGGGTGGATCATGGACAGGATGGAAGGCAGGTGCCCCTCTCGGGATCCCACGAAGAACAGCCTGGGAGGGGACACAGAGAGGGGACACAGTGCAGTCACAGCCCTGCAGGGCTCTGTGCTCAGCACACAGGGCCAGCCCGAGCTCAGCCCTGGTGGCCCCAAGGCAGGACTGGAACTCCAGCATTGGAACTCCAGTCTCTGACTCACCAGGGAGGCTGGACACGGCCAGGGAATGCAGGAAGGATGGATTTATACCCTGCTCTCCAGGGACAGCCATTAAGTGACTCCTCAGGGATGCCAGGGATGTGTCAGAGCCGGAACCATCTCAGTCCTGCCCCTGCCCAGCCTTTCCCCCCTTCCCGAAGGATTCTCATCCCTGAAGTTTCCCAACTCTCTGCTTTTCATTAAAGCCACTTTCTCAGCAGCCCCGAGCCTGTGTCTGGGTCTGGTTTATTGACCTCACCAGGACTTTGCCTGAGGAACAGAAGACTGACACCACTGAAAGGCTGCCTTTAATCTGGCTTTAAAGTCTGACTTTGTCTTCCTGCGTTCCCATATGGCCTCCAGGCCCTCCAGACTCTGTGTCTGCCCACAGCCACCCTCCGGAGGAGAACTCCAAAGGGACAGGAACTGAGCACAGCCTGTAAACAAAACCCACAGGGCTGAGCAAGGAACCTACCGGGAAGAAGTGAAAAGAGATCCATTGACAGACCCAAAGCACGAGAGCCCAACAAAGACAGGGATGATCCAGGACATGACACCGAGGTGGTAATTCCCAAAATCCTAAATGGGGAACAACGAGAGACATTTCACACTCACAACGTCCCAAAAAACTCTCAAGAGCTGCCAACAAAGAATATTTGGGGAAATCTCAACAAATGCCACAGCTCAGTGCTGAAGCTGTGACAGAGTTTCCCACATTCCCATGTGCTTGCTCCCCTTTCCTGCAAAAGCAGCTTTTGGGATTGCTGAAATACATCAGCAGCCAGCCCTCCCCTCAGGGCTGGGACACGACATTTATCCAGCAGCTATCGGAAAGTTCAAGACCAAACGGAAACCGTGAGGAAACTCAGACAGCAGCTGCTGCCAAGTGCTGAGTCAGGAGCTGGGACACAGCCCTGGGGACACGCAGGGACCTGGCCTTGCAGCTTCTTGTCGCAGGCTGAGCCTGTGCTGCTCCACTGCGGGTTTGCACCAACAACACGGGATTGATTCCCAGCCTCTGCTGCTCCAGGCCAGGCTGGACAGGGCTTGGAGAATCTGGGCTACTGGAGGTGTCCCTGCCTGTGACAGGGGGAGGGATGGGATGAGTTTTCAGGTCCCTCCCCACCCAAACCATTCCAGGATTCCCTGCAGCACAGGCTGTGGCTGGAGCAGAGCCTCAGTCCCAGCCCGAAGGATGGAGCGGTGTCACCTGAGGGGCTCAGCTCATCCTGGGCTGGGAGATTCCCCCTGAAGCTCTGAATAATCCTGGTCAGGCTCAGTCTGCAAGGTCTGCTCCCTTCTGAAGCCATCAGGGCTCCTGACCACACTGGCATTTTAAACTAATAGAAGTATTATTTTTCTCCCTTAACAAGGAAGACACGGAGAGGGAACAATCCAGTTCAGTGTTGACTGAGTGACCTTTCCCCATAAATACCAAGCTCTGCTAACTGACGGGCAGTCACAAGGCCAGCAGCAACCTTCCCTAGCTCAGAATGAAGAGCAGCACTGAGTGCCACCCTCACTGCTGCCCGGGATAATCCCCTCGGGATCACACTGTTCTTCCCTGCTCCCATCACGCTGCTCTTTATCTCCTGCTCAACATCAGGGCTTTTGCCAGCAGCCCTGACCAGCCTGGAACGAAGCAGGAGATGTGTGCAGTGATTCCAAGGCTGATTTCACCTGCCCTGGGATGAGTCAGGCTGGAGCAGCAGGGATCTTACCACGGCCACGGCCTCGGACGTCAGCATCTGCTCGGTGCTCAGCGTGGTGAAGTAAGCCAAGTTGGTCAGCACATACACCAGAGTGACGACAGGCAGGGAGATGATGATAGCCAGGGGCAGGTTTCTAGGAAAAAAAAAAACCCATCCATTGTCCTGGAGCAGCTCAGAGGAGGGAGCTGCTGATCCCTGGGATCGCCACCCCCCTGCGCTCGCTTTCTTTGAGCCACTCTGCTCTCTGGCTCCTCTGGTGTGCAGTGTCCCATGCTGCTCCCACAGGAGAGGGGACATCCCCAAGGGAACAGGCTGCCCAAGGAGTGGGGGAGTCCCCATCCCTCAAAAACCACAGGTGGCTGTGGCACCTGAGGCCATGGTTAGTGGTGAACATGGTGCTGGTTTCATGGTTTTAAAGGTGTTTTCCAGCCTCCCTGAGCAGCCTGCAGGCTGCAGATGGACAGGGAAGGATGATGGCAGAAGGGATTTTTTTTACATGGAGAGGCCCTGGCTGCCTGGGCAAGCAGGAATCCAAGATCACCATAAAGGCAATTAATTAGAAATGAATTAATTTTGCAGTGGCACCAGCACGAGGATTCTCTCTGGGCAGAGGAGCTCCCTTGTGCTGGGGGGATTCCTGGGGGAGGTGGGAATCTCTAGGATGCACTGGGCAGTTTTAGGCTCTACCTAAACTCAACTGTCTGGGCTGAGGGAACTGAAAGAAAAGGAGTTCAGGCACAGCTTAAGTGGGTCTGTGAACAGCCTGTGTTGGTACAAATTTGCCTTTCCCAACAGTTTAACTTCATTTGTGAAGGGAAAGTGCAAAAGGAAACCCTGCTTGGTGCCACTCTAATTGCTCCAAGCTGCAGGAGCAGAGTCAAATACCACAACTGCATCCAGCAGACATGAAAATAATTGCAAAATGCAGCCCCCCCCCCCTTTTGCTGTTTCTCTGGGAAGGGGCGGATCCAGCCCTGTGCTTCCCAGCAGGCACAAAGCAACCCCAGGGTCAGCCAGGATGGGCTCTTGCACAAGTGCCCCCGAGCCTCAGCTCCCAGCAGCTCCCAGGCACCTTCCCAGGAGCAGAAGGGATTTCTCAGCACTGTCCTGCTCTGCTGAGGGCCCCAAATAACCCCGAGAGGCACGGGCAGAGCAGGAAGCAGCTCTTGCTCAACAGGATGGGAAGAGCACGGGACAAACACATGGAGAGCAGCACAAACACATGGAGAGCAGCACAAACACATGGAGAGCAGCACAAATGCTCAGTGGGAGTTGAACCAAGGCAGCAATAAAGCCCTGAGTGTTCTTTCCTGGCCCATAACTCACAGAGGTGTCAGGCCAAGGAAGCAGAGATTTCTCCCAGTGCTGATAACACGGCATGGGGAGAGCAGGAACAGCCCTGCTCCTGCAGGGATTATTGTTCCCTTTCCCTGATTACAGGTAAAAGGCCATTAATTCATCTTGTTTTCTCTTTTTAGGATGAAGACCTTGGCTTCCTTCTCTGTTAAACACACAAGGGGCTTCCCCAAAAAAGCAGCTTTTCCCCCAGGGAGCTCATGCCAGGACTCACACCTACCTGTAGGGATTTATCATCTCTTCTGTCACAAAATTCAAGTAATTCCTGTAATTTCAAAAGGACAGGGGTTAATTCTGGTTAGTCCATGGCATAAATGAAACCCTCCAGTTTAACTCATCTGCACAGCCATTCCAGGAGGGGCACAGGCACTGATCCTGTGGGAAAACTGAGGATGGCTGATGGCCAGGGCCAGGCTGGACAGGGCTTGGAGCAGCCTGGGATAGTGGGAGGTGTCCCTGCCCATTGGGTGATTGAAGGTCCCTCCCAACCCAAATCATTCCATGATGGGGATGGCTACAAGTGGCCTGTTTCCACAGCAAACTGAGCAGCAAGTGCTCAAAGCACTGACAAAGGAGCCCAGGAGAAGCTTCAGCTTGGAACTGGAATTGGAATTAAGGTCATTGTGGAAGGAAGAGAGGGCTGTGCCTTACCATCCTCCATAGGCAAAGAGGCCACTGTACAGAGCCAGCACGATGTTCCCCACGCCCACCTTGGTGCCCTCGAAGGATTTCTCAGGGGTCAGGTTTTCCACATCACCTGCAGGACACAAACCCCGCTCAGCACCACGGGCTCTGAACCCCAAAGGCCTCCAGAGAAACCTGAAGGCAAGAGCTGCCCTTGGGATTAAATTATCTTTATTATCACCCTGCTGCTTTCTGGGTTATGCTGAGCACGGGCAGGTTTTCCCCTCCAGTTTTCCAGGGCTCAATCCAGCTGGGTTCATCCCCAAATGCTGACCCCAAAACCTCATCCCAAGCCAAGACTGACTCCTCCAAACTTTCTCACGCTGCGACGTGCTGTCACCAAGGTGATGTCCCAGAGACATCCTGGGGACCTTCCTGCTGGAAGATGCTTTGCAAACAGAGATTGTCACGTTGCCCTCTCAACTCCAGGCTGCTGGCCTTCGATAAAGCCCCAGGATTTCCTGCACTTCCACCAGCCACCCAAACCCCCAGAAACCCAGGATTTCCTCCGGTCCCACCAACCACCTGATAAAGCAGAGGCTTGTGGCAATCCCTTTGATTGAGGGAAGTCAGGTTCTGGGGGTTTGGATAACACAAGTCACCTTCTTTAGGGGCCTAATGATCAAAAGTTCCTGTTGTGGATCTGCTTTTGAAAGAAAACGCCAGAAATAGAAGATTTGATTGTGCCTCTGGTCCCAGGTCTCCCCGAGCAGCCCCAGGTTTATTTATTTTGCTTTCAAATGCTCTGCAGTTGTTTTGTTCCCTGTCTTTGATGCAGGGGCTGGCTGTGGGACAGGGATGGCAGAGCCAGGCTCCCAGATGGAGTGCAGGGAATGTGGTGGGGTCCAGAGGGGCACCTCAGCACCCAGGGAGCCCTGGGGGAGCCCATGTGATCCCTCTTAGGGCACAGAGCTCTCCTAATCACCCCAGCAACTGCATCACAAGGCAGTCAGCAGGGCCTGCAGCTTAACCCTTCATCCCTCGGCACGGGGCACCCAGGAGGTGCTGCTGGAAAAGCTCAGGGATGCTCCAACAGCAGGAATTTTCCCTCTGGATGGCCTCTCTCTGGGAATTCTCCCTCCCCTGTGCCACTGCTGCAGAGGCTGGGTGACAAACGTGGATGTGCCAGCTCTGGAACAGCTCCCACTCATCCTCCCAGGGCTGGGAAAGAAGGATCTTCCCAGCAGCACCATCCTGGAGCCTCTGCCACCCATGGGGCTGCTCCAAACCTCTGCCAGTGACCTGGAGCTGCCCCTATGTGGGCAGAGAGCTCCATCCCTTTCCTCCTCCTTCCCTGACCCTCCAGCCCTATCCTGATCCTTTCCACCCTGGGCATTGCTCCCTTCTCCTTTCTCCCTCCTGCTCCTGCTGAATCCTGACCAGGGCAGAAGGATATTCCCTATAACAGCATGGGGAATGCTCTCTGCTCCCCAGGGAACCAGCATCCCTCTGCCTTTCCCTGCCTGGAGCCCCCTCAGTTGCAGGGGGATGCTGTGGGTGTGAGCTGCACCACTGCAGCAGCTCATCCACAGCCTGGGGATCCTTCCAGAGTAGGAAACCCAAGGTGTGCAGGGCCCCTGCTGCCCAGATCCCAATCTCAGCTGTTCTCTGCTGGAGTCTCCTCTTTCCCAGCAGCTCCTTGCACCAGGAAGATCTCCCCTGCATCTCCCTTGGGATGTGCTGGATGTATTTGATGCCCTAGATGTATTTGATGCCCTGGAGACCGTGATTCTCCTCAGCAAAATGCATCAATCCTTTCTAAAAACACATCCGAGCGCAACAGGGGAGCCAGGAAATGCAGGGACTGATAAAAGACTGAGTTTAACCTCAATTCCTGCCTTGCAGGTTCTGCACAGAATCCCAATTTAGCCCAGGTGAATCAAAGGGCTGAGCAGGAGGGGTGTGCAGGGGATCACATTCCACTGCATCCCTCGGGCTCAGCTTTCCCCACCTCATTTTCTGCCCTTCCTGAATAATTACCAGTCTGGTTCTTTCCAGGCCTTTTGTTATGGGAATAAGAGACACATTTTGTTCACAGTGCCTGTAATTAGCTACTGCAACAGCACATGGATGGACTGGGAGAGCAGGAGGCTCTCCAGCATTTCAAACACCCCTCAGGATGTCTCTTCTCAAAGGTTTCAGGCTCTCCATGTTCTCCCCCTGATCCAGGGATCATCACTTTCAGCACCCAGGAGGATGCTCCCATCTGGGAGAAGCACAAGCATCACTCCATTTCTTCATGGACACCAGCTCTTCCAAAATCCTCCTTCTGTCTGTCACAGGCAAAACCTTCCTCAGGCCAAATGTTCCTTCTCCTGAGGCAGCAAACACCTCACTTCCCTTCCCACCTCACCTTTGGGAGAGTTGGAGCACCCCAAACCCTCCCAGTGAGTTGTTGAATTTCCCATTTCTGTGCCCCAGGGTAAAACGGATTTAGCAACATGTCAGGACTCAGTTAAACAACCAGAGGAGTGCCCGTGTCTCACCATCCTCAGCATAAAAAAACTCCTCCTTGTATCTAATCTAAACCTGCCCCCTTCCAGTTTAAAACCATTTACCCCTCACACCCTCAACATGCCCTGTTAAAAACCCCCGGAATTATTTAGATTTGACCTTCATTTGGACCTTGGATCCAACCCCACCTTGTCAACCAAACCGGGGTGTGCTGAGGGAGGAGGGGAGGGCAGCTGTGCTGGACCAGCTACAAAGCCTCCCAGACACTCCATCCTTCAAGCCTAGACAATTCAAGCCCCAGGCTTTTGGATTTGCAGCTTTTGGATGGAATCAAGGGTTACAAGTGTGCATCTGAGGCTGCCAAGCACGGCCTTGGGGCATCCTGAGCTCATCCCGGGCTCCAGGCACTGCCCTGCCCATGCCCGGGCACCCCGGAGAGCCCCAGCCTGGTTTGAACCGGCTGTTCCACCGCACTCTGCTCTACAATTAACCAAATTAAGGTAACGAGCTGTGACACAAAGCCCATTTGCTGCTCCTCCAGCTGCCAAGACTGCGGTAATTGTGCCGGGTCAGCCGGGGCCTGCGGCGGGAGGGACCCGGGCTGAGGCGGGAGGGGCCCGGCTGAGGCGCTGCGTGTTCAGGCCCTTCCTTCAAAAAAAGTTCATTTACTCCCCAGTCATGTCTAGTCTGGTTTTAATAGCACAGCAATCTTCTCCCGCACAAAGCACTGCAGGATAATTAAATATTTTCAACTTGTCCCAACAGCCAGGAGAGGGAACACGGCCATGGGGAGAGGGGGCCCTGAGCATGGGGTGCCCAGAACCCCAAAGGAGGAGATGATGCACTCGGCTGCTGAGGCATTTCCCGGGAAAAACGGGAAGAATTCAGGGGACTGAGGCAGGAAAATAATTGTTTGACTTGATAAATTGATAAATCTGTGTTTGACTTGATCAATTCATAAATCTGCAACAGGAGGCTGCTGTGATTTAGAGGGGCAGGGCCCTGTTTCCCTGTCCCTTCCCTGTTCCTGCTGCCATGCTCCAGGAACAGGAGGATGAGGAAGAAACCTCCCGGCAATCCTGCTGGAAAAGCACTGTAGGTGGTGGCATTTGGGATGCCAGGGGCACAGGCAGCAGCAGGGAATGCTGTCCCTGCAATCCTGCTGTGCCCTCAGGGAGGGATGTTCCCTGTCCATGGGATTTGGCTCCAGCTGCCAGGGAGGATGCTCGGTGGGAGTCAGGTGTGGGATGGCTGGGGAACATCCCCCTGCTCTGGGCTCCAGCCTTGAGTCCCAGCCTTGGCTGACCATGGAATCCTGGAATGGTTTGGGTTGGAAGGAGCTTAAAGATCATCTCATTCCAACCCCTGCCATGGGCAGGGACACCTTCCACTGTCCCAGGGTGCTCCAAGCCCCCATCCAACCTGGCCTGGGACACTTCCATGGACGGGGCAGCCTCAGCTTCCCTGGACACCCAGGGTCTGCCCCAGGGCACAAGCCCAGCCAGCACTGCCAACCCCACCCCAATACTGTTTGTAAAAAGCTGTTTGAAGATGATGATGTGGCTGGAAATCCTCAACTCTGCTGGGAGAGTTCTGAAAGTACCAGAAGGAAGATTCAGACTTTCAGTGAGCAGGGTTTGGCTCTTCAGATGCCATTTTTAGTACTCCAGGTGCAAGGAAACATCTGGCACTGTGAGGGGTTGAGACATCTGGGTGCTGCTTTCATTTATCAAATCCCTTTTGCTAGAAAATGCCTCTTTGGCCTCTGTCTTTTTTCCCTGAGGGTTATTTTGGTAGTTTCCAGTCCATATTTTTTTTCCCTGCCGTTTTTTTGGTTGTTTGTTTGGTTTTTTGTTGTTGGGGCTTGTTTTTTGGGTTTTTTTTGTTTGTTTGTTTGTTTTTGGTTTTTGGGGGGTGTTTTTTTTTTTGTGTGGGTTTTTTTGTTTTGTTTTGGTTTTGTTGGTTGGTGGTTTTTTCGGTTGTTTTTTTGTTTTGGTTTGGGTTTTTTGTTTTTGTTTTTTTTTTTTTTTTTTTTTTTTTTTTTTTTTTTTTTTTTTTGGGGGGTTTTTTTGTGAAGAATCCTGTGATTGAGAAAGAGGGAAGGAAGGAAAATTGACTCTCTCTTCCTTTCCTCCCAGGCTTGGAGCACCCTGTGATAGTGGAAGGTGTCCCTGCCCATGGCAGGGTGAGACTGGAGGAGCATTGAGGTTCCCTTCCCACCCAAACTATTCCACGATTGCACGAAAAAAAAAAAATAAAAAATCAAAAGCCCAAACTAAGCCTAAACCTCCTGCCCAGCCTAAGCTGTGCTCTGGAGTTAAAGCTGCCTGCTCTGTCCTTAAGTGACCCCGTGCTGCTCTGGCAGATGCAGCTCTGCATCCCTGACAGCCCAAGGAAGGGATGGCTGCTGCCACCAAACAGCTCCTGGAGGCACCACACACCAGGATTTTTACAGCCAGGAAAAAAAAGAAAAGGGACAATAAATCCAATAAAAGCAATTCAAGAAAATCAGTGTTAAATTCTATTTCTCCAAGTCCCAAAGGCCCAATTGCAGGTTTTTAAGCAGAGCTGCTGGTGAGAGATCACAGCAAGGGCTTGAGCTGCATCCCTGCTCCAGCTGCCTGAGGGCAGAGAAGCATTCCAGGAACCCTGAGGCATCATCCACAGGAAAAAATAGATGGAAAGTGTGTCTGTGATATGTTTTTTTCTACTTTTTAACATAAAAACCTTTAGTGAACTTCCTCACTTTTAAAAAGCGTGAGGGTGTCCTTAAGAAATAATCAGATTTTTTGATCATTTCACAGCTCAGTCAGTTTATAAGGGAAGGGTTTAATGTGCAGGTATGGAGAGGACATAACCACAGATTTCTGTGTCACATCCAGGGCAAAAATATCCCTCAAACCTGCTGTCCTAACCTTTCTCCATGATCCTATCCCAGATATCCCATTCAGCAGTTGAGGAATATGGCCAAAAAAATACCCAGCTGGACAGAAAGCAAGTTGAGAGAGGTGATAAAATAAGAGAAGTAAATTAAATCTTGTTCTCGTAATAGTGGAGTGAAAAAAATCTGATCCTCTCTATGTTTTAAGTTGTTTGTGTTATTTAAGTAAGCTATTTCTGTAAGTAAGTTATTTAAAGAAGTTATTTATTATTTATTTAAGTTTAAATAATTTATTTCTTATTATTTCCAGGCTGGAATCTGGGGGCCATACACAAGGTTTTACACACCAATACCTAAAACCAGGACTTTTCAAACCACACATCTCCTGCCTCACAGGAGCTTTAAAAAGCTTTCATTTTTGGATTAATAAAATAATTTCATCCCAAGCAGCTCAGTTCCACTGAGTCAAGCTCCAGGCACTTGAAAGGCTGAGTAGGAAACCAACTCCCAGGCTGCTCCTTTGGAAAGGGCAGGGAAGGAGTGATGGGAAACAGCTGCTGACAGGGAAATGTTCTTTCCTGTGGGGCAAAATTGCCACAGGGTCCTTTGTCCTTGAGAGACTCCTGCTCTTCTGCAAATCAGGAAAAGAGCCAAAAAGAGCATAAAAAGAGAAAAAGCTAAAAGCTGGAGGAGGGAGGTCAATGCAGTGAGGTTCCTGTGAAATCACAGAAATTTCCACGTTTGAGCAAAAAATGTGGTGTTGCTCCTCTGGTCTGTTTATGGATACTGGGAACACAAAGCAGCAGTGGGACAGAAACCAGTAAAACCAGTTCATTGTCCAGAACACCCTGGGAATACACAACCCCATTCCCCCCTGAGACAGCAGCCCCAGACAAAGCAGCTGGGTGCACATCTCACCCCAAAACAGCTGCCAGCTTGGGCTGATTCACCCCTGCTGCTCCTCTTGGTCCAAAAAAAACAACCTTGGAATGGGCACAGGGTGTGGAAATGTGGCTCTGTGTGGGACAAAGCTGGAGGACAGGGCAGTGGCTCTCCCATTGTCACTGCAAATGGGAATTTTTGTGCTTTCCTTGAATGAAAAAAAAATGAAGGAAAAAAAAGACAATTTCTTGCTGTATCCCTGCTAAAAGCACGGAGTCACCTGGAATGATTGAAAGGAAAATGGAGCAAGGTGCAAACAGCAGGTGGGAGCTGAGGAAGGGACAGGAAAGGAGCTTGCACATTCCTAAGGACTTAGCAGAGAGCTTGGAACTTCCCTAAGGAGATTAATAAAATCCATGTTGGAGCCCAGGCAGAATCCCAGCTGTGGGATTCTGGAGAAGCAGGAATGTGTGGTTTGGGACAAACTGTGAACCAGGATCTGCTGTGGATCCTGAGGATCCCACCCTGACCCAGATTTGAGTGCTGGGTGCTCAGACAGGGAGCAAAGTCTTTGCTTACAGGTGTCACTGTCCAGGAATTGCTTTTGATCTCCCTGCCAGGTGGATCAGCAGGAAAATAAATCACAGGGAATTCTGTGCCCTGCAAGGTCTGCACAGCCACAAACACCTGAAACTGTAACAAACTTCAAAGGAAGTAAAACAACTCCTGGGACACAGGAGGGGAAGGTGGGGAGTTATTGTAACGAGGCAAGAATCCCTTCTGGGTTACAGACACAAGTCAAGGGAAATCTCCTGGATTTTCACCTGAGGAAGCAGGGCAGAAAGTGGCTCAGCCTCCCCAAAAAGGCTCAAACAACAGCACATTCTGAAGATGCAAATGAATATTCGATCTGCAAACAAAGCCCAGTTGTAAATATCCTCACAGTAAAATGTTAACCAACTAAAAGAGATTTATCGTGACTTATCCTTTTCCTCCTGGGAGAGAATCAAAAAGTTCAGCAGAGCAGGCTGGGGAGCTGGGCAGAGGGAGGAGGTGTATTTTGTGATAAGCCTCAAACAATGTCCCTGTTGAGTGTCTGCACTGAGCTGGAAAAAAATAAAACCTCTGACAAAGCAAGAAATTCTGCAAAGACAGCACTGGCTCCCAGAGCTGAGACAGGAATTAGAGACCCACGAGCACACACAGGCACACCCCCATGCAGGGACATGAATCCCTGGAGATTTTATCCCCTTTTAGCAAATAAGGACAGGACTGTTCCCCAAGAAACATTTATGCCCACAAAACTTGCACAAAAAAGCCACACTTTGCGTGGCTGTGTGTAACTGAGTTAATCAGGTTTGGAACAATCTCAGATGGGTCTGGAACAAACCAATCTCCCTGCTCTGAGAGGATTTTATGGGTGCATAAGGCAAACCAGCAGAACCAGCAGAAAATTTTGCTTTATCTTCCCATTTTTATCTCCTTTTCCAGGTGCCAGTGCCAGCTGAGAGCTCCAACCTCTCTGCTCCTCGTGGGCTCTGTGTCCCTGGGTGACCCAGAGCTGGCCTGAGCCACTCCACACCTGGAAGAGGATGAAGGGAAATGTGCAGGGGGAGTCTGTGGAAGGATTAGGATGACTGGGAGCGCTTTGCACATGCAGATAATGCTCTGTGAGCAAAAGGCCACGCATTACAAAGAGATTTCCCAGTGCAGCAGCACCAACATTTTCACTCCCTGCAATCCCAAAGGGACAACCCACAGTCTCAGTGTAAGTGGGAAAGACTTCAGGTGATTTCAGGAGCATGAAATCAAGCCTGGCAGCGATATAAAATATAAAATCCCATAAATAGAATAAAAAATCCAGAAACCTCAGCCCTTGGCAAAGCTGGAAACATCCCCCAAGCACCTGAGAGAACAGGGAGGTTTGTAAAGCTCTGGAACACCTGGGCTTGGACTCCTGGGCTTTGTCCCTCATCCTGCTTTACCTGCACAGCCCCAGAAGGAGAAAGCAGAGCAGAACTCACCTTTTGCCAGCTGCACGAAGCCCAGGATGATGATGAGAGCCAGCGCCAGCAGCTTGGCCGCAGCAAAGGCGTCCTGCACACGGGTGGCAGCTTTGACACTGTAGCAGTTCACAGCTGTGAGCAGCACTGAGGGGACACACAGGGACAACATCAGCACAACAAAGGCACCAAAAATCACAAGGAATCTTTAGGTGGGATATTGGGAAGGAATTCCTCCCTGTGAGGGTGGGGAGGCCCTGGCACAGGGTGCCCAGAGAAGCTGTGGCTGCCCCTGGATCCATGGAAGTGTCCAAGGCCAGGCTGGATGGGATTTGGAGCAGCCTGGGATGGTGGAAGGTGACCCTGCCCATGGCAGAGGATGGAACAGATGCTCTCCAAGGTGCCTCCCAACCCAAACCATTCTGTGGTTCCATTTTGCTAAAACAACCAACCAGAGTCTCTTCCCAGAAGAGAAACTCACTGAGAGCTCTGCAGGCTCACACTTCTCAGTTCCACCCTTTATTCTGGCAGTAAGTGGTTTGAATCACACCTGTGGTCCTTGGGACATGGAATGCCACTGCTCCATTGGAAAACACTCCTGAGGGCTTGTAAATTAAAGGACTGACTGCACCACAGTGCCTGGCCACAGTCCCCATCCCATCAACCCAATTTGGTGCTGCTGCTGTGTGGAAACCCTTCAGGGATGCCAGGCCAAGCCTCCAGGACTGACCTGTGGTGATTTTCCAACAACAGCACCCCAAAGGCTCTGATCTCCCAGCATGGCACTGCCTCCCCAGCAGTATTTGCTTGCAGAGAAGCTCCTGCTGCCCACAAGTTGCCCTGAGGTTAATGCAGCTACTGGGGCCTAAATCCTGATATTTTTTGCCATATTCCTCCCCCGTTCTCCTCTGTATCCTGCTCCTGCCAGCATGACTTTCCTGCCAGGCAGGGCACAGCCTGAACCAGGCCTTGATTAAAGCCTCTGCTCGTGGCTGAGCTTCACCTGCTGCAGAGCAAATAATGGCCAAGCTCTGCTGCCCTCACAAATCATTGACTATTTTGGTGCCCTGCTCCCTCCCCAGAGCCTGCTGCTCGTTATGGACACAGGCAAATGTCACACTGAGGGTGACAGTGCCCACGTGCTGGATGCCCTCCCTCCAGCCCAGTGACCCCTGGCCAGCCCCAGCCCTGAGTGCTCACCAGCAGCTCAGGGAGGAGCAGATCCCAAATCTCCTGGAGCTGGAGGCTTTTCCCTGCAGGATCCTTTCCCAGCTCTCTCTGCCCTCCTGCAAAAGCTCTTTCCCAGAGCCTGCAGCTCCTTTACACAGGAGCTGCTGATCAGAGCCAAACAGCTGCTCCCCAAAACATCCCAGTCCCTCTCCTGAGGCTGTGAGCTGGAGCTCAGAGGCTCTGATCCCAGGGTGGCTGGGGTTGGAAGGATCTCACAGATCCAGTCCCAGCCCTGCCATGAGCAGGGACACCTTCCACTATCCCAGGCTGCTCCAAGCCCTGTCCAACCTGGCCTTGGGCACTGCCAGGGATCCAGAGCAGCCTGTGCCAGTGTCCCAGGATCTGATGGCTCCTTTCCCCACCCTCCCATCTCCAGGACCCGCTGCCATTCCAACACAGAGCGCTTGAAGAGTGGAGCAGTGGTAGCTGGATGTGTCAGGAAGGAAAGCACATGATCCAACCCATCCCACAGGAGTGACAGCCAGCAGTAAACAAGGCCTGGAGATGGATTATGTGTTGTGCCCTTGGAGCCCCTGTAGGAGTGTGGGTGAGACTGAAATGACCCTGAGCTGTTTTTGGGGAAGCAGAGCCGTGCTGGGGTCACACGACAGCACAAGCTGGGCTCTGGCCAGGAGCAGGAGTGATGGTGGTGACAGATGTGCCACACCACTGTCCCTGTGCCAGGCCCCTCCAGGAGACATGGGACAGGGACAGGCCTGGAGGGTTCCTAGTCCCCAGAGCAGCCCTGTGCCTGTGGGGTCACAGCTCTGTCCCCACAGAGGGACCCTGGCACACGTCTGCCTCTGGGGACAGGGCAAAGGGACACGGCCAGACAGCAGCGAGGAGGAAACACAGCTTAACCAAGTGACCTCCCAGTGCTACAGGGGACAAGGACACACAGGGAATGTCTGTCACCCAGCAAAACTCAGCCACTGAGAGCACCTCCAGTGAATCCTCAGGGGCAGCGAGCTCTGGAGCCAGGATTCCCTTTGACCAGCGATTATGCTAAAAATAAATTTGCCCTTGTTTACAGAGGGATATTTAAAGGATGAGCTCACCCATCTAAGGCCACGCTGCTGCTGCTGCTGCCGTGGTGAGGACAGCCCTGAGAGGTGTGACAGTGACATTCCCTGCCCCATTTAGGCATTCTGTGTCTGTGTCAATAACTGCTTCACCCTCACTTCAACACTGATTTTTAGGGGCTGTTTTCCCTGCTCTGGTTGCGTACAGAGTCCCATGGAGGGTGGTGGTGAAAATAAAAGGCCGAAGTTTCCTACACAGTCCAAGTGTTTGTGTTCAGCCCAAAAACCCCATCAGTGCCAGATAAACACACTTCCTAAAAATGAGAAAATGCTTTGGGATCAGAGAGTAAACAGGGCTGGAAGTTTCTGCTGTGGTCATCAGTCAGAGCCCATCCAGTCACATTCCCTTTGCTTTGCTTTTCCCATTTTACAGTAATATTTGTCTTTCCTAAAGGAGCACAGTGGAGTTACTCCACTTCAATGCCTCCAACGTAGGAATGGCCAAGGATGCCCCAGTCTCGCCCATCAGGATGAAACCTACACACAACAAACAGGATGAAAGCTTTTCCATAAAACTCCAGGACAATTTCCAGGGGCTGCTGAGCTTCTCAGGAGGCTGGGAGGTTTTAGGGCAGCAAGTCTGAGTGCTTTGATCCCAGATGCTGCCCTGCCAGGCAGGGGCTGCGGGATCCTCCTGGCAGCGCTCCCTCACCTCGACTGAATCGCTCCAGGAAAAACATGGCAAAGCTGCACAGCTCCACCATAAACCAGGGCACTGATACAGAGATCAGGCTGTGCTGCCCTCATTCCTGCAGTGTTTGCCTAAGGCTCCAGCCCCTGTCAGACAGCAGCCAGGCTTTGGAGTGACCCATTGGGGCCGTGCTGGGGAATCATTCGAGGAACAAGGATTTCAGCATGACCTGACGTGCCACGGCCTGGCTGAGCCAGCAGCCCCTCTCCACAGCTTTACATAATTGGGATAATAAGTGTTAGAAAGCTGAAGGGATGGCAGATGGACAGGGGGTGACTTTTCATAGAATCCCAGACTGGTTTGGGTGGGAAGGAACATTAAAGCTCATCTTGTTCCAATCCCAGGGGCAGGGACACCTTCCACTATCCCAGGTTGCTCCAAGTCCATTCCAAGTGGACACTTCCAGGGATCCAGGGACAGCCACAGCTTCTCTGGGAACCTCTGCCAGGGCCTCCCTCCCTCACAACAACAGAAGTTTCCCCTACATCTAATCTAGCTCAAGTTATTTATTACTCCTCCCTCTGGAAGGAGAGATCCTGGGTTTTGCTTTCCAGGTGCTGCTCACCCCTTTACCCCTCCAGGGACTGCTCCAGCCCAGCCTCATTCCAAGGCAACTCAAACCAAAAAGGGAAATTTCAGTTTCTAAATACACCAGCATGTCTGGCTTCAATATTTCCTCTGTCCTGCAGTCCCTGCTGGCTTCAGGCATCTCACTGAACCTGCTCCACTGGCACTCACCTGCACAGCCAGGGGATTCCCCATTCCTGATAGGAACAAGGACAAACTGATTAATCCAACACCAGACCCAGGACTTTACCCTCATAATTCTCACTTCATGCCTTTGAAGTCACCTCTCAAGCTCCTTCCCAGACACAATTCCTAGAGGACAGCAGGAAAAATGCCTGCAAAGCAGACAGATAAATGGATCAATCCTACCCAGAGCACATCCACAATAAATGCATGGAACAACAGCTCCTGTGTGTCTGGGGGGAAGGCAGGATGGGGAGAGCTGAGGCAAAGCTGAGCAAACACAGCTACACCTGGGCCACTTCTGATGCAACAGCCTTGGCAGGATTCCTGTCAAACAGGCAGGGCTGCAGCTTTCCCAGGATAACGGAGTGGAGATGGAGAAAGAGCCCATTCCAGCCCCACACAGAACTGGCTGGGGGTGACAGGAGCTTGCAGGTGAAATTTCTGGAATGAGCACAGGAATGAATTCCTGAGGTACTGGCACAGCTGCATTCGTGCTGCCTGCGGGGTCACACACACTTGCACAATGTCCCTTCTGTCCCCAGTTTCACCCCCTGTAGCATTCCCTGGGCCTGACCTGTGGTGCTGCCAGTGGGACTCCACGTACACCTCTCAAACAGGGATAAATGTGTGCAAGTAGCTGCCTTTAAGGGACTAAACTCATTACCTTGCTCTTCATTCCCACAGGATTCCTGTTTGTGGTACCACAGGACCCAGTGATAACACACAGCAGGTTGGGAAGTTGTGGAAAATAAAGGGAAAACGAAGGGCAATCCCCTCCATCAGCTTCCCTGCCAGGAAAACAAGGCCTGTGAAGTGTTCTGTCATGCATGGCTCTGCCTGCAACTCACATTTCCAAAGGGCCTGGCCCTTGCCACTGTAAGATGATGCTCCCATTTACCATCTGCCACTGGGTGATGTTGATTTTCCCTCACAATTACTCCTGGAACAGCTTCAGCTCCTTTCCCTTCCCCATCCCACGGCAAAGGCTGCTCCTTTCCCTCCCCACAAAGTGCAGGTGACACTACAGCAGTTCTCTCTCCTTCCAGCCCTGGTGAAAGGAGGTTTCAGGCAGAGACAGGACAAGCTGAGCCTGTGGGGCCAAGGAACAAATCCCAGGGATGGCAGAGCACAGGGAACAGGCACAGAACACTCCATGGCCCTTAGGGAATTGCTGTCTGAGCCCACCAAAGGTTGGAAAACAGAGTTAATCCACACAGGAAAAAGAAAAAATTAAATGATACAGACTAGAGTGGATTAAACCCCTGGGAAAATCAATTCACCAAGGCAAAACCACCCCACCAATTTTAGATTCCAGCAGTTGGGATGCCACAGTGCCCCCCAAAAATCTGTGGTGACTGTTTCCAGCTGCACAGTCCAACATGAGACAGGCAAGGTCACAGGCAGAAAACGCTTTGGGATATTTCCATTTCACAGGTATTGACTGAAGACTTTTGTGCCCTGCAAGGTGGGGAAGGGAAAAAGCAGAGGGAAAAACTCGGCAGATATTTCTGCAAGGACAAATCCCTGGAGAAACTTAACACCCAGGGCAATCAGTCCAGGAAAGGGAAAGGTCTGGGGGCACATGAGGCTGCTGGAAAGCTCTTGGCCCCAGAGCAAACGTGTCTATATTAAAATCTACTTATAATTATCAACATCCCTGGCAACGCTTCCCAATTCCCTTTTTATTCCTCTTCCCAAAACAGCAATCAGGGAATGGGTGCATCAACAAAGGAGAAGGCAAACTTGCCCTACCAAGGAGTTTAAAGAAGGGATCATCTCCAAATCCACCCTGAGGCCAGGAGCTCTGGATGTCCCAACAAAAAAACCCAGATACCCTGAACAGGTCAACACCCCTATCCCTGTGGTCTCAACATCCCATAATAACAGTGGGACACTGATACAGGAAAATTCCAAAGAATTCCTCAGTGTTGGGAGAGGTGGCTCCTACCTTGAGGCAGGAGTTGCTATTTTGGCTCCTTAGGAAGAAAGTCGTGATTTACTGCCAAGGTTTCCAGAGGACATGACACAACAATTTTACCACAGGAAGACAAACAAAATATAGAGAGGAAAGATATGGAAAAGCTCTTTCTCCCTTTTCCTCCCACTCCCAGCAAATTAACCATCCCAAACTAACTCCATGCTCACCCCACAGAAGCATCTTCCCAACAGGGAGCAGCACTTGCTGGAATTTCATGTGCACTGAATTCAGCTTTGCATCCTGGCCGGAAAAACTGAATTTCCCATCCCTTGGATTGGACCCCTCCTGGCCACATCTGACCCTGGGAGCATGAAACTCTTCGAACACACAAAACAAGTGATGCTGCTTTGAATGAGACTGACCCTGGAGGGCTTTTCCACCAAAAACTTCCCAATTTGTTAATGCCAGGGGGAGAAAGACTCTGCATGATCTCAGTGATAACATAAATCATTCAAACACAGGAACATTTAATGGCATAATTGTTGTGAGAGCCAGGAGAGGGGTGCTGGAATGGCAGTGGCTGCTCCCTGTGTGTTTCAAGAGCCCTCACTGATTTTCTGGAGAGTCCTGCAAGTGTCAGAGCCTGCTTTCATTACTGCTGCTCTAATTAAACAGAGATTAAAAAAGCAACCTCAGCCTTGCAGCCTCTGCCATCCAGCAGGGATTCCACAGACCCTTCCTTCCAACTCCACTCTAACCAAGGCAATTTGCTGATGGAGCTTTAGTCCCTTAATCCACCTTTCTGGAGGAGGAAAAATAAACCTTCAAAGCTTCACACCCAGCTTGTCGTGGCTGATTAATTAAAAGCAGCACTGCTGCAGAGTGAACCCATGTCAGGCAGACAGGCCCTGGGCGTGTTTCGTGTTTGCTTTTCACCAGTCAATACCTGGTGAGGTGAAAATCCACACACCTGGAAAAAGAGGTGGCTTGGCAGGTTGGAAGTAAAACCTTGATGTCCAATAAAGACATTCCTGCTTCCCACAGAACCTGTGATTTCGGGGTGGAATGCTGACACTGGGTATTCCCTTCTGGACAACTTGGCAGCCACCCTCAGCTGGATTCCTTCTCCTGCCCTGACTCCCAGGTTCCTCTCAGGAGTGTCAGGCACATCCACAGGACAAGTGCTCTCAGCTCTGCCCTGGCTCCTGCTCATCCTTTCACTCTCTGGCTGCTCTAAACAAAAGAGACAAATGAGGAATTCATCAGCATTCCCTGGGATTCCACCCCTGCAGGAGGAATGCCCAGCAGCACAGTTCAGAAGTGGTGAAGGAAGTTTAGATAAATGTTGAGGAAGATTAAAATTCCCTGGCTTTGATATTGCTGTGCTGGGGTTATTAGTGCCAGATTTGTGTATCTAATTAGCAAGTGAGAGACGAATGCAGAAGCAAACTGTCAAACTGCTGATGTGACACTCAAGGGCAAGAACAAAACTTGAACAGCAGAATATCCTGAGCTGAACAGGATCCACAAGGATTATCGAGTCCAATCCCAGTTTTCCACCGTGGAGCAGATTTTATTGTCAGGAAATTAGGGAATTCTGGAAGAAGCTGTGTGTGGCACTCAGGGTGTGAGGATGTGTGGGATGAACTGCTCAGGCACTTGTGGAACATCAAGAACCAGCTCAGAGCTGGGAGCAGCTTCATTCCCCACCTCCCTGATCCACAGGGAAATAATTTACTGCACCACAGCCCAAACCTGGGAAGGTGCAAGGAGGAAATCTGCAAATTAACAGTGGGAAATGAGGAATATCCATGGCATCTTTAATGAATCCATTTAACACTTTCCATCCCTGAGCCTTCTCTGGTACACACAAGGTGTGTTGGTGATTTTTACTGATTTTTGTTAGGATTTTTCAGTTTGAATTGAAGAAATGTTCACACAAGTGGCAGCAGGATGGAAAGAAAACCTGAGCCCCTGACACCTAAGAAAGGCACAGGATCCAAGGTTAAATTCTTTGCCAAGTTCAATATTGACACTGCAGTGAGGATCATCAAATATGCAAATTCAGGAGCTAATAACTGTCCCTCCACCCACTACAGAAGGGGTAAAACTGGTTTAGATGAGCTCAGCAGTCAGAGAATTCAAATGATTCCTGGGTTTTCACACAAATGCACAAACTCTGTTTCCTGAACTTCCAATTTTTGGGTACCAAACATTTAATCAGATGGATTTTGTGTTATCAGTTTTGAAGTATCAGCCATCCAATCTCACAGACAGAAGAGATGCTCAAGATTTTGAATCACCCAAGTAACCTGCAGCCTGGAAAGTCTTCAGCCAAATTTTTGGGGAAGGTGAAACGAGCCAGGCTAAGGATGAACAGCCTGACCCCTCCTGCTCCAGGAAGACTTCCCTGGAGTGGATTCCCAGCTTTTATTTGGCAAACACCACAGGCACTCCCTGCCCATGAAAGAAGCCCTGCATACCAACTGTGTGTAGATTACAATCCTCAGGGCAGAAAATACCTATTAGCAGGTAAATTCTCCTTACCACCCACTCTGTTTTCCTCAGCACCTTCCAGGGGAACAAAATTCCCTCTTCCAAGCATTTTTCCCTTTCCCTCAAGCCTGTGATTTAGATTCTCTTAATGCATTAATTCACTCTCTGAAGTTCATGGTGGCAAATACTGAACAACACACGATTTATTCAACTGTTCAACAGCAGAGAAGTGGAAACAAATAACTTGAGTTATTCCTCCTCTTATTACAAACTGTGCAGCCAAGTGCACTTCGTGTGGAGATACAAACTTTGCAAGGAATAGAGCTGGGACTGTTCTGCAAGGCTGGATTTTGGCTACTGTACTCCAGCCCCAGGTCCCAAATTCCTCTGCTGCTTCCCAAGCTGCTCTCCCCCATTTTAAGGTAACTCATTCATGTATGTGCTACAGACTATGCACAAATAGGTCATTTTTTTTTTTTCTACTCTAGAGCTTTTGAAAAGAACAAAAAGTCTCTCTCTGGGCAGTTTCTGTTTGAACAAAGCTGTTTGTGAGTCCCCACAAGCGTTGTGTGGCTCCCTGTGCCCTTGGAGCAGATTTACTTCATTTACTGTTCCTGGGTCACGGTGTGGTTTTGGCACCGGGGAGGTGAAAAGCTGATTCCAAAACTCAAAAGTTCCAAAACTCAAAGCTCCAAAAAATCAAAGTTCCCGAAAGCTGCCTTGCTGAAGGCGCTGCAGGATGAACAAACCTCTTTGGAGCAAAGGAGACAACCCCATACTTAACCCAAAGCATAAACAAACCAAGAGCCAGCGGTGCAAGGGGGAGCAGAGTTTAAAGGAGAAACACATGGGGATGATGCAGATGTGGAGAACTCCCAACCCTTCCCTTGGCATTTCAGGAGAAAGGTTCAAGAACAAATTCTGCCGCAGGGAAATCCTAATTGCTACCAAAAGGAAGGTTGGAGACTTTTCTTGGAGGAGAGAATGAGGGCTTCAAGGAGTTTTGTGCTGCAGATTCCCCCAGCAGTGAACAGATCCCAACATGGGCAGGGTCTGCTTAACCCTGCACTGGGCTTGGATCAATAAAATGGGAACAGAGACCCCTTTGGGGAATGATCCTGCAGATGAGAAGTCACTTATGGTTAGAAACACGTTCTCAAAGGCTTTGCCAGCTCCAATCTGTGCTTGCACAGCAAAACTTTGCCCTAATGCAGCAAGAAAACTTTCAGTTATACCCTAATTCCTTGGTTTTTCAGCGAGGGACACAAATGCCACGTGCATCCGTGCCCCTCTCCTGTGTCCCTGAGGAAACCACAGTGCAGACTGGCAGCAAAGCTCAAAAATCAGATTTCCAAAAGGCAAGACACCCATCAGCACGATTACTCCCTGACCACATTACAGCTTTCTCTAGTTAAATGATTAAATTTCCCCAATAAAAGCCCTTCAAGCTGTAAAAAAAAACGTGGATGGAAGTCCACATGCCTGCCTACTTACCTTTACATTCCTAAAAATTCAGCTGGGGACTGAGAAGTTTCAACCTTGCTTGAAGAAAGCACAACCCACTGCCCTGCCAGTTATCAATCCTATAATTAGCCATATCATTTACCTCCCAAAGGCCGGGTCAGGTTGGCTATGAGACATTTCCAGACAATATATCTTCCCATAACGACCATGAGCTGCAGCTTTGGGATGCCTGAGATCCTCGGAGGGGGAAGGAATCCCACACAATCCCCTGGGAAAGGGCAGCACCAACGAGCAGCTTCCTCCTCATCACTCAAAATCCAAAAATACAGAGATCACCTGGCTGTGATTTTGTACAGTGGATACGTGATTGATAAAGCCCTCATAAAAATTATGTCTTCTCCCAATAAACATCTTTATAAAGGCATTAAATTCCAGTGGGGCAGAACTGATTGAAGGGAAAACGAGGAGGGAAGAGGCAGGACACGGTCCTGTATTTAAAGGACTGGGAATTTGGATGGGGGTGACTTTGAAGTCACCAGAGGAACAGAAAATAGGATTTGAATAGCAAAACTGCAAACCCCAAAATAGCAGAGAGGTGATAAAAAGTGCATCAGGAGAGATCGGTGTGCCCGGGCAGGGCTCTGTGTGCCCGGGTTGGCATCACTGGCCCCAAACTCATCCCACCGTGACTGAACTTCTCTGCAAGGCACTGCCCCAGACAGAACGTTTGCTGCCAAAAAGAAACCCCAAAAACCAGCTTTCGAGCACGGTGTCAGAGCACACAGGGCCGGGAAGTATCTGCTCTCACAGCTGGTGCTGAAAGCAGCTCAGGGGCGTGTTCAGCACCAGTTGCTGGTGACAGATAATTGTAATCTTCACCCAAAGCCGCACATCAACGTCCATCCCCGTCCTGCAGAGCCTGGGGACGAGGGGATTTTACCCTGCCCGGGCACATCCTGTGGGAGAGCACAAGAAATCCTATTCCAGCTCCCAGGAAAAATGCACGCTGCATTTATCGGGAATCAGAGGGGCTCACTAGCCCACAGCTGGCATTTGGGGAATTTCGTGCTCAGTTTATTACGGGTGGGACCACGTTTTTTGCTGTGGCTCTTCAAAGGAACCAAAAAAAAAAAAAAAAAAGAAAAAATCCGCCGGATGCGGCCAGTGTAGCACAAGAGAGATGGTGCGGATGTTTTGGGGAAGGTGATGAGTAAGGAACCACGTGGAGCAGGACAGCGGGGACCTGCAGAGGGTCATGGAATCATGGAATGACTTGGGTAGGAAGGGAATTTAAAGCTCATCCCGTCCCATGGGCAGGGACACCTCCCACTAGACCAGGATGCTCCAACCTGGACAACTTGCAAGGATCCAGGGGCAGCCACAGCTTCTCTGAGCACCCCGTGCCAGGGCCTCCCCACCTTCCCAGGGAGGAAATCCTTCCCAAAAACCCCATCCAAGCCTCCCGTCCGTCAGCTGCAAGCCACGAGCGGCTACTTACGGACACACAGACAGGCCACCAGCTTGGCGGCCTCGTCGGGCACGGGGCAGGTGGGGAAGATGGGCTTGAGCAGGTAGGTGGCGAACACCAGAGCCACGATGTACTGCGAGGAGGGCCGGATGATGAGCAGCTCTATCCAGAGCTTGAGGAAGGCGGGCAGGGAGCCGTACACCTCCAGCATGTAGGCGTAGTCCCCGCCGGACTTGGTGATGGTGGTGCCGAGCTCGGCGTAGCACAGCGCGCCCACGATGGAGAAGGCTCCGCACACGGCCCAAACCACGAGCGACAGCCCCGGCGAGCCGGCCTCCCGCAGCACGCCCGTGGGGGTGACGAAGATGCCGGAGCCGATGATGGTGCCCACGATGATGGCCACGCCGTTCAGCAGGGTGATGTTCCGCTGCAGGGTCACCCCCTCCGCCGAGCCGCAGGGCGATGGCGAGCGGGCACAGCCGTTCTCCTGCGCTCCTTCCAGCATCTTCTCCATCGCCTGCTTCTCCTCTTCCTGCGCCAGCGAGGCGGCCGAGCCGGCTGGGCTCCGCTTCTTCACGGCATTGCCGGGGGAGCTGCCGCCGCTGGCGGACATGGTGGCGGAGCGGCGGGAGCAGCGGGCGCGGCCACGCCGCCACCTTCGGCCGCCCCTTTTGTTCCGGCGGCGGTGGGCCGGGCTGCTTTCCGGGGGAAGGAGGAGGAGGAGGAGGAGAGCGGCGGGAGGAGGGCAGCAGCAGCGGCGGCGGGGGATGCGGTGGCGCCGCCGGCTTTGCGCGGCAGGAGCTGGGTTGCCCGCTGGGCTCCTCAAGGCTCTCTCAGCTCGGGCAGCTCCGAGTGTCACCGAGCCCCACAAGGGGACAGAAGGAGCCCGGTGCCACCCCGCTGCTCTGCCCTGCAGGGAAGGGGTGTTCGCAGCCTTCCTGCTGCCTGCATGGGCGCTGTGTTCCTGCAGGGACGGGCTGTGTGTTCTGTGCGTTGCTATAAAGGAGAAGGGATCCCTGTGTATGTGCTGAGCTGCCTCTGCCGGCTCCCCCCAGCCCCGTCCTGCCGTGTTTGTCCATCCCGATGCACAGGGCGAGGCCCCGGGCGCTGCATCACCTGCACCTCTGCAGAGGCGCTGCGGGAATCAGCCCCTCCTGTCAGACACCGAAAGGGGCTCGTCTGAAAAATAAATGATTCACCGATCTCAAATCTGGCAGATGGCAAAGTCACCAAGAACGCTCGTTTGCAAAACGAAAACGTAAAATAATTCACCCGTCTGGCAGTCGTGCAGGCAAAAAAGGCAACGCCTGCCTCACTGAAGGCAGAGGTTCTGTATCCCAGGAGAATCACTTGGATGCTACAATAACATCCAAGGAGCCAATCCTTCAGCAAATTCAGACTCCCTCTTGCCCTGATGGGAGGAGAGGAGCTCCAGCCTGGAAGCTCTGATTCCAAACATTCCCTCCGAGGGTGGAAGTGGTACCTGTGAGGAGCCAGTGCTGCCACACGAGGAGTGGTGCCCAAGCTCCAAACCCCCCGGTTGGTTCATCCTCCTGGAGCACCCTCTGTGCACGGTTCAGACAGGCAGGAGGTGGGCTGGAAAGTTTTCTCCAAGAGAACTCCAGGGAAACGTGAGATGGACACTCTGGGGGAAAAGGGCACATTTCAGTTCCATTTCATTTCCATCACCACCACTTCCAGCCATTCCCGGATCCCAACCAGCCCGGTCCTTGGGAGCACTAATCCAAACCTGACATCTAGTGGCTGCTCGGGGGCTCAAAAATCTGCTTGCTGACTTTAGGTAAACATCCCAAGTGGTGGAAGAGAGCAAAGACAGAAATTACCTTGGCACTAAGCACGTTCCTCCAGTTTTCAAGGAAAGATGGGATCCTGAAGAGACTGAAAAGACTCTGACAATTAATTAATAATAAACAAAACATTTATTACAGGTTTTCTGTAACCCCAAAAGCCATCCTTTACTTTACTAGTTTACCATTACAGGGCACTTTCGTTACTGCATTTCATGATTTATCCCAGGACCATGAAATCGGGAAAAGAAGCAGACAGTTACAACATATGGGACTATCCCTGTGCCAGCCTTGCTTCATCAGGATCCAGCAGACGGGATTGGGATTCAAATTAAGTATTTGCTTCAGGTGCTTTCAGATGAATACTCAAACTCAGTTATAGATTTGGGGGTATAAAATAATTTCTCGAGGGATTTACTTCTTCAGTCCTCCAGACCATGTTCCTCAAGGAAACTAGAACCAGGATCTCCTGAGCTGGAAGGGACCCACAGCGATCAAATCCAATTCCTGGTCCCAAGAACCCCACCATGGGCATTTTACACCTGATATGAACCCACACAGACATTTCCATGAATTCTCACAAAAACGGGACAGAATTATTCCTGTTCTAATTCTTCCAAACGGGAATTTCTCCCTGGACTCAGAGCTGAGAACCTGGAAATCCCAGGCTCCAGAGGCCGTGGAGCAGCAGCCACTGAACTGCCCTGTTCCAAGCCAACCCCGTGCTGGACCCTCTTGCAAATTAACCCACGGGAGTTCATTCTGCAACTGTTTTTCCATTTGTATTCCTGAGAAAACACCAGCCTGGCATTGGGGTGTGTTCCCAGAGTGCTCCGTATCTTCAAAGCACTCGGCAAATGCCGAGTGTTGTTATCAGCCTGGCCACGAGCATTAGCTCTCCTCAGGCCCCCAAGTTATTCCGCAGGATCTTTGAAGACTATTTGATTATCCAATCAGTTCTCCATGTGCTAACACTCAGAGTTTGGCACATCAAAAAGGAGGAGGGAAGGAATGATTTGTAAGAAGGACAAACAAAGAGCAGGAGCGGGAGCAAATGGGCCATTTGTGAGGAGCGATGGGCATGTTTTGAACCAGGCTTTTGGAAAAGCTGCCTTGATCCAGCCACCGTGCTGGCAGCAAATCCCCCATTTCTTCAGCAAACACCTCAGCTGTGCTGATAAAGAGCTCCGAGCTGCTGTTCCTGGGTAAATGGAAGTGGTGGCAGCTTCTAGAACCATGAAATGGTCACGGGAGCAGAGCTGGCCTCACTCCTAAAACCCAGGCCACTCTTTCTCCAGGAGAAAATGGGCTGCCCACCCACCAGCACAGCTGGTAATTGTAGGGGGGATTTTAGGGGGATTCCTTAACCAGGAATGGAACCTCCTCTTTTTCCTGACAAAAGAAATTTCTTTGGACTAAGCCAGCTAAACAAAACCTGTGTGACAGCTGGACTCCAAGTGTGGCTCAGCTGTGAGACAGAGAAATGAGTGCTTATGTCACCCAATGTTCACAGAATCCTGGGATGGTTTGGGATGAAGGGACATTAAAACTTGTCCAGTTCCAACCCTGACACCTTCCACAGTCCCAGGCTGCTCCAAGCCCCATCCAGCCTGGCCTTGGACACTTCCAGGGATCCAGGGGCAGCCACAGCTTCCCTGGGAACCTGTGCCAGGGCCTCCCCAGCCTCAGAGGGATCGATTCCTTCCCAATATCTAATCTAAACCCACCCTCTTAGATCAACTTTGAATTGGTGTCAGTAATTTAATTTATTTAAAGGGGGTTTTTTTTGGGTTATTTGGTAGCATTTTTGTAGCCCCAAGCACCAGCTGAGTCACAGCACACAGCTCAAGGCTCAGTTTTAGCGAGGTCAGTGCCAGGACAGAGGAAGGAGCTCAGCTGACAGGTCCAGTTTAAGGGGCAGTGTCCAGTGAGGGAGTTCAGGAAGGATCCTGAAGCCCTGGAATGCTGCTGGAGATGGCCTGTGGCATCTGGCTGGATGTGATCCATCATGAGATACCCTTCAGCAGCACAGAGAGCTCATTGTGCTTTCACTCTAACACAGCTCAGCAGAGTCTTTCAGAGCTTGGAAGTATCACAGAACATCTGACAGCTGATCAGACTCTGCTCCTAATGAACTGGGGCATTCCCAAAGAGGAATTCTAATTTTTTTTTTTTTGACAGGAAATCTGATTTGATTTTTTTATTTAATTTGAAAAGCTTAATTACACAACGAGATACAGGCATGGGTTTCTCTATTCCTTTATTAAAGTTGCACACTAATGTAACAGTGTAAAATGCAGCAGCTGAAGGGTTCTATACATCAGGGAAAAACTTTGGGGAAGGGCCTGTATCCCAGGAAAACATCAAGCATTCCCTGTTGCAGGTGTTGTCTGCAGACAGTGATTGCAGTCTGTTATGATCAGGCAGGTAACACCCATTAAATACACATAAAGGCCACAAAAATGAGATGCACAAAGGAAAAAAAAACAAACAAACAAGATGTGCCAGGAAATCCAAGTTAAAACATCCCAAATTAAGGCACGAGGGCACCCTTCATCCAAAGCTGAATTCCAGTCCTCTAAAACCCTGTGGAGATCACTGCAAACTCCCAGTTTTGGAGTTCCCAAAACCAGGGGATACCCCCCTGTCGTTCCTGACAGAAAAGGCAGCACAGAAGTGGTCAGGAACACCTGAAGAGTGGAAGTTCTGGAATGCAGGAACAGGGATCAAACTTTCCAACAGCAGAGGAAGTTGTCCCAACTGTGAAGTCACCCAGGACAAGGTGAGAGCAGCATTTCAGAGAAATCCTGAAAGGCAGCTGGAACCAGAGCAGCACAGACACAACTCTGCTCCAAACCTTCTCCTCCCTCTGCGGGGAGTTGTCCCAGAATTATTCCTGTGACAGTCTTTAATTCCTGGGACCTGCTGCCCCAGGAATCCCTCCCAGGGCAGTATTTAGTAATAAAGTGACTCTTATGCAAGGAAAATACAAATATGTGCTTCGAGCCTTTTGTATTGTGCCACCCAAAAGAGCCCAAAGATTCCTTTTTAACTTCATTGTGCAAAACCATCACAAAAAGCAGCTCTAACCCAACAATCAAATCATTTTTCTACACAGAACTGAGAGAATAAGGCAGAGGAGTTCTATCCCATCTCTACTTCTAAACACAATTGTTTTCCTGAAGTTTACATTCACAAGGTCAATAAAATCATTGTAACAGAAGAGTTCAAACTGAAAAAAAACCCAAAAAAAAACCCCCCAGTGTGTTCATTTCCAGATTAATTCCAGCAATCTGTCCAGCAGCTGAGCTCCTGCCTGCCTTAAGGAGATGCTAAAACACTACACAGAAATGCAGGACTCAAGAAACAGCAAAATAAATGTAAAATCCCTGTAAAACTTCTTTTTGTAGCACAGTAAAGTTATTTTTTATCTACATTAACCCTGTTTCCAGATATTTGAAGTGATCAGTGCTGAAATTGGAATTTCTTCTTTTTATGCCAGTAAAAATAGGTGTGAATTGATGTAAATATGGACACAGCTTAACTGTATCACTGGGTAATTCACTGTTCTCTAACAAAGCTTCCATGGCAATACTTGAACAAAGTAAATCTCTGTGAGAACTTTAACTAAATCTCTCTGAGAACTTTTAACTGGATCACTGGGAAGGGAATATCCTACATTCCCCCCGATGAATGCAGGGTGGTTCAAAAGGGATTTACACATCCAGGAGGAAAATCTGATTGAGTGGAGCAAACCATGGAGAACTCAATGGGTGTGAGGCTGCTACAGAGTTCCAGAGCAGCTGAAGTTAAACAGCTCCACCCCAGCAGTTCCCTAAAATAATCTGGATTTTGAGTTTGTTGGGAAAGCTGGATCAACTGGTGATTCTTCTCAGTGGATCAGAGAAATCCAAAAACTCAGTGGGAATTACAAAAGCAATTTTAAACTGAGCAATTGCAAAAGCTTTTAAAAGATCCATTCTTAAATGATATGGAGATTGATGCACCTGCAGCTCAGTGCTGCTGAGGCAGCTCTGGTTTTTAATAATAGGCAATGTTAAGATGTCTTTGCATCACAATTTTTTCCATTGATAAGTAGAAAATATCTGAGCTGCTGCCATTTTTTTTTCCAGGGTCCTCCTCAGAAAAGTGTCTGCAAGAACAGTACTGAATAAATATTATCAGACTTAATGACTGGATCACAATGATCATATATTCAGGCAAAAAGTAAAATAATTCTTTTCCTGTTCCCAGAACTGCAGATAGTACTTCCAGCTTTGTTTTGGAATATATCATTCTCCACCAAAATCATCACTGATGTGGTTTTGTAGCTAAAAATCTGTGTGATGATGGCAAATCATGCAGACTTCAACTGAGATCATGGAAGCAGAAAATCATGGAATGGTTTGGGCAGGAAAGGACCTCAAAGCTCAGCCAGTGCCACCCCTGCCACAGCAGGGACACCTTCCATTGTCCCAGGATAATCCCAGCCCCATCCAAAGGGAGATGGCACAACCAAGATGGAAGTGTTCCTGGCTTGGGGAAGTTGGGAAACCAAAAAGCTCCACTGCCACACTGAATTCCTGACAGGAAAAATATCCTACAGCAAGATAGAAGGAGATTTCCTTTCTTTCACCACCCAGAGTCACTCCAACTGAAGTGGCCACACTTCAGGGGACAAAGGCACAACTGTGGCACCAGAACAACAGCCTGAGGTAGAGCTATTGAGGAAGGAAAGGCAGGATCTGGGCACTCAACTGGTCCAACAAGATTATCTCAAACCCTTGAAATCATCAGGGACACACTGAAAAGTGTTAAGGTGCTTTGAAACCGAACACTTGGACTTCTAAAAAAACAAAGTACCAATTGGAAAGGTCTGGATTTAGCATTGCCAAGCCAGGTCATGGCTTCAAACAGAGGGAAGGAAAGATTCCTCAAAAGGCTCCTCAAACATAACCCATGGAGATCACACAGGGAGTTCACAGACAGAGCTGCTCCTCATCAGAAATCTGATGCATGAATTTAATTTGCTAAATACAGCAGAACATGAAAAGGCCAGAGAGAAAGGTGCCTGAGAGAAAATGAGGTTTAGCAGGATGTGAGAGGTCAGTGATCCTTGGGAAAGGCTCGGAGCTGGCAGCTCACACAGCAGCTCTGCTTGGTCCACAAATCAATTCCAACCCCCACTGGTCCTCCTTACCATAAGGTGCAATAAAAACAAACTGGTCCCCACTGGTCATGAAGCTGGGTAAGTGTTTTTAGAGGGAAATACATCTCAAAGCAAAACTTGGAAGAGAGCACTGGTGCTCTATGAGTTACTGAAATACAAGACCTTTCTGAGTGCTGTGTTTTGTCCACACTCTCCTAGCACAGGTTTGAGGAATTGGTTTGGGTTTTTTACCCCCTAATCTCACTGGGAGGGTCAGCTGGGCCTTATCTAATCTTGCTTTCCTCTGATCTGATCAGTCTCCTGGGAACAATTGGACATCTTTACCTAATTTGCTGCTCTTGAGATACTGGTGAATTCTCTTTTTCTCCATTCCCCTATATATTATTAACAAAGGAAAGCAAAAGCTGCCAAAGCCAAAAGCTTCTACAGTTGTTAAAAGGTTTTAGAAAAAGTCTTCTGGCTCCTGGTGTAGTTACAGTGGGCATTCTGTGGCACCCACACCAAGCATGGAATGTGCAGCCAACACAATGGAAAGGGATCCTGGAAGTCATTTTTGTCCTTCTCCTCTTCTCATCCAAGGAGAAAGGAAGAAGGTGAAATGTCTCTGAGACAAACTAGTTCCCTTCCAGCTCTCTCCCCAGACATCAAACAATTCCCCAAAAGGACCTGATATTTTCCTTTTCTTCCCACTTCCTCCTTCTTAACCATTTTTACCCAGGATTATTAATTCATGCAAGGCACTGAAAGAACACTTGAAGAAACACAGAACAACTCAGAGAAGGAGCAGAGGACGAGCTCTCCCATCCTTATCTTTAACTACGTTAACGATTCCTTGCTGTCCCCCGCCTCGGAATAAGTCAATTGGTTAAAGGTTAATATTATTCACTTCTTTAAAAAAAAAATAAAAATCTGGACGGTCAAGGAGCACTGACAGGGTTTGGAAAAAATAAAAAACTCAATGGAAAGTGTTGTGCAGCCCGGGCTGGGGGTGCTGGGCCAGCTAGGGGCCGAGCTGGGGGCGGAAGGACGAGCGCACCGTGCGGTCCATCAGCGGCTGCAGCGGGCGGAAGTTGTCCACCATCCTCCTCTCCTCCTCCCCGTCCGACGTGAACAGCAGCGTCCGAAAGGCCTCCAGCTGGGAACCACAAACGGCCACTCCGGTCATTTCCCAGGAATCCCCCCCCCCTCACCAGGCTGGGGATTCGTGGCAAAGGACCAGGAGTTTGTTCTTGGAGGGGAAAGAAAAGGGAAGGCAGCGCTAGGTTTGTGTTGTGAGGGACGCACAGTGTTGGAGAGGATGAAGTAGCTAGGCTTTGCAGAGATGATTTATTAGTAAAAGATTCTAAGAGTATGAAACCTATGAGAGGAATAGAATTGAAAGCAAAATTTGAACTGTAAGATGCTGGGCAGGAAGAAGGTGATTATGTTAGCTGAAAAGACTTGGCTGGGTGAGTCAGTGACACCCTTGACAGGACAAAAGGATGAATGAAGGGTTGGACCTTCTCAGGTATCAGGGATAAGGTGGTTTTTCAGGATTTTAGTATGTAGAGTAGTATTGTAATGTTGTAGTTTTCATAGGCTATATATACATTTTGTAGGTTTTGTATCTTGAGGTGATTGGTTGATGCTCATTAGAATATTCACGATAGAAAGGGTTAAAATGGAATGTAACAAGTAAAGCTCCCTCTTGCTCTGCTGGATCCCTGCCCCTTTAGACCTATGGACTCTTCCCCAGTTAGGCTGCTTTCCCACAACCAATAAACCACGTGTCTCAAAAAGTATCCTGCTCTTCAGATCATCTCTCTCATCAGACACCACCAGCCAGCTTTCTAATACCACAGCGCTTTTGGCACCCACGCCTTTGTCACCTGCTGGTAAAGATTGTCCCATTCCACACCAGCATGGAAGAATTATCAGTCATCTGCCATCCTTAGGGAAATTAAATCCCAAATGTGGCACACACCTGAGAGAGCTATTTCCACTCAAATGTTTCATCCAACCTCCACTCTACAGCCTCCCTGGCACCCAGAAAAGAGGGAACCCCAACAATCCCCAAGTTGTTCTCTCACTGGTTTCTAACTGGGATGAAAGTAAAGCAGCAGATCAGCTTTTAATGCTCACAAGGCCATTCCAGTGGTCAGTCACTGCTATGAGAGTAAAGAGCCAAGAAAAAAAAAGAAAAAAAAGGGAAAAAATTCAATTTAAAAGACTGCCACATTTTGCCTGCAGTTCTCTGGTAACAACCTCCATCTCAGAAAAACTTCTCTTTCCTTTCCCTTCCCTCCTTCCCTGCATCATGCTAAGGAGAGCAAAATTATGAAAATTCCAGTAAGTTCCTAAAACCCCTCAAGTTTTCAAGGGGCAGCTTCCAGAATTGTATATCACAGATCAAGATAAAACTCTTGAGAACAGATGAAAAAGTCAAATACAGCTGGAAAAACATCTTGGAGAGGTCTTAGGTCTTAGTGGCTGTTAATGCCAGGATTCCTCCCCAAATCCTGGGTTGAAACAGTCACAGATCTCTGTGAAAACACAGAGAATTTCTGTGTTTTCACAGAGAATGGCTGGTAAACAACTGCTTCTGAGCATCTCTGTGGCAGCAAGAGGTGTGATGTGAAAGGAGAATTGAGATTTACCTGATCCTCATCCACCTCGATTGGCTTCTTCTTAATGATCCACGTGACTGATTCAGTGAGAGGGGGAGTGGTCAAGGAGCCGGCGTAGGTCCAGTAATCAGGGCAGGAAGGGATCAGACAGGAGGGATCAAAGTCATCAAACTCGATCACAGTGTCCTAAACAGCAGGAAAAAACATCTCTAAGGATGGTCTTTTGAGAAAAAAAAACAAGACAGAAAGTTGCAAAAGATCTTGACAGTGAGGTTAAAAACTGCGTTATGTTTGTGCGTGAGAACTGGGGTGTTGGGAATATTAACAGTGTCATAATTTAAAATCCCACAAATTTGTATAAAATTGGGTTTGAGGTGTGAGAGGCAACTGCTGAGCAGATGAAATTTAAATATTTCTGTCCCTACAAGCCATTAGGAAGTCAGTGCAGGAGAAACAAGGAGTGAGAAAGATCAACGGCCTAAGGCTTTGTGGGAGCTGGATGCAACCAGGAAAAAAAAAAGGAATAAGTGGTGGAATAAGTTCAGGTAGATGTGCCAGATCCTTAAAAGACTTCAAACAAAGTGTTTTACCTTTCACCAAGTGATTTTAGGCAGCAGCAAGAGGACTGAAGTTTTATTTAAACCAAATATTCCCATCTCCAGAATGTTCAATCCCACAAGTCAGATATCAGACAGAAATTAGGAGCTTTGAAACCCAGGATTTCCCACACAAACACTGCTCCAGGGGGGGTTTCAGGATATACTGGGGGATCTTGGCTTGGTTCCTTTTAAATGCACACATTGTAAATTATTATATTGTCACAATAGATGTATATTCAGATTTGGGGAGGTGTTCTGGCACTGAACTGATGTGTTTGGTGTTTATCTGGCAGAGCTGTCACTGCTCCGATACAAAAACTTGTTTCATTTGGATTTTAAAAACTCCTTCCTGTGAGAAGTGGTGGCACAGCGACTTCAGCTGGATGTGAGTAGAAGCTGAAGAGGTCGGATGTGGTGTTTTTCATGTACTTTCAGAAGGGAACGGGCACGGGAAGGAAGAATGCTTCTGTCAGACTCAGCACTCCCTCTCCTGGCAGGAGTCTGCCAGGAACGATCCCATTCCCCCAGCAGAAGATTCCGTGTTTATAAAAAAGCAAATAATCTCCTCAAAGATCAGACAAAAATCAAAAAGCCTTAATCCCAGAGTAAATAAATCCCCACTTCAAGCATTTCCTTGTAAGGGGAAACAATCTCAAGAGCAGCATTTCTTCAAGAGGTTTGGAAAGCTTAAATCTCCAATTCCTCCTGAAAAATCAGCTTCCCTTCCCACTTCCAAGGTGTCGATCAGCCCCCCCGGTAACATTTATGGAAGAAAGCTTTTCTCAGTGTTTTGTGGCTCTCCAAGTGCTAATTCTGCTGGGTGACAATGGGTAGGACACCTCAGAGCACTGACCTTGTGTCTGACTGCTGGCAGGGCATCCACCAGGGTCTGCAGCCCTTCGTGCCGTGCTCCCAGCTGCAGGGACAAAGAGGGGTTGGGGAAGCAATGAGCTGATCAATAATCAATCAGTTCTACTTATCAGCCTCAGTATTTTTTTTATAACAACAATCACAGAATTATTTAGGGTTGGGAGGGAGCTCTGGAGATCATCCAGCCCAAGGCAGGGGCACCTGGAGGAACACATCTAGGGGGGTTTGGAATATCTCCAGACCAGGAGATTCCATGTCCTCCCAGGGCAGCTGTTCCCAACTCAACATAAAGTTGTACATATTGAGGTGAAACTTTTTAGTTTTTGGCCATTGCTCCTCATCCTGTCACTGGCACCATTGCACAGAGCCCCTCTGACACCCTTTGGAAACATTTATCTGGATTGATGGGATGCCCCCTCAGCCTTCCCTTAATTGCCCTAAATTGGCTTTAAGAGAATGCAAACAGAAAGGCCCCATTACAGCTGGCCCCACAGAATGAGGTTACCTTTAAGAACACTCCAATAACAGCCAGGCCATTCCCTTCCATCACAGCTTCCTCAAAACTCGGGTACTCCACAGCATTCCAGTGCACCAAATGCAGCTGAAAGAGGAATGAGGGAGAAATCAGCCCCAGCACAGAGCACAGACACCACACCTGAGCTCTGATCCTGGCAGGGTGAGGCACTGCAGTGAGCTCCTCAGAAACCACAGAAATGAGGGACAAAGTGCTCTTGGTAAACAATGGTCCTTCCCTTCCTTTTTTGTCTTTTGCTTTAAAGCCATAGTTAGGACCCACTGCATTTCCCCAAAAGGGATTTAGTCTGTGGGAGTCTGTCTCCAGGAATGCTGGTCTAAGGCACAAAGCTCAGTTTTCCATCCCTTTTCCTCTCTTCCCAGGAGGAGCAGAGCACCCTGTCCTCCTGAGGAACATCCTCCTGCACATAGCAATCCTCCTCTGCGCTGCTGACAGCCAGTACATTGAGGGGGTTTGTGTGACAAATAAATACCCCAGCCCAAAAACTTAATCACAATCTCCCTGTTAATGAGGATCTTGCCAAGCTGGCAGCACCACCATGAACACACCAACAGGAGAGAAACTCTCCTTAAAAATAACCCATCATCACTTGACAAATTCTTCTCTTTTGGCAGAGAGCTGTGGTCAAAGCTGTCACAATCTCACATTTTCACTGACTTCATCCTTTTTATTGACTTTTTTTCCCTTAGTTACTTAAGCATCCAAGTTTTGCTATTTAATAACCATTCAACAGTTACAAACAGAAAAGAAAGTGATGTTGTTTAAGAGTACTTAGTATCTTTGTTTCTCTGAAAGATTTAGTAACAATAAACAAAGTGATTTTTAACTTTCAGTAATAGGGCCAAATGTCCAGTTTTTAGGCTGTTCTTCTCCAGAAAACACAGTGAAAATGAATTTTTATAGAATAAAACAGCAGATGAGCTGATGAGCACTTCCAAATAAACTGCAATTCCTCAGTTTGGGAGTTTTCACAGACACACCTGAGACAAGTATTTGCACTGTTCAGGATTTCATATCTCATACCTCTGCTGGGTAGAATTTACAGTCAACTGTGTGCTCTGAGCCCCAGTCATTGATAGCTCCCCAGTGGAAGTGGAACTGCTTTAGCCTGTACTGGTTTTCCAAGGGGCCTCCAACGATGACTAGAAAACAAAACAAGACACACATGTTAATAAATATGATTTAGAATTGACCAGACAAGTAAATCTTTGTGGAAAAAAAAAATTGCCCAGGAAAAAGTATCAGGTGGAGCAACTCAAAGAGTTCCCTACCTACACTTTGCCATGACCAAATCATTCAAGCAAACACATTCCTGCTTTTCCCTACATCAAACTGGAGATGAGCTGAAGCCTCCTCATCCATCTGCCCTCAAGGGAATGTTTTCCCAGTTGACACCAAGTTTGGCACAGTCACGGTGATGAGTTTCACATTCTCACCCCTCTGGCAGAACAGGAGTGTCAGGACTGCCTGCCCAGGTGACACAGCAAGTGACAAATCTATTAAATGTGTTCAATGACATCCCCACAAGATCTGTGAAAAATATTGACATTTCTCATGACAAGTCTTCAAAAAGCAAATATTGCCAGGCAAATCAGTGTATTGAGTCAAAGTCTCCTGCAAGCTACAAAAACCCAAACATCTTTTTCTGCTTCAACACAGCTTCCAGACTGTACAAGCAAAGGTCAGCCAGAAATATGTTTTGTTGTGCTTACAAGTAGTTCATGAAGGATTTAAACATCCAGTCTGCCACTGGGCAAGTTTCTGGAAGATTTAATGCCCTTTTCATCAGGGAGTGAAAGCAAAACTTCAGCCTGTTCTCCTAATTTCAGGTGGCCTCCCATCCTTCTGCAAACACATGAATGAAGAAGCCCCTGCCCAGCTTTCTGCTTCCACTCATTCCCTCCTACCTGGACCAAAACCATCCTGCAAAGTCATCTTGCTAATTATGACATCAGAGCAGCTGGTAAATGAGAAACCCTAATTACTTCCCAAGGGCTAATAATGCTTTGGCAATCAGGGAATCCTTTAGGTTGGAAAAGAGCTTTTCCAAGTGTTCCTCCAGCACTAAACCATCAGCATCTGCTGATTTTTACTGAACTGTAGGACATGGGCAAGTTTTACAGCAAACCTTGGTATAAAGCACCTAATCCCAACACTGCTTTTGGAAATAAGTTAATCACTTCTATGCTAAGGAGAAAACAATGAGAGGCATTAAGAGATTTTCTTGTATTATTTTTTTTTTCCTGAAAGCCAGCCAGCAGGTTTGAAATCCTAACCAGACAGGCCTGTCTGTGATAAAGGAATAAATTAAAACAAGCTGTGCAAAGTGACACTGAACTAATTTCATCCCCTGCTGCTGAGCTCTGGGCATGAATGCAATATGAAAATCACAATGCCCCATCCCTGGAAGTGTCCAAGGTCAGGATAGATGGGGTTTGGAGCACCCTGGGAGAGTGCAGGATGTCCCTGCCCATGGCAGGGGGTGGAATGGGATGAGCTTTAAGGTCCTTCCCACCCAAACCATGCTGGCATTGTGTGCTGGAGAAGGACACACAGCCAAGCCTCTCAGAAGTGAAGTTCCTGTGCTCTAACACGATCCAGTCCTGAGTGTGTGAGGATGCAAACCCACAAGTGACTACAAATCTGTGTTAATAACCCCATCCACTTGAATATTTGCCTCACCAGTAACTTTAGGCACAGACACAAACGTGGAGAGACTCAGGCTCCTGCAGTGGCCACCAGAAAGTGACAGGAAACAGACAGGAGCTCCAGTCCCTTTAGAAGCATTTCTTCTCAAGTTACAATCTTGGCAATTTCAAAACAAACAGAAATTTTAAGGGGCTTTAAGAGTCACATCAGATGTTTCTTGCAGCCCTGGCTCGGTTTCAGCCTCCTTTCTGATGGCACCACACACAGACAAACCACATGCTGTACATACCTTCCCCTCACCCTCTTCTTCCTCCTGCTCTACCTTCAGCCTTAGCCCAAGGCTTGCAAACCCCATCTCAGGATTCAGGCTTTTTTGTCTATTCTGGGTGTCTTTCTCATCTTCTGTTTCAACTGTGGTGCTTTTGTTTGTTCCCAAGCTTTCTTCTCTGGATTTCTATGATTGTTAGACAGAAGCTGGCAGTGAGAAAAACCAGAAGTAGCAAGAGTGAAGAGAGAAAGGTGGAGGAGAGAGGCAGGCACCTGAAAATGGAGGTTATACAGCAACACCTCACTGTCTGTTGCTCCTCTGTCATTCTGGAGCCTTGTCACTGATTGTTTGATGCCATCCTGCCTTTCATGGACTTGAATCCATTTAAGGAAGATGAGGGTGATGAAAAAGCAGGGAAAAATTTACCTCAAGGAAAGTCATACAGACAAAGCAGGTAAGATCTTTCAGAGGTGAGCATCAGCCTCAAAGGCCTGATGATTCCAGCCTTGTCTTTATGCCACAAAAAATCCTCCTGTGCAATTAAATATTGCATATTACTGAACCCCCTACAGGCAATTTCCCTTTGTTACATCAATTCTTGAAGAAAAAAAAATCCAACTTTGTTACCAACTTTTCAGGATCTTATCCTCAAGAGATAGTGAGGTGTGGCTGATAAAGCAAGAGGCTGTGCAGTGAAAAGCAAAGCCAATCTAAAGTTAGTAAATTAAAATCACTGATGAGGTAACAAGTGATGTCAGTCTCCTAACCCAACTTTACTGAAAAAACCAGCATTTTGTGCTGGAGAAACAGAAGGGCAGGACTCAGCTTCTTCAGGATATCAGTGCTTAAATGAGCAAAGGCAAGGATATTATCTTGGAAATGGATGATTCTGAGTGAACAGCTAGAAACAAGAAAAACAAAACGAGCCCCAAACATCCCACAGGCTCCCTGCATTCCACCACCACTTGTTTTTGCTGCACTGTTTTATCAGCCTCTTTCCAAACATCAGCCAGAAATATTGGCGTTGTGAAGACAAAGTGTTTGTTTGTGTGCTGGAGGCTCCCTCCCTGAGGGCATTGCTAAATCCCTCAGGAAGCTGGAGGAGCTCTCATGGTGAGCAGCCACTTTAAACACAAATGACTCCAGTCCAACAGGTTCAAACTTGCTCAGGGTCCTTCAGTTTTTCCCTGCAGGACAAGCTGGGCAATCATGTGCTTCACAACAGCCCTCACCAATTGCTACCAGCTCACCCACCCTTATGAAATATCTTCATATTCTGCAATATCCTTTGGTAAAGGCAGCTTTTAGAAGGAACAGTGGATAGAAAATCTGGGGTTTGGGAGCAATATCTCAATTTTAAGTCATTTTTTTACTCCATTGGGCTTTTAAAAAGGTTGAGCTGCTCAGGTCAGAGGTTTATTCACCTGAAATTGCTGGAATGCATGGTTGGATTTTCCGTGCTCTCCTGCTTCCCCTAAAACAACAGGGACACACACACCTGCTCCTGAGGGCAGAGCTCAGTGTTGTTTCATTCCCTAAAACCCCACAGAGATAAGCGTGTGTGCTTTCCAACTGCAGCTCATTTGGCTGCTGATTATTTCAAGTGCATTAAATATCTCTATTAACACCACAAAAGATAAGTGGCAGATTACTTCCATAAAGAGCAGGTTTCAAATTGAGTAGGTACACATATGAAAGGCTGAAGATTGACTCACGTGGGTAAAGTTTATTCCAAACCCTACAAGACAGGGCACTGAGGCTTGTGAAAGAAGTTTCAACACACAGCAGGGGATTTGTGCACAGTGCCCGTGGTAATAAAAACACTGTAAATGTGAGGTCTGTATAGAATTTCCTCATCATGATTCCCACCACTGTAAACCCAGCATTTTTTTTACCACACGTTCATTTTCAACATCAGGTCTTGCATCACACGAGTATTTCTCCTCTCTCAGCATGAAGACATTAAATAGATTGAGTTTGGTTTTTTTTTTCCCAGAGTTTTTGCTTACTTGATCTATCAGTAGAATCATCAAACTCCACCAGGAAGGAGTAGCCATTGTTCCAGATGTGAAGACAGGTGGTGGGGTCGTAGCTGATTTTCAGAGGCTTCAGGAAGGGATCATAAACACTGTCCCTCCACTGGATGTTGATGGGAGACTGGCGGGTGCCTCCAGGAATTGTCAGCGGGCTCTGCCACAGGGGATGCACTGCAAGAGGAGGAGGAGCAGAGTCAGGCTCTGGTGCAGGACACAGAACTTTCTGGCAAGGGAAGGTGCTGTGTCACCAAAGGCTAATTCGAGTCAGCTGGTGCCCAGGAAAGCAAAAGAAAAATAAAACATTCCAGTTGCATGACTCAAGGCCAAACAGGGAAGCGCAGTTATTTGACTTAGAATCATGTCAGTCAATACCTTTCTGCCTTTGCAGAGCAATCTGCAGAACGCTCTGCAAGGAAATTGTCCCCTTATTTCCCAGAAAAAGAGAATGCTTTGCTATTATTGCCAGATTTTAAGGCAGCTTTGTTTTACAGCTTTCTTTACACACCAGCACCATCAGCTGAGCTGGGAGCACTCCAGACATGGGATAATTCCCACTGGGAAGCAAAACATTCTCTAGAAGGCAACACAAGCACAGGGGTTACTCCAGAAAGCGGGGTTCAGAGCTCCTGCAGCAGCCACACCAATCCTGACCAAAACTGCTTCGTGCAGACAGGTCCTGCTGATCCCACACCTGTAAAACCCAAACCCAGTGATCCTGGGGGCAGCTTGGGCCCCTCAAAGTGGCACAAGCAGGATAGGTACATGAATGGTTTCCACAGGACTTTATTCTGCTTAAAAGCAGAACTGCCGCCTGTGTGGATCTGTTCACCTGGTGACCTGCACACAGCTTGTGGTGCCCTGTCCCTCTGCTGAACCCCAAATCGTGGTGCTTTGAGCATCACTTTACAGGCTACTTCACTAGAGACGACTGCTCGGCGTCTTTAAAACGAGGAATTCAAAATAAATTAAACCTTTAAACCACTCACACGAGGGGTGGCCGAACAACTTCCCCCCCCTCCACCCCGCCCCGGCTTCCCTCAGTGAAGAGCAAGCTTCATGAGGTCAACTCAGGCAAAGGCGGCGGAAAACATTCCCTCTATTTAAAACATTTCCTATATTTAAAAGGCTGCCACTTCCTGATGTTCCAGCCGAGGACAAAGGCAGGCAGAGCTCGGCGTCCCAGCGGCTCCTACACAAAGTCTGGCAGCGATGGCGGGACAGGGGCAGGGCGGGCTGAGGGGGAGCGGCACTCACGGGCGTCTCGCAGGCGGTAGGAGCAGCAGGCGCCGAGGCTGCACCGGCGGCTGCCCCGCTGTGAGGAGCAGGAGGAGGAGGATGAGGAAGAGGCGACGGCGGCCGCCCAAGCTCGGCGGAGCAGCGGCAGCATCGCGGCGGAGATCGCGGAGCCGCCGCCCAGCCCGGCCCGGCCCGGGGCGGCCTCTTCCGGCACGGCCTCCCCGCCATGGGCCCGGGGGGCGGGCTGGGACTGCCCTCAGCGGCTCCTCCTGCTGCGACACGGCTGGGGCAGCGGCGGCGGCTCTCTGCGAGGTGGGGATCGTCGTTTCCCGTGCTCAGGGTGGCCCCCGTGCCCCTGGCGAAAGTTCGTCCCCTCACACCAAGTGTGGCCCCTGACATCAAAAGCGATTCCTTCGCGCCGAGTGTGTCCCGTCAAAAGATCACCTCACCCAAAAAAAGAGTCCCCTCGCACCAAAATAGCGTTTACTCCCTCACACCGGAGCGTTTCTGCTTGTGTCAAGTGTTTTCCCTCACATCAAGAGAGTGTTTATTCCCTCACACCGAGTACATCCCCTCACACCAAATGAGCATCGCTTCACTCCAAAAAGCATCCCCGCTCATCAAAAGTGCATCCCCTCACATCAAAATAGTATTTATTCCCTCACACCAAAGTATTTCTCCTCACACCAAGTGCATCCCCTAACACCAAGAAAGTATTTATTCCCTCACGCCAAAAAATGCACAGAGGTGGGTGGCCCTGGCACAGCAGGGTCCGCTCTCCAAGTCACATTTGGAAAAGTCATGAAAAGTTAATATTATCTTTACATTTCTTGGCTGTCACAAAGGCAGGAGGCCAAAATAGTCCCACCTTGGATGGTGAAAGGGTCAACTCAACTTAAATGAGCTCAGTATTTACCTGACACTGCCTGAGGCAGAGAAATCTCAGTGAAACTGGATAAAACCTTCATCACTCCTTCTGTTTCAGCTGCCAGCAAGGAACACACAGAAAAAAAAAATCTGGAAGTGTCAATGAAAACACAGAGATAAAGCAAGAGTGCAAGAGTTCTAATTTTTATCGGTCCTTTTGGGTAGCCAGGAACAGAACACCACCCTCAGCTCCTGACCTTCATCTTGCTTAAAATAATTTTGAAAATCTGCATTTATCTTTTGGGGCTTTTTTTTTTTAAATCTTATTAGAATGAGTACTTTTGAATTTTCACAAGGAACCTGACATAACATTGAGAATGATTTACTGATATGAAGACAGGTCCAGATACTCAATCGGAGTCAACCAAGAAGTGTTTGCTCTGTTTTACCAACATTGTGTAAGAAGTTTCCATTGCATTTACAGTATAATGTGTTGAAAGTACTCCTGAGTTGAGTAACAGCAGGTTGAAATCTGGCAAATCATTTGCTCTGAGTGGCTGCATGATCACAAACAGATCATCAGGAGATGTACAAACAGCTTGTGATGTCAGGATGTTCAGCTGGGTTTAAATTCCATTTTACTTCCTCCCTGCAGAATCTTTGATTCTGTTGCGAGCAAAATGAATTTTTGGTTTGACTCCTCACGATTTTTAGGATGGCTAATTTACTGTTCTCATCAGAATGCTTCCTGTAGCTTAAAAAGATGGATAATCAATGAATCAATGAAATTGCAAAGACCTGCTGCCCATAAACATCATGATTCAGTCAGGCCTCATCACAGTTTAACAGCCTATTGATCATGGTTAGGAAACTCTTTAGCATAAATGTGTCTTGCTGAAGCTACTGATGGACAACAAGGCAGCTCCTGGTCATCAGGACAGCCCAGGTGGGCTTCAGGTGTTTTATATTCAGCATAAACTAGAGAATACCAGGGGTTATTCTCATCCACCAACAAATTACTCTCATCCCTCCACCATTCCCTCAGGGTGTGTCCTCTAAATGCAGCTGATGACCTTGGGCAGCTTAGGAATTACATCTACACCTTGTTCTGTAATTACAGAAAACCACAGAAAATTACAACCATCCCTTTTCTGTATGTTAAAGCTGATGAAATAAAAAGCCTCAAACTCCACTGCTTTACATGGTGCCATTTCATGGAGCTTTTTGGTGGTTTGGCCCTGAAAGGTTTTGAAAAAAAGGGTTTTTACAGAGTTTTTCACTGAGCTGAACAGAGCAAGTCACTTCTTGTGGGCTGAACAGCACAGCAAAAAGGAAGTTTATGGCACACTCTCAGAATTGATGAGGTACAAAACCAAAGACAAATAACTTAGACCTGCAACACTTCTGTTTCCTTCACAGAATCTCCATCCAGTTTTTTCATCCACATGCTACTTCTTCCTGAGCATGAAGTTCAGTAAAACTCTAGCATTTAATTTTTAAAAATCCTTCAAAGAAAACCCTTCAAAATAGGATCTCAGTGGCAGGGAGATGGTTTGGTTTGGAAACCGAAGACAAAGACAAAAACTACCTGTGCAAAAAGGAAGCCTAAGCGCTAAACCTTGTTCTTAGCACTTTAACAACATAGCCAAAATCTTCTTTTCCAGACTATTCCAGAAGCAGAGTTTTCCCTCGGCCTCTCTTGCATAAATCACCAGCTCAGGATGGTGATATATGCAAGACAGACACAGCTCTCATGCAGCAAGGGCTGGAGAGAGCAGCAGCAGCAGCCAGGATCACAATATCCCTGTTGTTTGCCCCAAATTGTTACATTTCTGGGCCAGCTGGGAGGTTCCAGCTGGGCTCTCTCTTGTTCCTGGACCCAGAGTGGTTTCCACAACCAGAAAGGGCAGAGCCTGAGGGATGAGCTCAAGTGATGCACAATGTGCAGGAATAGAAACCTCACCTTCAAGTTTTCAAATGACCAAAGTTAATTTAAAAAAAGGTGAGAATTAGAACTAAGTTTGCACCTTTTGCTCACTGAGGAAGGGCCTGGGCTGGTGTTTGTCACACACCCCTCTCTGATACTGTCAGAGCAGTTAAACTGAATTTTGTCACACAAAAAGCATGACCAAGATGTGACTCACCTGTGAAAAGCGATCTGCCACAAACAGACCTAATCTGTGCCTGATTTATTTGAGTTTTTTTAAAAACTCCCATCCGAGACCGTGATCCTCCATTTAATTTTATAACGTCTGGAGGCTTCTTAGATTTGCCCTGTGTTTTTTTTTTTCTCCACTTTAACCAAACATACAGAGCCATCAAAATAGTTCCAATCTTTGGGATAATTTTCTATATTTAATTGCAGCTTCTGAAGTTCCTAAAAAGTCCATTTAGGATTGGTGCAAACATCAAAAGCTTCAGGGTAGGAATCGAGATCCAGATGAAAATAAAGGTTTTAATCTTTGGAAAGATAAATACCTGTTGAGTCAAGAGCTTTGATTTCTTTACGGATGAGACAAACCAAGATAGAGAGTGTGGTGGGAAGAGCTGAGAAACCCCACCCAGGGGAAAGAAATAAGGTCCCGTTTGCCATAGCAACACATTCTGAATGAGAAAATAAAATACACATGTGCTGAAACTCAGTAAAGAACCATTTTATACTTTAAAGAACCACAGCTCTGCTTCAGCCACTGAATATTGCAGAGGAAATTCCAAGACAGGTTGATTTCCTTCTTGTCTGACTCAAGATTTCAGAGGATAACAGCGCTGGTTGGCTCGGGCCCATCAGTGACAAGGTGCTGAAAGCTCTGCTGAATTGATGTCAGATGGGGGCCGTGATTTAGGCCAGTTTATTGATAAACAGCCCAGAGCTTTTTATCAAACAGATGTCGCTGACAGGGTGCTCCCGGCTCGACAGGGGAGCAGCAGCAGATCGGGAAATGCTGAGTTTCCCTCTGCCTCCACAGTGTTTGGCTGAGATAGGAGCCTGGCTGAGGAGGCAGTGGCTGAGCCCAGATAAGGGGGAGGTAATTCCAGCTGGCGAGGTAAAGCAAACAGAGGCTTTATCTTCTCCCCGTATAAAAAAAACATTTGTTGAAATTATGCATGCAGGCTTAGGAACTCGGCATGGAGAAGGCTTGGAAGAGAACTCCTGGACAATTTGGGGAGGCACTGCAGTTGTATGTGCTGGCCTGGAGATGGCACACCTGGATTGTGTGGCTCTGCAGGACTTGTACAATTCTTTGGGGGAAAAAAAACCAAAAACCCAAAAAAAAAAACCAAAAAAAAACCCAAAAACAAAACAAAACAAAAAAAAAAACCAAACCCCCCCCCCCAAAAAAAAACCAAACAAAAAAAAAAAAAAAAAAAAAAAAAACAAAAACAAAACAAAAAAAAAAAAAACCACAAAAAAACCAAACCAAAACAAAAAAACCCACACAAACCAAAAAGAAAACCACCACCAAAACTGGAAGGATTCTGCTTTTCTTGTAACTACTTCTAAAAGGGCAAGAAAGGGAAAAAGCCACTCAGGCCTGCTCTGATAATAATTATTAAATTAGGCTTTAACATCTCCATGGAGAGCATTTCCAGCAATTATTCTAAAAAATGAATGTCTGAGACCTCCATGTGCCAGATACAAGATACCTCAGAACTTGGCACAGGCACTCCATGGTCCTCCACACCACTGGGAATTTTGACATCCATGCCACAATTCTCCCCCGTGTTTCTACAGTGAAGTGCAGGAAAAGCCCTTTGTCCTTGCAGGGGAATCCAAAAGCTCCAGAAATTTTCAGCCTTTCAGTTGTTTAAGCCTGGTGTAACTGTGGAGTAACCCCCAGGCTGCCTCACTCAGAGCTCCTGTCCACTCCCTGCCTGCCAAAAACAGCCATTCCAAAGACAGGGCTTTCCCAAATCAGCTTGTTTTGGCATTTCCTGCACAAATGGCACAGAGAAGAGAAGAGAAATGCTGAAGGAATAAACGGTATCTGTCTTAAATTGAAAAGAGGAATGTGAGGAAAAAATAGATACCGGTTGTGGCTCATTCAATCAGCAGTGGCCCTTGGATGGAACAAACTGGTCTGATCTCTTCTTGGAAGGGAATCCCCTCTTAGCCTGGGTAACCATGAAATGTCCAAGGAGGAACCTGGCTCAGTTCTTTGGGAGAAGTTACTATGCTGAATAAACTTACAGAGGGGAAAAAAATAAGAAACAAAAGGTTTTTCTAGCTATAAAAAAATTACTCTTTACTATTCTCCAGCTGACATTATCTGCACAGCAGCAAGTAGACATAATCTCTGGCTGGCCTCATCTTATCTGGAAGTAAGTTAATCAGTATTTTAAATAACTAAATCTTTAACATCCTTCAGGAGTATCTTGCACCTCAAAGTGATTTATTGGAGGTCTGCAGAGCATGTTTGGAGGGGTTTGTGGCTTGTTCTAGGCCTCATTTTCCAAATCAAACATTGCAGTGGCTATGAAATTCCGAGTCAGAATCAGTTTGTGCTAAATGTGTTTTGAATTACGCTCATGAACAGTTTTCATTGAAAGCAGCCAAGCCTCCCCAAGTAATGATTGCTTTTTGTCACCGGTTGGAGTCACAAAAAACCTGGTGCCACTGACAGCAGAAATAAAGAACAAGGTGGAACCCTGAAATTACACCAAATATTTTCATTTCTTTCATTCTATCCACTCTTCTTTCTTCAACCTTCCAGCCACATACCCAAATCCCCCTTTTTAATGCACCACTAAACAAGAACAACACTCAACCAACACCAGCTCTCTTCCCACCTCAGCATCTCCCATTTCCCACCGATTTGGATGAGATGAGGTGACTTACAGGCAGCTTTCCTGGCGTTTTTCTGGGAGCAGGCAGCCAGGCTGCAGGGCCGTGCTGGCACAGCCCGGAGAGGTTTCAGCTGCTGGAAGAGACGCCCCAGGGCTGTCACCTTCATCCCACTCATCGCTGCCACCGGGCACTCCAAACCCTCGCTGCTCCCTCAGGCTCCACAGCCTAACAACCCACCAACATCACAGAGAATAATAAAAAAAAATAATCATGTGGATATAGAGCTCCAGGGAGGTCACCAGGCTTCTTTACAAGTAATTTTGAGAGCACCTTTTGCTGGTTAAGAGGTGGGGCCAACCCAGGAGTTAATTTTCAACCTGCCCATGTGGTCTCTTCTTCATTGGCTCCCCTTTCTCTCCAGAGGCTGGCTGGTTGATGATTATTCCACATGTTCTTCCCAGAGGTTCCCCCCCCCACCATCTGGCTGTGACAACACTGAAGGGTTGCAGAGAGTATGCAAGGAGAGGGATCTTATCACTCCTTGGTGCATACACGCTGTGAATTTGAATGGTTGTACATTTGAATACTGATAGGCAAGAGGAGCAGCTGAAATGCCCGGAGCTGGGGCTCAAACTGAGAAATTCCCAAAATCCAGCAGCTATGCAAGGCTGGGAGCAGGAAAGGAAACATTTCAGCTCTGAGCATTGCAGCCTCCAGGTGAGGAGCTGCAGAACGAGGGATGCCAACAACAAATTCTGTTACAAAAACGTCCCCTAACTTTGTATGGACTAAAAATCGTAACACAAGGACCCATAACTACTCCTCTGCTCAACCCAGCTGAAATTTTTGTTTGGGAGAGGACAGAAGGAAATGTTTTCCAGACCCGTATTTCTCAGAGATGAAAGCAAGAATGTTACTCTCTTGCTGTTTCCAGGGGCACTCCCAGTAACTTTGTTACCTTATGTGAAACTCTTGTCTGGGAATCCCACACTTGAATTTTCTTTGGGAACGTTTGCTCTTCCTCGGACTGAAAAAAAATCCACGTCAATGGCACAAACACATCCAAGTCAGAGCTGCAGGTTTCCAGGCCAAGCACAGAAACAGAGGAAAGGAATTATTCCTATTAAAATTTCCCAATATTTCAGATTATTACCAGCCAAGTGGGAATGAAGATGGGGAACCATTGAAGATGAAATTATCCTTTTCAAGGACAGGGAGTCAAGGATAACCCAGCACAGCAGTGCCTGAACCAAAGGGTCCCCTGGCATTCCAAGCCCCTGTGAGTGACAAAGTGACAACCCAGGAGCACAGAAAGGAGCAAAAGGAGACAGCAACAAAGCCAAGCAGCAAAAAAAAAAGTCCCAAGTCTCCCCTAAAGACAGAAACAGAGACAAACCTGAAGCCAAGAGCCCCAGCCCCAGAGCTGAGGCTTAAATGGGCTCCTGGCCCATCCTGGTGGGTGGAGGCTGCAGATGAGGATTATTTGGGTCATTAAAACTTAATTAAAACAATTAAAACATTCTCAGGCTCACAAAAAATTAAAAGTATTTACACAACCCATGTGATTCTTTTTCTCCATTAAATACATAGCTGGGTATACTTTGAAAAACTCCAGAATCCATCAATGACAGAGCAAGAAGTGATAATGATGAGAGTATCTACATTCTGCCATGTTAAACCCTACTCTTTTCTTAATTCAGAAATTACCTATGAAATGTTTTTCAATGGTTTTGATTTACGTTCTGCTGGGGGGTTTTATTTATTTATTTTTAACAAACTGGTGGTTTGAATTTGGAACTTTTTGGTGATATTTTAATGAAGCATCTGCCTGTCTGCCATCTCTTATCTGACATCTCAAGGTGTCAGGGCAGGGCTCAGGCTCAGGGAATCCTCTTTGGTAGCCTAAAGTGGCCAGCTGAGCTGTGCTATTTATTATTCCAACCCCTCCTGTTTAACAGAGTTTTCCTTCCTGCTTGTCATTTCTTCCCTGAGCTGCCAGCACTGCCTCTACTGTCAGCTCAGAGTTCTGCCCAAAGAACTGAAACATCAACTGTTCTTCATAATTGGCTGATTTGGGTGAGGAGTGTGACTGTACACAGTGAAAGTGGGCTCGTTTTTCTTCACAGAAATGAAACAAGTGAAAATTTAGAATTTTCTTGCTGTCACCCATCTGACTTTGGCTGTCAGTGCCCCCAGACTGAGCAGAGGATCAAAAACTGGGTGGCTTGTTTTGTTTTTGTTTTTTATTTTCTTTTATTGGAGCACTGCCAGTAGTTACTTGTTTTTATATTATATTAATTATAACACGTAATTTTATGTTACATATTAATTGTGTTGCTTGCAGAGGGAAAATCACCTCCTCACTGCAATGTGCCTAAGGAATCTGATCCCCAGGCATCCTGCTTGGAAGGGTCTTCCTGCCCTAGTGTTGCCTCTGTTGTTAGTCAAACCCAGTAATTCAGCAAAAAACGTTATGTCTTTACTGCAATTAGATATAATGGAAGTGATTTAATAATGAACATTTTCCCTCGCCTACTTATTGTCTAATTGGCAGGACAATCAGTCAAGTTGTGGGAAGCTGCCTGGGAATTTTGCTGCTGAGGAGTGGAAACTAAAAATGTCACACAGTGCAGGTTCCCCACAGGAGCCAGGCCACCCCTGGGTGGCTTTGCCCCTCATTTCCCTGAGGCTTGGCTCACACTTCCCATGGCAGGTTTTACTTGAGGGAAGCTTTTTTTTTTTTTTTTTTATGTCCACACTTTGCTGGGACGCTTCACCCAGCTGAGCTCAGCAGTCTGGGAACCACCTCTGCTTTTCCATTCTCTGTCTTGCATCAGGGTCCCCAAACAGGACAGAACATTCCAGATTTGTCCCCATGAGTGCTGAGCAGGGGGAATTCCTGAGGTGTGCTGGAAAGCTCTGTCTGATACAGCCCGTGGAGCTTCATCCCTGCCAGGGTGCACTCCAGGATCTATTGGAGAACACCTGGAGTGGGAGAAAAGCTCTGTCCCCCCAGCTTTCCTGTAGGGAAAGGCAGGATTTCACCATCCCAAGGGTTGGAATTTGCCTCTGCTGCCCTGGATGAGGTTCCGGCTGACCTGGATTGCCCGGAGTGCCCCCAAGGGCAGCCCTGCCCTCCTGCCTCTGCCACGTGGAGCTGTGTGGAAACCTGCTCAGGGACATTCTGTCACCCTGCCCACAGCTGGACATCTCCACTCAGTTTATTTTACCTCTCCCACCTGAGTCATTTCAGTTATAAATAATTCTGGAGGTGTCGAAATGGATGAGGAGATGGTCAAATTCTGCTTAGACTCATAGAAATCTGTAGGTGGAACAAATCCCCTTCAGGCTTTGATAATTCCCCCCAAAACACTCAGATGATAATGGTACCTGCCCAAATAAATGTGGTTTTAGGCAAAGCTGACCAGAGCTGGGCAAACTGGGCAAATCTCAGCTGTGCAGGGGAGGTAAAAGGGCAGAGAAGCTGTGAGCAATCTTGGAAGATCCCAGCCAGGCAAAGAGTAAACACAGGGCTTGTGCCAGGGACACATTTCTCAGAAGGGAAGGGGCCTCCCATCATTTTATTTTTTTTCCATGATGTGTCTAAGGAGATGGAAGAGTCTGTAAATAAATAAGAGAACATCGAGATCGTGCCTGACTCTTCTCACCTCGTTCCTCAGACTGGCAGAAGTGACCCTACAGGACCATGGACTTTGACCAGACAGGTGGCAAAACCTGTCACAATGTTTTTCTCTCTGCTGAGGGGATTCAGGGCCTTTTCTTCCATCCCCGATCATGAAAATTAGGAATATTATCATTGAATAAAATAGAGTTTAATCAGCAGAAACCAGAATGAGATCAGAGGATTGATACAGAGGTAGCTGAAGTACTCCCAGGAGCAGAACCCACTTAAAGCTGCCCACTTTTCTGTTACAAATCACAGAACAGTTCTGAGGGGATTGAAAATGGATGTGGCACCTGACAATTAAATGCTGAGCTTCTCCTCATACGCTGCTAGAGCACATTTACAAATAATATCAATATTCTCTTGGTTAAAGAGGTATTTTATGTAACTTTTCCATAAGCATCACTGTCACAATATAGCACAGGCTGTGTTCATAATGCTGGCCTTGCTTCCCTCTCCAGTTACAAGAGATATTAATGAGAAAATGAATAAACCCAAATAGAAAGAAATTAATAAACAGGGGAGCTTCAAGTACTCTTTTTACTTGGATGTGATTGAGGTTTTTATCCCCAGGAAACAAAATAATTCTTCCAGCAAATACTCTGGAGTGGTTTCTGTGCCCTGCTCACATCTTCCCCATCCCTTTTTCTCTATGTCCTCATTCTCAGCGCTGAGGATAATTATGGATGTCTGTCAGTTGTTTAAACAAAAGCTTTGTTTGGCAACCTTTATTTTCCTGCTGCAGCTGCAAAACTGTGTGCACAGTGTGGTAATTTTTTACCTTTGATGCTATAGGAAGGGGTTCTTTTTCCCCAATGGAAAAAAAAAAAAAAAAAAAAAAAAGGAAACCAATGAATGAGATCCCAATCTCTCCTGATCCACACAAAACATGTGAAAGCAGCAACTTCCTTAGAAAACAATAGTAAATGAATGCTGGGACCAGGGTGAAATAAGCTGGATACTTCCTGGAAGCAAATTATTTCTCATCACATGGCAAAGAACAGGCATAAAATGCAGGAGACTGAAAAAAAAAAAAGCATGAAAATGTGAGGAAATAAAGCAACAAAGAAACCCCTTGTTTTATTTGGGACAACAGACTAACAGGGCAACAAGGGGGTATTTTCTCCTGTAAAATTAATAAAATTAAATTAAATGTTAGCAGCCTGAAGTTCTCAGTTGTTTTTATAGGAGGACAGGAAATTAAGAATGGATTTGATGTAGGCACTTGAGCAAATTATCATGGTTTAAATCAGAATAAACCTTCCTGCGTATCAAGTTCTTCTTGGCATTTGCTCATAGGCAGACTTATCCCAGAGTAAAGTCTGAAGGCCTCATTCACTAAATGGGGATTACACTGAATTTCATTCAGTTATTGCAGAAATAGTCACGGGAGCTCAGTTTTGGCAGCACCTGCAGCTCAGGAGATTGTGGAGCACAGGAAGCAATTACCCTTTGGTCAGTCACTCATTGGTACTGGGAATCAAAGACTAAAAGTCAAACCCAGGCCTTCAGATTTCACAGACAGATCCTTTTCCTCCTGCTGTTTCCCAGTGTTTTCAGTCAGAATTTATGCTGCATGCAGTGTTTGTCATTTCTGGCTGTGCAGCCTCAAGGAAATGCAGGATAAACCGTGATAAAGGAGTCTGTCTGTGATTTATTGGTGTCATCCATAATTTTAAAAAGAAATGCCTCTTGGTTTGGGAAAAAAAAAAATCCAAACTCATTGCTCTGGTAAAGAGGGAAAAATTCTTAGAAGGGGTGAGGTAATTGTGGATTCTCAGCTGCTGGGTCAGAGTGGACTGGCAGGAGGAGGTGCTGCAGCCTCCATTGGGGATAAATTGTTTTATTTGTTTATTCTGCTGCTATCTCTGATCAGTCACCGACATCACTTGGATCCCGCCAGTGATTCCTGCAGTTAATTTGTGATAAATTAGCTTTGGGTAAATACCATAATTGGTTTATGACAATGACAGCTTTTGTGTTTGTGTTGGGAAATGATTTATGCCTCTGCAGAGGAGAAACACCTCACACCTCCAGCAAACAGGAGTACACAATCTTTGGGATGGCAGTATTATGAAAACATGAGAAAACAGGCCAGTTTTTACACTGGGCTGCCTTAGGATGGCAAAAGCTTTTACCAGCAGCTCCCCACAGCAGCTGGAACAGGGATATATTTGTATCCTTGTTTTTCCAGATGGGACCTGCAATTGCTTGAGTCCAGCAGAAACTCTTTAGCAAAGCTGTTGCAGGGCAAAGCCGTGCAGCAAAGCATGAAATAACCCGGTGTGAAAAGTCAGATTCTAAGTAGTTTAACCTTTGAACTGCCTAGTCTGCTTGTGAAGGGGGAGAACACAGTAAATAAATCAACAGGCTCGGCTGAGCGCTTCCAAACCTGCACGAGGGAGCAATTTCCAAACACACCAGGCCTGCAGGTGCCTGGGGATCCACTTACAGCTGAACCAGAGCGGATTCAGCTGCGTGACACGGCACTGCAGAACCCCCTTAAGCACCTTCTTTAGGAATTTTTATTTCTCTTATTTAAGGAATATTTTAATGCCGAGCTCTGAAGGTCGCTGCTGGCTATGGTGAAGCTGAAAACTGTGGTTGGTCTTTACTGGGCAACACTGTGCTATGTAAAGACATAAAATCATCTACTCTTTGTCGTCTTTCAGAGCTATTTGCATACACTTCCTCCGTGCTTCTTTTTTGGGGGCTTTTGGCGTATTTTTACCATCCCCAGAAGGCTCACGGCGCCTTCCCACCTTCGCCCAGCCCTCCTGTTCTCACAGCACACGCAGGAGCACAAGTGACACAGGAGAGAGGCTGAGGAGCTAATTTAGCAAATTCCCACTCGCTGCCTGCTGCTCAGCTCTGCTCCGGGCACGGTGACATTTCTCTCCCTAACACGACAGGGACATCCAGCTCATCCCAGCTCAGCGCCCAGGAGCTGTCGGAGGGGGAGGAATCTGATGGAAGGAGCAGAGAAAGGAGTAGAAGGATGGGAAAAGCGTGGATGGTTTTGGAGGTGCAGATTTATGTTTAATCTGCTGGCTGATGGCTCTGCTGGTCAAGTGCTGTGGACATTGAGGGGCTGGAGCGTGTCCTGGGAGGAGAACGGAGCTGGGAAGGGGCTGGAGAATCCCAAGGGGGCTGGGAAAGGGGCTCAGCTGGAGAAAAGGAGGCTCAGGAGGGACCTCCTGGCTCTGCACAGCTCCTGCCAGGAGGGGACAGCTGGGGGGGCTCTGCTCCCAGGGCACAGGGACAGGAGGAGAGGGAACGGCCTCAGGCTGGGCCAGGGCAGGCTCAGGGTGGGCAGCAGCAGGAATTTCCCCATGGAAAGGGTGCTCAGGAATTGGAACTGCCCAGGGGAGGCTCAGGGTGGGCAGCAGCAGGATCAGGTGGTGTTAAATGAAAACCCAAAATTCAGAGGCAAGATGGGGGGTCAGGCTCTGCTCCCAGGGAACAGGGACCGGAGGAGAGGGAACAGCCTCAGGGTGGGCAGCAGCAGGAATTTCCCCATGGAAAGGGTGCTCAGGCCTTGGAACTGCCCAGGGAGAGTTGGAGTGCCCATCCCTGGAGGTGTCCCAGGAATTCCTGGAGGTGGCACTCAGTGCTCTGGGTGGGGACAGGGTGGGCATTGACCACAGGTGGGACTCGATGATCCCGGCGGTCTCTCCCACCCTCAAGCCTCCCGGGAATCCTGTGATTCCCCTGACTACACTTCCCGGCACGCCCCGCGCCACCCGCGCGTACTACAGGTCCCGGCGTGCTCCTGCGGGGGCGCACGCGCTGCCCTCTGGGACTCGTAGTCCCATCCCCGCTGCGGCGCCTCGGCGGGTGAAGGGCGGGGGCATCGCGCGCGCGGGCGCGGCGCGTGCGCGGCGCGGGGCTCCCCGGCCGGATCTCTCGCGAGGAAGGACGCCATTATCGCAGCCGCCGCACAAAACACCACGAGAACTCGGCGCCCGCCTCACACGGTAACGCGGCGCCCCGCGGGCGGGAGCCTCCGCTACGCGGCCACCCCCGGCCGCCCGCACGGCCCCGCACGGGGACAACCGAGCACACACCGCGCACCCGCCGCGCTCCCGCCGGGCTCCCCCGGGCCGCGAGCCGGCGGGGAGGGAGCGGCCGAGACGGGGGGGGCCGCGCGCCCCTCTCCGCCTCCCCTCATCGCTCTCATGGGGGTCGCCCGTGATTCAGTGTCGGGGAGAAAGTCTTCCCTGTGAGGGTGCTGAGGCCCTGGCGCAGGGTGCCCAGAGAAGCTGTGGCTACCCCTGGATCCCTGGAAGTGTCCAAGGCCAGGCTGGATGGGGCTTGGAGCAGCCTGGGATAGTGGAAGGTGTCCCTGCCCATGGCAGGGATGAGCTTTGAGGTCCCTTCCACCCAAAGGTTTGGTTGTTCCTCCCCCTTTGCCGGGTTCCCCGGTGCTGGGCTCGGTGTCCCGCTGTTCCTTTTCCCGGGATGTGTTTGGAGCCGGGCGCTGCCGGCTCGGGCTGCGATGGGAGCGCTGCTCCATCCATCCCCTGCCCTGCTGCAGCAGGGCCCGGACGGGGAACAGCCCCGTGTGGGGTCATTCAGTGCCTGACAGGGTTTTTCACATCCCTATCAGGATCGGTGTTTCCTATCCTCCTTATACCAGCCAGCTGTTTGGCACAGAGTGGTTTCGATGGGATACTGAGAAGGAATTCTTCCCTGGGCAGGTGCTGAGGCTCTGGCACAGCTTTCCCAGGAGCTGCCCCTGCATCCCTGGCAGTGCCCAAGGCCGGGTTGGACAGGGCTTGGAGCAGCCTGGGATGGTGGAAGGTGTCGCTGCCCATGGCAGGGTGTGGAACGAGATGAGCTTTAAAGTCCCTTTCCCTCCAAACTGTTCCAGGATTCTCTCAACACACTCGGTATCCCTGTGCCTTTATTTGCGGCTCAAGTGTTGCCTCCTTCCCGTCTCCCCCCCACCTCCCCTTTTTTTTTTTTTTTGGTTTTATTTTTAAATCCATCCACAGTGGCAAGTTGTGTACTTCACCAAATATAGTCATTTTATCCTGCTATGGCACGGATAGTTTATGGATCAGTTTATTTTTGGAGCTCTCCAGGGAAGACTTTTTGAAGTAAACAAGGGTTATTAACAACTGAGAGATTGCTTTGGTGAAAGCAGCTTTAAACTGGTATTTTGGAGTGGGTTTTGGGACTTTCTTGCCTTCTGTGTGAGGTTACCTGAGGTGTGGTGCCCTGTCGATACCAAGATTTCAAGAGGCAAACCTGACATTTGTAGAACTTGAAATATTTCAACCAAGATTTTTAAATATCAAACAAAAAAAGGTTTGAATTTCATAGCAGTGACTCTTGATACAGAGGGTTTTCTCTGTTAGGAAGTGTTTTTATATGTAATTATATATTTTTTTAAGTAGTTGTTTATAGAAATGCACCAGAATAACAAGACTTTCATCCTGAAACCCTGAGCACCTTTTCCCATCATTAAATGCAAGTAGTTCCATTTTCAGTAATAGATGTTAGGAAGGAAGATTAATTAATATATTGAGAGAATAAAAAGATGGAGGTTGGGTTTGGGAAACATTCCCTCTTCTCCAGAGGACAGAAACATTTTGTAACTTTGTTTTTTTTTTTTCAGTTTATCCTCTCTTCTACAGCTGGGTTTTCTGTCTGAATCACCCAGCCATGTGAAAGTTGTGTGGTTCCAGAACAGGTGTTAATTAAGGTTCTGTTGAAGGACTAATTGATTAATAACATCCAGAGTAATTGAATAAAACCATTAAGGGTGTGGTGCTAATTAGCAATGCTCACAGCTGCTCCAATGAATAAGTTTGGAAAAGGCTCCTTTCCTGCCTGTGCTGGTTTTAGCATCCATTTTTCTGGAATTTGGGTGATCAGGTGAAGGAAAAATGAACTTTTATCACAGCTCAGAGCTGCTGATTCTGGATTTACCTTGGCTTGGGAAGGAGTTGTGGTGTCCCATGGGATTCACACTCAGAGAATTCCAGGGAGAGGCTCCTGTTTGCAGGGAATTGAGTTTGGCTCTGGCTTTTTTCTTGAGTTTCCCCCATAACTTGTGAAGCTTTGTAGGTGCAGGAACAACACAGAGCCTTCTTGAGTCAGAATTCCAGGGTTTTCCTTTCTTGAGTCAGAATTCCAGGGTTTTCCTTTCTTGAGTCGGAATTCCAGGGTTTTCCTTTCTTGAGTCAGAATTCCAGGGTTTTCCTTTCTTGAGTCAGAATTCCAGGGTTTTCATCTCTTTCCTTGAAGGGACCCTGGAACTGGAATTGCTGGGATTGAGCCACTTGTAGGAGACCGAGCAAAGCCAGTGGTTGGAATTAGAACCACGAAATGTCTTTGGATGCAGAACTCTGCCAATAAAATTTTGGTCACAGGTTTGGTTTCCTTTAGTTTGAAACTTGATACTTAGTTATTGACAATTGAAATAATCTTTATTTTCTGTTTTATCCATACTCATTGAAAGGCTAATCCTCATCTCTCTTTTTTTTTTTTTTTCCCCAAGTAAAATAAAAGGAATAAAATACCTTCACAGTCACATAAACCACTCGTTTCCTTGCAGGTTTAGGTCTTTAAAGGTGCTGGAAAATAGTGAATTTTGCAACCAGTTAGACTGAAAAATATACTAAAGGTTTAACTTCATCACACCCTTGGTACGTGGGACTTGAAATAAAGTAATTTGTGGTGTTGTCTGTTGAGCAGAATCATTTTATGTTGCTTCCTGTTTGTAACCACTGACTTAGAGCACGTAAAGGGAAAAATATATTCAGTTCAAACCTCTGAAAAAATCTGAGTTTTATCGTGGAGAAGGGAGGGAGTTGATGGCATCTGGGGAGTTCCCCTTTCCATCCCTGCTCCTCAGGACCAACCTGATCCTCTCTAACACCCTCTGAATTTAAGGCTGGGGGAAATTAATGCTGAATTGAGTTGGGATTTTTGTTTTAATTGCAGGGAGAGGAGCTGCCAAGCCAGGATCAGGTGGTGTTAAATGAAAAATTCAGAGATGGGGGGGTTGGGCTCTGCTCCCAGGGAACAGGGACAGGAGGAGAGGGAATGGCCTCAGGTTGGACATCAGCAGGAATTTCCCTATGGGAAGGATGCTCAGGCCTTGGAACTGCCCAGGGAGGTTTGGATTGCCCATCCCTGGAGGTGTCCCAGGAATTCCTGGAGGTGGCACTGAGTGCTCTGGGCTGGGCACAAGGTGGGCATTGGGCACAGGGTGAACTCCACGATCCCAGAGCTCTTTTCCACCCTAAATAATCCTATGAAAATAATTCAGATTTTGAAGAACTGCTCACTTCACGTTTCCCTACTGAAATGATGCTCTTCAGTTTATTTTCATTCATATTTTTGGCAAGAATTTAAAAAACCCTGGTGTCTCTCTGTTATGAAGCAGTGCTAAGGTCTGGTTTGGCAGCTGCAGTGGTTTCTTTTCCTTGATGCCTGCAGCAGGAAAATCCATTAGAAGACTTTGGAGTGAGCAGGTTGTATTTGATGTTGGCTTTCCTGCATTTTTGTAGTAGCAGCAGCCTGTGCCAAGACTGGAGGCTGTCCTTGTCTCCTCTGGAATTGCTGGATCAGAAACTTTTTCCAGTGTACTGAGGACTAGCAGTGCACATATTAGGGAAAAAAAACGAGAAAAAAACCCTATAAATTATTATTCTTTTTTGTTGCTAAAGGTAAGCTGCCAGGCCAAGAGGGAATGAAGGAGGGCAGGAATAATTGGGATATTAGGAAAAAATTCCTCCCTGTGAGGTGGAGAGCTGTGGCACAGATTCCCAGAGAAGCTGTGGCTGCTCCATCCCTGGCAGTGTCCAAGGCCAGGCTGGACATTGGAGCTTGGAGCAGCCTGGGATAGTGGAAGGTGGATGAAACTAAATCCTGGAAGTTCTTTGAATTTCCTGGAGTCATGAAATACCCTGAGCTGGAAAGGGAGCCACAGGGATCATCCAGTGCAGGACATTGCCCAAATCCCACCCTGGGCATCCCTGGCAGTGATGTCCGAGCCCTCCTGGAGCTTTGGCAGCTTCCCTGGGGAGCCTGGGCAGTGCCCAGCACCCTCTGGGGAAAGAACCTTGCCCTGATCTCCAAGCCAAACCTCCCCTGGAAGTCCTGGCAGGATTTTTGGAGCTGTTCCCAATCAAAATCCTCCATCTAGTGGCTGAAAACAAGAAAACAACGGGACAGAACTTAAACTCTGTGCTCTCACATTCGCTGCTTTTCAGCAAACCCTACAAATTGTGCCTGGTGTGAATGATCCCCATCCGGAGTAATCCCAGCAGGCCACAGAATTCCAGCCTCTGCCTTAAGGCCTGGAGTCTGCAACCACTTTGGATGTTTCCCCGGGGGGTGTGGGCTGCTGGAGTTCAAGGGGATTAGATGGCTGTAAATTGAATTTCAGGCCTCTGTGTGTGTGTGTGTGCAAGCACCTGACAGCCGAGCTGCCACGCGTGTGAACATTTCCTGCCCGGCTCCCTGGGGAATCATTCCATGCTGGCACAAGGCAGCAGGGTTTCTACAAAATCCACAGGGAATTTGGGCTGCAATTCCTGGTCTGTGTGACCACCCACTGCCATCCCTTGTGCCAGAGCGTGTTCAGGCATTCCTGGGTTATTTCCTTGGGTGTTGTGTTAGGATTGGTGCCAGGGTTAGAAGAGTTGGGAAAAGACATCCAAGCAAAATAGTGCCTTGTACTAGGGGGAGTGAAAAAGAAACACCCTAAAAAGCCAATATTTCTGAAAGCAAAACAACAAACCAACAATAATAATGGGAGCTTTAGTGGTAATATTTGGGAATTTCTGCCTCCCTGGGAGGTTTTCTGCTCCAGAAAGTTTCCAGCTCCTTTATTCCTCAAGCAACTGTTTCCTTTTTTTTTGGTTGCTGTCTGAATTGTACCACTTGCACTGGAGTCCATCACCATAATATCTCTGTGAGTGATATTTATTTGATATATCCATCTGCAGAATGTTGTGGCTGGTGTCCTGGTTTTCCCAGATAGAGAATATTTCTGTCATTTTTTTGGAAAATAGAAATTTTTCCTGATCTTTGGCCGAATCAAAGCTGCTTGTCTACTACTACATTCATTTTTAAGCTGTTAAGCTGTAATGTTTGTATGGTTTTAATATGAAATTTAATCGAAACACAATTTTTTTTCCTTGCCTTTTAAGGTGGATTGAGGATAAGGGTGACAGCCAAACAGATGCTAAGAAAAATTATTCTCCTTTGTAGTTTTGGGTAGTAAGAAGGAAGTGTAAATCTGCTCTCCTCCTCCTAAAATGAGTTTTAATTCACATTGTGATGGGCTGCAGAGAGCTGGGGCTCAGAGGAGGCTCTTGGATTTATTGAGCCCTGCATTCTTTTAAATTGTTGCTTTTTATTCTGTTACACTTGCACTGGTGTGGCTCTGTTTGGGAATTAGTGCAGGAAGGCTCCCTTCCAGCTGCCAACCCAAGTGATTTTACCATGGAGGAGAAGCCAGGCTCTGGGCTAGAAAATTGGTGCAAGACACAGAGAGAGACTGCAAAGAGAATTGTTCTGTCCTGAGCTTTGTAACTGCTGGGAACAGCTTCGTGTCTGGAATTATCCCAGAGGTGTCACAGCTGTGCCAGGGGCTTGGAGCCTCCAGAGGGGGATTCTTCTCCCTGAAGGTCTTCACTGGGACAATCCTGTCCTGTTCTTTGCTGGGATTCCATAGTTTTGCTTCCCAGGTGGGGTGAAGTGTGGGTAATTCCTTGTCCAGAGACAGCTCAGTGCCCCTCTGGGCTGTTTCCCTGCAGGGATGAGACCTCAGGGATTTAAATAAAAACTGAATTAACGTGTATTTTGTCCTCTGCATCTTCCCTGGAGAGGGTGGATGGTGTTTATCCCATAATCTCTGTGCAGCTTGAGGTCATTTCTGTCCTCCTGGAGATCAGCACTGGCCTGGGCTTTGTGTTCACCTGCTTTGGAAAACCTTGAGAAGTGTCACTAAATCAGAGTTTCTGCAGGGTCAGGACCTTTGGCTCCAAAAAAAAAATGGGCTGCTGGGCTCAACTAATTAACTAAATTCATTCAAGTTAATGGTTTTACATGGACAGGGGCAGGGAGAGATGGGATATTGGGAAGGAATGAGGGTGGGGAGGGATGGGATGGAATTCCCAGAGGAGCTGTGGGTATCCCTGGATCTCTGGAAGTGTCCCAGGCCAGGCTGGATGGAGCTTGGAGCAGCCTGGGACAGTGGGAGGTGTCCCTGGGGTGGAATGGGATGATCCTCAAGGTCCCTTCCCACCCAAACAATCCCATGATTCCTAATGTGGTTGCATAAAGATTTTTGGAACAGAAATTCCGTATTTGAGAATTGCCTTTAATCGATTTAAAGGGAAAATGGAACGAAGAAAAGGAAGAACATTTGAAGCTCTTGGGTTGGGCAGAGGGAAATGACATTTTCCAGCTTTTCCCACACAGCCAGCAGGGAATTTTTGCCACGGTTGGAATCTGAGGGAAGTTTTTTCATTTATCGATAGCACTGGGAAATGTCCAAGAGAGCTCAGCTGCTCCAGCCAGAGCAGTGCAATTCCACACTCTCCAAGCACAGCTTTGGAATATGTTTTGGTTTTTTTAAAAGATAATATTTACCCTTGCTAATTAATATGAGAGAGAAGATTTGTGTTTTGTGTGTGTTCTCCTGTGTTAACAAGGCATTGGATGGGTTTGATTATCCACCTTGGAATGCTGCCCCGTGACTTGGGAAAGCCATCAGATATTTCAGTAAATAGATTTGTTTACAAGGGACTGCTCAGAAGAATTATGTGGAATTAATGTTTTAAAATAGATTAATTAAATTACATTAAACTTGTGTGTGGAAAAGCTAATCTGGAATTCAGGTGAATTTAATTTAGTTGCTTACAAATATTAATTTACTTAATTAAACAAAGGCTGATTGAATTCTGTGTTAAGTGTATCAATTCTGAGTAAGAGTATTGGCAGAGATATTTAATGTAATTTATCTAATCAGCTTTAAATTTATATCTTTAGTTGTTTGTCTGTGATGAGTTTTTTTGAGTATTCCAGTACTGGAGCCACTTCCAGGCAAGTGCTTATAGGGATGCTCAAGGATTTTTCCCCTGTTTTTTGAGGGAAAATGAGGTAATTTTTAGTTGTAGTTTCATTTATCCAGCAGCAGCAAGTGTCTGGTGGGATTGTTGGATCAGAGAACGAAGTGGGATCTGGCCTGGGGAAGGAAGGGATGGTGGAAGAGCTGCTCTGGTCATGGGCTGCAAGAGCTCTGAGGGGTTAGAAACGTTTGGGGAAACTGGAATTTCACAGGATTGATTGTTGAGGGTGGAAAAGAGCTCTGGGATCACCAATGGGCCCAATGCCCACCCTGTCCCCACCCAGAGCACTGAGAATTCCTGGGACACCTCCAGGGATGGGCACTCCAACCCTCCCTGGGCACTTCCAAGGCCTGAGCACCCTTTCCATGGGGAAATTCCTGCTGCTGCCCACCCTGAGTCTCCCCTGGCCCAGCCTGAGGCTGTTCCCTCTCCTCCTGTCCCTGTTCCTGGCAGCAGAGCCCCCCTGGCTGTCCCCTCCTGGCAGGGAGCTGTGCAGAGCCAGGAGGTCCCTCCTGAGCCTCCTTTTCTCCAGCTGAGCCCCTTCCCCAGCTCCCTCAGGATTCTCCAGCCCCTTCCCAGCTCCATTCCCTCCCCTGGACACTCTCCAGCCTCTCAATGTGTCTTGGATGGGCCCAAACCTGACTCAGAACTCCAGGTGTGGCCTCAGGTGCCCAGCACAGGGGACAATCCCTGCCCTGGGGCAGTGGCCATGCCAGGGCTGGTGCCAGCCAGGTGCCAGTGGCCTTTTGCTCACCTGGGCACACCTTGGGCTCCTGTTCAGCCACTGTCCCCAGCATCCCCAGTCCTTTCCAGCCCAGAGCTCCAGGGTTTGTTGTGTCCCTGTGGAACCTCACAGATCCAGCCTGTCCCCTTTGGAGGCACCCAGGGAACTGGGAGTGGAGAGGGGAGGAAATCCCTCCAGGACACACCACACATAACCTGTTCCTCACTTGAAGAGTTGGAGGAGCCCCTGGAATTCTCTGGGAGAATCCATAAGTGCAGCATGGATCCACCAAAAGCACTGGGCTGGAACTGGTGTGAGCCTGGCTGGCCAGGGCTCCTTTAAAGGAATATTTTCCATTGCCTGGTGGAACCTTCCTCCCCATCCCCTCCCCCAGACAGGGGCAAGGTGACCATAAAATATTCCTGTGTCCATCCAACTTCCATGTGCTGCTTGGGGGAGGAGAAGTGGGCACGTTCCTTGGCCCTGCTGTGGTTTATCCCCAGCTTCCTGGCTTTCTGTTAATATTTCTTTTTTATAACTTCAAATTTGTTCCTGGGAATAGTTCAGCACTTGGTGGCTCGATGCCAATGTACATACACTTAATTTAGATTTAATGGGGACTACAGTTTCAGACAGGAGGTGGGAATTAGCGGGGGGAAAGGGGGAATATAGAGCAAATTTCAAGAAAAAGAGTGTTTTACGTGAGGAAATGCTGGTAAATACTTCACTGAGTAAAGTACGTGGAAACTATAATGGCAAAGTTACTCTGAATTTGTTGGCTGAAGCTTTTTGAAGCTGATAAACTCCTCTAACTCTCATCCTGTTAAATTTTATCAGTCTTTTCCCCTTGGTTCTGAAAGCAAGGTCAGCCCAACTGGTAACATTTACTGTTAGAAATGGAAATGGTGAATTTGGAAGAGGGACACTTCATTCAGGGTGTGATAACTGCAGTGCCTGCAGCTTTCTTGGACATTGCTTTCCTAATCCCTGGGGTTGATAACAAATTTATTTGTTTTCCCCTTTCTATTTTGATCCAGGATGGCAGCAGAAGGGAATTCTGTCCTGGCTTTGAAAAAGCAGAATTGTGGCTGATTTCTTCTGAGTTGTGTCTGACTTAGTGAAATTGGGATAAAATGAATTTGAATGGAAATAAATACTGATGTTATGGACCCAGGTGTGTTTTGTAGCTGCTCTGCCAGTTGTAGGTTGGTGGTTGTGCTCTTGTTTCAAGGCTCTGGGACACAATATTCCTGAGGTGAAGGTGAACACTTCCAGCCTATGGCCTGTGAGAGGTGGACAATGGGTGTTGGAAACAGGAAATCATTTGAAGAAAGATTGAATTTAGTGATTTTTTTAAAAATTAATTTTGAGAGCACATAGTGGGATCTTTAGGTTGTCTGTTGAGGGCCAGGAAGTTGGATGATCCACGTGGATCCCTTCAAATTCAGGATTTTTTCTGTTAAATATGTGAAGTATTAAAGTGGATTTATACAAAATTACTGCAATTCCTTCAGAGGAGAAATCTGTAGCTGTGAGTGTCTCAGCGCAACACGTGCAGCATCAGCGAGTCCTGTAAATAACCAAGCGAATTACCATGAATCCTGTAAATAATAAACTTTTTAACAGTTGGGTTTTGTTCTGATTTGGCTTTTTTTTTTAGTGCTTGGAGTGGTGGCTTTGTCGCCTCCGGGCTGTCCCCGTTCCAGGCCGTGTGTGACACGATGGAACAGCGAGAGCAGCCCAGCTGCTTTGTTCTGCTCAGCCTGGCCGGGCACCAGGACTTCTCAGAAATGGCAAATTTCCTTTGCCAAAATGGCATCCACGACCACGGAAGGGCTGCCAGGTTTTTTGGGCTTCCTGCCACCCTCTGTGCTGGCCCAAAAGCCTTTCACCATGAGCAGAATTTCAAGTGACTCAGTGCTGGCAGTGCTGGTATTTTGATTAAACAGTTTGGAGATGTGGGGAGGCCTCCTCAGAACTCTTCTCTAGGTTGTGTTGCTCTCCTGAAAATTCATCCTCTCCATGTCTGGCTTAATGGATTTTTTGGGCTCAAGTAGAAGAGGAAAATCCTTGTGAGTGGTTGGATTTGATTCCATGTCAGTGTTAAGTTGGATTTGATTCCGTGTCAGTGTTAATGGATGAATTATCATCTCCATCGGTTAATCTCCATTTATCTCGCCAGTGTTTTTTACTCCAGGTTAAAAAAGGAAAAAAAGAATAAAAATCCACTGATCTCTTGGTATTCCTTGTCCAGCCCTTTGTAAGCTTCTGGGAGAAAGCACAGCTAGGAGAGATTGCAGTGATTTTATTTCAGTTTTCCAAGCTGAAGGTTTCTCTTAAAACACTGATAAATAACCTGGAGTGAGAATTCCAGGGGAGCAAGGCTGAGAAATACTTTGACTTTAAGGTCAGGACCATACCCTGAAAATGTTTTCATCGGAGCTGAGCTGTAGAGAAACCAGGCAAATTCATCCTGAAGAAAAAAAAACCAAGTTTTGCTTTGGTTGTAATAAGATGTGAGGAAACTCCTTACTCTCACTGAGTTTTGGAAGATTTTAGAGGCCTGTTAATATTCAGAATTTGCAGTTCTTGCAGATCTGCTGTGGCTTGGAGCTTCATGAGCTTTGTGAGCCTGAACCTGAAGGTTCTCCTTATCCCATGGGAATGTGCAAGGGAAAGCAAGGAAAGCCTGAGCTTCTGTCTCAGCCCTGGGGCAGGAAGATTCCCCCCTGGAAAATCTGGATAATCCCTTTGTAGGTTGGCTGTTTCTCTTAGAACTGAAACCTTTTTATGGGAGGGGAATGAAAAATCAGAGGTGTTGATGCTGTATGAAATATTAAATAATGAAATACTTAATATTAATATAATATTAAATACAAATATTAACCCTCTCCTTGCTGCTGTTTTGCAGGGGTGCATGCCTGGGCCAGCTCCTGCCCTGGGGAGCTGCAGTGGTGCCTGAGGGGGTTTTGCTGCTGGTTCTGAATGATGTCAGAGCAGGATTTGGCAGATGTGGTTCAGATCGCTGTCGAGGACCTGACTCCAGATAATCCAGGTAGGAGGAGATTTACAGCAGTGCCCAGGAACTGGAAATCACTGCTGAGCCTTTCTTTAAAATACAAACCAGCTTTTTATTCCAAAAGGTGCTTTTGAAGCCCACATCCCATGATTTCCATAGCTTCACTTGTGTATCTCCAACCCCTTTAGATCAGATTATTTTATTTATTTATTTATATATTTATATATTATTTATTTATTTATTGATTATTATTATTTCACTTTTCTCTTTCAAGGCTTTGTTGCCTGTTTGTTTTTTGTGCAGGGGAAGATCTCATTGTATTGTACCCCAAAAACAATGAGATATTCCTGCAGTCTTGTTTTTCTCCGTGGCTGAGGCTTTTTCCATCCATTAGGAATTGTTTTATGTGTAAGATAGTTTTATCTCATCCATTATTAAAATTCTTTGGACAGTAAAATTGAAAACCACTTCTGAGAGCAAATATTTGGATATCACTTGCTCAGAAATTGACTTCCTAAGTGAAAATATATTGAGATGTTGCCATTGCAAGTTAGTGACTGAAAGGACAGTAATGGAAATGAGAGACACAGGCCAAAAATCTGCTTTTCTGATACAAAATGGAAAAGTCACCTCAGAAATGGTCCCAGAGAGTTGGAGAAGAAGCTGGGACCTGCCAGTCCTTCAAAATCTTTGCTCAGCTTGGTAGAGGAACTCAAACCTGGTCCCATCACCACTGTCAGATATTTGAGAGAAACACATTAAATATCTGAATTAAACTTTCTTGCTTTTGTTATCTCCACTAACTGTATCTTTAATTTGAGCTTTGTCCTCTTGGGTTCTAAACTCTGGCAATGCTTTTTTTTTTTTTTTTTTTTCCTTTGCAGTTGTGTTGGAGAACCATGAGGTGGCAGATGATGATGTGGAACCTGCCCTGAAACGTCAGAGGATAGAAATCAACTGCCAGGATCCCTCTATTAAGGTTATTTAATGCCCTTTCCTGGTTTTATTTCTGATGCCAGTTAAGTTTAGGGAAAATTATTACAAAAATGTAAAATAAACTGATTATACCTAGTACTGGAATTATTCCTGTAGATACTTGTGCATTTTTAGGCATAAATTTAACAATCTGGGTAATTGTCTAATTTCCCAGTGTAAAATTAGCAGCAAAAATTTCAGATGCAATATAAAATATCAGCAGAATTAATTCCACTGACCCCAAAACATCAGTATTGGGACATTTTTTGATAAAGTAAATGCAGTTGGCCAAAAAGATGAACTTGAGGATGTATTTTTGTTACAATTTGTAGACATTTTCAGCGTGTTTGAAGTTCTTGTTTGAAGCCAGCAGCATTCTCCTCACAGATAATTCATATTTCATTCTGGCTCAGGAGCTCAGAAGTCGCCCTGCTGTTCTCACTGCTGTCATTTAGGGTTGGTTTTTTGCCCTGGAGTGTGAGCACCTGATGAACATTTTAGTGCCACAGCCACTGTCCTGTGTAACTCTGTATTTTTGGGGTGATCCCAGGAGCTGGAGCTCTGTGAAGGAGAGGTTTGGGGTGCTCAGTGATTGCAGGGCCACAAGATGGCACAGCTGCTGTTTGCAAAGCACACAGAGTGCAGCTCTTCCCTCTAATGGCCTGTTTTCCCAGGAGAACCCAAGTGGAATATGTTTTCTTTTCAGAAAGATTGCTTAGCAAAACAGATTTTATTTATTTGCTTTTCTTGATTTGCTGTTCAGCAGGAAGCTGAAGTGAGTGGCATTAATTGTCTCGGAGATTTTTTGTGTTGATACAATTTCCACTGCAATTTATCCCTTTGGGCAGGAAAAAAAAAACAAAAAACCTTACTAACTTTATCCAGGAGGATGCATCCAGAGATTTATAATCCTTTTGTTTTCACATGTGGACTGGAAGGCTTTGGCAAGTCATTAGAAAATGATTTTGCAGCGGATGAAATCATCCTGACAAAAGCGCTTAGGTGAAAATGGCTTTGGCCGGGCTGCTTTTGGCTGCCAAATGAAAGATCTGGAAGGATCTGAGCCTGCTGAAACGCTCCTGGATGTCATCAGGGGTAGATTTTGTCACCAGCCAGGCTGTGAGTTCCTTTAGGATCAGCTCCCAGTCACGTTTCTCCGGAGCTTCCTTAGGAGCGGGGATGAACTGCGAGCGTTTAACGCGGGTTCTTCTCCTCCCTCCCCAGTCGTTCCTGTATTCCATCAACCAGACCATATGCCTGAGGCTGGACAGCATCGAGGCCAAGCTGCTGGCACTGGAGGCCACCTGCAAATCCCTGGAGGAGAAGCTGGACCTGGTGATGAACAAACAGCACAGCCCCATCCAGGTGCCCATGGTGGCCGGGTCCCCACTGGGCGCCACGCAGACCTGCAATAAAGTCCGATGGTAAGGCCACAGCACTCCCCAGTGCCCTAAAAACACCCCCAAAATCCAGGGCTGGGGCATTTCCTTCTCTCTGCACAGCTGGCAAGAGGCTGGTGGTGGAGGTAGAATTCATTTGTCTTCTTGAAGGTCATTTTCGTAGCAGTTTTGTGATGTGTTACTCAGAAGCAGACGCTGCTCCAGGGACAGTTTGCAGCTCTTCCCACATTTCATCCTGACTTAAACCAGACTCCTTCATCCATCCCCTGGAAAAGCCTCAGCAGCTCTTTCAGGCAGGTTTTTGAGACTTGCTCTGCTTTTATTTATAGCTGTTTTGACTTAATGAGTTCGTCATCGTTCTAATTGCTTCTCATTTTACTTCTCTTCACCAGAAATACAATGGAGTGTGTTTTATGAGCTTGTTTGCTAAAAAATCCTGCTAGAAAAAAAAAATCTCTCTGCTTATTTTGGAGTTAGAAGCTGGAGATGGAAAATCTGTTGAATAATCTAATGCACTTTGCTGAAAGAGCAGGCTTGACCTGCAGTCCCTTTGTGTCTCACTCCCCTAATGTGGTTTTAAATACCTAAATCTTGATGTGTTCTGTCATCTTATCATCGAGGTGATCCCAGCCAGAGAAATCTGCTTAACAAAAGGCTCTTTTCTCCAACACTTCTTCCTCCTTTTTCATATTTTTTTATAGCTGGAAAACACTTCATACTTCTCTAAGTAACTGCTTTTGATTCTCCATTACAAAGGTGTGGAGGCATTTAATTTTTCTTTTAAGCAGGTGCTGTGTCTGCTTTTACCTCTGCTTTTGAGGGCTTCATACACTGAAAAGATTAATTATGGCTGAGTTGTGTCATAACAGAAACAAAGCACATGGAATAAGGACTTGGATCATAGGGGAGGTAACCAGAGTTTTACACCAGGGTTTTTCCTAAATACTCTTTTCTCAATAATTGTTTCTTCAAGAATCTTCTTGAAATCTGGGCTGATTTTTTTGTTGTTGTTGTTGTTAATTTAGAGATCTTTAAGTTCTTGTGCACGAGCTGAACTTTTTACTGTGGTTTGTGCACAAAAGGCTTCAGAAACCTTTTCAGGAACCCATGGCCCCTTTGGGACCCTATTAATTCATGCTCAGTGAATGCTTCCCTCTGTAAATGGCACTACTTTGAGTTTCTGAAGGGATTTGTCAGACCTGAGCTGCTTGGTTTGGTTTAATTTGTTTTTAAATCTCTGCAACCATCAGAAATCTGTCCTGGCTGTTGATGGGGCTTCATCTTTTGCTTTGGGTTACCAATCTTTGCTGACAGCTCCTCAGCCAGTCTGACCATCATTCAGATAGAAGTCTTGAAGACAGCAGGAATCTCTGCCCCTAATATTTGTTGCTGTTGGTCTGAAGTTGCTCATTATCAAAGGTGTGGTGCCAGGAGAGCACTGAGGGCTTTTTGTTCTGGAGCAGACTGTGGGACTCGAGAGAAAACAGGGCTGGATGTGTTTAATTTGGCACTGGGGACAGAAAGTTTCCCTGAATTCCCTGTCTTTCATCCATAAATCCCTTTATCACTTGTTGATTGTTTCCAGCTAAAGGCTGTTCCTGCTCTGTGTCCTTCCCTCTTCCCCATCCTGCACAGAAGGAAGAGCTTCCCATAAGTTTGGGATAGGGATTCTCAGGTTCTCCACAGGAATGGGATTCTCCAGCCTCCTCCTCCTCCTCCTCCTGCTACCAGACTCCTGCTGGCTTTGCTGCTGTCACACAAGGTTCTGGTTATCAAAGGCTGCCAGGGAAGATGGTGCTGCCCTGCCAGGAGAGCAGCTCTTGGAAAAAAATGGGAATAAATCCAGTAAATCCCTCAGAATCCTGGCTGAGAGTTGGGCCTGTGGGAAAGCCATGAAGCTGGGGGTGCTGGAGGGTGGGGGGCTTGGCCATGATTCTGCCCCTCAGGTGAGAGCCCACCTGCAGAGCTGCCCCAGCACAGGGAGGAGCTGGAACTGCTGGAGAGGTCCAGAGGAGGCTCCAGGATGAGCAGAGGGATGGAGCAGCTCTGCTGGGAGGAGAGCTGGGATTGTTCACCTGGAGAAGCTTCAGGGTGAGCTTTCTGCAGCCTTCCAGGACCTGAAAGAGCCAAGGAGAAAGGTGGAGAAGGACTTTGGACAAGGGTTGGAGGGACAGGACACAGGGAATGGCTCCCACTGCCAGGGAGTGGATTTAGATGGGGTACTGGGAAGGAATTCCTCCCTGGGAGGGTGGGGAGGCCCTGGCACAGATTCCCAGAGAAGCTGTGGCTGCCCCTGGATCCCTGGAAGTGTCCAAGGCCAGGCTGGAGGTGTTCAGATGGAAATGGAGAAAACCCAGAGGAAAATGGAGCTCAGGTATTTTCCTTGGCTCTTTTTTTTTTTTTTTGCTACAGGTGAAATACAGACCACAAACACCTGGTTCTGTTCCATATGCATTTGTGGCTAATTGATAACAAGTATAGAGATAAAAACATTTGTATTTTTTGTCTTTAATGAAAGTGAGACAGTTAAATGGAACCGTAGATTAATTGCACTCAGTTAATGAGCCAAAATCCATCCTGGTGTCCTTGAACAAAACTCATTGGGGGTTGAACATTGGCTGATTAATTTAGGATTCCTCAGATGCAGTTTTGTAGCAGATGGGATGTTTGAATTCGCTGTGTTTTTGTAGGTGTGGCTCATTAAAATGTTTGTTTTACCATTACATTTAATCAGCAAAACAATTGAATTGCATTTGGAGAACAACACTTGTCCACCCACTTTGCAATCTGCCATTTGGCAGAGCCTCCTGGCTCCACATCCCCCAAATTCCAGAGCTGTGTTTCTGCTGATTGTTTCCTTGTTTACAAGTGGGTTTGGGGTCAAATAATGCAAAATTGCAAGTTGAGATGATTTTAAATGAGGTTGTAAAGCAGAGAATGTGGTGTGGCATGAATTGTAGGGGGACTGTTCTAGATTTAGCAAAAATGTTGTTGCTCCTGCATAAAACCTTTAGGAAAACAAACAAACCTAAAGAAATATAACCAAGGCATTGGTGCATAAACCCTAAACCAGCCAGAATTCTATTTTTAAAATTTATATATATATATCTATATATTTATTTCTTCTGTGAATTACAAACCCCTTGGCCAACCTAATTGCATTTTTATCAGGAGGATTTTTACAGATTATAATAAACTATCCCACTATGCTAATCCAGACTTTTAGAAGGAATAATAATTCCTCAGCCCTTATCAGTGAGCAGTGGCTGCTGAGTCTCTTCCCTGTGCTCACTGCAGTTGATATTATAACTCATTAGGGGATGTAAACCACTTTATATCCTTTTATTTCATTCAGTGATAAATAAATTAACATTGCGAACCTTCAGGATTTTTGCTGGTTTTAACTCAATTTAAGAGCTAATTGTTCCTTCTTGGAATTGCTTCTGAAGGCCCTGAAGTTGCAGGAAGATTTTAATTGATTTATTTGGAAACAAAGCATGGATTGAAGAGCAGAGGATCATGCAAGGCTGAAGGGTTTCTTTTCAAGGTGCAGGTGCATGAATCAGCCTGAGCTCACTCACACACTGAATTCCAGCCCTGGAAGCAGGGAAAAATAACTCAGCAGTGGCTGGGGCTGAGAGGGAGTCAGATACAGAGTCAGAAATTGGGGCTGAGCTGTCCAGCTTTGATTTGGAGAAGCTGTGGAGTTCCCCAGGTTTTCAGGAATTCTGTCACTCTGCAGCAATCTGGATTTATTTCTCCTTTATTTCTCCTTTAGCCTTTCCTGGGGTCTCACCCAGCAGTAAATGTGCAAACAGTGAATTCTGGGAGGCCTGGACACGACCACAACTGGACTTTTGTCCTTGCTTGGGATGGACCCTCTGGGATCCATGAATTCCCAACCTTTCCCTGGCTGTCAGCAGCCTCTGGCACGGGAGCAAACATTGATTTTAAATTCCCACTTCTGGGGATTCTCCCAGGTGGATTTCTGGGGCTGTTTTCCTGCAGGATTGAAGAGGAAGGGGCTGCAGGAAAATGGCACAATTGTTTGGGATCTGTTCTCACCACGTTGATCTTGGTTCCACTCCCAGCTGGGTGACAGAATCAATATTGACAATGAAAAAACCATCATTAACACTTCCTGTTAAGAATCACAAGATTTTTAATGAGTACTGAAGAAGTGCAAGCAAAATTTGGATGTTCTTGAGCAAAATAATTTGGTAAAGTGAAATTTCGGTTAAGGGGGTGAGAATTTGAATGGCTGTTCATAATTTCATGGATTGGGCCACAAAATTGTTGCTTTCCCAGCCTTTTGAGGCCCCTGTTTTCAGCTCTGATAAAGAGATCAAGGGGTTTTCACACATCATTTGTGTTTGAGCACTCTGTTTGCAGGCTGGGTTTGAGAATTATGTTTTGTGTGGCTTTGTACATGAAGGAAGTCAGTGGCTGTCACCTTCATGCCAGCGCTGAGCAGCATTTCAGCCTGGAGGAATTGTTGTGCCGTGGAATAGGTGATGAAAACCCCAAATTCCTTCTTGAGGTGTAGTGGAGAAGTTTCTCTGAGAACTGCAGTTCTGTCTGCATTCAAAACTGGAGTTTATAAACAGAACAGATGAAATTAAGGCATTATTAGATTATCTGTCAGCTCCTCTTTCATTATCCAGGCTTCTGTTGTTTCTTTGGCTGTGGAATGGGAAAAAAAATGGAAATGGGAAAAAAAAAAAAAAGCCTCCCAAAACTTGACATCTTTAATTCCTTGGAAATCATGACAATGCTTTCCAAAAAAATCTCCTAATTTGTCACAAAACCTGTCAGCCTCAACCTCTGGAGGTTTAATTTTATTTTGCCTCCCTGGCCACGTGGGTTTCCTGGGGAAGATTTCTGTGATCCCTTCTATTTATCAGCAACACCAGTTTTTTATTTAGGATTTTTATTAATTCCCAATTCCCCCAGGATTAGGAGGAAGTGGCATCTTGCATTAAACAGCTCCCACAGCAGAGCTCTTGTGGAATTTGGATGTTGGGGAGCCAAGTGCCCAGGAATTTGTTGCTAAATTGGGAAGCAGTGTCTGACTTACAGCATTTGAGGCGAAAGGGAAAGGTCAAGTTATGGAATTAAACCAACAATTTAACATCATCCTTTCAGCTGTGTTTTGGAGAGTTCAATAATTCCTGCACGGATGGGGTGGAAATCATTTATAAAACTTCTCAGACTGACCAAGATTTGAACTGTGCATTCCTTCTCCCCACTGCAATTTTTCTAAAGTTAATGGTTTCTGATGAAATATCATTTCTGAGAGTCCAATAATTCAAGTGAGAGCTGAGCAAGTAGCAGCTGATGATTTAGGGCTGAGAGAAGGATGGAAAAAGTGTGGTTTGGATCTTTTTTTAATTGTGGTGGTGCCTGTCAGGCTTAAAGCACCGAAATGAACTTTTACAAAGAGGTGGGTTTGAATTCTTAAAGAGAATTTACACTGAAAATCAGATTTTAGGTAATAAAGCTCCTTCAAGCTTTAGACAAAGGTTTCAGATGTGCTACCAGGTTTGATATTTTACTCTTTTTTTTTTTTTTTTTTTGCTAGGAAATTGTGTGTTTTCCCTGTTAACTTAGCTCTGGATAAATGTGAAATGCTTTGATTTGGGAGGTTTGCAGGATTCCTGTTCACTCTTAGCCACGTGTGGATAAACAGTTTATTTATTCCCACTCAGCTGAAACACTTGCTTTGGGTCAGAGACCTCAGGGAATCCTTTTAGTTCCATTTAGAACCAACATCCCTTTAATTGTAAGGGTTTCTGGGAAGGGGAAAAAAAGAGGAGCACATGGGAATCGAGCAGGATTTGGGTTTAGACACAGATTAGGGGGACATTTACTGGTCTAATTACTGTCAAAGGACATTTAAAATCAATTATAACATATTCAAATGTGGGGGAAGCTCCTCCCTTGCCAAATCCCATCAATGAGATGAAGTCCAGGGAAAGCAGAACATTTAATTCCATGGCTCCATGAGCACAGCCAGCTATTCCAGGAATAAATGGAAAGGTGCAGGACGTGGGATTTGGTATACAGGGCTCAAGCTTTGCTTTCTGCCTGAAGAAACAATTAAAAAATGATTGTATTTAATAAAAGTGGGCAGGTTTTTACCTCGTGGATGCTGGGAAAATGGGATCATGGTTAGTGAAAATCTAAAAATCTTTATCTCTGTGAAGCAGAGCACTGGGTTGTGGAAGACTGTGTTGCACACAGTGTATTTAATTTATTCAGCAGACAATAAACAGAAGGGGGCAGAAAAGCCTCATTTATTCTTTTGGGTTCCAGCCTGGCAGAATTGAAATATTTTTGATGGTTCAGTCGCTGGGGATTTGAAAATGCAGCAGTAAAAGCAGTCCTTGGAAACTTTTCCTGTAGGTTGGGGAGTTAATTCTGCCAGTGCAAGAAAAGGAATGAAGAGGAGAGCAGGTAATCAATTAGTGATTAAAGGGACAGGGTTTGGAAATAGCAGGGATTTAGGTGGTGTCCCAGAGTAATTTTTGTACCAGTTTAGACCAGTTTAAAACACCAGTAATTCTATTTTTAAAAATTGCAAAAGCAACCAGTCTCGCTTTTGGAAAATCACATAATAATTGAAATGTGGAGTCATTTAAAACTCTTGAGTTTGAAAAAGAAAAAATCGATTTATTTCAGTGGAATTGGAGTGCCCCAGTTTCACTTGAAGCAGGATGGAAAGGAGCAGCAGAGGGATTCCCAAGGATGAACCAGCCTGAAAGGTTGGAATTGCTGATCCCCAAGGTTTTTTCCAACCTTTGTGGCTCCATAACCTCTCCCAGATCTCACTGAGCTTGGAGCCCCTGTTCCATCTGCTTTCCTTGGCAGCAGCTCTGCCACTTAACTGCTGCATTTCCACCCCTAAAAACCCTTGGAATGTCTTTCCAAACAGCATTTTTCCCTTTTTTTTTTTTTTTTTTTTTTTTAGGAACTGTACATTTTTGCATATCTCAAGCTCCATCTCTTTGTTCCAGGAGCAGGAAATCTGCTCCCAATAACTCCTGAAATTGTGTTTTTCATACCAAGGGAAGAGCAGGATTTCTTTAAGGTGCCCTCAGGGGAATCTGGAAATTCGAGATTTAATCCCTAATTTCATTCCAAGCATCCTTGGAATGGCTGGAAAATATCTGTGTTGTGGGAAAGGCAACACAGCTGGGAACTGGAAAAGCAGGAAAAGCAGAGTGACCTGGTGGGAATTATTTGCAAACCTCTCAGAAAAAACTCAGGACTGTTAGCAGGAACCTGATTTTGTATTTATTTGTTACCTGCTGATCAGTGAGGCTTCACTTCCTGTAATTAATAAATTAATAAATTAATAAAAATCCAATTTATAACGCTGCCTCCTCCACCCCCAAGACTCAAATCAGACTTCTGCTACTACCACAATTAGTCAGAAAAATCAGGAAAATCATCTCCAAATAACTAATTCTACAATGAAAAACCCCAAGTCTTTACTCCTAGTTCAAAAACTGTGTTCTCTAAACCTCCAGAATTCCTCTTGGAATCAATAATTTCACTCCTGGAAGCTGCTGAGGATCAGGGCAGCTCCCTCATTTCCCACTGAGCACAATCTCCACTTGCTGCAGTGCTGCTCCTTATCTGGCTCAGGAAGTTAAGGCTCAAAGAAGGGTAATAACTGTAAATTTCTTTCCAGACTGCCTGAAAACAAGATATCTCTGCTGTTGTGTTTTTATGAGTACATTTATCTTCAAAAAAGGCTGGTATTGACCTGGTGCTTATGGTGTGACCCGGCCTTTTCTTGGCCATAATCAAAAGTAGGAGACTGTTAATTAATGGAATTTCTAGCACTTTTCAATCCTGGTTATGTCACACGTGGCCTGGATGGGTTTTCCCCCTGTTTTTCCCCATTTTCCCCCCTATTTTCCCCCTATTTTTCCCCACTTTTTCCCTTTTATTTTTTTCTATTTAATCTTTTTTGTCCTATTTTTTTCCATTTTTTCTAATCTTTAAATTTTTTCCTATTTTTCTTTTTTTTTCTATTTTTAAAAATATTCATCTCTCTTTTCTTTTTTTTTTTTTTTGCCCTATTTTTTGCTATTTTTTCTAATTTTTGAGTGTTTTTTTTCTGTTCTTTTTTGCTATTTTTCCTGGTTTTGTGTATTTCTGAAAGGCAAAACATTCCTTGGACCCTGTGTCACCACGTTTAATTTTTACAGTTTCAGCTGTGTTCAAAATGAGAGATTTAAAATTTTTGTTCTGTTTTTTTTTTAAACCAAGATCTAAAATCATTTGTGTCCCTATCAAGGTGGTGGAAATTCCCTGGAGGAACCAACCTGGAGGGTTTGGGGGGGTTTGGGGTCACTTGGAGCAGTTGATGAACTCCTTGGAAAAGGGTTTTGTCATTTTGGAATTTGGTTCTCCAGGTGGGTTCTGCTTTTTTCAGAGCACAATAATCCCCAGGAGAGTTTAAAAGCCTTGAAAATTGGATTAAAATTAAAATGAAATTTTTTTAAAAAAATTAAATTAATCTCAAAGCTGGTAATTGATGTTTTCCTGCCTCCAGCCACCCAGAGGCTCCTCTGTAGGTAGAGACAGATTTTTTAACTTGGAAAATCTCTGATTTGTACTTACTTGAGTTGAGAAAATTCCATGTTGACCGTGTTTAAATTGTTTGGAGAAAGCATAATTTGCTTTATCTGTTATTATAAATTGCTCCCAGCCCTCTCAGCTCCAGGAGTTTTTCCAGCCATGCCTGGTGTACTTTGGCTTGACCTGCTCCATCCTGGGGCTGTCTCTGGGATGTCTGCTCTGGGGGAACTCAGCATCCAAAGAGAATTTTTAATCCTGAGCTCTCACTGAAAAGGATGGATGACACTGCTGCTTTTTTGGCAATTTCCTGTGACTGGGCCACCAAATTGGGGAATTTAAACTTGAATTGTTGAGGTACAGTCTGCTCGTTGACAGCTTTGTTCTCTGCATTCCTTTTGGGGCATAAATCCAATGTCATTTCCTGGATTCTTTGCCAGTTTGTGGGTTTGGTGCAGTGGGAGATCCTGAGTGGGTTTTCTCACTCCTTTTTGGATGGGGATCCTTAACTCTGGGAGCAGCAGGCAAAGGAAGCAGGTGGCCATCAGGAGGAAGGAGCATTTTGACATTATCTTCCTAAATAATGATGAAAAGATGCAAAGAGAGGCTGTTGGTAGGGATGGACACGAGTGTTAGTGAAAGATAAACTAGAGGAAAAATAAAGAAAACACCACATTCTACAACAATATTTGTTATATTTAGATTTTCTCCCTGCTAGGGATAATTGTGATATCCCTCCACACATGAACTGTGCATTTAAATCTTAATTTAAACTGGGAAATAGCAGAGTTCTTTTCCAGCCTGGCTTTCCTTAAGGCTGGAGAGTTTTCCAGCAGGAATTCCAGCTCCTGTTCCCATTAATGCTTCTCCATGAACTGACCCATGGGAGTGAGGACAAAGGGAAGAACCTGTCTGAAAATCTCCCTCCAAGTCACTTCCAGTTTTTTAGAGAAACACTTTTGATCCTCATGGAAGAGAAAAAAATGTCAGTTTGTTCCTTCTGCCTGATTTTTTTTTCCTTTCTCTCCAAATGGAAAGCTCAGCTGGGAAGAGGAGGAGAGGATGGTCCTGGCATTGCCAAAAGTTCTTTTTGTGTCTCTGGCTGCACTCTGGGTGATTGGCAGGTTATTGGCAATGGAACCCCAGCCTTTAGCATGAATGATCAGATCTGACTCACACATTTTCCATACTGAAAATGACCTTTGGCAGCGAGTTCCTTATGCAAAGTATAGACTGGCCTTTTGTATTTAAACAAAAAAAATAAAAATCAGAGGCTAAATATGCAATCATTACTTGGTATGTTTATTTTTTTAGGAGTGTTTTCACCTGTAATTTGACAGATTATTCAGTAAACTGCATTAAAAAATTGCTAAATATCTGCAGGTTGCATGCATTGAAATGTTTTTTAGGGAGTTGTGTCCAAGAAGAGGCAATTTGCTGCTCCAGTCTCTCCAAGTCCCAGTGCTTCTGGGGAAAGGAATACGTGAGCACAGATGGAAAGTTCTGGGGCCTGTGCAGACACTCTGGGTTGGTGAAACTCCCCCTGACCCCAGGAATATTTTCCTTCCATCTTCCCCCTGAGTACTGGCAGCACTCAAAATTGCTTCCCTTGGGATCTGAGGGAATATCCAAAGTTCTCCTCCTTTGTGTTTTCTTTGTTTTAGTACAGGAGGAATGGTTAAAGTTGTTCCATCTTCAGAAAGAGATGGAGAGATTGAAGAAAGGAATTGGAATAATCCAAGGATGCACTTAGCTGTTACGAATTTTATTAATTTTTTTGTCATCTTGGCCCAATATTTTGATTTTATGTAGAATTCCATTTTTAATTTCATGTCTGTTCAGCAGATTTTTAAATAAATCTGAAAAACAAGGACTGTACTGTCTCACAGGGAAGCAAATTCTTTATCACCTTCCTCCAGCCCTGCCAGGAGGGTGCAGCCAGGTGGGAATTGGGCTCTGCTCCCTGGGGACAGGGACAGGATGAGAGGGAGCAGCCTCCAACTGCTCCAAGGGAGGTTCATATTGGACATCAGGAACAATTTCAAGCAAATCAAAAAAAAAAAATGAACATTCCTTAAACAAAGCAATCCCCCCAATTCCTTATTTTATGCCAATTTTTAGTGCTAAGGCTTTTTTTTTTTTTTTTAATGCAAACTTAATAAGAGCAAAATGCTAAGGACTTTCTAAATGTAATTTTATTGCATTTATCTCTCCAGTTGAAATTAATTATTCAGAGTCTTCATTAAAAAGAAGCTTTGGTAAGTGACATTTTAAACAGGGCCTTCAGAAGTGATTGCAAGGGAGATGGTGATAAAGAACAGCGTCTGAAAGGAAGTGTAAAATACTTGAACATTTTAAACTGGGATGTGAGGACTTCCAGAGGAGCTGTTTGGATGATTTGGGAAATATAATGAGCACACACACGTTGCTGCTGGCCTGGGAGCTGCCAGCACTGCCACATCTCCCTGTTTTATCAAGTGTTTGCTGGGGTTTTTGAATGTTTGGTGCAGAGAAAAGAGATGGAAGTTGTCTTTTTTTTTTTTTAAATAAAAATGTGTGGGTTTTTCCCTTTGAACAAGAAGTGCCCTAAGTCCTGATTCTCTAGAGAATAACAGGAAAGCAACAGAACCCCCCCATTTCTTCCTTTTGTTCTAAAATCTGAGCTCCACGTGCACACGAGGAGCTCTGGCAGAGCCTGCACTTGTCTGGGATGAGCCAAACATCTTCCAGAGCCTCTCCAGGTTTGCACCCTGGTGATCCTTGGATTCCCTGAGGAATCCCATCTGTTGCAAGCAGCACATGCAGTCCCTGGCAGTGGGAGGCAGGGCATTGCAGCCTGGAGCTTTTGGAGCCAAAAAATCTGGGGTGGGTCAGGCATTTTATTTGTGCCAAAATTGGGATCCATTCATCGTTAGCTCCACGACAGGGCCTTATCTTTCCTTGATGATGGATAATTTGGCACTCCAGGCTTGCTCAGACACGTGAATGTTCAAGTGTGTGCTCTGTTACAGCTGAAGGAAAACGCATTTGCTGTCACCAGATTGGCTTAATTTGTGTTTCAGCAATTAGCCAAGGGAAAATAAATGACCCCCAGTCACGTCTGAGCAGTGAAAACAAGAGCGAGCTGCTTACTGTGGGGAGCAAAGGGGAACTAAACCAGGATTTCTCCCCTTCAGTTCTGCCTGAGCACAGCAGGAAGAGTTTAAACCTCAAATCCACACCTCAGAATACTGAGTGATGGTGTGGCAGTAATGTGAATAACCCCTGCAAACAGATCAGGTGCTCAAATGCATTGGAGGCAGCTGTTTATTTCATGTTTCCTTTTGCAGTCCAGTGCAAACTCAGCACATCTCGAGTTTTCCTTCCTCATTGTCATCAGGAGTGATAAGAGAAGCTTTTCCTGGTTTCTCACACATTAAATGATTTTGGTGTTTGGTTTTAGGTTTTTTTAATGTGTGAAATGCACACAAGAATTAGTTTAGTCTTGTTTTTATTCAGTTAGTTTATTCCTGTTTGCTCTGCTGCTTCTTGTGCTGCTCATCTCCTGACCCTGGAGGACAACACATGCCTTTTAACCGTGCTCATCATCCACTTTTGCAATAAATCCTTTCAAATTCTCTTTTCCTAGGAATTACCCTACTGAAACTGGTGCATTACCATGTAAATTTGCCACAGTACCTCTGCAAACGCACAGATTCTCCCAGAAAGAATTTGGTGGAGCTGTGATTTACAGACTTCCCCCTGTGTGTCCTGAATTGATGAATTCCTTATTGCTTCCCCAGGGGTCGTGGACTTTTATATAATTCCACTGGAGCCATCCATCCTCTGGAACAATCAGAGTGCTCAGGGTGGTGCAGGTGTCAAACTCGATGGATTGCCAGCGTCAGCAATGTCAGGAGAGGCCCAGAGGCCTCCCTGGATTACTTAAACCAAAAACCTCTCCATGGATTATTTATAAGTTTTGCTCCTTTACATTCCAGTTCCCTCTGGGATTTTTTTTTTTTCTTTTTTTTTTTTTTGCAGTGTTGTCCCTCAGACCACAGTGATCCTCAACAACGACCGGCAGAATTCCATCGTGGCCAAGATGGTGGGGCAGGAGGAGCCGCTGAGCAGAGCAGCAGATTCCCTGGAGAACATCCTCAGCAAGTGAGTGGCATTCCCTGGAATCCTCCCTCCTTCCCTCCTCGGGCAGCACCGGTTTCAAAGGAAATTTGAAGGGAAAAACGAGGAATGCTGGAGGTAATAATGGGGGAAAGATTGAAGCTGGGCTTGGATAGGTTCTGTTGCTTCCCTCTTGATGGGAGAGAACATGCTGGAGGAGCTGGGATTATCTCTGTGTTAAGTTAAAGGAGGATTTCCCATAGCTGGATTTTTTACATGGATGCACAATCCCTTGAGAACACTCTAAAATCCTGTATTTAACCAGCTGAACGAGGAATGTGCAGTCCAAGGAAAACTTGGGCTATCTAAAGTGAATTTTAAACAAGTGGACCTGGGGATTCTGGGTGGAAAATAGTTGTAATTAATATATTTTTATAAATTACTCAGATATTTCTTTTGTTTTGCACACGGGGCCTAGACTTTTCCATTGAGGCAGATGTAGGAAGTTGATACCTAAGGGTTTTTATGCCTTCTGCTATCTGTGACCCAGAGGACACAGTCTTAAGCTGCTCCAATGGAAATTTAGGTTGGATGTTAGGACAAAATATTTTACTGAAAGAGTGATGAAGTACTGGAATCATTTGCCCGGGGAGGTGATGGAGTCACCACCCCTGGATGTGTTTAAAAAAGGATTGGATGTGGCACTCAGTGCCAGGATTGACTTGAGGTGGTGTTAGGGCATGGGTTGGGCTCGATGATCTTAAAATCTACCACAGTTTCCCCACCTAGGCTGAGAAAGAAAAGAAAGCACCCTGTGGTGCTCTCAACACTGCGTCATCAATCTACCTCAGTTTTGCTTTCCCTGTTGGTCTGTGGGCTTTGCCCACCTCTGTTGCTCCTGTATGTCCCTTCCCTGTTTCCCCATTGTTTACCCTGGTGTCTGTCCCCGTGTCCCCTGTAGGGCACTGCCCTCGTACTGCCCCTGGCCCTCAGACCGTCGGGTCCTGACCGCACACTTAACCCTGAGCGCTCCTTTGATCCTGGCCTTTTGTCCCTGATCCCTGTGGCACAGTGAACATTATAAACCTTTGCTGGCATTCATCATACACAAGGCCCTTCCTGCCTCCCCTGCCCCAAGCTTCCTGCAGGAGCCGCTCAGAGCTCCTGAGGGGGGAGCAGGGGCGGCCATGTCAGGTGCACGCACACACAACACCCCACAGACAGCTCAGCCAAGCAAAGACAGCAAGAACCTTCTGTAGAATGTGTTCCAGGAGAAGTTTATTCCAGCTTACTCCAGTTTATATCCTGAAGGGATCAGGGACAGAAGACCCACTGACCATGGGGTCAATGGCCAACAACCTGAGGGCACAGGGGTGGTACAAAGGGCAGCAACCCTTAGAGGGGTGTGAGGGGTGAGCAGCTGGGGAGGGCAGGGTTGAGTACCGGTGAGGGAAGCAATCCAAGGTCGATTGGCAGTTTGCAAGGTGCCATGAGGGAAGTCCTCTCTTTCAGTCCAGCCAGGGAAGACTCTATGGTTGATCTTTCCAGGGCAAAGCCTGAACGTTTCCCTGAGGGGATTTTAGGGTTCCCACAGTTCCCCTGAGGTGACGGTGTTCCTTGCCCACAGCACAGTGCCAGTGAGCTCAGTAACTCTGGGATTTGGATATTCCACACTCCCATTCCTGCTCTGAGGGTTGTTCCTTGAGGTGATGGTGTTCCTTGCCTGTGGTGCCAGTGAGCTCAGTAACTCTGGGATTTGGACATTCCACACTCCCGTTCCTGCTCTGAGGGATTGTTCCCTTGAGGCAAACAGTGGTCCCTGCCTGCAGTGCCAGTGAGCTCAGTAACTCTGGGATTTGGATGTTCCACACTCCCATTCCTGCTCTGAGGGGTTGTTCCCTTGAGGTGATGGTGTTCCTTGCCTGTGGTGCCAGTGAGCTCAGTAACTCTGGGATTTGGACATTCCACACTCCCATTCCTGCTCTGAGGGGTTGTTCCCCTCAGGTGAGCAGTGCTCCCTGCCTGCAGTGCCAGTGAGCTCAGCAACTCTGGGATTTGGATATTCCACACTCCCATTGCTGCTGGGGGGTTGTTCCCTTGAGGTGATGGTGTTCCTTGCCTGTGGTGCCAGTGAGCTCAGTAACTCTGGGATTTGGATATTCCATGCTCCCATTCCTGCTTTGAGGGGTTGTTCCCTTGAGGCAAACAGTGGTCCCTGCCTGCAGTGCCAGTGAGCTCAGTAACTCTGGGATTCAGACATTCCACACTCCCATTCCTGCTCTGAGGGGTTGTTCCCTTGAGGTGACAGTGTTCCTTGCCTGTGGTGCCAGTGAGCTCAGTAAGTCTGGGATTTGGATATTCCACATTCCCATTCCTGCTCTGAGGGGCTGTTCCCCTCAGGTGAGCAGTGCTCCCTGCCTGCAGTGCCAGTGAGCTCAGCAACTCTGGGATTTAGATATTCCATGCTCCCATTTCTGCTGAGGGGTTGTTCCCTTGAGGTGACGGTGTTCCTTGCCTGTGGTGCCAGTGAGCTCAATAACTCTGGGATTTGGACATTCCACACTCCCATTCCTGCTCTGAGGGGTTGTTCCTTGAGGTGACAGTGTTCCTTGCCCGCAGCGCGGTGCCGGGCCGCCGGCAGAACACCATCGTGGTGAAGGTGCCCGGGCACGACGACAGCCACAACGAGGACGGCGAGAGCGGCTCCGAGGCCAGCGACTCGGTGTCCAACAGCGGCCAGGTGGGCAGCCAGAGCATCGGCAACAACGTCACCCTCATCACCCTCAACTCCGAAGGTACCTCTGATGCCAAGGGCGGTTTTTTTTGCCTTTTCTGTTGATGCCTTTTATGATTTATACATGTATTTTTTATCTTTTATATAGATATAAATTTATATTATTTATATAATGTATATAAATAATTTAAAAATAGAATAGAAATTGTAATCTGTTAAGAAATAGAAATATTTAAAAATAATACAAGAATAGAATGGAAATATCATTTATTAAGAAATAGCAATATTTAAAAATAATATAAGAATAGAATGGAAATGTCATCTATTAAGAAATATGAAGATATATAATATAAATAATATATAATATAATATAAATATAATATGTATAAATGTTTTTTATATATATGTATAATTTTATATTGATGCTTTGGGAAGGCTGACCTGGAACAGGGACTGGACAGAGCTAAGAGAATAAAGTAGATATTTATTGAAAGGCCTTTAAAGATACACCTTGGGCAGGACAAGAGCCTGGCCAGGGCTACACCCAAGGTGGACCCAAAATGGTAACAAAATGGACCCAAAATGGACAAACGGTCACAAGGTCTCACACTTTGATCAGTTTTGGTCCATTTGCACATTGGGGTTTAATTGTCCCATTCCAGCTCCAGGTTGTGAGGTCCCATCCTTCCTGTCCCTCCCTCCAGCCACCCTTGTTTGTGCTGTTGGGCTGAGAGTTGTCCTTGGTGTGCAGCAGGACCAGGATTTGTTTTGTGTCCCTGCTCTGTGCAGAGCTGAGTGACCCTGACTGTGAGGCTCAGAGCTGCACCCCTGGGCAGCACAGAACCTGGAAAACATCAAAGCTCAAACTTAAGGCATCAATATTCCTTTTATGTATTTACCTTTATGTTTATACCTTTATATCCTCAGTGCTCTTAGCGTGCACACCAGTAATTCCTGAAGTCTGATCACTTACTGTAGTCCTGGTATATTTAATTTATTCAGCAGACAATAAACAGAAGGGGGCAGAAAAGCCTCATTTATTCTTTTGGGTTCCAGCCTGGCAGAATTGAAATATTTTGGATGGTTCAGTCGCTGGGGATTTGAAAATGCAGCAGTAAAAGCAGTCCTTGGAAACTTTTCCTGTAGGTTGGGGAGTTAATTCTGCCAGTGCAAGAAAAGGGATGAAGAGGAGAGCAGGTAATCAATTAGTGATTAAAGGGACAGGGTTTGGAAATAGCAGGGATTTAGTTGGTGTCCCAGAATGATTTTTAGACCAGTTTAAAATACCAGTAATTCTACTTTTAAAAATTGCAAAAGCAACCAGTCTTGCTTTTGGAAAATCATAAATAATTATTCGTATAACCTTTTATGTATTTACCTTTTATGTTTATACCTTTATATACTCAGTGCTCGTAGCGTGCACACCAGTAATTCCTGAAGTCTGATCTCTTAGTGTAGTCCTGCTATTCTGTTAGGCCAGGAGATCAAACATCCTGAAGGCAAAACACAACTTCTTGAGGCTGGAAAGCCCTAAGCTCTCTTGGGAAGCCAAGGCCCCCTCCAGAGCATATCCTGTAAACCAGAGATTTGGCCCATTCGGGGGGAATTTTTTTTTTCCCAATCTCAGTGATTCCAGAATTTTTACAATGCCAGGAGGGAAGCTGCCAGCCCCAGCAGGATGTTTGTTGTGTAATCCCTTTCCTGCCTTGCTCTGGCACAGATTTGCACAGACAAATGTGGTGTTTGACCCACTGAGGTGCATGTATATTCTGGAGAAACACCTAATCCATTAATGTCTGCAGATCTGATTTCCCTCAGACCTCTGGAACACTCATCCATTCCAAATCTCTGAGATTGATGAATGCTGTGAGGATCAGATCAGTGACCCCCCTCCACCTGCCCTTGCACGGGAGGGAATTGCTAAGTGACTTCACCTACAGGGTGGCACAAATTCAATTATTAATAAAGGAAGGGATGGAGAATAACAGGGCTGGTGTGCAGGGAGAGGCAAAGTCACAGCAGCCCTTGGCTTTCATCAGCTGGGATGGAATTCCAGGACACTCTGAGGTGTGCAGAGGTAAAACCTGAGGGGCTGTGGATTGAGAACCCAGCCCAGGACTGGAACCAAACACCAGGTGTTCACTTCTGGCTCTGGAAAGCAAAACCAAACTGTGCTTAGAGTTGGGTTTATCTGACATGGAGCTGTGGGTATTTTCAGGATTTAGGGAATGGATTGCTATAAAGGCACTGTTTACTCTCTGCTGATTGCTTTCATGTAATTGTGATAATTTAAAAATTAGTGTTACTGCTTTTCTATCCCTGAAAAATAATGATACAGGAGGAGCTTTGAGCCCAGTTTCTGGTGTAGAGCAAGGCTGGGTTTTTTTGCTGACTGAACACTGTGACTTCATTCCATGTGTTTTTCAAAGTCCAGTTAATTTTGGCACGCGTGTGTTCTTACTGTGAGTTTTGGAGTGCAGCACCTTCTCACTTCAAACACAGCAGTGCATTTTATTTAATTGTGAGCATTCTAATTAGGCTTAAAAACAATGAGCTTTGTGCAGTTCAGTGACTTGTGCAGAACAAGGAGCACAGGAAGAGCTTTTTTAGTTTCACTGATACACTTCAGTAGCTGGAGAGCCATTAAGGGTTATACACTAAACACGAGGAAATTTCTTTTATAGTGGTTTATTTTATAATGGTTTATTTTATAATGGTTGCATGGGATGGATGTGATGGCCCAATGTTATTTTCCCCTTCAGTTTTCACACACTGCACTTGCACCTTTAGGGTGGTAAGAGAAGGAAAAGTTTGGTCTGTTCAGTTATTTTGAGATTCTTTTCCTGTGCTTTCCAGAGTTCTTGTGCATTTTTAAGGTTCTGAAGAGTCTGAATTGGATTTCCCCAATCTGAAATGCTGCAGCTGCTCTTCAGTGTCCTCCTTGCACAGAACTTCATTTGTGAATCAATTTTTGGGCCTTCAAAGCTCTGAAGATGTTGAATCATGGAATGGTTTGAGTGGGAAGGGACCTTAAAGGCCATCCAGTTCTAACCCTGACACCTTCCACTGTCCCAGGCTGCTCCAAGCCCCATCCAGCCTGGCCTTGGGCATTTCCAGGGATCCAGGGGCAGCCACAGCTTCCTTGGGAAATGCATCCCAGGGCCTCCCCATCCTCACAGGGAGGAATTTAACCATTTAACCCTGGTTTGAAACCATTCCCCATGTCCTGTCCCTCCAGTTTCTGATGCTGAGAATCCCAAGCTGGAAATGTAAACATGGATTTTTGGAGCAGATAAGGGGAGCCTGCTCTGCACTGGGTGTTAATGAAGGGCTGACTGATGGGTTTTTTTCCAGAGAAAACTCCTCAGTCACGTCTTGTCTCCTCAACTTGGCATCTGAAGCAGTCATTTGATAACAGCAGCATTAAACAGCACTCAGGATTTGCTTTCCAAATGGGAATCCAAGCAGCTCTTTGTCCATGGCCCAGACTTATCTGTCCACAGGATTTTCCAGCTCGGGGCAGGATCAGATCTCAGACGTGGGATGAGCACTTGGAGCTCTTTCCTGCCAAGCTCCTCAGGCCAGGCACAGCGAGAAGGAGCTGGAGCACAACAGGAGTGAACCTTTTGTACCCTAAAACAAAATGATGTGCAGCTGATGTGGAGACACTTGATGAGGCTTCAGGACTCGTGGAAGCCAAAGAAAATTATAAAAATTGAATTGCTTTGGGTTTTTTGGGGTTTTTTTTTTCAGTTATTGAGAACCAGCAGATGAACAAGTTTCTTGCAGGTGTCTGCCACAGGGATATTTGGAGTTAACACCAGCCCACCTCCACCCAAATATAACAAAGATATATTAAACAAGGGAAAAAGGGTAAAACCCAAATTAGAAATCTGATTTTCTGACACGAAAGACGTTTTCCAAGGTTTTCAAAAGCCCTTTGAGTCCATGGATTTTAATTTTCGGAATTTTATTTGGGCTTTTTTTTATCTGAACTTTTTATCTGATCGCATCCTCCCATGAGTCATCAAAGAAAGGAATCTCTCTTGGGTTTCACCAAAACTTAACAAACAAGTGACCTCACTGATGTTGTGCTGAGGCTGAAGAACCTGTGAGTGCAGGGGTTGCTCCCAAAATATCCCCTGGTCCTGGATCCACAGGGGCTTGGGAGTGAGCTGGGACTGAGTCTCCTTCAGCCACAGCCTTCGTGTGCTGCTGCAGCAGGAGATTCTCCTGGAGTTCAACTGAAATAGGGCAGGCTGAGCTGGGATACTGGGAAGGAATTCCTCTCCCTGTGAGCTTGGGGAGGCCCTGGGATGGAATTCCCAGAGAAGACTTCAAAAAAATCACTAAATGTGATTTACTGTGGCTGCCCCATCCCTGGAAGTGTCCCAGGCCAGGTTGGACAGGGCTTGGAGCAGCTTGGGACAGTGGAAGGTGTCAGGGTTGGAACTGGATAATCTCCAATGTCCCTTCCAACCCAAACCATTCCATGATTCTGGGATTTTTCTTTGATATTCACAAGGAAATGAAACCTTTCTTTCCCCCCACACAAGAACAGTCAAGTGAAAAGCTCCAGCTCTGTGCCCAGGCCGTGTGTGTTGTTCCTGAGCCAGAATTCCCAGTGGCTGAGCTGCATTCTGTGCTGGAAGAGGTTTTGCTGAATGTGACTTTAAAGCTTTTTAACCTTTCCTTTAGCACGGCTTTCAGTCCCACTGCTGGACCTGGAGGTGAATTTACAGGCTGCTTGTCCCTCCCTTCCACAGACTTAATGATTTTTAATTAATAAAGTCAGTGCTCTGGAGTCTCTGCCAATTAATCACTGCTCCTGTGAACTCTTGCTAATTGACAGGAGCTCATTAAAAGATCAGAGAGTCATGGAATGGTTTGGTTTGGAAGGGACCTTGAAGCTCATCTCGTTCCAACCCTCCACATGATGCTGATGTTGAATCTTCTATACATCAGCCAAAACATTATTTAATTTCTCTAGAAATGGAGGTTTATTTTTGTAGCTCAGGATTTGTTTTTTTGGGGGTTTATTTTAATTTTTTAAAGATTAATTCATCTTTCTGCCTCTCTGCACCTACCAGTCTTTCGCTGCCACTGCCAACTTTGCACCCAGCCTTGAGAGTCAAATAAACACAACTTCTTGGAGTGATGGAACATGTTAATTCCAGTTTTTCTGTGGGCAGGTGTTTCCTTTTGTTTTCCCTAGTTTTAAAGGAATGACTGACAGCTCCTGGGGAGAGAGCAGAGCCTGGCTTTGCTTTTAGGCTCCCATATCAGACCAGGGGTGTGTATCCCAATGGAAAAATGTAACAGCTCAGTGTTTGTCACTTCCCTGGGTGGGAGAGCACGGCCAGAGCAGCCCCTGTGTCTGGTTTTTGTTCTCTTGACAGGGCTTTTCTTGCTGCTGACCCCAAAGTGGCTCCTCCTGTTTCCAGAGAATTCCTCCTTTGCCTGGCAGTCCCCAAACAGGGATGGACAGTCAGCTGTGCTGGGAGAGGAAAGAAATGCAGCAAAAAAAAAAAAAGAGTCAAAACCAGCACTGAAAAGCAAGCTGGGCTCAGTAGAGTGGAGATAAAGGCAAATTTTTGAGAAAAGAGCATTGAGGAGGAACTAGAAAATTGGTGTGTCATGGAAAGGAGGCTGTGAGTGCAGAGAGGGAGTCTGGTAAAGCTGGCAGGACATTCTGCTCTGGAAGGAGAAATGATCAGAAGTCCCTTCTGTGGTGTAAAAAAGGCAAGGAAGCACCTTTCTCCTCAGAGGGCAGCAGGCTCCTCAGGAAAATTCACAGAATCAGGGAATGCTTGGGGTTGGAAGGAAGCTCTGGGATCACCCTGCCCAAGGCAGGGCACCTGGAGCAGGTGACACAGGGACACATCCAGGTGGGACTGGGATGTCTGCAGAGAGGGAGACTCCACACCCTCGCTGGGCAGCTGTGCCAGGGCTCTGCCACCCTCCAGGGAATGAAGTTCTTCCTCAGTTAATTAAAGAAAGCAAAACAGGGCCGAATGAGGTGTGTGATGAGCTGAGCTCCAGATGAGCGTGTGCTGCACTGAGTTGAAGGGAGGTGTGTTCTTTGACTGTTCTCTTCCTCCTCAGCTCACATTTCCTGAATTTTGGAAGTCTTGAAGGAGCAGCAGCAGCAGGGGATGGCTGTGCAGTGCTGGGGTGGAGTTTGGCTTTTACAGAGCGTGCACTAAATAACCCACCTCCCCCAGATGCCACCCAAATGTCACCTCCAAAGCCTGATGATACACCTAAAGAACCAGCCCACATGCATGGAAGGGTGTTTAAGTGCTGGGAACCTCCAGTGATTCAGATTTAGTCAATTGTGTTTATGGATTTATTTGTTCAGAGAGAATTTCCATCCAGTTCCCCTTCTGTTTTCTCCTTCCTCATCCATTCTCCTCCACACCACACCAGAACTCAGGGTGTTTGTGCCTCACTCACAACTGGCCCTGGGTTTCCTCTTTCCACCAGAGTTTTAGGTGCCAATCCTGTATTTGCTCCCTGCAAAGTGCCAGATGTGTTGGCAGCCTGGCAGGATCTAAAGGATTTTGATCTAAAATAAGGAATAATTTATCTTTTGTGCCCTCCCGGAGCTGCAGTGGATTCATGGTTAACTTCAGTCATGCTTAATGCAAAATGGTTATAAAATAAATTCCCTTTCTGTTGGAACTTTGAAAGCAGGAGGAAAATGCAAGAGATAATTTAGTGGGGGGATTGTGGTCATAGGTCAGAATAACAAGATAATGTCTTTTTTTCCAGGCTGGGAGTAATAAAAGAACAGTTGCATGTGGTAAAAACAGTATGTTCTGGACTCCGTGCCAGCAGAAAAAAAAAGAGAGGATTTTGCAAATTGAACAAAATCTTTGGTTCATGTAGGTTAACAACGTTTGTTAAAAGAGTCTGCAGGCAAAAGGTGTTCCATAAGGAATAAAAATTCCTATATCCAACAGCAGTCCTGTGAGCTGCAAGGCACTAAGGCTGCGATAGGCTGGAGGATAATTTATTCAGCCTTCCTAGAATTGCTTTGAAAAACGTACACATTGATCCAGAGATGTTTTTGCTTCGCCAGATCTGCCCAAATTTTTCTAACCCAGTCCATTTATCTTGAGGAACAGCCTGTTGTTTTCCCTGATAATGGTAACCAGACTTGTGGTGAGGCCAGACACAGTGGCATGCAAAACAAGGCACAGCTCATCCAAACCACTTTATTTTTCAGATGGCACCTGGTACTGGGAGCAGAAAGCAGCCAGTGTGACCTATCCTGGCTCAGGATAAAAAAGAAAGGATCAAATTAAAAAAAAAAAAATACGAACAATTTGCAAGCGTATAAAAATATATTCGGGACAGGGCATGAAGTTCTGATTTCAGTAGAAAAAAAGTTGGAGGGATGAGTTGCTACATACATCAACAATAAAGAGTGTCCCTTGTACGTTATATATAATGAATCCTATGAATTTAAGGAAGAAATCCTTCCCTGTGAGGGTGGCAGGCCCTGGCACAGGGTGCCCAGAGCAGCTGTGGCTGCCCCTGGATCCCTGGAAGTGCCCAAGGCCGGGTTGGACAGGGCTTGGAGCAGCCTGGCATGGTGGAAGGTGTCCCTGCCCATGGCAGGGGGTGGAGGAGATGATCTTTAAGGTCCCTTCCAGCCCAAAGCATTCCCTGGTTGTGTGGCTGTGTTTGTGCTGATAATCTGCTGCTCTCAGTGATAAATCAGGATTGCACAATCCAACGTTTGCCTCATCCTGTCGTTACTCATCGCTATAAACTCGGCCCTGACATGTGGGGTGACTCAACCCAAAGGTCGTGCTGGAAAAGCAGTTTGGAGTGTTTGGAGTTGCTTTTATGTTATATTTTATTGAGTTCTTCTGGCTTGTAGTCTGATAAAGCCCAGTGCAGGGTTTGGAAATGCAGCTGCTGCTTGCTCTGGGTCCTACTCGGTGTGAAAAGGAGACGCTGTTTGACCTGAGCTCTGTCACCTTCCTTGGGGACTGGAAGGGTTATGGAAACCAGGAATGGGGGACTTTGTATCCCAAAACTCTGCTCTAGGATCACTTAATGAGAGGAAAGTCATTATTGTCACTGTAATTGAATGCTGTTCACAATAAATTACTGTAAAGCTCTCTGTGGAAGGGCTGAGTGACCTCTCAGTCAGCAAACCTTGTTTTACTCCACAGAGTTGAGCAAACATGGAAATCAAATCCAAATGGTCCATGTCAGTGGACAGTGAAATATTGCTGGAGTGTTTTCTACCCAGTTCCTATTAGCTGTGTGAGGAATTCTGGAAGTTTGGTTTATGTCTGGAATGGGAGTCTCATCCTTGGCCGTGTGTTCTGTCCTCCACTCGAGGTGGGATTGGTCCTGAGCTCTGTTCCAGTTTCTGGTTAGTCTTGAGTCCATTGACTTTTGGCATTGTCTGCACAGGTTAATTGAAGTGAGGGCCTGTTATTCCTTTGAATTTAATTTATTAATTTAATTAAATCCCTAGTATTCCTTTTTTTTGCCCTTGACAAACTGAGAAACTGGGAAAGAAATAAAAAAGGTTCTGAATATGTTGAGTGTATGTGTGTAGGTGGGTATAGCTGTGCTACTGATGGTCTCATATTTGAATAAGAGGGAAGATGATTAGTGATTGATTAATTATCCTTCTGCTGGGCCTGTTCTTTGGGAAACTATTATTTAGAAAATAATCTAGCCAGTAAATATGCGGAAAACCCCGAATTTTGTTTGGCATCTCTGGTTGCATCCCTAAATCATTGTCATTGCTTGATGTACTCCTTTTAAATGATTAAACAAGTCAGTGTTCACTATTTATTATAATTTCTTAAATCTCTAATCTTGATTAGCCTTGTCTTAATCTCATGGGTTTGGGGTAGGGGAAGAACAAAGTTCAAAGCTGTTGATTGCTTGAAATTTGCTGTGCTTTGAGAGTATCCTAGAGCTGCAGTAACCTTCATTTTTAGGGGATGAGAGCACTGGGCATGGAGTGATTTCTCAATAAAAGAGATCTCTGAGAGCGAGTTGGACACCTGGAGTGACCCCAGACCGTGAACAGCAATAACTTTTGCTCACTGCTGGGGTGAATTTGGGTTTCTTTCTCTCAGCAGCCGATGTCGCGATCCCGCCGCGCTCAGCTGGGATCAGCTCCCAGACACCGGGAAGCAAACTGGGGCAGGTGATGCAAACTGCAGAGGTGCTGGCTGTCTCCTGAGCCTGCCTCCTTGCTCAGCCTTTCCCCCCATATGTGTTTCAGAGGATTACCCCAACGGGACGTGGCTGGGCGACGAGAACAACCCCGAGATGCGGGTGCGCTGCCCCATCACGCCCGCGGACATGCTGCACATCAGCACCAACTGCCGCACGGCCGAGAAGATGGCCCTGACCCTGCTGGATTACCTCTTCCACAGGGAGATCCAGGCCATCTCCAACCTCTCGGGCCAGGGCAAGCACGGCAAGAAGCAGCTGGATCCTCTCATGATCTACGGGATTCGCTGTGAGTGAAACGGGGGAGTTCAGTGCGCGGGTAAGGTGGAAAGGGGATGTGGGAAATGGTGTTGTAAGGGTGTGTTTGATGTGTGGGGAGGTGTTCTGGTGGGTTTTGTTTATGGTGAAGGTTTAGGGTTTTTAGGAAGAAATCCTAATTGACTGGTTTGTTTCAGTTGGTGGGTATTCACCAGAAATTCCTCAGTCTTTTATTCTGAGTTCCGACTTCTTGGCAACTGCCAGCTGTGAGTGTAGTAAATATTGGAGAAATAATAAGTAACACAAATTTCAATACTGTTCAAGTGCTCAAACCAGCATGGTCTTGAGCAGTAGTTTTTGACTTCCCATTTATGTCTCTTTTTGCTGAGATTGTGATGGGAAAAGTTGGCAATCTTGGGATCATAAAATCTGTGGATTCGCAGCAGGAAGGCGCAGGACGCTGATGGATTTCTGTCTGCTCCATGTGCACGAGTCTTTGGATTATTTAAGCTGCTACAGAGCTGTGAGCTGATATTATTTGTGTTAAAGGCACGAGATTTGTTAATTTTAAAAGGAATCCAATGTGGTTTCATGTAGAACAAAGGCACAGCCACTGGTTTGAAATGAAAAGAGAAATCTGGACGTGAGCGTCGTGTCCTGGTGCAGTGACTTCTAATGAATACACTGAGGACAGCCAAGTCTGTTCCCTGTGCTTTATTTCCAAGAAACTAGCATAACCAGGATTTTGGGAGAAGTTTCTTCTGCCAGGTGGTAGTTGAGCACTGGATCCAGTGCTCCAGATTCTGGCTGCCAGAGCTCCAGGAACGTTTGGACAATGCTCCCAAGGACAGGCTGGGGTTGTTGGGGTGTCTGGGCAGGCTCAGGAGTGATCCTTGAACTGGATTCTAATAAACCAGGAGGTCTTGTTGTAATAAAATTCTTTATAGTCACCGTTTGTGTTGGTTACCAGCGGATCTGCAGTGGGAATAATTTGCTCTCCTGGTGAGTTTTGTATGGAATTGGCATTTTGAAACTCTGGGTAAGGCTTAGGAGCAGGTCAGCAAGGGATTATTTGGGGTGGGGTTTGAAGAAGTGGCTGTGTGATAGTTACAGGGAAGGGAATGTGAATGGTGTTTGAGGATGGCAGGAAACACGTTCCTGTTACCTGCTGTTGTTCCCAGTGGTTTTCAGGCTATCTTGAGGAAATTGAAAACCCAGTCTAACCCACTCAGGTGGCTGCATTAGGGCAATTTTTGCTTCATTATTTACCTGAAACAGAAGACTTCAGGCTTCTTCTGCAAATACATTAAATATGTATTTTTAAGAGAGATGGTAATTTCAAATTAATGCTGATCTTCAAACCCTTTTTGTCTGCTGATCTCATCAGTGTCAGTGATGTTGTTTTTAAAACACGGATTTTTGTTGAGAGCTTTTAGAAACCCTGAGAAATGGATCTTGCTCCAGTGTTAAAGCAATTCCCAGGCAGTTCTTTTCCCATCCCTTAGATCTGAGAGCACAAATCACATGGGTCAGTTTGTAAGTGGTTGTGGAGGAAGATGAGATGTTTGCCAATGTGAGAATGGGGAAGGAATGTGTCCATGTGACCAAGTGCTCAAGCTGGGGATTATGTCATTTCTGTGAGGCATTCTGACCATGAAGAAACTGGATTATGGAAGTGATCCCTGCAGCTGGAGAAGGTCTGCAATGGCACAGTTGTGAGAGCAGGGGATCAGGAGCAGCAGTCAGTGTCTGGCTTTGGTGGCATGAGCACGGTTTGGGATCCAGGTATCTGAAACAGCTTCATTCCTTCCTGCTGTTGGCTGCTGTGTTGTTTTATTTTGGGAGCCAGGCCATAAAAAACTCGAGGTTTCTGGAAAAAAAATAGATCCTGTGTGGATCTGGCCAGAGAAGGTTGGTTTGGGCAGTGAAATGTTGATGTTTTTGGGGATTTGCTACCAGCAAGGACAAAGAATCCTGTGGCAACCAGCAAAGAAAACACACGAGAACTTGATGGAGCAGCAAATGTAACAGTGAGAAGAGTGGTCCAAGAAATGATGATTTCACTTAATAACCTCATATGTCATCACTGGGAGTAATTAAGTGGGAGTGGAATTGGATTCCAGCAGCCTGGTGAGGAACGTGGAGCGCTCAGCTCCCGAGGATGGGGTTGTGCCCGTGCTCAGTTCAGTGGCAGAACTCCTGCTGAGGCTGTGTGTGCCAGGATTCCATCCCAGCACATCCCATCCCTGCCATCCCAGACCCCCTTCCCCAGTCCACACACATCTGCTTTTCATCCCTGGAGTGCTCTCCCAGAAAAATCCCCCCAAACCCGAGTTTCCCTGGCAGGGGAACCCCCTCGGTGCTGGTCCCCACTGTGGGATTTGCTGCTGCTCCCAGCAGTTCCTGCTGTGATGACTTAATTCAGACAGAAATGAAAAATCCAATGTCATCAGCCTGGCCTGTGCCAATCACAGCCAGAGGAGCCCAAGGAAATAGAAAGGATTTTATTTTTCCTTTCGTTTCAAGTTTCTTGCAGTTTGTCAGTGGAAAGATATTCCATCCCTCCTTTTTTTATTTTTTTTTTCTGTAAGAAAAACACCAAGCAAATCTGTATTTAATAGAGAAAGTATTTTGTGTAATATGCAGAAAGTATAGAAAATGAAGAGATGTGTGTTTATTATAAATTCTTGGTGCTCTGCACAAGGGTTACCACAAGAAGAGAGGAAAGTTTATCTTTGGAAGTCTAAATTTTCACTTGTGGTAGGATTTTGCTTGTGGGGTGGCAGTGGTACTGAGAGGAGTTTTTAGGCAAGAAACCAGAATGATTTAAACACAATCTCTGTCATTAAATAGCTCATTACCTCAGCCCTGCTAAAAATGGAGACTTTTGCTGGTGAAATACGATCCAAGAACATCCTCAGTTGTAATTTTCTTTGCCTAACAGAAAATACAGGTTTAGCTCTTTGGAGATTTGACAGCAATTTCCACGAGCGAGTTGGAAAAAACCAGATTCCCAAATTCAGAATTTTGCAGTTAGAAGGAATGGTGTAATAGCAAAGATGCTTTTCCATGGCATGCTGGAAAAAATGGAGGGGGGATTTCTGAAGCTCAAGAAAGAAAGTTCATCAGTGGTTCTTATTCTTCAAAATAATCAAAGTAACTAAATGAAAACAAAATAAAATTAGTCACTTGTAATATGCATTTATATGCACATATTTTATGTATTATTGTGTGTAACTTTGTGTATTATTTCTGTGCAAGCCTCTTGCTCTGCACATGGATTTTTGCAGATTCTCACCAATCATCTTCCCACTTTTTTATCTGTTCTGGTCAATTATTCCAAAGGGATGGAAGATGAGAACCTGCAAATTTAGTGCAGAATTTGTAGTTGGGTGGAGGAAGGAGATCCAAACTCATGAATTGCATTAAGGGAAACCCGTGCCCTGTGTGTTATGGGACCCCAAAATTCTTATTTTAGCTCCAGACAGCATCTGTTGCTCAGGGAATTATTAATGCACATGAAATGACTCTCTTGTTAGGGGCAGGATTGCTGCTGAACAAAAAACCAACTCAAAACCATAAATCCCCCACCCAAACCCTCCAGTGCTCACAGAGGGGAAGAAACGGGGGTGAAAAATTTGGGCGAATTTTCCCATTTGCTTCCAAGACTTTCACAGAGTGAATTTCTCCCATTTCCCTTGAATTTCACCCAGAATACATCCCTGTCTTTTAAATACCATAAACCAAAGTGTTAGCTGAGAACACCTAACGACAAAATCTGATTTTTAACTGGGAATGATGCGTTTTCTGCTTCGAATGCCAAACAACTTCACTTTCAAAGGCGCAAAAACTCAGCACAGAAAGAAATCCCTGATCAAAGCTCGGTGTTCCTGTTATATAAAACATTGCTTCCAGTCGGGATGGGAGCACTTTTCCTACTGCAGGAGTTGAAAGAGATGTTAATACACTCTGAAAGGAGTTGTGTCCTCAGCAGAGGCCAAATGGAATTAAACACTGGCTCTGCTTCCCAAAAATCCACACACCAGCTCTGGAGCTGCAGCCCACACACGGCTGCTTAATAGGAAACACATTTGGCTGTGGAATTGATGTCAGTGGGATGAGTTTATGTATGGAGAGAGAAATATAAATACAAATATTCCTGCCCACAGCCCAGGCAGGTTGGGCCGGTCAAAGCTGCCACTGGTGGCGTGGAAAACGTGAGGGGGAGCTCAGCACTGCTGCTCCAGCTCTTCATGGAGAGTTTGAGCTTAATAACAACAGCAGGATAAACAGCAAATATATCACATTTCTGTCCTCCTCGAGGATTATCCTGCTTGGAAATCCTGCTGGAGGAAGGGCAGGAAGTTCTCATGGGTGAGCTGAGCTGGGATGTTTCTCAGCAGAGGAGCTGCTTTTTGGGACACTCCAGGCTGGTGCTGTTTCATGGGATGTTTAGCGTGGAATCCTGGCATGGTTTTGGGCTGTGTGCACCAATTATTTGTGTTTATATTTTATTTATATTTATATATATATCCAGTGCCACCCTCTGCCATAGGCAGGGACACCTTTCACTGTCCCAAACCCTGTCCAACCTGGCCTTGGGCACTGCCAGGGGCAGCCACAGCTTCTCTGGGAATCCATTCCAGGGCCTCCCCACCCTCCCAGGGAAGGATTCCTTCCCAATATCCCAGCTAACCCTGCCCCTGGCAGTGGGAAGCCATTCCCTGTGTCCTGTCCCTCCATCCCTTGGAAATCATCTGTCTCCAGCTTTTGTCTCCCCTCAGGTGCTTTAAACAAACATTGCAATTACTGAGGACATGAAATTAGAAATACAGAATGTCATCAGTGTTTTCTATTCTTTTACTTTCCCACTTCCAAAAGCCTTTTTTATTACTGCATTTTTATTAACTCCACCAATTTTTCCTTTTTTTCCCCTCATTTCCTTCCTAATATCTGCATGCTTTTTCAGCATATTTTCTTTGTCTTGCTTTCATTTCCTGTTTATAATTTTGGGCTTCTCGTGTCTCATTTCTGAATATCCCCCAAGTCAGTGGCTGTTGGAGTATTGAATAACATCCCTTGGTGTAAAAGTGTGACACCTACATGCTACAATCCTGAACATCAGCAGCTGCAGAGGTGCATCCAAACCTTGGATTCCATCTGGAGACTGCTGGAGAGCCCGAAGGAAAATGATCCCAACTGGCATTTTGTCCTGTGTCTTTAACATTTCATCAGCACCAGAGATTGATGGATTTCTGTGATTTGGAGATTGGTAATTGTTGTTTCAATCCCTCCCCAGCTCCCTCAGGAATCAGCCACGGATGCTCTGGAGGTTTGGGACAGTGGCAGAGCTCAACCCAGGAATTTCCTGAGCATCCCTGAGCTGCTGAACCCATCTGCTGTTTCCTCCAGGATAAAAACTCCTCTTCCCAGCTCTGGTAGCCTGAACAGGAGTCCTGTGGTTTGTGCCTGATGGATGAGCTAATCCTGTGGTCCCTGGAAATACTTTTTGCCAACATTTTCTTCTCCCAGTGCTAAACAGCACAGGCTGTAGTTCTTGGGAAATAAAGACTGACATCAGGCTGTTCCTGTGGTGTTATCACAGAACCCTGGAATTGTTTGCTTTGGAAGGGACTGAGATGAATCCTTCCCAAGCCCCTGGATGGGCAGGGACACTCTGCATAGTCCAGCTTGCTCAGATCAGATGCTGTGGGACATTTCTCCTCTGGATGGCTTCAGGGGACAAAGGACAGGTTCCACTGGAGCTTGAAGGGTTGAGTTTGCCCAGTTCTGCAGCAGCTGAGGGGAGCTGAGGGAAGCTGGGCAGGTCCTGCTGAGCTTTGTGCTGGTCAGAACCTGGACCCTGAGGAAAGCTGGGCTGGGGTTTGGTGGGAAGGCCACCAGTGGTGACCTGTGATGGGCAAAACCAGGGAGAGGCTGCAGAGCTGTTGAACTCTTCTCCTCCTCGGGAGCAAAGTCCGAGAGTTCTGCCCATCTTGAAAAAGCAAGAAGTGAAAGAAATCCTCTCTGCTGGGCTTTTCTGCTCTCTGAAGAGCTTTAATTTCTGTTTCCCCTGGGGAAGGGCCTCGTGCTGCTGCGTTGTCTCCCTCAGAGCTGCACAAGTGTGGCTCCAGTTGCACAGAGCTGCTGCTTTGTGAATCAATTAAATGCTGCCACATGCAGGGCACTGATAACCTCTTTTGAGGCCAGGCAAGAAGATAATGGGAGAACCCATTGAGTTTATCTCAGCACCACAGTTCTCATCCATGGCATCAATGCTGGCCTTGCTTTCAGCTGCAACTCAGTGCTGCCTGGAGTTTGCTTCTTTCCTGGGCACTTCTCTTGATTTTAATTATTTTCCTGGCCAGTCCCTGTTAATAAACTGAAAAAAAAAAAAAGAAAGAAAAAAAGAAAAAGGCAGCAATTTTTGGGGAAAGAAAATAAATTGTGTGTTTTCTCTCTCCTCCTCACACTTCTCTTGTCATCCTTGCCTTATACAAGTGAAGAATTGAATTTTCCATTCTTGGCAAAGCAGCAGTGGAGGCTGTCAGGCCCCAGTGATGTGTGTAACATGACTGTGTGTGATGTGCTGTCAGGCACTGCTGACTCCTGGGCTCTCCAGAAAACAGCAAATGAACGTATGAGGTCACTTGGACCATCTGTTTCCACACTCCTTCCATCCCTCAGTGCTTTTCCCTTTTGGCCAGACTGAGTTCAAGTACGTGCTGAAGTGTGCAGGTCTGCACTGCTGGAGAGGCAGCTGAGAGCAGTCGTGGGGCTGGGGGGTAGAAAAGCAGCTTTTTCAGCTTTTGCAGGGGCTTTGAGTGAGTTTCAGGAGTATATAAAGGAAAAAAGGGGCGAGTTGGGTGGTTTGAAGATGGGCTCTTTGGGAAGGTTTCTGCTGAAGCTGCTGTCTTTTAAAAATGGGGGACAAAGTAGGAATAGATGTAGGAGTTTTGTTTTTAAATGATGGAAAAAAATAGAAGCAAATGCCATTTATCCAGTGTCGTCACACTGGAGTGACTCTGGTGTAACTTAGCACCTGGAGCAAGGCTGGAACAGAGAACAGGAAGAGTTTTCTCTTTTCAGGTTATAAACCCTCTGTTTGGTCCAGAGTTATTTTCTTGTTGGGTTGATTGATTAATTTCTAACAACTGTACTCAGGTTACTGAACAGCTGTGGATGTTCTGTCACCATCAGGAAAGGCACTGAAGGATCCCTCTGGGAATTCTGTATGGCCTCTGCTGTGACACGTGGAACTCCAGGAAGATCACAAATATTCTGTTGTTCCTGCAGGGATTCATTAATTCTGCAGGGATTCATTAATTCTGCAGGGATTCATTAATTCCCCAGCCCCTCTCTGCTCCTGCAGCTCCAGAGCACTGGGTGTGTCCTGTGGGGAGCTGGGATGGAGCAAACCCAGGAGCAGATAAAAATCCCTCTTCTCCTGCCACTCTGGGAATTTGACACCCCACTAGATGGCAATATTTGAATGCTGATGGCTCCTTCCATCAATGAGAATAAACCAGGTTCTGCTCGCTGTAAAATAGGTAAAAATAGCCTGGCTGCTTTTCCAGAGAGGTGCTGAGGTGTGACTGAGTGTAGGAGCTCTCCTGCTCTGGAACAGAGATTCCTGAGTGGAATTTGGAGATTCTAGATCCTAATTGACATGATTTTTTTGTTTTTAAAACTTCTAGTGGGCTTCTTTTAATTCAGAGAACAAAGGCATTTAAAATAACTTCAGTTTTCATGTCTCCTCTGAATTGGTGACTTGTTAAAGATGAAATATTCAGACAAGCACCCTCAATAAATATTAATGAACAGAGTAATGACTCGGGAGCTGAATTTGCCTTCCCTCCTCCCTCTCTCCAAGTTCCCAGCAGCTCCTCCTGACTCTTTTTGGACCTGGTGGATGAGAGCAATGTCATGGAAAGGGATTTTTTGGTGACAGGATGGATTTTCCAGGTGTGTGACATTGGAGGAGCCTCCAAGGCTCTGCCATCCCTCCCCTCCTGCATCCCAAACCTGAACATCCCCAGTTCAGCAGGGGGGAGTTTCTCTCAGCTGTGATCATCCCCTCCCCAGCTGGAAAACAAACAATTCCTGTTTCCCAACCATTTCAGTATGGGCAGGGCAAGCCCACGATGAGGTTTGGAAAAATCAAAGGCTGAAGGCTCAAGGAGGAATTCCAGAGGTGCTTCAGCTTTTCCTCTGCTCCCTCAGTGTTTAGAGCAGCAGATTTTGCTGTCATGTGCTCTTGGTTTAATCAAAAAGGCTCCAAATGTGTGACCCTGCTGAGAAAAAAAATGGATTTTGGGAGCCAAAGCCCAAAAAATCAGCTCCTTCTCCTCTCTGAGCAGGGAGCTTTTGTTTCTTGTAGGATCCATCATATTCCTGTCAAATTAAAGGGATTCTGTCCATCACTTTAAGATGAATTTCCCATCCTGGTGCTTTTCTTAAGGTTTTAAAAATCAGAGGGAATTGGAAAGTGAAAGAGCAGTGACCCAAATCTGCTTGGATTCTGTGTTTAATGTAAATGATATTTGTATTTTATACATTAGGCTGTTGGACTCTGTGCTGCACTTTTCCCAAATCTTTCCAAGTGCTCCAAAACCAGCAGGAGTTTCTGGGCCACCTCAGCCTAACTCTGCCAAGTCCATGCAAATACTGATTCACCTTGGAATTTTCCAAGGAAATCTGTGATCCTTGGAGCATGAATGGGAAGCAGCACGGACTTGGAGTGTGCAAATGAAACTCCTGACATGGAGTTTGATTTTTAGGAACTGAGATCAGGATGGATTATTTCGTGTCTGGTTTTGATCTCACAAATGTCTTCTCTTCCTCCTCAATTTGTTCTTCTTTTGATTTCTTTACAGTTTTGTGTTCTGTGGGGATTGTTTTGTCTGCTCCCTGACTTCTGACCTTTCAGAAAGAGAGGATTATCTCCTCAGGAACATGGTTTTCCTGGGATTTTCTTAGTTTATAATCAGTCCTGGTTTTTAGGAAACCCCAAACCTTTCTCTCCTTTTTTTTTGTGCAGCAGATCCTCTAAAATTATCATTCCAGACACCACCTCTGTGTTTGTACCAAATCAAATCTGTTTTTCCTTTGCATTTCCGAGCTTGTTTTGCTTTGTATTTCCAAACTCTTTTTTTATCTCTTTGCATTTCCTAATTTTTATCTCCTTTAAGAACCACAACAAGATTTATTTCAGACCTGCTTGTGTTGTTCTTTTTCATTTTAGTGCGACTCCCCCAGATCTCTCCCTGTGTCTCTGATCCAGGCTCAGCATGCTGCACCTGTTGCCTTTTAAAGCTGACTTGAATTTTCCTGATTTTTGCCTTCTTCCTGAGCTTTTCCCTTGCTAAGATTGGAATGTTGATCCTTGGTTTCCCTTTCCCCCCCCCCCCGTGGCTCCCTGAATTCTCTTTGCAGCCCTTTTTGTCTCCCAGGCTACAGTCAGGATCTCTCTGTCTGTTGAAATCACCCAAACTCCTGCAATTTATGAAATCACTGGATTATTTTTAAGTCTCTGGTGTGTTTTTCATGGAAAGCTTCGTTCAGGAAATGAGGTTCCTCCCCCCCCCCCCCCCCAAAAAAAAAAAGCAAACTTCTGGCTTTTATTGTTTAAAACTAAGGATCTTTTCTTTGAGGCACCATTCATGAAAAGATCACTAAAAACACACTCAGCCAGTCTTAAATCATCTAAATCCTCTACTTTACTCTCCTTTTGTGGGCATCCATCTTCCAAAATCTTGTATTTTGCTCCAAGTGCTGATTTATATTCCCGCCTGGATTTTTTTCTGGGTTGTTCTGGAGCTCGTGGATGCTCTGCTGTGTAAAAAATGTCAGCGTTTGATGCAGCTTTGGAGAGCAAATGATCCAAAAAAAAAAAGCCAAATCCCTTCTCCCTGAAGCATTCCTGTCTTGTCTCTTGGATGGATTTCCCCAAGGGAGAGGTCTCATTTCCAATATCCTGCTTTCCTGACTGGGTTTGGTGTCAGACGTGCAGGGAATGAGGCAGCTGGGAGCTCTCCTGCCTGGAATCATTTGTGGATGGGGAGCAGAGTCAGCATGCTCCACTCCTCTGCTATTGTGTGCACATGTTTGGGGGGGATTTCTCTCTCTCCTGCAGGTAAATCATGTTTTTAATGCCACTGGGAACTCTTTATCTGCTTCAAAACTCCTCTGCTGCCTTTAGGTTGAGATTTTTCCCTGGTAGGAAATGTCTTGCTAAAGGACCTGGTTGTAAAACAACCTTCTGGATTGTGATAGCAACTGCACAGATTTGTCATCTGAAGTTCATTTTGGTTTTTTTTAATCAATTATCTCTGTGCTTTAGGGTTGATTTTTCAGGCCTGATTTGCACATGACCGGGTCTGCAGTTGTGGTTGCAATCTCTGCGCACAGCACTGCTCGTCCAGCCCGGTGTGACACCCTGACAGCAGCTGGGAATTTCATCAATTAAGGGAAAGAAATGAGGGTGCCTGGCTTGGAAAATCTGTCCCTGATGGTTTAGGGCTCTGTAGCCTAAAATTTTCCTGTCTGCCCCTGTCCTGGTGAGGTTGTTGTCTGTTTTCCGTGGTTTCCCCTGGAGCTGTTCTCTCCATGGGGGTGGTGGTGTCTGCCAGCAATTCCTGGCCATTCCTTATCACACTGATTAATGATCAACTGGAGAATCAGGGAGAATCATGGAATGGGTTGGGATGAAGTGATTTAAAATTTATTCCATCCCAACCTTCCATCATTCCAAGTTATTCCAGCCTGGCCTTGGACATTTCCAGGGATGCAGGGGCAGCCACAGCTTCTCTGGGCACCTCTTCCTCACAGCCAGGAATTCCTTCCCAATATTCCATCTAAAACTTCTCCCTTTCAGCTTTCTGAACCAACCTAACCTTCCCTTCCCTTCCCTTCCCTTCCCTTCCCTTCCCTTCCCTTCCCTTCCCTTCCCTTCCCTTCCCTTCCCTTCCCTTCCCTTCCCTTCCCTTCCCTTCCCTTCCCTTCCCTTCCCTTCCCTTCCCTTCCCTTCCCTTCCCTTCCCTTCCCTTCCCTTCCCTTCCCTTCCCTTCCCTTCCCTTCCCTTCCCTTCCCTTCCCTTCCCTTCCCTTCCCTTCCCTTCCCTTCCCTCTGCACCTGAGGCTCCTGTCCTGAATAATTGACATAATTTTGATTTCTCTTTGAATCAAGTGGCATCCTGGAATATCCCATGGATTACACTGCAATAGTTAAAATTCCCAACCAGGCAGCTTTTCCCTGGGATTCTCTCTGCCTGCAGTGCAGCCACTCACACCCCATGAAAGTCATTAAAATAAAATGCAGTTATGAGTGAATATGGACTTTTTTTTTCCCCCTCCAAACTCCCCCTGAGCCTGTGTTGGTGTTTTCTGAGTTCAAACAACTCTGGGTTTATTGGCCACCCCTGCAAACCTTGCTGAGCATTTCCTTGGGAGTGGCTGAGGCTGAGCAGTGTGGGCTCAGGGGTTAAATCAAACCCAGAGTGAGCTCTGCTTTTGCTGACACCTGTGGAAAGGAAACTTGCACAGCAGCAAATTGGAATTTCAGCCCCTTTCCCTTCTTTCCCATTTTGGAGACACCACACTGGGCTGTAAAAGTTCTTTGCTGTCACATAGAAGTGAGAAATCCTGAGGACTTTAAAGCACTTTGGAATTAGATGTTGGGGTCCAGTGTTTTCTTCCTGTGTGTTCTTGCCTTTATTTCAAATTGCTCCGACCAAAAAAAAAAAATTAAATCATTGAAAAAATAAATTTTATTTTTAAAAAAATGATGCCACAAGAGATCCAGTTCCATCTCTGTTAGAGCCTGCAGATTTCAGGCTTTGAGGACTCTGGGCTCATTTGCAATGCAGAGGAAACTACAGAGCTTTTAGTTTGTGCAAACCTGGAATTTTATGGCTCCAGGCTTCAAATCATTTGTCTTGCAGGAGCAGCCCATATCCTGCTCTTTAGGTTCTATATACAACAGCTTAAGCAAGCCCTTCACAGGATTAGGAACCCATCTGAGAGGAAGATGGAAAGCCCAGTAAGTGGAAAAGTGGGAGAGATTATTTTACTTTGCAGGGTAGGGAAAGGAAAATGAGAATTTTAGAGATTCTTCAAGCTTTGTCCTGCAGAGTAAAAGCATCTCTGGCAGCCTTGGCTTGTTCAGTGTTGCACCTGTGAATTTTCAAGCACTGGTGGTTTAGAGCATTAACAAATTAAATGTTCAGAGAGTTCTGGTTGAATTTAGGGGGTTTGAATCAGAGAATCCTGAGATGGTTTGGCTGGGAAGGACCTTAAAGTTCATTTAATTCCAGCCCCTGCCATGGGCAGGGACACCTTCCCCTGTCCCAGGCTGCTCCAGCCTGGCCTTGGGCACTTCCAGGGATCCAGGGGCAGCCTGGGAATTCCATCCCAGCCCCTCCCCACCCTCACTGGGAAGAATTCCTGCCCAATATCCCACTTAACCCTTTTCTTTGGCAGTTTAAAGCCATTCCCCTTGTCCTGTCCATATAAAAATCCATCTCCCTCTTTTTTAGGTGAGCAAATAATGGATTTTTTCAGGTGATTTTTTTTATTCTGTAGCTGTGGAGCTTGAAGTTTTTGCTCTCAAGTGTTGGTTCTTTAGGAAAATCCAAACCCCTGAGAAGCTCCCAGTGAAATGGTGAAAATGGGGAATAATTCAAGCTGACAGTGCACAACATTCCCAGTTAAATTCCCAGTTTTAAAGCCACTCCTCGCCGTGTTTATGGAACGCTTTGGCAACTTAGCACCAAGGGCTGCAAAATGCATCCTGAGGCTCTTAAAATGCTGAATTCTGGGAGTAACTGTGCAGAGGATCCTCACTCTGAGCTCTGGTTTTTACTGGATTTGGATCAATTTTGAGCTGAGCTTTAAAAGGGTCGATTTATTTTTCTTTATAGGGAGTTTTATGCAGTTTCCTACTGCAGCAGGAGGCTGTTCTGTACTTCTACAATCAGACTTACTGTGGGGTGCTATCAGTGAGAAATAATCCTTGATGCAGCTTTGGCCCTGGAGTTCAGGATCCTCCTCTTAGCTTGGATGTAACAGTGCAGCTCCCAGGGATCTGAGGGCAGCTGATAAAAATTCCAGGGATTGCTGGCATTTCTCACAGAATTTTCATTTTAATACAGGATTTTTTTAATAGAATTTTAAGAATTTTACAGAATTTTACACGGTTTTCCAGCCCTGTGCAGATGAACAATTACTGAGTTTGGGGAGTAAGTTTTGTTCAAGTCCTGTCACTGCTCAGCTTTGGGGCTCCTTGCACAGGTACAGAGCTGGTGTGTGGGGCTGGGTGTGTCCTCTCCGTGTTTCCTGCAGAATCCAGGTTTGTTTGGGTTATTATCTCTCTTCTCCCATCATTCCAGGCCACCTGTTTTACAAATTTGGCATCACAGAGTCGGACTGGTACCGGATCAAGCAGAGCATTGACTCCAAGTGCAGGACAGCCTGGAGGAGGAAGCAGCGAGGGCAGAGCCTGGCTGTGAAAAGCTTCTCCAGGAGAACACCCTCATCCTCCTCCTACAGTGGCTCAGGTAAAAAACCAAACCTTCCCTCCCCTCAAATAGTAAATCCCTCTTGGTTTCCAAGGTGCCTGAATTTTAATTTGGCTGCCTGGCTTTGCTGAGGGTGTGGAATGCTGGAGTGGTTTGGGTGGAAGGGATCTTAAAATTCATTTAATTCCACCCCCTGCCATGGGCAGGGACACCTTCCCCTGCCCCAGGCTGCTCCAGCCTGGCCTTGGCCACTGCCAGGGATCCAGGGGCAGCCAGAGCTGCTCTGGGAATTCCATCCCAGCCCCTCCTCACCCTCACAGGGAAGAATTCCTGCCCAGTATCCCACTTAACTCTTTTCTTTGTCAGTTTAAAGCCATTTCCCTTGTCCTGGCCATATAAAAATCCATCTCCCTCTTTTTTAGGTGGGCAAATAATGGATTTTCCTGGTGGTTTTTTTTTTATTCTGCAGCTGTGGGGACTTGGAGTTTTTGCTCTCAAGTGTTGGTGCTTTAGGAAAATCCAAACCCCTGAGAAGCTCCCAGTGCAATGGTGAAAATGGGGAATAATTCAGGCTGAGAGTGCACAACATTCCCAGTTAAATTCCCAGCTTTAAAGCCAGTCCTCAGGGCAGCCACAGCTTCTCTGGGAACCTGTGCCAGGTTCTCAGCACCCTCAGAGCCAAGAATTCCTTCCCAAAGTCTCACCTAACCCTGCTTTCTGCCCACCCCCATGGATTCAGCCCCTGCAGCTTTGTGCTGCAGTTTTGTGTTTTTACCGCCCTCCGTTCTTTGAGTAAAAAGTCCAAACCTCCTTGCAGCTGCTCCTAAGAGGAACCAAGTGAGTAAATCCTTCCCAGGGTGTTCACACCATTCAGTGGGACGTGCTAAATGCTGTTCCTGAAGTGTTTTCCTCTGCAGACGTGAGATGTGCTGTAGGTGATCCTGTGTTTCCATCTAGGTATGGAGGCCTGGATCGTAATAACAAATGAAAAACCCTGACCTCAGGAGTGTTCTCTGAGGACATTTCTGGCTCATGCTTTTAATATAAAGCAGTGTTCTGGGACATTTGTACATTAGATATTAAAAACAGGGCTTTGGAAGGCAGCCCAAAGGAAAGGAAGTCAGTTTATTTGCCTGCATAAAATTTTTGGTTGCATGTTAACACTAACCACTGTATCTCATGCAAAGAATGACAAAATCTGCTTTCAATGGAAAATTTTATGTGCTGGAACAGGGAATCACATCCAAAATTCTCAAATTAAAACAACTAATCAATGTAATGATAACCATAAGCCCTCTCTGTTGATGGGATTTTTACTTTCAGTCTTTCAGCAATCAGTATTTTCAGGATAAAAAGGCAGCAGTAGGTGGATATCACAGCCTGTGCTCATTAGCCTGTACTCCTTGAGCAGTGTGGAGGTTTATTATCCAAATGATTCATCTCTAATCTGTTTTTGGAGGTTTGGAGACACCTGCAGAGTTGTCAAACTCAGAATCAGTGGATTCCTGTCTCCTCAGGGCTGTAGGGTCATGGGTGGGTTTCTTGTCGTGGTGAAGCCGAAATCCATTTATTTCCTCAGTTCCATGAGACTGATTTGTGAGTAAAATGTTCCATTGGTACAAAAACACCCCCAAATTTCCAAGGTGGCTCCAGCAGGATCCCCTGAGTGTCTGTCCCCTCCCTGCCCCCACAGCACTGCCGAAATCCCAAAGGCTTTGGGATGGTTTGGGTTGGGAGGGACTCCTTGCACAGCCCAGGCTGCCCAGGAGTGAACTCTGGTGTTTTTGTACCCATCGAACATTTAAGGGTTCTTCTACCACTTCAGGGTGCTCCAAGCCCCACCCAACCTGAAACTCTTCCTGAGATATTCCCAAATCCTGGTCACTGCAGTGCTGGAAACCCTTCCCCATGAATGGCAGGACTGGGATTTTCAGCGCTGTTTTTAGCAGCAATTAATTTGTCTAATTAAAAAAAAAATATATATATAAATATGGCAGCTTGAAACTCACTCAGCTGTGCCCTGACTTTGGTTTCCCTGGCTCTGAGGAATTTTGAGGATGACTGAGCACAGTAAAATGTTGTCACCATCCCTGGAGACATCAAAATCCACCTGGGTGCAGCCCAAAGCCACCAGTTCTGGTTGCCCATGGTTTGAGGAAGGACATTGGATTAGATCATCTCCAGAGGCCACTCCATAACCTCATTTATTTGGGATTTTAATTTTTTTTTTTAATGAATTATTGCACACACAATGCATAATTCTGAATTATTTGCATCCCAACAGGATTGTTGTTCAAATTCACTCCTCTTGCACTTGTTGGGAATGCCAAAGCTTTCCTGCTTGTTGGGATTAACAGTTCCTGGAGCACGTGGCTTTGATTGGAGCGTGGTGAAAAGTGACAACAGATTTCCTCTCTGCTCTGTTCATCACATGGAAAAATTAACTCTGGAAACGACAGCAAAGCAGGAGGCTGAGCCCACAGACCCTCCCAAGGCTTTGGGCTTGGAATTTGGTGTTTGAGGGGGATCAACCTGCAGGGAAAATCATGTCTGGGGAGCCTGGTGGGAAGACACAAATGGATTTTCTTTGTCCTTCACCCCCCAGAGATGTTAATTAAGATTTTTCTCCACTTAATTGACTGTTAAATTCAGGCAGAAGTTGCTTTTCCTGGTTTTCCCTTCCTCTTTGCTTGAATCCATTGCCTGTTTTTGGAAAGGAGGTGTTGATTGCCGTGGTTTGCTCTGCTTTTGGAGCCAATATTTCAGTACCTAAAGTTTGTTTTCCCCACGTTTTTTCCCAGCCAGAGACATCCACGTGGCTGCCATGATCATTTCACTGGATATTCCTTTGGAAAGGGTTGGAATCTGTGAAGGGAATGCCGTAGGAAATGAGGGGTTTGGGAGGAGGATTAATTGAAAAGTGCTTTCTTCCTTCCTTTTCATTTCTTTTCAGATTGTTCAAGCTGTTATCACAGCTTTCCACGTTGGAATTTTTAATTAGTTCCCTGACTTTGGGATTTCTGTGTAGATTCAGGCCTGTGCTGAGGTGTCACATTAAAAACTGGATGTGCAGCCAAATCTTCAAAGCTGTTCCACGCAACTGGGGGTTGAGGCAGGGGGAGGTGATGGTTTACAGGTTTATTTCCATTGTTCTGGAATGCTTTTTTCCTGCTTTTTTAGGGTTTGGGGATGGTTAATCCATCCATTACCCTTCCCTTGCTGGGACTACAGTGAGGAGATGCATTTGTGAGGAGAGGTGTGAGGATGGAGCTCTGGGGCACCAGGAGAACCATTTTTAATTCCAGAATTTCTAAATGTGAATCCCTCCTGCTGTGGAATCTGTCCCTTCTCCCAGGGAACAAGGGACAGGATCAGAGGAAATGTCCTTAAAGTTTCACCAGAGGAAGTTTAGGTTGGAATCAGCAAAAATTCCTTCATGGAAAGGGCTGTCCAGCATTGGAATAGTTTGTCCAGGGCAGTGGTGGAGTCTCCATCCCTGGAAGTGTCCAAAAATCCCATGGGGCATTTCCACTCTGCAGTGTGAGGCATGTTTAAATTCAATAAATCAAGAAATCCACCTGTCATTTTGAGGTTCAAAACTGCAATTCCACACCTCATGTGTGTCCATATGAATTGTAGGGGATGGATCTTGGAAAACAATTGGGATATTCCCTTGATTTACCTGATAATTTCATTTCTCACCATAGGCAGGATGGGTTTTTAAAGGTGTCCTTGGGGTGGTGGTGGCAGAAATTGGTCTCAGCCTCTCAGGTGAACAACAAAACCATTGAATTGCTTAGGAAACCTCTGTGGTTTTGTTCTGAAGGGACTTTCAAAGCTGCAGCACCTGGGATTTAGATTCCAAAAGGTGCTTTAGATTCCAAACAGGAGCTCTCCCAGCCTTTGGAATTCTGTGGGGTTTGTAGCAAATGGATGTAGCCCATGTGATACTTGGGGATGTGGTCAGTGGTGGCCATGGTGCTGATGATCATAAAGGTTTTCTCCACCCTTAACAGTTCCATGATTCCGTGAAAGTGAAAATCCTCAACAGATCAACAGGAAGTGGAATAGGAACAGATTAGAAAACACCAAAGATTTTGCCTTAAAAAGTGATTTTAGGTGAGAATTAAACCCACAGGTCCGTGAAGGTTCTTTGGGAATGCCATGGGTCACGTGGCACTGCAGGCCTTTGGGAACTCGTGGAAAATTCTGGACTTCAGCTGTGGCTCCTCCTGGCAGGGATTCTCCAGGAATCCAAACTGGAAATGAGAGGCTCGATGGTTTCCAGGGATTTCTCACTGCTGACAGCTCCTCTCCCCAAGCTGGGCGTGCTCCTCTTGGTTGTGTTTGTTTGTAGTGGGGAATGTTTATAAAAGTGGATAAATATTCCCTTTGTCTGCTCCCAGATGAAGAGGGGAAGGACTCATAAAGGATGTTTTGTTTTTACATGTGGCTGAATCCTCTCTCTTCTTTCTCCCTAAGAGAGAGAAACACCAAAAAACAACAAAACAGAGGAAAAAAACCCCAATTTTGGTTGTTGCAGTGAAGCCAAATTTAAATTTATTTATAGGTGACCATAGGAGAGGTCCAGGGTGATTCCATCCAGGCTGTGGCTCCTCTGACACCTCCAAAAATCACAGTACTTTCTGTCCTCTGAAGCCAAAAATGACTTAAAAATCAAGACCTTGAGGCCTTACAGTCAAAACTATATTTCAATACGTGCATATCATAAATATATAAAATATATATCTGCTGCAGGTTTTATTTCTTTGATAATCTTTTATCGCAGAACTTAATCAGAAAATAAATATTGTAAGTGAAGGATTCTGTATTTGCACCCTGTGGTTTGACTGAGGTTGAGTTGTAACTCAGTTGAATTCCATAGGGAAAGACTGGAAAACTCGAAGGAAAGAGCAAATCCTGAGGGAATTTGTTCCTCTGAATCTTGAGAGAATTTGTTCCTCAAAATCCTGAGGGAATTTGTTCTTTAAAATCCTGAGGGAATTTGTTCCTCAAAATCTTGAGGGAATTTATTCTTTAAAATCCTGAGGGAATTTGTTCTTTAAAATCCTGAGGGAATTTGTTCCTTAAAATCCTGAGGGAATTTGTTCCTCTGAATCCTGAGGGAATTTGTTCCTCGAAATCCTGAGGGAATTTGTTCTTTAAAATCCTGAGGGAATTTGTTCTTCGAAATCTTGAGGGAATTTGTTCTTTAAAATCCTGAGAGAATTTGTTCCTCAGAATCCTGAGGGAATTTGTTCTTTAAAATCCTGAGAGAATTTGTTCCTCAGAATCCTGAGGGAATTTGTTCCTCGAAATCCTGAGGGAATTTGTTCCTCAGAATCCTGAGAGAATTTGTTCCTTAAAATCCTGTGGGAATTTGTCCATCAGAATCCTGAGGGAATCCTGCTGGGAGCCCTGAAGGAGCAGATGATAGCAATGGATTTTCACAGTCATCCCAACAAAATGCTATTTGTATAAAAACCAGAGAAGCAAATTGCATCAATTATTAGGAATAAATTATTGGAAATGGGAGAAAAAGTGAAAGCCAGAGGCTCAGGTAAGGAATTTTTCCAGGATATCCATTCCTTCCAGTGGCCATGACAAAGCCACTGGTATCCCATTGGAAAAAAATCCCATTTTTATTTGCTTGATGGGGCAGTTTCTCTACAATGTCCAGCACTTTTCAGGCAGTTGGGATTCCTCAATCCCCCAAATTTCGTGCAGCAAATTCCACTCTGCAGCAGTGCAGGGAAAGCTGGAATTGCACAGGGAACACCAAGGCTGCATTTAAGGAATGAGAAAAGCTCTGCAGTTACCTGCTGGCATGGGAGGGATTAAAGGTGTGTCCAGCAGGCAGCAAAAACGTGGATTTGTTGTGTTTCCTGTGGATTTGTTGTATTTCCTGTGGTTCCTGAGGAAATTTGTGGCTGGGATCTTGTGCTGCAGCTCATTAACAGAACCAGAGCTGCCTGAATTGTTCAACAACCCAACTTTTCAACAAATAAATAAATATTAACTTGGTGGTTTGGAGTTCCCAGTTCCCATGCTCAGACCTAAACCTCAGAATTATCTCCTTGCCCAAACATTTGCAGACAGGAGGAAAAAAAAAAACCCAACTCTTAAATGGCTGATTTTATTTAAGAACATTCCCATTAAAATATTTGAGTGGATAAAGCTCATTCCTGCAGAACTAACTGTGTGTTTGCAGAATAAATCTTGGAGTATTTAGGAGAGATATTAAAAATTAATGGTTTCTGTCCTTCTTACTTGCTTTTTGCCTCTTCTGTTTAGAAGAATCCTTTCCATGCAGCTGGAAAACCTCAAACTGGATCTATGATGTGTCCAGTGTGAGTTTTTACCCTCTGGAAATCCCACTGAGGTTTTCCTGGTGGTTTTTGTCCCTGTTACATGAAAATAACTCCCATTTTTTATGTTTAACATTCCCTTTTCAGGGGCATTTCCACTCTGCAGCGTGAGCGGTGTTTAAATTTAATAAATCAAGAAATCCACCTGTCATTTTGAGCTTCAAAACTGCAATTCCACACCTCATGTGTGTCCATATGAATTGTAGGGGATGGATCTCGGAAAACAATCGGGATATTCCCTTGATTTATCTGATAATTTCATTTCTCACCATAGGCAGGATGGGTTTTTTAAAGGTGTCCTTGGGGTGATGGTGGCAGAAATTGTTCTCAGCCTCTCAGGTGAACAACAAAACCATTGAATTGTTTAGGAAATCTCTGTGGTTTTGTTCTGGAGGGACTTTCAAAGCTGTAGAAGCTGGGATTTCGATTCCAAAAGGTGCTTTAGATTCCAAACAGGAGCTCTCCCAGTCTCTGGAATTCTGGGGGGTTTGTAGCAAATCCCCACCATGCAGGGGAATATCAATGGAATATTAATCACTGACTGGATTTGATTTCCATGGGCTTTTAGGACCAGTTTGGGGGCTGCACATAAAATAAAGAAAACATAAAATAAAGCTGGAATTTGGTCTCTTTTTTTTTTTTTTTTTTTTTCCAGAGGGATCCCAGAGCTCGGTGTCAGCTTCCAGTGAGATGCAGCAGAACCAGCCCCAGGCCCTGCACTACGCCCTGGCCAACGCTCAGCAGGTCCAGATCCACCAGATTGGAGAGGATGGACAAGTCCAAGTAGTATGTCCTCAACTTTTCCTAAATTCCTCCCTCCCAAAGCAGCCAGAACTCTGCTTCAGCTGCAGTCTAGTGCTGGGTTCTGAAATCATAACCTGCTAGCAATTAATGTTTCCAGAAAATAAACACTGGAGGCGTATGGAAAAAAAAATCAATCAGAGTTATTTGACAAAAAAATTCCATGCAGGAGTTCCTCACACAATCAGTGCAAATTAATGCACTTTGGTTATTTTATTTATAGATAATATATATAAAACCTATATAATACATAATTCTATTATTATTAATATATAATATATTACATATAAAAATCTATAATAGATATATAATAGATATATAATAGATATATTATATTATATTATATTATATTATATTATATTATATTATATAATGTTATATTATATTATATTATATTATATTATATTATATTATATTATATTATATTATATTTTGTGTATGGATTGTTTGAAATTCAAATTATTTTTAAAATATTATTTTTTCATTATATAGTACATATTATATATTACATATAAACCTATATATTATATATTAACCCTATCTAAAATATATAGATATAATATATATATTTATATTATACTATATATTATATAGCATATATTATATTATTATACCTAATGTATCTAATATCTGTATTATATAGAGAGAATTAATCAGCCTTTTCCAGGCTGTGTTTACTTAGTGATTTCCACTTCAGAGGCAGTTCTGGTGTGACTTGCACAACAAAATCACATTTATTTGTTTGTTTCTCTGTAAAACTGCGTTCTCAGGCACTTTTGAACATCTGGGAGCCGAGTCCTTCCCATGTGTGTTTGTTTAGCTCCGTGTCTATCAGTGAAAGTTCTAAATATTGACATTTTTGAAGCCTGACACACCCACCACCACTCAGGGCTGATGATTTTTATCTGTGGTTTTAGTGTGCTCTGAAAAAAAGCACCTTCACTTTAATTCTTGTGTCCCAAGGGGCGCTACAAGGATTGTTTGAAATTCAAATTATTTTTAAAAGGTGTCCTCAGTGAAATAATTCTCTTTGGGCAGAAACTGGCTGGAAATCCTCCTGCTGAGCTTCACTTTTGCAATAACTTTTCAATATTATCTTGGGAATTTCTTTGTCTTTTGAATTCCATGCAGATTTTAAAAGTGGATTTTCCTATGGATCTGTGGGTGGGATTCACCTGATGACTGAAAAGTACTTTGCAACTCAGACAGAAAGGAAAATTATATGAAATAAAGGACATTAATAGAACAGACGGTTTGTTTATAGATGGAAGTGATAAAAACTTGCCTCATTAAGAGACCTGGACATCCTAATTATCCTTCAAATTGTGGAATCCAGGAAAAAAAAAAAACAAACCTGCTATAAATGGATCTACTAAACATTCCATCTTTTTCCTGGGAGCGCTGAGAGTGTGATGTGAAGGAGGGAAAGTGATTTTAATCTCCCCCTGGGCTGGGCAGTGCTATAATTTTCTCTCCAGCCCCTATTGTCAGAGGGACACTCTCAGTGTGGTTTTTCTCCCTATAAATAGCCAGTTTCCTCCCAAAGGAAATGAAACTGTTGGAAATAGAGGGATCTGTGTGTCTTTGAAAATCACAGGCAATTGTTCTTGCGTTATAAAATCAGAGGGGCCCTTTGACAGAATTCCAAATGATTATCTTTAATCTCATGCAGGCATATTAAAATGAACACAAAGCTTTATAAAAGAGGTTATTTAGAATCCAATCTCCCCTCAGGTAAATCACAGTGGCTGGGCTGGGCAGGATGCACAAGGAATTCCAGCCACTCTTCCCCTTCAAATGGCACCAGGAGAGTGCTTGGGAATGGGCAGCAATACCAAATCTTACAGGATTAAAACCATCAGGGCAGATTCTCACCAATATAAGTCAGGGAGATTGTTCAAATTAATGATTTCCTGCCAAACGCCAGCAATTTAATTGTTCCAATTAATGATTTCCTGCCAGTCTCAATCCCCTGAGAGTCCTTAGCGTGGTCTGTGCCCCAGTGAATGAGCAAAAATAGGTGGATAATGAGACACCTTTGGAAACCTCACTCTTGGAGATATTTAGTGTTGGTATATCTGTTTTAAAACTGAGTTTTCCAGATATTTAAATTGAATTAAAGTTTCGGTCCACAAAGCGAGTCAGCCTAAAGCTTTGTCTACCAGTCAAAAAGGCAACAGAAAAATTCATTTCTTAGATATTATTATTATTGTTATTATTATTTGTGGTGATGATGATGCTTCTATTCCTTCCCCTGAAGTGGAAATGAACCAATCTTCAGTCCAGGTCCCTCTGTTTTTATTTCATATTGCATTTTATTGCATAGATTTTATTATATGCAAAGCTGGGGGACAGTACAGGTGCACTTGGCTTTTTCCAAGCTCTCCTCGATGCTTTCCCTTGCACGTTTTGCTTCTCCCCATGAAACTCTGCTGCCTCCAAGGCCAGGAGGTGCTTCCTGCAGTTGTGATTTTTCCTCTGATGCTCCTTGGTGTTTTCTTTTGTTGTGGATCCCACAGGGCCATCTCCACATAGCCCAGGTGCCCCAGGGAGAGCAGGTGCAGATCACGCAGGACAGCGAGGTGAGCAAAGCTGAGTGGGCTGAGTGAAAACGAGAAAATGTTGCTGGAACCAGCAGAAAATGTGGTTTAGAACCTGCTGCTTTCCGTCTCTGGGGTTTTGTGTTTGTGGTTTTTTTTTATTATTATTATTATTTATATTTCTTTTATTTTTATTGTTTCGATTTCTTTTTTTCCCTCCCTCAGGAGCCCAGACAGCTCAGTGTGTGTGTTAATTGTTGCATAAGGCTGATGATCTTTGGAAATTTAGTACTGCCAGGGTTTAATAGGAAACCAGTTCAGCTGCTTGCACTACTTAAAAATGAAATGATTCTATTGAGGTTGGTGAACTAAATGTGATCAGAACACTCAGGGCCTTTAATGGTTGAAGAGCAGCTGGAGAAACCTTCAGCCACCATCTAATACAGAAATATTCCAGAATGAATTTACCTTTCATTCCTGAGCAGCTCATCTGGCACTGCAGTATTTGCCCTTCTTAATCTTTTTCCAGAAAAATAGTTCAGTGGAATTGGATGGATAAATGGATGTGGATAACTGGAAATGGATAAATTCAATCCTAAACCCTCCAGTTTTGGCTCAGCTCCCAAATCCAGGTGGATTTCCCTGTGTATTTGCTGCAGTTGTTGGTTATTTAGAAACCTCCTGACTGCTAAAACTGCTCTTGGATTTCTTGTGCACTTTGTTTAAATGAAGAAAGAATAGAAAAATTGGGTTCAACGTTAATACAGGCAACGATTTGAACCTGTCCCATTTCCCTGTCAAGGTTTTTCCCTCTCAGGGAAGTGGATCTGCCTGAGTTGGTTTCATCCCTGTCCAAAGAACCCAAATCACAGCTCATAAAACCACTTTGTGAAGGAATATTGTTAACACAGGCAGCTACTGGAGGATAAATATTATCATAAAAATTCTATAAATATTATAGTTAAAGGCTTGTCCTTTGAAGGGCCTGTCAGGCCTTGAGAGAGAGAAGAAAGGATTAAAATACCCTGGCTCTCCTGTGTGGTGCTGCCATAAAACTGAAGGAGTTTTTGGGTAAAGAACCACCAAAGAACTGCTGATTCAGCAGAGATTGCTGGACTGGATCCTGAGGTTCCAGCACACCCTGGATCCTTTGGCTCTCCTTGTCCTGTGGGACTTCCAAAGGCTGCAGTTGTCCCTGACAGATGAAAACATCTGGTTTTAAATTGATGACAATGTACACAAGTGAGAGAGGAGCTGCCAGCAAGAGAAACTGCACAAAAATGGGGATTTTGTCCTCCAAAATGTGCTGTTTCACTGCAAGGCTCTTTTGGGAAGCTGCCTTCCCTTAATCCAAGTGTACTTTTGGAAAGACATCTGTGAGCATGTGGATAAAAACTTCATGTCACAAAGATTTCCTTATTGGACTTCAGAGCTTAAAATACTTTGATTTATTGAGAGTTTTTCTTTTTGTTGTTATAGATGTAATCCCTGTCATAGAACTGGGTTGGTTTTCAGTATGGAATGGGGATAAAATAAAAAGCAAATGCTAACTAGCTGTGCAACCCTGTAAAAGTGTTATAATGCTAATTCTGGCTTGGTAAGGGTCGAATTTCAACTTGCAGCTTTATAAAAAGAAGGAAAACCCAAAAGTTTTACCTCAGAAAAAATTTTGCATATAAACAGATGATCCAGCAACTTCCAAAACCAGAACATGCTGGGTGTGAAACTTTGAGGCTGATTGGAGCTGGATTGCCTAAAGAACCTTCAGCAGAACTTCCTAAATTCGTGGATTTCCTTCATCTTGATTGAGATTTTTTTTTTTTTGCAGATTTTGCAGATTTTTTTTTGGCAGATTTTGAATCCCAAACTTGTGCTGATTGTCCATTCTCTCCTTTTCCAGGGAAACCTGCAGATACACCAAGTCCACGTGGGTCAGGACGGGCAGGTAGGAGCAGGGCTGAGTTTAAACAGCCTTTTCCTTGGTCTTTGATGTAATCCCTCATTTTTAGTGCCTCTTCTGGTGAAATAAATAACTCACAAATGGATGAAACCTGACCAAAATATTTCATATTTGGCTCAGCTTGGTTCATCATTCCTGCAGGATGTTTCCTCCCTCTGTTTTCTCCCTCCTTTGGCCTCTTCCCTCTGCAAGGAGGAGCTGGATTGAGGACAGAGTGCACGGGGTGTCCTTGTCAGCTCTCCTCTGTCACCAGATGTGGCCTCAGTCCCCAGGAACACAACATTCCTTGAAGCAATTGCTCATTTTTTTTAACATTTTATCCTTTTTCATGGCATGGCTGTCCTGAGAGGAGCAGATCTGCTTCTGCTCTTGTTGATGAGGTGAGGAAAAGCAGCTTTTCCTGGGATGAGGAGTCCCTGAGCTCAGGATTCTCAGCATTCCCAGCTCAGGTGCAGCAGAACTGCTCCCATTTGATCCCAGACACACATGAAATGTGGAATTCTGCTAAAAGAGAGCACAAAAAACATCCTGCAAGAATCTTCCAGGCTTCAGAGGAGTCAGAGTGTTGAGGGATTGTTTGGTTCCTGGTGAATCTGAATAACCTGGGAGACATCTGGGATCCTGCCTGGGATGGAGGCTCTGCCATCAGCAGGGTTTCCATTGCTGGGAAATGGGTATTTTTTAGTGGATTAAAAAACAGGAGCAAGCAATTGAAGGGATTTTTAGCTCTGTTCTGCAATAATTACTGAATCAGAGTGTGAGGAATTATTTGGTTCCTGGTAGATCTGAATAACCTGGGAGACATCTGGGATCCTGCCTGGGCTGGAGGCTCTGCCATCAGCAGGGTTTGGAGCTCAGAGGAGCCCTCAGCACTCTGAGCTTTGCAATATTTGGATTTAAACAAGAAAATAAACCCCTGGAAATGTTCTTTGCTCAGGGCTGCATCAGAGGTGCTTTTGCAGAAGTGAATCTTGGAAAGGTGATTTTTTGGAGATGTTGTTTTGGTACTTATTGGGATTTTTTTTCTTTCTCTGTGAAATATTGCTGTCCAAGTTACACCTCCTTACAGGGTGTAATACTGGGTGGTTTTATTCTCTGAGCGTGGCACGTAGATTAAATTGAATTTATTTGTAATTAAAACCTCCCAGCATTATTTTCCTGTGGAAACTCGTGTGTCAAAATGTCTGTGCATGCTGTGTCATAGATGTGAGTTAGGGGAGAAAACCATGATTAATTCTCTTTTTTTGGGATTTAAATCATGTTATCTATCCATCTGTACCATCACTCAGCACAGCAGACTTGGGATAATCTTGCTCCTGCCTCAGTGGTTGTTGGCTGCACACACATGAATGGGAAATCAGTTTAACATCCAATTTTTAGGGATGATTTTTTATTTTTTTTTTAACTAACTGTGCTCTGAGCTCTGCTTTTAAATTTTGCTTCAAACAAAGGATGAAGTGCTGGGGCTTTGCTTTTTCTTCACTCACTCAGCTGCCTTTTGGTGTGAAAGAACTTCAGTGCCAGGAGCTGCCAGGAACATTCCCAGCAGCCCTCAGCTCCTCCAGAAGTATTTGCTGGGAAATGGGTATTTCTCAGTGGAGCAAGCAGAAATTTGGTGATTTTTAGCATTAATTACTGAAAGCTTCAACAGCATCTGGTGGGGGGTGAGCAGAGGGGAGCTCTGGGGCTGCTCTGTGAGGGCTGTGAGCCCCCAGAGCTGCCCAGGAGAAGGAGTTAAACGAGTCCAGCTAAACCCTGCTGGTGGTTTAAGGCTGGGAGCTGGGATTGATCCTTTTTTTCCTTGGCACCAGGAGCAGGATGAGAGCAGGGAACCTGTCCTGGGATCAGGGCAGGGAAACCCAGAGCAAGGCAGCAGCTTCCAGTCAGCTGCTCCAAGGAGCTCCTGGGCTTTTCCCACCTGGCCATTCTTTTCCAGGCTTTTTTTTTTTCCTGGAGGTGTTGAAGCCTAATTCACCCTACTCAGGGAGACAGGAATGGGGATAACCAGGAATAAAGTGGGGCTTCTGTGCCTGAGTGTTTTCAGCTGGATAATAAACATATCCTCACTAAAAACTGACTCTGAGCTCAGCTGCTGGATGCTCCCTGTGAATGTTTCCCAGTGAGAATTCCTGTTTTCCATGATTTTCTGTGCACAGAGCAGGTGTTGGGGGTTCCCCCTGTGCAGGTGAGCGTTGGTGCTGCTGCAGCTTTTCCAATTCCAAGTGAAAAGTTCCCAAAGCAGGAACTTGGGGAGTTCCTGGGAACCAGGACAGAAAACATCCCCAACCTTCCATGAAATGTTAGCAGGGAAATCTCCAAAGTGCCTGAGGTGTTCAGGCACCAAATCTTTGCTTTTCTGCAGAATTTTGCCACTTGCTGATTGTAACTTTCCCCCTGCTCTTGCTTTCTCTGTCCTGGTGGTTGCTCCGAGCTCAGATTTTGTTTTTCTGGCATCCCTGTGCATGGAATGAATGAAATCATTCCAAAGGAGCTCTGTCTACCTCCACATGTGTTCTATTAGCTGGAAGTTTCCTATTTCAGTGCACGTTTAATAAAAACCCCAAACTGCAAAAATAATTAAGGCTTCACATTAGCTGAGCCTTGAAACCTCAGAAAAGTGGGATTTTTTTTTTTTTCCTCTTTGCATTTTATCCTTAGGAATTGCCAGAAATTTTCACTCAAATAAAAGATTGCAGTGTATTTAAATCTGGAATATTCCAGTGAAATGCATTCTAAACAAATTAAAAGTTGCATTAGGTGGTCTTATTTTGGATAATTTAAATGTTCATATTTTAATATCTGGAAAAGAAGTCCCTGCTAAGCACTCTGAGAATATTTATCCATCCTGGGAATTTAAATAAAGTTCAGTTTTGAGAAGTTTAAATTACTTCAAGGGAGTGCCAATGGATCCACATTGGAATAAAACCATGGGAATAAACAGGTCTGGGAGTGGAAAACTTTGAATGAAAGAAGTTGATAATTAAAGAATATTGATTTCTGGGATAATATATTCCATTTGGGATTATATATTGAGTTTTAGGATAATATTATTAGGATCCTCTGATTTCCTGCCCTGTTTCTTCCCCACCTCTATCCTTTTTTTTTTTTCCCTTGGAGTTTTGATCCTCCCAGGAAATGTTCAGTTGTCCTGTGCCTCATGGATACACCTGGGATCTAAAAACCAGGACAATTCCAAGAGTTTCCCATTCCTCAGTTCTGGTCTTTGGCCATTCCATGTTATACACCCTCACAGTGTTTCTCCAATTTAGGGATTAATTAAATGGCACCAGGGAAATGGTCCTTAATTATTGCCTGGCTCTTAAATGGAAAAGTTGACATCCTTTAAAATTGAAAATAGGATTGTGTGTACTCCAGGAGAGCCAACCATTTGTTCTGCTGCAGGGATGAAAAATTGGGGACAATTGCAGCATTTAATTCACTCTGGGGGAGTGGGAAAAAGCAGGAAAACCCAGGCTGGGGCTGGCAGGAAAAAGCCAGTGAGTGCAGAGAGCTTGTGTAGGGTCTGCCTGGAGAGAAACCTGCAGGATTGCTTCTGCCACCTTGTTTTTCCAAAAAAAAAGTTGGGATTTTTTGTAATTGTGGACACAGGTGAGTCTGGAATCCAAGGGGTGCTCTGAGACCCCTCTGGAGAGAGGAAAGGGATTTGATGAGGTTTTGGGATGGAGCAGGAATTGCATTTTCTGTTCCTGAACTTTGCCTCTGACAACTTCAATAATACAGTATTACCCAAAACTCAAAAACATTATCCTAAATATTGTCCTAAAACTCAATATATAATCCCAAACGGAATATCTTATCCCAGAAATCAATATTCTTTAATGATCAACTTCTTTCATTCAAAGTTTTCCACTCCCAGACCTGTTTATTCCCATGGTTTTATTCCAATGTGGATCCATTGGCACTCCCTTGAAGTAATTAAAACCTCTCACAACTGAACTTTATTTCATTTCCCAGGATGGATAAATATTCTCAGAGTGCTTAGCAGGGACTTCTTTTCCAGATATTAAAATATGAACATTTAAATTATCCAAAATAAGACCACCTAATGCAACTTTTAATTTGTATAGAATGTATTTCACTGGAATATTCCAGATTTAAATACACTGCAATCCTTTATTTGAGTTGCTCAGTCACAAATTAATCCAAAGCAGGAATTTTTTTTCCCTGTGCCTAATCCAGCAGCAGCAGAGGGCAGTAGCACTAAGATGATCCTCAGTTGTTTTCTGAAGGAATGAGGAGAGAATTTGGGGAGAGAGAAATGAGCTGCTCCTTGTGAAGGATCCTTTGGTGAGGACAGAGAGAATAACACACACAGAGAAACAGTTATTCACAAGAAAAAAAAAATTCAATTAAAAACTCAGTGCAGCTCAGCTGGAGCTTAAAAACTCCTTGATTGGTTTGGGGAAAAAAAAATTAAATTATTATTTTAAACTGATATTTCTTCAGGAATTGTAAATTGTCCGAAATTTGCTCCTGGATTTTGGAGCAAAAAGGAAAAGAATGGTTTGGAGACAACTGTGCTTTGTGCAAACTCCCTGTGAAATCCCAGAGTGGTTATGGCAACTCTATTTATGGATAAAATAAAAGTGTTTAAATACTTAATTATACTTAAATGGAAGCATTTTACAGGCAAGATTTTTTAGGGTTTGTTTGAGGATTTTTGTGCACAAACTTTTTAATTTGGTGTTGATAGAGCTGGGCCCACTTTGTCCCTCAGGGTAATTAATCCAAAACACAAAACTCACTGTCTTTAGTTCTGAAAACTTAATTTTTAGGCAAAGTAGTATTTTAAGAAATAAAAATGGAGAAGTTTTCTTTTAAAGGAGTCCTAAAACTTTGGAATAAAAAAGGGAAAATTCTCCGACTTGGTGATAAATATCTCCAAAATATCTCCAGGAGAATTAATATTGTAAGGAAACCAGGAATATTTCTGATAAATCTAGCTTAAAAGTTAAATGTAATAATTTTTTTTATATATATGTGTGTGTGTGAATGTTACACAGATTTATGTGTGATTAATTTGTGGTTTCACTGCAGAAATTAGGATGGGTTTGGAGAAAGTTTGCACTGAATTTGGAAATTTAAAACAGGATACAAGAGTGCCCAGGAGGATAAAAAACTGAGCTCCAGGCTCTGGGAAAGTCCTGAAACAAATTGTGGCCATTTAAAAATCAATTAATCAATTAATTATTATTATAATTCTATTATTAGTATTAATTTAATTTAATTGTAAATGATACAATTCCTCTACCCCAGCACAAAGGACAGACCCGCAGTGACACCCAACCCAACAGAAAACAGGGGAAAAACCTCCAGGAATTTTATTGGGAAAAGACATTTTCTCCAGTGACAGAATTCCCTTTTTGCCATTCTCCACGACAAAACTGATCCATTTTGGGGGGCAAATGAGGGAATGCAGAGGCTGGGCTGGAGCAGAGCTTTCCCCTGGATTTTCCCCCTCAGGATTTAGCCTTTACCTCAGGCAGCTTTTCCCATCTCCAAGTCCCATTCCCAACCCAAAATCCCTCTCTCACCTCACGAACCTCTCCTTTTTTCCTTTGCCTTCCTGATCAAAAGCAGCAAAACTGCACAGAGAGGTGGCAAACCCAGCTTTTCATTTGCTATCAAATAGGAATTTATTTTATCCCCCTAAATGACTTTTTTTTTTTTCCATTTGTGAAAGGTTCTGGCTGCTGGGAAGAATGACCAGAGGTGATTTGTTAATCTCTTACAGGCAGCTCTTTGATAGTCCCTCGGTTCAGAGTGATCTGTGCTTGTAAAACAAGATTTTTTTTTTAATGAAGCCTTTGGAAAAGGAGAATATTTTCTGCCTATTTTTTTTTTTATTATTTTTTTTTCTCCTCAGAGAAGGTGGGTTTGTTCCATTAAAATTCCATTCAAGCAGACAGGAGCATTTACAATGCTCCGAAGAATAACGTTCTCTATTTTGGAGTATATTATGTTCTTTATTCACCCAAATCTTGTTTTAATATTGCTGTAAACTTAATAAGAAGAGATGAGATAGGAAGTGATAATCTTTGAAATATAAGGAAAAAAATCATTTTCTCCACCTTGATAGGAGGCAGAGGTCTAAGCTGCCTCTTATTAGAGCTGTTGGTAATAAAAATCTCTGCTTGTGGACTGGCAGTGCTCACAAAGCTATCGGGGCTCATCTGGAGAAATCATTTCTTTTTTGTTTTGTTTAGGATGGGGTTTTGTTTTGGGTTTTGTTTTTTTTTTTTCCTGCTCTTCATTTATGATTTCTCTCATCACGTGATGCTCCAGGTTTCCCTTATCCCATCCCTCTGCCTGTGCTCCTCTCTGATTTATTGGAAATATTTGGGATGGCTGGAGCATCTTCCCTGCTCGGGAATCACCGCCCCACATCCCAAATCCCAAAGCCAGGCAGGGTTTGGGAATTTTTGACCTGGAGAAAAGGAGGTCAGGGGAATTTCCTTCTCCCTTCCCATTCCAGGAAGCAGCACAGGGAATCTGGAGGAGTTGAGGTTGTTCCCAGGTGTTGTGGGGCAGGGTTAAATGGGATTTTGGGGTGCTTTGGGAATCTGTGATGACTAAAAATGAGAAATGGCTCCTTTTTTCATCTCCTCTCTGTTAAAACAGTTGATTTTTGTCAACTTCCAGCACCAAACCATCCCTTTTAAAAACTAAACCTCAGCTGAAGGATCAATTTCTCTTTTTCAAAGCAACCCAGTGTGATTTACAGAGATTTTTAACAAGGCAGTGTTAAATACAGTGAAATTTGACAGTTGATTGACTTTTGTTTGTGTTCATAGATTTAATCCTTCACGTAGTTCAACTCCATTTCCAGGCCAACTTTCCAGAATCCTTCAAATATTTCAAACTAGCTGAGCAATAAATAAATTTTATCTACGGAATCCTGATAAACTGAGGAAGGATGATCCAAGATCCCGAATTTGGGATTAGGTTTGCACATCTATTAAAATAAAACCCCACCAGATGAGCACTTTGTTGCTTGATTTAGACATTCAAATCCCCCCTCAGCAGCCCAGTTTTAATTCCTGCTCTCAGCTGCTGTTTTAATTAGCTGGGATATATTTCCTTTATTCAAGGAGGAGCATTTGGAAAGCCTGCTTGGAAAACCATCCTCTGGAGCCATTTCTTCGGTGTTCTGTGAGCAGAATTCCTCTTTGTGGAGTGAGGATTTGATGAACTTGCAGTCTGCTGGGATTAATTGGCTCCTGCCTCCATCAATTATCCACTCAGAGCTCTCAGTTCCTGCCCGGGCTGGAAGCAAAAGCAGAGCAGCTTCAGACACTTTTCCTTTGATCCAAACTCTGGGCTCCCACCAGGCCTGACTGAATGGATCTGTTTGAAAAACTGCCCTTTTAAAATTTATTTATTTATTTTATTTTATTTTTAATAACAACTATTTTTATTCCTGAAATCTGTCACTCTGGAATGCTGCTGAGTGTTTGTGTCCTGGAGTTCACCGGGAGGAAGCGTTGGGATTATTTCTGGTGGCAGTGGGAATTCCCAGTGAATTGTTGTGGGAGAGGTGGCACTGCCCATGAGGGATTCACCCCACAGCAGTGATAGGACACAGGGAATGGCTTCAGACTAAAAGAGGGACATTTTGGACGGGATATTTGGGATAAATCCTTCCCTGGGAGGGTGGTGAGGGCCTGGAATGGATTCCCAGAGAAGCTGCTGCTGCCCGTGCATCCCTGGAAATGTCCAAGGCTGGGTTGGACAGGGCTTGGAGCAGCCTGGGATGGTGGAAGGTGTCCCTGCCCATGGCAGGGCTGGGAGCAACATGAATTTGAAGGTCCCTTCCAACCCAAACCATCCTGGGATTCTGTGTCCTGCAGTTAGTTTGTGAGGCACCAAATCCAGCCAGAGGCAAACACCAGTGGGTGTTCCAGCTGGGAGGGAAAACATGCTGAGATTTTAGGGAAAAAAGTCCTAAAAAATGATGAGGAATTGCCAGTGCTGGGAACTGTGTTGGGAGACTTTTGGTCTTGGAGTTGAGGATATTTTTGAGGCTGTGAACAGATGTTTGTGGAGAGAGGAGAGGCTGAGCCACGGGCCCTGGGGGATGAACGACGTCGTTCCAGTGGTGGTGGTGCCTGGGGAAGGCTGAGCTGGAACAGGGACTGGACAGAGCCAGAGAATAAAGCAGAGATTTATTGAAAGGCCTTTAAAGATCCACCTTGGGCAGGACAGGGCCTGAGCAGGGCTACACCCAAGGTGGACCCAAAATGGTCACAAAATGGACAAACGGTCACCAGGTCTCACACTTTGATCAGTTTTGCTCCATTTGCATTTTGGGGTTTCATTGTCCAATTCCAGCTGCAGGTTGTGAGGTCCCATCCTTCCTGTCCCTCCCTCCAGCCACCCTTGTTTGTGCTGTTGGGCTGAAAGTTGTCCTTGGTGTGCAGCAGGACCAGGATTTGTTTTGTGTCCCTGCTCTGTGCAGAGCTGAGTGACCCTGAATGTGAGGCTGAGAGCTGCACCCCTGGCCAGCACAGAACCTGAAATACATGGAAGATAAACCTTAAGGCATCAGGGACTTTTGAGGTCAGCTTGGATGGGGTTGTGTTGTCCTTCAAGGGAAATTTGATTTATAATGGTTCAATACATAAAAAAGGCATTGTCAGACCTCAGAATAAGAGCAGAGAGAACAGAATGAGTCTGGGTGTTGCCTCAGAGCTGCCCCACAAGTCAAGAGAGAGGACTTTGAGAGGAGAAGATCAATTTTTCCCTGGACAGAGCTGGAGAATAAAGCAGATATTTATTAAAGAGCCTTTAATGACCTTAAACAGGACATGAGTCTGACCAGGGCTACACCCAAAGTGGGCCCAAAATCTCTGTGGGGTGAAGTCACCCCAGGAATGGCCCCTGAGGCTCTTGGTCTGTCCCAAGAGCAGGATGTGACCCCCAAACCCCGCTGGCTGTGCTTGGGGTGTGTTTGTCCTGGCCTGGGGATGTGACCAAACCCTTCCTGAATCCCACCGTGGAGTTGCAGGATCATTTGTGGCAGTTCAGAAAAGCCCCAAACTCAGGGAACTTCTCCCCTTCTTCCATGGAGATTTTCCAAATTCACATAATTTGGTCCCCCCTCATTTGGGTCCTTTTACATTCTTTGGAGTAGAGAAAAAATAGTAGAGGAAATCTGGGATTCTGGATGCTGGAAATCTGGGATTCTGAGGGCTGGAAATTCAGGATTCTGAGGGCTGGATATCCAGGATTCTGAATGATTGACCTAAAAATGAGCAGAGAAAACTGTTCAGGAGTGACATTCTCCTGTTCTTTTTGAAAATATCGTTATTTGGAGTAGAGAAGTAGCAGCTGAGGAAATCCAGGATTCTGGATGCTGGATATCCAGGATTCTGAATGATTGACCTAAAAATGAGCAGAGAAAATTGTCCAGGAGTGGCTTTCTCCTGTTCTTTTTGAAAAATCTCATCATACAGAACATTTTCGAGGTACTTCAGTTGTAAAAGTCTTCATTAGAGATGCTCCATTGTGAAGATTTGATTTAGAGGTTTTTCCTTTGAAGTCTTGGTGGGGTTATTTCATTGAATAAATAAAATCCTTTCGTTTTCCCTGCGTTGAATAATGCCTTGTTCATTTTAATGGGAAGACAGTGGAATCCATTTGGAGTCTGCTGTCAGAGTTGATTTTGTTCAGCCTCTTGTCCCTGATCTTTAAAAGAGCAGAATTTGATCTCACTGATGACAGTTGGATAATGAAAAAGGAATGACACCCCTCCAGAGCCAGAGTGAGCATTCCATGTTTTTAACAGTTTTAATCTGATTTCCTGTTCCATTAATCAGGCTGAGCCAGATTGTTTTGTAAGTATTTATTGTTAGGTTGTTTGTTCTCTGCCTGAAATATCAAATAGGAAGGGTTTTCCTTTCAGCCTCGTATCTCAGATTAATATAAATTATCAAATTACAACAGTGGGGTGGATCCAACTTCTCAGGCTTTGTCAATGGTGAGATTTTGACATTCCTCCTTTTCACTCCTTAAATTATTGACATTTCCAGGGAAATCTGTGTTTTTATCTGTTCAGAATTGACTATAATGAAAAACTCAAATCCTTTAAACTGTAGATTAGTGCATAAGTGTAAAAAAGGGAAGTAAATTCATAAAGAAAATGGATGATATTTAAATGATTCCCTGGAAGGGAATAAAATCTCTTTAAATCTATTTTGCTTAAAGGGGAAGACACAAATCAGAAGTTGATTTTCCCCATGATTCTGCATCCATGGCATCCATCAGCCCTTAATCCAAACATTTCCAAGCACTGATGATGAAGAAAAGGACTTTAAAAGTCACATTCTTGAGCCATTGGGCTGGGCTTTATTAGGCAGACCTTGATGTCAGTACAAGAAGTGCCATTCCTTGTGAATTTTTTCTGAATTCATTCAAATGCCAGATGAATTCCAAATGTTGATTTGGTGAGGGATTGTGCTTTCCGTGTCAAGGCAAACATTTTAATAAAATGATAAATGGATTTGTCATCTGTTTGCATTTTGCCTGTAATTATGATTAATGCAAAAATTGGTGCAAAGTGTTTGAATGAACTAAAATTTGCAAAAAGCAAAAGCTGCAAAAAATTCCCAGACTTCCTTTTTCTTTCTTCCTAATTTGGAAAGTTATTTGTTTCAGTGAGAAAAAAAAATTGCAATATCATGGAATCGTGGAATGGTTTGGGTTGAAGGGATTTAAAGATCAAGTTCCACCCATGTCCATGGGCAGGGACACTTTCCATTATCCCAGATTTTTCCAACTTGGCCATGGACACTTCCAAGGATGGGACATCCACAACTTCTCAGGGAATGATTTTACTCCTCACAAGCATTAAAAGTAAGGAAATACAGGAGCAAAACCACAATTTTTTTTTTTTTTTTAATATCCAACCCCAAATAGATCAGAATGAAATATTCTGTGAGGGGAAAAATAAAATTAAAATTTATTTCCAGCGTTAAAAAAGAATTAAAAGTCTGCAAAAATTCCCAGACTTCCTTTTTTTTTCTTCCTAATTTGGAAAGTTATTTGTTTCAGTGAGAAAAAAAATTGCAATATCATGGAATCATGGAATGGTTTGTGATGAAGGGATTTAAAGATCAAGTTCCACCCATGTCCATGGGCAGGGACACTTTCTATTATCCCAGATTTTTCCTGCTTGGCTGTGGACATTTCCAAGGATGGGACATCCACAACTTCTCAGGGAACGATTTTACTCCTCACAAGCATTAAAAGTAAGGAAATACAGGAACAAAACCACAAAAAATATATATTTTTTCAATATCCAACCCCAAATAGATCAGAATGAAATATTCTGTGAGGGGAGAAAGTAAAATTTATTTTCAGTCTTAAAAAAGAATTAAAAATCCATTTGGCTTCAGGATCATCCTAAAAAAGGAGAGATTAAGGAGCAGCTGCTGGGACATGGATGTGTTTGGCTCCATGCTCCATTAAGTTTTATGGCTGATCTGACATTATCTGAGTATCCTGGCAGGAATCAGCCATTCCAGGCTCGTGTTCAGGAGTCTGTGTTCAATTTTCCTCCGAGGAGATGGGATGCAGGTGGGCTCAGGTGTGGAGCTGGAATGAAAATCCCAGGAAAGCAGCAACACTTCTGGCATTTTGTCACCTATTCCTAGAGAAAATTGCTTTAAAATTCAACTTTTCCCCTCATCTCTGCAGTTCTGGGCAGTGCAAAGGTCCAAGTGTAACAAAGAGGAGAATTGCTGCTTTGAAAGGAAAAAAAATTGGAGCAGCAGGGAAAAACATTCCCATTGTTTTTTTTGGTTTTTTTTTTCTGATCAATAGACAGGTGCTGCATGGAATGAAAAGGAGAATTTGAAGGAATATCTGGTATCAGGACTGTCGTATGCTGCTCCAATTAAACAAATGTTTAATAATGAAATGTCAGAATGAAATAATAATGAAATGAACCAGAAATGTCATAATTTGTCTCACTGAGCAAAATTTTACAATTCACGAAATGAGCTCGAGGTTAACACAGAGTGGGATCCTGGAGCATCCCAAGGAATTCACATTCCTCAGCGAGGGAGGTGATCCTGGCTGGGATATTTTGGAACACAAGCAACGTTTTCTGAGCACTCAGAACCATCAATAGCAGAGTTCAGGCCAGCCCTTGTCACTGATCACTAAAAATGATGCTCCCTCCATTAGGAAATGCTGGAAATATGTAAAGATTGAATAGATATTTGTAGATATAAGAGAATTTGTGAGGTGAATTCCAGAGAAAAAAACCAGGGTTTATTCTGGGGGTTTGACTCAGTGCTGACAGGCAGCAGGAGCCTTTGGGTCTGAGAGCTGACAGAGTTTTTTCTGTTGAGAGAAGTCAGTTTTTGGGTTTTGCCAGATTTTTTGGGACTCCAGTGTTTTATTTTGTGCGAGTATCTTGTCCTGTATTCAGATTTTCAAGTTGATTTAGAATTATTTTGATGCTGGAGTTGTTTCACCTGTGGAAAACCAGGTCACAAAAATGATTTTCTGCTCTTAGGATTATCTAGAACTGCCTTGAGGATGAGCTTTAATAAACCCTTCATTTTTATCCCATTCTTTGACCTGTCTGAGCTGCTCTTTTTAGGTCAAACCTCAGACTTTCTCCACTCCTACATTTTATTTACAATATTTATCCATATGTTTAATCAGGGCTGGGTTTCTCCCTCAGGAGGGTCTTTGGCATCTCTTTTCTTGAGTTGCTCCAGGAAAAACTTGGCTCCTTAAGGATCTTCCTGGTCTGTGTTCTTCACCCATCAATGGCTGCCTGGCTCCTGCCTCCTTGGAATTCCTCCTGGAATTCCTGCTGCTTTCAGCTGGAAATTTTGGGATCTGCTGGGTTTGGGATCTGCTCGTGCCACTTTTAGGGAACAGCTTCCAAAGACCTCACAGCTTTTGGTAAATTCCCAGGGATTGGGGCAATTCCTCTCTGTGGTGATTCCAGGGAAAACCTTTGATCCCAGGAAGGTTCTGGCACAGCAGCACAAATGTGATCTCACACGATGACCTCACAGGAAAATCACCACGTTGGAAAGAGAGCAGGAACCACCAGGATGCCACTGGGATTTTTCCTTCTCATTTTCCATGTGCTGGTTTGATGTTCCCGTGCTGGTGGCGTTTCCCCTGAATGATTTGAGGTCGTTTTCCTCATCAATATCAGATTTTTCATCCTGAATCAGCCCTGTTGTGTTCTATCATTAATCTTTCTCCCACAGCTTCACTTGGGAGCAACGTGAGAGCTCCAAAATCTTTAATTCAGGAAAAATCTGCATTGTGCCAGGGCCCCCCTTCCCCCACCAGCAAGGTGCAATATTTGGGGGACAGCACTTTTAAAAACTGCATTTTTGGGGACAAAATGCACAGAGTGAAGGTTATTTTGGCTTTTGCTTGTGAAGCCAACTTGGAACAGGAAACACAAACTTTAAAAAAGCCCAGCCCAAATATGCACATGTGATTTTTTTCAAGGATCTGATGGATGGCTGAATTCCACGTGGTCCAAGGCACGCAGGGAAAATGGAGGGATCTCCAGTGGGAGAGCAGAGGGTGTAAAATGTGCATTGGGGTGAAAATCTGGTACAGGAGAAGGCTGAAAAAAGAATGGACTGAGCCCAGCTCCAGGGAATAGGGCTGGGCAGGAATTGCTGCTTTGGGCACACTTGAGCCACTTAATTTTCTTTACCTCTGAAAGCAAAAGGTAATTGGGAATTGTGTCAAAGAAAGGGGAGCAGTGCTCCGTTCCAGGAGCATCTGCAATACCAGGAGATGCATTTTTACCCTCTTAAGGCAGGAGGTGCTAAAAGTGGTTGAAATCACAGAAAATCCTGAGACTGAGCAAAATCCCAGAGCTGTTTTTCTCAGTTCTGAAGAGGTTTTTTTTTATTGTCTCTGTGGTAAGAGATGAGGTTGTGATAACCAGCTGATGGAAGAACCTCAGGAGCAAAATGCTCTTTAAAACACTGGGATTTTTCCATCAGAATAGGCACTGGGTTAGGGATAAAACTGTGGCTGCAGCTCCAGAATCAAATGGTTTGGACCTTAAAATTCATCTCATTCCACCCCCTGCCATGGGCAGGGACACCTTCCACTGTCCCAGGCTGCTCCAAGCCCTGTCCAGCCTGGCCTTGGGCACTGCCAGGATCCAGGGGCAGCCACAGCTGCTCTGGGAATTCCATCCCAACCTCTCCCCACCTGCACAGGGAGGAATTTTTTCCCAATATCCCAGCTATCCCTCCATTCTTTCAGTTTAAACTCATTTTCCCTCATCCTGTCGTTCCATGCCCTTGTCCAAGTCCCTCTCCAGCTCTCTGAGAGCCCTTTAGGTGCTGGAAGGCTGCTGGGCTCAAAGAGGAATTCCAAACACTCCAGGAACAAAGACCTGGAGCCACAAAGCACATGGATCAGAGAGCTGGAGCTGAGCAGAAATAGATTTGTGAAATATTTCATTTTGTTTAATCCAGCAGCTCTTCCTCCTCACGAGGACGGGAGGGTCACAGCAACATCCCCTGAGAGGCACAATTATATTTTTATTTGTGTTTTAATCTCTTTAAACCAGACAGTTTTGTCAGATTCTCTCTGGAGCTCAGCTCGAGCCCTGTTGAGTTTTGCAGCCTGGTTTTGCTCACACAGAGCAGCCATGGCCAAGGGACAGCCCAGGGGGACAGTTTGGGCTGCCAGAAGGATTTCTGGACTGGATTGGTGTTTGTTGGGATCTGTAGTGTTGGGTTAGAAAAATCTCTGTTGAGCCTGAGCAGCGCTGTCACTATCTTGGAAGTGCTCTCGGATGGGAGGAGGGATAAATAATCCTCTGGAGTGATAAATAATCCTCTGGAATGATGGTCAGTGCTCTGGGAAGGGCCCCTGTGGGGCTTCAAGCCAAGATGTCCAGGTTGGGACACAGGGAAGCAGAAGGAAAGGGGGATTCTGGAGCAGGGTGAGCCTGGGGCAGAGGAGAGAATGAAAGCAGGGAGGAGGAAGGAAGGAGCACTGATTTTCCATGTATTCAGAAGAGGTGTGAAATCTCTCTGGAAAGAACCTGAGCTTAAAGTTTAAAAAAGGGACAAGGAAGAAATCTCCGTGGAAGTCAGCAAATCCATGGGTTGGATCTGGAACCCCTTTGGAGAAGCTCAAGAGAGGGTGCAGAGAGGTCACCCTGGAGGTGTAGCTGCCACTCCTGGGCTGTCCTAGACAGGGGAGAGATGCAGAAGAGATTCCTCTGTCTGGATCAGCAGCCAAGGAATGCGAGGGATAAAGATAACTTGTGGGATAATTATAAATCCACAAATTCTTCACCCTGCTCCCCTCAAAGCAATGAAACACAGGAAGCCCCAGGACTGTGACAGGACCAGAATAGTTTAAAATTTCTGCCTTTTTGTATTTTACTTCAGTGTAATCAGGAGCCAAAGCTCAGGAATTGGGATGTGGGGTTGGTATAAATTCAGGAATTGGGATGTGGGGTTGGTGTAAGTTCAGGAACTGGGATGTGGGGTTGTGTAAATTCAGGAACTGGGATCTGGGGTTGTGTAAATTCAGGAACTGGGATGTGGGGTTGTGTAAATTCAGGATCTGGGATGTGGGGTTGTGTAAATCCAGGATCTGGGATGTGGGGTTGGTATCAGATGATAATGCAGCAGCGCAGTGAAAAGGGGGAGGTGTGTTTGGCTCTGCTGCAGCTCTGGGAAAAGTTTCCCTGCTCCACTGGGAGAGTGCAGCTGAGCACTGGCCATGGGCTGGTATTGCCAAGGAGGGTGCATGGGTGATATCCCAGTGGAATTTGGAGGTTGCTGTTTTGACTGCTGGTCCAGGGTTTCCAGTGAAACAGAACTGGGAGATGCTGGGTGTTGGCAGACGTTGTTCCCGGAGCTTTCGCCAAGAGCTCAGTGGGACAAAGAGCAGAGTTAAATTTAGTCCCTGATAACCTGATCAAAACCCAACTCCACAAAGGCAAAGCCTGGCCAGCTCCAGCTCCAGCGTGGCCTCCAGAGCTACCACAGAGTTGGGATTTCATGGAAAATACTTCCAACTCTTGCAGCAGGAGGCTCAAGGCAGCTGCTCTGCTGCTCTCCAGCGTCACTGTGAGCTCAGCAGGCCTGGGAATGCCTAAAGATTTCATTGAGGGTAGAAACCCAGGAGGTTTGTGGAATTGTTTGTTTGGAAGGGATCTTAAATTCACCTCAGTCCAAGCCCTGCCATGGGCAGGGACACCTCCCACTGGCCCAGGCTGCTCCAAGCCCTGTCCAGCCTGGCCTTGGACACTGCCAGGGATCCAGGGACAGCCACAGCTTCTCTGAGAACCTGTGCCAAGGTCTCTCCACCCTCACAGGAAACAATTCCTTCCCAAAATCCCACCTAACCCTTCCCTGTGGCAATTTAAAGCCACCCTTTCCATGGGGAAATTCCTGCTGCTGTCCAACCTGAGCTTCCCCTGGCCCAGCCTGAGGCCATTCCCTCTCCTCCTGTCCTCTGGGAGCAGAGCCTGACCTCCTCTCCTGTCAGGAATTTTTAGGGAGCAGAAAACCCCCCCAGAACCCCATTTTCCCCTCACGGCCCCAGCAGTGGCACCGAACATTTTCCTCCTAGAGCAGAAATCAGGTAGAGCTCAGGCAGAGTCCGCGGTGAAGGTTCCGCAGGGCCGAAATCTGCTGGGAGCGCCTTGGAAAGGGGGGACGTGATGTTCAGGCCTTGGAACAGCTGGGCTGGAGCCTGGGCAAGGTGCTGGGAAAAGGCTTCCTTCAGCACCGAGCCAGCTGGAAAGGACAGCCCGGCCCAGCCTGGCTGCAGCGGCGCTGTCAGCGCTGAGGGAACACGAAAACACCACGCCAGGCCCAGCAACTCCAGAACCACCTGTGCTATCCCCTCACTTCTGCCTCTCCTCGGCAGGAGAAGATGACACTTCTGGAAGCCTCCAGCTTTCATTTCTCCCCCCTCTAACGAGATCAAGCTGCTGATAAATATTTCCCCTCGTTTTGTGTCAATGAACACCGGGAGGCTGCTCTCCGAGGAGCCCGGGACAGCCTTTATCTCCCGCATCTCCAGGGCCGTGTTCGTGCATCACTATTTGTCAAGAATCGTCTTCCCGACAGCTCCGGGCATTATCTCTGCAGCAGATTTTATTCATTAGGCCCAGAAGTGCTGGAGGATTTCACAACAGAGTAAACAAAGGCGGGTTTGTGGCGTTCCTGTCAATCCTGCGGCTGCTCATTCCCGCTGCTCATTGGAGCGGGCAGGGTGAGGATGGGAGAGACCGCAGATTTCTCAGCATCTCAGCCCTGCCAGGGTGAACCGTTCCTTTCTTGGAATAACTTGAATAGAAAACCAAGATTCGACCTGATGAGAAAAACGTGCGAATTTTTTTTTTTTTTTTTTTTTTTTTTTTTTGCCTCCTTGAAATGGATTTTTTCCCCCCCCCCAGGCTATTTTTATCCATGAGCTCTTGGAGAAAGCTTTGAAACTTCGGAGTTGTAACATTTGTGGAATTAGAGCACTTGGAGGAGGGTGGTTTGGTTTTGGTGTGTTTTTTTTATTTTTTTGTTTTTTAAGGAGCAGCAAAGTTCCAGCCAATTAGAAAAGAAAATTATTTGTGTCTGGGATAGTTTGCTTTAGATTTTAAACAATTTCTGCAGCTTAAATGGAGGGTTAGGAAGTGGTTGGATTTCCTTCTGAAGAGATAGAACATCCTTTTCAATATATTTCACAGCAACATCAGATGTTAAAAACATAAGAGGGTGTCTAGCTCAGCAGTGCACTCAGTAATTCCCTGGTTTTGCAGGAGGCACTGGATTAAATTCCCTCACATCTTCCTCAGTTACTCTGTCATTCCTTGGACGTTTTCTCTTGATGATTTCAAAACACTGAACAAGTGAAAACCACGAGTTTTTCACCAGTTCAGAGAAGATCAATGCAGTGGCTCCCATTTGTAAGAGAAATATTGACACACTGTGTTGTTTTAGGACTTGGATTTATGGTTCCTGGGGATGGAATCCATCCCTTAATGCCATATAAACCATGGAGTGTTGGTCATGAAGCCAAAAATTGCTTCTGCTGCCACTGCAAAGTGTAACTGGAGAAAAAGTCCCCTCACTGACGGTCTGAGGGAGAACAGCCACCAAAAGTGGTCACAAAAAAAACCCCAAAAAAACAATAAACCACCAAAAAAACCCACAAAAAACCACCAAAAAAATTGAGGCTGTTACTGTGGAGCTTCTTAATATGTGATCTTTTATCAGTTTAAAAGCTGAGTCAGTCCAAAAATGTACATATGAAACACAAACCCACACAGTGTGCAGCCTGTGGCAGGGAGTGAAGGTTTAGTTTAGATTTTAGGAAAAATTCCATATGGAAAAGGTTGTAGAACAGCTTCTGTGACAACCCTGGGCAGTGGTGGATCCCCCATCCCTGGAAGTGTGGAAAAAACATGGATGTGGCAGTTGGGACAGGGTTAGTGGTGCTGGGTGATGGTTGGTCTTTTCCAGTCCTAACAATTCCATGGTTCTCTAATTTTTTTTGTCCTTGAATTCATTTTTTCAGTTGGGATTCCTTCTGGCAATGTGAAGGAATCTGGGGGAAAAACTGGTATTTTATAGAAAAATTGAAATGATAACATTCCTGACTCTGGAAAGGACTTTGATGCTGCTCCATCCCAAGTTTCTGAGCTTCCCTGGTGCTTTGGGTTTGGTGATGTGACTCTGTCAATAATCAGGAGATTGTTCATCTGAATTCCACTTCTGAGTGGGATTTTTCCTCTCTGAGTGTGCAGAACCAGTTTTTAACTCCATAGGATTATCCATGGATTTTCTGCAGCAGTGAAAAGAGAGTTGGAAGTTGTTCTGTGCCAGCTGAGTTCCAGGGAAGCACAAATGGGATTTTGGCCCCTCAGGCATTTTTTTCTGTGGGATTTTCCTGTGGCTCCCCCATTTACTCCCAGTTTTTTTGGCCTCTCAGCTTGCCCAGTGCAAACCCCACTCCAGACAAACCTTAGAAGTGGCTTCACTGCACATCCACATGTTTAGGGCACCTCAAACTGCATAGACAAAATTGGGCAATATCCTGTGTAGGAATTCATAAAGACCAAAGGAAAGGGAGCAAAACTTCTCTTTGATTTACAGGTTTACAATGATTTTCCCCACACAATCTTTTACTCCTCCGTGTCAGGCACTCGAGACAAAATCCTGTCTTTGCTGATGAGACTTGGCCAGAAGTCAGCTGGAAAACTCTGCTATTTATCCATTGAGGAAGCAGCTTTTACAAACTTTCCTGCAGGAATTCAGCTAAGTGTTTTCTTTAAAGGAATATATTTCCAGAGCCATGTTGTTACAACATCTCGGGCTTCTGGAGCTGCTCCTTCCAGCTCCTTGAGGATCTTCAGCAATTAGGCTGCACTGATAAAGCCAGGGGGAGCTTATCTTGTCTCTTCTTTTAGCTCAGAGGAAATCATTTGTGCATTTTATCAAGGATAAGAGGTGGGAAGTGTGAAATCTGATCCCACTCCTGCCACTCGGTGACCCAGAGGAAATTGGTTCCCCACAGCATTTCAGCCCTGCCTGTGTGATAGGTGCTGCTGGGCTCATTTCCCAGGGAATCCTGCAGCTCCTCGAGGATTTCAAACCAATCCCAAACCCTTTTCGTGAGCTCCCTGTGTATCACTTTGATTGAAATAAACTAGAAATGAGGTTATCTGGAGCTTACAATAACTGTGAAATCTTTCTGCTGGAAATCAGTGTGTCCCACTTGTTTGGAAAGATTTTCTCCTCCATTATTCATTACAGGGGCCTTAAAATTTTACTCCAGTGACAAAGCCTCTATTTATTTTTAGACAATTGGCATCCACTTCTGGCTGACCTAGAATGTTTCTTTGATGACAATGCCTGTGATCCAGCTGGGTTTGCTGAATGTTTGCATAAACAAAGGCAGATAGTAAAATGTGGGAAAGAAAAAGCTATTTTTATTATATTAGAGACTGTCCAGCCAGCTCCAGGCCCAATTTTAAATGTCATATCTGTAGCACTGCACTTCAACTAAATGCCCTGATCATCTGCAGAACATCTCTGGGATTTTAGCATTATTGGATTGCAGGGTTAGGAGGAGGTTAAGAGGAAAAAAAAAAAAGTTCAGAGTGGAGGTGATGCACAGAAAAAGACAATCAGTTTGGTATCTGGCCTCTTCCTGCCTGAAGAATATAGGTTAAATACATGGAACTGGGAGGAACAATCTGAGCTTGATGTTTTCTCCAGTCTCAGTTTGTTCATTTGTTGGCCAATTTGTGTTTCATTGCAGCAGGCTTCAAAGGCAGCTTCATTTTTGATGGATAGTAACGCTGCCTGTGGGCAGAGAATTCCAGGTAGGAGAATAAACAGAAGTCTCATCTGAACTCAAATCATGGAATCACAGAATGGTTTGGATTAGGAGGGATATTAAAGCTCATCCCATTCCACCTTCCATAATCCCAGGCTGCTCCAAGCCCTGTCCAGCCTGGCCTTGGACACTGCCAGGGGCAGCCACAGCTGCTCTGGGTGCCAGAGCCTCTCCACGCTCCCAGTAAATCCAAAGGGAGTTTCACTGCACAGCATCACCACCCAAATTTCTCCCATTAATTCAAAAAGAAAAGCCTGGAACAGTTACTGGTGCAAGAAGGTGTCAGAGGGCAAAAGCTGGCCACAATTCAAATCCCAGTGTCAATTTAGGGGAATTTTCTGTGTTAAAGTGGCAGAGAACTTCCTTCCATGGCTTTACATTTAGGTTCCACATTATAAAGAATAGTGCTGGTAAGAACATCCTGATATTCCAGTTCTGGCCTCTCAGTTGTCAGGAGGGTTAACCTGTGTCAGGGAGGGATTGGCTGGATTTTGGGAAAATGTTCTTCCCTCAGGAAAACTGGTACCAGAGCTCAAGGAGTGTTTGGACAATGCCCTCAGGCACAGGATGGAATTTTGGGATTGTCCAGGAGTTGGACTCAGTGATCCCTGTGATTCCCTTCCAACTCCAGGTTCTCCCTGGAGCTGCCAGCAGAGAAGGAGACCCAGCAAATCCCGGCCTCCTCTAGGTTGTGGCCACATCTTGGGCCAAGGAGAACCAGTGCTGCCCCTGGAAAAACCAATGGCCCAGCCCAGGAGTTCCAGCAGGAACATCAAAAGCAGGAGAATTGGTTGGTTTCACAGGTTTTTACACATCTGGACAGGGATGTTTTTAGGATGTGTGGATTCCCCAGAAGTGCCCCCAGCTTTTAACCACGACCCAGCAGCAGAGATTTATTTCTACCCCATAAAACAAAGCAAGCACCCAACAATGCTCTGCAGGAGCATCCTAAAATCAGAATGATCCTGTTTGTCTTGGATTGGGAGCTTTGCAGGATTTATTTAGGAGCCTTTTTGTTTATCTGTTAGAAACGGCCTTTCAGTCAATGCTAAGCTCGATGGCTTCGGTGTAATTTTCCATGGTTCAGGCTTGCTGAAGTAATAAATAAAATGTAATAAGAATAAATTATAAATATTTATAAGGCTATTTTCGGCTTTTATGAGCTTCTTAGGATTTTGAATTTAATATCCCAGCCAAAGCTGCACTCAGAGCTCTTCTCTTTCACATCCAAATGCCTGCTCAGGGTTTTGCAGCCGGATGGAGTTTGGCTGCCAAAGCTTCACCTGTGGGGGATGCCAAGGAAAGCATCCAGTGGGACAGAGAGCAAACACAGGCAGCAGACCTGGCATCCACACCAGGGCACGGAGGTCACCTCCCCCCAGCACATTCCAGCTCCCATCCTCGTGCCCTTGACTCTCCAGCACTCACTCCCACGGATTTGGACACAGCAGGTGTGTCAGATGAGGTTTTCTGAAAAGTATCGGGGAGGAAAAGGGAAAAAAAAAAAGGCAAAAAAAAATTGTAAGGGTTCTAGAGAAGTTGTTTGTAGTATTTTCTTTGCTTGCATTTTAATAGTGAATAATTTCACACAATTGGCTTTAACTAATTTTTCTGGTTTTCTTTTTAATTTGGGCTTGATTTAGATGGGAAAAAAAAAAAGTGGGGGTTGGTGCTAAAAAAGCAATAAACACAATCTTCATTTTGGCTTAATTGAAGAACCCAGCCCTTGCAGCCCTTCTCTTGAAAAAGTTGATTACATTCACTGCTAATTAATAACAAGCAGATGGTTTGGACCCAGTGGTTCAAGGTCAGGAGTGGCCAAGCCCTTGGTGAGACGTGAGGCAGGTCCTGGCTGGAAGGAGCTGAGCTTTAAGGTCCCAAAGCCAAAGCATTCCATGGTTCCACGAGATCTGGGGATGCTGGATCCCAGCAGAGCTCCCCACCTCTCCCTCGTGTTGGGCAAGGAAGATCCTTTCCCATGAATGGAAAAAAGGGAGAAGCCTCGTGTTCCAGAATTCTCCTGGAGAAAGAGATCGCTGGAGTTCAGTCCATCACCAAACCCCAAATTTAACCAACAGCTGATTTTTCATGTTAACCTTTATTTGGGGAAAATAACATCCCACAGCCGACGTGGAAAAAAAAAAGGAACCCTTGGCAATACCCTTATTAAAGCTGCTTTTTGCAAAGCTTCAATGAATTCCTGCCAAAGAGGAGAGCAGGTTGGATGCTTTTTAGTGTTAAGAAATGGGAAAATAACAAATGTTTCCCTGATCCCTGAAGTAATTCATTCTCTGGGTAACATTCTTCATTGATAACTCCATTTTTTATTTTGAAGAATTATCCCAAACCAAGCCAGAAGTTAATAGATGAAAGGAAAGTTTCAGAAATACCCTACTGAATACATGGTCTCTGTTAAGATTTGCCTGTTTATTAATATCGTGCATAGAAGTTTTTAAACCCATGTGGGTGGAAATAGGATTTTAGTCTATTGGTAAAATCCATGGACTTACATAAAAATACTCTCTAATTTACTACCAGGATTTTACTGCTGTATCTAAGCTGAAGGGTTTTAAAAGAGAAATTTTCTTTCCTTGATGTCAAACAGATGTGTTAAAATTTTTTTTTTTTAATTTTTTATGTGGATTTTACTGATAGAGGGGATTTTTTCCCCCATGGATTGAACTCTGTGATTTTATCTGATACCTATACTTGTGAAACGTGGGGGTTATAGGCTTTGAAAAAGTGTTATTTGGATATTTCTGCAAAAAATCATAATATAAAGGAAGAATTAAATACTTCTATTCAACCTGATGTATTTTTCTAACCCTTTTCTCTTTTAGAGAGTGATTAGAAAATTAGATTTTCCCCTGTAGCCACTTTGCAAGGAGAGTCCTCTCGGTGTAACAGCTTTGAGCACTGAAAGTTTTAAATCTTTCAAGCCTCAGTTGTGTGGGAGCTGCATTTCCAGCTGGGTCTGCTTTATTTCAGTGACAATGTTTAGCTCTGCTCAGCAATGCAGGGAGAAATATGGATTTGGAAGGAGCAGCCTGAAAATTTGAGCAGCAGATAGAGAATTGCCGTGAAGAGGGTGCTCACATTTCAGGGGGAATGTTCAGGATGAGCCATTTTCGAGTGAGGAATCCTCCTTACACTTAGTTTAGCTCCTGCATCACACCCTGAGATAGTGGAGAGCATGAAAGGGGTAAGAATTGGTTTTTTAAATATTTAATAATTGTGGTTAATCTCAGTTCTTCCAGTTGTTTTTTTTTTTGCTGTGGGGGCAATAAATGCATCTGGCAGGCTGTGAAATCCGTATTAGCAGTTTTTAATAGCCTCAGCATAGACCAGAGTGAATTATTTGGGGGTTCTTTTTATTGATTAATTTGGGTTTCAATGGATTATTGTTAATATTCCTGTCAGTCCCTTCAGCTGTCAGCAGACATCGCGTGCTGGAGATCTCTGTGGCATCAGCACCAGGAGTTTGGTCACTTCTAAATAAAACTGAGTGGCAGTGCTTAGATGTGGGTTTCAATTCTACAGTGAAACCTTTCACTTCCAAACTCATCTTCCTGCTGCTGGAATTCCTCTTGGAATTCTTAATTTGCAACAGCATCGCAGAACAGTTGAGCGTTCTGGGAGCCTTCTCCAGTCCTTTCAATGCCTTCATTTAAAGAATATTCCACTCTTTATCCATGTTTTTTTTCCTCTTGGCTCTCTCATCCTCTGTATCCTCAACTGCTCCACCTTACTCAGGTGGTTGCTGGTGTGGATTTTGGAGCCAGGGGATTTTTTGAGCTCGGGATCAGCCGATGAGTGTGAGCGCCACGGTGAAAATTGGGATCTGAGAGCCGAGTGGTGGTGGGGGATACACGAAAACCAGCTGTGCTGCCAGAGCTGAGAAATGTCCCCTTGCATTTGGGAAAGACTGAACATGCTGCACAAAAAAAAGCAAGCACCAAAGCTGAAAAGTGTCTTGTGATGCTGAATTCAATCAGGGAGGTGTGAGGAGATGTTTTTATCCGGCACCGCCGTGCAGCAAATGCAGCCCCGCTGTGCCTGTTTGTCCCAGGAATCCTTAAAATTCCCAACCTCTCTTCCACAGGAAAGGGCTTGCAGGTCTCTAATATATTTTATTACTTTTCTCTGGGCCAATTTCTCTATTTTCTTTGGTTTGTGTCTAAGGTTGAGAAGCTAAAGTTGGACACGTATTTATTTATATGCATAACACTGAATTCTGTTTTCCAAAATGGCATTTCCTTGTTTCCCAAGCCTTTCACATCGGTTTAGGCTGACATAACAAACCTGTTCTTGGTTTCTTTCCCTCTAATTTACATAATTAGTTTGGAAATCGTTGTGGCATTAACTTGTTCTCGTTGGGGATGGTTTTCACCTGCCTTTGTAATGCTTTTCTGTGTTTCTGCATTGGTTTGGGTTCAGTATCTCCCAGGATGTGCTCCTTGCACTGGGATCTGCTTTTCTGAGGGTTAAGGTGAAAAAAAAAAAAATTCCTGACAATTTAAAAATCTTGAGGTGTTTCTCCTCACGTTTTTGATTCAGAGATTTGCCATCTCACAGAAAAGCTAACTCCCATTCTCAGCAGAACTTCTGGTTACACTGGTATTAAGTTATATTTGAGAAGAAAAACTTTCTGCAAACAGTGTATTTTAAGTCAAAATATTGTGAATTACTTCACCATATTCTCTTTTTCACCAGTAAATATGATACATGTGAAACAATGACTGTTTCCCCCCTGTAAGCTGTTGAACAGATACACTCTGTGCCTGCTAAATTGTGTGTAAATTCAGATTTCTGGCATTTCGTATTTTGAGGGGAGGGAAAATCACTCAAAACACCCCATAGAAATTAATTTTGTGCAATCACTCCAGGGGAATTAGGTCCATCTGCTCAGAGAGTTCAGCCTCTCTAAATTCCCTTACACAAGAAAAGAAAAAGGAGTCATTGTTTGACTGGAGAGATGCTCGTGCTGTGAGCTGGGGTGTGTTTTTGTAGCACTGGCTGTGAGCTTTTGGAGGAAGAGAATTGTTTTTGGAAGTGTCTTTTATTTCCCTGCAGATAAAAATGGGTAATTAAGACATTTTAATGACGTGTGTCAAGTAATGAGTGCAGCTGTGGACAGATGATGTGCAAGCTCAGAGCTGGAGACAGAATTCCAAGTGAGGAGACACAGAATTCCAAGGAAAGAGACCTAAGTTCTGCTCATGTCTGTAATTAATCCCAAGCACTTACTAAAACAGGAATTAAAAAAGATACGGATACTTTTTGCCTCATTCAGCTCATATAAAACATAGAGTTGAACTAAAATCTGATTTTTGGGCCCCGACTGAACCTGGAGGGTTTGTTGAGACAGAATTAGGACTGAATCCCTTCAAAATGTCTTACATTGATGATTAAAAATAAGGAACCTGCTAAGAAAATGACATATATTATATAAATAAAACTCTAGCTTTGCCCCAGCACCTTCAGGTTGATTTTCAACCTGAGCTTGAGCTCTGGTGAGAGGGAAGGATTTGGAGAGTAAAAGTTCTGCCAGTGAGTTTTCCCTTTTAAAATGCTGCCTTTCCAACTCCAAGGAAGTTTCCAATGAAATCTCTGTTCCCCTGAACCATCAGGGCAGAGACAAAATCCAAAGATCTCCAAAACCACCCTGGTTTCATGTCCAAATTTCAAGGCCTAATTAAGTAACGGCTGCAGGGGGTTTCAGATCCTTTGCTTGCAGCTGCATTTCCAAGGGCAGAATAACAGTAGCAGGGTGCTAAAGAACTGCTAAAGATTTATTTTTGTGGCTTTGTGTGGCTGCTCTGCTGAACTGACAGTTCCAAACTTGGCATCAAATGAAAAGATGAACTTTGGAGTTTATCCAGAGTCACCAAGGCCTTGGCTTCAGCCTCTGAGCAAGGCCTTGCTAAAAAGGCCTACGTGGGACCTGAAGGAACTTCAGTTTATCTGAGGTGATTTTTTTTTTCCTTAAATCTTGTGTTTTCAGAATTGTTGAGTAGTTTTTTCTATGTCGTTTTTTTACCTTTTTTTCCCCCAAAATAGTGTTTTGCCTTTTATTTGGCGGTCTTGGGTTCAGCCTTTGAACAAGGCTTTGCTAAAAGGGCCTACATGAGACCTAAAGAAACTTCAATTTATCTGAGGTGATTTTTTTTCCTTATATAATTTGTTTTCAAAATTGTTGAGTAGTTTTTTCTATGTGTTCTTTTTGCCTTTTTTTTTTCCCCCAAAATAGTGTTTTGCCTATTATTTGGCGGTCTTGGGTTCAGCCTTTGAACAAGGCTTAGCTAAAAAGGCCTACGTGGGACCTAAAGGAACTTCAGTTTATCTGAGGTGATTTTTTTCCCTTAAATCTTTTGTTTTCAAAGTTGTTATGCAGGTGTTTTTTTCTATGTAGTTTTTTGGGGTTCTTTTTCAAAATAGTTTTTTTTTTCCTTTTTTCCAAGGCCCTGGGTTCAGCCATTGAACAAGACCCTGCTAAAAAGGCATATTGGGACCTAAAGGAATTTGAATTTATCTGTGGTCATTTTTCTTCCTTCAATCTCTAATTTTCAAAATTGTTGTATTCTTTCTATGCACAGACTTCTATACTGTTATCTCTGGTTTCATTTGGGTCTTTTTATGGAAAAAAAAAATCGTAAATGTGAAGCTTTTTTCCCTGTGAAAACACTTGCCAAGGAAATCTTTCTTGTAGTTATCCAAAGGAAAGGTCATTTTTACAGCGAGACTTCAGATCTGTGTTTTCAGACAACTCACAAACACCCAGCCAGCAATAGCAGGGGCATCTTTCAACTTTAACCTTGTGTTCTTTAAAAATTGTTTAACTAAAAAAAAAAAAAATTGGAAGAGCTTTCATCTTTTCCGTGGAGTGATTATTTGGAGAACTCGGATAACGAAGAAGGGGAGAAATGGGAATGTTCAGCTTTTTATTTTGAAATAAGCCCTGAATTTTTGAATTTTGATAAAAACATTAAATTAACCCCCCTCCCCCCTCCATGAAATATATAACTTGCTCCTGGTTTTTTAGCCATGTGACTTTAATTGGTGGTTATTTCTGTAGATTAAGGCATTAAAAACTTCAGCAGGTTTTATTCCATTTTCTATTGAAACGAAACCCGAATGTTTCTTTATGAAAACCATAAACCCATATTTCTGTGCAGCTTTTACTGTAAATATTTTTTCCCCCGAGTTGTTTCTTGCTGCCTTTAGCTGCAAGTATTTAAAACAAGAGACAGGGCTCAGGAATCTCCATGAAAACAATTCTTCATCGGGGAGAGGCAGCAGCTTCCACAGAGAAAAGGAAACCTGAACCACTTAATGCCTCTATTAATTAAATTTTTAGTGATTCCTCAGGCTGTTGAAAGTATGGAGATGCACATGATGGATGTTTGGGGATACTCACTCCGGGAAGCTTCCAGGTGAGGGAGAGGTGGCTCCCATTTGGCTTTGGCTGCCTTTCAAAAGGGATTTTAGGGAGATTAATAGAAAATACAACACAAACTCGACCCAGAGGTTGTGCTCGTACAGGAGCTGCAGGGGCTCCTGGCTGGCTTTGTTTTTAACACCTGAGAAGCTGTTTTGTGCTAAAGAAAAAGTGGATTTGGGATTCCTGGGCTGATTTATTGCTGTATATTGTGCTTTTCTGTTAATGATGATTTATGGAGCAGAAGGATGATATTTGTGGTTTATAACAACGGACGTGGCCAAATTCTCTGGTTATTAACATCAAGAGTTGAAGTTACCATTTGAATATAATCTTTCCAAAGTCCCTCCTGACTTTCCCTTCAGCTTTATTAAACCTGTCACGTTGGAGGTGTGAGAGATGAGGGAGGGAATCAGGGTGTCCCAGCAGGACCTGGGGAACATTTTCCATTATTTCTGCCCAAGCAGAAGGTCCAGACCTGGACCTGCTCTTGGCATCAGTCCCCACATTCCGGGAACATTCTCCTGGAGTGAGGGGAACATCCAAGGAGTTCTGTTTGGATGTTGGGAATGTGCAGAATTGACAGAGTTGGAGCTGTGATATTTGGGTGTTCCCAAAGCCAGGGATGGCTTGGGAATCCTTTTCCATGGAAATTCCAGAGGACAGAGCCAAAGTGAGGATTGGAGCCAACAGATGGGGCATTGCTATACCCAGTCAGTAAAGCTCCTAATTAAAAGAGGAATATAATTGAGTTATAGAGGAAAATATCTGTAGAGGATATTGATTGTAACAGCCTTTAGGGTTATGTTCTGAGGGGCAGATTTATTACAATAAAAAGTGGGGGTTTGTATAATTTTCAGGATGTTGGGACTCTTTTGGTGAAGTGGGAGGGTGAAGGATAACAGGGGAAGAGTGAAATTGTGTGGAGAGTGGCTGTCACACACAAAAAACTGAATTATCATTGCCAGCACTCAGCACAAACTGGAGCAGCTTAAAAATGCATCAAAATGTGAATGCATTAAATTCGTGTGATGTTTTAAAAGCATCATCCAAAAAATTGTAAATAATAACAGGAATAACTTCGATAATTCTCCTCAACTCATCCTTCAGAGAGAACGCAGGTTCTTTTGGGCTGCTCTCTGCAAGGATATTCCCAAAAACTTCTCTGAATTATCAAAGTTCTGCATCCTGTGGATTACTTTAAACCAAACAAACCCCCGTGTGGGCAATATTTGACAGAATCCCAGAGGATTTAATTCACAGATCTTAATTCACTTTCGAGCCTAATTAGATTGAATTTAATAAAATCACTTGAATTATCAATGAGAGTGCTGAGGGATTTAATGGAGTTTATGCCTATATTTTAACTCTATATTTTTACAAAAATCCCTGTATTTTATAGGGAAAAAAATTATACGTATCTCTATTTTTATCCCCATATTTTTATATACACACACATCTATTTTAAAGGGAAAATATACATGTGTATCTCTATATTTTATTCCTATATATATATATATTTATCCCAATATTTTTCCCTATTCTTGCTATGGATAGCCACTCCAAAATATTTACTTTTCCATGGAGCAGGACAATCCCTGGCAAGAACAGGATTTTTTGGATCCCTGACTATAATTCCAGCCGGTCTGAAGCACCCCACAATTCTTTAGTTTGCTCAGTCCATGTAAAATCAACCAAATATTCCACAGGTGCTCGCTCTTTGCAGGAGTGCAGCTGGAAAAGGGAATATCCAGGATTTTGTGTGGATATTTTTTATCTATATTTTTTTTATCTTTACTCATCCGTGGCTGCACCTTTCCCAGTAATGTTCTCTGGAGTTGGGGATTCGGGAGGCAAAGTTGAGGGATTAAGGATTATGGAGTTCCACACTTGCAGGAAAAGCTGGGAAAGCTGCTCAGGGCTTGGACAGGACACAACTTTCCATCTTTACCTTAATTCCAGAGCTTCCACTGAACTTTTGGGAAGAGCACCTTGTGTTTCCCTGCCTTATCTCGTGTGCCTGTTCCTCATTCCCTCAGCTGAATTATTTTTGGGTGTGAGCATCAGCTCCTCACACTCTCCACGCTTTCGTTCCATGTTTGTTCCCTTTTGGACAATCGGGAATTTTGCCATCGGTTTGACAGGACCTGGATCAGAACTTGAAGTTTTCAGCTCCAGCTCCAAAACCCATCCCTGCAGGGATTTAAAAGCCACGTGGATGCAGAGCTTGGGGACTTGGCAGCGCTGGGAATGTTGGACTCCGTGGCTTTGGAGGGGCTTTTTCAACCTAAACCAATTTAGGATTTGGGGATTATTTGAGTTCCTTGGTATTTTCTACTTTCTGGGCTCAGGAGTCATTGATAGTCAGATCCAGTGTTCATTGTGAGAGGGAACAGAGCTGGGAAGGGGTTGGAGCACCAGGAGCAGCTGGGGGGGCTCAGCCTGGGGAAAAGGAGCCTCAGGAGGGACCTGAATTCCCTGGAGCCGGCTGGGAATCAGGCTCTGCTCCCAGGGAACAGGGACAGGGTGAGAGGAAACAGCTTGAACTTGTAGGGGATGTTTAGGTTGGATATTGAGGAAAATTCCTTCCTGGAAAGGGCTGCCCAGCCCTGGCACAGCTGCCCAGGGCAGTGGTGGAATCCCCATTCCTGCAGGGATTTCAACCCATGTGGATGTGGTATTCGGGGTCATGGATCCATTCCCTTGGCAGCACTGGGAGTGGTTGGATTTGATGATCTTGGAGGGCTTTTCCAACTTCTTTGATTCCATTTCACCTCAGGGATGCGTTTTCCAAGATCCAAATCCCTGGATTGTGTTTCACTGGAACTTTTGCCCTGCATTTGGAGCAACACCCCCCTTATTTCCATGGGATTTCCATGGGATTTTGATGGGATCACCTTCCTGTGCTTCCCTCTGGAGCTGCCAATCCTGCTCCAGACCAAGCTCACGCTGCCTTATCAGTCCAACCTTTCAGCATTCCCAAATATTCCCTGAAAACCATTCTGTCCATCCTCTCAGGAGCCAGAGGAATGAAATCCCTGAGAAATTCCCCAGGGGCTTTGGGAGGAGGGAGAAAATCCTTCAAACCGGCAAAAAAGTGCTCATCTGACAACACCAGGGCTCCCAAATTTATTGTTGTTTTCCTTCAAAAGAGAAATTAAGGAGCATCTTGAACCACTTGTCCTAATTGGCCGAGCCAGTGAAATCCGTATGGATGCGCATTATCCATAGAAAAAGAGGAGGATTGGAAATATTTCCCCTTTCTGACAAATGGAACCATTTGTTCCTCATTTTTTCCCCCTATCTAAACAGAGCTCCCGAGGCTGGGAGAGCCCCTGGGAGGGAGAGGAGGGGATTTCTTGGCAAGGAAAGGTTGGCTCTGCCTGGAGTTTTTCCCCCCTTTTTTTTAATTTTTTTTATTGCTGTTCCTACAAATCACCTCGGAAAAAAAAAAGGGGGGAAAAAAAAATCCACGAGATAAATCAAGCAAAAGATAAAGCCCTTTCATTCTTACAAGGGGTTTTTGCTCATAAAGCTGTAGAATACATGGAAAAACGCTGGATAAACCTTCCTGTGTTGGTGCCTGGAGAGATTTTTTGTGGAAAAAAAAGTGGAGAAAACTGTGGAAAAATTTTTAAAAAAATTAAAAATAAAGATAATAGCAATTCTTACAGACCAGGTGCTGTGAGCAGAGCGAGGAGGATAAATAAATGAAGTTTTAGCAGCAACAATTTAAATTAAGCAAGGATTCCACAAGCAAAGCTGATCTTTTGGCTTTAAAAATATGGATTTTTTTTTTTCCCTGTGGAATTAATTTCATGAAGGTAATTAATTTCATTTAGGATTCATTTTAAAAGCTATTGCTGTGTGCATGTGCTGATTTATCCCACAGTATTCCCAAATATACGGAATTTAAAGCATCTGAAAAGAGGAGAAAAATCTGTGGTTTGTGATGAATTCTCTGTGTGTCAATTTTTGGTGACAAACCCAGATTTTGGGTCGATTTTTTTTTTTTATTCATTACGGGTACAAATTAAATAATCATAATTAGCAGATCAAAATTGATTTGCTTTCAGCTGAGTGGAGAATTTACATTTTATGGAACTTTTTAACAAGAGCAAAAAACATTTGAGGTGCAGTGTAAGGAGTATAAAATTGCCAATTTTAAAGCAGAACCATTTTTGCTCAGTGCTACAGGATTTAAAATCCCTAAATTTGCATTTAGACAGTAATTAAAGTATATCCCATTAATTATATTTTTACTCCACTAATGAGTTTTACTCCCTGAGTATGTTTTACTCCACAACTTATTTTTACTTCATTACTGATTTTAACTGCACCTTTTGCAATTTAACAAACCTCAGGGAAAAAATCTTGAGGAATTGTCACAGATATTCCTCATGAATGCAAGATCCTAATATTATCATTTCAGGGGTGAATCAATTAATGAGGAATTGTTTAATTAAAGTTCCTTCCCCATGCAAATCCCAAATCCTTCTTTGACTGGGTTTGTGATGGGAATAATGATAATTTTCCCCCAAAAATGGCCAAATTTGGATGCACTCAGGATCACAGGATCCTGCAAAAATTGGAGGGGACAGGAAATGTTCCAGGACATAAAAACTCATCCTGGATAAAATTCCCTATAGTGAGGAACTAAGATAAGAAATCAGAAATTCTGGATTTTTTTTGTCCACGTTTTTGGGTGTTTTCTCTGATTTTGAATGGATTTTCTCCTGCTTTTCCCAAGGAAGGAGCCAAAGGAGGTTTCTGGTACAGGAAAACTTTGTATTTTCACCTTTCCTTGCTCTCAGAGCTCTCTGCTCCCAGGGCAGCTCCTCTTTTCCAGGCTCTCTTCAAATCCTTGGGATTCAAAAGGATCTTGACATATTTGTGACAGTTTTCCCCTCAAAATCTTTGGGATGGATTTGATTTCACTGTTTCATTTCAGCTGAACAAATTCTCCTTTGTTCTGGTGAAAATGAACAGGAAACTTTTAATTTAATTTCGACTTTTAAATTCTAATTTTTTTTTATTTAATTGACACAACAAAGTGCCTTGTTTGTTGGGTTTTTTTTGTGGTGGAAAATTTGGCATTTTACGATTTCTGTCTTTAATTTCCACGCCGAATGATCTGATTTTTATGCTCCTTGTACCCTTTTAATAGATGAGGCTTTAGTATTGATTTTTGATGTGCAAATTCCTTAAAGCCTCTGCAGCGAGCTCGAACCTCCTCGAGAAAAACTCGTTCGTGATCAACCCAAGTCCAAAGATTTTGCAAAATATTTCATGGATTCTTGGCAGCTCTTCTGAAGTGGGAACCAAATGAGAGCAGGGATAGCCCCAGGTCAGCTCGGGGTGTCTTTTAATGAGTTTTGGGTTTAATCTCAATATCTCAACTCGAAACATTTGCTTCTTGAAAGCAGAATATTTAATACACTGAGCAGTTGCTGACAGCTGCGTGAAAAAGGGGGGAAAAAAAAATTGTTTCCAGCTAAAAAATAAATGCTTCAAAATGTTGTTATTAAAAAAAAAAACCAAAAAAAACCCCCAAAAATCTCCACGACAGCTTTGGAATATCTTCATCCTCGGATTTTATTCGTTCTGTCACAGCCGAGATTTACAAGCTCATGAAAAGGTTACAATCCCAATAAAGCCACACGGAGCAGGGAATTAGGGAATTACAGAGTCTGTAAAACCCTGGCAGCGTGGAGTGAGGTGTGAGGTGAGGTTAAAAATAAAAAAAAACCCCAAGGAATAAGGACGGGGAAGCCCTCGGAGTTTAAGGAGCAGGTGGCCAAAGGTCAGGGTTAAACTCTTTCGGGGTTAAGCAAACTCGGCTTTGTTGGGTCTGGGTTAAACGGAGCCAGATCCTTCCTGACAGGGAAGTGCAAGGAGTGCACAGAACCAGGATTATCTGACAAATATTGGCCAGAGCTGCTCCTGGCGCTGCTGGGCTTGTGCAAAAACAAGCGTTTAACACGGAGTTTTCATGCTGAAGTTTTCCCTCTCAAAGTGTTCTCTTCGTTTTTTGCCTTTAAGGAATTCTGGGAGTGGGATTCAGTGTCTTTCCTTTGGAATATCTGCTCAGGGCTTTGAGATCCTCTCTCACTTTATTTACTTTGCATTTGTCATGAAATCCTCTCTCATTTTATTTGCTTTGCATTTGTCATTTGTGTTTTCATTTTTGCTTTTAAGGAATTCTGGGAGTGGGATTCAGTGTCTTTCCTTTGGAATATCTGCTCAAGGCTTTGGCATCCTCTCATTTTATTTACTTTGCATTTGTCATTTGTGTTTTTTATTCATTTTTTTGTCTTTAAGGAATTCTGGAATTAAGGAATTCAATGTCTTTCCTTTAGAATATCTGCTCAAGGCTTTCAGATCCTCTCTCATTTTATTTACTTTGCATTTGTCATTTGTGGTTTTTATTCATTTTTGCTTTTAAGGAATTTTGGGAGTGGGATTCAATGTCTTTCCTTTGGAATATCTGCTCAGGGCTTTGAAATCCTCTCTCATTTTATTTACTTTGCATTTGTCATTTGTGTTTTCATTTTTTATTTGTGTTTTTTATTCTTTTTTTTGTCTTTAAGGAATTCTGGGAGTGGGATTCAGTGTCTTTCCTTTGGAATATCTGCTCAGGGCTTTCAGATCCTCTCTCATTTTATTTACTTTGCATTTGTCATTGTGGTGTTTTCCCAGCTTTCCACAAAATTCTTTCCTTCCACGGGATCGCTCTGGAAAACAAAATCCCACCACCCTCCTTTAAGATTCATTTAAAATTCAGCATTTTCCATTAAAAAAAAAATTAAAAAAAATCCAGGTGGATTCGTTACATAAGGGATCTTTCATAACCTTTGAGCATTCCTTGAGCTCAGCTTCTCCCAGAGGGATCCTTCTCCAAGTCCTTGCTCGGCCTCGTGTCTCCACAAACACGCGGCTCATCCTGAGCCAGCTTCCCAAATCTTGGACATTTCCCGGGAACATTCCGTATCTGGGCAGTTCCTATTATTTACCTGGGATTGCAGGGACGGGAGCCATGGAATTACTCAACAATTAAGTCACTCATTAGGCAGACAGTTCAAAATCCTGAACGGTTTTGAACAAATTTTGGGGTCGTTTTGCCACCCCATAAATTTAAAAAAAAAAAACCGACATAAACTCCCTGAAATATTCCTTGTTGGAAATTTTTTGGATGAAAACAGCCGATAGTGCCGGGAAGGGATTTGAAAACAAGATTTTCACTGTTGGAAAAAAAATCCCCTAAAATTGTTAATCTGATCTTTTCAGCACTTAAAGTCGTAAGTGACCAACAGACAGGATAATTCAGTAAAGAAATTCGGGAAGGGTTCCCTTTTGTTAGCACCGAGAGAGTAAAAACTTGGAAAAACGGAGAGAATTAACAGCTGATTACTCATTTTTCTTCCTGCTTTTGAGGTCTAGGAGAGATTTTATCGAATTCAATTTGAAAGCAAAATCACCCAGCCTTCCCAAAGATCCTAAATCAGGATTTTAACCCTGCCTTGGCTCTCCAGGGTGCCTGGCACTGCTCCCTTTGACTCCTTGGTGGCCAAAATCCACTTGTGCTCCGGCTCGGAGCAGCACCGGGGCCAGAAATGTTGGAAACGTGGGATAAGCGTGAGAAACGTTGGGCTGGAAAAGAAATAAATTCTTTATTTCCGGGGAATTGCAGATGATTTGTACCCTCAGCATCACCCAGGCTCGAGGCTCCCTCACCCTTTGGCTTGGTGGGATTTTGTTTTCCTTGGATCAAATCCTCCCCCGGTTCCCATGCAGCGAGCAAACAGATTCAGACAGAAACCCCGCAATTTGTTTGTTCTTTTCAGGCTCAAATCTCATTTCCAGCCGCAGGAAAAACAAGAAAAATGGATGTTTGCTTTCTTTTTTTTTGCCCCTCTGGTGATAAATATGATTTATTTCGAATTTTCTCGGGATATCTCAGCTATTCCAGTGGAAGCTTTGGAAGGAGAACGTTGCTTTCCCTGCACTATTGGCTGCTGCTCAAGTGGTTTAAGTTCGTGCAGGAATAAAGCTTTTTAAATTTTAAATTTATTATTTATCTTAATAATTTCCATTTAGAACGAAGTGCAATTCCTCAACATTTTAATTATTGTAATTATTTAAATCGTTTCTTCCTACAGAACTTTTCCCTTTCTGTTTTAAGCCTTAAAGAATCGGGCAAACCAAAAATAAATTGGAATTCTCCCTCTTGCAGAATTACCTTACACTAATATTTCCTGCACCTCACATCCCTGGATTTTCTCAGCTGTTTATCAGGACAGAAATCCCATCCCCTGGATAGAAATCCTGGATTTACCTTCCCATGGAATAAGGGGGGGTTTTATCCCGGGTTTTGTGTAACTGCAGGAACGGCAGCGCTTGGCAGGGCAGTCTCCAATGTTTTATTTTTTCCTGGAGTGCTCCATAGATTCCGCTGGAATTTTTATCCTGAAGATTGTCTTGGATGTATCCGGGGGGGGGGGCTTCAAACTTTTCATTTTCTCCCTTAATCCCTTTTGTGGAGTCTCTGTCCCTGCTCTCGTCCTCGCTCTTGGATTCCTCACGGATATTTCGATCTGTGTGAGCACAGGGACCCGCTCTTCCCACGTGTTGTGTGGAAACATTCCCAGATTTCTCCCTGTGCCATTATTAGAATTATTAGGGATTTATCCACGTTAAGTATTTCCACGTGCACCTTTCTCCCTTTCAGTGCTGAGCCCTTTGGGCTTTTATTTTGCAACATCCAAATAATTCCAAACTTCCCTTCTTGGTAAAAAACATCCAGAAATTCCAGACGGGTTTTTCCAGCGTCAAACTGGGTTTTTATCATTTAATCTTTGCACTTATTGGTCTGAAGAAGGAATGTTTATTAGTAACAATCAGCTCGTTAATTTATAGTTTTGCTAATTATTGGTGCAAACATCAGGAATTTACTCCTGATTTACTCCTTCCCAACACGGGGTCAGGTACAGAAGGAGCAAAGGGAACCCTCAGTTTCTCTTTCCTGGTTTCTCATTCATTAAAATTCCCATAAAATTCCTATAACAACATGTTATTGTATAATATAGATGGTATATTAAATTACATATTATAATACTTTATAGAATAGAAAATAATTCATACCCTCCAATATATAACATCATTATCTATTATTTCTGTAGAAAAGAAATATTATTCTATCAGGTATATTATACAACAAATTATATTACAATTTTCTGTATTATATATGTATCATAAATATTACATATCATAAATACAATTGTGCTATATATTATATTATTACATATATACTATATAAAATGAAAATGAAAATTAAATTATATATATATTAATTATATAATACTTATATAATTTATACTTATATATTTATATAATTTATATAGCTTTATATATATATAAAGTTATATAAATTTTCTAAGTATATAAGTTTTAATTTATATATATATATATAAAAAATTAAAATTATATATATTCTACTACTAGTAGAATAATAATATTATTGTATTATATATATTATACAATAACCATTTCTCTGTGCCCCAACACTTCAGAAATCCCTTCAGGAATGTCAGCAGCAGCAGCTTTTTCATGGAATGGGCTCTGGAATGTTTTTAGCCGTGCATCCACCCCAAAGCAGCCTGAAGCCCTCAAAGGGGCTCTTTGTAAATAAAGCTGGGAAGGGACAGGGGCGACTCTGGGAATGTCCCCAAGGTTTGGGAATTTTTCCAGTGGCAGAAATGGAAAATGCTGCACGGAGTGGGGAAATGTCAGAAGTTGTCCGAGGTTCAGATGAAGTCATTCCCATTGTGACTGGCACTGAGCTCACCCCAAAAAAGCTGATTTTCCCTGCAATTCCCCCCTGCCATTTGGGACACGTTAATGCCACGTTCAGCGGGTCAGGGACAGGGACAATGCTGGGATTTGCTGCTGCTGAGCAGGAATTCCAGCAGGGAAAACAGGGAAAAGCTGCAACTCAGCTGCAGCACGAGGGAGACACTGGGAATGGGATTGTTCCAGAGGGGCAAACCAAACTCCACTCCCTGGGTTCAGATCAGCTCCTCACCGGGGTGGGGAAGGGAAATGTTGGCTCAGGGATCCCTTCAGATACAGGTTTGGGATTGCAGGTGGAGCAGGAGCAGCCCTGGGCAGTGCAGGGCTTTGTTCCTAGAAAAGCAGTGGGAACGTGGATTTGGGGGATCTGCAGGAGCTCCAGGAGGGTGGGACAGGATTCCAGAGCCGGCTCCAGCTCCTGCTCCATCTCTCTGGACACTCCAGCACTGGAATTAACCCCTGATCAGTCACATCCAGGCTGAAAAGAGGCAGAAATCTTCATTTCCATGGATTTGGAACATGAAATTTCTCATAATTGGAGACTCCCAAACCTTTTAAAAGTTCCACTGCTCACTCTTTGCCTGCTCCATTCTGGGTGCCGCCATTTAAACTTTAAAATCTCATTTAAAATCTAATTATTAACTCCTGTTGCTCTTCTTACAACACTGCCCAACCATCCTCTGAGATGTCCAGTGCTTTATTATTTATTTCCAGTTTTAAGATGGATATTTCCTAAAGATTTTTAATCTGACTGGCCATAAAAAGGAGGGGGGAAAAAAAATGAAATTGATCTTTTTCAGTGCTGTTTCATGCCTTATCTCCTCTGTGGCTTATTTACTGTACAGTGGCTTGCTTTGTGCTTTGTGTGATCCGATTCCTCAGCGATATATTCAGGAAAAAGCTCCAAGTAGGTAAATAAAAGGATCAGAGGGAATTCTTGGTCAGCTGAAAATCTCCTTGGAGAGTCTTTTATCCCTTTCTTTCCTGTGCTTTTATCTCCTTGTTATGACAAAAGCTTAAATAGCACTTATTGCCTCCTTCTCCTTAAATCCCATTTCTCCTTTCTCCTTAAAAAGTGTGAAACTTGGATTTAAGGGGGGTTGGAAAGTGATTTTTGAGGGATAAAGTTTGGACTCGCTGTGCTGGAACTGTTCCATCCTGGCAGGATCCAACCCCAGATTGCTGCAGAGGAAAGTGTTGGTACCAGGAGGAGAACAGGCTGCAAAAACACCTCGTGTTCAGCCAGAAATTGTGAATTAAGGGGGGAAATATCCCCAAAATTTCCTGAGGAACTGGGAATTTGGTGGGGAAGTATCCCCAGACATTGAGGAACTGGGAATTCGATGGGGAAGTAGCCCCAGAATTTCCTGAGGAACTGGGAACAGAATTCCCTGAGGAACTGGGAATTCAGGAGGGAAATATCCCCAGAATTCCTGAGGAACTGGGAATTCAGGGGAGAAATATCCTCATAATTTCCTTAGGAGCTGGGAATTCAGCAGGGAAATATCCCCAGAACTTCCTGAGGAACTGGGAATTCGATGGGGAAGTAGCCCCAGAATTTCCTGAGGAACTGGGAATTCAGGAGGGAAATATCCTCAGAATTTCCTAAAGAACTGGGAATTCAGCAGGGAAATATCTCCAGAATTTCTTGAGGAACTGGGAACAGAATTCCCTGAGGAACTGGGAATTCAGGAGGGAAATATCCCCAGAATTCCTGAGGAACTGGGAATTCAGGGGAGAAATATCCCCAGAATTTCTTGAGGAACTGGGAATTCAGGAGGGAAATATCCCCAGAATTTCCTGAGGAATTGGGAATTTGGTGTGGAAATATCCCCAGAATTCCTGAGGAACTGGGAACAGAATTCTCTGAGGAACTGGGCATGCACCCTGGCACCAAGGTCACTCTGGGTCTCTCCATGAGCTGCTTTTGCTGAACCTCCATACTTTTTGCAGGATTTTTAAGGGGAAAAAAAAAAAACCAAAAAACCCAGCATGTTCTGTGTTAGAAATGAAAAAACTGCTTTTTATGAGCAAGAGCTCGATGGAATCTTATACGAACGGGATCTTGGCATTTTGCACTCCCAAGGCAGCGTCTGGATCCATGTGAGGGCTGGAAATGCTCTCATTTGTATCAGCACCAGACTCGAGCAAGGCCAAATGTGGGTGGGTTTTGATTTTTTCCCTCCAATGCTGAACCCATTTCCAGCCTTCCCTCATCTCCATAAAGAGCCAGACACAGTCAGGCTCAGACTGGAGGATGTGTGAAGAAAAATCCGCTCATCTAAATCAAAATAATTCATCCCTTAATGGGCTGGGAGGAGGAAGAACTTTCCCTGACACTCTCAAAACTCCTTCCCCGTCCCACAAATCCCTGTCAGCCGGGGCTCGCTGTGCTCCTTCCCTCTGCACAGCTTTTGGGATAACCTTATCAGGTTATCACTTTTATTGCTGCCCGACTCCTGATGGATGGTTGGGCCACCAAAGCTGCCAAGAAGTGATGGTTTGTATAGAATTATTCCATTTGTTCAGCTCTCTTGGTCCAGCATTTCCCTCTCTAATAGCTGGAGTGTCCTAAGAATGAAAACATTTCTTACCAGGCTTCCCACGGGTTAGACAGAGGAAGAGTTTGGGGTTGTGGAGGGAGAAGATTCCCAGCAGCCCAGAGAACATTCTGTGTTCGCTGCTTGGAGAAAACCACATTTTTGCTTTCAAAACTGAGGGGTTGATGGTAAAAATAAGGTATTTTGACCTTCTAAAAGTGGATGTGACACAGCTCTGGTGAGCTTTAGTTCCACTTCCCACTCGTGTGGCCACACATGCACAGGGCCTGCTTTGGGGTGGGATTTGCTCCCCCCTTTTCCCTTCATTGAGACAAAATTTCAGTGGGCAGAACACGAGTGAAGCTGAGCTGGCTAGCTGAACTCTTCCTGAGCACAAATATGTGCTCCCAGCCTTTATTTGAGGTTCTATCCTCGTTTTACATTATCCCAGCTGGGTATTAAAGTGAGCTCCAGAACTGGCAATGGCTTGGGGAAAAGCAGATGTGGACTCAGAGCAAACAACAGTTTTGGGTCCAGAGCTCTCCTTGATGTCTGCTTCAAATTCACACTGCAGGAAAAAAAAAATAAAATAAAATGGAGAGGGCTTCCAAAATGCCTTTTCAAACATGCAAATGACGCTGGGAAAGTTTAACATGTATGCAAATGTAATCTGGAGAGGGGAGTTAAAGACCTTTGGCTGGCCTGGAGGCTCAGCTGGTAGCAAAATAGAAATTTACTGCTGGATGGGAGAGCGAGGTTCAAGCACAGGCCAGGGGATGGCTGGGAGCTCCACGTAGGTGAAACTTGGAGCTCTACAGCAAAGCCAGGGCTTCAGAGATGGGCTGGTTGCTGTAATTCCATCCCCTGGATGTGGCTGGAGTGGAAAATGAACGCAAAGGGTAAACAAAGGGGTGAGGAGAGCAGAGAACCTCGGAGAGCCCAGCAAGGGTAAAACTGCCCTGACAACTCACATATGGTTGGAGTTTAATCCACGGGGGAGAACAGGCACTCCACGCCTGTGCCAATTGTTTTCCACCCCCAAAGCGAAGAGATTTTAATGATTTATAGCAGAACAGGGTGGATGTGTTACCTAATGGCTTTAGAATGACTCGATGCAGTTTTTGAAGCGATGCAGGAAGTGCAGTGGATAAACAAATCCCTTCTTACTCCTCTTTGTTCCCGTTTGAAACAGAGCTTTGGTGCTCTGCTAAAATCCTGATTTCTCCGGGAGTGTTTTCCCGTGCAAGCAGGAAAAAAAAAAAAAAATTAAATTTTAAAAATCCCTCCCAGAAAAAGGTTTTCATTTGCGGGCTCAACGTGGAATGTAGTTGGCAAATCCCATTTTTGAGGGATTTGTACAGCTCTTGCCTGTCAGGCTACTGGCTTCAACTGGAGACAAGTCCATAAAGGAGGAAATTAATTCAAGGAATCACAAATTCATTTGCAAAATTGGGAAAGCATGATGTGCAGCCCCAGAAATTGTAGTACTCGACTTAGTCAAACAAACTGATGCTCTCTGAGGATTCATTTCTGTTTTATGGCTGGAAATTAGAAAAAGAACATTTGCATCATTGCGAGTGTGAAAGAAGCACCAATTCCCAAGCTTTTCTCCAGGAGATTGGGAACATTTGTCCCCTTGGTGCCTTGGTGAAAGGGAAGCACGTGTGGAATTCCAGCAGAAATGAGGTGGCTTCAGGTGGAGAAAACTGAGATAACTCATGGCTTATCTGTGAGCCCTGCAGGGAATCACAGGGTGCTGATTTGAGCAGCTCTGAGCTTATTAAATCTATCAAAAACCAATATTTTATAAACGACAGCGGCTGTGTGGAACAACATCCACCTCCATGGAGAAAATCCATCAGCTTTCCTAATTGCTTTTCTTCAGGAAAAGGGTTTGGACATCAGAGATGATTTTCTGGGGTGGGAGATGATGGATCACTTTTAATATCCAGCCCATCTGCTCCGAGTTCTGGTCAGCACCAGAGCCACACTCACCTTGCCCAGTGCCAGTAATTGAAATAAAATAGATAAAACTTCTGTTCCTTTGGATTCCTTGGACATGAACTTTCCTAGGAGATAAAAGCCAGGATTAGAGCTGGAGCTGAGTGTTTTAATTCCTTTCCTACCAGTATCCTGTAGCTTTTGTAGGAGTGTTTGGAGGAGTGCAGGTGTTCTCTCATATGGTTTTCATTCCAAACCCCAGCCTTGCCATATGTTTATCTTTAGCCGAAATTCTGGGATTCATATTCCCCCTCCACATGGAAATAGCCCCCATAACACGGAGAGCTCCTCATGTTCAGTAGAGCTCTGTCACTCCTGTCAGGAGATTGGGGTGGAAAAGGAAAACTAAAGACAACAGACAGCTCCAGGTTGTGGATTCTTTCCCTGTGCAGGAAATCAAGGAACATCTTCCCAAAGGAGTGGAGCTGTTAAAGGGAACAAACCCTGAGGGACCGAGTCTGCTCTTTAACTCGGGTCAAGTTTCCATTTACCTTGTCCTTGGGAATTTTTTTCCATGAATCATGTCCAGAGCAGGGTTGTTTTTTTTGGTTTTTTTTTTTGTGGTGCAAGTTTCTGTTAGAAACTCATTAATGTAATTCAGGTAATTCTCCAGAGCACTGTTTGCTCCTTTAAGTGTTCTTTAATTGACAGGCACTGGCTTAGAACTTTCTCCAGCTCCTGATTTATAGCTCAGGCTCCTCACTCTGGTTTTTCCTGCCATCCTCCTCCTGCTTTTCCTTTGAAGCCACCACGAACTTCTGATCCTGATGGATGGAACTCCAGCTGGTGATATCATTCCACAATTCAAGTGGAGGAGGGAGAAGATTCATTTTCTTAGGCCCTTTCCCGAGCTGTGCAATCCTAGAACTTCTCTGTGTCTCCGTGCTTGTTTTCCCCATCCATATTTCTCCCTCTTAATGGGATCCTGCCGGGGACAGTAGGAGCAGTGTTTCGTTACTCTGGCAACAAGAGCCAAACTTTCAGATGTTATTTTGCTTCTATTAAAAAAGAAAAACACCCACTGCCAGTTATGATGTAAACATTTGCAGCTCCCCCTAAATCTCTTTTCTTTCTGGAATCGAAGTGAAATGACCCTTCGGAGGGCAGAGTGAGGGATTGGAGCAGACGTTTCCCAGCTGTGTGGGATTTGGGGAGATCCTCGGTGATCTGCTCAGGCTCTTTTTAAGTGGCATATTTACTGCCAGCCTCATTGGAGGGGATGGAGCTTCTCAGCAGCACTGAGAGGCCAAATCCTCCTCTGAATTTATTTGGGAAAAGATTGGATGCTCTTCCCGCTGAAGGCTTCAGCAGAATTTCATGGGAAGTGCTGAAAATACCTCCTGAAAACACCCCAGCATTCCTGCTGACCTTTTGTTGTTAGCAGAATGAACCCCCAGCAGGAGTTTGAGCCCAGGGTGCCATGTCAAGCCACGTTGGTGTTTTTGAGACAAGCAGGGATTTGCCACATTTGGATGGAAAGGGAACCCTTCCTTCAGGAATGAGGGATCCTCTCCCTCTTGGCTGTGTTGTGGCACTCCAGCAGATTTCCCACAGGCAGATGCAGTGATTCACCCTCAGTTATTCCTTGGAATGACCTCCCCCAGTGCTGGTCACTTGCAGGAGTCTGCGTCACCCACCTTTGACTCCTTCCTTGAGCTCTTGCAGCTCCAGTTCAGGAAGATTTCCCTGACACTGGAGTATTTTTCTCTGGATTATCCAGCCATTACTCAGTTGTACATTGAATAAAACCCAACAATAACATTCTGCTGGGAAAGAAAAAAAAAAATTAAGCCAAAGGCTTCTTTAGTATTGCTCAAAACAGCGAATTATCGTGGAGATCTGGAATTGCCCACTCCTGAAAACTCTTCCTTTGGGAAGCACTTCCATGGATTTTGCTGTGCTTGCTGCTGGCACTGAACCATTCCTTCACAAACTCATGCAGTTGTGTAGATTTGGGGACTCCTGAGGGACCTTAAAGCTCTCCCAGTGCCACCTCTGCCATGGGACACCTTCCACTATCCCAGTTTGCTCCAAGCCCCATCCAGGGGACATACCCAGGGATGGGGACGCCAGCAATTCTCTCAGAATTCCATTCTAGCACCTCAGCACCCTCACAGGGAGGAATTCCTTCCCAACATCCTGCCTGTCCCTGCCATTCCCTGTGTCCTGTCCCTCCATCCCTTGTCCAAAGTCTCTCCTCGTCTTTCTTGGAGCCCCTTCAGGCCCTCCAGGGTCACAGTTTGGTCACCCTGCGGCTTCTCCAAGCTGAACAATCCCAGTTCTCCCAGGCTTTCCCTGCAGGAAAGGTGCTCCATCCCTCTGGAGCACAGGTTGGTTTTGGGAAGAGCCATGGGGTAACTCCAGAGCCATCCTGAGAAGTTTCCCTTGGAGCAGAACTCCCTGGGAGGATCTCAGAGCAGGAGATGAGTCAGAGGAACCATCCAGATTTCCTTTCCTCCTGATATCCCCTTGCACTGGATACAGGAGATGAGATGAGGTAACTCCTGTCTTCATGACCAGTCATTTCTACTGAAATTCCATCTGCACTCGAGCTGCCAATTAATTATAATTATAATTAACCTTTGCACGTGCGTTGGTCTCAAGCGGATTTTCGGTGGAAATCAGCGTTTGGATTTGATGTGTTTGATTGTTCAGAGCCTGAACCCATCCCTGCCAGAAATCAAAGCAGAGCCACACTTTGCCATCCCTCCTCTCACTGCACCCACCCCTGGCAGGCAGGAAAAGGGAATTTGGGGGGAAATTGAGGTGACACAATGGCTGCAGGCTGTGCTCCCACGTTTCTCCAGGACGGGAGGGGAGTCTCAGAGCCGGGATCACCGGGAAAGCAGCTGGGATGGTTTATTCTTCTTCCACAATTAAATAACGCCCCTGCTAAAAACGCACTCCGGAATTCTCCTTTTGCTTTCTCCCCACTCCGTGGAGCTGCAATCAGCTTCCTTTTCCATGCCTGTGATTTTGGGGAATTTCCAGGAGGTGCTCCCTGTTCTATGGCCCTGCAGGGGGTTCCCTAATGAAGCTTTGACAGATTTAAGGTCACTTTCTTGCTCGGTTCCACTCAGCACTCCCAGAAATGCACAGCAGGGACAGTTCCTCCGCTCCCAACTGCTTTGATTTATGCTGAATTTCTTTTCGTATCGGCACGTTTCGTGTCAGAAAGAAAAAACAAATTTAGGTACAAGTTGTTGTTGGGGAAGGGGGGGTCTCCGAGGAAGCAGCTCATGAAACTCCCAGAGAAACCCTCACTTTAAGAGCAGTGGATGTTTTTTATTTTGTTTGACCTTAACCCAACAGACTTTTATTTTCAGAGCAATTAATTGGGATATTAATGGGAATAAAGCACCTGAAAGCTCTTTGCAGTGGGATTTTCTGCAAAGCCTTTATCCCACAGCCCTGCATTTCCTTCGTATTGGAATATTGGAGGATGTGAGCCACCAAATGAATGTTTTCCTGGCACTAAATGCAGGAGGTGGTTTTAGTTTAAGGCTCCAAAAGTTTCAGGCTGAAAAGAATCAGGGATGGGGAGTTATCTTTTTGAAGAGAACTCTTATCAGCAGAGCTTCTTATCATTTGGAGGAGCTGTGTTTGTCATTTGAATGTGTTTGGCCATCAGTGTCCCAGGATTTTCAGCTTCCAGAAACATCCACTCATTCTGGGATTCCAAACCTCACTCTGATTTAAAGAAACATCATCTTTTACTGCATTCCTGCTGTAGAAACGGGGGAAAAACATGGAAAAAAGGCACCAAAATCCCAATATATCTTGGGTTTTTTTAGCTTTTATAGGTAGGAAAACACATGTGCTTGCTCAGATTAATAAAAGTGCTCACAACAGTAGCAAGAATGGTTCAAAAATGGGGTTTACAAGGTTCAAAATGTGTTTTGGGAGGCTCAAAAATGGCTTTTAGAAGGTTCAAATGTTTTAGAGGGTTCAAAATGGGGTTTAGAAGGTTCAAAGGATGTGATAGGAAATGAAGCATGTTTGAATAATTTCGGAAGAAATTGAGAGAAAATTTCTTACTTTTAATTCCTTTTTAAAAAATTCCCTTCCATGCTTGGCAGTTGAATGTTAAATGGGAATTATTTGTTATGGGATAAAATGGACTTGAAAAGAAAGAGAGCAGAGAAAGTAGCTGGTTTTCATGATCAATATCCATTTTATTATGCTTTGTGTGGTAAAGATCTCACTGAAGAAGGGTCAAAATAGCGAAATTTGGGAGATCAATTGTTTTCATGTCCCAAATCACCAAGACTTTGAACAGAGTATGACAGAAGGGAAAAAAATGGGGAGAGGAGAGGGAAAAACCTAAAGAGAAAGGCAGAGATTTGGGTCAGTGGGATGACACAGGGGGAGAATCCCAGAATCCCAGAATGGTTGGGTTGGATTCCTTTAGGGTCATCCCACCCCATGTCATGGACAGGGACATCTCCACTATCCCGGGTGCTCCAACCCAAACTATTCCAGGACTCTGTGCTCATGGGGTTCTTCAGTCACTCTCAGCCCTTCTGAACTTTCCAGCTGAGAAATAAATGAGAAAAAAAAAAAAAGTCATTTCAGACCTGTAGGGGATGAGTGGGACAGAGGATGATCCTGACAGCATTGGGTAGTTCCAAAACTAATACTGTGGGATGAGAGAATTCTGCTTATTCCCTAAAAGCAGACTGGGTCATCCTGGAGCAGCTTGGTGCTGGTGCTGTCTCAGAACACCCAAGATCCCAATAAAATCCTGACAACACCCTGGAGGTCATTCCTGGAGGTCACCTCCTCTTCCTCCCACGCTCCCCGGGGAAATTTGGGTCCACTCCCTCATCCATGGCCACCCACCCACAGATCAGCTGAGAAATCATCCTTTGGTCAGCAGAACCTCTGTGAACAATGTTATTTTTTGCTCTTTGTTCTCTTCCTTTGGTTTGAAAGATTCCTTTTGTTCGTTGTGTTCGAATGTTTAAAAATCCCTCATTTGTGGCTCGTAAAAATGAAACCTGAATGTGGGGCTGGGTTTGAGAAATGCAAGGGGGACTTGTTATTTTTTATATATATTTATTTTATTCTGATTTTTCTTTCAAGAAGGGAATTAAAATGAGTACATCCCAAGCCCATTTTTAAGTGCTTTGAGATGGATCAGTTTTTCTCTGGGTTTGAAGCCTGTGAGGGACTTATCTTCTCCATCCAACATATTGGGATAAGCATAAGCATGAATCAGGAATTCCTAAATCTACACCTTCCTGTTGATAGGGATATAAACATTGCTGTAATGAATGCCTTGGCTGTGGGAAGGAATATCTTGGATCTGGGTGTTCGTGCAGGAAAACCTTGCTCAGTGACGTCTGATGTTATCACAGTGGGATCTGTCACTCTGTCCCAATGAATTTTTCATAATTAACGTAATTATCAATCCCACAAGGCCAAATGCATTGAGCATCCAGCATGGGGAATCCATGTGCTCCATGTTTTGTGGGAAACCCTCCTGGGAGCAGCTGGGGCTGAGGGACAGCTTCTCTTGGGGTTCCTTTAGTGGCTTTTGGTGTTGGATCTGGATTGGTCTGGGTGGTTCATGGGGTGTTCCTGGTTCTGTTATTTGGATGGTGCATGAGGTGTTCCTGGTTGGATTTGATTGGATGGTTCACAGGGTATTCCTGGTTGGATTTGTTTGGGTGTTTCATGGGGTATTCCTGGTGCTGTTTGGAAGTTCATGGGATATTCCGGGTTAGAATTGTTCTGATGGTTCTTGGGGCGTTCGTGGTTGGAATTGTCTGGATACACCTTGGGCAGTACAAGAGCCTGACTGTGGCTCTACCCAACATGGACCCAAAATGGACTCAGGATGGACCCCCAGTCACGAGTTTCCACACTTTTAGAAGTTTTGGTCCATTTCCATATTGGGGTTCATTGTCCAATTACACTCGAGGTTGTGCAGTTCCATCCTCCCAGTTTCCTCTCCTCAATTTGCTGCTTTTTGCACTTTCTGGGCCTGAAGCTGCAGCACTGTCCTTGGTTCTGGGGCTGGAAAAGGATTGTTTTGTCTGAGTGAGCTGTGAGGAGAACTGGCTATAATATATATAATATTATATAATATATAATAATATCATTATAATATATAATCAGAGTTATATAACAATGCAGCACAGAATCTGAAAAATGTAAAAGCTAAAACTTAAGGCATCACTCCCTTGGTGCTGAAATGGATTTGTAGGGAATTCTCAAAGCCCGACAGAAGGCTCACACAGTCTTGTGCCTCTGTGTGCAAACTCTGAGATAGAAAATGCTGACTTAGAAAGGCCATGGGATAGGACAGATGTTGTAGAGAGAGAAATGCAACTGGAAACAAATTTCAAATGATGACCTTGCATAAAGACCAGATATTTTGGAGGAATAGAACAGTAGTAGGACCCACGAGGGGTATTTTTAGATGGCTGGCTTTAAGGCATTATCAGCATTGTGTAGCAAAAGCTGATGGGCCAAAAACCCCTTATAACCTGTTGTAATTAGGAAATAATTCGGCTTCTGATTGTGATGGCATGAAAAAGCCTTAAAAACACCTCTCAGGCGCCCCGTCTGTGGGTCAAAACCGGGATAATCCGACAGCCCTCGGTGGCACTGCCAGCTCTGACTGTCTCTCCTGCCTCCCACAGGTGCTGCAGGGGGCCCAGCTGATCGCCGTGGCCTCGGCCGAGCCCGCGGCCGGCGGCGTGGACGGCTCCCCGCTGCAGGGCAGCGACATCCAGGTGCAGTACGTGCAGCTGACGCCCGTCACGGACCACGCTGCCAGCAGCCAAGTACGGAGCCAGCCTTCCTTCTCCTCTTCCTTCTCCTCTTCCTTCTCCTCTTCCTTCTCTGCTTCTGTCTCCATTTCCTTCCTTCTCCACTTCCTTCTCCATGTTCTTCTCCACTTTCGTCTCCATTCCTTCCTTCTCTGCTTCCTTCTCCTCTTCCTTCTCTGCTTCCTTCTCCTCTTCCTTCCCTGCTTCCTTCTCTGCTTCCTTCTCTGCTTCCGTCTCCATTTCCTTCCTTCTCCTCTTCCTTCTCCATGTTCTTCTCCACTTTCATCTCCATTCCTTCCTTCTCTGCTTCCTTCTCCTCTTCCTTCTCTGCTTCCTTCTCCGCTTCCGTCTCCATTTCCTTCCTTCTCCACTTCCTTCTCCATGTTCTTCTCCACTTTCGTCTCCATTCCTTCCTTCTCTGGTTCCTTCTCCTCTTCCTTCTCCACATTCTTCTCCACTTCCTTCTCCATGTTCTTCTCCACTTCCTTCTCCACGTTCTTCTCCATGTTCTTCTCCACTTCCTTCTCCTCTTTCTTTTCCACTTCCTTCTCTGCTTCCTCCTCTGCTTCCTTCTCTGCTTCCTTCTCCACTTCCTTCTCTGCTTCCTTCTCCACTTCCTTCTCCTCTTCCTTCACCTCTTCCTTCTCTGCTTCCTTCTCTGCTTCCTTCCTTCTCCACTTCCTTCTCCATGTTCTTCTCCACTTTCATCTCCATTTCCTTCCTTCTCCTCTTCCTTCTCCTCTTCCTTCTCCTCTTCCTTCTCTGCTTCCTTCTCTGCTTCCTTCCTTCTCCACTTCCTTCTCCACTTCCTTCTCCATGTTCTTCTCCACTTTCATCTCCATTTCCTTCCTTCTCTGCTTCCTTCTCCTCTTCCTTCTCTGCTTCCTTCTCCACATGTGCTTAACGTGCTTGAAACAGCTGTCAGATGTCTTTTGTGTCTACCCACAATACAGGCAGCTCGTGAGCCTCTTTCCAAAACCATAAAAAACCATCATTTGTAATAAGAAACATGATTTGTTTTGTAAGATAGAAATGATCCTTGGCTGCTCTTCTGTGCTCTGGAGAAGTTATCTTGGTCACCGGTGTGTCCCTGAAGGCTGAGAGCCATCGCAAAGGACAGCACCAAAAACGTGGCTGCAATCAGCCAGAAAGTATTTTCAGACTGAGGTTTCCCTCAGAAAAGTTATCCCTGTCCTGACAGCAGTTTTCCAGTTGTTTTGATCAACAGAAAGTCCTGCGGCAGTGGGAAGTGAACACTTGATCCTCTCCGCTACGGAGGAGGAATTATTGGGGTTTTTTTTTTTTTGGTTGTTTTTAATCAGTTTGAACAGCTGTGAATCTGAGGCTAGAAAAAGTCTGTCATCAGCTTGAAGCTTTGGTGGCAGCAGCACCAAGTTGATTTAAAACAGTTGGAACACGTTTTCCTGAATTTGGTCACACGTGGTTTTGAGAATCCCACTCCGTAGGCTTTCTCCCCGGGGAAGCCAAGTGGCTGTGGGATTCTTTTTGCCTCAGCACTGCCCTCGTCAAGATTTTATTTTTAGGAGTGCTCTGGACACTGAGGGTGTTCTGCAGGGGTTGTTTTTTATGGATCCTCCATCACTGCTGCTCCTGTGGATTTAATAAATCCGAGAACAACGGGGATACCCCAAGTTGGGAAGAACCCACGAGGACCATGACCCCAAATAAGCCAAGCAGGCAGTGAGAGGTGTCCCTCATGCTGCTGTCCCCACTCCAAGCCTGGAGAATTCCCAGATTTCCCTGCCTTGGGATTTCTCCCTGTGCCTGTGCTCCCTCCTCATCCAGCACCTCCTCAGGAAGGAATTCTGGAGCAAAGTTCCCAAGAGCAGCAGCCACCCCAGGAGTTCCTCCCTCTTCAGGGACACTTTGCACCTTGTTGGTTTTTAATGCTGTGGTTAACCACAGAGGTTTGCAGGGAGCCCAGGGAAAGCAGGGAAGGAATGTGACAGGAAAAGGGGATGAAAGGAGAAGCAGACAAGCCCCAAAACAAGTCGGCCGTAAATATTTCCTCACTTTGCACCAAGTGAAAACTGAGGATCTGGACAGGAGCTAGAGAAACCAACTTGGTGTTTGCGTTGCTCAGAGTTTATCCATAGTCCAGGAGCTTTTCTTTTGGGTAAAAAGATGGGATTTTCTCTCATCTGAAGGGAAAAGTCTTCTCTGAGGGAAGGGAAAACCCTCCAAGTGGGGCTGCACTTGCACTTCCACCTGGTTCTTTGTCAAGGTGCTGAGATGTTCCCAAGGATTTTGCAGCTCTTCAGCAATCAAAGCTCGTTCAAGTGGAATTTATTTTCCACCTGGGTTGGATTCCGTGCCAGTTCCCTGTTTGAAACAGCACAAATGTGGATTTATTTCATGTCTCACAACAAGGTACCAGTTTTCTGCCCTTTTTTTCCCTGAAATGAATCCCTGCTCCGAGTTCAGCTGGAGCAGAGCAAAAACCACTTCAATTTTGTCTTTTCAGTCTATTCATTAATGATTTTTGCTTGGCTTCTTTTCATGTTTTGATAGCAGTTTGCAAAGTCTAGAAATACAGAATATTTGGATTAAAATCCTGTGCTCAGATGCAATGCTGGTGGTAAATTTTGTTAGATTTGGAAAAAGAAAAACCCACCATCATTCCAAATATAAATTCTTGTAAATCCCTCTCAAGTCTGAGGTTGGATCAATATTTGCTGTTGCTGTTGTGCTGATATTTGATAATTCTATTTACTCAATACACTTTTCCTCTAAATGGGAAAGAAAACTTGGAGGATTACTTAAAATTTTTTTGTGCTATCCAGTTTAGCAATCTCATAGATTTATTCAGCACCTTGGCATGAATTTATTGAACTTTTAAGCAAACACAAAATACCCTTCAAATTAAACAGCAAAAAAAAAAAAAAAATCCTGTAGCCAAATGCAATTACTGGCATCAAGGCAGAGAGAAATAAATGAATTGAGGATTTTTATGATTTTGAACTTCTGGTGTTTTAATTTGAATAATAAATAAGCTGGGACTGTGCCATAAAACCTAAAAGCTGGGAATTCTGGTGGATTTTCCACCCTTGTGGATCTTTTGGCAGGTTCAAGGCCGGGAGCACAAAGCAGGGCCTCAAATGAGGCTTTTTTATCACCAAAATCCTGTCAGAGAGAGAATTCTGTGGCCAGGGCGTTGCACAGAGCATCTTTTAGAGACGTTTATGAGGGAAAATCCAGCAAGGGCAGATCTCTGGAAGGAGGGGGGAGTTTAGAAAGGGAAAAAAAAAATCCTGAAATCCTTGCCCTGCGCTTGGAATTTTATCCGTGCTGTGATCGGCTGCTGGCAGGAGCAGCTTTCCTGGGTGTGAGGGGCTCTCTGCAGGCCAGTGCAGCTGTTCTGGATGGATGCTGCTCCTCTCACAGCTCTTGCAGGTGCTTTTCCTGACTCCCAGGAATTTGGATTCTCCCTCCCCAGCCTTGCTCCTGGTAGGCAGCGAGTTTGTAAAGAGATTTTTCCTTCGGAGGTTTCGGTCACTCGTGCTCACTTTTGCTTCTTCCTGGTTTTCCTTGGGAAGTGAGGAGAATCAGGCCTGCAGGAGGAATTTCCTCTGAGGAAAAGCTGACTGCTCTCACCCAAAATAGGGGAAAATCAGCATTTTTAGACCCTATCCTGCTCCAGCTAGAGAATTCCAAGGACAAAGCCAGCAGGTGATTCCACTCCCCTTACCCCCAGCAGCTCTGGCATTCCAGATCTCCCTCCTGTCTTTTCCATGATCATCCTTGGTGGCCTTTCCAGCTCCCTATTCCCAAAGTCTCTCTGTTGGGATGAGCCTGCCACAGCTTCAGTTTGGTGCCAGACTCTGTATTTATTTCCTTTATTTGGAGCTGGTTCTTTTCCTGGGAAGAGAGAGGGAATAATTGCCTCGGTGCCACTCACGATTTTATGGATCTCCATCCTAATTGCATTATTTCAGCTTCCTCATTAGGCTTCGTGGAGACTCTTGATGTTATTTTTGGTGCCTTTTGTGAGTGTGTTCCCATTCCCACTGTCACAGAGCCCACATCCATGTGGATTTCGCTCCGGAATTTTTTCCACTGGTATTCACAAGAGCTCTATATTTGTATAATAAGTTGGCATTCTCTTGGTCCCACCAATAAAAAGCGCTCTTGGATTGATTTCCTGCTGTCCTGTTCCCCTCTGCAGGGCACTGATTCCCTTCAATCAGCAATCCAGCCAGAAATGCAGATAGAACACGGAGCAATCCAAATCCAGTGAGAAGACTGAGGAATGTTGGGGAGCTGGCAGTGAACTCCAGCCAGAAATGGAGTGGGAAGGGCTGGAAAAACCTCCCGGAGCTCAGAACCTCCAGCCATGCCCTGCTCGGCCTCACCTGGAATAATTCCAGCTTCAATCAGAGCTGCATCACGACACCAACCCAAGTCCTGGCCTTCAGGAAAAAAAACAAAAAAACAGAAACAAAACAACCAAACCCCGTGGGCTGCACTAAAATCCACTCAGAGAGGACAAAACAAATCTTTCAGAGGGAGAGGAAGAACTCTCCTGCATCCAAACTGTGAGACTCCATCCCTGGCCAGCCCGTTGGGCCCTCCTGTGAAAATGGAATGTCTGCAGATGTTGGGGGGGGTATTGCTGCCCTGCAGTACCTGCTTTGCCACCTAGAGAAAGTTCCAGATATTTTTCACTGTTGGAACAGCCTTTTTTTTTTTTTTTTTTTTATTTGCTATGGTGTTTATAACAAAAAAAAAAAAAGGAAAATATTAAAAAAAAAAGGAAAAATCCCTTGACAGCAAGTCTTGGCCTTTTGCTGGTGTTTTCTGTTCAGTGTCATGAAAACTGTATTTGCAGAAGACTAACACTTTTGTTTGTACTGTTGCTTAACTACTTTTCTAGGGGAAAATGCTTTAAAAAAAATGCTGTAATTACGCATTTCTAATGAAAAATAAATGTGTATTTATGAATAGTGCAGCTCTAAGTTGCTCTGCCTTGGGAATGAGTCCAGTTTGGCTGGGCAGGAATGTTGTCCTGGAGGAGCTGGGGATGGATCCACATTCAAGCCTCTAAGGAAGAACCCAATCTCAGACCATTTCATTATCTAAATTCCCAATCCCAGATCATTTTATTATCTAAATTTCCAATCCCACACCAATTCATTATCTAAATTTCCAATCCCAGGTAATTTTATTATCTAAATTCCCAATCCCACATGATTTTGTTATCCAAATTCCCAGTGCAAGAAAAATGGGAGACTTGAGTTTTCGAGTGTGCAAAATATAATGAACTTATGCAATAATTGTATGTAATGTGAATTCTGAGCTCTCTCCCTTTCAACATCCAAGATCCAGGTGGAACCCCCTTTCCTCTGAAAGTTCTGGGAAATTGAATATGGATTTGGGCAAAGCACCATTGTCCTATTTGCTAATCCTGAGTGCAAAGGAAACCTGGCTGCTGTCACCTGGTTGTTTTAATGATGCATGTTTTGGAAAATAGGGTTTGGAAAACAGAGTTTGGAAAATAAGAGAGGGAGGTGCTGCTTTGTATTTGATTTCCAGCTCATTTCCCACAGGGTCACTCCCAATCTATGGCTCATAATGCATTTAATGAATTGATAAATGAGGTATGGCCACAAATGCCACATGTTTCAATCCAGGATAACTTGAATTTTAATTTTTTTTTTATTACCAAAGGAAGGGTTAAGTACCCCCAGCTTCTGGGAATGTTGTCCCTGGTAAGTGTTACACTTTCTATAAATTCCTCCTGCTCTTTAGGCTATTTCTTGACACAGAAGCACAATGCAGACAACCACAGCGTGTGGAGCTCGGGGTCTGCAGCAGGCCAGGAATTTGGCTGCTCTTCAGCTCCTTTTTGAGTGGTGCTCCTCAGCCTGGGGGATCTTTGAAGAGCTTGGCACACAAAGAGAGACCTAAAAATAAAGCCAGGCCTGGACATTTTAATAATCATGGAATCCTGGAATGGTTTGGGTGGGAAGAGACCTTAAGGAACATCCAAATCCACCCCGTGCCGTGGGCAGGGACATCTTCAGCCATCCCTGGTTATTCCAACCTGGCCTTGGACACTTCCAGGGATGGAGCAGCCACAGCTTCTCTGGGAAATCCATTCCAGGGCCTCCCCAGCCTCAGAGGGAAAAATTCCTTCCCAACATCCATCTGTCCCTGCCCTCAGTGGGAATCCATTCCCTGTCAGGCTGAGTTGGGAACTCCCCTCTATTCCTCTGCTTTGTGAACTCAGAATTTTGTCCTCTTTGCATTTTCCAGCTGAAGTTCAGGAGGAAATTGAGCTCAGGAGACTTCAGCACTGAGCCAGGGATTCTGGTGAGTATTCCCTGTCCCTGCTCCCTCTCTGGGGGTTTGATCTCCTTGTCCAGGCAGGAAATACCTCCAGGAATGTTGAGTTGATCTCCTTGTCCAGGTAGGAAGTACCTCCAGGAATGTTGGATTGATCTCCTTGTTCAGGAAATATCTCAAATGCTGGATTGTTCTCCTTGTCCAGGAAATACCTCCAGGAATGTTGAGTTGATCTCCTTGTCCAGGAAATACCTCCAGGAATGTTGAGTTGATCTCCTTGTCCAGGAAATACCTCCAGGAATGTTGGACTGATCTCCTTGTCCAGGCAGGAAATGTCTCCAGGAATGCTGGATGGGTTTTCCAGGCATCACAGGCGGTGCCACCTACAATTAAATCATGCCCAAAATGAGTGATTCAGGGATGAATTCCCTCCTGGGAATATCTGTGAGGTTCTGTGCAGGGTGAAGGCACCTCCACCTCGAGGCTGTACCAAAAACATCCCCAAAACTGGAAGAAATCCTGAAAGTTTTGGAAGACAAGGAAGCAGGAGCTCCTGGGGGTTTGCCTGGCTCTGAGTTTGGGAGGGTTGCTGTTGGTTCACCACGGATGTGGTTCCATCCTTGAGGACAATTTTCAGTAAATCACCCAGAAACACTCCACTTACCTCTCCCCTTACTCCCAGTCTCTCCCTTTTTTACTGACAAAATTCTTTTTCCCTCAGCAAACCTTCAACATCCTCATTTTCACCCTTCTTTCCCTCCTCACTCTGCTTTTATCCAGGAGAGATGGAGACCAGGATTGTTCAGAGGACATTTCCTGTGGGGTTAGGCTTGGATCAGCTGCTTGTTTTATTGGAATTCATCTCATGCCCTGCAGAGCCCAGTTTTTCTGGGATGGTTTTGGTGAGAGCAGTATGTTGGTGTTCAGGTTTTGTGGGGGAAGAGCCTCTAATTGCCCTCCTTGACCCTGCTGGTTATTTTTAACATTCAGTTCACTAAAGCCACGACCATTTACCCTGATTTTTACTAAAATTCTCTTAGTGGGCCATTATTAAAACCCTTCAGATCATTTAATCTTGAATCCTGCCTGAAGAGAAGAATCCTTAAGGGGTTCCTGATTAAAACTAAAATATTCTGGTGTGAGGGATTGCACAGCAAGAAATGGGGCTCAGAAAAGCGAGGGACGTGGGGGATTTCTTTCCTGCATTTTTCTCCCTTTTATTCCCTCTTAGTTTTATGTATTTTGTCTTGCAAAACAAACCCATAAAAAACCATCACCCCCAATAAACGGGAATGTCCTCGTGAGCTGCATTTTCAGGCATTCCAGCATTGACACTTCGCCTGTAAAGCAAAGAATTCCATCCAAAAAAGTTGCTCTGGTCCTCCTGTCTCCGTGCTGGAGCTCCTGCTGCGTGGAGATCTTCTGGTGGCCCTGGATTTTATTATCCAATTCCATGGATATGGAGTTTCCTGTTAGAAAAACACCAGGAGAAAACCAATCCCTACAAAAAAAACCCCAAAAAAACCCCAAAAAAACCCACCAAACAAAACCCCAAACCCCGAATCACCGCGGGATCCCAAAACTCCTGTTAGCAATCAGCTTTCCTGCCGAATTCCCAATTATCCCAGCACTGCAGATCTCGGGCTGGGGCTGGAATTCAGCAGGAACTGTTTCCCATTATCAGGGATAAGAATGTTCCTTTCATTCCTGGTGATCCCAAAGCTCTGGTGGGAGCTCGGCTGCTTCGGAGGAGCCCTCGGCAGTCAGAGCTCATTTCCTGGGATGGAGCTGGGAAGAAGGGAATCATTGAGCTGGGAAAGCTGAGCTCCCTGCCCCGTGTGCTGCTGCAGGCACACACAGCCAGGGCTGCTGCCTGGAGGTGCCTTTGGATCCCAAAAAAATGGGAATATCTCAGCAGGAGGAGCCGTGCAGAGCCCGCATTCCAGGGCAGGGCTCACCTCTCCCCTTTCTCAAGGTGATTTTTAATCAAATATCGTTCCTTATCATGATGAATCAGATAGAAATGGATGATAAATCAGATAGAAATGGATAAAAACCTATTTTTCCCCCATTTATGTCTCATATAAAGTTTAATTCAGCAGCAAATGTCTGCTTGGTTTAACTTTTTTTTGCCTTTCTGTAAACTGAATTCTACTTTTCTAAGTTTTCTCCTCTTTGTTTCCTATTCAATTTTTCCTTTTTTTTTTTTTGCAAAGGGAAAAAATGTCTTCTAGTGATAAATAATAGAAGTTCATATTTCATGTATCTTCTATATATTTTACCTATTTTATTCATCATATGGATTTTTTAATTAACCATCAGGCAGGGAGAAGTTCTGTAGGTCTGATCCCTCTGTTTAATCAGTGTTTTGGGTGTTTAATTAAACTGCCCAGTCCCAGCTCTCCATCAGGTTTATGATGAGACTCTTCTTTTACATAATTATTGTAATTTATATCAATTATCCAATTTTCCAGTGAAGGTTTTTCCTGTGAGTTAAAGTGGTGGTGAAACACAACAAAAACCTGGCTGGGAAACTGAGTTCAGGCTGAGCTTGTGCTCATTGTCCCTCGGCGTTCCATGACCTGGACTTGGATGGGATTTCAAAAAATAACCACCAAAATGAGGAATATCCCTGATTCCCAGCTTTTCTCAGGGACTCTTTGGGATTTCTGTTTTCCAGATGCACTGGGCTTGGCTTGTACTGAGGCAGTGAAATCAAAGGGACAGGGACACAGCTCTGCTGGCCATGGATTGAAATGATTCCAGTTGGGAATGATGGACTCTCTATTCCATTTGCCATTGGCCTGCTGGGAAAAGCAGGAAAAAAAGGAAAAAAAACAAACTGGGAGATGTCCAGCATTGCTTAAGTAACTGAAAGGTAACCTTCAGATATATATTTTTATCTATAAATACACTTATTTATTTAAATTTATTTGTATAACTACATTTAAATATTTATCTATTCATTTATATTTTAATTATTTATACATTTAATATATACACCACATATACAATATAGGTACATTTACTTTTATATGCCCCATTCATAAAATACCAATTTAGTTATATATATAAAAATATGTACAACATATAATATATAATGTATACTTTATATATATAGATACCATAAATACAATATCCATATTTATTTATATATATGCACCACGGATAGTATATGTATTTATTTTTCTATTAATATGATTTGTATTTAGATTTAGATTTAGATTTAGATTTAGATTTAGATTTAGATGTAGATTTAGATTTGGATTTAGATTTAGATTTAGATTTGGATTTGGATTTATATAAATTTATACATTTATGTAGTTATATATTTATATTTTGTATATCTGTATTTATATGTTTGCATATTTATATATCTATGTATTTGTGTATTAATATATTTAGATTTAGATTTTGCTTTTCTTTCTATTTCTTTTTTATTTCTTTTTTTTTAATATATTTATATTTATTTTTTAATAACTACATCTATATGTATAAACCCCATGCTCTGCTGCATGGGGTTAATACATATAGATACAGTTATTAAAAATATATAGTTATACATATAGATATAGTTATACATATAGATATAGTTATTAAAATATATAGTTATACATATAGATATAGTTATACATATAGATACAGTTATTAAAAATAATATTAATCAGGAAAAAACAAAAAAAAAAAATTATAAAATAAAAACCATTAATCAGGAAAAACTCAAGCGATTTCAGCCCTGAATTTCACGCCCAGGGAAGATGGTTTTTCCTGGGCTGATTTCAGTTGGAAATTACAGCGTTTGATGTTAATTAAGAACATTTTCAGCCCCTGCCCAGCTTCTCCAGCGAAACCAAAGCTCCCTCTGGAAGCGCTCAGGTGACGGCACCGGGAATTCTGCTGCCTCCCAGCTTGGCTGGAGCAGCAAACCCACCCTTGGGTGCCTCTGTTCCCCAAAATTCCTGCTCCCAGCTGCAGAGGGGGGCAGCCCCAGCCCAGCTGGGGTGGCTTTAATCAGCCCCAAATCCGATGGGGTTTGTCCAGCTCGGCTCCGTCCCATCCCGGGAACGCCGCACGCTCTCCTTGGGGCCATCTGCCTTGCACAATCCCTGGGATTTTACAGCCATTTCATTACTCAATCCTCCCTCAGCTCTCCTCATCCCCCTGCTCTAATGGGCTCCCTGCTCTCCTCAGCAAAACCAGTGGAGAAATCAAAAAAATAATAAAAAAAGAAAAATAAAAAACCCAATCCAACTGTTCAGAGAAGAGGAGGCGGGAGGAATCCAGGGAAAACCGAGGCAAAAAAAAAAAACCCAACAAACCAAACGAGGAGCAGTTTGTTGCTTTGGTTGGATCCCTCCCTCCTTTTCCATGCTCAGGTTGCCTTTCCCTCCTCTCTGCAGCCCAGGGAGGGAGTTCCTGGGAAGTTCCTCATTTCCTGGCATCAAACAGTTCCCCAAATTTCCTCCTTTATCCCAGGAGCAGCAGTGCTGGAGGTAGGCAGGGGCGAGGCGGAGGGGAGAGGCTTGGGGGGGATTTTCCATCTTTCCTTTCCTTTCCTTTCCTTTCCTTTCCTTTCCTTTCCTTTCCTTTCCTTTCCTTTCCTTTCCTTTCCTTTCCTTTCCTTTCCTTTCCTTTCCTTTCCTTTCCTTTCCTTTCCTTTCCTTTCCTTTCCTTTCCTTTCCTTTCCTTTCCTTTCCTTTCCTTTCCTTTCCTTTCCTTTCCTTTCCTTTCCTTTCCTTTCCCATTTTGTTTATCCCTTGCTGGGTTTTGAAGGAGTCTGTAAACATCTGGGGGGATTACATCTGGTTTGGGTTCTGCCTGAAATTCCTGGGAGTTTCATTTGAGCGTTAGAACGAAACCAGCAGCTCCTCTGGCAGGTTCTGCCTCGGGATTTTCCAAAAATAAACTGTTCATCCCCACACTTCCCCCTCTGACACTTCCCTGAGTTTTTATGGAAGTTTTCTTGCGTGGCAAAGAGCTCAGTGAAGCTCGAGTTCAGTGACAAGAATGATTCCCTTTAATTTTCCATATTGTAACAGGCGGAATGTCTTGATTTTCCTGCCAGAAAATGGACTTTGTAGGAATATTCCCTGAAAAACCTTGGGATGTCTTTGCATGGATTGACAGTTTTCCATGCTGATCCTTTCTCTGAGCAAATGCAACACTCCTGGCACTGGTAAAATTCCTTGATGGGAAGTGGTTGAACGTTTTGAGGCAGGGTTTTTGTGTTTGGCTTTGGTTTCATTTGGGGATTTACCTGTGTCGTTCCCTGCTCCAATCCCACTGGAATCCCAGCTCTGTGCTGCACGAGTGTCCTTGGATTTGAGGTCCCTCAGGCTCTGGGCTCCAAATCCAGCTCTTTGCAGCTTTAATCCCTGTGCAAATTCACCAAGTCGAGGGTAAATTGAAAAGCTCATGGTTGGAATTTTGCTGGTGGGAAGAATAATTGGGGGAAAAGCTCTTCAGTTTGGGCAGGGAAGGAATTGCAGGAACTTCAAGGCAGGAAATCCAGGTGGGAATGGAGGCAGAGGGCTTGGCAGTGTGTGGAGGAGGAGGAGGAGTGATGCCCAAGCAGCTCTGGGGTGGGCAATTCCTCATCTTCTGCCACTGCCAAACGTCACCAAATGCAGCCCCACGGTGCCTTGGGATGGGAATGGGAATGGGAATGGGAATGGGAATGGGAGTGGGAATGGGAATGGGAACGGAAACGGGAATGGGAATGGGAATGGGAATGGTGTGTGGCAGCCTGGGCTGGGTGTGCAAGGCTGATCCCAAGGGATGCCCCTGGATCCACACGAGGTCACTGGATGCACTCCCAGGCTCTGTCACAGGACGTTCCCTCTGTTCCCTCCCTGGGCCAGGAAGCACCACCCAATCATGTGGGAAATACCCGAAACTGGGAGAATCAGGAATCCCTCAGGTTGGAAAAGACCTTTAGGGCCATCAAGTCCAACCACCTCCCAGCACTGCCAAGGCCAAGGCTGGAAAATCCTTCTGGGGAAGGAATCATTCCTATTATTGAGGAAATGAATCTCTTGCTCATGTGAAGTTCTCAAAGCATGAGGGTTGAGTTGGGCCAAAAGTGCTTTTTACTGGGCTCTGACCTGAAGAACGATGGGTTCTCCTGCCCTTTGTTTGTGGGGGACAGCGAATTTCTGGCTGGAAACCCACGGACTGATCAACATTGTAATTAAAAAAAAATTGAGATAAAAGCAATTTTAAAGAGCCTTGAAACCCTTGATCCTTTGGGGCTGGTTTCTGAAAGTCCAGAATTAAAAATATAATTAAAAAGAGCTTTCCTACAGCACAGAGTTAATAAGCAGAGAAGAGAAAACACTGGTTTTTCTCTTGAAATGCCCCCTTCCCTCTTCCTTTTGTCCCTGAGATTTTGGTGGGTGCTGACCAGACAGACCCTTCCAGCAAAAGGAGGGTTAACTCCTGGAGAAAGGGGGTGGAGAGGGAATCCCAGCTTGGAACTTGAGACTTTCCAGCTGAGAAAGAAAGATTTGGAGATGCAGACGTAATCCCAGAGCTCTGCAATCAGCTCCCTGTCAAAGGAAGTCGGGAAAAGCACAGGAAAAACTGCTCAGGCACGCTGGGTGCAGGGCAGGACACGGAGCAGCAGTGCCACCACCTCCTCCAGGGTGAGTATGGAAAAAACCTCCCATCTGAACGCCTGGAAAAGGGTTGAAATATTGGGAATGGCCGGGTGGGAAGGTCAGGAGCGGAGGTGAGTTGGGATTGTTTGGTACCAGGAGCAGGAGGTGATCTCTGAATCCAGGTTTTCCCGCAGCCACGCTCCAGGGATGAGCTGGGGTGGGGGGGTCTGGAGCAGAATCTCTGCTCTTTCCTGCTGTAAATCCAAAAGTCCCCACGAGCTGCCGAGGACTGCAAACAAACCCATGGAGTGGGAGTGCAGATTTGTGTGGATTTCATCTCCAAACGGGAGCATTTTGATTTGTGCGGCTTTAACTCCTTCGGTTTGGGCTGCTCCCCTTCCCTGCCCGCTCCAGCTGCAGGATTCCAGGTAACCCCTGCGTTCAGGATGGGGCTTTCCTGAACTTTGGAGCATCCTGGTGGAGCTCCAGGCTTCATCTGCTGCCTGTGGGATGCACTGAGCCTGGGGGGTTTTTGTGCTCTGGAGGATCCAAGGATTTTCTGATTGACCCAGACACGAAGAAGGATGGTCAGAGATGCTGCAGCCTTGCTTCTCCACGGGAGTTTCCAAGCCTGCCAGGTGCATGGGGAGGATGGGATGTTCCAGCTGGGGTGTGATTTATGCAGCATTATTATCAATATTATAATTATCATTAACAATATGAACATTTATGGAGCGGTTGGTGCTTAACTCGCTCCCCAAACCGTTTTCACGCCGGCTTTGGTGGGGATGTGTTTGTGAAATGCCTGTTTTCCATTACAAAGCTGGGAGATAAACGAAGATGACAGTCACATTTTCCTAACATAAATTTCTCCCCTTTCCCCCCCTCGTCCTCTTTGGAAACCATAAATCCCAGCAGCCTGGCTGCCTGCTCCAGACATCAAAAGGCCCCGGGTTTACAAGCCCTGCTTGCCTGGGTCAGGTCCTGTGCAGGAGAGACACAGATGATCCAAATCATCCACATGACAACAGAAAGCTGGGATGGGAAGCAGGGTGAAAGGAGGAAGCTGGACATTGTGGGAGGGGAAGGAAAAATCTCCTGAGAGGACTTGTCTCAGCTGATGCAGTTCAGGTGGTGGGGAGAGCTTTTTCCTGCTTTTTCTGGCCACTCAACATCTTCCTGTTTTCCTGCTCCTGCCCTAAATGTTTTCAGCCCTAAGAACTCAACCTTTTGGGCTCAAGCTCACGTCCAAGTCGTTGTCTCATCACATCTCCATGAATGCAACATCCTCTGCTCTTGGCCTGGCTGGATGCTGCCTTTTGCCCAGATCAGATCCATTCACAAACTTCCTCTGCTTGGCTTGTTCTTCCCTGTCACATCAAATACTCATCAGGACTTCTGCTCTCCTCATCCCCTATCCTGCTCTCATTTCAATCTGCTCCTTCCCTCCTGCTGCCCCTTGCCCTTGGCAGGACCAAAATTTCAATGCAAAGAGTGAAAATGCAAAATTCCAAGGCAATTCCAACGCTTCCTTTAGTCCCATTCCCTGTTTTCCTGGATGTTCTGTCCCTCTGAGCTTGGATCATCCTTCCTTATGCAGCACCTACCCCCTCTTTGTGGGATATTAAGAGTATTTCATCCATGAATTTCAGCTGTCACCAGCCTCAGAGCTCTGGATCAGTGATATTTCTCTTCTTATTATAATTATGCTAAGATTAAACCTAATTACCTCGGAATTACGACACTGAATAAACCCAAGGCTCGAGTTACACACGAGAAACCTTGTTCTGCTTTTTGCCCTGCTTTAAAAACCTCCCTGTGCCTTGAAGAGCAGCTCAAACCAACTGAGCTGCTGAAATAAACCCTTTTTTACCTCTTCAGCCTGCTGAGTCCTCATCAGCACAGGGAGACCTGCAGTAACCAAAACCCCAAAGGATGAGAGCAAAGAACCCTGGAGCACATTCTGAGCTCTTCCCTGCCCTCCATGGTTTCAGTTCTTAATATTTGCCCTAAATAAATTCAGTTTCTAAGGAAGAAGAATAGGAAGAGGAAGAAGAAGAAGAGGAAGAGGAAGAAGAGGAGGAAGAAGAAGAAGAAGAAGAAGAAGAAGAAGAAGAAGAAGAAGAAGAAGAAGAAGAAGAAGAGGAAGAAGAATTTTAAAAAATTAAAAGAAAAAAATGGCAGTCCTGCATTGTGGGGCAATGTCTGTCCAGCGAGTCTGAGCTCCTGTCCTCATGTGTCTGGAAAATGTCTATTTATATCCATATTTATATCCAGTGTGCAGAGGCTTTTCCCAGTTTCCAGTGGGGATTTGCTGGAGGCTGCTCTGGGCCCTCCTGGCAGGGCCAGACTGAGTCACCCTCCTGCTGGAAACTGCTGCTGCACAGAAATTTGGGATTTCTTTTGCACTTGCTGCCTCTTTTCCTCCTGGGTTTGAAATTCCCTTGGTTTATGGCAGGGAGGTGAAGCCAAGGCCAGCTCTGAACTCCTCCCAGAACTCTGGGATGAGATTTTGGCTCCTTGAACCAAACTCTCACCTTGTTCACCCTTCAGAGGGCAAGGGATGAAGTGCAGGCCTCCAAATTCCCTGTTCCCATGATTTTGGTGTCTCTTCTCATCATTTGCAATTCTCTAAGCCCTTCTAGGTCTGGTCTAGTCCATTCTCCTATTTAAAAAACCCACTTTCAATTTGGTTTGATTTCATTTCGTGTGTTCCCAGAACCGAATTTTCCCTTCAAGCTCTGCAAGCTTCCCCTCAATTAACTGAATTCCCCTTTTATCTGCATTCCCTGCTCCTGTTTCACTCATGGATAAACCAGAAGTGTTTCAGTTCTATCTCAGAAGTCATGGACACTGCATTTTGGGATTCCAGCTCCTGCTGAAGATCCTTTTCCTTCGAGAGGGCCCTTGGTGGGAGAGCAGAGACCCAGATCCAGCCTGTCCTGTGGGGCTTTGTGTCATTCCTGGGGCTCCCAACATGGATATTGGTGTCCATCACCTCCCAGAGCATGGAATTCCCCCCTCTCTGCCCCACCAAAAACATGGAAACTGAATTCTTCCAGTGTTTTTCACCAGCACAGCTGGAAAAGGTGCTCAGGCTGAGGGATGTGGACACAGAGTTTTAACTCCTTGCTGACTGAGCTCAAGGAGTGTTGGGACAACACCCTGGGGCACAGGCTGGAATTATTGGGGTGTCCTGAGCAGAGCCAGGGGTTGGACTGATGATCCTGATGGATCCAACCCAGGATATTCCATGATTCTGTAGTGAAAAGCTCCCTGCTCATGGCAGATCCTGGGACAAGGTGAACTTTGAGGTCCCTTCCAACCCAAACCATTCCATGATTCCATGGCTGTGATCCAGCTGGGAGTAAAACACTCTGGAAGCTCTAAAGGCCTCCAGCAATGACAGCTGAACTCTGCACTTCCCTTTCCCCACCTGGGCAGGTTATTCATTCTCAGCTTCACACCTCTTCCTTGCCCAGGAGCTCTTTAATTTGGTTTTGTCTCTGTGGAAGAGCTGAGCTCCTTTTCACCCCCCAGACACTTGGAGGATTTGCTTCCACACAGAACCAAGGTTTAAAATCCACTCTTCTCCCTCAGGCATCTCTCTTAAACCCAGACAGAAAATCCACTTTTTCCTCAGCCACCTCTCTTAAACCAGGTCTAAAATCCATTCTTTTTCTTCATCCACCTCTTTTAACCCAGACATAAAATCCACTCTTCTCCCTCACCCATCCCTTTTAACCCAGACAGAAAATCCACTTTTTCCTCATCCACCTCTTCTAATCCAGCCATAAAATCCACTCTTTTTCCTCAGCCACTTCTTTTCAACCAGACACAAAATCACCTGTTTTTCCTCATCCAGCTCTTTTAACCCAGACATAAAATCCACTCTTCTTCCTCATCCACCTCTTTTAACCCAGATATAAAATCTACACTTCTCCCTCACCCCATCCCTTTTAACCCAGATAAAAAAATCCACTCTTTTTCCTCACCCATCCCTTTCAACCCAGACACAAAATCCCCACTTTTCTCTCAGCCACTTCTTTTAACCCAGATATAAAATCCATTATTTTTCCTCATCCACCTCTTTTAACCCAGTTTTAAAATCCCCTCTTTTCCCTCATCTACCTCTTTTAACCCAGACATAAAATCCACTCTTTTTCCTCAGCCATCCCTTTCAACCCAGATGTAAAATCCCCACTTTTCTCTCAGCCACTTCTTTTAACCCAGATATAAAATCCATTTTTCCCTCATCCACCTCTTTTAACCCAGACATAAAATCTACTCTTCTTCCTCACCCATCCCTCTAAACCCTGACATAAAATCCCCTCTTTTCCCTCATCTACCTCTTTTAACCCTGACATAAAATTCCCTCTTTTCCCTCATCTACCTCTTTTAACCCAGACATAAAATCCACTCTTCTTCCTCTCTTTAAACCATCTTTAAACCTCTCTTTAAACCCATCTCTTTAAACCCTGACATAAAATCCCCACTTTTCTCTCAGCCACTTCTTTTAACCCAGATACAAAATCCCCTCTTTTCCCTCGTCCATCCCTCATCCATCCCTCGTTCTTTTAACCCAGATACAAAATTCCCTCTTTTCCCTCATCCATCCCTTTTAACCCAGATACAAAATCCCCTCTTTTCCCTCATCCATCCCTTTCAACCCAGCCATAAAATCCCCTTTTTTCCCCTCAGCCAGCCCTTTCCCACTGCCCCGTGGATGTTCCCCTTCCCTCAGTGCTCAGCCCCAGAGTGAGGATTTGGCTGCTGTGCTGCTCTCAGCCCATGGCTCAGCATTCCCATGTCCTGCTGCTCTTCCCCAGCCTGGCCTGGGACCTCTCCTCAGGAATTGTCTGGTTCCTGAGCCTGCCAAGAGCCGGGGCAGCTCCTGCCGCGGGACACACGGAGCGTGGCAGCGTCTGACCTCTGCAGCTCTCTCTTGGGAAAGGGGAGACAAAAAGGCAAGAAATAAAGCAAACAAAACAAGGAACAGCTCTGCAAGTGCCAGAAGCAAAAAGTCAGTGCAAGATAGCGAGTTGGGCTTGGGTTTTGTTGGTTGTTTGTTTGGTTTTTTTTCCCCTCTGCTATTTTTAATCCTCTCACTTTTCTTTTTTTTTTTTTGGAAAGGAGGAGTTTCTGGATAAGGAAAGGTGACTGAGCTTGTGCTGAGACAGAAATAATCTGAGTAATCAGTGCAGGGAAGGGGGTCACAAAGCTACTACAAACCTCTGAGCTGGAGTGTGGGCAGATCTCTCTTTGTCTGGGACATTTTCCTGCCTTTGCAGAGAGCTCCAGCCCCAAATCCAATCTCAGGGCAGTGTTATGACAAGAATTCATCTTTGAAACCCCAGCAGAATTTGTTTGGATTGCTAATTTCCTCAAGGCCTGGGGGATCTGCTGCAGTGGAGGAAATCCAGGGGCTAGCACACGAGGTATCCAGTTGCAGGGTCTCTGAGGGGTGGGAAATCACTTCCCAGACGTGCCTAATAGTCCTGGGGTGGAGAAATTATTAGTGCTAATTACACCCTGCACCAACAAACCATCAAAGCAGATCCCAGCCAGGGAGGTGGGTGCTGAAAGAGCAGGAAAATGGATGGGAGAGTGGGGAGATAAAGGCTCCACGCTGCTCTTGCTGTGTTTTGTCCCTGGGCAGAGCCACACCGGTGCCTAAATTACATTTCTTTCAGCAAAGGTCTTAACGAGGAACTCGTAATTGCCAGCGTGGAGGAGCCATGAGTGGCTCTCATCCAGCTCTCTGCTTTTTGGGACCCTTGGAAAGATGGAAAGCAGCTCATTCCTCCCTTCAGACTGACCTTGGATCTCCTGACTTGTGGAATTCAAGGGGCTCTGGGCAATGACAGTTCCAGTCCTTGCTGTCCCCTCCGCACGGGACGCGGTGCCACTGCTGCTCACCCACCCCTGAGCTCGTGGGCAGGGCTCACCTGGCCTTGGGCACTTCCAGGGATCCAGGGGCAGCCACAGCTTCTCTGGGAAATCCATCCCAGGGCTTCCCCACCCTCCCAGGAGGAAAGGGATAGGATTGATAACAACTCTTCCCTCTTTTCCCCAAATCACCACCTGCAGTCGCTTAAATCTGCCCAATATTCCAGGAGAGACAGGGAAACTCAGGGCTGGCCAGGCCTGAGCTTCCTGACTCCAACAGAGGGATTTTCCTGGAGAATTTGAGCTGAATCCCTGCAGGGACACCTGCACTGAGTCCTGTCCCTGCCCTGGGTGATCAGAGGCTGCTCAGGCACCTTCAGGACAGCTCCAGACCAGGTTTGCAGAGGAGCTGTGGCTGCAGCAGGGCCACTCTGGGGTGTCCCTGTGGGTGACACAGGGTGACACCAGCTCCCCCAGATGGGACATTCCCAATGGAATGGCACCTGCCCTGGAAATCCTTGTTTTCCCAAGGGTGGAGATGAGGAACCATCGTCAGTCGGTGGCACCTGGGGCTGCTCCAAGGAGGTTTTGTGCTCACCTCTCTGCTCTCATGAAATCCGTGCCTTGAAAACAACATCCCAGGGCAAATCCTGGAGAATTTAACAGAAATCTGTTCCCACCTTTTCCAAACCCTCCTTCACTGATGGAATGTTTGTCCCAGACACACCAAATGAACACACAACCCAATTCTGATCCCTCTCCCCAGGAATTTGTGCTGTTCCACGTGGAAAAACAGGATTCCCTTCAGGAACCTCCTTCAGGAGTGAGAGATCTGCAGAGCTCTCAGCCCCCAGGGCCTCAAGGTTAGTGGATTTTCTGGTGCATCCTTTTAAAAACCATTGGAACTGCAGCAGGATGGGAAATTATTGTGGAGGATAAATGTCCCCTGCAAGGAACCTCTCAAGGGTATGGAAAAGTGTTTCCAAAAGCAAGGCAAGCAGAGGAATCTGTATTTTCCCTAATTTATTCTCTCACCACCATTCTGGATGGAAGAGGAGTCTGGGTTTGTTTGAGAAATATTTTTTTTTTTTCCTAATGACTGGAATTTGCATAAATTGACATCATCACCAAGGACAGGGTGAGAAAGAGCAACTCCAGAGCTGGCTGTTAATTACTCTCCTGTTCAAGTTTGCTGATGAGGTCATGTTGATTGTGTTTAATCCCAGGTTAAAGGTCAGGTTTCAGCCAGGAATGAGGGGATTCCCTGAGTCTCCTCCCAGGGCTGGGTTTTCCTTGCTCAAGGACTGCACTCAGTTCACCAGAGTTTGGATTTTTCTCTCATTTCCTGTTTTATCCACAATATTTTAGAAGGTGCAGTGCAGAAAAAAAGAGGATTTCATGCAAATTAAGGGGTGAGGAGGAGAAAACCCCAAATCATTTTGGCTCTGGGAACTCCCAGGGTTTCCCTCTCCAGCCTGTGGAGACAGGGAAGTGAAGCAGGAAAGGAAAATCCAAGGCAGGGAAGGCACTTGAAAGCCTTTTCCATCCATCCCTCCCCTCTGGTGCAGCACCTCCCACCCCAGGGTAGGAAAAGCACAAAAAGTCAGGAAATGGTGAGGACAGGATTCGTTTTTAATTTGCTTTCCCCACTTTTTAATAATCCCCAATGCTGTTAATAATACCTTTATATTCCTCTAAAGAACAGGACTAATAGACTTCCTTTTTTTTTTAAAGGGAGTGCTTGTTCAGGGGGTTAAATCTTCTCCCAGGTGCTATTCCAAAAAAAAAAAAAGAGCAGGGATTTAAACTCCAGGAATTTCAGTCTGCAGGACAAAAAAAAAAAAAAAAAGAAAGAAAAAAAAGAAAAAAAAGAAAGAGACTTATTTGAAGCTTGGGTAGGTCTGGATTTTCAGTGTCTACAACCTCCCTCCCCCCTAAAATAACACTTCAACCGTAGTGAGGGAAACCTTGGGCCAAGTTTTACAACTTAACCACATGCAGAAGTGCTTATGCAACTGCTGCCTCAAAACTGAACTCAGGTTTCGGGTGAAAAAGGAGAGTTTGGGGACACTGAGGGTGTCAGACCTGTCTGGCACCTTTGGGGGGCTTCACACGTTGGCTGCTGTGCTTTGTGGTGGTGCCAAGAGGGAGCTCAGAGGGGTTTCTGTGTCTCCCTGGATGTCATTTAAGGTTGGGCAGGAGGGAACTTTAGGAGATGAGCAGCACCTCCTCGAGTTACTGTCTGCAGGTTAAAGCAACACCAGAAAAAAAAATGGAGAGATATTAAAAAAAAAAAACCAAAAAAATGGAGAGATCTGAAAAACCCAGGCCCTTTTTTTTCCAGCTGGTTCCATCTGTGTGGTCTGCTCTGCTGGGGAATTCCTGCTTTGGGAGATCTCCACAGCTGCCACAGGGCTGAGGGGGATGTGCTGGAGGGGTTCAACAGCTTCTTTCTCCTGGAGACTTTAAAATTTGGTGCCTTGGAGGTTGTGGTGGCCCCGTGGCCTTTGGACGTGTCTTTGCCACAAAACCCCTGGAAACGAGCACGGGACCAACAGAGAGAGTGAAAGCAGAGGCCTGGAGCTGAGCCTTGGCTTCTCCCCAGCCTAATGGATATTCAGGGCTGGCCTGGAGCCTCTGGGATCAGCAGAGAGTTGTTTTCCTCAGGGATTTGGGGAAATCTCCAGCTTGGCCTCTCCAAGGCCGGTTCTTCCCCCGTCTCGTGACGGGTTCATCCCGTGAGCAGGAGCAGATGATAAATCCATCACCCCCTGAGATTCTTCACTTTTTATTCCTTTTTCCCTTCCACACAACGGCACTGGGGCATTCCAGAGGGAGTTTGTACCTGTGGGCTTCCAAAGGAAGAGGATGGAGTTAAGGGGAGCGCTGTTAACTGATTAAAAATCATTAATTACAATCAGTGGGAGGCTCCAGGGGCCTCTGCCCTGCCTTGTGGAGCTGGATTGGGATGGGCACAAGCTCTCCCTGATGGCCAGGATGCTGGGAATGGCTCCAGAGTGAGCACACTTTGGGATCTTTTGGGATAACAGCGAGGGTGCAAGCACAGAGCTCTGCATGGGGAGCCAGCAGGGTTTGAGCAGCACCACCCTCAGGGGAGCAGCTGCTCCCTCTGGGTGCCCCTTTCACACCAGCCCCCCTCAGCAGGACAGAACTGGGGGGATTCCTTTGGCTTTTCCCTGCTGCAGTTGTCTCTGTCCAGGCCTGGCCCGTCCCAGAGCAGGAGGTGACGCGGGGGAGCTGAGGGAAGGGGCAGCTCCAGCTCTGTGTCCAAGCAATGGGTTGGATTTTGTGCTCCTCTCTTTGGGGCCATCTGGGAAATCGTTTGCTTTCAGCAAGTGGAAATGCAGGGAAGGATTTCTGGGATAAAGCAGGGCAGATGGATCCTGTGGAGCAGCCTGGTGTGTGCCACAGGCTCCTTTTGTGCCCCCTGGGAAAGGAGCTGTGGATCCAAGGGGCTGGGCCCAGGTTTTAATGCAAAACCTCGGTTTTTTGGTGAATCACTGAGGCCAATTCCTTCCAAGTGCCCCCCTCTGCCCTCTCCCAGCAGCCATTCCCTTCCCTTTGGGATCATGCCCGGGATGTGCCAGCTCTGCCCTCCTGGTGCCAGCACAGGGAGCCTGGGCACAACCCTGAGGGATTGGTGGTGTGGAGAACCCATCCCATTTCCAGCCTGGGCACAACCCTGAGGGACTGGTGGTGTGGAGAACTCATCCCATTTCCAGCCTGGGCACAACCCTGAGGGATTGGTTGTGAGGAGAACCCATCCCATTTCCAGCCTGGGCACAACCCTGAGGGATTGGTTGTGTGGAGAACCCATCCCATTTCCAGCCTGGGCACAACCCTGAGGGACTGGTGGTGTGGAGAACCCATCCCATTTCCAGCCTGGGCACCACCTTGAGGGATTGGTTGTGAGGAGAACCCATCCCATTTCCAGCCTGGGCACAACCCTGAGGGATTGGTGGTGGGGAGAACCCATCCCATTTCCAGCCTGGGCACAACCCTGAGGGACTGGTGGTGAGGAGAACCCATCCCATTTCCAGCCTGGGCTTCTCAGAGAGCCTCAGGGAGTGCTGCAGGCAGGGCAGGGCAGTGAGCAGCCCCCAAGGTGGTGCTGACATCCCCAATAAAGCTCAGGGAGCTCTCTCCAACTCCTCAGTGCTGGGATTTAATGAGCTCCAGAGCTCCAGCGTGACCCCGTTGCACTCCCAGAGCTCCCAGGTCCTGGGGAATGAGGGGTTTCTTTCAACACCACAGAAAACCCATAAAAAACAATCTCCAGCTCATCCAGAGCCCACCCTGGCTTCCACCCTCCGTTCCTGCCTCCGAGTGTTTGCCAGGAACCTCCTGGAAGAGAAGCCCAGGGCTGCTGAGCAGGTTTTGCAGGAGTTTGGGATGGATGGATCTTTGATCCCCTTGGATCCTCGTGGGGCTGCAGCAGTGGCAGCTGCCAGTGCCACCAACCCCTGTTCTCCAAACAGAGATTCCCTGGGAAAACAGATTCCCTGGGAATTGCCCTCAGGCTCCAGGGCTTAGTCTGCTCCCCAGCCTTGGGGCAAGGCTTTGCTCTGCTGCACTGCTCTGAGTTCTGCTTTTGTCCTCTTAACTCCTGGCAAAATAAAACCCAACCAGCTCCGAGCAGAGCTGGATGACAGCATGTGCCAGTGGCTGTTCCTGCTCCTGCCATCTGCAGCAACATCTCCCATTTTCCTCCCCTTTTCCCCCCCTTTTTCCCTCCTTTCCCCCCTTTTTCCCTCCTTTCCCCCCTTTTTCCCTCCTTTTTCTTCCCTTTTTTCTCTGCTTTTCCTCCCCTGTTTCCTCCCAGGTCTCAGCCTGTTCAGTTCCTCTTCTTGTTCCCAGTTCTCTCTGCTCCCATTCCCTGCAGCAGCTCTGCTGTGCCCACAGAAATTTCCTACAGAAATGTTGTTCAAGTGAAGCCAGGTCAATATTCCCTCCCTGGAATGTGCATGGAGAATCCTTCCCACTCCACAAATGCATTTCTGAGCTCTTAGCAGTTTTTAGGATGTTGTTTCCTGAGCTGCTTTTACCTGTGTCAGCCAGAACCCAGAAATGGGGTGAAGTGAGGGTGGAAATGTCCCCTGGTTGTGCACTGAGGCCCAGAGCTGAGGGGTCTCTTCCATCCCCACCTCCTCTGGGATGATAAAGGAGAGGTTCAGCTCCTTCCAGCAGGGAAAACCTCCCAGGGCTTTTCTGCCAGTGGAGCCCATGGCAGCATTTGTCTGATTTTCCAACAACAAAACCCCCCGGGGCTGCTCCATCTCAGAGCCCCCAGAGCTGAGGCTCTCCAGCCCAAAGCTCCCACGTTGAGCATCCCAAGGTCTCTGCTGCCCTCCCCAGCTGGGCAAGGCCCCGAGGTGACAGCCAGGAGTGGGAAGGACATTTCCAATGGGCAAAGGCTCTGCTTGGAGCCCAGACCTTTCCCCTCCCCTCGCACTTCAGTCACAGCAGATGAATGATTTGTTTGTCATCAAATCTGGCTTTGGCTTCGCTGGTCCATTCAGCAGAGTTTTGCTTTGTGTCTGGCCAAAAAGTGACTCAGAGGAGCCAGGAGCGAGGGGCACGAGCCCTGGGGCAGCCAGGCAGGGACTGGAACTCCTCCCCCAACAAATGTGAGGGGACAGCTGGGTGAGGAAAGCACAGGCTGGGAGATTGGGATCAGGGCGGTGAGGGAAGGACAGGCTGTGCTGATCCAACACCCAGGACAAGGAGCTGCCTGGGGTCAGGCCTCCCTGGAGAGCTCTGGGAGCTCCCAGACAGTTTTGCAGCTGGGTGGGATCCAGATGGAGCAGCCAGTGGGAGCCTGGAGTGCGTGGGTTGCTGAGGATGTGTTTCCATTCCTCGCCCTCCATCCCAGCAAGAGGTTTTTATACAGCAATAAATGGAATTCTGTGCTTTCCCAGTAGCACTGGGCTCCTGTTGGGGAGGCATTTTGGGGGCTGGGAATGTGGGGTGGGAAGGGAACCCCATCCAGGTGGTCCTGGGGGGAGTTGGGCAGTGTGGGAGGGAGGGAGGGATTCTGCACTTCTGGGGAGAGCAGGATCCCATTGGGAGCCAGTTTGGTTTCTGCAGCACTGGATGCCCACTGCTGCCTTTTGTATGGAATTGTCTTTTTCCAGCTTTTATTCCAGGGCAGCAGCTCCTTCCTTCCCCCAGGGAAGTCCCTCCAGAAGTCCAACCCCTGGCTGGCTTGGGGGAGTTTTGTGGGCTGGGGTGGAAGGGCTGGGATGTGACCCTTTGCTGGGAGAGCTGGAATTCCTGACCAGGTGGGAATGCACTGAACTCAGTGAGCTGAGCTGGTCAGGGCTCCTGGGGCTTTGGCTTCTTCAGTGGAAGGGACCAAACACCAGAAGTCTGTGGGATCAGGGAACAGGAAGCAGCAGAGCTGGAACCAGGCCTTGGCTCTGTCCTGGGCTCACTGAGGGAGTCACTTCAGGTCACCCTGAAAAACATCAGCTCCTGATCTGGGGAGCTAAGTCAGGCTTTAGGAGTGTGAGGAACCTTTGGAAAGGTTCCAAGGGGCAGTTCCTCAGGCTGCCCCTCCACTGGAAGATGCTGAAGGACAATTCCAATATCCTGGATTCAAGGGGTTGGTGACAGTTGACTTGGAAGGGTGGGGGAGAAGGAACCTTCCTGATTGCTGGAATTTCCAAAGTTGGACTCTCTGGGTTGTTATTTGCCTTGACCTCGGTGAGAGGTGCTGGTGCTCCCAGCAGGGAGGGGAACATCCCTGACTGGGCCAGCTGGGATTTTCCATGGAGCTTGAGCTTGCACATAATTCCCATCGTGGTTTATGGGCCTTTGGTGCCTGCTCCTTTGCAGATCCTGGGAAAACTGCTGCCAAAACCCAAATGTTCTGCCACCCAAAATCCAGCCAGGGCTGAGGAGCAGCTGAGGAAAATCCCCGTGGAGTGAATGATCCCAGAGCCCTTGGATCAGCTGTGCACACGTTCATTTAATCCCACAAAGCCTCCCTGCTGGGCAGGGAGCAGCTCTGGCTGAGTGGATGGGGAGGGAGGCTGAGCTCAGCCAAAGGCAGAAACGCTTCAGTTCTGCTGAATTCCAAACCTCAGGTGCCTCTGCAGGCTGGATCTGGCTGCTGGGGAGGGTGACCTGTGTGTGCACCTGCCCTTGGGATAATCCCAGCCTTGGGCAGCTCCACTGGCTCTGCTCAAGGTGAAGAAATGGGCTGGGAAAGTTCTCCTTTCAAACCAGGGCAGCCTTGTTGGTTGTTTCCTTGGGATTTGGTTCCACCAGCTCCCAGGGCCTGTTTTCCACAGGGCTGGAATCTTGATCTCAGAATGATGGGAGCAGAGCCTGTGCTGAGCCTGTCAGCTCGGGGGAACCATAAAAAAGGAACTGAGAGTTCAAGCAAATAAAACCTGGAAGCCTGGAGAGGGGAAGGTCATGGAGACACCCTCTCCATGGCAGGACACTGTGTTTCTTGGGGCTGGGCTGCTCTGCCTGGCTGCAGATCTCTGGCACATCCCACATGGACTCTGTGGAGCTGCAGGAAGCAGCTCCAACTCGGGAGAAACCAGGAAGATGTTTTTGAAGCAAGACCAGGTGTTAATCAAGGCTTAGGGAACGTTTCAGGTGCCTCCTCCCTCCCTGTCTAGGGATTAAGGAGGGTTCCTTAGGGAAATCCAGGCTGCAAACCCAGGGTCTCCATCCCAGGCAGGGAATTTGCTTTGGTTCCTTTCTGTCCCAGTTGCCACTCTAACCCCACAAACAGGGAGATTCCAGCTCTGAGCAATCCTGGTTTGTGGTGCATTGTCCCAGCTGCTGGATGTGCCTGGAGCCTGTGGTGCCCAGCTTGGGGTTGGTTTCCTTCCTGCAAACCCGTCTGGGCCTGGTGCTGGCAGCCGAGGAGCTGCCAGAAACCCGCTGGAAACGATTCCCAAAATCTTCCCTTGCAGGGCACAGCAGGCCTGGGGCTTCAGGGAGCTGCTCCAGCATTCCTGTGGCATTTCCCCATCCTGACCAGGGCACAAACCCCATCCCTGGGAGTGTCCCAGGCCAGGCTGGACGGGGCTTGGAGCACCCTGGCAGAGTGGAGGGTGTCAGGGTTGGAACAAAATCAGCTTTGAGGGCTCTTCCATCCCAAAGCTTTGGGCAGAGGGCTCTGTCCAGATTCACCAGCTGGGAATGGGTTGGGAACCAATTCCATTTCTCCAGCCTGGAATGGGCCAAAGGATCTTTGATCTCTTTCCCAAACCTTGGGAGACCCTCCCCACTGAACCCCTGCTGCTCCCACTGAGCAAATCCAAGGATTATTCCATCCCTGTCCCGTGGCCCAGCCAGCCCTGAAGCCAACAGGAACGTGGCTTCAGGAGCTGGGGAGGGCCCCCAGGATCCCAAACATCCCAAAAATGCATCCAGGTCTGTGCTCCGTGCTCTGTGCTGGAGCTGCCACCAGCCCCAGTGTGCTGGAACCATCCCAGAGCTCCACGTGCAGACAGACTGGGAGCAAACTCTCCTCTCCAGGATTCCACCCCTCAGCTGCACCAGCTGGAACAATCCAGGCCCTGCTGGGGCTCCTGGCCTTCTCCTGTGTCCATGTTGGGGGATCCAGCTGATCCCTGTCAGGAAGATAAACGTTGTGACCAAAGCTCCGATATGAGGGATGAAATCTCTCCTTTGCCGAGGGCTCCGCAGAGGTTTGGGGGATGCAGTTGGAAAATCAGGATTGGGCTTGCCAGGAGTGTGGGGGCTGATGCAGGGGGTTGGGTTTTGGAGAGGGAAGTGGATGTGAACCCTTTATTTGGAGGCCATTTCCACGTTTTCATCCCATTGCCATCCTGGTTTCTGGGGGATCGCTTGGACTCAGGGATATTCTGGTGAGGGAAGTCTTGGAAGCAGAAGGGCAGATGCCAAATGCTCTGGTTTTTCCCTGGATATGGGGAAGCTGAGCGTGCTGACCTCCATCCTGTTCCCACAGCTGGTGTCCACCTGAGGAAACCCCATCGACATCTGGGGTGGAGGCTGTGGCACCTCTGCTCCCCAGTCCCGGCAGAATCCAGCCTGGATTCACCCCCTCTGCCATTCCAGCCAGGAAACGCCCTGAAAACTCCTGCTGAGCCCTTTGCAGGGAGTGTGGGTGGTGAGAAACACGAAAATTTCCCAAATAAAATCAGCAAACTGCTGGGTGGCAGCCCTGGTTCCCTTGGCTTCCTTAAAAACCCAGCTCTTGGTGGATCTGCTGGAAAGTTTCTGAGCTGCTCTTTGAAGTCTGGGCCGGTTTTATGTTTTATGCAGGAATTTGGCTACAGGAAGTCTCGGTTCTTTCACGTATTTTGTATCAAAATCCCTTTATAGACCAAATAATCCCTTTTCCATGGCAGAGCCTCTGCCCCGTGCCCAGATTGCTCCAACCAGCTCATGCTGCTGAGACGATTTCTGTCTGAAAGACAAATCTGTGGCTTTTGTTTGTTTGTTTTGGGGGTTTTTTTTGTGTGTTTGGTTTTGGTTTTTTTGTTTGTTTGGGGGGTTTTTTGTGTTTGTTTTTTGGCTGTTGTTGGGTTTTGGTTTGTTTGGGGTTTCTGGGTTTTTTTGTTTGTTTGGGGTTTTTTGTGTGTGTTTTTTTTTGCTGTTGTTGGGTTTTGGTTTGTTGGTTTGGGTTTTTGGGGGTGTGGTTTCTTTGGTTTGGTTTTTTTTGTGTTTTTTTTTTGGTTTGGTTTTGGTTTTTTTGTGGGTTTTTTTTGTGGTTTGTTTGGGTTTTTTGTGGGGTTTTTTGGGGGGGTTTTTTGGGGTTTTTTGGGTTTTTTTTGGGGGGGGTGGTTTTTTTTTTTGTTTGTTTGGTTGGTTGGTTTTTTTGGTTTTTTTGGGGGTTTTTTTTTTTTTTTTTGGGTTTTGGTTTTTTTTTTTTTTGGTTATATTTCCAGGCTTTTGCTGTTTTCCAGGGACATTTCCACGGGGCATTTTCATGGGAAAATCCCCAGGAATTTCAAATTTCTGGGACCGCCGGGGATGTTGGGGTTCACGAGGAGCTGGGGATGCTCTGAACACAAGTGAGCCGAGCTGCTCGGTGCTGCTGGAGCTTTGGCTCCTCTCCCTGTGCCGTGCAAGGAACTAAATATGGGGGAGAAAAAACCCAAAAAAACTTCTGTGGGATCAGGAGAGGAAAAAGAGGAGAGGAGACGCTCAGAGAGCCGGAGCATCCCTCGGAGCCGCTGGCCTGGAGTCACCTCCGCTGGCACTGACGGGAGAGCCTCGCCAAAAATTCCTGTGGTTTCCCAGCTCCTGGGCTGCCGGGGGGGTTCGCAGCATCCCCGGAGCAGCCGGGAATCCCCCCCTGGAGCCGGCAGCTGCTCCATCCCGCCCCGCACACGCTGATAACGAGCTGGGCCAGGCTCTTATCAGCATCCCGCTGACATCCCCGCCTGGGCGATGAAGGCTCGGGCTGCTGGAGGCACCGGGAGCGCCGCGATGGATTCGGGATGTGCAGGGATGCAGCGGGAGCCGGGGGAACGGGAATGAGCTGCGATGCCAGGCAGAGAAGGACGCAGTTTGCCTTTCAGCATCCCTTGGAACGGGAGGGGTCCCGCAGCTCCTTCTGTGCCGGGATGGAGCCGGCAGGGTCCCAGATGTGGCCGGGAATGAGATCCCGGGGATCGCAAATCCCGGCTGGGTTTGTCTCCTGAGCTTTGCACGGGCGTTTGTGCTGCGGGGAAAGAGGGGAAGGTCCCAACGTGGCTTTGCAGGGCTGGAAAATCAGGAGAAGGCAAAATTTCCTGACTGTTTGTCGGGGAGTGCTGGAATCCAGGCTCCAGGGTTGGAGCAGGGGTTTGCTGTCTCAGAGGGAGCAGGCAGAGATCAAACTCCCTGGGATGACATTCAGTGAAATGGCAGGGAAGGCACCAGGGACATCCCCAGCATCAGCCTGGATTCCCTGTGGGGTGGATGTTGGGAAAGTCTCCTGGACAACCAGCTGGAGGGATGGGACCAGTATTCCCAGTATATCCCAGTATAGTGTCTGGCTGGACTGGTCATCTCTGGATCTTGTAGCCTCTGCCCAGCCACTGCAAGGTTTTCCAGGAGGAAACTCTGCATCCCCTTTATCCTCTGCCCATTCCCAAGTGTGTGGTTCAGTGGGAACCTCGGATCCCAACCAGGAAAATCCCTGCAAGGCCAGCCCAGGGTGTGCCAGGACTGCAGAGTGGAGCATCCCTCTGCTCCCAGCTTTTCCAGGGCCCAGCCTGCCAGGAACTGCTGGACAGACTCATCCCCATTTCACAGAATCAGGGAATCAGGGTCACTGAGGCTGGAAAAGAGCTCCAGGATCAGAGTCCAAGCTCTGCCCAATGCCCACCCTGTCCCACCCAGAGCACTCAGTGCCACCTCCAGGAATTCCTGGGACACCTCCAGGGATGGGCACTCCAACCCTCCCTGGGCAGTTCCAAGGCCTGAGCAGCCTTTCCATGGGGAAATTCCTGCTGCTGCCCACCCTGAGCCTCCCCTGGGCAGTTCCAGTCCCTGAGCACCCTTTCCATGGGGAAATTCCTGCTGCTGCCCACCCTGAGCCTCCCCTGGGCCAGCCTGAGGCCATTCCCTCTCCACCTGTCCCTGTTCCCTGGGAGCAGAGCCCCCCTGGCTGTCCCCTCCTGTCAGGGAGCTGTGCAGAGCCAGGAGGTCCCTCCTGAGCCTCCTTTTCTCCAGGCTGAGCCCCCTCACCTCCCTCAGCCTCACCAGAGCTCCAAATGAAGCCAAACCGAGCTCCCATCGGATACAAACCCCTTTAAACTCGATTTTATTTCACAAACAGCACAAGGCTGCTCCCCTTGACCAACCCTTTGTCCCAAGGCTGGGCTGAGGAGCCAGGTTCAGCTTTGCCTGAGCTCTTGGAAAGGCAGCCCTTGGAGCCAGGGCCTCTCCCGACCTTCCTGGAGCGCTCACATGTGCGGAGCAGAGCCGGGGCCTCGCCCGCTCCGAGTGCATCATGACCTCTGTTAAACAAACACTTGCTGTAATCGCCTCCAGATCTGCCCTGCCTTTGATCAGCTGCAGGATGGCTTTATCTTATGATATAAATATGTAAAACATCCATTTGTTTTCGGGCAGGATGCAAATAAATCATTGCGTAAGCTCGGGCCCGAGCGAGGAGCGCAGCTCCAGAGCTCCTCAGGCTCCACCTCCTGCAAGGTCCCTCCTGCAGGAACACGGCCTTTCTCCTCCCTGCTCTGCCCTGTTCCAGTGGCTCCTGTCACTCATGGACAGCTCTGGCTGTCCCCAGAGCAGTGATGCTGGCCCCATGGAGCAGTGCCCCTCCATCCCTCCCAGCCCCACCCAGGGATCCCCAGTGCTCCAGGAACAGCTGCAAACTCCTGCTGGGATCACTCTGAAGGTCTGGTGGTCATCATTTTGGTGGTCATCACTCTGGTGGTTATCATTTTGGTGGTCATAACTTTGGTGGTCATCACTCTGGTGGTCATAACTTTGGTGGTTATCCCTTTGGTGGTCATCACTCTCATGTTCATCGCTCTGGTGGCCATCATTCTGGTGGCCATCGCTCTGGTGGTCACCTACCAGCCCTGCCACCCATCCCATGCCCAGCTCATTCCCCCTTTGCTGTTTGCACAGGAATAATTGATCAGGCAGAGAGGGTTTCTTTTTAACCCTCTGGTTCTTCTCCAGCCTCTCCCCACAGCCCATTCCCGTCCCAGCCCCTGATCCCACTGCTGGGATCCCATCCCTGGCTGTTGTTGGCTGCTCGTGGCTCTGCCCCCTCAGCCTGGAGCCCTTCCCCAGGGATGGCCATGGCTGGTGCAGCTCCCAGCTGGAGTTAAGCAACAATTCCCACTGGGCAGCTGCTGGCAGCGCTGTCAGGGCAGTTTTGCAGAGGTTAAGCTGAGCCCAGAGCTCAGCAGCTCCTCTCTGGTGTCAGCCAGGCTTAAGTGCTTGGTTGGTTGATGAGAAATTGGGATTTGGGCTTCCCCCAGCTGAGATTCCTCAAAATCGGCTTCCTCTGCCTGTTCCCAACCCAGGCATGAGCACAGCTCCTGGTTAAGATGTCAGGGAAGGGAATCTCTTGCCAAGAGATTCAGGAAAAATGATAAAAAACAACAGCTGATGGCTGGGGAATCTCATCTGCTGAGCCAGGAGAGGCAGATGAATATTCCCATTTTTCCAGAGCTAAGGAAGGATCAGGGTCTCCACCAGCTGTGGTCTCCAAAGCTCTGGCAGCACCTTCCCAAGAGAGAAGGGATCTGGGGCAGTTCTGGCTTCATTCCTACTTGTGGCCTCACATCCCACCTTCCTGCAGGTCCTGGATTTTAACAGGAAAGCTGGGGATTCCTCATCCCTGGAAGTGTTCCAGGCCAGGCTGGATGGGCTTGGAGCAGCCTGGGACAGTGGAAGGTGTCCCATGGCAGGGGTGGGGCTGGATGAAGGTCCCTTCCCACCCAGTCCACTGTGATCCTGTGGTTTTCCTTCGTCATTAAAAGGATTTCCCAGTCCTGATCCCAAATGCTCGGCTGCATTTTGGGGCAGAGCCGTGCCCGTGTTCCCAGAACGCAGCAATTCCAGAGAGGAACGTGGAGACAAGGAGAGGAATCAATATTCCAGTGCTGCTCCAGGATGTCCTGGAAGGGAAGCAGGGGGAGCTTTGGGAAGATAAGATTGGGTGCAGGACACAGTGCCAGATGATTAATGAACCTTTGTCCTGGCAAGGGAGATAAAACCCCTGGAGCTGCTGCCCCTGCTAACAGCTTTTCCGTCACTTTGGAAATACTTCTCCTCGTTCCAGAGGTATTTCATTAGCTGTCGTTATCCAAGGGCAGATGGAATTGGAAATCTCCCCCAGGCCCGTTCTGCTCTCACATCAGAGCTCCTCCCTTTGCTGCTGGTTCTGCTTTCTCACCTCTGCGGGCTCCAGAGTTGGGAGGAATCCACATCAGTCACTGACATCCCGCTTCTCCTCCTTCCCAGATTTCCAGCAGGGCGTTTATCCCGCTTCTCCTCCTTCCCAGATTTCCAGCAGGGTGTTTATCCCGCTTCTCCTCCTTCCCAGATTTCCAGCAGGGAGTTTATCCCGCTTCTCTTCCTTCCCAGATTTCCAGCAGGGAGTTTATCCCGCTTCTCCTCCTTCCCAGATTTCCAGCAGGGCCTTTCATCTCCTGGCTGCCACTGCTGATGGAGCCCTGGCTGTTCCCAAGGGTGGAGGGAAAGGTGGATCCACACCAGAGCTGTGTCATTCCACAGAGTCAGATTTTCAGCTGGAAAAGAGAGGGGGGAATGAGGCAGAGCCCCCAGGGCACTTCCAGGGTGTTTAAACTGGGATGGAGTGGGAGAAGACGCCGGGGTTTGGATGGGCAGAGCCCTGCAGCTTTTGGAAAATCCCCAGTGCCTTAAAAAACCTTTTCTTCTCTTCTTCCAGCTCAACTTTCTCCTCTCTTCCTTCCAATTTTGCCACAGCTGATCCAAGGAAAACCCTCCTGATAGGAACAGGCTGGGATTGCTCCCTCTGGGAATTCTCCGAGGCAGGGGGGCTGGAAGGTCGAGGACATTGCTGGAAGGTTTGGGCTGGGATGGTTTGGATGCCTAAAGCCTCCATTTTTCCATGGAATTCCCTTGGAATTCTTGCCACACCATCAGCAGAGTCCGTGGCACTGTCCCTGTGAGGTGAAGCTGTTCACACACGAACAATGTGTTTCTGTGCAAGGCTGGGCTCAGCACCAGGCAGGGGCAGAGCATCCCTGAGGAAGGATGAGGGAGGAATCCATCCATCCATCCATCCATCCATCCATCCATCCATCCAGAAAACAGCCAGGGGGGAACAGGTCCTGGAAGGGCTCTGAAGGATCCATAGGGGTGGGAGCTGCCAGGGCCCTTCCCTGGGTGCCCTCCAGGCCCAGGTGGGACCATCAGTGACCGGGAGCAGCTGGAGGGGATCCCGGGCTGGGAGTGCCCCGCCCATCCCATTTCCCCACCTGGCAGCGGGATCGCAGCCCCACCGATCCTGGTTCCTTCGCACGGGGCAGCTCCTGGTGCAGGTGCTGCAGGGAGCGCTCATCCCTCACCTTGGAGTTTTTAAATGAATTAGCGGCCGGATTTCCCCTTCCTTGGGGCGGGGGCTGCGCAGCTCTTGGCCACCGCCGGGATTTTGGGGATGAGGCGCCGTGGGAATTTTGTCTGGAACCTCGGGTGTCTTCCAGCGCCGTCCTTCCCAGGTCAGTGAGGTGTGTGTCCCCTCCCTGTCCCCAGCAGGTCAGTGAGGTGTGCGTCCCCTCCGTGTCCCCAGACTGTCGTGGTTGAAGCTGAAGGGGTTGGGATTTGCTGGGTCAGAGAGCTCTGTGTCCCTTCCCTGTCCCCAGCAGGTCAGTGAGGTTTGTGTCCCCTCCCTGTCCCCTCCCTGTCCCCTCGGTGTCCCCAGCAGGTCAGTGAGGTGTGTGTCCCCTTGGTGTCCCCAGCAGGTCAGTGAGGTTTGTGTCCCCTCCCTGTCCCCTCCCTGTCCCCTCGGTGTCCCCAGCAGGTCAATGAGGTTTGTGTCCCCTCGGTGTCCCCAGCAGGTCAGTGAGGTGTGTGTCCCCTCCCTGTCCCCTCGGTGTCCCCAGCAGGTCAGTGAGGTTTGTGTCCCCTCGGTGTCCCCAGCAGGTCAGTGAGGTGTGTGTCCCCTCCCTGTCCCCTCGGTGTCCCCAGACTGTCCCTGCTGGAGCTGAAGGGGTCGGCATTCCCCGGGCCGAGCTGTGCCCTGTGTTAGGAGCGAGGAGAGGCTGGAGCTGTCTGGGATGCAGAGCTGCTCCTGCTCCTTCCCCTCTCCTCGGAGCAGGGTTTGGTGCCTCAGCCCTGCGGCTGGGAAGGCTCAGGATATGGAAACCATTCCTGCTCCACTGATGTTCCCTGCTTTGCTGTTTTCCTCTCCGTTTGTCCCAAACCTCACCCCTGCTGCTCCTGTGCTCCGCGGGCACCCCAAGGTACGGCTGTTCCCTCTTCTAATTCCCTTTTCGAACCCATTTTAGCTGTTGGCACGTGGCTGCCGTGAATATTTGGCTTTTATTGAGCTGGGTTTTGCTGTTTTCCTCTTTTATTCCTCCCCTTGTGTCCCGTGAGCTCTGCCTGAGCAGTGCCCCTGAAATCGGAATTTTGGGGTGTCTCTGCCATCCCTCTGCTCCCCTTTGGAAAGACACAACATTTATTTAAAAAAAATAAATTCTTTTTTTTTTTTGTTTTTTTTTTTTTTTTTTTTTTTTTTTTTTTTTTTTTTTTTTTTTTTGTTATTGCAATAAATAACCGAATTAACCCCCTTCCTGCTCTCTGGACACGGCTGGGTTTGGTTGGATGCTTCTCCTCCACGCTGAAATTTTGGGGGCCACTGACCAGCTGGAATCACTGCGGCTCATCATGATGCACGCGGCCCCGGCTAATTAAGTAATTAATGACCCCCCAGGCTGTGCAGGTGCCGCCACTTTGGGGTTAATTAAGGAAAAAACGGCTGCGTGCGTTCACAGGGATCTTTCCCAGACTGCTCCCCAGGGAATTGTCCGAAATGGAGGGAGGAGAGGGGGTGTGGAACACCAAACCCTGCCTGGATTTCTCTGGGACCCCGATCTGCATCCCCAGGTGAAAAAAAAAAAAATAAGGGAGGAGTTTCCTTGGGGAAAAAAAAAAAATAAATCTGTTTTCTCAGGAACTCCTTTCCTGCTGTCCCTGGGAGGAGGAGGAGGTGGGAAGAGGGAGATCCCTGATTTGGGAATTAGCACTGGAGTAAACTGGGGTGGGTTTTTGTGGGAGCTGTGGGAAGGGTGAGGTCTTGAGGCTGACCTGGAACAGGGACTGGACGGAGCCAGAGAATTAAAGCAGATATTTATTAAAAGGCCTTTAAAGATTCACCTTGGGCAGGACAAGAGCCTGGCAAGGGCTACACCCAAAAATGGACCCAAAAATGGACCCAAAAATGGTCCTAAAATGGACCTAAAAATGGACCTAAAAATGGACCCAAAATGGTCACAAAATGGATCCAAAATGGACCTAAAAATGGTCACAAAATGGATCCAAAATGGTCCTAAAATGGTCACAAAATGGACCTAAAATGGACCCAAAATGGACCTAAAAATGGTCACAAAATGGACCCAAAATGGTCCTAAAATGGTCACAAAATGGATCCAAAATGGACCTAAAAATGGTCCTAAAATGGACCCAAAATGGTCCTAAAATGGACCCAAAATGGACCCAAAATGGACCTAAAAATGGTCACAAAATGGACCCAAAATTGTCCTAAAATGGTCACAAAATGGACCCAAAATGGCCGCCCGGTCATGAGGCCTCGCACTTTGATGAGCTTTGGTCCATCTGCATATTGGGGTTTAATTGAAATTAATTCTAATGTCCAATTAATTTAAATCAATTGTAATGTCCAATTAATAGAAATTAATTGTAATGTCCAATTACAGCTTCAGATGATGAAGTCCCATCCTTGTCCCTCCCTCCAGCCACCCTTGTTTGTGGTTTTGGGCTGAAAGTTGTCCTTGGTGTGCAGCAGGACCAGGATTTGTTTTGTGTCCCTGCTCTGTGCAGAGCTGAGTGACCCTGAGTGTGAGCTCAGAGCTGCACCCCTGGGCAGCACAGAACCTGAAAAAGATCAAAAATAAACCTTAAGGCATCGAGGGGAAGCAGAAGTTGGTGTCTCCTTGATGGTTGCCCACAGTTGTCATCTGCTTTAGGAAGTGGGATGGGTTTGTTTTCCTAAATTCTGGAAAATTCTGCTCCTTTATCCCAAGGCACCCATTTCCTTCCTAATGGAAAATAATAATAAAAAAAAAAATTTGGGGGGGTGGAAAAGTAAAAATCCTGTGTTTGGTGAAGGAATTTGCTGCTGGAGAGGGATCAGGCCTGGCTGGAGGCAGAGATTTGGGAATCCTGTCCCCTGCTCGGGGTGGCATTGCTGGGTTGGGTGTTGGGAGTGAAACCAGTCCAGGGTTTAAGCTCACCCTTGGCTGGCAGGGTGCAGTGCCACCACTGGAAGCTGGAAAAGGGAATTCATTGATTTATTGGCACCTGGAGTGCTCGGGGATCTCGGGGGGAGGAGTGGAAGTGGAGGATTCAGAGCTTTCATCTCCAAAAACCTCATGTTTTGACTCCATTCCGTTCAAAAAAGGGGAAAAAGAAAAGAAAAAACAACCAAAAAAAACCTCCAACACCAAAGGAACAAACCCTCGCTCTCCAAGGTCTTGTTTGCATTCCTGCATGGAGCTCTGGGTCTGTACAAAGCCCAGCTTTTGTTTTTTGGGCATTTTTAACTTTCCCTCCCTGCACAGATGGGCAGGAGCAGGACCTGGCTCATCCTGTGTGGATCCAAGTCCTGGCAGCTTTTCTGTGAGGCTGCTGAGCTCCAGCCCTCCCTGCTGGGAGCAAATCTCCCCTGGGATGTGCAGGAGGAGTCCCCCAAAACTCAGGATGGCAGCGGGGGCACTGCCAGGGCTGCAGGAGCAGCACATCTGCAGCACAGCTGGCTCAGCATCCCGGGCTCAGCTGCAGCTGAGGTGGAAATCAATGGGTTTTATTTAGGATCAGGTTGCAGCCCAGCCCTGATAAATGAACATCCCATTTTCCCCAAATGGAGGAACCCAATCCTGGAGGTATCAGTGCATCTTTTAATGGCCTTGCTCTGAGAAACACAAGGATTCTGTTGAAATGGGATTTTAATGGTTCCTCCTTTTTTCCTGCTTCTCCCTGCAAAGCCTTTTGAGCTGGGAAGGAGGCAGGGGATGGTTGGAATGCTGGTTCTTTGTGGGCAGCCCAGTTAAAATCTAATTATCCTGTTTATCAGCCAGTAAAAGGCTCTCTGAGAGAAAAGGGGTTATTTTTTTTTTATTTCTATTTGTTTGACAGCAAACCTGAAATGCATCACTTGATACCATAACTGAGCCCTATTCACCCGTTTCTGCCATTCCAACAACAAGAAAAAAGGGAAGTTTGATGCTCCCTTTAATGCCAAGAACTACAAAAAAAAGGTCAGTTTAAGTTTTACTGGCTCATTAATTCAAGCTGTTCACTCGAAGTGCATCTTTCCCATGCAATGGCCCCGCCTAAAAATGTGCTTTATTTGGGTTTGGAGATAAATGCCTCATCCAGGGAGAGACTGCAGGCTCTGGAGAAGATCCTGGATCAGAGACACGTGGAGCAAAATGGGCATGGAACGATGCAAATGGGAAAAGTTTGCTAAATCCAGGGTGGGGATGTGGCTGCAGCCACCTGATCCTTGGGTTTGGTGGGCTTGGGGGGAGGTTCCCCTTCAGGATTTGATTTCTTGCTCACATGAGGTGAAACTTCCCCTCAGTCAGGCTCTGCTCCCAGGAAACAGGGGCAGGACAAGAGGAGCCTGCCCTGGGTTGTGCCAGGGGAGGTTTGGGTTGGATTTTTGGGGGTAAATTCTTGCCCAGAAGGGTTGGCCAGGCTGGCACAACTTCCCAGGGCAGTGATGGAGTTCCCATTCCTGCAGGGATTGAAAAGCCACACTGGAACAGCAGAATTTCCAAATTTACGCTCCCAGCTGCCGTAAAGTTTCTAAAATCAGGGAATGTTGTCCTTCTCTTCCCTCCCCATCCCATTTCCTGCCTTTGTCTGCCCCAGGGCAGGGCCTCCCCAGGGTCCAAACCTGCATCTGCCCAAATCCACCCCAAAAGCTCTGGCCCTGGGAGAGGGAGGAGGGTGGGAAGCTCTGGTGGGATGGAGCTGGATCCCAGTTTTCCCAGGTGAAGCTGCAGGAAGGGAGGAGAGGTTATGCTGGAATTCTTTTGTCTTTATGGAGGCTAAAACTGAGGAATTGTCTTTGGAATCAGAGGGATTTTTATCCCTGTGGGAAGCAGGGAACTCATCCCTGGGGCTGCAGGGCTCCAGACCCTTCCTGGCTCTGGAATTCCTCCTGCTGGGAGCTCCACCTGTGCCTTGGGATGGGAATGCTGGTGGAGGGGAAGTTAAAAATGCCCAGAAGACAAAAGCTGGGCTTTGTACAGACCCAGAGTGGTTGAGCTCCATGAAGGAATGCAAACAAGACCTTGGAGAACGAGGGTTTGTTCCTTTGGTGTTGGAGGAATTTTTTTTTTCCCTTTTTTGAATGGAATGGAGTCAAAACATGAGGTTTTTGGAGAGGAAAGGCTCCCCCTCCCAGCACTCTGCCTCCCTCCATCCCTCTGGAGGCAGCGGAGGGATCATGCTGGACCTGGGATTCTGTTCCACCAAATATTGTCAGAATTAATCCCAGTCCCTGTGGATTGGGCAGAAAACATCAAGTTCCTTCCATGCAGCCAAGAGGAACCATGTTCTGAGCCCCAATCCCAAAAAAAAAAAAAAAAATCTGGGATGAAAAGCTTCAGTCCCAGCCAGCAAAGATGGTCCTGCTTAAATCGAGTGCCACAGGAAAACTTCCTGCCCAAAACAGGGATCTCAGCTGGTGGCTCCTGGATCTGCAGCCAGGACCTGGAGGGGCTGGAATGTCCCCACCTGCCAGGAGAGGAGCCCTGGGGTGTTGGGAGTGCTGGAGCTGAGGATAATCCCATTATTCTGCTTTCCCTCTGGCTAAGGGCACAGCCTTGTTTTTCCAAAGGGCTCCGAGCCTTTTCCAAGTGTAACTCTTGGCCCGTGGAGGCCTGGGGAGAGGATGGAGCTGCAGGAGGTGGTGGCTGCCAGCTCTGCTGTAAAAACCCTGCCAGAGGTTTTGATCCAGAAGCCCTTGGGAAGCATCCCTGGCTCATCCCGGCGTTCCCAGGGGATCAGGCTGACCCAGATTCTGCCCCAGTGGCTGAGGTGGAGCCTCCACTGCAGTGTGGCTTTTATCTGCTCCCAGAATGGATCCAGAGCACGTGGGATGTGCTTTTATCTGCTCCCAGAATGGATCCAGAGCACGTGGGATGTGCTTTTATCTGCTCCCAGAATGGATCCAGAGCACGTGGGATGTGCTTTTATCTGCTCAGAATGGATCCAGAGCACGTGGGATGTGCTTTTATCTGCTCCCAGAATGGATCCAGAGCACGTGGGATGTGCTTTTATCTGCTCAGAATGGATCCAGAGCACGTGGGATGTGCTTTTATCTGCTCCCAGAATGGATCCAGAGCACGTGGGATGTGCTTTTATCTGCTCCCAGAGTGGATCCAGAGCACGTGGGATGTGCTTTTATCTGCTCAGAGTGGATCCAGAGCACGTGGGATGTGCTTTTATCTGCTCAGAGTGGATCCAGAGCACGTGGGATGTGCTTTTATCTGCTCAGAGTGGATCCAGAGCACGTGGGATGTGCTTTTATCTGCTCAGAGTGGATCCAGAGCACGTGGGATGTGCTTTTATCTGCTCCCAGAGTGGATCCAGAGCCCTGGCAGGGGCTCTGGGCTCTCCCTGGATCAGCTGAACATCCCCAGCTCTCCCAGCCCGGCTCCAGAGGAGCTCCAACCTTCATAGCATCTCCTTGGCTTCCTCTGGACTGGCTCCAGCAGCTCCAGGTGCTGATGTTGGAGTTCCCAGAGCTGGGGTCTCACCTGAGCAGGACAGAAGGGAAGGGTTCCCTCCCTCCCCTGCTGACCCCAGGGCAGGAGGGTTCCCTGTGCTCACCTCCTGCACCCTCCAGGTGCCATCCCCCCCTTCCCAGAGGGGTTTTCCTCCCTGTGTCTGTGCCTTGGACAGACCAAGGGAAATGGGATTGAAATCCCAGCTGTGCTTGGGGATTAGCACAGTCCAGATGTTCTGGTGCCATCTGCACACCTGGGCACTGCTGGCCCAGGCTTGCAGGACCCTCTGCAGCTCCAGGAGCAGATTCCCTGCTGTTGATGTGCTGTGTGTGCTGGCCCTGCCGTGGAGTGGGAATTGTTTCATGGAGCAGGAATATTTACACTGCAATCCCCCTCCTTTTGGGCAAAGGACAGTCCGGGCTCATTTCTCCAGCCTTGCTTTCATTAGTGCAGGGCTGCAGTTCATCAAGCCCCATAAATATTTATATCCTGAGCATTCCTTGGAGCATTCCAAACCCTGGCCGTGATTCCAGGGGATGCTTGATGTTGTTTGGATGCTGTGACAGAGTGTGAGAGGGAATTCCCTGATGGGGCAGCAGGGTCGGGGAGGCACGTTCCCCTCTGGATGTGTCTGTGACCCTGGCAGGACCTGCCCTGCCCTCGTTCCCCTCTGGATGTGTCTGTGACCCTGACAGGACCCGCCCTGCCCTCATTCCCCTCTGGATGTGTCTGATCCTGGCAGGACCTGCCCTGCCCTCGTTCCCCTCTGGATGTGTCTGTGACCCTGACAGGACCTGCCCTGCCCTCGTTCCCCTCTGGATGTGTCTGATCCTGGCAGGACCTGCCCTGCCCTCGTTCCCCTCTGGATGTGTCTGATCCTGACAGGACCTGCCCTGCCCTCGTTCCCCTCTGGATGTGTCTGATCCTGGCAGGACCTGCCGTGCCCTCGTTCCCCTCTGGATGTGTCTGGTCCTGGCAGGACCTGCCCTGCCCTTGTTCCCCTCTGGATGTGTCTGATCCTGGCAGGACCTGCCCTGCCCTCGGTGCTCCCAGAGCTGGTGTGGAGGAGCAGCAAACGCCGCTCTGGGATTCCCCAGCCCAGAGGATCTGCAGCTCTGCCAGCCCTGGAATCAGGAGCTGTTCCCAGAAAATCAGGGATTTGTCATAAATGAGGGAGCAGAGGGGGGTGCTTGGCTCGTTTCCCAAGAGCTGTGGTTCTGGGTGAGATCATGGAATGGGCTGGGTGGGAAGGGACCTTAAAACCCCTCCAGTCCCACCCCTGCCGTGGGCAGGGACACCTTCCACTGTCCCAGGCTGCTCCAAGCCCGTCCATCCCGGCCTGGAGCACTGCCAGGGATGTGTCCCCTCACTGCATTGGAAAGGTTGGCTCTAATGGGAAAAGATTTCTTGGGATTTTAGTGGCATTTGGGTTTTGGACCTTGTTCTTGCTGCTCTGATGAACCTGGTTGGTTTTTAAGTCGTCAGGGCCAATGGAGAACACTGGGAATGACAGTCGTGGAATTACAGAATCATTTAGATTGGAAAAGACCTTTAAGGTCACTGAGGCCAAGCGTGTCTTGAAGTTTTAGGTGTTTAAATGTTAATTTTATTTTATTTAACTGAGAAAGTGAAGATAAAATGGTCTTTCATGAAGGTTTTTCTGGAGTTCTGTGGAGTAAATGAAATATGTGGTCATTCCTAATATTTGTACTCCCAAAAATTTCCCTGATTTGGTGTCTGAAGGAATCAGCTGCTGAAGGAACCTGTCCATGTAACTTCCATAGAAAAGGATTCCTTTGAGATGATTCCAGATTTGTCCTCCAAGCCTTTTACTTGTTAGAATGAACTATTTTTGGAGAATAAAAGGAGGCAGAATTATTAATAACCATTAATTATTATTAATAATTCAAAATTATTATTATTATCAGAAATTCCTGGTGTAAAGAAAAATGCCACCCCAAAGTCTCTACTACTTAATAAATCAAAGTGTTGACAGCTTTGATTACATGAGTTATATTTATAAATTATATATACTATTATATTTATAAATTAAATTAATGAGTTAATTATTTTACTCAAATAGAAAATATCTTTATTTCAAATGTTAACAGAATATTAATTTTCCTTCCCTCTTTTTCCAGCCAGGATTATTGACTCCACACTGTGGGAATTCACTTCCTGAACACCTGCACCAGGTACTGCATTGCTTTCATTGCATTTCTGTGCTGTTTTCCTGCTGAATGCCACTTTCTAAAGGTTTTAATGCTGGAATATTTGTGCTGTGCTTGGATTTGAACTTTACTTTTGGAGGTCTGGGCTCCGTGTTTTACCCACTGGCATCTCAGATTTGAATTGCAGGAGGAGGTGATGGGGCCTTTGGAAACAGGGATATTGTGCAGAGTGAATTGAGATTCTTGCAGGCCTTGGAAAAGCCAGGATCTTTATTCCCAGTTGCTCCTGGATCATGTGGTGAGGGCCCTTGGAAACAGCGATGTTGTTGTGCAGGGTGAGTGGAAAACTTGGGATTTTCATTCCAGTTGTTCCCAAAGCTCGTGGTGAGGGCCCTGGGAAGCAGGGATTCTGTTGTGTGGAGTGAACAGAATAGACGCCTTGCAAATCCCAGGATCTTTATCCCAGTTGTTCCCAAAGCTCATGGTGAGAGCCCTTGGAAAGAGGGATTTTGTTGAGTGAGCAGAACAGAGGGCTCCCAAAAACCCAGGATCTTTATTCCCAGTTGCTCCTGGGTTGTGTGGTGAGGGACCTGGAAACAGGGATATCGTATGGAGTGAACTGAGGGGTTCATGGAGGCCTTGGAAAATCCCAGGATCTTTATCCCGGTTATTCCCAAAGCTCATGGTGAGGGCCCTTGGAAAGAGGGATTTTGTTGAGTGAACAGAACGGAGGGCTCTCAAAAACCCAGGATCTTTATTCCCAGTTGCTCCTGGGTTGTGTGGTGAGGGACCTGGAAACAGGGATATCGTATGGAGTGAACTGAGGGGTTCATGGAGGCCTTGGAAAATCCCAGGATCTTTATCCCAGTTGTTCCCACAGCTCGTGGTGAGGGCCCTGGGAAGCAGGGATTCTGTTGTGTGGAGTGAACAGAATAGAGGCCTTGCAAATTCCAGGATCTTTATCCCAGTTGTTCCCAAAGGTCGTGGTGAGGGCCCTGGTAAACAGGGATTCTGTTGTGCGAAGTGAATGGAATAGAGGCCTTGCAAATCCCAGGATCTTTATCCCAGTTGCTCCCAAAAGTCATGGTGAGGGCCTTGGGAAGCAGGGATTCTGTTGTGCAGAGGGACTGGAGGTCCATGGAGGCCTTGGAAAACCCGGGATCTTTATCCTGGAGCGCGCGGTGAGGCCGGATTGAGCACCTGGGCGTCTCTGCCCCGTGCCTGTGTAACTCAATCCTCTTCCCAGCTGTTCCTGATCCCAGACGGAGCCTGTCAGGAGGAGCAGCCCCGGGGTGTGACCCCCGAGCCATCCCCGTGGCTCCAGTGTCTGAAATCCTTTCATGCTCCTGTCAGGCCGAGCCCCCCGGCCCTTCCATCACCGCCGCGTCCTGGCGCGTGCCGCCACCGCAGCGCCCCGGGATGGTTTTCAGATGGGATTTTATTGGTTTATGAATTGTTACCTCCGCTTCCTCTCCTCAACGAGGCTGCAGAAGTCGAGAGAGGGAATCGAGGCCAATTCTCCCTCTCTCCCAACACGGGGAAGCCGATCCCGTGCATCGGGCCCCGCTCCCGTTCACGTGCTCGCCCTCCACGGATATTTTTCAATCCCAAACCCGCTTTTTTTTGCGCTCCTCTGTTTACTCCCCGGCCGCTGGGGATGAGCGCAGAATCCCGCTGGCAGGAACATTTGTGGGAAATCACATCACGTTTGCACGTTTGCGCGAGGCCAAATCCACCAGAGAGCCCCCGGCCAGCGCTCGCGCGGCCACGGAGCAGATTCTGTTCCCATTACTCACCAGAGAGGCTCGCTGGATGTTTATAGCTGTTGGGTGGGCAAGAAAGTTGGGAAGAGTCAGGATTTGTCGCAGCCTTTGATGGTTGAGGCCGGGTGGGAATGAAAGCAGCTGGCCTGGGTTGAGTCATGGGGTGGCACTGGGAGCCCTGGCTGGTGGTGACTCGTTTCTCCCTGTGGTGGGCTGGGGTTTGCCTGCTCAGCCTGCTCCTGGGAGCTGCAGGGGTTGCTGGAAGGCTGCGAGTCAGTTTTATGGGTTGTTATGACTCGGCCTAAGAGCCGGATTTGCCGGGTGAAGGAGCCGAGAGTTCTTCCTTGGGGAAACGTGAGGGCTTTATTTAGCAATTCCCACTCAATGCCCGTGCTCCTGGAGAGCTGCTCCTGAGCGATGGTTGGCCCCAAATTCTCTGCTCCCCGTGCCCTGCACTGATGGATAATTCTGTGTTTTCCTGCCTCTCTCCTTGGAAAACACCGGGAGAAGCAGCTGTGGCTTCAGCGCTGAGATTGGACTTGACAGCTGAGTGAGGCATCCCTTGATGGCTCTGTTTTCCTGCAGGGGAGGAGAAAGCCCCAGTAAACTGTTCCAGTTGTGGTTCTGGAGACAAATGTGAGCTCTGGTGGACGCTTCTTAAATGGAGGTCAAGCAAAAGTTGCCTCATGCTTGAAGGATTTGCTTGACAAAGGTAGCTGGAATGAAGCCGGGTGTTTTTTCCGGAGGGCTGGCCGTGTATCTGAGGAGAACAATTAGTGTTTTACGGGCTGAAGCCGCACCAAAGGGATCCAAAACTGGCTGAGACATCTGAAATAAAAATATTCCTCATCAGGGAGCCCTCAGGAATCGGGGAGGTTGGTGCTGGGGCTCCGTGAGCTTGGCTTGCTCTTGCTCCATCCCCTCATCGGCGACCCCGAGTCCTGATAAATTCCTGCTGCTGGAGCTCTGCACGGCTCAGCCTTGGCTGGGAGGTGCAGGGTGGTGGTCAAGGGGCTGTGCCCGGTGCTCTGGGGGCTTTGGAAAGCTCAGCCCATGGAAAGGAAACGGGCTTGGACACAGCTGGAGCCGGGATTGGGGCAGGTGGGTGCTCCTGCTGGCGCTGCCAAGGGAATAAAGGTGTTGGGAAGGGCAGGATGAGCTCCCAACAGGGCAGGGAGAGCTCAGGAGGGTGCTGGGATGGGTGAGAAGGGAATCCTTGTGTCCCTCTCCCTCACCAAAGGAGATTGGTTCCTATTTTTCTCTTCCAAAGGATGTCAAAAAGTGGAAGTTATTATAAAAAAGGGCTGGAAAAAAAAAAAAAGACAGCAAGAGGTTGAAAAGCTCTTAATGTACTGCATTTCTGAAGAAAAAACCCTAAAATAAATGGAGTGACTTGGTATTTATGGGATGGTTTTGAGAGAGAGAAAACTTTGGAAACAAAAGGATAAGATAGAGTGAGAATCCGAGCTGGGAGCTGGAGCCCAGCACATTCTGCCTTGGCCGCGGCCCAGCCCTTGTGATGGAAGTGCCACAGAGGATTTGCTGTCCCCTGCCGCTCCTCAAACCAGGCCTGCACGGCAGGGTGCTCAGCCAGGACCCCAGGTTTAGGATTTTAATGTGGTTTTGGGGGGGTTTTATGGAGCCGGGTGAGTGGGGAAATGGGATTGCTGGGGTGGTGCAGGAGGTCAGCACAGACGAGCTCACGGTCCCTTCAGGACTCGCAGCTCTGTGAAGAAATGCACTTGAAAATCCTCCTGTATTCCAGAGGAAGGGATTGTTGTTCCTGGAGATTTACAGGAGATTGAGACTTGGAGCCACAGCAAGGTTCTTGTTGGCTGGGGTGTCCCACCACGAGGTGCTGGCTCCTGTGTCCCTTGTGCATTCCTCAGGGGAGTGAAGCTCCTGGAGCTGACAATGCTCGTTACCCTAACGAGTTTCCTCTCATTAGAGAAAATTTGAGAGATTTGGGATTCTTGCTATCCCACGTGTTGTGTCATTTCACTTAAATTATCATTTCTCTGGAGTGAGCCTTCCAGTGTGCAAGCTGAAAATTCACTTTCTAGGAGTATGCAGTGCAAGTGTTCATCCAGCCTTAGAAGCTCCTCAACTCTCTTCATTGAGGGTTTGGAGCAGACAAAATTCTTCTTGCTTTCTTGGGAAACAAATCTATTTCAGACTTGGAGCCACAGCAAGGTCCTTGTTGGCTGGGCTGTCCCACCACGAGGTGCTGGCTCCCGTGTTCCTCAAGGGAGGGAAGCTCTTGGAGCTGATGATCCCTGGGGACACAGCCCTGCTGGCCTGGCAGCATCTCCAGGCTGTGGGAGTTGGGAGAAGCCTCCCCAGGACCATCAGCCCAGAACTTGCAGGAGGGATTTAGCCACCAGATGGATTCGGCTGTGAAGCCTCTTTGGGGAAGAGACATTCCTGGGGATGTCCTGGAAACCCAAAAAGTGACTGAGGGACTCAGTGGCTGAGGGGTTCCTGGAGTTTTTTTTTTCTGAGAAAGAAAAAGTGGCTGAGGGGTTCCTGGGGATATTCTGAAAAACAAAAAATGGCTGAGGGGTTCCTGGAGTTTTTTTTCTCAGAAAGAAAAAGTGGAAAAGTCATTCTGGGGGGTGTCCTGAAAACCCAAAAAGTGGCCGAGTGGTTCTTGGGGATGTCCTGGAAAATCAAAAAGTGGCTGAGGGGTTCCTGGGGATATTCTGAAAACCAAAAAAGGGTCTGAGTGGTTCCTGGGCTTGCCCTTAAGCTGGCTGTGGCCACTGGGGTGGCAGAGCAGTGGCCCCCAGGGTGACAGTGCCAGGCTGCCACAGTGGGCTCAGGATTCCCAATTCCAAACAACATTCAGCCCAAAAAGAAGGGGAAAAAAAACCAAACAAACCAACAAAAACCCAACCAAAAAGCAGCCAGAATGACTGGACTGATAAACATTTTTGCCCACTCAGCTCCAAGATTTGAAAAGCTTTCCATGGGGATGGGAGGGGAAATCAGCTGCTCTGGGGCAGGAAATCCAAGGTGGGGGCCTCAGTGGGAACATCCTCATGCAGACGTTTCTTTTTATCCCAAACAGAGCAATTTCCTGCCTTCCCCCTGCTGCAGCCTGCCTGTGCTTCCCCAGGAGCCCTGCAGCAGCAGGAATGTGGCATCTGTCAACACGTGCTGCAGCAGAAAACACAGGAGCTGGGAGTGGGGCTGAGTGATAAAAACCCCCCTGTGCTGCTCCCTGAGCTGGGAGGATGTGGGGAACCACCAGGGTTTGGGGGCTCAGAGGGCAGAGGAGGTGGCAGAAATACAGGGGACAAAGGCAGAGCCCAGGCTGTGGTGGCACAAGGTGGACCTGGGGTGAGTGAAAGGAGCAGATTTCAGCGGGGTTTAGTCCATGGCTCTCTTACACCTGTTTGTTAATTGGCTTTTTTTTGGCCAAATCCCTTCTCCTGTCCCACCTGCTGCATCCTGGAGTGCTGGCACCTCTTGGAATCACAGATTGGAGGCCCTGGAGCGTCGCTTGAATTTCCAGCCAGCTGCTTTCCAGCGGGTTTAATCCAAATTTTTGGATCCGTTTGTTTAAACGTGAAATATTGGGCTAGATCTGAATGAATTCTCCCTCCTGGGTTGGAGCTGGGAGTCTCCTGGAGGTTTTTCTGCCATGTGAAATCTCCATCACACCTGATTTTTATCCAGCAAAAAAAAAAACAAACCCTTGTCCTGCACGGGCTCCTCTCCTGTAATGCCGAGTTTATTGATCAGTTTGTTTAAACCTTAAATATTGGGCTAAATTTGAATAACTTTCCCCTCCTGGGTTAGACCTGGGAGTCCCCAGAAGGTTTTTTTTAGGCCCTGTGGAATCTCCATCACACCTGATTTATGCCCACAGCAAAAAAAAAAAAAAAAAAACAACCAAAAAACAAAGCAAACAAACAACCAAAAACAAAACACCCCAAACAACAAACAAACAAAACAAAACAAAAAGAAAAATATAAAAACCCCAACTGACAAAACCAACGTGAGTGTCAGTTCCTGTCTCATAATACCTGAAAAATTAGATTTTTGGTAACGGAAGCAAGAGAAATGCCTTGATTATCATCACTCCCTGCCCCAAATCTCGATGCTGCTGGGCAGGGAAGGGAAGGATCTCCTTGGAAGGAGTTGAGGATGCTGATTCCATTCTGGCTCCACGTGGGATTCTCCAGAGCAGCTGGGGCTGAGCTGAGGGATTCAATTCCAGGAGCAGAGGCTGGGTTTGTGCTGAGCCTACAGAACAGTGCCCTCTCGTGTGCTGCTGACAGGGCTGGGAGCCGCCGTGCCTCCCCAAACTCCTCCCGGCTTTGGGAGTGCGGGCAGGGAATTCAGCCTGCTCTGTGTGCACAGGTGGTGGTTGTGCTTCTTTCCCCCTCTCTGTGGCACGATGGCTCTAAAGGGTTTTTGTGACTGAGATTTTAAATTACATAAACGACTGAGTTCTTTTTTAATATACTTTATAGTTTAATACACTGATTTTTTTATTTTTTTTTAATTCCAATGGGGGGAAAGCCTAAAAGCTCTATTTTGTTTTGTTTTAATGCTGAAGCTGGCAGAGATTGCTCTGTCTGGCAGAGCTGAGCTCATCTGCCAGGAGCTGCAGGATTAAGGTGTCGATCCCAATTTCAGAATGATCCCAAAGAGAAAACTCAACATTAATAATTGCCTTTCTGGGTGGGTTTGGGTTGGTTTTTCCCCAGCATTGTTTGTCCCTGCAGTGGGACTGTCTGAAATGCTCAGTGAGCTTCAAATCCTCATTTTGCCAGAGACTTTGCAGATTCCAAACCTGTGTCTCCTCTCCTGTGCTGCCCTTTGGGCACAGCCTCCCAGCCCAGCCCAGCTGCTCCATCCCTTCACTGCCTGGGGGAGAATAAATCCCATTCCTGATCTCCTGGAATCACTGAGGCTGGAGAAGATCTCCAGGCTCATCCTGTGGCAGTGCTGGTCCTCGTGGTGCTCTCTCTCCTTTCATTCTCCTGTGGCACTCCTGGCTGCTCCCTGCACGCTGGGTTTGGTTCTCTCTGCTGGGATTTATCCAGCCTGGAGCTTCATCTGCTCCGTGGACAGGTGTGGTTTTGTGTCTGGATAAATACAGAGGAATCCCCTTCACTCCAGGCCCATAGGTGAAATAAAAATGCTGCAGTGCTTTTGGGCTGGCCCTGTAATAAATTGACCTATAAATTCATATTCTTTGGAGCTGGAGCAGAAGCGGTGCTGGGAGTTTACTTGATTTGGGGGGGGGTGTGTTTAAAAATAATTAATCTGGTAAAAATTAGACCCTTGATGAGCTCTGTAACGCTGCTGTGCTGGTGCCTCCTCCCTGCTTCAGGAGAGGGATTTTTATTTTTTTTTTGTGTGATTTGGGAATGATTTCCAGCGGGATGGATGGGGCCTGTCCCGAGGTGGAGGAATGCATGTGCAATAAACAGCCAGCCTGGGCCCTGCTCGTGCTTGGGTGTGTTTGCCTGATTTTTAGGAAGGGGGATTTGTTTGGATGAAGGATTTATATTCTGCACTCGGGCTCCCTTTGCGCTCGCTCCAAGGGCTGAGATATCCCGTGCTTGGATCCAGCCAAGGGAAGTCAGGAGGGGACTGGAATTGCATAAACCAGGGATGTTGTCCATGTGGATGAGCTTGGAGCCGGGTCCTGTCCAACATCTTCAGGATCTTGCTGTCAAGGGTTGGCCTAGCTGACCTTCAGTGTCCCTTCCAACCCAAATTATCCCAAATTTCTGTGGGATCTGGGCTGTCACGGGTGGCATTTCCCTGTGGTTGGTCCTGCTTTGCTTCCAGCACAGTTCCTGATCAGCTCCTGGCTGTGAGGATGGAGATCCCAGTGAACCTCATGGAGGCTCCTCTGCTCACAGCCCCAGCGTGGTGGGGGCAAGAGCCAAACCAAACTTTTTTTGGTTTTTGGCCAAGTGGAACAATGGAAATTCCCATTCCAAGGGCTGGATCCCTCCAACCCAAACCATCCTGTGGAAGCTCTGGCCTTGCAGAGGAGCTGAACCCAAACCAGCTCCAGGGAATCTGCAGGGTTTTCCCAGGGAGTGGCTGTGAGTGGGGTTGGAACCCCGGCTGGCTTGGGGAATCCGGGTCGGAAGGGGCAAAAAACCAGGAAAAATCCCTGGGAATGCTGGTGCTGCACCCCAAGGTGGTGCTAAGAGAACAAGAGGCTGCTCTGGCAGAGTGTTGGATTTAACCCAGAGATGTCTGGGAGGGAATTTTCCTTCTGTTCCTGCTCAAGTCAGGGAAAGTGACACATTTTTCAGTCTGAGTCAAGGAGCTTCCCAGTTTTTCTCTTGGAAGCCAGGCAGGAAGATCCTGGGCACTGCCACACCGGGGAGGGAAGGGCTGGTGCTGCACCTCTGCTTCTCCTGTTAATTGATTACAAAAAATCTTTGCTCCGAGCTTGGTGCTGACTCCAAAGTGGAGAAGCAGCACTAATCCCACTGTCCCCACCACGGGAGGTGCCAAAATCTGGGATATTCCATTTTGGGAAGCCCAGCTGGTGCCCCAGGACTGGGCTGTGGTGCTCCATGCTGGACCAGCAGCTGCTGAGGCCTCAGGGCTCTGAATTTCTCTCCCCAGTTTCTTGTGGCAGCAGAATTACCTCCCTGCTGACACTGTGCCTGCACACGAAGGCTGCACCAGCAATTCCGTGTTCTTACAATCCCCCAATGGGATAAAAATCAGATGGGAACCAATGTGCAGCACATGAGGACTAAAGACTTTTATTACAGTATCTTTTTAATTATCAAGGTGGGGAATCACGTTTTACGGAGTCCAATAAATTGAATTTTATGGTGGTTTGTGTGAGGACTCATTTAGAGCAGATTACACAGGGCAGTGACACAATTCCTCTTTCTTCCTCGGAGGTTTGTTTGTCGCTTGTTGAACTCTGGGAGAACGAGCTGGGAATGGGAGCAGAGGGTTGGAGATCTAATCCAGGGGGTGGTTCATGTTCGTGGTTTAGATTAGCTCAGTTTAATTCCAGATTGTGTGCACGTGGAGCAGCTGGGCAGCCCAAAGCAGGCAGTTGGGCTTTATTAGGAATAAATAGTCGGTGCTTTGGGAAGTCTCAAATCCTGAATCACGGCTCTTCGCTTTGGAAGGAGCTCCAGCTGCTCTGCTCTGTCCTTCCCGGGGCTTCTGTGGAGCCTCCTGCCCTGGGCAGGTGTGGAGAGGGGATGGATTTGGTTCCCCAAGCTGGGAACTGCTGGATTATCCACGGGATCATGGAATGGTTTGGGTTGGAAGGGATCCTAAAGCCATCCAGTTCCACCTTGTGCCCATCCCAGGCTGCTCCAAGCCCCGTCCAGCCTGGCCTGGGACACTCCCAGGGATCCAGGGGCAGCCACAGCTTCTCTGGGAATTCCATCCCAGCCTCACAGGGAAGTTTTCCTTCCCAGCATCCCATTTACTCTGGTGGAATCCCAGTGTTCTGGGGGTTTGTTGGGATTTTTTTTTTGGCTAACGCTAAGGTTTGCTCACAGTGCATCCAGCTCTGGGTGCTGCAAAGTTCCCCTCTTGCATTCCAAGTTTGTTATTTGGATTTATTTGGTTGTCTTCTTGACAATTGACAGTCCAAATAAAAAAAAACACCCTTTCACTTCTGGATGCTGCAGCAAAGAAAAGCTCTGAGGGATATTTTGGATATCAGGTTCAGGGTGTTGAGGAGGTGCCAGTTTGAGGGAGCTGCACGTGGATGCCCTTCCCCAAATTTGTGTTTGGGAACGCAACAGGCAGAACTGAATCCCTGTGCTGAGCAAATGGGAACACGAGTTGCAGCTTGCACAGCGAGGCTCCAGGTTTATATTCCCATTTATAACTCCTAAGAAAAGTTCTGGAAATGAAAATCAATCCTATAAACCCACGGAAGACCTTTCTGGCCCCACGGCTACAGCGAGCACAGACATTGAAGAGATGATTTTCATATGCATGGAGTCATCTCAGAATTCTGGAAGGGAACGGTTTGTCTGGGATTCAAAATAAATTATTCATCCTTTTATTACCATAATAATCGCTTTTTATGGTTACCCAAGTGAATGTTATTATGAAAGCACAGAAAAATCTATTAATTATTTTCCAGTTTTTTATAGTATTTCGTTTTTTCCTCAATTTTTTTTTTTTCCCGTTCTGGGCATTTTTTTTGATGTTATCAGAAAGCAAATTTTTTTTTTTTTTCAAAGATAAAAGTCTCTCCACACACTTGTTTTGAGCTGGAAGAACATGAGAACAACTTATCCAGGGAAAATGCCAGTCTGGAGGCCTCTTCCCTGCTTTTTGGTCCCACTGGACTCTGGGGTGTTTCCTTTAACCTTGTGTAGGTCCGTAATTTATTTATTAAAAAAATCACAAACATGGGGTGGGGTCTTAAAAATAAGAAATATTGCCTTGTGCCAGGAACAACTGGAAACAGCCTGGAAGGGAGGATTTTCCCCCTTTAATGGGAGGAGGGTTTAGTGCTGATTAACAGGAGCCTCCAGGGCCTAAATTTGTCCAAAGTTTAACAGGGATTTGTGTTAAATTTATAAATTCTTGTTCACAACCTGGCTGTTGAAGGGCTGGACGTTTGTTGGTTGGTTTTTTCCCCAAACAAATGGTTCCTGTGTGGATCAGCAGCTCCCAGTGATGTTTATCTCCACGTTTTTGACCAGCCTGGTCCATGGAAGCTCAGCCTGAGCAGGGGTTGGAATGAGGGGAGGTGTAAAGTCTTTTCCAACCCAAACCACTCCAGGATCTTCTGGAAGTTGCTCTGAGAGCACGGGCTGGATTGTTGCTCTGGGGTTTGTAAAAATTCTGGCTTTGGAGGGAAAAATCTTTATGGAATGTTGCTGAACCAGGATGTTTGGTGGTGTTGGAGGCTGAGGGAGTGTGAAAAGGACAGGTAAATCTTGATTTTCTGTGTCTCTTTTGATGGGCTGAGTCTCACGTAGTGCAAAGTTCAAGGCTGCTTTGTGATGCTCTTTGGGTCTGTAAGTGATGCTCAGCCTGTGGAGCACTGAAAACCAAGGAATCTTGGAATAACCAAGGGAGAAGCTTGGAATTCTTCAGTGAGATCAGCTCCGTTGGTCAGAGCGTGGTGCTGATAACACCAAAGGCATGGTTCAGTCCCTGCGTGGGCCTCACTGCAGAGCTGGACTTGATATCCCTTCCCACTCAGAACAGCCAGTGGCCTGGAAATTAAGTGGAATGAGCAACACTTCCAGAGCTGCTAAAGTGTTTTAAGGAAATCAGTTTTGCATGTTGGGCCTCCCGAGGGAATCCTGCTGGATGTGGTTCTCGTGTGACCCCACACGTCAGGGGGTTTGAGAGTGGGAAGTGATGAGAAAAGCCCAGCACAGCTGGGAGGTTGGATCCTGGTTCACCCCATATCCCCTGATTTCCTGCTTGTGACCCAAGGTGCATCCCAAGGACTGGGGGCAGCAGCAGAGCTCAGCACATTCCTAAGCTAAGGCACGGGACTAAGCCTAAATGTGGAACAGCATCCTGGGCTGCAGCCCGGATACCTCAGGAGAAATGATCTCCAGGAGGCCTTTCCTTTGGAGCTGGCTTTATTCTCTGCATCCATCTGGCCTCTGGGTGCTGGAAGGGTTGGGAAAGTGTCACCTTGTGGGGCCTGTGCAGGGCCTGGGTCACCTTTTAGGGTCTGTGCAGGGCCCAGCCCGGTGCACACCATTCCCATGGTGTTTAAACCCTTCCCACACCCAGAAAATCCTGGAGAAGTGCACTCCTGGCTGTTTCATGGTGCTTCCTTCATGGCCCTGCTTCATCCACAGACCAACAGCCTGGAAGATCCCGTAGCCCTTTGGCCACCTGGCTTGGATCTTGGCTTCTTGGCAACTGGGACGTGGCGCTGGGAGCTGGGAGAAGCTGCTGGGAGCTGAACTCCTCCCTGCCAAATGCCAAGGAGCTGCTTCTCCAGTTTTTTTTTTTTTTTTTTTCCCTGTTCTGAGTTTATTACATTAATGGAGAAGAAGTGCTTCAAGCCCTCAGTGGTTGCTCAATGTAGCCTTTGGCACCACACGCAGCAGTGGTGGAAAAAAAGCAAACAGAAGTGTGAAGAGCCCGACAAAACACATGGAAAATATCTTGTATTATATAAATGGGCTCAGTGCCTGTGCCTCAAGTGCTGCCTCTCGTTCGAGTGAATTCCTCCCACCAAGGAGGCAGAAAAATCAGGGATTCAGAGGAGAGGGGGAGCAGTTGAGTGTTCTGGAGGTGTTTTGCCCACAGTGGATTTTTTTGGGTGGTTGGAAGGAGTGTAAGGGAAGGGGATGCAATGATTTGAAGGTTCTTTCTGAGAACACACAACAAAAGAGGAGAATCACCACACTGCTGGGTTGTCAGATGTTGGGGGTGTTGCAGAATCAGGCTGGGCCCACGAGTTCCACAGCTTGCCACTGGGAGAAGAGCTAAATGAGGTTACAAAACCCTTCAAAACCCCAAAACTGCAAAAATAAAACGGCAAACAACAGCAACAACAACAAAAAAAAACCCAACAAAAATCCCAACTAAACAGCATCCAGGAGTAGAAATCCCAAGGTAATTGGAATGGGGATGTTTAAGTGGTGAACATAGAGTTGCCAGGTTGGATTTGATGTTCTGAGAGGTCTTTTGGTTCCAATGACTGAAGATGGACATGGGGATTTATAACTGAGCAGAAATTGTTTGGGTTTTTTGTTTGCTGTCGTAACTTAGGGGAGTTTCTTCCTCTCCTTGTGGTGTCAGAGGTGCTGGTGGTGCACAGGTGAAGATCCTTTCCGAGAGATCTGGTGGTACCTCTGGTATATCCAGGTAATTTCAGGAAAATAACCTTTTTAATTCCCTCTGGGATCCAGGCTTTTGGGGCTTTGTGGGGTGAAGAACCCTGTGGGCTCTCACTGCAGCCTCCCCTCTCCAGCCTCCAAGGAGCATCCTGCTTCTCATCCACCCCCTCTTATCCGTTCTCTGCTCCCATCATCCTTCATCTGCCCTTAATTAACTTTGCCTACTCTGCTGAGTGCACAACATCCCAAGGTTACCCTCAGAGGGAGTGCAGAGTTCCCAGAGAAGTGAAAAATCGATTTCCCTGTCTCGGTGTACCTGTCAAGGATTGAGTGCCAAGGCTGGGATTCATCCTCTGGTGGCTGATGGTGCCGTGTCCACCTCAATCACCTTTCTAGCAGTGCCTGAGGTGTGTGCTGGGCTGAATTCCCTGGCTGCCAGCCCGGTCTTGGTGGGATGGGGAAGCAGAAGGGCTGGACTCGAGGCTGACTCCTCCACGTCTGGCAAAAATCTGGTTGTGGAGCAAGAGGGAAATGCTGGCTGGTCAAAATTCCTGGGTGTCCTCATCCCTGACAACAGCTGAGCTCTGCTGTTTATAAAAAGGATTGAGGGCCTTGAGTTGGGCTTAGTCAGCTGCTGATCCCTGGGAACGAGGAAGGGGGGAGGGGGGGTGTTGTTTCTCCATCTAATCACTTGCAGGCTTGTGATTACAACATTTAATGATGATGGCCCAGGTCAGTTTTTAATTAGCCGAGCCACATGATGGGCTCTCACAGTGCCAGCAGAGCCTTTCCTCGCTGATGTCTGGCGTGCTGCTCCAGAGGAGCAGCTGTGCCAGTGCAGCCCTGGCTTTTTTGGGTGAAATCACGCCGTGCATTTCCCAATCCTTCCCAATCCCGAGCTGCTGTGCTCTGATCCCCATGGGGCACGGTGGGGTCCAGCTTGCAGCGTGCAGCAGCAGGGCCCCCCCTGTCTTTGTTCAACCGTGTTGAGGAGCGAGCAGTAAGGAGGAAAAATAAAACTCCACAAGTCTGGGGAAGTTGGCAGACGTGTGTGGCTGTTACCAGGACTCACATGATGCCGTGGAACCGAGGTGGAACCGAGCTGTTGCCGATTGAATCACATGTTTTTGTCCTGGTAACAACCCATAACACCCCGCTCCTTCCCAAAAATCCTAAATATAGCCCTGAGAAGCTCCGAGCAGGCAGGGTTGGCACCGGGCTGTGCCTTTCCCACCGGGACACGGCGGGCTCGTGCCAGGAGCAGATGGCAGAGCAGGCTGCACATTCCAGAGTCGCTCAGCTGCTCCCTCTCCCCTTCCCTGCCAGAAGGGACGGATCCCGGGCTGGATCCATGCATGGCTTCGCCTCCAGCGTGGCTGGAAAGGTGTTGGAAAGGGCAAAAGGGATGACTTGGGTTTTTCCTGGCCCACACGTGGATGATAACGATCCCCCCCAGCTCCCTCCCTGCCGTGGGATGGGGTGGAGGAGATGACTCCCCCAGGGATGAGCCAGCCCCTTCCAAGCTGAACGCTCGCATTTGTTCTGCCGAGCGTACATCTCGACATGCTCCCCGCACGCTCTGCCCTTGACCCCCGCTCGCATGTGAGCTATAAAATTTTTCCATTGATTTCCTGGAGGTCTGGAGCTTTCAGGCGAGGCTTGGGTCCCTTTGAGCCGTGCAGGTCTGGAGTGTGTTTAGGGGATGAGGTTCAAGCCAAGTCTGAGGTCGCTCCGAGCTCCGCACGTGAGCTGAGCTCTCCTTATCGTGCTGCTCTGCCGAGCCAGGGCCGCGTCCCCGGGGTGCTGCTCCTCCAAATTCTGGGGGGGGTTTCATCTCCCCTCAAAGTCTGGGGCTGGTCCCTGGTGAAGGCAGAGCTTCCAACCTGTTGCATTGTTCATAAATTCCTCAAATTTGGATCTCAGATACCACTGCTGGGATTATTTTTTATGTTTCCCTATAACGTCACTGTCAAATTATGGTTCTTCAGTTGTTTTGTATTCACCTCGCTTTTGTCATCAGGTTTACCTCAGCTTGTGTCTTTGCCCTTCACTTTTGTCACCAGTTTTAGCCCAGTTTGTGCTTTTTCCTTTCACTTTTGTCACCAGTTTTAGCCCAGTTTGTATTTTTTCCCTTCACTTCTGTCACCAGTTTTAGCCCATTTGGTGTTTTTTCCCTTCACTTCTGTCACCAGTTTTAGTCCAGTTTGTTTCTGCCTTCCTTGATTTCTATCAAGAGCCGGGGCCCCCACCAGGAATCCTCCAGCCCTGACCTCGGGTGCTTTCCTGCTCTAAAAGAGAAAAGAAGGAATCTCCTGCAGACCTTTTTGCCCCCTGCTCTGGCCAGTTCCTGGCACCCACTGGTGCCATTCCAAAGGAGATGTGCTGGATGAATTATCACACTCAGCTTTGAGCCTTTCACAGCACCCAAGATTCCCAATTAGAGAAAATTTGAATCCGTGGAAGTTTGTCCCACATCCCTGTTAATTCCATACTTGAGGATTTTTTCCCCTGGAGTTTTGGTTTCTGCAGAGCTGAGTTCAGCTAAGGCTGGGTTTTGCCTCAAGGTTGTGCCTTATGAAGTTGAGCAGTGTTTTGTCCTCTGGGCCTGACCTGGAACTGCAGTTCTGGGGGAAGTTGTGGGGCAGAGCTGTTTGGGTTCCAGGAGCAGCAGTGGACTGAGGTTGGGGCTCTCTCTGGTTGGGATGTCCCCCACGCTCGGGGTGGGAGCTGTTCCTGCTTTCTCCTTGGCACCCAGGAAATGAGAGCGGCTGGAAAACCCTCTGGAAAACTCAGCAGTGAACTTGCATAATCCGAGGTTTGCCCTGCCACTTTGGCACTGTCGGTTTGACAGGGTTGGCACAAGTATGACTCTTGAAATTCCTCAGGATCCCTGTAAAGACGAGGATGAATCCACTTCCTTGCATTTTTGTCTGGAAAGACTCTTGCTCAATCCAAGTATATCCAGTTCTGCCCTTGGGGAAGAACGAAGAGCAGAATTTGGTGATGTTTGGATTTTTTCCAGGCCACTTTGGGTTAAGCTGTGACACTAATGGCCGTTCTGCTGGAAAACCCAGGGCTTGTGCACGGAGATTCCAGGGAAGTGTTAAATCCAGCTGGGCCTGAAACAGGAGATGGCTCCCACTGGGAGGTTTTTCTCGTGTCTGGACAATGCCAGTGGCTTTCATGAGGATCTCATCCTTTCACCATCCTGACTTCCTTCCCTTATCGCTGCTGGCTTTCCACACGAATTCCCATCGCCAGGCGAGGGCTTGGAAGCTCTGATCCCAGCCGGATGGATTCCAAGGCTTTCTGAACGTGCCAGTCAGGAAGGTACTGTAGCGTAGCCCGATATGAAATATTTTGAGTGTCCTGCTGTAGGTCTTGCCTTTATAAACAAGAGCCATTCCAGGAGTTTAGCGGGGATTGATAGGATCAGGATGTGTTTGCAGGGAGGGCTGGCTCAGATGGAGCAGCTGTGAGTCGCCCTCAGTGGGAAGTGGAATCTGCTGCTCTCCCTGTGTGGCTGTGAGGGGGGAAAAAAAAGGCCTGAAAATGAGGAGGAACCTCTTGAGATGTATTTTTAGAATGAAGTGTTACAGGGGGGATTTGGGGTGTTCCTGGGGTGTGCTAAATTAATTCCAGTCCTAATTAAAAGGATCTTTCCTTTGTTCATTTCCTAAAATGTTCATCTCTTAATGACTGCAAGTGTACAGAGTTGGGGTATGAAGTGAAATGGAGCATTTGGGATTTTTGGGAGAAATCCTGTCCTGTGAGAGTGGGGAGGCCCTGTTGGAGGTTCCCAAAGGAAGTGTGGTTGTCCCATCCCTGGAAGCATCCAAGGCCAGGTGGGATGAGGTTTGGAGCACCCTGGGATAGTGGAAGGTGTCCCTGGAATGGGATGAACTTTAATGTCCCTTCCCCAACCATTCCACGATTCCTTCAGTGCCGGCTGTGCTCTATGTCCCACCATCCAGGACCTTGGGATCCAGCTGCTGTGGGACCCTTTGGGAGCCCATCTTGCCCAGAGAAGGCTCTGGAAGGTGTGGCGTGGGCAGACCCACCTGAGCCAGGGCTGTTGGAGTTGGACACACACAGGAAGAGCTCCATCCCAGGGCATCTTTCCCCGGTCCTCACTGGGATCAGCGAGGATCAGTCGGAGCTGCCGCATCCGACGGCATCCCGGTTCCGCGGCGTAATGCCGCCACACCCTCTCGGAGCAGCGCAGGATCCTCGGGGAGAGGAGAAGTGGCTGGGGTGGGGAGCCCTTGGCCGGGCTGCACACCCACCCTCCCCGGCCTGGGGAGCTCCAGGGCTGATCCGTGCCTGGCCCCTCGGCCCCGCAGCTGGGCCGGAGCTCCAGCACAAACACCCCGAGCCGTCCCAGTTGGAGGCGAGAGCGGCCGCGCGTTCCACGGGAGGCGGCGGTGCCAGAACGGGGAGGTCGAGGCCCTGCAGTGTTTTTCTGGCACGGGAGGAACCGGTCGGATGGAAGGCGGTGCCTGGGGAATCTCCGGAGCGGCGGGATGAGCTCCGAGCACGACTGGAGATAATGGGGCTTGGGGAAGGGGATTGAGCCAGGGAATATTGGAGAGGATCCAGTCCCCCCAAGCCCAACGGCCACCCTTCTTCGGGATGAAGTCATTGGAAGCAGCACAACGGCTTATCCAGAGGGCCAACCTGCTTCCAGGGGTTTTGGGGATCACGGTTTGAACAGGTTTTCCTGTTCCCAGTCCTCTGTGCCCACAGGTGCTGCTGGTGCTGCCTCATTTCCCTCTCGGAGCAGCTCCAGCTCCTCAAGTTCCCTTTCTTTTTTTTTTTTTATCCAGGGAAAAGCTTTTAGCTCTTCTTTCCTGCAGAATGAGGTGCTCAGAGCTGTCAGCACCACTCCAGCCATCCCTCCAGGAACAGCCCCGCATCCAAGGGGATGGAGGGAATGTGTCAGAACATGTGGAAAAATCCCCCGCAGCTTCCAGTTGATGCTGGAATTGTTGAGAACAAAAAAAGCAGAGAAAGCGTTCACGGAACTCTGGAAAACGCCACTGATAAGGGTCTTTTCAGGGCTATTCCAACACCTCCTGTGGAAAGGTGAGCTCAAAGCACCAAGGTTTGGGTCTGGATTTGCAGTTTTCCAGACTCTGGGGACTTGGAGCTTGGAATAATCTTTTGGCCTCTTGCACAGCGTGAGAGGGACCAGAGCTCCAGCAGCAGGAGGCACCTGGAAGCTGCTGGAGATGAGCATGGAGCTGGTCCTCTTTTCCTGGACAAGGACGAAGCCAATGTCCAAGTGATGGTCACAGCCCCTGGAGTGGGCTCTGATGAGCTTTGGATGAGTTTTGGTTTTGCTCTGCAGAAATCCACAGCTTTTCCTCGTCACTCCCCAGGACTGGATCCATTCTGAGGACCAGCAATACATGGAAAATGGAATATTTTGCTTATTAAAGTCACTTGGAGAGTTGCAGTTCCGAGGTTGGCAACCAGAGCTCGGAGAGGCTGAAGGAGCTGGAGAGTTCATTGTTCCCCTTTTCCAAGAGAAACTTCCACGTGTGCCAGCACTTTTATTTATAATGCTCAAATAAATGGAGTCCATTTAAAGGTATTATTGAGGGAGAAGCACTTCAAATATATCATTTTTATGTTATTAGGCTGCTCGGAGTGAGGTGTCCTACTGCAGGCAGATAATCCATCCCCCTGCCTGGATTCCAGGCTGGAACTTACTGGAAGCTTTGCACCACAAGAATCTGAGCGAGGGGATTATTTTCAAGGAAAGAAAAGGGAGCTTGAGGAAAATAAGGCTGGAAGGCAGAACCTCAAACCACGGTGGAGAAATTTCCTGACAGCAGCTCCGCGTCTCGTGACCACCTGATGGCTCCTGAGCTTTTTTGGGATTTCAGCAGATGCCCAAAGGGGAGCTCAGCTGGCTGGGAAGGGTTTGGGGTAGGCTGCACCTGGAGTTGGGGCCGGCTGTCCCCCTTCCTTCATTCCATCCATTCTTTTTTTTTTTTTTTTTGTTGGAACAAGGGAAATCCTGAAGGAATCCAGGCGTTCTGAGAACATCAAATGAGGGAGCTGAGCTTTGCAGGCTGTTCCTGGTGTCCTGTGCTGGGATCCGTGGTGTGAAGGAGCGCTGCTGCAGGGACAGGGCTGGGGCAGGAAAGGGAGAGCCAGAACAAGCAGCCAGATATTCCAAGGAATGGGAGAGAGGGGAGATGGACTTGCTCGGGAGCACCAGCGCTGGGCTCGCAGGGGATTTCGTGTCAGAGCGAGATCCCCGTGTCCAGCTGAATTCCCTGCAGCCAGGAATTCCCAGGGGCTGATGCTGCCACTGTGAAATCCAGGAGAATATTCAGGAACACCAGGGTTGTGCACGTGCCCTGTGAATTCCTGATGGCAGAGTGGCCCTGGGCTGTGGCCCATGAGCAGGTGTAGGATAGAGAGGGATAATTCCCTGTGCCTTTCCCCATTCTCACAGATGCAGAAATCAGGATTCAACCGTGGGCAGAACTGTTGGGATCTGGCAGGAAAAGCTTTAAAGAAGCGGGAAGGGAACTGATGTTGTACCTGGTTTTGTCAGAGAGGAGCTGGACTGCAGCCAAAGGGAGCCCACCCAATTAAAGAGGAGCAAAACAAGATGCAAATGTGTGGAGTGCAGGGGGGATTGGAAAGTCCATTTAATTCCCAAGTCCTTGGGAGCAGGGGGCTCTGAGGGGCTGGTTCTGATTTTCATCTGCTCCTGGTGCAGCCTTGTCCAACTTCCTCCAGCTTTTCCATGGATCTCAATCCCTCAGGAGCGAAGACCGAGCCCAAAGGGATTTTTTTTTAGCAGGAAAGGGATTTTCACGTGAACATGGGAAGCTTAGGAAGAAACTCTTGAAACTCTTTTATCTGGAGCTGTGCATCTTGGTGTGAGGCTTCCAGGGAGCTCCAGGGCTGCACCAGCTGGATGACGGAGGAGGGAAACTGCTCAGGAGATGAATGAAGCTTCCTCTGGAGGCTCTTGGACGAGCTCTGTGTTATTGAAAGAGTCATTTGGTGCTATCAAGGAAGCGCCTGGAGGCCGGGGCTGGGATCTGTCATTCCCAGTGTGGTGCCTAGGCAGAACAAGAACCAGAGGAAAGATCAAATGAGGTGAAGGAGAAGAGGAGGAGGAGGCAGAATTCCAGGCTCTGGATCAGGGTATCCAACCCCACCATTTTCCAGGACTTTCCTTCCACTTCTGATGTCCCTGCAGCTGCAGGAAGGGGAGCTCCTTGTGGGGAGGCTCCTGTCTGGCGTCTGCAGATTCCAATCTCAGTGTCCCTGACAGCAAATGTTTGATTTTTAGGGAATATTAGACCCCCATGGTGGGGGTTGGTTGAACAGGATGGGAAGCAGGAGTTTGCAGCTGGGAATAAAAGGACTTGGGGGGATTGCAGGTCAAGGGAAGTCGTGAGCATGGCTGAGGAGCCAAGGGGAGTTTATCCACGGAAATCTGCCTGCAAGGGTTTCTGCAGAGAGCATTCTTGGAGCGTTTGGGCGAAATCCCCTTTTCCCACAGCAGCTTCCTCAGCAAATCCCAGGCTGTGAGCTCGGGGGGAGGACCAGGCTCCCCAGGAAAGCTCTGGAGCTCTCTTGCTTTGGTGGAACTCTTTTCCCTGCACCTGAGGCTGCTGGCAGCTCATTCCCAGAGCAGCCGCTGCCCCAGTGGGAGTCGTTTGGAGCTGCGTGGCCGTGTGTGAAATGGCATTCCCTGGATTCAGCTCTCCTTCTCCTGAGGGGAAAACTGGACCTTCCATAGGTCTGTGACCTCTTCCCAGTGCTGAATCCCAGCCCAGGAGTGGGGAATGCTGACAAACCCCAAGCCTTGAGGCTCTTTGGGATCCAAACCTGGGGACCAGCCTTGGGTTCGGCTTTGGCTGCCTCTGCCTCTCGTGCCCAGGGTCCCAAAAAGCTGCAGGTTCCTGGGGGGGTTTGGAAAAATCTGCCTGTCCCTTCTCCCTGGTGTGCTCCAGGTGAGTCCTCCCAAGGGATTCAGCTGGAATTGTGACGCTTCTTCCCTCGTTCCTTTCTCCAGGGACCTTCTGGGAGTTCAGTTTCCCTCTCTGGTGCTGCAGCTCCAGCTGATTCTCCTTGGCCATGCAAAGAATAATTAATAAACGAGTTTTCCATCAATCCTGGAATGGCCATGGCTTTCATCCTGAAGCATCCCAAGGCTCAGGGTGGCATTTCCTTTCCACGGAGGATAAAAATAACTGGTTTTCCTGAAGTTTGATGGATTTCTGGTGTCTCTTAGTGCCTGTTCTCTCCTTCCTGTGATAACAGCAGAGCACTCCATTGCATTTTCCTTTTCTCCTGGAGGCTTTGCCGGAATTTCAAGGTTTTATGGCACCTCTGCTATCCTTGCCATCTCATCCTCTCTTTTTTCTTCCTCATTTTTGGCCTCAGCAGCTGTAGATCCCCAAAATCCCCAGGGGAAAGCTTCACCTGAGCCAAGTGGGAGCATTCACTGAGGACAACATTCCTTAGGGATCGATATAATTGATATAAACTTCAAATCTGGTGCATTTTCCATGGCTGTTCCTGAGCAAATGGTTCAAACAAGGAAAAAAAGTGAGGGAACAGAAGTTTGCTTTCCCTGTTGCTATTTTTATTTTCCTTTTACCGCGTGGTCACAGTAAAAATTCTCCTTCTGGAGCCCCGGAGTTTTCTTTGCCTCTCACCCTGATTTAGGGCAAAGGGTTTGAGCTCCCCCTCTCCCCTCCTGGCTCCTCTGAATGGGGGAAATGAGGAGCTTTCTTAGGAATATTCTGTTCCCTCCCCGTTCCCTGCCAGTTGGCATTCCCTGCAGCTGCAGATTTGGGGGATGCAGGAGGATTCTCCTCTTCTTTGAGGTTTGCTGCTGCTCGCTCCAATTTCTGTCAGCTCCTCTGGGCAAAACCACCCGGATTTAATTGGGAAAAGCCACCAGGGAGCTGAGCTGTCTCTGGCTGTGTTTGTTGGGGAGGGAGGGAGCAGCCTCTGCCTGGGGTTTGTCGGCATCAGCCGTGTTTTGTCTGGGAATCGCAGCAAACGGAGCGATCTGGGGCTTTTTATTTGCATTCTGCTCATCCAGCCCCGCCGAGTGCTCCAGGGTGGCATTTTTATCCCCGTCCAGCTGTTTGCAGCTGTTTTCCTGCTGCCTGGGCTCCCAGATGTGCTCAGCAGCTGCGTCCAGCCCCGGCTGTGGTTCCGTGGCCCTCGCTGGGAGCGCGGCAGGGAGGGGAGGTGGCCGAGGCCTGAGGGGGCTGTTGGAGGTGCCCCCTCCAAGCTGGATTCCTGCAGAGATTCCCTCAGGTGATCCTGCAGCTCCTGGATCTCCTCAGGACTGGCTGGGGAGGGAGCCCAGCTCTGGTGGCCCTTTCCTGGGATGGGCACCTGCTGAACATCCGTGGATTTACTGATGTGGGTTGGGGATGGGGTTAGCTCCAAATGCCATTCCCGGCTCCCAAAGCCTGGGAAAAACCCCAAATTCCTGCTCTGCTGAGTCACCATCCACAGGGATCCTGCCCTGAGGTGATTCCTGCTTTAGGAGAGGGCATTTGAATGCTCCTGACTCCTCGGATTAATTGGAGGATGAATTTTCCTGACCCAGGCTCCAGGGAATTAAACAACCAACAGATTCCACGTGGTGGATTCCCACCAGGATTTCAGCACCTGATTCCAGCCTCCAAACCATCCAGGGCAGCTGCAGGCAGGAAAAAAAGTGTGGGACAAACATATCCTTAAGCAACTGTGGGATCCAGAGCATGGCTCCAGCTCCAGAAGAATTCCTTCTGTGGGATGAGCCCTCGGGAAGCCCTTGGAGGATTTGGATTTTGCCTTTGGATCTGAGCTCTTTCTCTGGCTCAGCTGCTTCCCTGGAAAAGATGGATCTGCTGATTCATCCCCACGAGGGTTGGGTACCTGAAAGCACAAAGATCATGGAATGATTTGGGTGGGAAAGGACCTCAAAGCCCATCCAGTTCCAATCCCAACACCTCCCACTGTCCCAGGCTGCTCCAAGCCCTGTCCAGCCTGGCCTTGGGCACTTCCAGGGATCCAGGGGCAGCCACAGCTGCTCTGGGAAATCCATTCCAGGGCCTCCCCACCCTCCCAGGGATACTTTGGAATTGGAAATTGGCTTTTTCCCTGTTGTTTAACCCATCTGGGTTTTCCATTGGCATTGGTGATCCACACTCCACGTGTCCAGCTGATGGGAGGCAGGAGGGGGAGTGACACCATCCCACCCTGCAGGAATTTCATCCCACTTGACAGGAGCAAACCTTTCCCTTTTCTTTTTGTTTTTCCTTGTTTTTCTCTTTGCACAGAATCCCCGTCCTTTTCCAGAAGGGACAAAGGATGAAACCAGCTTGGAAACTCCTGAAAGAGCCTCACTGTCACTTCTCCAGCTTTTATTTCCCTCTGGCTTCAGCTCCATCCTTTTCCAATTGCATCCTCTCTATTCCCTATCTTTGATTAGAAACAGGAACCTTTTCCAAATCATATTTAGGGTTTTAATAACCCTGAATGCATCCTCTGAGCACAAAAAAAAAAAAATAAAAATCCTTGTGGGAAGATTCTGGGTGAATCCTGGGTTGTTGGGAGCCAGATATTCCATGCTGCTGGCTGGGCATGGGATGAGGGGTGCAAAAAGATGGAAAAGGGAATTATCTTCCTTGGAAACTTTATCTGAGGAAATAAATAGGTGGAATGGCTGAACAGTGACAGAGAAGGTGTGGTTTCCCCATTCCTGGGAGTGTCCAAGGCTGGACTGGATGAGGCTTGGAGCCACCTGGGAATAGTGGAGGGTGTCCCAGGGGTGGGCTGATCCTAAAGGGCCCTTCCAACCCAAAGCATTCCATGATTCTCTCATGGAATAACAGTGCACTTGAGGAAGCTGATGTGGTATCTGTCCAAAAGCTTATTGGGAAAGAGACAGTTTTTATTTTCCTGCCAGAAACGTAAATTGTTAAATTTTGACTATAATTTTGTGAAGCATGGGAGCGGTGGAATTCCTCCCATCGATTTTTAATTCATTTTGACAAGAAAAACAAACCAGTTTTTTCAATGGAATACGCTCAGTTTAAAACTGTTTGCTCCTCCTGAGGGTGTCCAGAAACCTTCTTATCAAAAACGTTTTCAAATCTTGGAAAACTTCCTGTTATTCCCTCAGTCTTCCCTTCACCTGGAGCTGGATGCTGTTTGTTGGGAATTTGAATGTATTTTCACCCCATCACCACTGAAGGAATAATCCAAGTTTTTGCCTGAGCTGCCTGAATTTGGAGCAGGCTCAGCTTTTGTCTTACGGAGCAAATTCCCACCAGGAATGGTTGGATGCTGGAAGAAGGATCTGATTTCTTTCCATAGGGCCCTGAAACTGTGCCAGCCCCAGCTTTGGGTCAGGGCTATTTATGGGCTGCAGCAGAATCTCTCTTCCTTCCAGACTTTCCTGAGATCTCTTCCCACCTGGAATTCCGAGGCATGGGAAGGCCATAAAATGTCTGCTCCTGTAACTCCTGTCAGACCTCCATGGTTTGTAACGAGACCTTTTCCCCAATAATCCGAATTCCCACCACTTGTGGTCACGGTGGGATTTGCCCACAGGACCCAGGAGCTGGTTTTTTGGTTTGGTTTTGTTTTTGTTTTGTTTTTCTCTGTATAAATCGTGCTGCGCTTCCCCGTGCTCCCCCCAGATCCTTGGCGTGGCCACGGCTCCGTCTTTTCTCTGGGAAATCTTTGTGCTGCTCAGCCCTGGTGTGGCTGGGAGCACATGGATCAGGACTGACAGGTCCAAAGGGAAGCTGGATCATCCTCCAGGAAACCCAGAGCTCTGGAGCACATCCACCAAACTCCTGGATACCCCTGAAGTCTCAGCACAGCCCCCCCCAGGCCTTGGCTGTGCTCCCATAAAACTGGGAATGCCAGGGGTTGGATCATTGTTGGTATTCCAGACACCTCCATCCCAAACCTGGATCCCAGCCTGGATAATGCTCCCCAGGAAACCTGCTCTTCTGGATTCCTAGAGAGGGGGAGAACGTTCCAAGCTCCCAAGACCAGCGGGGTTTTCTCACCTCCAAAAAATGCCTGGAGTTTGAAATGTTGGCGATAAAAGATTTTCAGGGCGTGGGTCCCTCTCCTGAACTCCCTGCTCATCCCAAGGAGCTGTGTCCAAAGGAAAACGAGGAGTTTTGAGCAGGGAAAGGAAAAGCATTTTGCAAGGAACCGAGCAGGGAGAGGAGCTGCTGCTCCCCTCTTCCAGCTGATCCGTTTGTGCTGAGTTCCCGAATATCTCGGAAGGATAACAACCCAGAAAAGGTGGGAAGAGCTCAGCACGTGAACAAATGGCTCTTTGATCTGTGTTTTTAATCAGTTTTTAATCAAACTGGCTTCATGGCACCTCCAAAATCTATTCCTGGGCACAGGAATGGGATTTTCCCCACAAATTCTGTGGAGAAAAGTCAGGGCAGTGCCCAGGCTGGTGTTGGGCTGGGTGTGGTGGGGCTCAAAGCCTGGCAGGAGTTGGCCACTCTGAGTTTTCAGCTCTTTTTGCCGTAATCTGATCTTGGATCCCGTGCAGGATTCCATCTGTGCCTGCTGCTTGGAGCAGGGAGGGGGCACATCTGGCCAGATGTGCTGGGAAAGGATGTGCAGTGCAAGCCCAGCTGCAAGGGCTGGGATGGCCTCGTCGCCTTCGTGGTGGTGACACCCAAAATGTCCCAAAGTTCCCCTTAAAAATAGCCCAGGACCTCTCCCCTTCCTCCTGTCATGGCCAGAATCCCTACAAATGGATTTTCAGGGAAGGGTTTTCTGTGAAGAACAGGGAGAATTCGGGAGAAAAGTGAATCTGTGCTTTGTGCCCCACTTTGGTTTAATGGTGTGGTGAATGAAGCCTCCAAATGTCTCTTTTGGGATGTGGAGGGAACCTTTGCAAGGAAAATGGGAATTTCTGAGGATTATTGGGAATCCTGGGTAATGGAAATGTGCCAAATAATTTACCAAATAATTTACCAAATAATTTAATTGATCAATCACTGAGTAATGTAAATCAGCGTTCAGTGTAGATCTTTGTCCTGTCCTTTTCACAAATCCTCTCAGATTGGCTTTGAATTTGGCTTTTTCCACTGGGTTCACTTGGAAAACACATTTTCCCAGGTGCCAGACATCTTTGTGCGTGGGGAGCTTTTTTTTATCTTTTTTTTTTTTTAAGGCTAATTGAATATTTTTTTGAAGACGTTGTAGTGCTTTAGGCAAAGAACTGCACGGTGGAAGGTGTCCCTGCTCCTGGCAGGGGGTTGGAATGAGCTGAGCTTTCTCCCCTTCCAACCCAAACCATTCCACGATTCTGTGGAGGTGAGGTCATGAAAAGAGCCTGGACTTTGATCTCTTTGCCTTTGGCTGGAATCTGCAGATCCCGCCGAGGCTGAGCCCTTCCAGAGCGATGCCGAGCCTTTGGAGCCAAGGCTGGTGGTGACATTGGGAGGGGACAGAGACGGACCTGCCAGGACTGGGCTCCCTTAAACACGGTGGCAGAGGGTTTTAGGATCCACCAGGCTCGTCTGACACCAGATTGCTGCCCCAAGGGGGGGGCTGGAAGTGACTTTTGGAGCAGAGCCCTGCCCTCGTCGCGCTCTCCTCCAGCACATCCATGCGGCCTCCACACCACTCAGATGTTCCCCTCCCGGCCCTGCCAAATTTCCAGCTGCTGCAAATGAACGTTCGAGCCGCTCTGAGCTCGTTGTGGAGGCAAACAGCTGTTGGAATATAGGTTTGGATGGGGTTCCTTGGGATGGGAATGTCATTAAATGCCTTTGTGCGAAATGAAACGAAATTCCTCCCGCGCGCCCCCGCTGGAGTCCGGCGCTCGCGGTTCAAGGGAAACGGGAAGGATCCCTTCAGTGGAGCTCTCAGAGTTTAGCTCCCACCAGGGTCGAGGCAGTTTGTCACCTGGGCATTCCCAGTGTCTGAAAATGCTGCTGAAATTCCAATTTCCTGCTCTTTATTGCTCGGTGGAACCTTCAGCCTAATTGGAGTGGGGAGGGAAAAGGCAGAGTCAAGGTGATGATGGTGATGATGATGATGATGGAGCTGCTGGGGTTGCAGCTTTACTGGGAGTTCCCCTCACAGGTGTGGAAATGAAGCATTTCCTGGTGTCTCCAGCGGGCTCTAAGAGCTGGGATGAGTCGGGATAAACCTCGGGATCCTTCCTCTTTGCTTTCCTCACCTTCCCGCAGGGAGCAGTGGAAGGGGAATTGCACCAGGAGGAAAAATCCTCTCCTGGTTACAGCCAGGAGGTGGAATCTGGACCTCCAGACTCTTTTCAGCCCTGGGCATCTTGCTCAGCATTCCCGAAATGCTTTCCCTAAAATGCAGGTGCCGACTCTTGGGGTGCATCCCCACAACTTCCCTCTCAGCAGGGAGAGCCCAAGGTGGGAATTCTGCTGGCAGGATGGGCTGTGGGGTGTGCTGGGCTCTGTAGCAAAAATACTGGGGTGTGCAAAGAAAAAACCAAAAAACCAAAAAACCAAACCAAACCAAACCAAAAAAAAACCAAAACAAAAACAAAACAAAACAAAACAAAACAAAACAAAACAAAACAAAAAAAAAAGGGTGGGGGGAGAAAAAGGAAGGAAAAGCCCACCTGGCTTGTTCTCAGCAGCCCTGGTTCCATTGTCTCTCCTCAGAACATCCTGCTCGGCAGCTGAGCCCTCTCCCCAGAGCTTTTCCACACCCCCTCTCCTTCCTGCAGGAGAACGTGGCTCTGCAGATGGAGGTTGTTTGCTTTGTGGTCACGGATCCGCAGAGAAATTAAAAAGGGAGGGAAAAAAAATCCCCAACTTTTCCTTTTTTTTTTTTTTTTTTTTTTTTTTTTTTTTTTTTTTATGTTTAGGGGGTGGAGTCACTCAGTCTGTTCATCTTCACCAGACTCCAGGGCTGGGATGGGAGGTGAGTTCCCAGGCTGGATTGGGTGGGAATGGGGCCTTAAAGCTCCAATCCCTGCCATGGGTTGTTCCAGGTTGCTCCAAGCCCCATCCCTTGAGCTCTTCCAGGGATGGGGAATTCCCAGCTGTGAGCATCCAGGTGTGGGGAAGGAATTTGGGCAGGCAGGGAGGAATTGGGAGATGATTCCAAGGCAGGCATTGCTCTCCATGACCTTCCCTATGCAGCTCCCAGGGCTGGCACTGCTCCTGTGCCCGCTGCCTCCAAGGGTAACGCACTGGATGAGGATTTTTAGGATGGGAAAGGGCAGGATAAGCAGGATCCTGCTCTGGAGGCTTCCAAACTACATCCAGAGGATCCATTTCCTGACAAATGAGTGGTCTCCCAGCTCCCCTTGGAGTCTGCTGTTGGCCCACGTTTGGATTTGGCATTCAGGGATTGCAGCGCCTGGAGCTGCTGCCCCAGCAGCTCTGAGCATCCAGAGGCTGAGGAAAGCTGGGAAGGAGGAGCCAGCTGTGCCAGCCTTGCCCTTCCTTCTCCTCATCCCTGCTGCCACAACCTCCCAGCAGACAGAAGTGGAAATTCAGTCTCTCCACGCTGGGAACGTTCCTTTGGGAATGGCAGAGCTCGGAGCAGCCAGGGAGAGTTTGTAGGATGGCAGAGCTCAGGAAAGCTGGGAAGGAGCAGCCAGCTGTGCCAGCCTTGTCCTTCCTTCTCCTCATCCCTGCTGCCACAACCTCCCAGCAGACAGAACTGGAAATTCAGTCTCTCCACGCTGGGAATGTTCCTTTGGGAATGGCAGAGCTCGGAGCAGCCAGGGAGAGTTTATAGGATGGCAGAGCTTGGAGCAGCCAGGGAGAGTTTGTAGGATGGCAGAGCTCAGGAAAGCTGGGAAGGAGCAGCCAGCTGTGCCAGCCTTGCCCTTCCTTCTCCTCCTCTCTCCTGAGACAACCGCCCCAGCAGACAGAAGTGGAAATTCAGTCTCTCCACATTGGAAGTGTTCCTTTGGAGCAGTCAGGGAGAGTTTGTAGGATGGCAGAGCTCGGAGCAGCTAGGGAAAGTTTATAGGATGGCAGAGCTTGGAGCAGCCAGGGAGAGTTTGTAGGATGGCAGAGCTTGGAGCAGCCAGGGAGAGTTTGTAGGATGGCAGAGCGTGGAGCAGCCAGGGAGAGTTTGTAGGATGGCAGAGCTCAGGAAAGCTGGGAAGGAGCAGCCAGCTGTGCCAGCCTTGCCCTTCCTTCTCCTCATCCCTCCTGCCACAACCCCCCCAGCAGTGGAAGGGGATGTGAAATTCCATCTCTCCAGGCTGGAAGTGCTCCTTTGGGAACAGGGAGTGTTTGTAGGATGACACAGTCCACGACTGCCCCGCTGGCTTTCTGGATGTGCTGAAAGCTCAGGGCGAGCCGGGGCGGGAGGTGGGCGAGCTGGGAGATGCTGTCAGGAGCGTGGGGCTCCCTCCAGGACCACCCAGAAACGCTCCATCTTCCGGCAGATGTAGCTGGAGGTTCCCGGCGCTGCCAGCGGCCACGGCTGGGCCTGAGGATGAGTGGGCAGGAGGGAGCAGCCCCAGGGGCCGCGGCTTCCGCGTGGCCCCCGCGCACGTCAGAGGGGTGCTGGCTGGGGAGGCAGGGGCAGGGATGCCGGGATAAATAGGGATGGAGGCCGGACACAGCCCTGGGAGCTGCTGCTGAGAGCGGAGGTGTCGCTGCCACCAGCCCGGAGAGGGATCTGGGGCAGATCTCCGGGAGAATCGCGTGGCTGGGAGGGAATGTGGAGGCACTGACCTTCCAGGTGAGGCTCTTCCCCGGTTTGCTTCTCCTTTCCAAGCCCTGTGGAGCTGGAGTTCCTCAGGAGGAACCTTGGAGGGAGCCCTGTGGGGGCTCTTGGGGTGGCTCACTGTGGAGTTTTCCCTGTCCAGCGCTCTCCCCATCCCACCCATTCCTCCTAAAAGGAGAGCTCATCCTCTTTCCTCCCATCCTGGGATCTCCGAGGCTGTTCCTGCAGGGAACAGGCAGCAAGGAGGAGTTGGGATGGGATGATGGGGTTGGCACTTTGCTGGCTTGGTTGGGCTGGGGTTGGTTTGTTTTTTGTTTGTTTGTTTGCTCAGAATGGTTTTCCTCTGGCTCCAGCTGGATCTTTTCCCCGAGCTCCAGGAGGTGTTTTTTGGGGAATCAAAGGAGCTTTATGCTGTGAAATGCAAATGTGAGGGTGCCGTGCAAGGCAGGCTGAGGGCTTTGTAATTTTATATATTTGTATTTGTGAAAGCCCTTTTATTTCCTTGGAATCCTGTGGCTGTGCTGCTCTAACAAAGTGAGCGCTGATTCAATTTGTGGTTCTTATCCAACCTGCGAGCAAGGCTGACTTCTGGAAGTGCTTTAAAACCCATCAGCTCCGGCAGGCTTTTCCTCTCAGAACTCATTACAGCATTTTCCTCCCTCATCTCTTCCTGAGCCCCACTCTGTAACTCAAGCATCCTGCCCTGGGATGCATCTCAGAGGTGAAATCCTTGGAATTCTGCACGGGTTTCACCTCAGGATCCCTGCTTTGTTGCACTAAGCGAGCCTACTCAAACCCTTGGTTCTTTGGGGAGTTTTATTTCAGGTGCTTTAACTGATTTCACGTTTTGTCGCCTGGTTTTCCATCTTTCACCTTTGCAGAGGTAAAGCCACGTTCAGAATCATTGCTGCTGGAATGAGCTTGAAGGCTCAAGGAAAACGAGCTGGGTTCTGTCCTCTAATTTATTATTGCCCCTGTCTTGGCTTTAAAACAAATTAACAGGGAAAAAATTTAACAAAAGCTGGAAATCTGTTTCAGTCTGGGGTGTTGTGCAGCCCAGAGTGGCTGTGAGGCAGAGCAGGAGCTGTGATTCCAGTGATGTGTTGGAGAAATCCTTCCCTGGGAGGCTGGGGAGACCCTGGAATGGATTTCCCAGAGCAGCTGTGGCTGCTCCATCCCTGGAAGTGTCCCAAGCCAGGTTGGACAGGGTTTGGAGCAGCCTGGGATAGTGGGAGGGTGTCCCTGCCATGGCAGGGGTGGGATGGGATGAGTTTTGAGGTCATTCCAACCCAAACCATCCTGTGTGAGTCCCTTGAACTGGAGACAACTGCTCTGCACTCAGAGCTGCTGGCTGGAGCTGGGAAATTGGGGATTTCAGGCTCGAAAAACCAAAGCAGACTGGTAAGGGATGGATCCCTGCAGTGGGAGCTGTGGAAAGCTCCTGTTGGGAGCAGTGGGATGCTGAGCAGCAGATGCAGCCAAGATGCTGCTCAGGCCCTCAGACACAGCCACGTTTTCCCAATCCCATTTCCCTCCCCTCTGGCAAGAAGGGCCATCCACTGGGAGTGAGAAATGCCAGGGATCTTCCTGAGGGATGTTGTGTCTGCAGGCAGAGACTGGGAGTGCAGAGGTTCTCCAGCAGGCTGTTGTTTTTCCCACAGCGAGTTTTGTTTTGGTCTCCCCATCCCTGGTAGCTGGAATTGTTGTTTTGCTGGATTAGCAGCAAGTCCAGATAAAATCTGGGTGGGTTGGAGGGAAGTCTGAGGGATTCTCTCTCCTTGGGAAGAAGGCCTGGCTGGGATTCAGGTGCTGTTTTTATCCCTAATGCAGAGGTGCTCGTGGTCCAGCTCAGGCTGTGACAGCTCCTCACATTCTCGGTGTCCCAGGGAAAGGGGTTTGTAGGAAATGCTGCTCTGCTGGGGTTCTCCTTCAAGGGCAAATCTCCCACCAGAAAATTCCTCAAAAGAAGTTCTTGGGGTTGGGGTGAAATGTCCCAGCCCTGCAGTTCCAAACTCTGCTGGGAAAGGGGGAGGTCGAGCTGGTGCCCTCCTGATTCACCTGGGTGGGAGGGAATGGGAAGGAGCCTCAGAGATGATTCCAGAGTGTGGGATGAGCCCTTTCGAGGGAGGATCCACACCTGGAAGTTGCTCAGAGTCGGATTTAACATCTTTAAACTTTGCTTTCTAATCAGAACCCCCCAGCCCTGTCCTCCACCCTGACAGGCTGGAAGAGCAGCTCCTTTTTGCTCCATCTGTGTTTAAACCCCTTTTTCTGTGTGGAGAGGGGGATTTTATCTGGGTTTGGGAGGGAATTTGGAGACCCTTTGCCTGAGGAGATGCTGGAAGGCTGAGTCACCCGGAGCATCCCAAGGACTCCATGTGCTTGCCTGCAGCTCCATCCGAGCTCTGAGTTATGCTTTGGAGTTACAGCTTTAAGTTTCAGCAGATGGATTCATCCTGCTCGGATCCCGGAGCAATAAACACAACAAATCATTCAGGGATGCACCAAGTCCCCAGGGTCCTCCTAAAGCCCTTAATCACTGCCTGGGGCTTTTCTCTCTCCATGCTGATGAGCCTTTCTGTTTTCCATGGATATTTCTCCTCTGCAAGGGTGCTTTAACTCAAGAATTCAGGATTTAAAGCCAGTCAGGGTCAGGCTTTGAGGCCGCAGAGCAAGTGCTGCTCCTGTCCCGAAAAATTTCTGGGGAAATGTGAAAGGGATTTTTCTCAGCAGCTGTTTGTGTCTCCAGGGGTGAAATTAGGTGACCTATATTCCATGGAAGGGCTGCAGGACTGGGCTCATCCCGAGGCAGGAATTTCACTCCTGATGAATAATAATCAAATCAAAAAGGAGGAAACCACATCTGACTCCTGGTCCCGCTCGGACTCTGCCCCGTTCCCAGGAGCCAGCGTGACTAATGGGATTGCTCCAGGGCAAGCTGGATGCTTCACTGGAGTAAAAATAAAATCCAGAAGCCCAGACTGATGCGTGTGACGTGAGTCATCCTCAGGCTTCTGCAGCCCCAGCCCCACTCCGTGGGATCAGACAGCAGAGCCCTGCTGAGCTCCGTGCCAGGGGCAGGAAGGGCACGGAAAGTCCTGGAAAAAACAGCTGGGAGGTGACTCTGCCCTGCTTGGATCTGCTCTTGGTCCATGGCTGGGATATTGGGGTGTTATCCAGGTTTTGGCACGGAGTACAGAGGGCTGCTCAGCCTCTTTGTGATCCCAGTGTTGGGCTTTTCCAGCTGGGATTGCTCCTTGCGCTGGCATTCCCACCTTTCCAGGAGGTGAAGCTGGGATAGGGAAGGTGTGCCTGCCCATGGAACAGGATGAGCTTTGAGGTCTTTCCCAGCCCAAACCACTCCAGGGTGGCCGCTGGAATGGCCAAAAGGAGCTGGGGTGACCAAAGTGTGATGGCTTTGGTGATTGCTCCGGGAATTGTGGAATTGGTGGGGCTTAAACTGGGAATGGGAAGGGCAGGGAAGCACTTCTCCCTCTCTCCGTGCTCTCCATGAGCAGCAGTGGCTGATGGAAACACAGAGGCACCTCCAAGACCTTGGCTCGTTCTCCAGAGGTGTCCTGGTTTTGCTCCAGGAAGGATTTCACCCAAAATAGACCCAAATCTGGCTCCAAACGGAGCAGGAGCCACCCCGAGCTGGGGCCGTGAAGGTGCTGGGGTCATTTCACACTTGGGGGTGAGAACTGCGCCAAAGGAGGGAAAAGATCCCAGATTTCCACCCAAAGAGCAGGCAGGAGTCGATATCTTGGACTGTGCTGGGATTGAGTCATTGAGTTTGGCTCCAGGAGAGATTAGCTGGGATGGCAGTCGGTGCAAAGCAAAGTGGATGGAGGCACAGGGAAGGTGCCGGGCTTTGGAGGGGTTGGGCTGAATTCCTGCTGGGATGGAGGCACAGGGAAGGTGCCGGGGTTTGGAGGGGTTGGGATGAATTCCTGCTGGGATGGAGGCACAGGGAAGGTGCCGGGGTTTGGAGGGGTTGGGCTGAATTCCTGCTGGGATGGAGGGACAGGGCACCGTGACCTTGAGGGGCAGCTCTGGGGTGACACAATTAAAACCCCCTTGTGGAACACGATTATCTCCCACACTTTACACAAAACCAGGGTAAAACCCTCCCAATCACTCTGCTCGGGAAACGTGTCTCGGGCTAGATAAAAATGAAGTTTTTTTTTTAAAAAAATAAAAATCTTCCAGTAGTTTTTTGGTTGTATAACACTGAAGGCATCACTTATTTCTTGCCAAACCCCCCTGATAAGACCCCTCTGTGTTTTTCCTTTTAATTAAAACGAGGCTTTTTTTATGTAGAAATAAAACATTGGTGCCATATTTTTCTTTTATGGAATATTATGTCATGGCAGGATTTGTGGCTGCTCCAGACACTGAATTCCCGGCGGGAGGGAAGTAAATCTCCTCAAGTGCAATTCTCCAGTCCTTCCCTCCACCACTCCTTGCTGATAGAAAGAGGCTCAGTGCCTGCTCATAAATATTCCCAGCTTTCCAGAGGATCCTGGACGCCTCTGCTGCTTTAATGCTTTGGATTAGGAGTTGCAAGAGGGGACATAAATTTAATCTCTGGACCTACAGAAAGGAAAGGGCTCTCTAAGTTTAAAAATGTTTTTCTTTGCAATAAAACCAGCAGAATTATTGATTTGAGTTCCTGGGACTTGCAGGGCTTTTTATTTTATTTTTTTTTATTCTTCATTTTTCTTTTATTTTATTTTAGTTATAAATGCCCAGGAGCAGGGGCTGTTTATTATGTGCCAAGCTGCTCCCAGCTTTTTTTTTGGTGGCATTTGGATTTGTTGGCCCAGAAATGAGGAGAAGAGGAAGAAATATGGGAATGTGGGGGATTTTGTGTGAGTGACACTTGGGGCTGGATCTGCAGCAGGAGGCCTGGAATGATCCAGCTCTTCTTGGTGGCCTTCCCCAGGGAGGGAGAAGAGAAAACCACTGGACAGGAGTGAGAAATCTGTGGGATTTGGGGAATTACAAGGAGATGGAGTCAGCAGCCCTGGAAGTGTTTATTAGATTAAAGGGAGTTGTGACTCAGTTTTGGGAACATTCAGGAAGTTCCTGTCCAGTTCAAGATGTTCCTCCCTCCATGGGGAATCTCCCACCCTGCCAGGGAGGGAGGGCAGGAATCCTGGGAATTGGTGGGTGTGATTCCTGCAGGTTTATAAGGAAAACTTCACGCTGCAGAGGGGCTGCTGCCAGTTCCTGCTGAAACCTGGGCTTTGGGATCTCAGGGAATTCCCTCCCAACCCATGGATTTGGAGTTGATTTGATGGGGGGGGTTCCTGCTGTGCCTTGTGGAGGGGGGTGTGGGGTCTGCTGCTGGAATCCTCCCCTCCAACCAAAGGAGAACTCACTCCTAAATATTCTAAAGCCTGATCCGGGCATTCCTGGGCTGGAGTTCCAGCCAGTTTGCTGGAATGATGTCATTTGTGGAGCTGGCACGAGGAGAAGTCTCCTGACTTGCAATCCTAAACCACTTTCCACCTGCCTTTCCATCTTGGCTGCACATGGAAGGAAGGAAAATCCATTGTTTCCCATCCCCCTCGATGTTTTGGGGCTGGAATGTGAAGGGCCCTGGTTTCCCTCCCAGGAAAGGTGAACTTGGAGTGTTTCCTGTGTGGTTTTTGGGGTGTCTTTGAGCGTGGCCCCTCCTCTGGGCCTGACTCCTGCCCAGAGCAGCTGCTCTGGCCCCTCTGCCCTTTCTCCATGAGCTTTTTCCAAGGGAAAAGTCATAAAACACAAACTCTTTCTTCCCTGCTCCCCTCATCTCCTGGCTCCCCCTGGCTCTCTCCCCAAACACATTATTTGGTTTCAGTGGAAATGCTCTGGGAGCCCCCTGGAGTTTCCAAGGGGCTCCCTCACCCTCCCTGATGCTGCCTGGGCTTCCTCCCCTGGGATTCTTTTTCTGGACTCTTCCTTTGTCCAGCTCCTCTTATCCCTGATTTCTTTGCTTTTCCTCTCTCAGCCTCTCCCTCCATCAGTATTTCTGTCACCATCTTCTCCTTTCTCAGGGTTTCTTCACTCTTCAGAGATTTTCTTTATTCCCTTTTCACCTTTTTGTTGTTCTTGCCTCTCCAGCTCAGAGAGAAGCTCTACAAACACCTTTGAAGTCATTTCACCTTCCTTGCTCCGATGGCTGCAGCCAGGATTGAGGCAGTGCCAAGCAAACTTCCCAGAACTTTCCCATAGCTTCCTCTAACCCTAAACCCCTCTGTTGTCTCCTTATTTAATTATCAAACTTCCCACGATACAGAATCCCAGAGTTATTTGGATTGGGAAGGACCTTAAAGCTCATCCAGTCCCACCCCTGCCATGGGCAAGGACACCTTTAGTTATCCCAGGTTATTCCAGCCTGTCCTTGGGCACTGCCAGGGATCCAGGGGCATCCACAGCTGCTCTGGGCACCCTGTGCCAGGGCCTGCCCACCCTCCCAGCCAAGAATTCCTTCCCAATATCCCATCCAGCCCTGCCCTACTTCTTGGACTGCTTTGTGTTGGCCAAGCTTTGGCTTCCTGGAGCCCTCTGGAAGCGAAAAATTTCCTTCTCCATGTGAAGAATCCACATTAATTGTCAGGTAGCTGATAGGATATAAGGTCAGGGAGGAGCTGGGGGCAAGAGAGAGTCTGCAGGTTTGGGGATTAACATCAGGCAAGGACAGGGAAAAGGGGAAAAGGGAAAAGGAGGAGAATTCCGCTCTGAACATGTGGTTGCTCTCTTGCCTCACTGTGCACTGTCAGCCCAGTGATTTACAGAGGGTGAAACCCATTCCAGAGCATGAGAGCAGATGAATAAATTGGGGATTTTGGACTTGCTTGAGCAGATATTTGTCTCTAGGATGGCTCCCTGAAGGTGTGGCCTGCGTTTTGTGGATCAGCCACTTTGCAGGAGCAACGTGCTCCATCCCTGACACGGATTTGTGGCATCAGCAATTCCTAAAGCAGCTCCAGAGCAGGGAAAATGTTTGGTTTGGAGCTTCTTTTTTTTTTTTTTTTTTCTTTTTTCTGGCTCTGTCCTTTTCAGTGTCTATTTTTTAACCTAAAATACGTTCTTGGCTCGGCCAGGAAGGCCAACCAACTTTTCTTTTTATGATCCTTTATTCGCCAAAGATATTAAAATGTATATATTTATATACATTTATATATTCCTCGAGGAGGCTGCCAAAGCAAACTGTCCTCACTGTGTGTCTGCTCCCGGGTAGCTCTGCCAAGGAGCAGCTCTGGATTTTCCTCCTGCTGCAGCCTCCGTCTGGGGCAGAGGCAAAGGGATGGGAGCAAAATCCAGGTGTTCCCAAGTTGCTGAGCTGGTACCTTCCCGTCTCATCCTGGGGCAGGGAAAAGTTGGCAGCGTGGGATTGGTGTTCACGGTGGTGTCCTGCCAATGCTGCTTGGGAATATCCAAAGTTGAGCATTCCCAAAGAATCTGTGCCAAACTTTGGAACATCTCAGTGGCCGACATCTCAAGCCCAACCCTGTGAGGATTCAGAGAGGAGGGAATGCAGCTCCAGGGATGAGGGGATGTAGTTCTAGGGATGGGGGGATGGAGCTCCAAGGATGAGGGAATGGAGCTCCAGGAATGAGGGGATGGAGCTCCAGGGATGAGGGGATGGAGTTCCAGGGATGAGGGGATGGAGCTCCAAGGATGAGGGAATGGAGCTCCAGGAATGAGGGGATGGAGCTCCAGGGATGAGTGGATGGAGCTCCAGGGATGAGGGGATGGAGCTCCAGGGATGAGGATGGAGCTCCAGGGATGAGGGGATGGAGCTCCAGGGATGAGGGGATGGAGCTCCAGGGATGAGGGGATGGAGATCCAAGGATGAGGGGAGGGGATGGAGCTGCAGGGATGAGGGGATGGAGCTGCTCTCAGGGATGAGGGGATGGAGCAGCTCACAGGGATGAGGGGATGGAGCTGCTCCAGTGCTCAGGCGGGTGAGTCACGGCCCCTCTGAGTCACATCCCAGATCCATGATTTCATCGCTGGAGGTTCAGGCTGAAAGTGCCCCAAGGAGGGAGATTGATGACCCTGGAAGTCCAGAGGAGTGGGAGTGGGATGTTTGTGGGGAGTGGAGCGAAGCTCCGAGCTGGATGAGGCCCGCACGTATCGGGATGTGCTGATGTCATCGTGTTGACAATGTGTGCTGGAAAGAAAAGCTCCAGGCCGCAATCTGCAGGTTCCTGGAAACTCTGAGGAGGATTTATTGTTCTGTGCTGCTGAATGGAGCTTTGCATCCGCCTTTCCCTGCGTTACCCCGAGCTTTGGATGTGTGGTTATGGGGCTGGAAGAGCGTGTGGCTGCTCCCTGCAGCTCCAGTCCCTGTGGAAGGAGGGAAGGCCGAGAACTCCCAGGAACAAAATCCCTTCCTCAGCAGCCTCCTGAACTCCCCGAGCTCGTCCTGACCTTTCCAGCTTCTCCTGTGCCTGCAGCCAATTAAGGAGCCTTTGGAAGCTCATCCCTTTAATTGCTTTGTGGGATCAGCTTCCGCTCCTGACGTTTTCCTTGGCTCTTCCTGCTGGGAACACCTTGAGGCAGGCGGAGCACCACGCTCTAGCCTGATGCCTTTTGCAGCGAGGATTTCCAGAGGAATCCAGGAAAGCGAAATCCCATCACTCTGCACCTGCTGGCCCAGCCTGGAAAAGGGTGGGATGTTCACAGGGAGGTGGAAACCAAAGAGTAAAAACAAGGATTGGGACAAAGACCAGAAGGTTCTGTGCAGGTTTTTTTCCTGGGATCTGAGGGTTTCTCTGTGTTGTGAGGGAATTTGAGCAGCCCCATCATTAACCTTGCTCAAAAGTCAGGGATGAGCCCAAAAACCTGTGGTCTTCCCAAGCCTTCCCAAGGGCAGGAATCTGGGGTTGCCTCTGTCTCTGCTCCGTGGGCAATTCCAAGAGTTCAATCCCTCTGGCCCGAGACCCTGCTGTGGCCTCTGAAGCAGAAAAGCAATAACACCAAAGTAATGAAGCTTTGGGGAGCTGTTCTGGGGAGATCTCTCTGGTTTGTGTCAGAGGCTGAGAGCCGGGCCTGGGGCTCTGCTTTAAACCCGATACAATCAGAAACAGCCCCAGAAAAAGGCCGGTTAATTAAAGAACTCCTTAGTGCAGCTCCAATAAAACCCAGCAGCTGAAAGCCAGGGGATGCTGGGAGGAGATAAAGGCACCGGCAGAGGTGGATGCGCCGTGGCCTCGGGCAGGAACAAAGCCCAGAGCAAAGCCAGATGCGGGCTGGGCTGGCCCCGCTCCAGATGTGTGCTCTGAGCTCTGCCTACCTGCGATGCAGCTGGGAGGGCTGATGGGACGGGAGGGGGAGATTTCCAGGGAGATTGGGATCAGAGGGGGCAGTGCTGGCCTCGCCAGCTGCTGCTCCTTACAGAGGGATGAGAGGCTCCTGCTCTTTCTCCTTGGGTGATGCTTCTCCCTCTATTCCCGTCCTTTGTTTCTCCTCCAGGAGCTGGGGGTTGTGAGGACCCAACACCTGCAGATCCCAAATCCTGCCCGCTGTGTGTCCTAAGGGATCCCTGCTGGTGGGTTTGGCCTTGGCTCTGGGTAGTTCAACTTCACAAAAAGCTCTGGAGCAAGAGGGGCTGCACAGCCCTTCCAATCTCCAGGATGGTTTTTTTCCCCTCAATATTTCACTTAAGAACTCCCAATATTCCTACTTTATATATTCCTATACAATCCTTGAGAATCTTACTGCCTCGGGCCTTTTCCTGCAGTAACTCCCTCTCCTCCGAATCCAAAGGTTCACAGCACTGTGGCTCCCAATCACTTTGGGAGCTGGGTGAAAAATCCTGTGGTCCTTCCCATCTTTCCTGGCCTTTGGATATTCCTGTGGAATATCCTGTGGATATTCCTTGCTGGAAAGCTGTCCCCAGCTCTTCCACCCTTTGCTCTGGGCAAGATATGCTCAGTTCTGTTCTTCCTGAGCTTGCATCTCCTTCCTCACTCTCCATCCCTGACCCTGAAGCTTTTGGAACTCCCTCCTGGGAAGGAGAATCCTTTGTGGAGCGCGAAATGATCCTGAGGAGCTCTGAAGAAGCCTGGCTGGAGCAGCAGGCAGAGCACAGCAGGTACCAGGCCCCACCTGCCATTCATAGCTCCCACTCCCAGCACAGATGGAGCAGGAGCAGCTGCCAGGGAAAACAGGAGGAGGAGGAGGAGGATGAAAAAGCCCTTTTGGATGTGAAAGCAGAGGAGCTGTGCAGCTCTTCCCCCAAAACAAAAATAGTATCTCCAAGTGCATTCGGAGGAGTTCTGGCACCGCTGATCCGTGGATGGGAAGCGCATTAGGAATTGTGCCTGCTCTGGAGCAAGCAGCTGGTCTTGTGTCCAGTGTGGCAGTGAACACAGAGCACAACCTCCCCGCTGCCCTGGCGTGGATTTGGATCTCTCTGGAGTCAGTCAGGCTGCAGGGAGGGCAGTGCTGTGACTCCCTTTGTCCCAGGCCTGGCCTGGCTTTTCCAAGCCCCGTGGGTGGTTTTTGATGCCCAGAACGCAAATCCTCGGCACAGATCTGACCCCAACCCCCTGGATTTGAACTCCTTGCAAGTTGAGATGCGGATGCAAACTTCCCAGCTGCACCCTCGTGTCCCTGAGCCCACCAAACCCAATCTCTGAACCACCCACAGGCTTCAGGAAAAGCGTATTGAGCTCAGCTCAGCAGGGCCTGGAGCCAGCGCTCGGAGCACCCCCGGCCCCTCTTCCCTGCTCTCCGTGGTGAGAACTGAGCAGTGCATGGAAATCTGCTGGATTTCTCCAGGGTGGGCTCAGCTGGAAGTGTGAACAGAATCAGAGCTGGCAGAGTTTTGGGTTTGTTTTGAGCAGGGAGTGAGTGAGCTCCCCTCTGGTGCTGGCGGGGTTGGGGAGGTCAGCGCTGCCAGGAGGAGCTGGGGCTGGACCAGCCCTGCTCACCCAGGACTTTGCTGGGGTTGTGGTGTTGGATCAGGGCTGCTTTTGTTCCAGCCCCAGCCCTCTCAGCTCCTTGGGGAAGCTGGTGAAGAGTGGGGAAGTCCGAAGGGAGGGCAAAGAGGGAGAAGGAAGGATGGAGACGAGCAGCGCGTGGGGATTTCGTAAAGGAAACAGCAGCACAAAACTCCTGAGAAAACTCTTCCTTTCAGTTCCTGCTGAAGTGGGAATCTTCTGCCATCTCTCAAGAGTGAGATGTCTCTCACCCTTCTGCCAATGCTCAGAGTGACCCAGGTTAAGTGGAATATTTCTGTGACGGTTCCAGCTGAGAGTGGCTCCTGTTGCCTCAGCCCTGAACTGGGTGGGTGTGATTTAAGTTTCCCTGGGCAGGTTTTCCCACCCAGAACAGGAATATTTCGGTTTCTTGACATTCAAAATATCTAATCCTCAGGTATAACTTTTTTCTGCTCCTGTTTAATCATTAGTTTTCCAAATTTTAGGGGTTTGGGGCAAGTGTTTTATTTGATGTGTTACTTCTGGGCAATATTTTCATGATAAAATCTTGATGTGTGCAGGTCAGGCCCATCCTTGAGTGGCAGGAGTTGTGCTGGATTTAATTTTTGGATAATCATTCCTCGTGGGATGTGCAACCCCTTGAGATCTCCCTTCCCATAGAAGCAGATCTTTGCCAGGTGTGGTGTCTGTGCTTATTTTGCTGTTTAGCAAAATTAGGAGAATTTTGGGTGCTGCTTCACCTCCTCTCCGACTCTCCTTGGAGCAGCAGCAGCAGTTCTGGGAACAGAGGAAAAGCTTTGCCTTGCAGGGAGCAGAGCCTGGAGCCCTTTAATTCCCAGGGTCACGGGTTTGCTGTTTTATGGGAGCCCATGTGCTGCTTTCCCAGCAGATGAAAGGATTCTGTTGTCAGCGCTTTGAAAAACACCCAGAGCAAACCAAACCCAAGTGGGACTCTGGGGCTGCCTTTGGCATCTCTTGGAGCTTTTTGGGTCAAGCCACCACTGGAAAAATCCCCCGATTCTTTCCACTGGGAAAACCCACAGAATGGGCTGGCAAAGGGAGGACAATGCAGACAGACTAACAGCCAGGTAGTGGGGCCATGCGTTTTTAGGGATTCTTCCACGGATCATTTAACCAGTTTAAGCACTGGGTAGGGCAAAATTCCCATCTCCTACATATTTTATTTTTTTTTCCTGAATAAAGGAAAAAGCTCACATTATTTCTCTATTTTCCCTCTTAAGAACAAAGCTGAACTCCATTAAAGAGCTTTTATCAAAGTCCTTCTTAAAATGTTTCCACGCCATGCCTTGGGAACATTCGGAGAGGATCCAAACCTGGATGTGGTGGTGGAGATTTGAGCTGAGCTCAAATCCTGGAGCTTTGTTTTTGGAATCTGCGGAGATCTGGGCAACTTTTTCCAGGATGAGGAGTTCATTTGCCGAGAAATGCAATTTTGGGGTTGACTGCAGCTCTTTACTGAGTTGGCACTGGGAGCTCATCTTTTTGTAAAGGGCAGCTCAGTTTTGTTCCTGCGTTTTCAGAGCTCAGTGTTCCCGTCCTTCCATTCCCCAGTAATATTTTATAGCCTCCAAACCTTCCTGCAAAAGGCCAGAATGATCAGGAGCACCAAACCAAAACGAAGGGATTGGTCATGCTTTGGGGTTGACCCCGAACTTAAAGGATTATTTTGGGGTTTTCTTTTGCCGAGCGGAAAAATAAATCCGGAGCTTTTCACTCCAAGTGCAAACATAACCTTCCCTCACCCCTGGAAGGAGCCAGGGAATCTCATTGTGGGATTGGCCTGGTTGGGAGTGCAGAGCCAATCTCCACATCCCGGGTGCTTTTGCAGCTTTCTCATCAGGAGGAGGAATTAGAACTTAATTAATGCTTTGATCTCGGGAAGCGGCGCTTCCCGGATCCTCATTCCCTTTGCCTGCTCCCAGGCAAGTCCCTGTCCTTGTCCGTGGTCACTTTGTCCTTGAGTGCAACCAGGTTCAGTTCTTGTGAATGCCAGGAGGGCAGATTCAGACCTCAATTAACTGAGTCATTAACTCAATTAACACACTGAGTTAAAGGTCAGAGTGTTGCACTTCAGGGCAGCACTTTGAGCTCTGGGAATCCATAAAATTCACCTCTCTTCCAACCAGGTGTTCCTGAGCATTGAGGAGGATCCCTGCCAGGGTTTGGGCAGAGGAGTTGGATGTTCCTGCTCCATGATGTTGATCTGGAATTGATCTGTGCTGGTCTGGAGTTGGAAGAGTTATGGAATAGAATCACAGGGTGGGCTGGACTGGGAGGGATCTCAGACCTCATCTTGTCCCATGGGCAGGGACACCTTCCCCAGAGCAGGCTGCTCCACGAGAGCATTTCATGGGATGATTTGGTCTGGAGCGGGCTGGAATGCAGAGCTGGCTGTGTCCCAGTGCTGACAGAGCCCGGAACGTGCAGGAAGCAGAGGGACACTGGGACACTCAATCCCTCCTGGCCAGCAGCAATCCCAGCTGAGGGCACTGGAGAAGCCACCGAGGGTCCCTGCAGCTGCTGTCACCCCCAGACCCAGCGTTCCTGGGGGGATCAGTGCTCTGACCAGGATGAGGGATGGAGGGATTGCTTCACTCCTGTCAGCACCTCCCCACCCCGGCAGCGCTGCCTTTTGGAAGGCGGGGATCTCAGCCCTGGCTGGGCGGGAGCTGGAGCTGAGCTCCTGGTGTCACAGCCTGGGAGTTCCAGCAGGGCTGTGCTGACGAGTGATGGCTCTGCTGGAGGTGCTGACAGATTCCAGGGGAGATCCTGGGGCCAGGTTCTGTTCCTGGATCTATGGAAAACCAGGACACTCCCATCTGCTCCATCTTCCAGCTCCTCCCCTGCTGCTTTTCATTTTATTGCCCATCTCTCTTCATTTAGAGACTCCCTTTTGGGAGATGTCTCTCTTCCATCTTCCTCCTGTTCATCCCTCATGTTGCCTCTTCCTCGCTTCTCCAGCTTTGCTGTCAGAAGCAGTTTGTCCACGATTTTCCACATTGGTTAATGACACATCCATTATCCTCGGGGCTGGTTTTTCTGTGGATCTCCCAAATTCCCTGCTGCAGTTGCATCTCCCAGCTTTGCCTGTTGTTTTGTGGAGCTGGGGAGCCGAGGGAAGCCGGGGAATGTGGCATAGGGGGGGTTCCTGTGTCACAAACTTGGAGCTGCCCGGCCTCCTGCCTCTTCTCAAATCCATGTAAAGCAAGATAAATGTTCCCTGTCCTGCCATCAGATGGATTGGGAACGTGCAAGCCTCACTTCAGCTGAAAGACAAAACCATTCCTGGGATTGCTCCTGTGTAGAAAATAAATGTTGAAATCATTCCTGAGGGCAACTCTCTGGTGTGACCAAAGAGTTTCGGGTGGCTTTAAGGGCAGGAAGCTGCACCAGGGAAGGGTTGGATTTTAGGGAGAGGTTCTTCTGCAGAGGATGGGACATTCCCCAGGGAATGGTCACAGCTCCAGGGGTGTTTGGACAGTGCTCTCAGGGATGCACAGGGTGGGCTTGTTCAGGTGTCTGTGCAGGGCCAGGAGCTGGATTTGGATGATCCCTGTGGATCCAGCTCACTTAGCTACATTCATTTCTGTATTTTTGTGAAAAAAAGCTCCTAAAAGCATCTCTGGGGGATCCCCCTGTTCCTGTGGAGCTGCAGATCCCTCTGGGAATCAGGGACACACACACTGCAGTCAGGAATGTGCCTCTGGAGATGCTCCTTTCCTCCCCAAGGCCCCAGTACCCGGCTGTCTGTGGCAGGGAGGCTCTGCAGGCATCAAACCCTCTTCCACATTCCCCTTTCAGGTCAGCTCTGCCTTTCCTTGGTGGAGTGAAAACAAACAGATGTTCCCGGAGAGCCGGGCTGACCTGGAAACCATTAATTAGGGAGGGAGGGAAAGAGGAGAGTGCAGGGCTTGGATTTCCTTTGAGGAGAACTATTTTTAGGTTCAGGACGAGTTAACAGCAACCTGCTGCTGGGGCCAGTGGGAAAAAATGGGGGATAATGTCTTCCTTTCAGAGAGGGATGGTTGTTCCTGGAGTGCTCTGACTCCTGGGATTCGTTGAAGCGAAGTTTAGATGTATTAAATGTGATGAACATAAAGAGCAAAACCAGGATTACCTTAAAATTGCAAAGAGATTTTATTTACACACGAACTAAAAGAATGAAAATAGGAGGGAAAAAAGGGAAAAAAAAATATAAAACTTTTAAAACAAAAGTAAACGTAAAAAAGCTTTTATACATTTTCAGCTGTATATAGGTATTACTAAAAGTCACATTTTGCTTTTTTCAGTGGTTAAATCACATGCCAATAACTAAAAACTGACTTTTAATAGGCCTGTCTTTTTTAAAAAAATATGAACTATGTTAACCCATAATAATTAATTTGGGGGAAAAGAAAACAAAAACTGTGGATGTGTGTCCCTCATCTTGGCCTGGAAGAGTTGTAGGATCATGGAATGGTTTGGGATTTTCAAAGCATCAATTATTGCTGCAGTCTGATCGAAGGGTGGGAACATCTTCACCGTGTCCATGGTCAGTGCTCACAAGACCACAAGCTACGAGGTCTTTTTAGAGATTAATTAACCAATAAACTACTGCCACAAAGACTGTTCTTACTTTCACACCTATCCCTAATTAATTTGTCTTACGCACTCCTGCTGCAGAGCAGATTCTCTTGACCAATCATCCTATGACAAACAAATAGTGCTACATCTTAAAGCTTCTCATTACTTTTGTAACTGCTTCCATATCTTAAACTTCAAAACTTCCCACTACTTAGCTGAATGTGTTTCTAAACACAATGTGTTTCTAAACTACAAACTCACATTTTTACTTACGGTCTCTAAACTTGGAAGCCTTTTCCAAGGTCTCAGCTCGAGCCCTGTGTTCTTTTTCTGGTTTTGGGCCTGCGTGCGTCAGATTTTGAGGATTTTCTGGGCCTGGGATTTCCACAGGGTTGGAAGGAAACTCAGAGCTCCTCTCATTCCACCTCCTGCCACAGGCAGGGACACCTTCCACTCTCCCAGGTTACTCCAGGATGTGTCCAGCCTGGAACACTTCCAGGGAGCTGACGCCGTTCAAGGTCACAGGGACACAGACTCCCACTCAGAAGGCTGACAATGACTTCCTTTATTTCTGGTTATTTCTTCCCTTTTGTGCTGTTCTACAGAGAACAACCCAATGGGTGGGAGAAAGACAAACCTCTTCCATCACATTGGTCAAGTCAGAGGGACATCAAGGAGAAGTCTCTCCTAGGGAAAGGAATGGAAACAAAGGTTACAGCTAGAAAAATGTGTCTCTGGTTGACAGAAAACTCTCTGGGAAAGAGTTTCAGAAAAACCAAAATATCACAGGCACCAACCAGAGGTACAGGGAGGGATCCTGGGGCAGCCCCAGCTCCTCTGTGCCAGGGCCTCCCCACCTGTCACAATATGACACGAAAAGGACGACACTCAGCACTGAGATGTCCAAGGCAAAAAGGGGCAGGTTATTTACAGACATTTATAGAATTCCAGCAGTGACTATGGATTGGAGGAGGAAAATTGTCCTCTCCAACCACACTGCTCAACCCAACAGTCTCCATCAATTCTCTCCTCCTCCAGAAATGAATGCAAAACAATGATTGCTTGCATGAAAAGTGCGTGAGAAACTCCATCGCAAAAATGCAAACATCAGAAGGCTTAGAAGAACTTTAGATGAACAGAGCAACACCCACCCTCCTTGTAAACCTTGTAAACCTTCACCTGCCTCAGATCCCAGTCCATTTGTGGACTGATCCAATTCTTTTCATGGGATTGTTCCTTCCCCCCAGCTAAACCAAGCTTGTTTTTGGGCTCTGGGCTGGTTGCATCTCTTGGTGCCAGGCTGGCGGATTCGCAGAGCCGTGCCACCCCTCTGCCTCCCTGCAGAGCAGGGCAGGGGCCTTCATCCCAGCCTTGCTTCCCCACAGCTGCATTCCCCAGGCTCGTGGGCTCGTGTGAAATGAGCCCAGCTTGGTTTGTGCTGTCCTGCTCAGGCCAAAGGCCACACGAGCTGTTCTGGCTGCACCCTGAGCTTCCGAGCACCTGGCTGCAGTTCCTGGAAACCTGAGAGCCCTGGAAGCTGCACGTGGAAGGGCAGGGCTGGAGCAGCCCCCAGGGGAACGTGTGGGAGTCCTGGTGTCGTGTTCAGCTCTGGAACATCCCCAGCTCCATCCTCGGGGAGGGATTCTGTGCTGGAGCAGGGAGATGAGAGCAGCACAGAGCCAGGAATGCAGAGCAGGCTGCGGGCTGGGGATGGAGGGAATGGTGATCCCTGGGCATCCACGGCCTGGGCGAGGCCTTGGCGCTGCCCTCTCGATGTTATCTGTGCTGCCCAGGGAGCTTTCCCAGCCTGAGGATGCAGGGAACAACGTGGCAGCACCCAGGATAGCCAGGCAGGTGTTAAAGCCTGGCTCTGTGTGCTCACAGATGTTTTGCAGCACAAAGCCAGGCCTGGGTTCCCATCCTCAGTGAGGTGTTTCTTGCAGGAGTTTTTTCTCCTCTCTCAGCTTTTCGGGGCTGTGGGTGGCTCAGTTCCTCTGGCACCTTGTGGGGGCAGCAGTGCAGGTCAGAGGTCACTGTCACCCTGCCCCTGAGTGGCCCTGGGGTCATGGGCTGTCCCCACCCAGGCAGAGCCCCGTGTGCTGCACTTCCCTGATGTTGTTAAAGACCACAAGGACACAGACTCCCACTCAGAAGGCTGACAGTGACTCCCTTTATATCTGCTTATTTCTTCCTTTTTATGCTGTTCTACAGAGAACAACCCAAGGGGTGGGAGAAAGACAAACTTCTTCCATCACATTGGTCAAGTCAGAGGGACAGCAAGGAGAAGTCCCTCCTAGGGAAAGGGATGTGAACAAAGGTTAGGGTTAGGAAAACGTGTCTCTTGGTGATAGAACAGTGTCTGGGAAAGAGTTTCAGAGAAACCCAAACATCACAGGCACCAACCAGGGCTACACTCGTGTCTTGTGATAGCCCTGACACTGCAAAGTAGCAATCCAGTGTCCCATGTGTCCTGGGAGGGCATGGGGCTCCTTTGATGCTGTTCAAGATCACAAGGACACAGACTCCCACTCAGAAGGCTGACAGTGACTCCCTTTATTTCTGGTTATTTCTTCCCTTTATGCTGTTTTACAAAGAACAACCCAAGGGGTGGGAGAAAGACAAACCTCTTCCATCACATTGGTCAAGTCAGAGGGCCATCAAGGAGAAGTCCCTCCTTGGGAAAGGGATGTAAACAAAGGTTACAGTCAGGAAAACATGTCTCTGGTTGGCAGAAAACTCTCGGAGAAAAGAGTTTCAGAGAAACCAAAACATCACAGGCACCAACCATGGCTACAGTTCCCTGTGAGCAGGAGAACCTCAGTAAAACCCTCTGACTCCTCTTCAGCATCACATTCCTGCCTGCTGTGGGAATCAATCATCCCTCTGTCAGAGCCTCCCCTCTCCCCCAGCCCAGGCCTGCAAGGCTGGGGTTCCGTGGAATTCAGTCACGTTTATGGCAGCCAGTCTTGACTTGCTGCTCTGGGAGGGAGGGTGATGGACAGGGATTGTTTTTGTGCTGTTGTGGAAGCTTCACCCCGATTTAATCACTACAGGGACAAAGCATTCCCTCCCATAGCTCAATCCATGGCAGGCCTGGCAGGAGGAGAGGGGCTGTCCCCTCTGGTGTGGCTAAGGAAGATGTTTTCCCTTGGAAAGACTCCTGCCTGTGTGTGTGCGTGTGTGTGTATTGCATTAAAAGGTGTTCAACAATCCTATAAACTCCCCTGTCATAATCCCATCCCTGGATCATCACCCCTGGATCACCATCCCTGCTGTGCTGGTGTGGGATGGAGAGGCAGCTGAGCCCAGGCTGCACAGGTGGCAGGGGGACAAGGTGCTCTCAGGTGCTGCCTCTCCCTGTGCAGCCAAGAAAAGCAGCAGGGAGGGTGGGATTGCAGAGCCCAGGGGGAGAGCTCTGCCTTCCAGCACATCCTTAAAACTGTAGGATCATGGGATGGTTTGGGTTGGGGGGAACCTTAAAGATCATCTCATTCCTGCCCTGCCACGGAGACACCTTCCACAGTCACAGGTTGCTCCAACCTGGCCTGGAAAACTTGCAGGGGTGGGGCAGCCACAGCTTCCCTGGGCACCCTGTGCCAGTGTTTCACCACCCTCCTAACAAACCTCCCCCTGCCTCACATCCCAGTCCTGCTGCAGGATTACTTTTGTAGGATTGAATTTTCTCCCAGCTAAAACAAATTTATTTTGGGGCTTGGGGTTGCTTTTTGGTTTGTTTTTTTTTTTTTTTTTTTGGGAACAACCTGGCAGTTGTCCAGGCGGCTCTGCAGGTGAAATACCTGCAGCAGAGCTTAGATCTTGTGTCCAAGTCGTTTGGATTGCTGCAGCCTGGATTGGTTGGGAGAGGCATGGAATTTTTGGTGTCATCTCTTGTGAGTGAGGAAAATTCATGGCGTAATCACAGCTGCTGAGCACGAGTTGTGTCCTTCTGCATGTTCTCTCTTTTTTAATAATAATTAAAAAAAAAAAAAAGGTTGGCTGAATAATGTGAAGGATTTGAGCGTTTTCTGTAGGGCTGAATCACGGGGATGTTTGTTTAACCTACAGCCACAGCCCCCAGATCTGTGGGGTTTCATTGGAACGCATATTTTACATAGGTGAGATGACAAGGTTATTAAAAACGAAGCCACTGTGGATGCAAAGCATAAACAGACATCAGCACTGAAACCTCTGAGGGGGCTTTTCCTTCCCCTCAGCAGAGCCCTCCATCCCTGGAGCCACGAGCTGAGATCCCAGAATCATGGAATGGTTTGGGTGGGAAGGGATCTTCAGGATCATCCAGTTCCACTGTCCCAGGCTGCTCCAAGGGCATCCAACCTGGCCTTGGACACATCCAGGGATGGGGCAGCCACAGCTCCTCTGGGGATCCATGCCAGGGCCTCCCCACCTTTATCCTTAGGGAACAAAAACAAGGACTGGATCTATCAGTGACTCTTTTCCTTGGAGTTTTGGTTGCTTTGGGGGAATGAGTCAGACTGAATTTCCCACAAATACGGGGTTGTCCACGTGGGAATGGATTTGAGGCTGAGCCCCAGCAGCAGCTCCAGGCAGGAGCTGTTTATAAGGGTGGGACAACCCCAGCTCTGGAAGCGTTTGGGACAGGGTGGAGGCAGCAGGCAGGAACGGAGGGAGGGCCCTGGGGGGACTGATTTATGTTCCCCTTTAATCAAAGCCCTCAGAGCTCTCCGTGCCGTGATGTTTGAGTCGTGTCCATCATCCTGTAAATCAATCAAACCCCGGCAGCAGCTTTGCCTCAGAGCAGGCCCCAGCTGCAGCTGAGCAGGAGCAGGGCGGTGCTGCAGCTCCACATCTGCCTTCTCCTCACCTTGGTGAGGAAAACAAGGAGTCACTCAGCAGAGGGATGTGTTCCTGAGCCTGCTGTGGGGTGACCCTGGTGACTGCAGGCCGGGTTTTGTCCTCTGCCTGTGTTTCTCACCACCCTCTGCCCTGTTAATTCTGAGGACAATCCCTGCTCACGCTGCAGGAATGCTCTTGGAGCAAGCCTGGTGTGGGTTTTTTGGGGCTGTGATGCAATTGTGGTTCCTCCTGCCTTGGTGCTGATGGAGATTCCCAGCATCCCGGAAAGCTGGCCCCGTGCTGAGAGACCTCGGAAGGAATTTGGAATACGTGGGATGAGGCAGTGAGGGCTGGGAGAGCCCCAGCCAGCAGCACTGGGGATGGGCTGGAGGACACAGGGAATGCGCCAGGAACACATCCAGGTGCACATCCCAAAATTCAGCTGCTTCTGGCCCTCAGAAGGAGGAGGGAACATCAGGACTTGCCCTTTCCAAAGGTGTGTCATTCGTGCTTCCAAAGAGTAAAGGAAAGAGAAGTAAATCCATTGCTGGGTTTCAGTTTTACTGGAATCAAAGCACAACATGGCATCGTCCTGTTAATTAATAATTCATATTCTCCTTTAAGTAATAATATATTATATTATATTATTATATATTAATAATTTACTATTATTAATAATATAATTAATATAAAAATAATTCTCCTTCTTTGGAGGCAGATGTTTGGTTTGAAGCACCTCTGTTGCGTGTGTGAGAGAACTCTTAGGAGCAGTCGGAGCATTCCTGCGAATCTGGGGGGGATTCCTGATTGCTTCCCACCCCAACAGCAGCACCACTTGGAAAAATGCCCTGTGGCCCCCTGCCCTCTCCAAAGCGCCGTGTGATGACATGTTCTCATCCCAAAATCCCAAATAATCCTGCCTTGTGGCACTTGGAAGCCGTTCCCTCTTGTCTGTCACTACCTGCCTGTGCAAAAGGTCACTTTCCCTCTGTTTTCCAATTCCTCTTTAAGCACTGGAAAGGGGCTCCAGGCTCTCCCTGGAGCTTTCCCTTCCCTGTGCTCTGCTCTGGATCTGCTCCACCTCATCCTTCTCGTGCTCAGGACCCTGGACCTGGACTCAGGATTAGATTTTTGAGCTCATTTTTCCAACAAGACGACATTTCCACGGCACAGAGCCAAACATGGTCCCCACTGGAGAAAGAAAAACCCAAACCTGTGGAAAACTCAAGGTGCCTCCTGTTGGAATTGTCACTGAGCCAACGAGTCGGTGCCACCAAACTGTGGCTGTGTCACCTGCATGGCACCACAGCTGGTGGGGACAGCTCTGCCCCAGGGCTCCTCAGCTGCCTTGGCACTCATTCCAAAGCATCCCTGGAGCAGGAGGATGAGCGGATCCTCCTCCCAGGTGCAGTGGGGAGGGATCCTCCTTCCATTCCTGGAGGAAAACCCAGGAGGTGGGAAAGCAGCAGCTCCCACCCTGCTCTCCCAAACACCCTGCTTGTGCCTTTGGGTTTGTTTGTTTTTTTTTTTTTTGTCCATATCTCAGGAACTCTTTGGTACTCCTGGAATATCTGAGAGCTCGTGGAGCCCCCGAGTTTCTGGGTGTTACCAGTTGGCCTCTTGCTCCGAGTTCTCCCGGGATTTTTGCCCTAAATTACGAGGAGGGGAATCCTGCTGAGAGCATTCCGGGGCTGTCCCGGCAGCTTTGCGTGCGGAGCAGCTTTTCCGGAGGCCTTGGCTGCTGCCAGGGAATCCAGAGGCTTCCCTGGGGCCCGGGGCTTTGCACAACTCCCTCCTCCCCCGCCACGGCTGGCTTGGGAGGAGGAGGAGGAGGGAAGAGAAATCCGTGAGGGGAAGGGGTTGTTCCCACCCTGCGTCCCTAATCCTGGGTGGTGGTGGGGGCTGCATCCCAGCCAGTCCACGTAGCGCCTCCAGACATCCCTGGAATGCTCATCCCTGCACACAGTTGGAAGGAGGCTCTGAGTGAAGATGTCCCTGCTTATTTCGGGGCCTGGAAGTTTTCCTTTCCCACCCCAGTTATTCCGTGATCCACACCTGATGTGGATCCCGTGGTTTGCACCCAAAGCGCTGCCGGGTGGGAAGCTGGGAGCCCGGAATCCTGGTGGATTTGGGAGCACAGCTGGGCTGAGCCGTGCTCAGGGAGCTGCAGGCCACTGATCCTATAAAGCAGCTGGTGCTGGGCTCTGCCAGGACTGGACTCACACCTGGACACCTGCTCCAGGCTTTTCCTGCTCATCCCATCATCCGGCTGCGGGTGGGTTCAGCAGAGCAGCCGGCACGGGGTGGGAGGAGAGGGGAATTCTGAGACAGCACAGGCTGTGCTCTGGAGGCAACACCTTCTCCTGAGGTTAATGGGAAACACTTGTGGGAATGCTCAGGGAAAAGAGGTGTTTTTAACGAAATTCCAGCTTGGTGCTCCTGCTCCCCTGACCTCTGTCAGGATCCTGACAGAAGTTTGGTGGTGGCACAAGCAGGTGGCTGGAGCTACAGGAAAAGGGAGTTTGTCCGAGGGAGAGTTTGGAGCAAAGCCCCCCGTGGTTTTTAGGGAAGGCCTGGAGGGAATCAGCCAGGGAACGTGGAGAGGTGAGGGGATGGATTTTCCATCCCCATCCTCAAATCAGTCACCCAGGCTGTGACTTCTCCCTTCTTTCCCTTGGGATGAGTCGCCTGGCACTGGCTCTCCACATCTGCTGCTGCCAAGAGGAGCTGCCCTGGAGCTGGAATGCCCCAGATCCCTGGAGCTAGGGCTGGAATGCCCCAGATCCCTGGAGAGAATGAAATGCAGCAGAGAAATTTGTTCCCAGATCGCCGAGCTCCTCTGGGAAAAGGGATCATTTAAAGGAATCAATTAAACCTTCATTTGTCACCCAGGCCCAGCCTGTCAGGGCTTTGATCAGCTCCCACACCTGACTCGCGTGCAGCAGCTCCATTTCCAGACATCCACAGCTGCTTGCTGAGCCTTGGAAGCAGTGCCAAGAGATTGGAAGGTGCTGCCAGGAAAAACTCAAGTTGACGAATGGGAATTACCCTTCCTGGGATGGCTGGGAGTGTTTTTAGGAAATCCAAATCTCTTGCTGGTCTCTGGCAAGTCGTTTGTATTCCGGGCAGGATCAAGCAGTCGCCTCCCTTTTCAGTTTATTTTATTTTAAGTTTATTTGATTTTTTCGCGGAGCACCCTCAGCTCCGTGTTTTCCTTGAGCAGGTGAGTGGGAATTGTGTCCATGTCCTGACGTGGGAGCTGGAGCTGGAGCTGAGGGGAGGTGGGGAGGAGGAAATTGCTGTGTGTGGCAACACTTGAGTGCTGTTCCTTCGTTTATCCCGCCCTCCCAGCCTGGAATCCCTCCCTTCCCACCTCCCTGTCAGCGTGCCAGGTCCTTGGGAGCGCTCTGGGGTTTGGTTTGGAATGTCACCTTCCACTGTCACCTCCATGGCTCCTGGTGGAGAGCAAAGCCCCCCGTGGTTTTTAGGGAAGCCCTGGAGGGAATCAGCCAGGGAATGTGGAGAGGTGAGGGGATGGATTTTCCATCCCCATCCTCAAATCAGTCACCCAGGCTGTGATTTCTCCCTTCTTTCCCTTGGAATGAGTCGCCTGGCACTGGCTCTCCACATCTGCTGCTGCCAAGAGGAGCTGCCCTGGAGCTGGGGCTGGAATGGCCCAGATCCCTGGAGCTGGCTCTGGAATGCCCCAGATCCCTGGAGCTGGGTCTGGAATGCCCCAGATCCCTGGAGCTGGGTCTGGAATGGCCCAGATCCCTGGAGCTGGCTCTGGAATGGCCCAGATCCCTGGAGCTGGCTCTGGAATGCCCCAGATCCCTGGAGCTGGGTCTGGAATGCCCCAGATCCCTGGAGCTGGAATGGCCCAGATCCCTGGAGCTGGCTCTGGAATGCCCCAGATCCCTGGAGCTGGCTCTGGAATGCCCCAGATCCCTGGAGCTGGAATGGCCCAGATCCCTGGAGCTGAATCTGGAATGCCCCAGATCCCTGGAGCTGGGGCTGGAATGCCCCAGATCCCTGGAGCTGGGTCTGGAATGCCCCAGATCCCTGGAGCTGGGGCTGGAATGCCCCAGATCTCTGGAGCTGGCTCTGGGATGCTGATGTGCTCCTCCTGCTAGTGCAAGACCTTGATTTTTGTTATCTTATTGTGCACACACATTTAAAAAAAAAAAAAAAAAAAAAAAAAAAAGTCTTTTTTTCACTCCTTTGAGCACAAGAGCCAAGGAGAGGAAAAGTGCAAGGAGAAGAGCAGTCAGCAGCACGGGCTGGAGCCCAGGCAGTTGTCAGCCCCCCCTCCCTGCCAGAAAGATTTTTGAGATCTCTGCAGAAGAAAATGGTCTTTTAATCTGCCATCGATACCTGCAGGACCTGGAATTCCGATCCCGGACCCGTGACAGAAATGTGGGAAGAGAGCTCCTGACCCTCCCAGGGAGCCTCAGGGAGGGCTGGATTTGCATATCAGTGGAGCAGCAGTAGCTGCAGGGAGGATGGAATTTGTCTCTGTGGCATTCTCTGCTCCTGGAGCCGGGGACGGCCAGGCCCAGACAGCCAAGGACGAGCGTGCTCCTCTCTCTGTGAATTTTAAAGGATCTGCTACTGGAAGTGTGGAAAACGGCTTTGACTGGAGCTGGAATTCTTCACAGAGCTGCTCAGGGCCCTGTCTGGAATTAGGAAACTCGTGGGTTTTTTCTTTTGTTGGAGAATTAACTCAAGAGTCTGAGGGTTTTTCCCTTTCCTTCAGCCCCGTTGTAGCTGGAGCCTCCAGTGCTTTCCCTGGTGACATTCCCTGACTTTTCCTGCCTCATTCCCGGTGCTCCGGGTCTCTGCCCCGGTTCTGTGCACGGTTCAGAACCAGAGACCTGATGGATCCATATTTTTTAGTAAGCTGTTGAATTATTTATGGATCTGCTGGGATGCGGGAGCTGCCAGCTCCAGGCACGAGGCCAGCAGGGAACGGAGCCAGGCTGGGAAAGGGAAAAGGAAAAGCCTTCCACACCCCGAGCTGAACTCGGGGAACATCAGGGGTGGGATCCTCCATCCTCCAAAAGCTCTGGAGCGTCCCTCAGGAGCAGCATCCCGCTCCAAATCTGCGGGGGTGCCGGGGGTGGGCAGGGCTGGTGGTTCCACGCGCTGTGCAATGAGATGGATCGGGTTCCTGACCTTTGAAAATCCCGGGAAAGGGCTCACTGGCGGGGCTGAAGCCATTTCCAGCTGTTCCCTGGCTGGGGGGTGCCACAAGCCAAGGCTGAGGTTTCCAAGGAGGAGCTGAGGCTTCCAGTGTCAGGGTGACACGCGGGGAGCACGCCCGGAGCTCCAGGACTGCTGGGGTGTGGGATTTGGGATTTGGGATTTGGGATTTGGGATTTGGGATTTGGGATTTGGGATTTGGGGCTGGGCACGGAGCAGGAGGTCTGGGGAAGCCATGTGTGGATGTGGGAGGTCTGTGCTGAGGACTGGGCAGAGTGAACAGGATCCAGGCTGGAGGAGCAGGAGGATGAGGGATCTGGAGCACGTTCCTCCGGCAGAGCAGCTGCTCCTCCTCATGCCCCTCTCCCCATGGGATCAGCCCTTTGGGATCCCTGTCCACATAAGAATGGCCCTTTGGGATCAGTCCTTTGGGATGGATCCCTCTCCCCACAGGATCAGCTCTTCAGGATCAGCCCTTTGGGATCAGCTCTTTGGGATCCCTGTCCCCACAGGATCAGCTCTTTGGGATCATCCCTTTGGGATCAGCTCTTTGGGATCAGCCCTTTGGGATCAGCTCTTTGGGATCCCTCTCCCCACAGGATCAGCTCTTTGGGATCAGCTCTTTGGGATCCCTGTCCCCACAGGATCAGCTCTTTGGGATCATCCCTTTGGGATCAGCTCTTTGGGATCAGCCCTTTGGGATCCCTCTCCCCACAGGATCAGCTCTTTGGGATCCCTGTCCCCCGAGGATTATCCCTTTGGGATCATCTCTTTGGGATCAGCCCTTTGGGATCCCTGTCCCCACAGGATCAGCTCTTTGGGATCCCTGTCCCCTGAGGATTATCCCTTTGGGTTCATCTCTTTGGGATCAGCCCTTTGGGATCCCTGTCCCCACAGGCTCAGCCCTTTGGGATCACTCCCAGCAGGAACACCACTCACTGTTGGTTGGTTTTCTCGGAGATCTCCTTGCAAACCTCTCGGGAGAGCAGCTTTGTTCAGCTCCCAGGGGGAAGAGGGAAGATATTTCGGGATGTGCTCCCAGACCTGCACGAAGGGGTGGGTGTCAGGTGGGGCTGAGGGGGCTGTAAACTCCTGCCTGCTCCAGGCTTTGCAGTGAATCCAGGGCCATCCATGGATTTTAGGGCTGGAGCAAACCCAGGTGAAGCAAGAGCACCCTGAGACAAGGTTAGGGTGGAACCCACCTCAGAGGCACGGAGGGTGGGCACAGGTGGGGTTGGCAAAGGTGATTTTCCAGCCAAATCCGGAGCCAACGGGTGCAGGGAACGGCCTTGGAGGTGGGAGCTGTAGGTAGGGCTGCATTCCCTGCATTGCAGGGATAAAAGTGCATTTCTGAGCTGAGCTCAGCCCCTGCCAAGGGACACGGGGCTGCTTCCAGATGCCTGCCCTGAACCTCCAAACAGTCCCACATTGCTGGGCCTGTGAGTCACCCTTGTGTCAACACCAGGACAAGCCAAGCATATTATTCCTTGGGAGGGAAAGGGCTGGAAGAGACAATCCCTGCTTTTTCAGGGTTCCCGTTTCACCTCCAGGTTTGGCATCCAGGAGCCAGCTTTGCTGGGCAGCAGAACTGTGGGGTTGTGTGAGGGAAAGGGAACCACACCAGACCTGGGCTGGGGACAAAGCTGCCTTCCTAAAATATCCTCTGATGTCACAGCTCCCGGGTGTGGATTTTTGGAAAGGGGGAAAGGACAGACTGGGACTCCTGCTGGGAAAAAAAAAATAAATAAATAAACAGAGAGGAGAAGTCTCCCATTGATTTGGGCTCCTGAGGAATTAGGCAGGAATTTGCTTCACATCCCTGCATATTTTTCTCCTTACCTCTCCTGAGGTTGAGGGAGGAATTTGAAGCTTCCCAAAAGCTCAGCCCTATTTTTTTTTTTTGAGGAGCACAAGGAAGAACCAGACTGAGGGTGGGAGTCCTGATGGGCAGAGGCTTGTTGGAAACTCTGGGCAGCTTTAAGGGCTGGGGGGAAATTTTCCAAATGAAAATAAATAAAAGCCAGTGCTGGTTGGGGGCTGTCAGTGGTGGCAGGGCAGGAAATGATCCCTCTGGAAAACATGGCTTGATCCACCCCTGCAACAGGGCTGAGGGCAGGAATCATGGAATGGTTTGGGCTGGAGGGGACCCAAAGGATCATCCAGTTCTGTCCATGGGGAGGAACACCTTCCACTGTCCCAGGCTGCTCCAGCCTGGCCTTGGACACTTCCAGGGATGGGGCAGCCACTTCTTCTCTCCCAGGGAACAATTCCTTCCCAGTGTCCCATCTCACCCTCTGGCACTGGGAGCCATTCCCTGTGTCCTGGCACTCCATGTTCTTGTCACCCTCTCTTGGAGAGAGGCACTGGGAGGGGCTCCAAGGTCTCCCTGGAATCCCCAGGCTGGACAGCAGGTTGATCCCTGCTCCATGCACAGACCTCATCCTGCTCTAATGCTTGCTTGGGAGAGGTGGGTGCTTCCCTGCACTTCCAGGGAAGAGCTGCGAGCTCCCTGCCCCAGGGACTCACCTTGGAAAGGTGCTCCTGACTCCAGCTCCCCACCCACATCCCTGCTGTGGAGCAAGCACAGTGCTTGGCCCACAGAACACGGGGAAAAACCCTTCCCATGGGGCTGGAGCTGCCTGGGGAGGTTCAGGGATGGGTTGGGTTGGAGCTTCCTCCTGCTCCTGGTGGGACCAAAGCTCTCCACGTGTTCAGGGGAGGCATTCACAGGGTGCTGGGGTGGGATGGAACCAGGATGGGCCATTCCAGGATGTGGGTTATGCCCTGCTGGGGGGTTGGGAAGCAGGTCTGATGTGACACCTCCAGCATTCCAGAGCTCATGGAGCACATCCCTGCTCCAGGTCCAGCACCACCCTGGCCGGGCACTGCAGCCCTGGGAGCCTCCCGAGGTGCTGCTGTGCTCCATGGGGGCATCCATGGAGCAAATCCCACTGTTCCTGCTGGGAAGCATCAGGAGAAGATGCTGGAAGAGCATGACATGCTGGAAGATGCTGACAGCTCCTTCCTCATCCCAGGGTGGCCCCACAAAACCGGGATGAGCTGGGCGCCGGTTCCTCTGGCAGCATCCAGAGGAACGGGGAATGTTCTCCTGAGGGACATGAGCTCATGGCTCCAGCACAAACGGGAGAGAAGACAGGGAGGGTGTTTCAGGCAGGCTGGAATGGCTCTGGGATGCAGGCTGGTGGCGTCTGGATGGGAGGGAATCCATGCCAAGGGCAGGCGGGGAGGGCAAAGCCTTGGTGGCACTAGGAAATTCCATTAAAAAATTCATATTTTCTCCTGACCTTTCAGTTTCTGGAAGTGCAGACACAATAAACAAACGTGGAAGGGAGGAGCTGGTGCTGGAATATGGGGCTGGAGCAGAGTGGAAAGTGGAAAGCAAACAAGGAAGCAATTAAGGGCACAATGAAGGGAGTTAAGCACCGTGCACTTCATTCCGGAGTTATTTATACTCCGAGGCAGAACTAAAAATAAACACAGGATTTCCACAAGGAAAACAATCTCAGTTCCCTCTTTTAAACAACTTTATGGAGCTGCGATGGTTGTAGATGTGGAAATTCCTTGGATCTCCTTCCCCATGTCCCGGTTTTTTGCCTGCAGCAGGGGTTTTATAGCTGGGAGTCTGGGATTGCAGAGCCCTGGGAAGGCTCTGCTGAGGCTCCTGCAGCATTCCAGAGCGGGGCAATCACTGCTTCCCAGGTGGAAGCTCCACTCTGGAGCTTCTGGGCACCACCAGGCTCTGAAGATGGAAGAATCATCCCTGTGATCTTTGGCTTGGGGCCAGCACAGTGGCGGGATGGAGCCAGACCTCCTGGAGGAGGTTCCAGGGCAGCAAAGAGCAGCTCCCAGTGGCACTTCAGTCTATTATTATTTAATTAATTAATTCTTTTATTTACTTATTACCTTTCTGCTGCTTTTCTTAGGCTGCCACTTTAAGGACAAAGAGGTCCCAAAGAAAGGTGGGGGAAAAAAAAAAAAGTCTCTTGGTCAGCAATTTAAGGGAGGTGGGATTCCAAATCTCAGGTCAGCTTCTTATCCCTCTGCACCAATTCAGCTCCTGGGAGCTCCTGCTGGGAGTCTCCTGCTTACCCAGTATCCAAAATGTGTCTCAGGCCTCTCTCCTCCTTGAAGATTTTGGTGTGGGGTTCATTGAGCTTGAGGTCTCCTTGTTCCAGGGAGGTGGGATCCTCCCCAGGGATGGACCAGGAGCTGTTCCTTGATCCACAGCCTCCATTGGGGATTCCCAATGTCCCTGTCCCCTGGCAGCCCCCTGGAACCAGCACAGACTCCCCTGGACTCACCCAGTTCTCCCTCCTTGAAACCCCCCCGAATTTCCACCCGAATGTGTTTTGGTTTTCCTCCTCTCCTGCACTGTTGGATTGTCTCGTTTGGGCTGTGACATCTCTGAATTATCTCCAGCTAAGGAATAAAATGGATGGAATTGTTGCCTGTGAGGGTGGGCAGGCCCAGAGCAGCTGTGGCTGCCCCTGGATCCCTGGCAGTGCCCAAGGCCAGGCTGGACAGGGCTGGGAGCAGCCTGGGACAGTGGAAGGTGTCAGGGTTGGAAGTGGATTCCAACCCAAACCATTCCATGATTCCATGAAACCAATCATAGCTAAGAAGCCCCTGAAGTGCTGGGGAGCTTTGGGAGCTGTGCTGGCCCTGGACTGTGGGAAAATGAGCCCGTTTTCCTTGGATTTCCTCTGTGGTTGTCCCAAACATGCATTCACTGAGCCTTTTTGGGAATGTGACATTGCCTGTGGAGCTGATTCCTTGCTTAGACTGCGGCGGCGATGCACAGGGATGTGGAACAGATTTATTCCCTTCCCCTGGAGTTTGCTGTTGTGTCTTCCCTCAGCTGTGATCTTTTCCTTCTGGTCTTTCCCTCAGTCCTTCCCTCGCCAGCCACATCCCTGCCCTCTGCTCCACATTTTTTTTTTTGAGGCTGGAAAAGCCCAAAGAGGTGATTTATTGTCCTCTGCAGACAGGATTGCATCTCATTACCTCCCACTTGGAAGTGATTTTTCCACTTGTTGTCCCTTGAGCTGTTGCACAACGCCCCTGGCAAAGCCAGGGATGTGGGATGTGCTGGGAATTCCTGCTGGGAGCAGCCTTTGGAGCCTCCTGAGGACCAGAATGGGTTTGGTGGGAAAAGAGGGGGAAAGGGGGCTGGGTCAGGGTTGATCATTTCTGGATTTTGGGGGTTGCTGATACCGCGTCCCCCTGTAAAATGCATCCTTTGGGGACATGGGAGGGAAAATCCATGGGGAATGAGGCACTGTTTGTGGGGGAATGCCATCCCAACCAAGCTAAGCCTGAGCCTGAGACCATTTTCCACGGGCTGGCGTCACAGTCACCAACTGGGCCTGTCAGGAATGATCTAAACCCAACCCAGACACCGGCAGGATCCAAAACTGCCACGGGAACCACGGGAAGAGGCCGGAAAGGGATGCTCTGCCTCTGGCAGCCCCTGCTCCTTGCTGGCTCCTGCTTTGCATTAAGCTGGGACTTACAAAACCAAACAAACAACTCTCCCTGCTGAGGGGGACGGAGAGGAGGGCGCTGGCAGCGGGGCTGTGTCTCGGGGTCGGGGTTTTTGGGGATCACAGTCCGGGGCAAAGCTGAGCTGCTCCAGTGTGGTTTGTGTGAAATGTTCTCCTCCCAGGCAGAGGCTATGGGTGTGCAGGGAGCTCATCTCACACGCTGGGTTTGTGCCCTATTTTTTTTATTTTTTTTTTAATTATTATTATTTATATCGCATTTTTTAGAGGTTAATGTTTTCGGGGTTTAGAAGGGAGGAGTTCTTCACGATGGTTTAGAGCTGCTTCTTGCTTGGAAATTCTCCTGAATCCCACTCAGAAATGCATGTGGAAGGTTGAGAGCAGAGCAAGCCATTTGTAGCAAGCCAAGATGAATTTGTAACATTTTTTTTTTAACAAGCTGAAAATTTGGAGGGCGATGATTTCCAGTTACTCAACGTTTTTGAGAGGATGATTTCCAGGGGTTGTCAACAGATAGTAGCTCTTGTCTTGGTCGTGCATTCCCAATGGGAATTTCCAGTCCCAAAAGTCTGAGATGTGATTCAGCCCAGGCTTTAATTTCCTGGTGCTTTCTGTGTTTAATCCGAGGCGTTCCTGGAGTCCCAGCACGATTGTTCTCCCATTAGCACTGAAACCCAAATCCTTCCCTGAAACAGCCAGGAGTGGGGATGTGGGATTGGGAATGGGTGTGGGACTGGGAATGGATGTGGGACTGGGAATGGATGTGGGACTGGGAATGGGTATGGGACTGGGAATGGGTGTGGGATTGGGAATGGATGTGGGACTGGGAATGGGTATGGGACTGGGAATGGATGTGGGACTGGGAATGGGTGTGGGACTGGGAATGGGTGTGGGACTGGGAATGGATGTGGGACGGGGAATGGATTTGGGATTGGGAATGGGTATGGGACTGGGAATGGGTATGGGACTGGGAATGGGTGTGGGACTGGGAATGGGTATGTGTGGGACTGGGAATGGGTATGGGATTGGATTTGGGACTGGGAATGGGTGTGGGATTGGAAATGGATGTGGTGCTGGTGGTGAGGGTGGTGTGAGCTCAGATCAGATTGATCTTGGCCCCACCTCAAGTGACACTGGGGGACATCAGGCAGGGTCACAGGGCAGAACCAGAGCAAAACCAGTTTGTAGATCACCCAGATTTGGAGATCTGGGGAGAGAACGAACACCCCCAGGTGTTGTCTCCATCCCCATCCGTGGGGTTTTGGTGCCTCCCCAGCGGGATGAGCCCGGGGTGGACAGCCCAGGTGTGCAGCTCCTTCCCCAGCCCAGCTCTCCAGGATCAACTCCAGCTGATAAACCTTGGGATTTATCAGTGCAGGGAGCACTTGTGCCATGAGCTGATCAGGGACAGGTCCAAATCCCACCAACACCCTCCCCCTCATTAGGGAGCCCTCAGGATCCCGAGGAGGAGGTGCCCAAATTCCTCACTAACAGGGCTGGGGGGCTGTGCTGCAGCCCAAGGGGGCAGGAATTCCTGCCACCCCTTTGTGCCCTGCTAATGATTTAAATGGCAATTAGCCAGGCCAGCGCTGTGCCCATGGTCAGAGCTCCTGGATCACAACGCCAAGGCCTGGAGATGAATCGGTATTTGCCATGGAAATGAGGAATTTGGAAGGTTGGTGTGAGGAGGAGCTTTTTTCCCTTCTCTTCACCTGCCCTGCTGCTGTGCTGATTTAGTGCTGCTCTCCTCCTTTTTTCCAAAATCCCCCTCCCACCTCTCCTTTTGGATACATTCTCATCCACCTATACCATGTTGTCCTCAAGGGTCTCAGTGCTGGGTTTTAAAGGATTTGGGTGGAAATTTGGGAGTCAGGTCACATTTTTCAGCAAAGAAAAAAAAATGGGATTTGAGCCTGGAGTTGTCATTATGGGATGTGGAGGTGCCAGGCAGGAATTCCTGAGTCAGGAATTAGGCTAAGGCAGATCCTCTAGGCCCAGCCTTCTGCCCAGGCCTGTCCTGCTGAACCCACCCAGGGTTTCTCCAGGAAGCTCCAGCAGCATTCCTGGGATGCCCTCCAGGAGGGATGTGCAGCAGGGCAGAGCCTCTGTGTTTGCCCAGGCTGTGCCAGCGGGAACAACACAACGAATTCCTTTAAAAAGTGGGATTGTGCAGGGGTAAAAGGTGCAGCTGGAGCCCCCTCCAGATGTGTGAGGAGGAGGGGCATGCAAATACCTTAAATTACCATTTAAACACCATTTAAATACCATTTAAATAGCATTAAGCACCATTAAATGCCATTTAAATTCCATTTATTCCCCGGTGCTGGGGCTCACCCCGAAAGACCCTTTAACACTTCCACCCAGATGTGTTTGGGTGCTGATGGGTCCCCACTCATTTGCTTTAAAAAGCCAAAACTCACTCACAGCTGCTGGAAAAATCGAGAGGGACATTTTGTAGCAGCAGTAATAACGCTGAAGGAAGGAATCCCTGGTGGGTTTTCCCAACCTTTTGCTGCTTAATGAACCAACTGATTGAGCCTGTGGGGTTGAAATAATCCTTCCAAGGACCTTGGAGCCGTCCCATTAAGTCAGGGGAAAGGTTTTACAGCACAATTTTTTTTAATGAACCCAGACTTTGTTGTCAGAGGGAGAATTGGGGCTTTCTCCGAACCGGCTCGAGGTGCAGGTGAAGAAATTTAATTTCTTGCCCTGCATTTTCAGCTGACACCTCATCATCAATAAAAGCTGTAATGTTTCTTTCTCTTCTTTCCTTATGAGCTGAGGGACAATGGAGAGGTTTGTAGGAGGAAAGTCCCCCGAGCCCTGTTTAATGCAAAGATAACTCCTCCTTCAGCTCAGGAAATCCCTCAGCTGCTGATTATTTTTATTTTTATATTTTTTTTTTTAGGCTGGGGGAGGAAGAAAAAAAAAATATCACAGTGTGTTTATTGTATTCTTAAACCCTTCCTTAAAATCTGCCTTTGGCCACTTCCAGGGACAAAAATCCGAGCTGGATGGACCTTGGAAAGTCATTATCACCCTTGGTGTGGTCAGGGTGCTGCCGTCTGTAATTGATGCCGGGGAGGTGTTGAGGGATGGCTGCACAGAGGGGGTTTTGTTGTCATCATCCTCGCCCTGCTTTTCCTTCCTTCCCACCTTTCCTCGGCTGCTCCCTGGCTTTTCCTCCGGCTGTGGTTCCTCCAGCCTTTCTCAAGAGGTCAGTCTTGGCTGGCTTTTGTGGGTTTGATCTCCCACCTCGCCCTTCCTGAGGGTGGAATTTCTTTCCCCTCGGACACGGGAGCAGGGGCAGCTCCGTGGTGGAGCACAGCAAATCCTCCCCCCAATTCCAGGGGAGGGGTTCCCTGTCCGTGTGCCCTTCAATGCTGCCGATCCTCTCCCAGCTCCAAGGAAAGGGAATTCAGGGAATGATTTTGTGTGGAAGGAACTGGCTCGTATCAGGGATCCCACAGATCTGAGTGAGGGCAGAGCACTGGTGGGATTTGAAAATTTAAGATGTAGAAGCTCTGGATCCACTTAAACCCTTGGGATACCTGCAGACCTACTTCAGCCCTCACCCGAGATCCCTCCCAAAATACAGATTGGGATCTGAGATCAAAAGTCTTCCCCTGGCTGTGAAAGCCAAAGACAAAAGTCCCCTTTCCTTAGGTGGGACCAGGATTCCCAGCCCTGCCGAAGCTGGAATTTTTTAATTATTATTTATATCGCATTTTTTAGAGGTTAATGTTTTCGGGGTTTAGAAGGGAGGAGTTCTTCACGATGGTTTAGAGCTGCTTCTTGCTTGGAAGTTCTCCTGAATCCCACTCAGAAATGCATGTGCATCCTCCCCCCAGTTCCAGAGGAGGGGTCCCCTGTCCGTGTGCCCTTCAATGCTGCCAATCCTCTCCCAGCTCCAAGGAAAGGGAATTCAGGGAATGATTTTGTGTGGAAGGAACTGACTCGTATCAGGGATCCCACAGATCCGAGTAGGGGGCAGAGCACTGGTGGGATTTGTTGATTTAAAATTTAAAAGCTCTGGATCCACTTAAACCCTTGGGATACCTGCAGACCTACTTCAGCCCTCACCAGAGATCCCTCCCAAAATACAGATTGGGATCTGAGCTCAAAAATCTTCCCCTGGCTGTGAAAGCCAAAGCCAAAAGTCCCCTTTCCTTAGGTGGGACCAGGATTCCCAGCCCTGCCAAAGCCTGTTTGGCTTTGGAGCAGCCAGGGAAGGAGCAGAGCTGCTCCACGGTGACCCAGACAGGCTGTGGGTGAAGGCTGTGAGGAGGGAGCCCCTGGGGAGCCGGCAGCATCCTCCTCCTCCTTCCCACCAAAGCCATTTGGCTCCCGGCTGCCAGAGCGGTGCCAAGCCCCAGTGACCTTTCAGCCTCCTCGCCGAAGATTTACAGTGGAAAAAAAAAAAAAAAAAGAAAAGAAAAAAGCTCCTTCTTGTGAGGGAATCTTGCTCCCTGCTCCCAGGAGAGCCTGCAGCCGTGGTGACTCAGCCCTTCAGCATCCCGGCTTCCCGGATCCCTGCGGCAGCGGCTCCGGGAGAATCCAGTGCGGAGCCGGGCTGATGTCACCTCCTGCTCTGGCTTCCCTCAGCTCTCCCAGCTGCCCGGAGTTCACAGCTTTGATCCCAGCTCTCCGTCACCGCTCCTGGCTCAAGCCCCGACCGGCTTCTCCTGGAATGATGACATTTTAAAAAGGCTTTGGAATGACAGAGGTCCCGAAGTCCCGGAGGAGGTGGAGGTGAAGCTTTGCTGGAAGTCAGGACCTGGCTTTCCAGAAGATCCAAGCCGCTGCCTGCCTGTTTCACTCGGCGTTTGGAATGGGAATTTTCATTTCCAGATATTCTCTACAAGCTACCCTGTGGGGCAAACCCTTGGAGGAGGAATTCTGGGCTTCTGGGATAAGTGGAAAAAGAAGTTGGGAAGGAGGCTGCTGCTGCTGCTCAGTGAAAGAGGAGCTGGAAAGCAAACTGGGGAGGGAAAGTCCATGGGGAATGAGGCACCCTTTGTGGGGGAATGCCATCCCAACCAAGCTAAGCCTGAGCCTGAGCCCATTTTCCACAGTTCCCTCCATGGGCTGGCGTCACAGTCACCAACCAGGCCTGTCAGAGAGATGGGTCTAAGTCCTGAAGGGGAATTTGGGACAGATTTCCAACACCTCAATCAGGTGCTGATTTTAGTTGGGATGAGAGGATTGCCAGGTGGCTGCCACAGACTGGGTGGATCCCAGTGGGGACCAGTGCACTGGGAATCAGGGAGCTGTTGATTCTCTCCAGTTGCTCCATCCCAGCAGAGCTGTTGGGACCTTGAGGGTGGGAAGCTGCACCAGCAGAGCCCATGGGAGCAGAGCTGGGCTCTCCCTTCCCACCAGATCCCTCCTTGATTTGTGCTGTGCCTGTTCCAGCTCTGGGGGATGGAGTTCCCTGGGCCTTGCTGTCAGTGAGGCCACCGTGCTGATCAAACCTCAGCCTCTGGAACATTATCCCAGACAAATCCCTGACTGAGTGGACAGACCAGAGACAGCCCTCCAGACTCACTTTTTGGGATTCAGATAGGGGTGGAGCAGGGCCAGCCCCAGAGATTGCACAACTCTGCCCGATTCAAACCAGCTCCAGACCAGCAGTGGATGCCTGGTGAGAGACCTCGTTAGGGATAATGAGTAATTAGGTGTGAAATTTTCAGGAATGGCAACGCCAGGGATGCAGAGGAGTGTGGGAATGGAGGGAGGAGTGGAGAGGATTCCATTCTGCACTTTGGGGTCTCCACCCTTGGAGCATCCATCAGTCTTGGAGCACGGATTGGGAGCACTGCATCCCCTGAGCCGTGCACTCCGACGTCTCCAGCCCTTTCCTGGTGCAGCTCCAGCATCCCTGCTCAACCTCAAGCCTTTTGGGGAGTTTGAAGCCATTTTTAGCTGCCAAGGGGAAGGCAGGGAGAGAGAGAAATTCCGGGAGGTTGGAGTGGCATCCCCGACACAATGGGAACTTTTCTTAGCAACTTTCCACTGCGCTGCAGATGGCAAAGCTCGTGGATGTGTTTGCACGTCTCAGACTGTCCTGGGGAATTAACTTCTGGCTTGGCTGTCCTGCTCCTGTCACAGGTCTGTGGGGGCCTGGATGGAAATGCACGGCCTGGGCTCCATTCCTTGTGCTTGGCTGAGGCTGGGGAAGGCAGAGCCTCTCTCAGAAGGCTAAGTCCTGAAGGGGAATTTGGGACAGATTTCCAACACCTCAATCAGGTGCTGATTTTAGTTGGGATGAGAGGATTGCCAGGTGGCTGCCACAGACTGGGTGGATCCCAGTGGGGACCAGTGGGAACGGAGGATATTGTTGGGACAAGGTGCTCCTCCGTGGCAGGGTCACCACTGGGATCTGCCAGGGCTCCCTGGGATCATGGATCGAGCGCTGAGATGATGGAGACTGATCAAATGGCACCATTAATGGTATTTATTAAATAATTGGGTGCTTTATCTTCCTCTTGCCTTGCGCCCAGGGGGCTGATGCTGAGCTCTGCACAGACTCCTGCACAAGCAAGGCCTGGATCCAGCATTTTCTTTGGATTATGGATTTGGACCAGCCAGTTTCACTTTTTTGGGTTTTGTCCATGGTTTTCTTCCAGTTCCCATTGGTTCTGGACCCAGACAGGCCTGGGGGGCCTTTCCTTTTGTGCCAAAAAACAGAGCTTTGAGAGTCAACCAAAAACATCCCCATCCCTCCATCCCATGTCACTCCTGGAAAATTAGGGAATGTCTCTTCTTCTTCTTTTTTTTTTTTTGTTGTTATTATTTGTGACATGACTTTGGTTTAGAACACAAAGCCTGGTCTGCATCCTGCCGCTCCAAGGCTGCCCCAGATTTTGGCAGCAGGTCTGGTGGCAGATGGCCCCAGGCAGATGGGTTCAGTTAGGCCAGGCTCAGTGGCAGATCCCTGGGATGCCCAATCCCTGCCTCCTTCCCTCCTTTCTTCAGCCATCAGTGAAGCCATTGGGAGAACCTTTAATAAATGAACAACAGAGAAGCATTTCTGGACAGAGAGTGGGATGGAAAATGACTCGTGGGAGAGCAGGGATGAAGGCCACTCTAGGATCAGGCATTCCCTGCCTCGAGTTTCTGCCGGGGCTCCAGGAATGCTGTGGTTTTTTCTCTCGGGATGATGCCAGCGTGGAATGAAGTCGCTGTGGAGCATTTGGTCAGGAGGAGCTGATGGAGCCTGGTGGTTACTCACAAATACAGGCCTTCCAGCAGTTGGAAATTCCGTGGCCAGCGCATTTTTGGGAGGCTCCAGGCAATTATTGCCATCAGTGTTTCCAGCCTGGCAGAATGCCATGAAAACTGCTGGAGTCACGCTTGCTCTCCTCCCTCGTTTTTGTAGGACCTACTTTTTATTTTCCGTGGGGTTGGGTGGAAAGGGCAAACACAAACTCCTTTGTGTTGGTTTAGTCCTACCAAAGGAGGGATCCACTCCTGGAGGATCCATCCTGGGAGGAACGTGCTGGGAACAGAGAGGAAAATCCTTAAGGGATGGAGGAGAAGCAGGAGGAATGTCCTGCACGGTTGAAGTTGGGGACCCAGTGGGTGGGGATCACCAAAAAGGCTTTGGGAGGAGAAACCTGAACCCATTAACCTCTGATCCTCCTCTGTGAATTTTAATGGGAAAAGGGACATTCCCAGGGACGTTTGCACTTGTTCCAGAGACTCTCCTGCAGAGTCAGGGAGATTCCTGAGGGGGATGGTGCCCAGTTTCCCTCTCCTGGCATCCTGTGATCCTTGTTTTCACCGCTGTAATCCCTAAACCCACTGCTGCATCCGTGTTTTTTTAGGAGGTGCTTCCTTCCCATAATTTATGTGAGCTGATCATTGGAAAGGGGGGGATTTAAAAACCTCTCCTGCAGTTCAGTTTCCAGCCTCTGTCTGCAGAAAATCCTCCGTTGTGATGATCCCAACTCCAGGAGTTGTAACTCTGTGATCTGTTAGGTGGTTTCATCACTTCCTGGCTGGTGTTTCATGTAAAATATAAATACAAATGCACAGAATGTATTTATGAACTTCATGAATAAATTATTGGAGAATCCTGGAATGGGCTGGGCTGAAAGGGACCTTAAATCTCATCCCATTTCACCCCCTGCCATGCATGGAAAGGGACAATTTCCACTCTCCCAGGTTGCTGTTGACACGTCAATGTGGATTTGGTGGGAAGAGGAGGGAAGAGCCCCCAGCTGGGTTCATTTCCAGAGGCTCCCAGTGCTGGGATGAGCTGCTGCATTCCCGGGATGGGGCAGCAGCCAGGTGCTGCAGCAATAACGTGGCCCAAGGACAGCATCAGCTGGGAAGAGCCCTTCTGGCCACGTTGTGCCATTCCTTCCATCCAGCTGCTCTTCATGGGCTCGTTGACCTGGAAGTAAACTCCGGGAAAAGCCGGGATTGCAGCCGGTCCGACTCCGAGCAGGCAGCCAGGAGGCTCCAGGGCAAGGGGCAGAGGGGCTGGGGGTAGCCAGCTTGCCATTCCCTTGGATGTTTTTAGGGGATTAAGGAGGGGATGATCGCTCTCCAGGCCCCTCTCAAGGCTGAGGAATTACCTGGAGGGCCCACTGGAATTCAGCTTTTGGATGGCTGGAGATTTTTTCCGATCTGCAGTGACAGGAGGCAGAGTCCCAGGGCTGGGAACAGCCCCGGAGCTGTGGGAGGAATGATGGAGGGGTGGCAGCTCCCTGTGGCTCCGTGGGAAGCTGATCCATGGCTGCCCTGGGAGCTGGGAGCAGCTCTGCCCCTTGCCATGGACAGAACTTCCATGGGGAACCTGGGGACAGGGGACACCCAGCCTGTGCCTCCACCACCTGGGTTTGGAGAGGAACGGAGGAGGAATTCCTGAGAATTCCTGCCTGTCCTGAGGGTCAGCGCTGGCTGAGCTCCGGGGAGTGCCCACATGGAGCACTGGGAAGATGGTTTGGAGTGGGGAGATTTGGGTCTCCATGGGTCTGGAGGAACCACTCCTCCCACGGGCCTGGCTGGGAACTGGAAGGATGGGAAGCGTTTGGGGAAAGAGCTGGAATTTGGGGGGCTCTGAAGAGCCCTAATTCCACCCACAGCATCATCCCAGCCGTGTGACTTCCTGGGAAGCCCTTCCCAGCCCCGTTCCTGAGGGACAGGGATCAGTTCCAGTGTCACAAGGGATTTCTGCTCTGCCCTGGAGCTTTTCCTCCTCACATTGCTCAGGTGCTTTGCCCTTGTTCTACAGACTCTCCTGCAGAGTCTGGTGCCCAGTTTCCCTTTCCTGGTATCCTGTGATCCTTGTTTCCACTGTTGTAATCCCTGTAATCCTTTATCCCTGGACAAAGAGAAAAGGGGGAAAACAGAGGGGCAGCAGCACTGATCTTCCTGTTTGCTAAAAAAATGCTTAATGGGGTTTTTTTATTCATCCCAAAGGTGTCCAGGGGCAGATGAGGGGCTGGGACTGGAGCAGGAGCCTGGATTTACATCCCAGACAGCTCTGATTCCCACCTGGACGTGGATCAGGCCCAGGAAGGTAAGGAAACAGCTCCTTCTTTTTTTTCCTGGATTGGTAAATGAGGTGACAAAGTGAAGAATGCTTTTTCATGTTTTGGTCTCGTGCGTGGGCTCTGCTTGTGAGGTTCTGGTTGTTGTACACGACACAAAGAATTGACACTCACACCATGCAATGTCCAAGGCAGAAAAGAGGCAGTTTATTTATGAACTTTAACATTTATAGAATTATATATATTCTATAATATATATAGAATTCCAGCAGTGACCATGGATTGGAGGAAGAAAATCTTCCTCTCCAACCACACTGGGCAACCCAACAGCCCATCTACAGTCTCCTCCTTGTGAGAAGAATGCAAACCTTGTTAAGATTTTACAGTAACAAAAGGTTGTTTATGTAGAGTAGTATTTGACTTTGTTGCAAAAGGTAAACACAGGAGGCTAAAAATGAAACTTTAGAAAACTCCTTAAAAAGACAGAAAAGAGCAGCAAAAAACCCAGAGAGCGTTTGGTTGCTCTCAGCCCCCCTGGCTGCTCCCTGGTTCCTGAATCCATGAGGATTGAGCTGCCCTTTCCCAACGGATCTGTTGGGTTGTGGATGCTGTTTATAGGGTGAGCCCAGATTATCCTGCCCCTTCCCAAACAGCTCCTCAGTGAAATCCAGGGCTCGAGTCCCACCCTTGGGAAGCAGGGAATGTCCCAGGTGGAATCTTGGCCATGGAGGTTGGGTGGGATGCTGTTTCCATGTTTTCCTGGGCGCTCCAGGAGAGAGGTCCCGTGTGTGGGACACTCTCTGTGTTTTTGGGGTGGAAGGATGTGTTTGCAACCCAGAATCTGACCTAATTTTCCCTGGTGCCATATCCTTCCCAATCCAGCACCCCAGACTGCCTGGTTTCCAAATCCAGGGTTTCATGGCAGGAAAAATAAGCTTGGGGAGGGAAACAAAATCATTTTAGAAGCTGAGCAACGCTGAGCACCCTCCAAGTAAAGGGTGCCCCTCCAACGGCCTCAAGGTGTGCCAGGGGAGGTTTAGGTTGGATTTTAGGGAAAAGCTCTGCCTGGAGAGGGTTGTCCAACCCTGGCAGTGGTGGAATCCCAATCCCTGAAGGGATTTGAGAACCTCAAGTGTGGATGTGGCATTTGGGGATGTGGTCAGTGGTGGCCTTGGCAGTGAGGGAACGATGGCTTGGACTCAGAGGGCCATTCCAGTTTAAGGGATTCCAAGATTTTAAGAAAACGTGGGAGAGAGATGGCAGTTAATGGAGGATCCTGTGCTGTGCAGAGGTTTTGGACCTGGGCAGGTCTTGTGGGCAAAGCCTAAAAAAAAAAACAACCCCAAACCCGGGTTGTGTTTGGGAACAGGCAACCAAAGCCACGGAAAAGAACCATTTCCCTTTCCAGCTCCTCGGGAGCTGGAACTGGTGTGGAAAAAGATGTTGTGAGTTACTGGTGATGAATGAGCCTCTGGCAGCCCCATTAATCAAGGCTAATCATCGGGGTTGTTTGGGGAGCGGGAATCGGTCCATGCCGGGGCCGATTCCTGTGTGGAACAAACGGCTTTGTCGGGATCTGGAGCTGGACTGGAATCCTGTGCCTGATGTTTGCTTGACCGTCTGATGACTCAGGAAAATCAGGAGGGCCCAGCAGAGCTTTTGCTGGCATGGGGAGCTCCAGGGAATCCTTCCAAGAGCAGCTCCAGACGTGGATTCACATCCTCGTTGGTTTTTGGGGGGGGGGGGATTTTTTATTTTTTCCCCCCCGGGATTTTTAGCTCTGGTTTGGATTTCTTTACTTCTTTATTTCTTTATTTCTTTACTTCTGCTGAGTGTGTGCGTTGGCATCGGGGCATCTCTGTGGAGCAGAGCTGTGATTCCAAGAGGATGATTTGTTCCAAGCGGTTGCTCCGTGAAAATCCCCTCTCCAGAGGCTCCGCAGCAATTCCGCGCCGTTCCCGCTCCTGAATCCCTGCAAAGGATCTTTGCTCGTTCAGGAAAATCCCTCTCCTGCTTTGCAAAACGTAGGTGTGACAGAAAAGATCATTCCAGAGGTCTTACCCCGGCTTTATTCCTGTAAAACCAATGGAATTCTCCATCCAGGAGGCTGGGGAGGGATTCAAGGTGGAAAGCACTGGGTCAATTCCCATTTTATGGTCCCACAAGTTTCAGGGACGATTTCCACGTGCAGAGCTCCCATCAAGCCCAGCATAAGGATCCCACCATGCCAGTCAGAGACTTCCAGAATCCTGGATTTGTGGGAAAGCTGAACTTTTTGTGCCCTTTTTGCACAGATTTCCTTGTGCCGGCCAAAGGAACGGGAAACCCCTTGGTGGGCCCTGATCCCCGGATCATCTGTTCCGAAAACAAAGCTGGGTAGGGAGGAAAACAGGAGGATAAAAAGTGATATCCCAGGTTTTACCACAGGCTTGGGAAAAGGTTGGGGAGGTCACCAGTAATCACAATTTTAGGGAAGCAGCAGCCCAGGAGCTGCTCTGGTCCGGGGACGGTTCCACCAACCACAATCCACAGGAACATTTTTTTTTTTTTTTTTATGGTGGAACTGGGGCTATGGTGCAGAAAAGTCAGGGCAGAAAAATGCCCATAAAGTGCCGTGGAAATCCCCATTCCCTGCCCAGCCCTGCCTCCCTCCCTGTGAAAGCGCCTTGATGGAGCTGGTGCGGCAGCAAAGGCTGGGCTTGGGGTTTTCTTTGCTCTCCCCAAGCGCTGATAGCCGGATCCGTCCCCAAAATCCACACTTCGGATTGTGCTGTTTGTTTAATGACCTTCCCTCGCCCCGGGGTGATGAAGTCCGTCTGCTGCCGGCTGTTTTGCTCGGTGTTAAATTCCCGTCGTTTTGGGGAGTTCCTTTCCGCGCCGCCGCGTCCTCCCGCTTGCCTTCCTGTAAGTGAGGAGGGCGGCTCCTGGATCCAGGTTTTTCCCTCCCCTCCTCCCTGCTCCTGGATTGCACTTTTTTTTTCCCTTCCTGGCTTGCGAGCAGCTCCCAAATCCTGCCTTGTCGGAGCGTGGAGATCCACCCCGGAACGAGAAGGTTTTCCCCAGGAAAGCCCCAAATCCTCCTGCTGCCCTGGGAGAGGATGCTCCAGAGCTGCATCCCGTCATGGCTTTGGGACATCCCCAAATCCAGCGCCTTGCAGAAGCTCCCAGGGGGGTGGTGGTGGGCACCAAGGCTCAAGGACCTCTTGGCCTCTGTCCGTCTGTCCCCACAAATGATGGCTCCCGTGGTTTGGGATCCAGGGGTGGTGGGATTTTCCCGGGATGGGATCCAGTGGAGGCTGAATTCGGGGAAGGGCCCCAGCAGCCCTGCTCCACCTGCAAGGTGACAGCAAATTCCGGCAGCAGCTCATCCCGGAAAACCCCAAAGGGAGCAGATTTCCCCGGTGGGGTTGTTTGAGGAGAAGAATCCCCGGTGGGAAAGCAGAGGGGTGTGGAAATGTGAGGAGCTGCTCTGCTGGGAGAGGAGGTGCTGCTCTCCGGGGTCCATCCCAATCCCTGCTCCTTCTGCACGAGACTGCTGAGCTCTTGGGGGTTGGAATTAAGGATTTCCCCTGGTTGGAATTAGGGATCTTTCCTGATTGGAATTAGGGATCTCCCCTGGTTGGAATTACAGGATTTCCCCTGGATGGAATTAGGGATCTTTCCTGATTGGAATTAGGGGTCTCCCCTGGTTGGAATTAGGGATCTCCCCTGATTGGAATTAGGGATTTCCCCTGGGTAGAATTAGGGATTTCCCCTGGTTGGAATTAGAGATCTCCCCTCGTTCGAATTAAGGATCTTCCCTGGTTGGAATTAGGGATGTGCTCTAGTTGGAATTAGGGATCTCCTCTGGTTGGAATTACAGGCTTTCCCCTGATTGGAATTAGGGATCTCTCATGATTGGAATTAGGGATCTCCTCTGGTTGGAATTAAGGATTTCCCCTGGTTGGCATTAAGGATTTCCCCTGGTTGTAATTAGGAATCTCCCCTGACTGGAACTAGGGATCTCTCCTGATTGAAATTAGGGATATCCCCTGGAATTGGGAATCTCCCCTGGTTGGAATTACAGGATTTCACCAAGGCTTTATTCTCCAAGGGTTCCAGGGCAGAGAGAGAGAACAAGGAGGAACAGGACTTTATCTGGTCTCTGCTCAGGGGAGAGAGCTGGGCCTGAGCCAGTAGGGTCAAACTCCATGGTCACAGCTTCAGGGGCTTCTGGGGGGAAAAACCATTCCCCAGAGGAATGCAGCACCAAACCCGAGCTGATCATCCCGGGCCAGCCATGGAAAGGCACCTGGAATGACCTGGAATGGGAGGCTGTGGGATCTGGGTGAGCATCAGGAGTCCCCAGGAGCACGAGAGGCTGCAAATCCCAGGCACTCCTGAGCAGCCTCTGGGTGCAGGGATCCCTGCAGGGCCTCGGGATTTCACTGGGACCTCCTTAAAATTCCCGAGAGAATTCCCAAGGAGAGCAAAATCCATGGCTATCCCAGGGTGATGCTGGTCCTGCTGTGCCTCCATCCCGCTGGGATCTGCGGGGCTGCAAACCTGGGCACAACCAGGGCTTCTCCTTGGCTCTGCCGCTCCCTCTGCAGGTTATTCCCAATCCGGTGCCATTTTTTTTTTTTTTAGCAGCAAATGAGGTTTCCCAACCCCTGGATAAGATCTGCCTCGCCCTCAGTGGAGTCGTTAATTCAATCGGCTGCAATCCCGCTCTAATTGGGTTAAATGAGTGCGCTCCAGTCCCGGGAGCGGTGGAATAAAGCTCTTCATTGTCTGAGGATGCCGAGTGCTGGGCGGGATCCTGGTCCTTATCTCTTATCTCCTGCGCTGGCTCCCGGTCCTTCCCGGTGCCAGCATTCCAGCAATCCCCGGTTCAATGCTCCACTCTGCCTTAAAACCTCGTGGTTGTGGCTCTGTGACTGCCAAGAAATAGGAGAGTTGAAATTAATCAGAGTTTTTAATCAGCGTTTAATCAGATTTAAATCCGGGTTTGGTTGCTTGCGTCGTGCCAGGTGTGATGATGATCCCAAATTCCCTTATCCTTCATCCCTGTCCCCGTGTCCCCCCCCTGAGCTCTGCTCTTTGTAGGACCAAGCTGAGCTTAGTCAGGAGCGTCTGATCCATGGAAAACCTGGGAATGGGTGGGAATGGAGGGAGGGATTCACTCGGGTGCTCTGCAGGGAGCAGGGAAGCTGGGCAGGATGATTCCAGCGTGGATTGTCCCAATGCCAGCTCTGATCCATGGAAAACCTGGGAATGGGTGGGAATGGATGGGAATGGGTGGGAATGGAGGGAGGGATTCACTCAGGTGCTCTGCAGGGAGCAGGGAAGCTGGGCAGGATGATTCCAGCGTGGATTGTCCCAATGCCAGCTCTGATCCATGGAAAACCTGGGAATGGGTGGGAGTGGATGGGAATTGAGGGAGGGATTCACTCGGGTGCTCTGCAGGGTGCAGGGACTCCGGGCAGGATGATCCCAGCACGGATTGTCCCAGTGCCAGCTCTGATCCATGGAAAACCTGGGAATGGGTGGGAATGGATGGGAATGGATGGGAATGGATGGGAATGGATGGGAATGGATGGGAATGGATGGGAATGGGTAGGAATGGATGGGAATGGAGGGAGGGATTCACTCGGGAGCTCTGCAGGGAGCAGGGAGGCCGGGCAGGATGATCCCAGCATGGATTGTCCCAGTGCCAGCTCTGATCCATGGAAAACCTGGGAATGGGTGGGAATGGATGGGAATGGATGGGAATGGATGGGAATGGGTGGGAATGGAGGGAGGGATTCACTCGGGTGCTCTGCAGGGAGCAGGGAGTCCAGGCAGGATGATCCCAGCACGGATTGTCCCAGTGCCAGCTCCGCCTTGGAGCACACCAGCAATCCCAAAGAAACCCCGGCGCTCTATCCCAGCTAAGCCAAGACGCAGATTTAGACAAAACAATAAACGTCCAAATCCATTTTCCTGCTCCTTTCCCCTTTAATGCATCGTGAAAGGTCTTTGAAGACGATTCCAAGCCCCGGGAACAATCCCGGATCCCTCATCCTCCCGCTCCGATGCACCTGAGCTCCCCTCCAGGAGCCGCCTTGGCTTTGTTCCCAAAAAACCACGGCTGGGAAATCTTCCCTTTCCTGCCCTCCCCGTCCTTTTCCAGGGGATCCTCGCTCAGGGCCAGCACGGGATCCGGGCATTGCCCCCCCAGCTCTGCTCCTTCCCTGCTTTCCGCGCCGGAATTCGGCTTGGAAAAAAAACAAAAAAACCAAAAAAACCCAAAAAAAAACAAAAAAACCAAAAAAAAAAAAAACAAAAACAAAAAAAAAAAAAAAAAAAAAAAAAAAAAAAAAAAACAAAAACACACCAAAAAAAAACCAAAAAAAAAAAAAAAAACAAAACAAAAACAAACAAACAAACAAACAAAAAAAAACGCTTTGTCTGAGCGATCCGGGGGGTTCTGGCTGCGCAGCTTCCCGGGGCTCGTCCTTGGAAAGCAGCGATGGGAAAAGCAGATCCAGGGGGTTTGCAGCCTCGGTGAGCAGAGTTCACAGGCAGGACACCGGCTCCCCAAACCAGCCGGGGTCTCCTGGCTTTTTGCAGGGTGATAATGTTTCTTTCCTATGGATTGTTGGGAGAAGATGGAGAAACAAAGCCCAAAATAAAAAAATAAAAATAAAAATCTCCATTCCTTTAAGATTCCGGCCTCCCACCTTCCCGACATCCCTGGGAGAGCTGGAGCTCGGGGGAGGAACTGCCCAAAGTCAGGGAAAAGGCCTGACCTTTCCCTGCCCTTTCCCTGCCTTTTCCCTGTCCTTTCCCTGTCCTTTCTCTGCCTTTTCCCTGTCCTTTCCCTGTCCTTTTCTTTCCCTTTCCCTGCCCTTTTCCTGCCCTTTCCTGCCCTTTCCCTGCCCTTTCCCTGCCTTTTCCCTGTCCTTTCCTGACCTTTTCCTGCCTTTTCCCTGCCCTTTCCTGCCCTTTCCCTGCCCTTTTCCCTGCCCTTTCCCTGCCCTTTTCCCTGCCTTTTCCCTGTCCTTTCCTGCCCTTTTCCTGCCCTTTCCCACCCTTTTCCCTGCCCTTTTCCTGCCCTTTCCCTGCCCTTTCCTGCCCTTTCCCTGCCCTTTTCCTGCCCTTTTCCTGACCTTTTCCTGACCTTTTCCTGCCCTTTTCCCTGCCCTTTCCCTGCCCTTTTCCCTGCCTTTTCCTGCCCTTTCCTGCCCTTTCCCTGCCCTTTCCCTGCCCTTTTCCTTCCCTTTCCCTGCCCTTTTCCCTGCCCTTTTCCCTGCCTTTTCCTGCCCTTTTCCTGCCCTTTTCCTTCCCTTTCCCTGCCCTTTCCCTGCCCTTTCCCTGCCCTTTTCCTGCCTTTTCCCTGCCTTTTCCTGCCCTTTCCCTGCCCTTTCCCTGCCCTTTCCCTGCCCTTTCCCTGCTCTTTTCCTGCCCTTTTCCTGCCCTTTTCCTGCCCTTTCCCTGCCCTTTTCCTGTCCTTTTCCTGCCCTTTCCTTCCCTTTTCCTGCCTCTCCCCATCTTTAGAGGGAAGTTTCTGCCTCTCCTCCCACGCTGTCCCCTCTGGGTGACACACGGGGGTGGCTCCAAGCCTCTGGATCCCTCTTGGAGCTCCAACAGCAATTCCTGTCCCACTGCTCCATCATCCCCAGCTCCAGGGGAAAGCAGGACAACACCTGCCTGTGGAGATTCGAATTGATCAGAAGCTTCAAACCCGTTAATTCATTGATTTTTTTTGGGGGGGGGGGACAGATTTGGTTTAAATCTCATTTATGGTTCAGATCTCATTTATGGTTCAGATCTCATTTATCATTCAAATCTCATTTATGGTTCAAATCTCATTTATGGTTCATTTTTGGCTGCTGCCGAAGGGGTAAATTATGGATTCCATGAATTTTTCCCCCTTTTTTTTGAGCATTGAAATGGGATTTGGACATCCCCAGGCAGCTTTGGGGACAGCACACGGTGTGGCTTTGGGCTGCCGTGGTAGGAAATAAAGGGAAAAGATAGAGGGATAGGGAAAATAGAGGGATTAGAATCCATCAGGGCCGGGAAAAGGGGGACAAAAGCTTTTTTTGGAGAGATGGAATTCCCAAACAAGCGGCCAGAGCTTCTCAGAGAATTCCATGCCGAGAAAGGCTTTTGGGGTTGGCAGTGTTTTGTTTCCAGGGATAAGGGTTTCCTGGGCTTTGGGATGGGATGTGGATTCAGGGATTCATTCCCAAAACCCGCTCCTGTCCCGCCTCACCCCTGGGCATTCCCAGCTCCTCACATCCCTGCGGCTCCCGGGATGGATTGGCGTGTTCAGGGATAGGAGGGAGCCCAAGGATCCGCTTAACTCCGGCCGAGCTTTTATTTAAGTTGTTATTCTTTTTCATTTTACTTTTATTTTTGTCTTTTTATTTTCTTCTTTTAATTAATTTTTATTTATTCCTTTTTATTTTATTTTTTCTTTTTTTTTTTAGTTTTTTATTTTTATTTTTATTTTCATTTTCATTTTCATTTTTATTTTCATTTTCATTTTTATTTTCATTTTTATTTATTTTTATTTTTATTTTTATTTTTATTTTTATTTTTATTTTTATTTTTATTTTTATTTTTATTTTTATTTTTATTTTTATTTTTATAAAGCTTTTTATAAGCTTAACCTTCCCGAGGTTGGCAATCGCCAGCTCCAAGGCGATTCCCCGAGCTCTGCCTTTGGCATTCCCGGAGAAATTCCGATGGAAAAGCAACCTGGAACTGCCCCCGGAGCATCGCCGGGAGGATTCCTGGGCTTTTCCCTCCTGGAAGCGGCGGGAGGGAGGGAAATGGGAATTCCGCACAGAGGCGGGGGTGCGGGAGTGCCGAGAATTCCCCGAGAATTCCCGTTTTTCCGTGGGAACGAGGCAGCCAAAGCCATTCCCGAGCTCGCTCCAGCCCCTCGCGCTCCGTGGTTTTCCAGAGGAAACTCCGCTCCAGACCCAGCCCCGGCTTTGTGGGATTGCGCAATCCAGGGGCTGCTTTGGGAAAAGGGGAATTTATTTATTTTTTTTTCCCCCGTTTCATTTCATTGTTATTTAAATGTTTTCCGGTTTTTCTAAATTTTGTTTTGTTTTCAATTTAATTTTATTTTATTTTTTATTAATTTTCATTTTATTTGTGGGTTTGTCTTTTTATTTTACTAATTTCCTTCGTGTTTTGATTTCTATTTTGTTTTTCATTTTGATTTTTTTCTCTTATCCTGATTTCAATTCTCTTTTACCTTTTATTTAAGTTGTTATTCTTTTTCATTTTACTTTTATTTTTGTCTTTTTATTTTCTTCTTTTAATTAATTTTTATTTATTCCTTTTTATTTTATTTTATTAGGTATTTTTATTTTTATTTTCATTTTTATTTTATTATTATTATTATTATTATTTAATTTTTTTTTTTCATTTTACTTTCTGTTTTACTGTTCTTTTGCTGTCATTTCCCTTTTTAATGTATTTTATTTTAAATTTTATTATTTTGACGTATATTCTTTTTATTTCTTTTTATTTCTTTTTTAATTTGATTTCCATTTTGTCTTATTTTATTTATTTTATACTTTATTGCATTTATTTTATATTTTACTTTATTTATTTTATATTTTTATTTTAAATTTATCTTTATTTTATTTTATTTTATATTTTATTTTATATTGTATTTATTTTATATTTTATTTTATTTTATTTTATTTTATTTTATTTTATTTTTATTGTATTTATTTTATATTTTATTTTATTATTTTATTTTATTTTATTTTATTTTATTTTATTTTATTTTATCTCATTTTTAACCCAAAGCCCCACGCTCAGGATTTGCCTCAAAGCTTCCAGACCCCAGCAGAGGGAATTCGAGATTTCCCCTCCCCAGGTTTTATCCCACTTTTGGGATTTGTGCTACAAAGGCCTTGAGAAAAGGGACGGAAAATAGAAATATTCCCATGGAAAGGGGGTTTGGAAGGCCCTGGGCAGCTGCAGGGACAACTCAGGGTGGCTTTGGAATTCTGTGCCAAGAACCAGAGGGGAAAAACGATTCCCACAAATCCAGGGAAAAAGGGTCAGGACAGCTCTGCCACTTCGCCTCTGCAGGACATCCAATGCTTTTCCTGCTTCCAGGGGGTGGAATTTGGACATTTCCCTCCTCCTCTTTTGCCCTTTGGAGCATCCAAGGAACCTCCTGGCTTCCGCAAGGCTTCCAGATTTTTCTTTCTTTTTTTTTTTTTTCATTTTTTATTTTCCGCGACGTAACCTTTTAAAAATTCTTCTCCCCTTCGGAATCTCGGGATGTTTCAGGTTTCCTTGGCCAAGCCGTGGAGCTCAAGCTGTTCCTTTGAAGCCACAAAAGGCTCAAATGCAACCTAAAGGAATTTTGCTCCCAGAAAAGGGTGGAAAATTCCCCCCTCCTCCGGGATGTTCCCTGCCGGATTCGGTGGCAAGGAGAGGGGAGGGAAATGCAAAAAAAAAAAAAAAAGGGCAGGGAAATAAAAACGAGGAATAACTCGGCGTTTGGGGCCTGATAAAAACGGGAAACCTTAAAGCAGAATGAAAAAAAAAAATAGAAAAGGTTTATGAGTGTTTGAGGAAAGGTCAGATTTTACTGGATTTCCTCCCAAAAAAGGCGGAATTTCCAAGGACTGGTCAAGGAACGGTCCCTGCCTGGTTGTGCTGAGCAAAAAGTGGAAGTTGTGGGGCAGAAGTGGTGACAAACCCCGTGGATTTTTAATTTCCTGCAGTTCATTGATTTCTCTTTCCTTGGCCGGAGGTGCAGCTTTGCTCAGAGCCAGGGTGGGGACGTTGGGATGGGGCTCCAGCTCGGGGCCACCTCAAATGATTGGAGTTGGGAATTCCCAATGAGGAAAATCGGGAATTTTCCAGTGCCGGCTCCTCGGGCTCAGTGGGGATGTGATGGAAAAATGGAAGCACCGGTGTGGGGACGGGATCAGCAGCTCCTGCTCATCCCAAACCTTCCTGAGGGGGGTTGTTCCTGCTGTTGTCAGGAATCTCCAGTTGGAGACCGTCGTGTCTTCGGCAGAAAACCGATTTCAGTCTGATCCAGCTCCAAACCAAATCCAAAAATCCCATCTCACGTGGGAGTCATGGGATGGTTTGGGTTGGGAGGGACCCCAAAGTGCCACCCCTGCCATGGCAGGGACACCTCCCACTGTCCCAGGCTGCTCCCAGCCCCATCCAGCCCGGCCTTGGGCACTGCCAGGGCTCCAGGGGCAGCCACAGCTTCTCCAGGAATTCCAGCCCAGGAATCCTCTCCCTTCTCTGATGAGCTCAAAACACCTGACCCCACACATCCCAGCAGCTCCAGGAGCCCCTCCGGGCAAACCTCGGCACCAGGAGAGGCTGGAGAGGGAACTCTGAGCTGCCAAAAACATTCCTGGGGGGGAAAACCCCACCTCAGCCCCTTTGGGTGGCACCATCCCAGCTCTGCACTGGGCCATTCCCGCTCCCTGCTCCGGCTCTGGCTTCTGCTGGTTTTCCTTGGGAGCAGCGGGGATTTGCACGTTCAGACAACCTCCTGATGCTCGTCTGGCAGCAGGCAGGCCTGGATGCAGCGTAGGAAAGTTCCTTTGTCTCCTGTTTCCATTTTTCTTGGAAGGGAGGGCAGCGCCAGAGGCGGGAGGAGCAGCGGGGCTGGGATCGGCGGGGCCGGGTTCCTGCATCCCGCGGCTGGAAGCAGGGAAAGGGATTCACCCCCCCCCCCCGAGGGCAGCTGCGGCTGGAAAAGTCCAGGGAGGATTCCCCTCCAGTGGCTGCATCCAGAGCAGGATGGGGAGAGGGGTGGAGCAGGGGGATGAGCGTGGGAAGCAGCCCCCAGGGATTCAGGGCTCAGCTGGGACAGTGATACCCCAGATCCTGGAGCAGTGGCATCCCAAATCCTGGGACAGGGGCACCCCAAATCCTGGGACAGAAGCACCCCGAGTCTTGGAACACTGGCACCTTGGAACACTGGCACCCCAAATCCTGAGATATTGGCTCTCCAAATCCTGGGACAGTGGCACCCCAAATCCTAGAGCAATGACACCCCAAGTCCTGGCACACTGGCACCCCAAATCTTGGAGCAATGGCACCTGAAATCCTGACACAGTGGCACCCCAAATCCTGGGACATTGGCACCCCAGTTCCTGGAGCAGTGGCACCCGAAATCCTGACACAGTGGCACCCCAAATCCTGGAGCAGTGGCACCCCAAATCCTGGCACAGTGGCACCCCAAATCCTGGAGCAGTGGCACCCCAAATCCTGGAGCAGTGGCATTCCAAATCCTGGGACAATGGCATCCCAAATCCTGGAGCAGTGGCACCCCAAATCCCGTGGTACTCACTGACTCCCTCAAATCCCCAGCTGCCAGAGGTCCTGGAGACTCCCCAGGCTCATTTGGACTGAAAAGGATGGAACTGGCACCCCAAGGAGACGCTGTCGGAGTGAGGAGGGAACAGAAAACCCAGCCCGTTTGTTTTCCCCGCTGTGGGATTGTTTCGAAGGCAGCATCACTATGCCTGGTGAAATCTGACTCAGGGGTTCTGCCTCCTTGAGGCTGGCAGGGCTGGCAGCGGGACAGAAACGTTTGCTCCAAGAGAACTTGGCAGAAAGCAGGATTTCCAAAAAAAAAACCAACAAAAAAACCCAACCCAAACAAGAAATCGGGTTAATCCCTTCGTTTTCTCTGCAGCTTTTCCCTCCCGAGCTGCCTTTCCGCGGCCGGCCTGGGTGTGTTTCGGATCCCAGGTGCCTCCCAGCAATTAAGTGGAGTTAAAATTCCTCCCTGACCTTGGGTTTATCAAGCGCGGCGCTCAGGGTTTAGCATCTGCCGGGCTGCTAAAAAACAACATCCCGCGTGTCGGGGCTCGCTCCCGGAGCCCGGGGCCGCGGGGGGATCGGGAGCAGGTGGGACCGGGAACAATGCGGGAGGCGGGAGATGCTCCCGGGCTGCTGGAAAATCGAGGAGGAGGAGGAGGAGGAGGAGGAGGAGGCGTTGGCAGGCAGCCACCCCGACAGACACTCCCAGCAGGAACCTGTCCCTTTGGCTCTGCCTTTGGAATTCTTCGTCCGTGTGTGAGGATGAAGAGTTGGCTCTTCCTCTCCTTCCTTCCTTCCTTCCTTCCTGGAGAAGTCCAAAGGTGGGGCAGCTGTAGAATCGTGGAATGGTTTGGGATTGGAAGGGATCTTAAAGCTCATCCCGTTCCACCTTCCATGGGACATCTTCCCCTGTCCCAGGTTGCTCCAAAGCCCAATCTCCAGCCTGGCCCTGGACGTTTCCAGGGATCCAGCGACAGGCAGAGCTTCTCCAGGAAACCTCTGCCAGGGCCTGCCTGCCCTGACAGGGAAGAAAGTATCCATTTGTCCTGGGGGACAAATCTTCATCCCAAATATTCCCCCGGTGGTATTCCTGATGGTGACTGGGACTGGTTTGCCCATGTGGGGAAGTGGAAAAAATGGGATTTTCCAGCTGCCTGTGGTCGATGCCCGTGTCAATCCCAAGGGGATGACATCCAGAGGTTTGGGTGGGATGAACATCTCGGCTTTGTGTGGCTCAGATCTGGAAAAAGTGAAAAAAACCCCAAAAACCTGGGACAGTGCCCTGGGATTTGGCTGTAAAGTCAAGGAGTTGCTTCATGTCCTTGTGTCCCACCTGATCCTCGTGGCAGGTGGCTGCTGGTAAGGGAAGAGGACTTGGGAGAGGGAGATGTTTGTCAGGAATGAAATAACCAGGCAGCAGAGGACACAGAATTGGCCCAGAGTCCATCTACACCTGGGATTTTTTAAACTCCGTGTGTGGGGAATGTCCTCTGCTCCTGTGAGGGGATGGACCCTCCTCTCCCACCCCACAAAACCCACCAGGGTGGGGTCTGTAAGTGAAAACCTCCCCTGACCAAACTTTGCGTTGTCATTTCCTCCGTGAAACCGGGAAACCACCACGTTTTTATGGGGAATCAACTCTTCTGCCCCAGCTGGGAGCAGCGGGTCCTCCCCGGGCAGAGCTGCTGCTCCATCTGTCCAAAGGGAGCAAAAAAATCCCAAGGCAAACCTTACAGAAATATCCCAGGAGCGGCTTGTTTTGGCTGGATGGCTCCCGTGAACTGGCTCCAAGCTGGCAGGGAAGCGGGGGAAGATCTGCTGGAGCGGGGTGGATGTGGGCGAGCGCTGGAGCAAGGAGAAGCCCTGGAAAGTTCGGGTGGATTTGGAGGAGAGCGGCGTTTTGGGGTTGGGGAATGGAGGGAAAAGCGACTTTTCCACCGATCCAGCTGAACCTGAAGGTTTCTACAGCCAACAGGCCAAGGTGCCACTTTAGGAATTCTCAAATTCCTCCTGCTTTAGTGGGTAACAATCCCACAAACAAACCCCTTTCCCTCCACGGGAAGCAAAGCGAATATCTTGGAAAAAAAAAAAAAAATCCACATTTTGCACCGAAAGATTCCAATTCTCCAGCTCCGGCTGGCCCCAGAAAATCCCTTTTTCCCCCCTTTTTTTTTTCCCTTGATTTCTATCCTTCCACAACGAAACGGGAGAGGAGCGGCGCGGGTGGTGCCAAGCCCTGTCCAAACAACCCCGCAGCCTCGAGCTGCTCCCGGCTGGATCCTGGAATTCTCCCCCGCTGGCTGATAACGTGAGCGTGATTCACGCTCTGGCAGATCAGTTCTCCACTCTCCGGAACGCCATCCCCCTCGGGTTTTCACGGGAGTCGCTGGCAGAGCCGCCGGGAGAAGAGGAGCGGGAGGGCAGGAGAGGCTGGCGGGGGTTGGAAAAGCTCCGGGGTGGCTTTTTTTGGGAATCGCTTTTTGCCACCCGGGCAGCGCTGGGATGCGGGGATGATGGCTTGGATGGAGCGCTTCCCTGCACTGTGGTGTCTCCCCCGTGGAGAGGAGAGGTTTTTCCTTGGATATCGTGCTCAGGAAGAGCTTTTCAGGCCGTGCGGGGATGGAGGGACCGCAAAAATCGGCTTTTCCCCCAAGTGCGCTCTGATCCCGCCGCGGTGACTCCGGCAGGAATGTCGCACCCCTTTCAGTGCCGTGGCTTTGCGGGGCTGGCACCAGGGTCCCACCTCCGCTTCCAAGGAAATTCCAAGGTTTTTTTGGAGCGCAGAGCTGGGAATGGAGGTGCTCCCCGGGTTGTTCTGTGGAGGTCAAGCGGCCGCCTGCAGGAAATGATTGTGCCCCAACTCCAGGACGGGAGGGGAAGGAGAAATCCCTGGGAACCAAAACAAAGGGAAAGATGAGAGTCCTGAGAAATCCGGGCTGTCCCTGAGCGAGGCAGCCAGCGTGGATGGAAGGGAAATTCTGCTCGGAATTTTTTTTTTTTTTGTTGAGGGGAAAAAGGAGGACACGGCTCCTGCGCTGCTTCCCTCGGGCACTGAAGGGAAAAACATCCTGAAGTACCTGGAACACCACGGAATTCCGCTGGGGAGCGGGAGCACCCTGGGTTTCCTTTGAAAAGGTCGAAATTCCACAGAAATTGAGATGGATTCGGTTCGTTCCCCCAAACAGGTTTTTCCCAGGGCTTCTCGGCTCATCCAGCCTCCAGTTTTTTCTTGGAGTTGCCCTCAGAGCGTTCCCCCCACAAAGGTCGCTGGAATTTGCAGTGAACCCCCCAAAAAAATCCGTTTTTCCAGCCCCCCCACCTGAGACTGGGATGGTTTACTGGGAGGTTGGATTAGCAAAGTGCTGAGTGGTGATTTTTGTGCTGGAAAAGTCCCCTTTTTTCCATGGGAATTGGGCTTCTAAGCAGGAATTGTTGGGAACAGCAAATCTTCAGAGGTTTATTGGTCTGTGCTGGGTTTGGCATCTCCAGGGCTGCTCCTGGGGGTTGTGCTGGGTCCCAGAGCTTGGAGGTGATATTTTCTTGATTGAGGCATAAATAAAATAAAATTTATAAAATAAATAAAATAAAATAAAATTTATAAAATAAAATAATTTTTTAAAATAAAATAAAATAATAAAACACAACAAAATAAAATATAAAACCCCGAAATGAAATGAAATTAAATGAAATGAAATGAAATGAAATGAAATGAAATGAAATGAAATAAAATAAAAATAATAGCCAAGGCAAATCTAGAACTATACTGTGCAAAACCAAACCTACGACTTTTCCAAGCATTTCCCCGTTCCTGGATGAAATCCCAGCCAAACTTCAGCAGCATCCCTGCATCTCAGGTGATGGGAGAAGGCAAACCCTGGCATGGGAAAAGCATTTCCAGCTTCCAAAGGGTATTGGTCATCTGTGAGGTGGAGAGAACGAGGCTGGATGGGAGGACTGAGCTTTGGGGTCAGATCCCTGGCTGTGGGGTGGAGCTCCTGGATTACTCCATGTGGGAATGCTCCATGTGGGAATGCTCCATGTGGTGCTCCAGCCTGTTCCTCTCTGTGTGCTTGGGTGATGTTGGAGCATTCCCACAGGGATTTCCCTGGAGGAGCAAAGCTCAGCCTCTCAGTGATGGGCTCCCTGTCCATGCCCAAGGTTCCATCAGCTCCTTGTGGCTGCTCTGGAAGGCAGCTCCACCACGGCATTCCCGGGAGGATCCTTCCATCAATCCAAGGAGAAGGAGAAGGGACAAGGGGCGGAGGCAGCGGATCCGGGCTCTCTCCGCTCCGGAACGACGGCATCACTTGTGGGATTGAGAGGATGAGAACTGGGATGAGCTCTCTGCAGGAGGGTGGAGGGAACGCCCAGGGGATGGTGGCAGGGATTTGGCTTTCCCCAAACAGCTGGGAGCAGCCAGCTCCACACACTCCCAATTATCCCGCTGGGCGACTTCCAGCGCTCGGTTCCCATCAAATTCCTGGCCCCGGAGCGTTATTGTCAGGATGCTTTTGTCTGACTCAGGCCACTCCAGTCCCACCCCAAAGTGTCTCCCAGCCAGGAGCACAGTGGCTGCTGGGTTTCGAGGAAGACTCCTGCTTCCCTGTTCCTCCTCTCTTGGCTTTTCCTCGTCCTCCCGCTCTTGGGACAGGCTGGAGCCCATCCATGGGATCCTGGAGCCCATCCATGGGATCTTGGAGCCCATCCATGGGATCTGCTGGTCTATTGTTTGGCTGCTTCCTAAGCAGCTTTTTGGGGGTGGCTCAGTGAGAGCTGTTCTCAAGGAGGCACTCGGAGGATCCCAGAAAATCGAGAAAATGTGGCTGCTGGAAGTGTCAGAGCCCATTAGCAGTGCCAGACGTGCCCTTTCTGCTCCCTCTCCTTCGCCATTCCGCTGGCTCTGGGTTGGTTTTCCCAGGAATTCTCAAGGCTTTAAATAGCAACCCCAGAATGGCAGCGCCTGGTGAGGAGCTGAGCCCATCCCCCGTCGCCCAGCCCGGCCCCACTCCATGGGAATCCCTGCAGCTCGGCACCAGAGGCGCTTTGGGAAGGGCAGAGCTGCTGGGGAGCCACCAAGGAGCCACCCAAAGCCACCCCACCCACCAAGTGTCTCCCAGCTTTAGAACTGGGAATGGGCTTGGGATGGGAGGGTTGGTGGTCCCAAACATCCCCATGTGACCTTTGCAGGGGCTGTGGATCCACCGGATCACAGGCTCATCGAGGCTGGAAAAGAGCTCCAGGATCCCTGGATCCAACCTGGAACTGATCCCCACCTTGTCACCAGGAGAGACCACAGAAGGAATTCCTGCAGGAATGATTGGACCACAAAGTCCTCACAAGTGGCAGCAGGAATTTGCTCCTGGCCTCTCGTGCCTGGCCCTCTCCATCCACTCCCCTGGGAGATGGGACAGAGGTTGGACAGAGGTTGTGTCCAGGAGGGACCCAGAATCCATCATTTCCCAGCTTTGGGAATGAGCAGAGGGCTCATGGCTGCTCTGCAGGCAAGCCCTTGGAACCCAGGATTGAAAGGAGACGCAAGGAGAGCAGGCTGTGTGACATCTCCTGCAGCCAGGCAGGATTTATTCCATGAATTTCCACATGGAAGGAGCCCTTGTTGAGGTGCTGGTGCCACTGCAGGGCTCTGGGAGAGATGCAGAGGCAGCAACGAGACCAAGACCCCTCTGCAAGGTTTGCCCACCTCATTGGGATGCCCTGGAAGCTGTCCCTAAAACACCCCTGAGGATGGATTTTAGGGAAAAGGGTGGATGTGCTCCAAGACCTTGCTAGTGCTGGGAGGGATTTCAGCCCCTGCTGCCCCCAGCTCACACATCTGGAGGGAGCAGCCCCAAACTGCAGAAGCCCTTCACCCTCCCACCTTGCCCATTTTTGGGGTTATCCACCCCAAATTCCAAGGCTGGGGTTTCTCCCGTGCCCTCTTTGGAGGGGTGAAGCTCCCGGATGAGAATCCTCGGAACTTCCCTGCGGTTTTCCAGCGCCGCTGGGAGGCCGTGGCCGCGCAGGAGGAGCGGCCAGCATCATCAAACATCTGGGTCTGATATCTCTGTTTACCACAGGCTGGTTGGGAGCCACATTCGTGGCACGTGAAGTCATCTGGTGTCCCCTGGAGATGCTTCCCTGCAGCACGGAGCGGCTCCCTCGGATCCCACCCCTCAGGCTGTGCATCCCTTTGGCTGCCAGGAGACAGAGGGGGGAGAAAAAAAACAAAACCAAAAAAAAAGCTCTGTTGATCTGAGCGTTGTGTGAAAGTATATTCCCATGGTTTTCCATGAAAAGCATGATTTAATTAACGTTTTTGGATGTTTATTATTGAAGAAAGCCGCCGCCGCCGCCTGGGTTGGGGTTTTTTTTATTTTTTTTTTCCCTCCGTTTTCCCCAACTTGTGTTTGTTGTGAAAGAGTCGAGTCACATTCTGTGGGATAGCTGGGAGGGAGAGGGGAGGGATGGAGGGAGGGATGGGTGGATGGATAGAAGGATGGATGGATGGAAGGATGGAGGGATGGAGGGATGGAGGGATGGAGGGATGGATGGATGGAGGGATGGAGGGATGGAGGGATGGATGGATGGAGGGATGAATGATGGATGGATGGATGGATGGATGGGTGGGTGGATGGATGGATGGATGGATGGATGAATGGATGGATGATGGATGGAGGGATGGATGGATGGATGATGGATAGAAGGATGGATGGATGGATGGAGGGATGGATGGATGGATGGATGGAGGGATGGATGGATGGATGGGTGGGTGGAGGGATGGATGGATGGAGAGCACCCACCCATCCCAACCTGTTCCTCCTGGGAATCTGTGGGGTGTCAGCTTGGTGTGGTTGGTGTCCATGTGTCAGGAATAGCTTTAAATGGTCTCCAGGTTCCCAGACTGGCATTTTTTTGGTGGTTACACTACAGGTGTGAGAAGGTCCATAGACCTTCTTCCTGTGGTTGTCATGGAATCTGAGAAGAGTCTGGACTGGGACAGACCTTTCTGATCTGGCAGGTCCCGTTTAAGCAGCATTTCTTGGGATTTATGGCTTTTAAACTGCTGGTTCTTGACTTTAGGAAAAGGAACTGTTGGGATACATGCTACCAGAGGGAGATCACCCAAACCCAGGAGAGGAATTGGGGTCGTGGTGAGGATCTGATGTCCTGACCTCAGCAGAGCTGCTGGAAAAAGGAGATCTTTAAGAGATTTGGGACTGTAAGGGAGAGTGCCAGCCTGGTTCCTGACGGGATGTGAAAATCCAGCGGACAAACCCCCACCATCCATCCCAGCAGGATGAACTGAGGTGGCACCAGTGGCTTGGCAGTTCAGGTGCATCCAAGGATGCCAGGAGATCTGTCCCAGCTCCTAGGAGTTGTTTTCCAGTTTTACAAAGGAGATGAAAACATAAATTTTGGTCAGAGGAGGCGTTCTCACGTAAGAATCCCACCCAACCCAGCTTCCTGGGAAAGCCCCTGTGGATTTCATGGAGTGGGAGAAGGGGGTCCATTCATAATCTCCTCTTAGCATGACTTGACCTGATCTTGAGGGTCCACAAAACCCAGTTCAGGTTCCTGGTGAGGGTCCAGCAAACCCTGTCCGGGTTCCTGACTCAGTTCTCCTGGAGACCCCTCGGTCTCTGAGGGGGTTGGTGACAGATTGTGCCAGTCTCTGGCCTGGAAGGCACGAAGCTGGGTGCTGGCTCTTGAAACCAAGTAACATCTTCAGGTGAAAGGTTTCAGGTCTGGAGCAGGGCTGTTTAGGACCAAAGAAAAATTCCAAAATTGAGATCCAAAGTCCATTTTCGTCCCCAGGGCTGTGCCCAAGGAGGGGGTGGTGGTGCTTGCAGGGTTTCTCCTCATGCACCCATCCCAGGGATGGGGTTTTTTGCTGCTTTGTGGCTTTGCTTAAAAAAATAAAAATTAAAATTAAAATTAAAAAAAAAAAAAGAAAGAAAAGAAAGAGAGAGAGAGAGAGAGAGAGAAAGGGAGGGAGAGAGAAAAGAGAAAGAAAGAAAATCCATTTTTAGCCCTTTAAGCACATCCTTAACCTCACACCAGCTCCGGAGGCTCCCCTGCACCAGCGCCAGGGCTTTACTCATCAGGAAAGTAAACACGGGCTTTAGGGCTCCGAAACAGCTCAAATCCCAAAAAAACCCGCCCTGGAGGACAGGGATAAACAGTGCTCCAATGTTATCGTTTGTGCAGGGGGTGCTGGAGGAGGCCACGACCGCAAGAGGTTCCTCCCCAGCCCGGGGAAGTGCCTGGGAGTTTGGCCGGGAGCAGCTGGAGCAGGGAAGGGATTTGTTTGGCATCGTCTGCCCCTATAAACAGCCCCCCCATCTTCTGGGGGAGCCCCATCTCGGGGGTGACTGCAGGGTGGGTGCTGCTGGCTCCGTCAGCGGGGTGGGATTGGTAAAATTCCCTCTCCCAATGCCCTGGATCCTCCGCAGCCGGCGCCGCCTCCAGAGGGTCCCAGAATGGGTCAAGGTCAGCTCTGGCTGGGTGGGAGCCGATCCTGAGGGGGCCCTGGGAACTCCGTGTGGGGTTTTGTGCCGGTTGATGGGAGGGCTGGGTGATCTTGGGGGTCTTTCCAAGCCGGAACGATCTTGGGATTCTCCTCCGTGCATCAAACCTGCGCCGGGAGCTTGCACCGCTCTGCCGCGGGGAGCAAGGGAAGGTGTGCGCACACATTTATATCCCAGAGAAATCCCAGCCCTTCCTGGGAGGCTGGGATTGCAGAGGGGCCCTCTCCCCGTCTCTCTCTGGGGCTAAAGATAGCCCAGAGTGCAGCTGAGCCGTGAATCAGGAGGAAAAAATGTGGGTCAGCTCCTGGAGGGAGCAGGGAACGCTCGGGGCTCGGCTGCTCCCGACCTCACTGTGCCGGGAAGGAGTCAGGGCTCAGCCCCCCAGACCCCACGGCTGCTCCCAGGCCCTCTCCAGAGGCCTCAGGAAAGGCTCCCAGACCCCCAGGATTGATGGGTGGTGGGGCTGGGGTCTCAGCAGGGGCTGTTCCCTGGGGGTGGAGTCGGTGCTGGGAGCAGGGATCCAAGTGGTTGACCCGGAATTCCCGATCTATGGACATGCACATGCGTGTGCTTGGTGTGACATCTGCGTGTGCCGGGACAGGCACGTGTCCGTGGGCACGTGGATGGATACACATGAGGGACACATGGATGGACACACTGATGGATACACTGATGGTCACTCATGTTCATGGACACACTGATGGACACATGGATGGACACACTGAGGGACACACTGATGGTCACTCATGTTCATGGACACACTGATGGACATGTGGATGGTCACACTGATGGACACACTGATGGTCACTCATGTTCATGGACACATGGATGGACACATGGATGGACACACGGATGGACACACTGATGGACACACTGATGGTCACTCATGTTCATGGACACACTGATGGACACGTGGATGGACACACTGATGGACACACTGATGGTCACTCATGTCCATGGACACACTGATGGACACATGGATGGACACACTGATGGTCACTCATGTTCATGGATACACTGATGGACACATGGATGGACACACTGATGGTCACTCATGTCCATGGATACACTGATGGACATGTAGATGGTCACACTGATGGACACATGCATGTCCATGGATGCATGGATGGACACACTGATGGACACACAGAAACACACTGATGGACACACTGATGGTCACTCATGTCCATGGACACACTAATGGACACATGGATGGACGCACTGATGGTCACTCATGTCCATGGACACGCTTATGGTCACACTGATGGTCACTCATGTCCATGGACACACTAATGGACACATGCATGGACACACTGATGGACACCCATGTCCATGTGTGCCCCTGTGGCCATGGAAGCAAGTCCCTCTTTTAATTCCTTTTTTTTTTCCTACCCCACTGTTGCAAAATCCACTCCCGTTTTTCCTTGACAAAGAAAACCCTGCCGTGGGCTCAGCAGAATCCCGAGGGACAGGCAGGAGGCTGGAGCTGGGAGCCCTGGGAAGTGTCCCTGTCCCTGTCCCATGCTCCAGGTGTGCTCACAGAGGAGCTGCTCAGTTTTTCCCTGCTTCTCTCCCAGGAGCAGGTTTCCCTCTTAAAGGCAGCTCCGCTCCCAAAACACGTGAGGAAGAGGCTGAAGGCAGGGTGGCATCGCCTGGGACCCAGCTGGGTCACAAAATCATGGAACGGCTTGGCTTGGAGGGGACCAGAAGCTGATCCCATTCCCTGAACCACGGCCAGGGACACGTCCCACCATCCCCAGCTTTCTCCAAGCCCCATCCAGCCTGGAATCTCACCTCCCCGTGTGGAAGGGACCTTGGGGGCCGCGCCACAGGTTAATCCGTGCCTGGACCGCTTCCCCCCGCTCCCAAAGCGCAGCAATGACGGGCTGGGAATTCCCATCCCCGCTTTCCCCTTTTCCCTGCCTCTCCGCTGGAAGGTCCCGGCAGAGCTCGGAGCTCGAGGAGATCAAACTGGGACGTGCTGGGAGCCACGACCCGCAGATCCCGGCAGCGGGAATTGCCGCGGGCGCGCCCCGCGCTCCTGCCGTCCCGAGCGCTTCCATCCTCCCCCAGCCCCGGCGCCAGGAAATAGTTAACCGCTCCAGGATTTTGATTAGCAGAGCCTTAAAGTCAGTAAAAAAGACAGTCGGGGAGAAACTCTCAGGAGCATGCTAATGAAGTGAAGTCATCCGCACACACCAGAGGAGTATCCATGCTTGCTCCACGCCGGAGGATTCCCGGAGCCCGGCGCAGGTGGAGCGGGGACCCGCGGCTCGGCCGTCCCGACACCTTCGCTCCCCTCCCTTTGGATATTGCCACGCTTTCCTTGGGATTTTTTTTTCCTTTTTTTTTTTTTTTTTTTTTTTTCGCCTCACTGGAGCTTAATGATATTTCCAGCTCGGCGGGAGCTGCGGGAAGGCTGGAGATAGTGCAGAGAGAGGCTTGGAAAAGCAGCAAAAGGCAGCTCCCGGCTCTGCGGGAAAGGTGAGGGCATTCTCTTGGAAAAATCCCTTCTCCTCCTGGAAAAATCCCTCGGGTTTCTCTCTGTGGCCGGCGCTTGGGCTGTGGCATTGCTGGGGGTGGGGAGAGGGGGAAGCAGACGGTGCTGGCTGTGGGAAGTTTGGGAAGCGGGGTCTGGGGGATGGAGATGTCCAGGTACGGAGCTGCTCGGAGCGGGAGCGGCTGCCTCGAGTCCCCGCTTGGAAAAACCCTCGGGCGGTTTTCAGAGCGCTAAAAAAAAACATTCTTCTCCTCCTGCGGGACTTTGCAAAGACACCGTGCAAAGGTCGGGTCCTTTCTCTCGGGATCGGCGCCTCACAGGTCCCACCTTTGCTGTAAAAGTTGGGTTTGGGGGAATAATTCAGTAATTTAGGAGAGAGCAAAGTTTTGGTTTCAGCCTGAGGGCTCTAAACCCGGCAACTCCAGCGTGGCCACATCCACGGTGGAGCTGATGAGTCGCCGGGGCTGTTTAATTTATAAGCAGTCCCCCCAGGAAAACATTGCAGTTTTGTTTATGGGAAATGCAAGAAAAATATGCAGGCGAGGTTTCACTCCTAAACAGCCGAGGTTAACCCGTGCAGGATGATGATTCCAGGATTATTCCTGGGATAAACCCAGCGCAGATCACTTCCCAGCGGTTAGAAACGAGCTGGTGACTCAGTGGCTGCCTCGGGTTTTAGCACTGTTGCAGATCCTCAGCCTGGCCGTTCCCAAATTTTGTGTTTTGTGCCGCGTGGAACTTTAATTTTCCTTTCGGGGAGGCGTCCAAGCCTGTGGCACTGCGAGGATTTCGAGGCAGGCAGGCGTGCAGCTCCCGGGTTTCGGAGATCTTCTGGAATGCCCCGCTCCTGGCTGCAAAAACTGCATCTGTAAAAACCCCAAAATCTCCCCATTTTATCCGTGTGGGGTTAGCGGGATATCGGCATTTACTGGATTTTTGGGCCTCGCTGGATTCCCAGCAGGGCTGGTGACAGGATTGCATTTTCAATCCTCTGTGGAAGCACCGCTCCCTCAAATCCCAAAAAAGTGAGAGTTACTCTCAAAGCAGCATCTCTGTCCCAAAGCAAAGCAGAGCCCTGCAAGGGCCGTCCCTGGAAAGCAGCTCAGGGCTCCCCCGCCGTGCCCCTGGGATCCCTTCCCGGGGACTTTGTCCCTTTTCAGGATCCCCGTGCTCCCAGGAGAGGCACCTTGTCCTTGTGCCTTGCACGTCAGGGTGACAGCTCTGCAACCCAGGTGACCAAATTTGGGGGGAAAATCCTCCCTGGGAGGGTGGGCAGGCCCTGGCAAAGGTTTTCCAGAGGAGCTGTGGCTGCCCCTGGATCCCTTGGAAGTGTCCAAGGCCAGGTTGGACAGGGCTTGGAGCAGCCTGGGATAGTGGAAGGTGTCCAAGGTGGGACTGGATAATCTTCGGTGTCCCTTCCAATCCCATCCTGGGATTCTGGAATTCCCCAGCCCTTGGTGGTGTGTCCCATCTCCCTGCACCCTTCCCAGCCCAACTTCCCCCTCCCAGCTCTCAGGGTGATCCTGGCATTCCCCAAATCTGAGATTCCCCTGGCACGTCCCGCCTGCTGTACCGAGATGCCCAAGGAATGAGCTGAAATTCCCGATTCCTCCTTTTTCCCCCGTGGGTCGGATCTGATCTCCGCGCTCAGCAGCGGCTCCAGATGTGGCCAGCTGTGGGTGGCAAAGCCTGACCACTGGGTCAGCTCTGGCTGCCTTCGGAGGGAGATGGGAGCACGTTCCAGAACCTGGAATGCTGGAATGCTTCTCTTCCCAAGCAGCACATGGATTCTGTCCATCCCCCAAGCCCCGTTTCAGCTGGAGCTGCTCCATAACCTCCCGCTCGTGCATCCCGTGCAAACATCCCCATCCCTCCTCGTGCCCTTGGGATTTTTTCCTGCAGGCTTCGGGGGGTTTTGCAGGGCCCTGAGACACCCAAAAAAAAAAACCCAAAAACCAGCCAGCAGGGAGCTTCCCGTGGGCTTCCAGGCCTTCTTGGAATGTCCCCCATCCCTTTTGGCCGGCGGTGCTTGGAGCAGAAAGGTGTTAAAGGGCTCGTGGCCACTACTAAGCAACAGTTACCAACAACCTCAGGCAAATAAAGTGATGGAAACAGGGAACAGCGGCCGCTTCCCTGGCTGAGTCAGGAGAGGGTGGCTGCTGCTCCCTGCTCCTTCCTCGATGACAGCATCCCCAGAGCCAGCCCTTGGAGATGCTGGGATGTTTGTGATGCTTTCCCGCAAGGAGCGTTTCTCTGGCTGCCGGCGGAGCGGGAGCGAGGAGCTGGGCTTTGCACCTTCCCGTCCTTCCAAAGGGCTTTGAGGGCTGTGCTGGGCTGTTCCCCATGTGCTCTTCTGCTGGGGATTTTGGGCTCCTCGAAGGTCATTGAGCCTTGTCGTGGTGCCAGCTGAGAGGGGAGTGCAGGTGTGGAGGGAAAGGGCGTGATCCCAGCCGTGTTTGACACGGATTCTCAAGGCGTGGATCGCTCTGGGATAATTCTGGGGAGGCTCTGGCACAGGTTTTCCAGAGAAGCTGTGGCTGCCCCATCCCTGGAAGTGTCCAAGGCCAGATTGGAGCAGGCTGGGGCAGTGGGAGGTGTCCCTTTAAGATTCCTTCCCACCCAAACCATTCCAGGATTCTACCCCACGGAATTCCCCCCACAGGGCTGAGTATTCCCAGGGAAATGCCTGGGCTCCATCCAAAGGTGGGAAACCAGGAATCACTCCGGGAGGTGCCTGTCCTGCTGCTGATTCCCATTCCAGGGAACACCAAGCCAACACACCAAGCCAACACACCACTGCCATTTGCTCAAAACCTCTGCCAGTCACTGATTTTATCCAGAGTGCTGCTCCCAAGGCAGCTTTCCCAGGATGGCCCTGCTGCTGCTGCTGCTGCTGGAAGGGCTGGGAGACACTGGAAGGGCATTTTCCACGTGCAGGTGGATTTATTTCAGCTCTGAGCTGCCATATAAATAATATTTATATAAATAACTTCCCTGGACATTGGTCCATCTGTCCTGAGCCCGTTTGCAGAGGCATTCCCTGGATCTCCTGCCATGCTGTGCTCCCAGAATCTCCCAGGATTTGGGGACAGCAAGGAGAAGCTGCTGGAAGAGAAGTGTCCGTGCCAGGGCTGCTCTGCAGGGTCTGGCTTCCCCCTGATCCCAGCTGTGGAGGAAGGATGGGATCTGGGTTGCTGGAGGGGGCCTGGCTCCTGCAGTGCTGTGCTTGTGACCTTCCAGGACTCCCGTGCCCTCTCCAGGATGGGAATTTGGGGCTGTGCAGCTTGGGTGGGCCAGCAGAGCCCAGCTCCTGCAGGAGAGGCACGGGAGAGCGGCAGAAAGTCAGGAAATCCCTGGGAGCAGGGCAGTGCAGCTGCTTTTCCCAACATCCCACCGCAGAGCCCGTTCCTCCTCGCCCCGGGAATTGCTTTCAGCGCTGCTGCATCCCCATCGTTTCTCATCCTGCCACTCTTCCCTCTGCTCCCTCACCTTCCCAGCCTCTGCCATCCCAGCAGCTGCTGAGGATCCCCCCGGGATTTGTGGCTGCCACCTCCAGCTTTTCCTGGAAACTTGTGGAAGCGATGGAGATCTTTATCCAGGTGCCTCTGGAGCCGTTTGCCCTCCCTGCTCTGGCATGGCCCACGAGCCCGGCTGGCCGCGGTGACAGTCACCAGGGCTGGGCTGGGAGGTGACATCGCTGCAGGACCTGGCGGGGTGGGCAGGGCTTGGAGGAGCCTCTCCCGGAGCTTCCCCCTTTCCCTTGGAAGGGTAGGGAGCAGGAGCCAGATCCAGCACAGGGGCTTGGTTTGCTCCTCTGGGAAATCGGGGTGAGGGGATGCAGAGCCCTTAGAGGGCTCTGGTTTTGTGGGAATTTGGGGTGGCATCGCCGGGGGTACTCCGCAGGGAATGTGGGAGCAGAGGTGGCCCCGTCCCCTCGGTGCTGCATCCCTTGGGATCACAGTGAGGCGATCCCCGGGAGCATCCAGCACATCGCAGGAGCTTCCTTCCCTCCCGAGGAATTCCTCGGATGCCACAGGTGCACGGGAGATTCTCCCATCCCGGTTATATTCCCGCTGCTCCAGAGCCCCGGTGCGCACAGGTCCTGCAGAATTCCAGTCCGGGAAAGGCAGGTCCGTGCCCTGGCATGGGATCGTGTTACAGGATGGATCTCTGCTTCCCTGCGGGAGTTTTTCCCTCTGCTTGACACCCTCGTGTGTCCCGTCTTTGCACCCTGAACACAATTCCCGTGTCTGCATCCATGGGCTGATGAACCTTTTCCCAAAGCATCCGGACTTTCCTCTCCGCTTCCAGGCTCAAGGGAAAAATTCACTTCGAAGGGATGGAGTTCCATCCCATGCCTCGATTGAAAGGGAACGGAAGGAGAGGCTGTAGCTGGAGTTTATCCTCATTAAAGTGCAGGATAAAGCTCGGGATCGCCCCGCTCTCCTCGGTTCCCAAAGGATTCCCGGGGGGAGCATGGAGCGGGGTTGGCTCCCGGGCAGGTTTCGGGCAGCAGCCGGCGTTCCAGCTGAAATCCCGGAGAACAACATCGCCACCTGTTTGCCACGCGCGAACCTACAGCGGGAAAAATCCCGGATCCCAGCGGGATGCGCGGCGCTGGGGATGGATCCCGGCGAGAAGCGACTCCCCGGGGATGTTCCTCAGGATGAACTCCAGCGGGAAGAGCCCATCGGGATCCTGCACCGTGGGGCAGGTCGGGGTCACGCAGGGTCGTGGCCATGGAGAGACTTTTTGGAGCCCACAAGTGGCTCAGTCTCCACCTCCAGATTCCACCTCCAGTGGGTTTTGGGAGGCTGAAGCAAGCTCGTCTTCGTCCGTGGATCCGTGGGTTTGTTCTCCCTTGCTTTGGAGCTGCAGGAATGTTGGTTGGCCAAAGCCATGTTCCGAATGGTTTTTTCCTGCAGTTCCTGCTGGGATTGTGGGTCTGTGCCAGAGGAAATGGGGCATTTCTGGGCAAAGCAGCACCAAATCCCTTCCTCTTCCCACCACCGAGGGGAGAGGCCTTTCCCCTCAGCCCTGGGGGTGTCTCCATTCTTTTCCCAGGCTCCATCCTGGATTGAAATCATGGAATCTGCTGGGTTGGAAGGGACCTTAAAGCTCATCCAGTTCCAAAGTTGGCACCTTCCCCTATCCCAGGCTGCTCCAAGTCCAGCCTGGCCTGGGGCACCTCCAGGGATGGGCACTCCCAACCTCCCTGGGCAGTTCCAAGGCCTGAGCATCCTTTCCATGGGGAAATTCCTGCTGCTGCCCACCCTGAGCCTCCCCTGGGCCAGCCTGGGGCCACATCCTTTTGTCCTGTCAGAACTTTGTCACCCTCTGCCTCCCACGGGGGATGGGTGGCCCTGGGACCGTGTGCTGGCACTGCAGGTGACAGCTGGGGACAGGCAGTGGGGACAGGCTGGGGACAGGCAGTGCCTGGGCCCTGGTGGGGCTGGGAGGTTGTTGGGAGCTGTTTGTGTGGAGCTGGAATTGCTCTCCCCACGCTGGTTGTTGTTATGCAAAGCCAGGTCCTAAAAAAATCCCGAATTTCCTCTGCCTTGAATTTCCTCCGCCATGACCTGGAGGAGAAGGACTTCTCTGGAATTCTGGGGGGGTGTCCCTCCATCCCGAGCACCTCAGGGTGGGAATGAACTCTGTGTAGAGCAAAGACCCAGACCAGGGCAGAGACCTCCTCCTCCTCCTCCCCTTTTTTATGATTTTTTAACCCTCCAGCAGCTCAAAACCCTCTAAAAGCTGCTTTTGATTCACACACTCAAAAAAAAAAAATTCAGGCTGAGCCGCTGTGGCTCCAATAAAACTTTAAAGAGGGTCTGGACTTAGTGGTGGGAAGGAGCTGGGAATCAAGGATGGCCTGGTTGGTGTGGGGATAAATTTGGGAAAGCTCCTGGCTGTGGTGATGCTGGGGGATGCAGCAGGGCTGGACAGAGTGTCCCAAGCCCCCAGAGCATCCTTGTTCCAGCTCATGATCCATCCAGAGCAGCTCTGGGATGATCCCTGCGGGGTCAGGGCCAGGGCAGGAGGAGGAGGAAGGTGCTGTCCCCTCCTCGTTGCTCTTGTTCAACTCCAGATGCCAAAAAAAAAAGGAAGGACAGGGATTGGATTCCAGCCGGGCTGGAGGCAGGAACGGGCTCGGGGCTGCTCCGGCTCTGCAGGTGGCACCCAGGAGGTTTGTTTGGAAGGGATGGAGCTGGCAAAATCCCGGATTAACTCGGATTGGGAATGGAAAAGGACGATCCGTCCTGCTGCCGTGCCAAGCACAGTCGGTGGAATCCAGAGCCGGAGGCTGTGGGGACACCTCGGGCCAGGTGACCCCGGCTCTGCCCCGCCCCGGAGGAGCTGCTGCCGCTCTCCTGGAGGATTCCCGGCTTTTCCTCTCCGAGGACGCTCCGAGATCTCCCTCAGGAATCCCAAATGCACAGATGGAAATCGCGGAGCGGGGACAGCCCTGGGATCGAGGCCAAACCCCTTGGGAAAAGCGGCTGCTGCTCCTGCCGATGGCAGCGGCCACCCTGGAGCCACCCGGGCACGGGAGCTGCATCCCAGCAGCGGGAAGGGAGCAGGAGCCGGGGCCGGCTGAGCCCCATCCCGGCTGGACGCTCCAGAGCATCCCTTCGACCCCCGAGGGCACGGGAAAGGCTTTGGCACCGTTCTGGCACAATCGCGACCTTCCCGGGTCTGAATGGCCGGGAAACGGAGCCCTGGAGCTTCACCCCGGCGGGGTCCCGGAGCCCGGGAAGATTCCTGGAGGGAAGAGGATGGGAACCGGGCCTGGGCACAGCAGCGGGGCCCCAGCAGGATGCCAGGAGCAGACGGGAATGGGGCAGAGCGCTGGGGCCGCCCCCCAGTGACCCCTCCCCAGTGCCACCCATCCCCCGGAGCCCCTGCCCCGGCTGCCCCTTCCCGGCTTCGCTCCCGGGCACTCCCGGTTGGAGTTTTTCTGGCTCAGCAGGGCCGGGGGCCGGGCGAGCTTGGGTTGTTCTGGTTCCAGGTCAGGAGGAAGCTCGAAAGCAGCCGCGGCTCCGCATCCCAAACCCGCGCGTCCCAGCCGGGCCGGCACAGCCAACAGCAAAATCCGCACTGGGAGAGCAGATCCGGCTGGGAGAGCCCGGGGGAGAGCAGCCAGATCCCAATCCTGGGACATCCAGCAGCCAGATCCCAATCCTGGGACATCCAGCAGCCAGATCCCAATCTCATCCAGCAGCCAGATCCCAATCTCATCCAGCAGCCAGATCCCAATCTCATCCAGCAGCCAGATCCCAGTCCTGGGATATCCAGCAGCCAGATCCCAATCCTGGGACATCCAGCAGCCAGATCCCAATCCCGGGACATCCAGCAGCCAGATCCCAATCTCATCCAGCAGCCAGATCCCAATCCCGGGACATCCAGCAGCCAGATCCCAATCCTGGGACATCCAGCAGCCAGATCCCAATCCTGGGATATCCAGCAGCCACATCCCAATCCTGGGATATCCAGTAGCCACATCCCAGTCCTGGATCATCCAGCAGCCAGATCCCAATCCCGTGTTTTCCAGCAGCAGATCCCAGTCCTGTGCCCAGGCCAGGGGGCATTTGGGAGCAGCCCCATCCTGAAGGGATCAAACCCTGGGGTTCCCCTTTTGCCTGCAGCTGCTCCCTGGGATGGGAAATGTCCAGGTCTTGTCTTGGATCCGTGCCTTGGGTCACCAGGAGCTGCTCCCAGTGTCCGGCAGGAGCAGCAGGAACGTTCCCCTGTCCGGTCCCGGATCCCAGCCCAGGCAGGGGGATCCCAGCCAGCTCCAGGGGGATTTGGTGGCCCTTGGCTGACAGAGGGGCTGTGGACCCAGCCTGCACCGACCCAGCCCTTTTCCCCGTGCAGTTGTGCCCCTTCCCAGGGGAATGTGGGGACGGGAACCAGCGGCCTGTCCACGTCTGGAACATCTTGCACACGGGAGCTGCAGATGTGGAGCAGGGAGAAACATCTGGGCTGCTTTGAGAGCGGGAGGCAGAAATTCATGGCATGGGAGACGGTGCCAGGGAGCTTCCATGGGGCAAAATCCCAGCCCACAGCCCCTCTCCTGCCTGGAACAGCCCTGCCCGGAGCTGCTGCGCCATTCCAGCGCTGCTGGAACCCCGGGATGAGCTCCCACCAAGATTCCTGAGGGACAAATCCATGAGGAGACCTTCCTGGATAGCCATGGATGGCACAAGCCGCAGCTTGAGCACGGAGCCATCCACCCAAATCCATCCCTCCGGAGCTGGGCCCCCATCCCAGGGCATCACCAGCACAGCTTCCCTCCCAGAGGGCCTCGTGCCTCAGTTTCCCCACTCAAAAAGTGGGAATGCTGGGTCTGGCACATCCTTGGCTTCCTGTCTCTGTTTTCCCCACCCAAAAAGGGGGAATGCTGGGTCCAAAGCCAACCTGGCTTGGCACATCCTTGACTTTGTGCCTCAGTTTCCCCACTCAGAAAGCGGCAGTGCTGGGTCTGGCACATCCCAGGCTTTGTGCCTCAGTTTCCCCATCCATAGAGTGGGAATGCTGGGTCTGACACACCCTTAGCCTCGTGCCTCAGTTTCCTCATCCATAGAGTGGGAATGCCATGTCCATACCCAGCCAGGCTGGCACATCCCTGGCTTTGTGCCTCAGTTTCCCCATCCATAGATTGGGAATGCTGGGTCTGGCACACCCTTGGCCTCATGCCTCAGTTTCCCCATCCATAGAGTGGGAATGCTGTGTCCATACCCAGCCAGGCTGGCACATCCCTGGCCTCGTGGCTCAGTTTCCCTATCCATAGATTGGGAATGCTGGGTCTGGCACATCCCTGGCTTTGTGCCTCAGTTTCCCCACGCACAGAGAATGCCGTGTCCATACCCAGCCGGGCTGGCACATCCCTGGCTTTGTGCCTCAGTTTTCCCATCCATAAATTGGGAATGCTGGGTCTGACACATCCCTGGCTTTGTGCCTCAGTTTCCCCACGCACGGATCGGGAATGCCGTGTCCATACCCAGCCAGGCTGGCACATCCCTGGCTTTGTGCCTCAGTTTCCCCATCCATAGGCTGGGAATGCCGTGTCCATACTCAGCCAGGCTGGCACATCCCTGGCTTTGTGCCTCAGTTTCCCCATCCATAGACTGGGAATGCCATGTCCATACCCAGCCGGGCTGGCACATCCCCGGCCGTGCTGCTCCCTCCAGCACTGACCTACTTCCCTCCAGCAGAACTTTCTGCTCCACTTACTTGACCCAGCACCTTTTTTTTTTCTGTTTGCCCAGAGCCTGACACGCTCCCCCGCGGGCCAAGCCGTGCGCTGCACTCCCGGGGGAAGCGGGGAGCGTTTGCTGCAGACCCAAATCCCCTGCGGGGAGGGGATCCAGCCCCCTTTCCCCCGCTGCAAAACCCACCCCGCAGCGCTGCCCCGCTCGGCTTTGCCCCTTTTTCCCCCATCCCTCGCGTCCTGCCGGGGGGGGGACAGGGAGGAGAAAGGTGACATTGTTCCCTCCTGGAAGCAGCAGCAGCAGCAGCAGCAGCAGCAGCAGCAGCATCCCAGCTGCCGGGGGCCTCTGCGGCTGCCTCGGCGCGGCGTGTTTGCATATGTTAAAAATATTTAGTCCGGCGCTAAAAAAAATATTATCCCCCAGCTTTTGGGGCCAGGCGAGCATAATGGCACCTATGTGTCCGTTCCGGAGGCGCGCACACACAGGGGCTCCTCTTTGCCTCTGGAGCCATCCCGGGGATGCCGGGAGTGCCCCCCCACCCAGGCTGGGAATGCTGCTCTGACCCTCGGAGAGGGCTTGGGGGGGGATTTGTGGGGCAGGAGGGATGTGCAGGGCAGGACAAAAGGGGAGAAAAACCGGGATCATTCCGGTGTTCCCGGCTGGTGGGGCTGGGATGGGCGGGGAGTGGCTCTGCTCCCCAAATCCGTGGATGCGGGAGGTGGAGAGGGGAGGGAGGAGAGCTCCCGCAGCTCCTTCTGCCTCTTCCCAGCCTCATCCAGGCTGGAGGTGCCCAGAGCTCCTGGGGATGGGGAGAAGCTCCCGGCTGAGCTTCACAGAGAGAATTCCGAGGGTGTGGGAGGGAAAGCATTTCCCCGGTGTAGGAATCTCCCCGAGAGGAGCGCGGAGCCCGTTCTGGCCGCGGCAGGAAGACAACACCGAGGGGTTTCTGCGCAGGGATCGTTTCCTCGGCTTTTTCTTTTTCTTTTTCTTTTTCTTTTTCTTTTTCTTTTTCTTTTTCTTTTTCTTTTTCTTTTTCTTTTTCTTTTTCTTTTTCTTTTTCTTTTTCTTTTTCTTTTTCTTTTTCTTTTTCTTTTTCTTTTTCTTTTTCTTTCCCCCTTCACATATTTATTTTTCAAGCGGGGCAAAAAAGGAGCTGGAGGAGGGCGTGGAGGTGAAATAATCCCGGCTGGAGAGAGAGAGAGAGAGAGAGCGTGAAGGGATCATTTATGCGCCGTCCCTCGGCTTTTTGGGAGCTTTTTTTTTTTTTTTTTTCCCCTCCTTTTCCGAGGGTTGTGCGGACACTGCGGCCATTCATGGCTCGGCTGGGGGTGTGAGGGGCGCGTGGCCGGGCAGGGGGGGACGGGAATAATTCCTGCACAATATGGAGCGGGGGGTGAAAAAAAAAAATTAAAAAAAAAAATAGGCCGGTTGTCTGAGGTGGATGGAGCTGGACGTATGGAAGTGCGAGAGCATCAATGCAGCCATTTATTGGAGCAGAGCTTTTTTTTTTATTATTTTTTTTATTTTTTTTTCCCCCGTCCTGAATAAACTTCACGGCTCCGAGGAAAAATGTAAATGTTCGGGAGCCCTCGGAGGCAGAGTTTCAGGGAGAAATAAGGACAGCTTTCAGCAGCCTCCTGCAGCCCCCACATTTGAATCATTTCCTCCCCCTCTCTCTTCCTGCAGCTCCTCCGTGGTTCTCCCTGTCCCCCCCCGCTCCAAGGGAATTGTGTCCCGGTGTCGCACGGAGCGGTCCCCGCCCGCTTTGGGGCTGGGGAATTCCTCGGGTCCCGGTGCCACCGGCGGCCCTGGAGCAGAGTGAAAGGTTCCATTCATCCCTGCCCTGCTTCCCTCCGGAGTCACCACACCCTGGGCCTCTGCTCTGCTCTCTTTTCCACGGCAGCATTCCCAGAAGGAAGGGCTGGGAAGGAAGGGATGCTCCAACGCTTGCCTTGGATCATCCCCCCCTTGCCTTGGTCCCTGATTTCCCAGCCTGGAGCTGCTTGGATTGGGGCTTTGAGGAGCCTGAAAGAACAGGAAAATGGGGAAGATGAGTGGTGCTGCTGCCTGCAGGATTCCCATCCATCACTGGATGGGCTTGGAGCAGCCTGGGATGGTGGAAGGTGTCCCATGGAATGGGATGAGCTTTCCCTTCCAGCCCAAACCATCCTGGAATTCCATAAATCAACCCCTGGCTGTTCTCTGGGCTTGGATCCTCAGCCCCTTCCTTGGAACCATCTCATTCCAGTGATGGAAACATCCTGGAGGGGCAGAGAGGCCAAATCCTGATCTCGTGGCAGTGGTCCTGTAAATTCCCTGTCCTGCAAATTCCCTGTCCTGCAAATTCCCTACCCTGCAAATTCCCTGCCTTGCAAGTTCCCTGCCCTGGAAATTCCTTGTCCTGGAAATTCCCTGCCCTGGAAATTCCCTGCCCTGCAAATTCCCTGTCCCAGAGCAGCAGCAGCTGATGGGAGCCCCTGGATAAAAGGGATCCAACCAGGGAAATGTTCCGTGTGAACCAGCACTGCGGTGCATTAGTGGTGGATAATTAACAAAGAATTATAAGTAATTAAGTTAAAATTAATATAAATAATATAACTAAATGAATCAATTAAAAATTACACACCCAGCTGCGCTTGGAAAACATTTTTAAGGATAAAGGTGAAGGTGTTTTCAAGCCCAGTTGGTTCCTAGAGAATTCCCATGTGAGCTGGATGAGCATGGAAGAAATTCCCTGTGCCAAAGACCTGGGGCACTCCCATCCTGCACCCCAGGCTGCTGGGATCATCACCCCTTTGGGGGGAAAAACCACAATTCCTGGGGGAGCAGGGAATGCTGAGGCCTCCAGAGGATGGCCTGGGGGGGGGGGGGTTTAAGGGATATCTCTTGGTGAGGTGATTCCTGCAGGAAAGTGCTCCTGGGTTGGATTCCTGATCCAAGGGAAGGGGGGACGCAGCCCCCAGGGGCTTTGCTGTGCACGGTGAGAAGCTGCTCCTGGGGCAATTCCATCCGGGATCAGCCCAAACCCACAGATCCAGGGTGAATTCCACATTGCACCATTTCACCCTCGGAATGAGGCTTCCAAAAAATACCCAGGAACCGGAGCTGAGAGCCAGGACAGCTCCAGAATTCCTCTGGATTTACCTCAGGAGCATTTTCCCCTCCTCCATCCCTGCTCCTGGATGGCATTTGCCATCTTGGGAGCTGAAATCCAGCACAGGGCACCCTTTTCCCTGGAATATCTGCGAGGGATGTGTGGATTTGCTGTTCAGGGGATGGGCTGGGGCGCTTTCCCTCAAGGAAAAATCAGGGAGGGAGCCCCACGTGTGTGGGACTTGGAAAAGAAGCAGCGCTGGGAGGGGACTGGGGGAACTGGGATGGCACCAGCAGCAGCCAGGAGTGTTCCCCCAGGGAGAGCTGGGGGTTGTTGGGATGTGCTGGAGGCAAAGTGGGGAGGAAACCCCAATGTTTTGGTTCTGGGCTTCGTCCAAATGTGGCCTTGGATGGAATTCCAGAGGCTTTTGGGAGGGCTTTGGATCTGAAAGAGGGGCTCTTGTTGTACAGATTTGTTTTTAATATTTATGTGTTTTTATATATTATTTACCCCAGGTGTTATATATCTCATTTATAGAAATGAGATTTTGTATAAATATATATATATATATAGTGTATATATATATACAATATATATAATATATATACAATATATATTATATATGTGTGTATATATATACTATATATATGATATATATTGTATATATTGTATATGTAATATATATATATTGTATATATACAATGTATTGTATATATAATATATAATATATAATATATAATATATAATATATTATATATTATATATTATATATTATATATTATATATAATATATTATATATTATATATTATATATTATATATTATATATTATATATTATATATTATATATATACTATACATACTATATATAGTATATATACTATATATACTATATATTGTGTATATATATAATATTTTGTACATATTGTATATATATATATAATATTTTAATACATTTCCATGCACGCCACAGGTTATGTTCACTGTCTTTTTCTGTCTAGCCACACGTCATCTGTTCCCGTGATCTTCCACCTTTAATACATTTATTTCCACACACCCCAAAACACTGTAAAAGTATCTTTACAAATACTTGTAAAAAATATACATTTACATTTTCCCCCTTTCTTTCCCCATTTCCATCCCCATTTCTCCACTTCCATCCCTTTCCCCCCTTTCTATCCTTTCCTGCTCCTTTCCTCAATCCCTTTTTCTCTGTCCTTTTCCCCCTTCCCATCACTTTTTTTTTCTTTTCCCCTTTCTATCTTTTTTTTTATTCCCTTACTATCTCATTTCCCCCTTTCTCTCTTTATTTCTTTTCCCCTCACATCCCTTTTTTTCCCTACCTAGAAACGCTATTTCTGGAGGGGACTGGGGAGCAAACACCCAGGGATGGGAGGTTTTCCATTCCCCAGGGGTGCCAGGAAGTGTTTGCTCTCTTCTGGGACGGGAAAAATAAAAAATAAAAAATTAAAAAATTAAAAAAAAAAAAAAAAAAAAAAAAAAAAAAAAAAAAAAAAACAGAGAGGGGGAAATGTTGATAAACTCCCAATAATTCAAGGTGAGCAGATCAAACCCAGTCAGGAGCTGGTGCATCCCGCTTATCACCATCAGAAACTCCCTTTTCCAGGCATTTCCAAGGATTTTTTTTCTGCTGCTGTGAATGAGGAGCTGCTGCTGCAGGGGCTTGCCCGGGCTGCAGGCCGGGCTTTGGCTGCAATCCCACCCGGTTACCGGGCTCAGAGGAGGGCTCGGCATGATGGGCGCTCAAATATTCCATGATTTTTGGGGTTCATTTTCACTGATTTCCCCCTGAGCCACGAGCAGAGATGGGGCAGAGGAAGCTCCCACACCCTCCTGGCCGGAGAGGGAGAGGTTTTCCCGGAGTTTTCCCGGAGTTTTCCCGGAGTTTTCCCGGAGTTTTCCCGGAGTTTTTCCCGGTGCTCCCCGGAGAGGTGGCTCTGGGTTGGCTCCGGGATGAGCTCCTTCGATAGCGGCGCTGGCAGCGCTCCCCGCTCTGGCAGCGCTTCGGGAGCCTCGCCAAGCGGAGGGGCCTGGAAAGGCGATCCATGAGCTGATCCTCGGCAGCAGCGTTTTTAATTAAAGGCTCTGGCCGAGGTTGGGGAGGTGCGGGGGGTGTTTGTCCCCAGGGGTTTGGCACGGCCCGGCCTCGGGCACCCTGGGCAGCTCCAGGGCTCATTTTTCCTGCGGTGTCGCCTTTTACCCCCTTCTATGCACCTTCCCCCCCTTTCTGTCCTCTGGTTTCAGCCTTTTCTGCCTTCCCCTGACTTTTCTATGCCTTTTCCATCCCACTTCCTCTTTCTCCTTCCTGCACCTTCTCCCCCCTTTCTTTCATTTCCCTTTCCCCCTTTCCCCTTCCCTGTCCATCACCTTTATTCCCCTTTCCATTCTTTTCCCTGTCTATCCCCATTTCCCCTTCCCCCCCTTTCCTCCTTTTCCCTTTTCCCCCCTTTCTCTCCCCATTTCCCCATTTTATTCCCATTTCTCTCCCCATTTCCCCATTTCTATCCCTTTTCCCTCTTTCTATCCATTCCTGTTCCTTTCCTCTATCCCTAATTCTCTATCCTTTTCCCCCTTTCCATCACTTTTTTCTTTTCTCCTACCCTTTTTTCTTTTCTATCCCATTTCCCCCCTTTTCTCCCTCTTTATTCCTTTTCCCTTTACATCCCTTTTTTCCTCCTTTTCCTCCCTCTCCATCCCTTTCTTCACCCCTTTGCATCCTTTTCTCCCCTGTCCCTTTTCTCCTCTCTCTGTCCTTTTTCCTTTCCCTTTTTTCCCCTCCCTTCCTTCCTCATTCCCTTCTACCCTTTCCTCTTCCCCTTCTTTACCCTGTTTTTCCTTGCTTTTCCCTCCCCTTTCCATTCTTTCCCTTTTTCCCTTTCCCACCCTGTTTTTCTTTCCCTTTTCCCCGTTCCTCTTTCCTTTATTACCTGGATTTTCTTCCCCTTTCCCTCTCCTTTCTACCTTTCCCTTTTTTCCCCTTTTTCCCCCTTTTTCCCCCTTTTTTCCCCTTTTTCCCCCTTTTTCCCCCTTTTTTCCCCTTTCCTACCCGATTTTTCTTCCTCTTCCCATCCTTTCCCCCTTCCCCCTTTTTCCCCTCTTTTCCTCCTTTTTCCCTTTCCCACTCTGTTTTTCTTTCCCTTTTCCTTGATCCCCTTTCCCTCTCCTTTCTACCCTTTCCTTTTTCCCCCCTTTTCCCCCCTTTTTCCCCCTTTTCCCCTTTCCCACCCGATTTTTCCTCCCCTTCCCCTTCCCCCTTCCCATCCTTCCCCCCTTTTTCCTCTTTTCCCCTTTCCCACACTGTTTTTTTTCCCTTTTCCTTGATCCCCTTTCTACCCTTTCCCTCTCCTTTCTACTCTTTGCATTTCCCCCCCTTTTTTCCCCTTTTCCCCTTTCCTACCCAATTTTTCTTCCCCTTTCCCTTCCCCCCTCCCTTCCCATCCTTTCCCCCTTTCCCTTTCCCACCCTTTCTTTCCCTTTTCCTTGATCCCCTTTCCCTTTCCCTCCCCTTTCTACCCTTTCCCTTTTTCCCCTTTTCCTCCTTTCCCACTCTGTTTTTCTTTCCTTGATCCCCTTTCCCTTTCCCTCTCCCTTCTACCCTTCCCCTTTCCCCCCCCCTTTTCCCCCCTTTTTTCCCCTTTCCCACCCGATTTTTCCTCCCCTTTCCCTTCCCCCCTCCCTTCCCATCCTTTCCCTCCCCGTTTTCCCTTTTCCCCCCCCCGATCCCCCCCTCGCGGGTGCCGGCGGAGCATTCCCGTTCCCGTTCCCGTTCCCCTGCGCTCCTCTCCTTCTCCCGTCTCCCAACTTCTGTGCGCTACTGGCTGGTGCCGCGCGAGGGGCGTGAGCAGCGCCGTGCCTGCGGTCAGTGATGAAGACTTTCTGCTCTTTTCATCCCCGCAGCACGCAGCCAGCAGCTCCGGGGCCAGCCGGCAGCTCCCCGCTCCCGACTTTTTCGCCTTTTTCCCAGCCCCTCAGCAGGAGGATGCAGCCATCCCCTCCGGCCGGCTTATGACGAGGTGAGTGAATTCGCTTTTTTTTTTTTCCAGCCTGATGTCATAGAAGTGGGATTTTTTTAATTTTTTTTTTTTGGTGGGTTGGTTTTGGTTTTTTTTTCCCTCCTCGGGGGAAGGAGAATGTGCTGTTTGCCACACGTCGCTCGCTGCTGGGGGGTTCGCTCCGGCGCTTTTCTCAGGGTTTGTTCCCCTCGGCATTCCCGGCTGGAAGCTCCTGCAGTTCCCTCTGCACGCACAACTTTTCCCCCACCACCACCCCTTTCCTCCCCCCCTTCTCTGCCTCATTCAATGACTCAGGGAGGTTTGTCAGAGTTCAAAAACGATGCTCTTCGCTCGAACTATTCGGGATATTCGTGTCATCCCAGAACTTTCAGAGGAGAATCCTTGCCGTTCCCATTGCTCCCTCCCGAGGCCGAAGCTGCCTCCGAGCCCCCCCCGGCTCCGGGCTGCTCCTGCTCCCGGGCCCCCCCGGCTGCTCTGCGCCGCTGTCACCGCCAACCACGGTGCCACCACCTCTGTCGGGAAAAGTGTCGCCTGCGTCCCCTGCGGCAGAGCAGGAGTTAATCCAACCCCCCCTCCCCGCCTTTCCCCCCCTCCCTCCCTCGCCTTCAGCTGCAAAAAATATGAAGTGAGGATGGATCCGCTCATCTGCCGAGCAGAGGAGTTGCTTTGATGTCGGTCCTGCTGTCGGTCCTTCCTTTCCTCCTTCCCCTCCTTTTCCCCCCCCTTTAACCCTTCTGCCGGTGCCTGCCCGGAGTGCGGCCCGCGGGGATTCCGTGTGCGTGGCAGGGGGGACAGGCGGGGACAGGCGGGGACACGCGTGGGGCTGCAATTCCCTTTCCATTCCCGGGACGCGCATCCCCCTCCACCCAGCGCCGCGGGGACACCGGCGACAGCCAGCGGGGTGGCGAGCGCCGTGTCACCCGTGGTGGCCCGGGAGGGCTGAGCTGGGACGCGCTGGGTGTTGTCGGGGTGGGATTTTTTTTTTCCCTGGGCGGGGGGGATTCAAGGGGGGGTTTAACCCCGGTTTTTTGCGCCGCTGGAGAAAAGCGCCGCTGCCGCTTTAAGGCCGAAGTGTCCCTTTAAGTGACTTTCCATTCGCCGCTCCGGAGAGCCGAGAATTCGGTTTCCCAGATTTCCTCTGAGCTGCGCGCAGGAGGCAGAGGGAGTTAAAAAATTACTCGGGGAAACCTTCAGCAACTGCGAGGCAGGGCGTGGGGGAAAAAAAGCGGTGGGGGGAGAAAAATGAGATTATGGGGGGGGAAGTGATGTGTAGGGGACGAACTGAGGTTTGGAGGGGAGGGAAGATTTAGGGAAGAAAAGAAAGAGATTCAAGGAAGAAAATAAAGGAGTTTTGGGGAAGAAAAGAAAAAGATTTAGGGAAGAAAAGAAAAAGATTGAAGGAAGAAAATAAAGGAGTTTTGGGGAAGAAAAGAAAAATATTTAGGGAAGAAAAGAAAAAGATTCAAGGAAGAAAATAGAGGAGGTTTAGGGAAGAAAAAAAAGGGATCTGCTGATGTTTCCCTTTGGCTTCCTGGTGTCGTTCCCAAATCCCCGCCTGGGGAGCAGAGCGATGGGATGGTGGGGAAGGCAGGGAGCCGGGAGGATGCAGCGCCGCGGGTGCCCAAGGGGTTAACAGCCCTCCCCGGCTGGGGAGCATCGTAAATCGCAGCCGTTCCCCAGCAAATTAATTCGCACTTTCTTTTCCGGGTGTTTGCCCTAAGAAGAGTGAAAAGAAAAAAAAAAAATAAAAGAGGAAAAAGAAGAGGAAGGAGGGGGGAAAAAAAGCCCCCAAAAATAAATAATGGGCCTGGAAGGGGCTGGGGAGGGCTCTGGTTCCTCAATTAGCCGGGAATTGCCTTCTCCCGACCAACGGAAGGCAGCAGCGTGTTTGAGCCTCTGGATTTGTGGAGCTCTCTCCAAGTGCCAAGTCTGGTTGTGCGGGACTTTGGAGGGGTAGGTGGAGGAATCCGAGCGGCTCGGCTGCTTTAACTCCTTCGGAGCCGAGCGGGTTTGGGCAGAGGGGAGCTCGGGAGGGGCGAGTCCTGCGGCTGGGAATTCACCTGCGCTGCTGCGGGAATGCCCGGCGGGATAGGCGACCTTGGGCTGGGCTGGGCTGGGCTGGGCTGGGCTGAGCTGAGCTGGGCTGGGCTGGGCTGGGCTGGGCTGGGCTGGGCTGGGCTGGGCTGAGCTGGGCTGGGCTGGGCTGAGCTGAGCTGAGCTGGGCTGGGCTGGGCTGGGCTGTGCTGGGCTGGGCTGGGCTGGGCTGGGCTGGGCTGGGCTGGGCTGGGCTGGGCTGAGCTGGGCTGGGCTGGGCTGGGCTGGGCTGAGCTGAGCTGAGCTGAGCTGGGCTGGGCTGGGCTGGGCTGGGCTGGGCTGGGCTGGGCTGGGCTGTCATGGTCATTAATCGGGGACACTTGGGACCGTGTCACAGAGGGGTTTGGGGGATGAGCAGAGGGTCAGGGGGTTTCCATGATCCTTGTGCCTGGGAGAAGAAGCTCAGGGTTTTTTGGGGATGTGCAGAAGGTCAGGAGGTTTCCATGATCCTTGTGCACGGAAGGAAAAGCTGAAGGATTTTCGGGATGTGCAGAGGCTCAGGGGGTTTCCATGATCCCCCTGCATGGAAGGAGAAGAAGCTCAGGGATTTTGGGGATGTGCAGAGGGTCAGGGGGTTTCCATGATCCCCGTGCCTGCAAAGAGAAGCTGAAGGATTTTGGGGATGTACAGGGGGTCAGGGGTTATCCATGATCCTTCTGCACAGAAGGAGAAGCTCAGGAATTTTGGGAATAAGCAGAGGGTCAGGAGTATCCATGATCCCCATGCATGGAAGGAGAAGAAGCTCAGAGATTTTGGGGATGAGCAGAGGGTTTCCATGATCCCTGTGCCTGGGAGGGGAAGCTCAGGGATTCTGGGGATGTGCAGAGGGTTAAGGGGTTTCCATGATCCTTGTGCACAGAAGGAGAAGTTCAGGGATTTTTGGGATGTGCAGGGGGTCAAGGGGTTTCCATGATCTCCCTGCATGGAAGGAGAAGAAGCTGAGGGATTTTGGGATGTGCAGAGGGTCAGGGGGTTTTCCATGATCCCCGTGCCTGGGTGGGTGAGCTGGGGATTGTGCTCTCCCCATGCCCGTGCTGCACATCCCAGCCGTCGGCAGACGTGGAATGATGGTGGCAGGAATTGCTTTGGGCACGCAACTCAGATTCCCACTCAGGCATGGGAAGGGATTCTCCTGCCTCTCCCGAGGAGGGGCAGAGGGAAAGGGGAGCTGGATGAATCCCGGGGGGGAATGACCCTGCTCCGTGTCACTCAACACCCGCTGCTGTGGCTGCGGCTTCCCGGGAGGTCCGAGCCTGTCTGTTATCCCAAACACAGCAGGGATCGGTGCCTGTGGAGAGGGAACAGCCTGGCCAGGACACCCCGCGGGGTTGTTCGGGGGGCTTTCCCTCTGAATCCCGGCTGCTGGAATGTGGGAATTCCTCCGGCAATCCCTGCCGGGGTGTGGTCAGGGCAACACCCACAGCTCAGCCGAGTCCGGGAGCAGAATTCCCTGTGACGCCGGGAATCTGTGTGTCCCCCCTCTCAACATCCCGGGAAAGCAACGTCCAAGGCCGGGTGTGGTGATCCAGAGCCAGGTGTGGTGATCCAGAGCCAGGACTCTGGGAAGTTTGGCCCTCGTGGGCAGCAGGATGGCTGGGAGAAGGTTTGGAGCAGGTGAGGATTGCCTGGTGTGGGTTTTCCAGGATGGCAGCCAGCAGGGATGGGAGCTTCCCTTTGGAGCATCTCCTGGGGGTGCCAGGATCCGGTGCCTCAGGCTTTGGAACAGAGAATCCCTGGAGGAAACCCCCGTGGGAGAGGCTGAAACCCAGCACCTGGAGCATCCCAGAGGAGGATGGGTCACCCAGAGAGCCCTCCAGAGTTATCTATCCCAGCTCCAGCTGCCAAGGGAATATCCAGCCCAGGGCTTTGGGATGCAGTAAATGCTGCAGCAGTTAATCCTGGTGAGCATTCCCAGGAGCAGGGTCCTGCCTGGGGCTGCTCCCACCCCATTCCCTGCCCTGGGGATGCTCTGGGAGGCACCAGGACGGACAAACCCCACGTGGGGTGAGCTCTGCTCAGTGAGGACTCTCATCCCTTCTGCAGGATCCTGCTCCGTAGGGATGGAATCCAGCAGGGCCTGGCCCTGTCCCCTGTGGGTTTTCCTTTGGGTTTCAATCTGTTTTCCTTGGGTTCCAGGCGCTGCTTCCTGCTCAGGGGACGCGGCACGGGAGCTGCCAGGGGCTGGGGCTGGCGTTTGCTCTGCGTCTTGGCCTCCTCCAGCTGCTCCCCTGCCAGCCCTTCCTGCCCTCCCACCTGCATTCCAGGCTGGCACTGCCCTGGCACCGGCTCCTTCCCTTCTCCTGGTCCTTCCCAGCCCTGTCTGTGGGCAGGGAGGGGCTGGGCATGGATGTGTCCCCGGGCAAAGGCAGCTCCTGGAGGGAAACCTTCTCCAGAGGCTCCTGGGGAATGCATCACCAACTCCTTCAAAGCCCAGCCTCTTTTTGGGGTGAACCTGCTGCTTTTTAGTGAAGGGGAGCAGCCTGTCCCTCCTGCTTGGGAAGCAGGGATGGATCAGCTGGGGAGTTCCAACTGCAGTATCCATGGCAGGGAAGAGCTTGGAGGGGAAACTGAGGCAGCGCTGCGTCAGACCCAGGTGTTCTCCCGTCCCTTTTCCAGCTTTCCTGGGATCCTTTTGGCTTCCTGGCCCTTCAGCCCAACCTTGGCCAAGTGTCCTCACACTGGTGGCTGGGCCAGCTGTGCTTTTGGGTGTTTTTTCCTCTAAACCCAGGAATTTGGCTCCCCCGAGTGTTTTCCTGAGCTCTGCCAGAGTTTATTCCTCCCTCACCCATTAGTGATGGATCAAGTGATAAACCCAGAGCGGGATTTTCCACTGAGATCCCAATTCCCACGGCGATGATCAGGGATCAACCCAAATCCCTGCTGTGCCCTGGCTTGGAGCACCCTCAGCACTTCCTGCCCTCCCCCAGAGCCAGGGATTTAGGCAGGGGGTGCACCTCTGGAGCTCAGGGGGAGCTGGAGCATCCCTGAACCTGCTGGGCATCCCTGTGACCCTGTGGGGATGGGCTGCCGGCTGGAGGGGCTGCGTGGGGCAGGCAATTCCCACATCCATGGCTCCCAATCCCGCTGATCAGGAGGATGGTTTTCCCTCTCCACGTTTCCCTCCCATTTCCATCCCTTTCCATCCCTGTCTCCCCTCTCCTCTGCACCCCGAGGAGGGCTGGGAGCTGCCCCAGGGACACCAGGAGCTGCTGCTCCAGCTGCTCCCAGCACAAGGGGATTTTCTTCCTTGGCTGGAGCCCAGGGGAGATGGTGACAGGGAGAATTCCCACATTTTCCCAGCTCAGTGACAATGCTTGTCACAATTCCACACCACGGAACGACACTCAGCACTGAGATGTGCAAGGCAAAAAAAGGAGCAGTTTATTTACAGACCTGGACATTTATAGAATTCCAGCAGTGACCGTGGATTGGAGGAGGAAAATTGTCCTCTGCAACCACACTGGGCAACCCAACAGCCCATCAATTCTCTCCTCCTCCAGAAAGGAATGCAAAACAATCGTTATTGACACGAAAAGTGGGTGAGAAACTCCATCACAAAAATGCAAACACAGAAGGCTGAACCAGAACTTGAGAAGAGCAGAGCAGAGCAGGGTGACAGCTGCTGCCGAGCCCGTCCCGGGTGCTGGAGCTGCTGGGAAGGGGTTGGGATGTGGGAGCTGTGGGAAGTGGGGTCTGTGTGTGTGTGCTGGGTCTGTGCCTCATCCATCCTGTTGCCACCCTCTTGGGAGTTACAAAAATCCTGCATTTAGGGGTGGGGCATTGATGGGGAAAATTTGGGGATTTTTGTCCATCTCTGCTGGCATTAATCCATGAATTCCTCCACCATTTGGGAGGAATAAACCTTTTTTTCCATAATATTCTCCCCCCAGCTGTAGCAGAGCAGCCAGTGGTGCTTCCCAATGGCATTCCCAGGAGCTCCAGGGGTTTATTCCATGGATTAAATCCTTCTGAACAGGTGTCAGTGGCTTCTTCTCCCTCTGGGATAGGGAAGCGTTTTCTGGACATTTACTGTGCCACACTGGAGGGAGCAGCCAGGAACTGGGAGCGAGGAATTGCCAGCAAGGAATTGAGAGCAAGGAATTGCAGACAAGGAATTGTGAGCAAGGAATTGTGAGCAGGGAATTGTGAGCAGGGAATTGTGAGTAGGGAATTTTGAGTAAGGAATTGTGAGTAGGGAATTTTGAGTAAGGAATTGTGAGTAAGGAATTGTGAGTAGGGAATTGTGAGCAGGGAATTGTGAGTAGGGAATTTTGAGTAAGGAATTGTGAGTAGGGAATTTTGAGTAAGGAATTGTGAGTAAGGAATTGTGAGTAGGGAATTGTGAGTAGGGAGTTGTGAGCAGGGAATTGTGAGTAGGGAATTGTGAGTAAGGAATTGTGAGCAGGGAATTGTGAGTAAGGAATTGTGAGTAAGGAATTGTGAGTAGGGAATTTTGAGTAAGGAATTGTGAGTAGGGAATTGTGAGCAGGGAATTGTGAGTAGGGAATTGTGAGTAGGGAATTGTGAGTAAGGAATTGTGAGCAGGGAATTGTGAGCAGGGAATTGTGAGTAGGGAATTGTGAGTAGGGAATTTTGAGTAAGGAATTGTGAGTAGGGAATTGTGAGCAGGGAATTGTGAGTAGGGAATTGTGAGTAGGGAATTGTGAGTAAGGAATTGTGAGTAAGGAATTGTGAGCAGGGAATTGTGAGCAGGGAATTGTGAGTAGGGAATTGTGAGTAAGGAATTGTGAGCAGGGAATTGTGAATAAGGAATTGTGAGCAAGGAATTGTGAGCAGGGAATTGTGAGTAAGGAATTGTGAGTAGGGAATTTTGAGTAAGGAATTGTGAGTAGGGAATTGTGAGCAAGGAATTGTGAGCAGGGAATTGTGAGTAAGGAATTGTGAGTAGGGAATTTTGAGTAAGGAATTGTGAGTAGGGAATTGTGAGCAGGGAATTGTGAATAGGGAATTGTGAGTAGGGAATTGGGAGTAAGGAATTGTGAGCAGGGAGTTGTGAGCAGGGAATTGTGAGTAAGGAATTGAAAGTCAGGAATTGCGAGTGACCCAGTTGGAAGCATGGAATTGCAAGCAAGGAATTGTGAGTAAGGAACAGAGAGCGAGGTGGGTGTTCCCTGGAGAATCCTGGAGGGATCCCTCCCTCCAGCTGGCTGCTTTTCCCTCTGTGGTGCGTTTTTGGAAGCAGCAGGAGCAGTGCTGGGGATGCCTGCAGGTGCTCTGCTTCCCGAGAGTATCCATGGAAAACATCCAAGGAAAAAGCACCCAGAGCCCTGAGCCCAGGCCTGTCATTCCCAGAGGAGCTGGCAGAGATCCTTAAATCCAATTTTAGTGCCAAAACTGGGAGCCTCCAGCTCAGGATCCCTGCTGGAGGGAGGATTCCCAGAGGAAGCGTCATTCCCATCCCTCCAGCTCCAAGCAGAGCGTGCAGGGCGGACTTGGTGAGCAGGGATGAGGAATTTGGGAAGAGGTTACGGAATCCATGTCCTGTGGAGAGCTCAGGGCAGCCTCTGGCCGGCAGGAGGCAGGGGCAGCTTCTTCTGGAAGATCTCCTTTTCCAGCAGGGAGGAATCCTTGCTGGAATCCATCCTCTCCGCTGGGGGATGTGGCCAGAGCTCCCCGGATGGGCTGGGAATGTGGGCCAGGGAGAGTTTCCCAACTCGGAGTTCACCCTGAGGTCCCTGGGATGGTCACAGGGCTCCAATCCCGGCTGCATCCCGAGGGATTTGTCAATGGAAGATCCCTCCCTCGGCTGCCAGGGTGTGGCCTCCCGGGGATTCGGGAGCATCCAAAGGCAGCGGGAGCCGTGGGAGGGCTTGGCTTGTGGGGAACAGCTCCATGGAGCCCTGCATCCCGGCGGGATGGCTGGGTACACATCCCAGGGAGTGCTGGGTGTGGGGGATGAAATCCCAATAGGAACTGGATGTGGGGGTCAAATCCCAATAGGAACTGGATGTGGGGGATGAAATCCCAATGGGAACTGGATGTGAGGGATGAAATCCCAATAGGAACTGGATGTGAGGGATGAAATCCCAATAGGAGTTGGGTGTGGAGGATGAAATCCCAATGAATGCTGGATGTAGGGGTCAAATCCCAATAGGAACTGGATGTGGGGGATGAAATCTCAATGAGTGCTGGATCTGAGGAAACAAATCCCAATGAGCGCTGGATGTGAAGGATGAAATCCCAATAGGAGCTGGATATGGGGGATGAAATCCCAACAGGAACTGGATGTGGGGGATACACATCCCAGTAGGAGCTGGATGTGGGGGATGAAATCCTGATAGGAACTGGATATTGGGGATGCACATTCTCATGGGGAGCTGGATGTGGGGGATGCATATCCCAATGAGTGCTGGATGTAGGGGGAGAAATCCCAGTAGGAACTGGATGTGAGGGATGAAATCCCAATAGGAACTGGATGAGGGGGTCAAATCCCAATAGGAACTGGATGTGAGGGATGAAATCCCAAGAGGGGCAGGATGTGGGGGTCAAATCCCAATGAGCGCTGGATGTGAGGGATGAAATCCCAATAGGAGCTGGATATGGGGCATGAATCTCAATAGGAACTGGATGTTGGGGGCGCACATCCCAATAGGAACTGGATGTGAGGGATGAAATCCCAATAGGAACTGGATGTGAGGGATGAAATCCCAATAGGAACTGGATGTAGGGGATGAAATCCCAATGGGAACTGGATGTGAGGGATGAAATCCCAATAGGAACTGGATGTAGGGGATGAAATCCCAATGGGAACTGGATGTGAGGGATGCACACCCCAATCCAACCAAACCCCTCAGCACAGCGCAGCCGAGATCCCCTCTGGTTTGGGCCCAGCAGCTGGATCTCTCTGCAGCAGCAGCAGCAGCAGCAGCAGATCCCAGCAGCCAGGAACATTCCACAGGAAGGGATTGGATTCTCCCTCCCCTTGCTGGATTCCCGAGCTGCTGCCTTTGATCCCGGCTCCCGATGTTATCCAGGGGGAGCTGCAGCTCTGGGAAGTGAGAGAGAACCCCGGGGTGGGTGGGGAATTCCAACCTTTGGCACCGGGGTTGGATCACCCCAACTCCGTATCCAGGGGTTGTGGCCACCCAGGGTTCTGCTCACAGCCCGTTTGGGGAGGAGAACAGGGATTTGAGGAGCCCAGATGTGGCTGGGTGGGGTGTGGGTGTCCTGCTGCTGTTGGGAACATCTGGCTGTGTCCCGGGGCGCTGGAAATGGCTCACGTCCTGATTCCGGAGGAGCTGCCCGGCTTTGGGATGAGGGTTTTAGGGCTGGGCCTGTCTGGGTCGTTGTAAAACTCCTTTGTGCTTTGGGGCTGTGGCTCCCTGCCCTAAGTTTCACCCCACAAAGGCACTTCCTTCTTCTGGAGCTGCATGGATCCGGCTGGAAGCTGCAGGAATGGCTCCGTGATGGGACCGGCCCCGAGTAATCATCCCTTGGGTGTCACCTCTGCCTTGGTGATCCCATCAGCTCTGCCTTGGATGATCCCATCACCTCTGCCTTGGTGATCCATCAGCTCTGCCTTGGTGATCCCATCACCTCTGCCTTGGTGATCCATCACCTCTGCCTTGGTGATCCCATCACCTCTGCCTTGGGTGATCCATCACCTCTGCCTTGGTGATCCCATCACCTCTGCCTTGGTGATCCCATCACCTCTGCCTTGGTGATCCCATTACCTCTGCCTTGGGTGTCACCTCTGCCTTGGTGATCCCATCACCTCTGCCTTGGGTGATCCCATCACCTCTGCCTTGGGTGATCCCATCACCTCTGCCTTGGGTGTCACCTCTGCCTTGGTGATCCCATCACCCCTCCCTTGGTGATCCCATCACCTCTGTCTTGATGATCCCTTCACCTCTGCCTTGGGTGATCCCATCACCTCTGCCTTGGTGATCCCATCAGCTCTGCCTTGGGTGATCCCATCAGCTCTGCCTTGGGGACCCATCACCTCTGCCTTGGTGATCCATCAGCTCTGCCTTGGTGATCCCATCACCTCTGCCTTGGTGATCCATCAGCTCTGCCTTGGTGATCCCATCACCTCTGCCTTGGTGATCCCATCAGCTCTGCCTTGGTGATCCCATCAGCTCTGCCTTGGTGATCCCATCACCTCTGCCTTGCCCCCTGGGAAAATTCCCTGTGGTGTTGGAAGGGTGCTGGACACACCCGTGAGCCCACCCCACTTCTTCCTCTTCATTCCAGGCCCAGCTTTAAAACTCCAGGTGGTTTTCCAGCCCAGAAAATAATCCCAGCTTTTCCCTCACTCCCAGCACCCTGGGCTCTGCCTGGGGCTGAACTTTTGCCCTGCAAACAGAGCTGGGTTTAACCGTGCCCTGTGAAGCAGCTTCAGCTCTTCCCTGCGGGAAGGTTCCCGAGGAGGATGGAAAACAGGCCCCTCATGCCCTGGGAATTCACCTCTCTTCCCCCATCCTCCCTTCCATGAACTTTTAAGCTCATCCAAGAAGCTCCATGCGTTGATGGCAGGGCTGGGATGCTGCAGCTCTGCCAGGAGGGCAGGATTTCCATGGAGCTCTAAGTGGAAGCAAACGGTTTTAAAGGAAATTAAATTTACAGCTCTATTTAAAAAATAATAATAATAATAATAAAAGGCATTTTATTGCTGTTGGTCGGGAGAGGCAGGAGATAAAGGAATGCTCAGAGGTTGGAGGCAAAGAGGAGCAAACCCAGGGGTCACCAGGTGGATGGATTTGGCCCCTGGAAAATCCTGGATGCTTGGAAGTGATGCTTAGGGTGCTTCATGCTCTTAAACGTTGGCCGGGGACGCAGACACAGCAACACCTGAGGGTTTATTTGTGGGGCAAAACCAGCAAATCCCCTGGGGTTTATATTAATTAATCTCTTCCCATGGCATTGATTGGAGGGCTTGGAGTAAACAGGGATGCAATAGTGGCATTGGATGTCCACGGAAGCCAGCAGGAATGGAGGGGAGAGGGGGGCTTGGTGCCTTCGTGTTCCAGGCGAGGAGAAGCCCGTGGGATCCACCTGGATCCGTCTGTGCTGTGTCCAGAGGAGCTGGGAAGATCCCGAGGGGCAGGGGAAGGTGGCTTGTGCTCCCAGGGACCTTAGCACGGCATGGTCCCCGTGCAGACCCCTGGGACTGCAGGAGCACCCCTGCCTGGGGATCCCTGGCTGCAGGAGGAGCTGCAGGACCACAAGGATCATGGATAACCCCTGACCCCCTGTACATCCCCAAAATCCTTCAGCTTCTCTTTGCAGGCACGGGGATCATGGAAACCTCCTGACCCTCTGCACATCCCCAAAATCCCTGAGCTTCTTCTCCTTCCATGCATGGGGATCATGGAAAACCCCCTGACTCTCTGCACATCCCCAAAATCCCTGAGCTTCCCCTCCCAGGCACAGGGATCACGGATACCCTCTGACCTTCCCCAGACTCCCTGAGCTCCCCCTTCCACACACAAGGATCATGGAAACCCGCTGACCCTCTGCTCATCCCCAAAATCCCTGAGCTTCTTCCCCTCCCAGGCACGGGGATCATGGAAAACCCCCTGACCCTCTGCTCATCCCCAAAATCCCTGAGCTTCTTCTCCTTCCATGCATGGGGATCATGGAAACCCCCTGACTCTCTGCTCATCCCCAAAATCCCTGAGCTTCTTCCTCTCCCAGGCATGGGGATCATGGATAACCCCCTGACCCTCTGCACATCCCCCAAACCCCTCTGTGACACGGTCCCAAGTGTCCCCGATTAATGACCGTGGGCAGCCACCAGCAGCAGCTGGGTGACACCTCCCCGCTGTCCCCTGGCTGAGGGGACGGAGCTGGGGCTGAGGGGGCCGAGGGGGCTGAGGGGGCTGAGGGGGCCGAGGGGGCCGAGGGGGCTGAGGGGGCTGAGGGGCTGGGCAGGAGCGCGGAGGCTCCGGAGCAGGAAGCTCCCCCGGCTCCAGCGCTCCCAGCTGTGTCAATAGAGCAGCCGGGAACAAAGGGGCTCTTTCTTCGCCTCTGTTTGTGCAGGGGGGGGGGACAGTGGCAGTGGCACTGGGACAGTGGCTGTGGGGACAGGCGGGCGGGGGGCTCTGGGGTGGCAGGAGGGGATGCAGGCTCTGCCTGTGCTGCCAGGCTGGAGCCATCCTGCTGGAGATTTCAAATTGGAATTTCAGGGTCTCAGGATCCTTGCTGGTTTGTTGTTGGAGAGATCCAATTGTTACCCATCACGGGAGGTTTGCATGTGTGGGAGAGCAGAGTCACAGCATCCCTGGAGTGTCCCAGGCCGGGCTGGATGGGGCTTGGAGCAGCCTGGGATGGTGAAGGGTGTCCCTGCCTGTGGAATGAGCTGGGCTTTAAGGTTCCTTCCCTCCTGTGATTCCCTGGTGTTTATCAAGAGACAAAAACATGGAATTCCTTTGGGGCGTTACTGAGAGCGGGTGGCTGAAGGAAGGGAAGAGCTGGCTCTGCATCCAGGATTTTCTCCAAGTGCCGTCCTTGCTGCCACCAGGACTTGGGGTGGCTTTGCTGGGACATCCCTCCCTCCGTGCCTCTCCCACCTTCTCCCCATCCCCACCTCCCTGGCACCTCCCTGACAGGAACCCGTGACACATCCCAGGACAAAGCACTGAGGGACACCACGCCAGGCTCTGCCTGCTCCTCTCCCACCCAGCCATCCTGCAGGAACTTCTGGAGCAGCTCTCCCTGTGGACACCTCAGCAGAGCATCCCTCAAGGCTGCTGCCATTCCTGCCAGAGCTGCTTTGGAGCAGCAGCTGCTCCCTGGAAAGCTCCTGCGCCCTCCCTGCGCCCCAGCCCAGGTGCAGCAGCCCTGGGGGTTCCTGTGCTGCGCTTCCTCCTCCTCCTCCTCCTCGGAGCTCCGGGGATCCTCTCCAGCTGTGAAAACAAGAGGAGCCCCTTCCTGCAGGGGCAGGGAAGTGTCCGAGCCCCCCAGCACAGCCCCGGCTCTGCAGTCAGGAGCTGGGGGCACTGGGAGCACTGGGAGCACTGGGAGCACTGGGAAGCTCAGCTTTGGCCACTGGAGGATGCCCAGCCTGGTTGCCAGCTCCCAGATCTCAGATTCCAGGACTGAAGTGATGGCAGGGCAGGGCTGAGTCCTTGTTCCCATGCATTTGAAAGGGAGGATGCCCAAGGCCTGGTGGGAACACGAAGCTTTTCCCGTTTTTTCTCCCCAAATCTGTTCCCGCGTTTTAAACCACGGATTTCAGGATCTCCTGGATCTCAGGATCCCTGCTCCTGGCACTGCTGCCAGGCTGGAGCCATCCTGCTGGAGATTTCAAATTGGAATTTCAGGGTCTCAGGATCCCTGCTCCTGGCACTGCTGCCATCCTGCTGGAGATCCCAGATCCTCTCTGTGTTTTCCACCAGCCAGGATCCCGACACAGGGAATGTGCTCCAGGTCTGCTCCTCTCTTCTGCTGGTGGATAAATCCAGGGAAGCTTCTTGCAGAGCTGCTGGGAATCTCAGGAGGCTTTGCTCCATCTTGAGCCCAGGGATGTGGCAGGAGGCGCTGCCCAAGCCTGTGTCAGGCTGGGAAAACCCGGGATTCTCCCCCTTGGATCCCCATTTTCTCCACAGCCAATGCTGTGTTCGGTGGTGGCACTGTGACACTGGCACTGTGACATCCCTGCTGTGACAGCAGCTGCTGGCTGGGACACTTCCCCTTTCCACAGGGTGCCCAAGGCTCCGAGGATGGGTCAGGCAGGGAGGGGATGAGGCAGAGCCAAGCTGTTCCCATTCCCACCCGGCCTTGGGAAGCAGTGGATTTATGGGAGCATCCATGGGGACATAAACCAGCAGCTCTTCCACGTCCTACCCACTCCTGCTGCTGATTCCCACACACAGATCCATGGGAATCCACAGGGATGAGCATTCCTGGCGGTTCCAGCAGGAGAAGGGGAGTCCCAGGGAGAGGGGAACGTTTGTCCCTCAGAAAAACCCTCCTTGCCTGGAGCAGAGGTGGCTTTCGGCGGCTCCTTTCCCACCTGGATGCTCTGGATGCTCTGCCCTTGACCCAAGGGTCACCTCTGGGGACAAACCTGTCGTCCCCCGAGCTCCGAGGATGCAATTCCCGGGATTTCGCCGCGGCTCCCGGTGCTCAGCCGCTCGCTGGCAGCCGGAGCCGGGCAGAGGAAAACAATGCCCTGCAATTAAAGAGCCTCTTAATTGCAGCGCTACACGCGGCTCTTCCGCTGCTTTCTAAGTTTGGGGCCGTAATTACAGCAGCAGGGAAAGGCAGCAGCTGCGGCCCCGCCGCGCCAAGCCCTGCCTTCCAGGGATTCTTGGATTTGACCGTCTGAAGCCTGGGCTGAAGCCTGGCATGGGATGAAAGGGAAAAGCAACCCCCGGGCTCTGCCTGGGCAGGGCCCTCGCAGCCCCTGCAGCCCCCGCCGGGCTCCTGGGGCAGCGTTTGTTCTCTTCTTTCCCCTCTTTTTCCTCTTTTTCCTCTTTTTATTTTTTTTTTCCTGCAAAGCAGCTTTAAAAAACAAAACAAACCCAAAGCAACCCGAGGAGGTCCTGCCCTGGTCAACCCTTGCAAAGTCTCAGTTTGGAAACAGCGGCCAGGAAGATTAAAGGGTGCCCGGAAAGCCGGGCTGGGTGTCAGGATGCTGGGACACGCCGGGAGGGGTTTTGTCCTCTCCCGCCGTCTGTCCGTGCCCCGCAGCTGAGCTGGTTTTGGGGACAAGCCACGCCGGGGAATCCATTTCCCTCTGGGTCTTAGGGATGGTTTCTTTGGGATCGTCCCCAGGCAGCTCCGGTGTCACTTGGGTGCCCGGAGGGGATGGGGAGTGCGTGTTGACCTCGTTCTCTTTTCCCCTCCCGTGGCTTTGAGGAATCCCGGGATAAAAGGAGGATGCCTTGGAGGCAAGGAGAAGCTGAATCCGTGTCCCAGATCCGGGTCCGTGTGGGATCACCTGGGCAGGAAGCAGCGGGGTTGGAAAGCGATCCCCCTGCTCTAACACCCCCTCCCCTCCCCAAAATCCGGCGGCAGCAGCAGCAGCCGGGCTTTTTTAATGGAAGAAGCAGCCACTTCACAGCAGCTCCTGCTCCATGTGGGGAAATGATTACTCGCAACGTTTGGCTGGGGAAGGGAGGGAAAGGAGCAGCAGAGATGAGAGATGCACGGAGTTATTCCTTAGCCCCGCGCCGGGATGGAGATCCCACATGCCTTTTCCCTGCAAAAAAAAAAAAAAAAAAAAAAATCTCTTCCCAGAGCTTTAAATCTCCAGGTGGAGGAAAGAATGCTCTTGGTCAGTGAATTCACCGGGAAAATATGTGGGGTTTGGTGGCATTGCTGAAGGCGTGAGGGAAAGGAATCCTTTCCGGTGTCCTTGGGATTAGGTATTGTCTGGGATTCTTGCTGTGGACGGGGAAAATATTCCTGGGATGAGTGTGGCCCTTCAGACTGGGAGTGATGTCCTGACCCCCTTCCCTCTCCTCCCTTCCTTGGGAAGCTGGAGAGAAACCCTTAATGAGTGGTTTTCACCTTTTTTTTCCCCCTAATGTTTATTTATTTCTTTTTTAATTGTCGCCGTTGGGAAGAATTCCGTTTTCCAGCCAGGATATAAAAATATCCCTTTTTCTCCAGACTCCCAGAGGGTTGGGTTGTTTCATTCCTCTTTCAGCGGCTGAAGGTGAGGGGAGGGATGACTCACATGGATCTCACTCCCTGGTGGTGCTGCCCACCGCAGGCTGGGGGAAATTCCCAGATTCCCTCATTTCTCTGCTTCCCAGCCCCCTTTTTCCCCACTCAGCTGGGATTCAGCTCTGGGAGCTGTGGGAAAAGCAGCAGCATCCTTTCCTGGGAGCTGTGAGGCAACACTTCAGAATCTCCCTGTTCTGCCTGAAAACCACATTCCCCAAGCAGGAGGGAAATTCCCAGTTGAGGGGGTCTTGTCCTGGAGCAGTACCTGGACCAACACAGCAGGAACAGCCCTGGGAAGGGAAGAAAAAAAATAAAATAATAATAATAATAATAATAATAATAATAATAAAAAGAAAAAAAAAAAAAGAAAAAAAGAAGAGAAAAAAAAAAAAAAAAAAAAAAGCTCCAAGAGCTTTTCCAGCTCATTCAGCACCAGCAAAAGGAAAACACTGACAGGATGCCCTTCTCCAAGCCTCGGCTCGTTTTGATTTCTGCCCGATGAAAGCGAAACCCAGCGGCGCGAGGAAGGGGATTTTTTTGTCGCTTGGAGTGTCCCTGGAGAAAACATTCCTGGGAGCAAACAGAGCCTGGGTTTGTCCGGGGAGGGCCGTGAATATCGGCATTATTCGGCCTCGCTGGTGCAGGAGGGAGCCTGAAGAAGCAGAGGGGCAGGAGAAGCGGCAGCAGGAGCGGCACGGAGGGGTTTGCCCAGCTCGGGATGGCCGCGCCGCAGCGCGGGGCTCCATCCGTGCCCCACATCTGCCAGCCAGCAGCTGGAGCGGCAGGAAGGGCTGGAAATCCCTGGGCGGGGATGGTTTTCATTGCCGGCCCTTTGAAGTCCCAGGCATGTGCCGGGCTCGTGCTCGGCACCTGCGGACAAACCTGACCCGGCGCGGGGGGTTTGGGGGGGGGGAGAGCCGGGGAAAACCCACGGGAAACGCGGTGGGAATGAGCGCGGCTCCTCCTCAGCCCCAAAGCCGGGCTGAGAGAGCCCAGCCCGTGCGCTCCCAGCCCTTTTCCGTGGCTCTGGCACGGCTGGGGGAGGCTGGTACTGCCCCGGGACCAGGCTGGCACTGTCCCGGGACCAGGCTGGCACTGCCCCGGGGGACCAGGCTGGCACTGTCCCGGGACCAGGCTGGCACTGCCCCCGGGACCAGGCTGGCACTGCCCCGGGGCCAGGCTGGCACTGCCCTCGGGACCAGGCTGGCACTGTCCCGGACCAGGCTGGCACTGTCCCCAGACCAGGCTGGCACTGTCCCCGGACCAGGCTGGCACTGTCCCCAGAACCAGGCTGGCACTGTCCCGGACCAGGCTGGCACTGTCCCGGGACCAGAATGGCACTGTCCCCGGGACCAGAATGGCACTGTCCCCGGGACCAGGCTGGCACTGCCCCGGGACCAGGCTGGCTCTGCCCCGGGACCAGGCTGGCACTGTCCCGGGACCAGAATGGCACTGTCCCCGGGACCAGCCTGGCACTGTCCCGGACCAGGCTGGCACTGCCCCCAAACCAGGCTGGCATTGTCCTGGGGCCAGCCTGGCACTGCCCCGGGACCAGGCTGGCACTGTCCCCGGGGCCAGCCTGGCACTGCCCCCAGACCAGGCTGGCACTGTCCCGGGACCAGGCTGGCACTGCCCCGCGGCCGGAGCCGTCCCGCTGCTCCCGGCTGGGGCTGCTCGCTGGATCCCGCCCGGCTGCGAGCGGCATCCTTGAAGTTGTCCATGAATGTGTCTCTGTTCCCCAGACTTTTTATAGCTCCGGGCGTTTTTCTTGGCCCCGGGCGCCGCTGCTCCCGTGGAGAACAGAGAGCAGCGCTCAGCGCTCAGCGGCGGCGGCCAGCGGGGCTGCGGCAGGACAGGTTTTTTGGGATTCTGCTTCCCAGCGTTTTCAGCTTCCCCCCCGCGCTGTGGCTCTGGCCTGGCACCGGTTCGGGCCGTAGCTCAGATGTGGGAGTGTCCCGGTTTGGTTATCCGTCGTTTTCCTCAAGTTTTCCCTGGCGTGGCACGTCCCTCCCGCCCTTCCAAGGGCCGTGGATTCCAGGGAAGCACCGTGCAAGGTGCTGGCAGAGGTGGCTGCAGCTGGGGGAAGCCACTCCAGGTCGTTCTGCATCCAAATCCCAGCAGCTCCACTCCCGTCCACGTCGGTGCAGCTCCCCAGGGGATGTGGCACCCACGGGAGCACCCCAGCCCCAGGGCTGGGACAGGGAGCCTCAAGGAAGGGAAACCTCAGGATTCCCAAGCTGCCTGCCCTGCCCTGCCCTGTGGGATGTCATTCCCTTCCCTAAGAACGCCCTGCGCTGTGGGAACAGGCTCGGGAGAGGTGGCAGCTGCAGCAGGGGCTCCCTGTCACCCCCAGAGGGACACAGGCAGCACCCAAGGGACACCCCAGGGACCCCCCCAAATCTGCCCACTCCCAGTGCCAGCAGGGGGAATCTGCAGGGTTTGGGGTCAGCTCAACTTCTCCTTTGTTTCCCAGGGCCGGGGGGAGCAGTGGGGCTTTGCAGGGAGGGGCCGGGGTTAAAGCCTGGCTTTAGGGCCAGCCTGGGGTTAAAGCCAGCCTGGGGTTAAAGCCTGGCTTTAGGGCCAGCCTGGGGTTAAAGCCAGCCTGGGGTTAAAGCCTGCCTTTAGGGCCAGCCTGGGGTTAAATCCTGGCTTTAGGGCCAGCCCAGCAGGGACCGGGCCGGGGGCTGCTCCCCCCTCAACAGCCCGTGCTGAAATCGGATCCGGCCCCCGCCGTCGCGGGTTTGTCCTCGCAGCATTTTCGGGATGTTTCGCATTCGGGAGACACCCGAGGAATGTCCGCAGGGGAGGGCAGCGAGGGGACGCAGCCCCTTCTCCTCGTTTGTTCCGCGGGAAGAGCGGCTGCGGCTTCTTCCAACACCTTCCCAGCGGGGCTGAGCATCCCCGGCCTCTGACCCTGCAGCCGGGCGTTATTGGGGAAGAGGAGCGGCCCCCGCGGCTCTCCCCATCCCCATCCCCATCCCCATCCCCATCCCCATCCCCATCCTCATCCTCATCCTCATCCTCATCCTCATCCTCATCCTCCTCCCTGATCCCCTCGCCCAAAGCTGGCACCGCGCGGGCGGCTCCTTTCAGACACCTTTGCTTCCCTCTGCAGGAAAACTCCATCAATTACAAGTTGGCCTCTCCGAATCCCTTCGTCCCAAAAAAAAAAAAAAAACTACACCCCGGCAGGGCTGGAAGTGCTGCCGGGGGTGCCCAAGTTCATGTCTGCACAACGTGGCCTGCCAGAGCCACCGGCTACTTTTATCTCCATCACTTGACTATTATACTTAATCAGGAAAAGGGGGGGTGGATATTATATATATACTTTTTTTTTTTAATTTGAAATCCACTTTTCTTTTATGGAGAGCAAATTATAATCACTTTTAATTGAAAAAAAAAGAAAAAAAAAAAGAAGAAAAAAAAGGGGGAAAGCTGATAATATTCTGCACCAAATTTCTGGCAGAGAATAATTAACAGTGCAATAAATCCCCAAAGGAAATGCTCATTAATCTTGTCTTTCCGAAGCAAATTTCAGAGGAGAGCTGATTGAAAACATTGCTAATAATTATAGGAAAGTTGACAGCTTAAAAGCCCCCGAATCTGGCAGCAGTCTCCTCCTATCAGATCCTGTGGGAGCTGGTCCGGGCTGGAGCGGAGCACCAGGGATCCCAGGGATGGGTGGGAGTCCCTGGGATGGGGCAGGAGGGATGAGAGGGGTCTCAGTCTGCAGGGCTGGGCTCTGGCTGTGCCTCACCCCGGGGTTCTGGGGTCACAGGATCACCCACACCAGCGGGGTGGGTGGGCTCAGACCGTCCGTGCTGCTCCGTGCCGTCCTCGTGCTTCCCGTGGTCCTTGTGACACCTCTGGATCTTGGTCTTCCCATGGTTCTTGTGTTTTCTCTGGTCCTTGTGCCATCCGTGGTCCTTGGATCTTGTGCCACCCATGGTCCTTGTGACACTTATGGACACTTATGGATGTGCTTTCCGTGGTTCTTGTGCCATCCATGGTCCTTGGATCTTGTGGCACCCATGGTCCTTGTGCCACCCATGGTCCTTGTGCCACCCATGGTCCTTTTGCTTCCTCTGGTCCTTGTGCCATCCGTGGTCCTTGGATCTTGTGCCACCCATGGTCCTTGTGCCACCAAGAATTCATATTCTTCCCGTGGTTCTTGTGACATCCTTGGTCCCTGTTCTTCCCTTGTGACACCTCTGGATCTTGGTCTTCCCATGGTCCTTGTGCTTCCTCTGGTCCTTGTGCCGTCCGTGGTCCTTGGATCTTGTGACACCCATGGTTCTTGTGCCACCAAGAGTCCTTGTGCCACCCATGGTGTCTGTGCCATCCATGGTCCTTGGATCTTGTGCATGCCATGGTTTTTGTGCCATTCATGGTCCCTGTGACACCCATGGTCCTTGTTCCACCAAGAATCCCTGTGCTTCCCATGATCCTTGTGACACTTATGGATCTTGTGCTTTCCGTGGTTCTTGTGCTTCCTCTGGTCCTTGTGCCATCCATGGTCCTTGGATCTTGTGTCACCCATGGTCCTTGTGCCACCAAGAATCCATGTTCTTCCCATGGTCCTTGTGACATCCTTGGTCCGTGTTCTTCCCTTTTGACAGCTCTGGATCTTGGTCTTCCCATGGTTCTTGTGCTTTCTCTGGTCCTTGTGCCATCTGTGGTCCTTGGATCTTGTGACACCCATGGTTCTTGTGCCACCAAGAGCCCTTGTGCCACCCATGGTGTCTGTGCCATCCATGGTCCTTGGATCTTGTGCATGCCATGGTTTTTGTGCCATTCATGGTCCCTGTGACACCCATGGTCCTTGTTCCACCAAGAGTCCTTGTGCTTCCCATGGTCCTTGTGACACTTAGGGATCTTGTGCTTCCCACGGTCCTTCTGCCACCCATGGTCCTTGTGCCACCAAGAATCCTTGTGCTTCCCATGGTCCTTGTGACACTTAGGGATCTTGTGCTTCCCACAGTCCTTGTGCCACCCGTGGTGCCTGTGCCATCCATGGTCCTTGTGCCATTCATGGTCCTTTGAGCCACCAAGAATCCTTGTGTTTCCCATGGTCCTTGTGACACTTAGGGATCTTGTGCTTCCCACAGTCCTTGTGCCACCCATGGTCCTTGTGCCACCCATGGTCCCTGTGCCACCCATGGTCCTTGTGCCACCCATGGTCCCTGTGCCACCCATGGTTCCTGTGCTTCCCGTGGTCCTCGTGCCACCCATGGTCCCTGTACCACCCATGGTCCCTGTACCACCCATGGTCCCTGTGCTTCCCATGGTCCCTGTGCTTCCCGTGGTACCTCCAAGCCCCGCTGGGATGCTGCCTCCCCATCCCCCACACCCCAGCAGTGTCCGGGTCTCTGGGCCTCTGGATCCCTTCAGGCAGAGCCGTTTGGGAAGGAGCAGCAGGATTTCCCTGCCCTGCCTCTGATCCCTCTGTGCCTGGGGGGGGCTGGCAGGGACCCTGCTGGGCTCCAGGATGAGACCCCCGGAGTTACAGGAGATAAAGAAAGAGCAGCTCCCCAGCTGCTTTCAGCAGATGGAATAGAACACACGTTTTTGGTTCCACAACCCAGGACAGACCTGCAGGGAAGTGGCTCCCTCTGCCCCTCTCCCACTCCAGGGGCTCACAGCCCCCAAAGGAATCTCTGGGTTTGCCATCCCACCCATCCCCAGCTGTTAAGAAGCCTGGGGCTGCTTAATTGCAGGGGAGCCAATTAATTCCTGTCAGTGATCCCTGTGTGAGTGCCCAAGGGCAGAGCCACCCCCATCCCTGAGCAGCCTCTCCCAAGGAGAGGAGCAGGATGCCAGGAGGACGAGGAGCTAAATGAGGCTCGGGTGAAAATCCCGGGATGTGCTCATCGCTCTCGGGTTTCCTGTCCCCGTTTGACCAGGGCTGGGAGCTTGGAGCAGACCCAGGCTCTGCAGGGAGGAAGGAAACGTGAGATTGGCTTGGGAATGCTGTCATTGCCTGGGATTTTGGGGATTTTTTTCTCCCTTTTTTGGGGGGTCAGGGGAGGCTGGGAGGGAGATGTGGGGTGGGGCCTGATCCTGGGGTAGTGGGTGAGGGAGCGTGGGCTCACAGGACACTGGTTGTGCCCTGGTGATGCCCAGGGGTCAGCTGGGGATGTGGATGGTCCTGGTGTGGCCTCTGGGCTCCCCTTCTCCCAAATCCATCCTTTATCCCCATCTCCAGCAGCAAGGAATAATTCCTCCCCTGCTGCCAGCAGCTCCCCTCAGCATCCCGTGCACGGGGGAAATTCCCAGGGACAAACCTTCCTTACATTTCGAACAAAAGCGAAGCATAGAGAGGAAAACCCTCCCTTTTGGCTTCAGCAAATTCCCTCCTGGATAAGGAATTGTGATGGTTTCATCACTTACTGTATTTTATGTGACTAGGAGAGCAGAAAGAGCAAAGCAGTTTTACCTTAAAATGACAAAGATAGTTCATTTACACACAGGCAGGCAGCCCTGGGGGTGGGGGGCATTTCCCATCAGGAATGGTTGACACCTGTGCAAGGCCCAGGGAAAGGGAGCACTCCAAGCCTTGATTCACTTCAGTTCAGTTCAAATCCTGAGGGCTGTGCTCAGCTCAGAGCCAGGGCCCGCTCGGGCACGGCGCCCTTGTCCAAATCAGCAGGAGAGGTTGGGAAAATCTTGGGCAGAGGATGTGGTGGCCCCTGCTCTGTCTGTGCCCGGCAGGATGGGGGCTGATCACCTCCCAGAGCCCTGCACTGCCCCAGCTCCCTGAGGGACACCCAGCCCTCCCAGGTTATCAGGGAATCCGGGAATGGTTTGGGTTGGAACGGATCTTGGAGCTCATCTCATTCCACCTCTTGTCCTCCACCATCCCAGGCTGCTTCAACCTGGTCCAGCCTGGCCTTGGACACTCCCAGGGATCCAGGGACAGCCACAGCTCCTCTGGGAATTCCTCCCCACCCTCCCAGCCAAGGATTCCTTCCCAATATCCCATCCAAACCTCCCCTTTTTCAGTTTAAACCCACTCCCCACCCTGCCTCTCCATGCTCTCTCTCTCCCCTCATCACCCAGCCCAATGTCTGAGGAGTTCATTTGGATTTTTTTGGATATTTTCGCCGGGGTTCCACCTGCTGCAGGCAGGTTCTGCCATCTCAGGGACCCCAGGGCCCCCTCCCAGCTGCTCTTTGTCACCCAGAGCCATCATTTCCATGAGGCAGCTGCTCTGCCCCCGGCTGCCCCTTTTATCTGGGCTCTGTTAAATGATCTCAAATATGTGATATGATAAAGACAAACAAACACCCGCTCCGCTGAGTCCACCCTAATGCCAGACTCTACTTTTACCCAAGTAATTAAGATTAATGCAGTTGATAATTTAGGAAGTATTCTTAAATGTACCCTTCTGGCAGCATCTAACATGTAATTTTACCTTCCAAGATTTATCGGAGCACTTAGGTAACAGATAGGTCCTTAGCAAACAGGAGCATTTAGAAGGAAAATGAAAGATTAATATTCCTTAAATAAATGGCAGAAGAAGTCGGGCTTTATTCCAGCCCCACAAAGATGCTGCTGTCAGCCCCAGCCCCGCCCGCTGATCCCCGGGGAGATTAAACCCAGCGCAGCCTCGGGCAAGGGAGGTCTCAGGTGTCCCCCCGCTGCCTCTGGGATTTTAGGGATGCACCGGGACACGGCAGCCCTTATTTCGGGGGGATCCGGGAGCTGCCTCTCCCTGGGAAGCAGCACGGGATGGATGGATGGAGCTCCTGGCTCCGCAGAGGATGCGCGGATCCAGCCCGGATTTCCCGGCCCCGCCTGGCACATCCCGGCTGAGATACTCCCCTGCTGCCCCCTGGGCTCCTGTGCCAGCTCAGATTCCTTGGAGGCTTTGGAGGAATAGCTCAGGGAAACAGGGTAAAAGATTCCCAAAGAGGCTCTCACCCCCTGGGATCAGTCCAAGGCTTTATTCTCCAAGGGTTCCAGGGCAGAGAGAGAGAACAAGGAGGAACAGGACTTTATCTGGTCTCTGCTCAGGAGAGAGAGCTGGGCCTGAGCCACTAGGGTCAAACTCCATGGTCACAGCTTCAGGGGCTTCTGGGGGGAAAAACCATTCCCCAGAGGAATGCAGCACCCGGCTGCTTTTCCTGCTCCGTGATGGAGCTGAGCCTTGGGAGAGCCGCCCACCTGTTCACCTACGAACACTCCCATCCCATCCCATCCCCTTTCCTCTGGGGAGCTGCAGTGCTGATGGCCAGGGGTGGGATGGGATGGGCTGGGATGGGATGGGATGGGATAGCTGACCCCCAGCTCCAGGAGCAGGTATTGCCAGCTCACCTGAGCCATCGTCCCCGGGGCTGGGGTGGCCTCCAGCTGGGCATGAGCCCTGTCTGGTGTCTCCTCCTCTCCCCCATCCCAGCCGCCCCCGCCTGCCGGATCCCAGACGTGCAGCCTCCTCTGGAGGCACCTCAGGGCTGGGACGGGACCCCGGGCATGGAGCCGAGACAGTGGCTTGTGACACTGCCTTGTGACACCAGCTGGTGACACCCCTACATCCCGTGGGGTGTCCTGAGAGCTGCCAGGCTCAGCCTCTCCCCCTCCTCCTCCTCCTCTTCCTCCTCCTCTGTGATTGTGCAGACAAGCCAAGGAAGGATTAGGACTCTGCAAAATCTGCATGCCCAGTGAAAGCTGGATCCTCACCAGTCTGGAAATTCAGAGCTGCTCAGGTCCAGCAAATCAATTTTGGATCGTTGTGAGCAGGAAGGAAAACTTTCTGCACAACCTTCCCACTTCCCTGGGCCAGAAAATTCCGCTGGAAATCGCTTCTTGCCCCAACACAGCCAGAGCAGAACATCCAGGACCATGTCCAAGTGTCCCTGTGTGTATCCCTTTGCACCTGTGTGTGTCCCTGCAGGTGCCTGCATCCCCAAAACCTTTCCCAGCCTCTCCTCCAAGGTCCTTCTTCAAGCTCCCAGCACCAAGACTTGGCTCCTTCCCACTGCTTTCTCCCCATGGGATGCTCCAGCCCAGCCCCAGCTTTGCTGTCCCTCTGGAGCAGCCAGTCCCACTGCCAGCTTCCCTCCCTGGGGAGGAGCAGGGCCCAGGGCTGGCAGGGAAGGTGTCCCATCCCCCTGGAGGTGATGCTCCCACTGCTGCCTCGTGTCCTGGCAGGAGGCAGAGCCCTGATCCTGCTTGTCCCTGTCTGCCTGGGAAATGGATTTGATGTGCTGGGATGTGATCCATGGCTCCTTCTTCAGACTCCAGGCTGGAGTGGGGCTGGCAGGGAGGGGACAGCAAGCCCCTAAAATCCCCATCTGTACCCAAACTTGGGGGAAAGCTTCCTCTGGGGGGCAGGATCGGGCCCAGCTGGGAGAGGTTGGCAGCTCCCTGTGCCCAGAGTGTGCCCAGGGCTGGGCTTTGGGCTTTGGCCATCCCCAATTCCCCTTTCCTCCTCCTCCTCCATCCCTTCCTGCCCCTCAGGGCCGTGTCCCGACCATGGATGAGATGAACCCCGAGGACACTGGCTCTGCAGGGGGACGCAGGGATGGAGCTGGGGTGCAGCAGAGGGGCAGATGGGATCCCATCTCCTCAATTTTCCCCTTCCCACAGCCTCCAGGCAAAGCCACCCCCCCTGGGGAGCTGGCTGGGGGCGGCCAGGATGGGGATTTTGGGGTGGAGTCCCCCCCTTTTTGGCACCGAGCGCTCCCCCCGCGCCGCAGCACCACGGCCAAGGCGGACACAGATTCCTGACATATTTCTCTCTTTCCTTTGCAGCCAAGAAATTGGTTTTTCATGGGAGGTGAAAGTGAGAGCCGGCAGTAGCTGAGCCCGGAGGGTGCCAAGGTAGGGGCCAGCTGACAGCACGGGCTCAGATGCTATTTTTGGGAGCCAGGCTCCCTCCTCTCCATCCCAGATGGGCTCCAGGAGTGCCTCTGGCTGCAGGGATACTCAGGGACCTTCTCTGGCCCTGCAGCTGCTCGGTGGCAGGAGGGAGGGAGTTTCAAGGGGCTGGAGACGGGGCCAGTTCACACGGGGAGGGATTTTCCCAGCTGCAGATGAAGCTGTGCCGGGTCAGACCGATCCGTCTGGGTGGGGTCTCAATCCTCTAGGCAGGGGTCAGAAGCTTCTTTTTGGGGACAGAGTGTGTTCAGAGTCACCCTCGTGCCACCTGGAGCCACTGAAAGCCCACAGAGCCAGGAGGGTTCCGTTTGGGATTCCCTCATGGAATCCCACAAGTGTTTGGGTTGGGAGGGATCTTAAAACACCTCCCACTGCCCCAGGGTGCTCTAAGCCTGGCCTGGGACACTTCCAGGGATCCAGGGGCAGCCACAGCTGCTCAGGGCACCCTGTGCCAGGGCCTCCCCACCCTCCCAGGGAACAATTCCTGCCCAATCTCCCACCCAAATCCCCTCTTCCACTTTGAAGCCATTCCCTGAGTCCCGTCCCTCCATCCCTTGTCCCCAGTCCCTCTCCAGCTCTCCTGGAGCCCCTCGAGGCCCTGGAATGCTGCCCCCAGCCACGTCCCTCCCCCCAGCACAGCGAAGGGCATTTCCCTGGCAGTTGCCACCCTGCCTTGGCACCCTGAGCTTTTTCCAGCCACCCACTCCCACGCCTGTCCCTGATCCCTGATCCCTGAGCCGAGCTGCCACACTCCCACAGCTCCATGGAACCATGGAGTATCCTGAGCTGGAAGGGACTCACCAGGATCATCAGTCCTGCACAGACCCCACAGCAATCCCACCCTGGGCACCCCTGGAGCGCTGTCCAAGCTCTCCTGGAGCTCTGGCAGCCTCGGGGTCGTGCCCATTCCCTGGGGAGCCTGGGCAGTGCCCAGCACCCTCTGGGGGAAGAACCTTTCCCTGATATCCACCCTAAAGCTCCCTGAGACAGCTCCAGCCCTTCCCTGTCCCTGTCCCAGAGCTCCATCCCGGGGTCTCTCGCATTCCCCTGGCAGGAGCAGCCTCTGAGCTCACCTGCAGCAAACCCCCCGCAGCCCTGCAGCCTGAGCCCTGCCCTGGGCACTGTGCAGGGGCAGAGCAGGAGCAGCCCCTGCCCGCCCCATCAGCTCCGGCCATAGAGCAGCGACAGGCGGGGGCAGCCTGATCGGGCTGATGGCCAGATGGAGCTGAGTCACCGCCAGGAACCGCCTGGCCAAGGTCAGGCAGGGGAGAGGCCGAGCCCAGCGCTGAGCCCGGCTCTGCCAGGCCGGGTTCTGCCAGGCCCCGCTCTCCCAGCCTCAGCTTTGCCAGGCCCGGCTCTGCCTGCTGTGGCCAGCAGTGGTTGATCCCCTCTGCCAAGCCTGGCTCTGCCAGACCCGGCTCTGCCAGGCTGGGTTCTGCCAGGCCCGGCTCTTCCAGGCCCGGCTCTGCCAGGCCCCACTCTGCCAACCTCGGCTCTGCCAGGCCCGGCTCTGCCAAGCCCGGCTCTGCCAGCCTCGGCTCTGCCAGGCCCGACTCTGCCAGGCCCGGCTCTGCCAGGCCCCACTCTGCCAACCTCGGCTCTGCCAGGCCTGGCTCTGCCAAGCCCGGCTCTTCCAGGCCCGGCTCTGCCAGGCCCCACTCTGCCAGCCTCGGCTCTGCCAGACCCCGCTCTGCCAGGCCCGGCTCTGCCAGGCCCCGCTCTGCCTGCCATGGCCAGCAGTGATCGATCCCCTCTGCCGGGGCCGGCGGTTCCCGCTGGGATGTTGGGCTTTTCCCGCTCCTATTCTGGCTGCTGCTTCCACCAGGCTGCGGGGTTCCCCTGGGTGGGGTGCTGCCCCTGTCGCTGCCCCTGTCGCTGGGGTGGGCACCCGGCGGTCCCCTCCCCACGGTGCGGCCCCTCCGGGGTGCCCCACACCAGCCGCTGGCGAGATCTCAGCTTTTCTCTGCCGGCAAGGAGCCTCTCTCCGTGCCGGGGGTGCTGGGGTTCCCCCGGGATTTGCGCCCTGCAAGGAGGGATTGGGAAGCTCGGGGGTGCTCAGCGGGTGACTCTGAACACACTCTGTCCCCAAAAAGAGGCTTCTGACCCCTGCCTAGAGGATTGAGACCCCACCCAGACGGATTGGTCTGACCCGGCACGGCTTCATCTGGAGCTGGGAAAATCCCTCCCCGTGTGAACTGGCCCCTTCTCCAGCCCCTTGAAGCCTCCACGGGGCAGGGCTGAGCTGGGGGTTCCTGAGCAGTTCACACGGGGAGGGATTTTCCCAGCTCCAGATGAAGCCGTGCCGGGTCAGACCGATCCGTCTGGATGGGGTCTCAATCCTCTAGGCAGGGGTCAGAAGCCTCCTTTTGGGGACAGAGTGTCTTCAGAGTCACCCCCGTGCCACCTGGAGCCACTGAAAGCCCACAGAGCCAGGGGGGTTCCGTGCGGGATCCCCTCAGGGAATCCCACAATTGTTTGGGTTGGGAGCCGCTTGGCCGCGGTGCCGGGGCGCTGGGTGAATCACAGCCCGGCTGGCACCTCGGGCTGCCGGCAGGACGGGACCTGCCCCGCCGAGCACCAGCCAGGCACGGCTCTGCCTCGCCAGCCGGGCTGCTGCCAGCGCTGCTGGCCCTGTCCCCTGTCCCCGAGCCGCAGAGGGGCTGCGGGAGGCTCCAGCTGGGCTCCGGAGAGGGAGGATGCTCCAAGCACACGGATGCAGGCGGGCAGGGCTCTCCGTGCAGCCGGGCAGCCTGGTAGTGATCACAACGGGTTTTTTTAAGAAGCCGAGTTGCCTTTTTTTCCCCGTCCCATCCCTTTCCACCTCCTCTTCCAGGAGCTGAAATGTCAAAATCCAAGGAGCGATGCCAGCGGTAACCCAAGGAGGGGGCTGGTGCTGAGGGCAGGCCGGGGCCCTAAAAACGAGGGAACAGAACCAATTCTCGTTTTTTTCCTGGGGTTTTCATCCCACGGGGCGGGGTGGGGGGTGGTGAGCTGCGCTTCTGCCAGATCCGTAACCCCTCGGGGGATGGATGGATGCAGGAGCTGCCTGGGGAGGGAATATCGCTTTAAATCAACCCGCCCAGCCCTCCTTATCGATCGCCCCATCGGAGCCGGGCGATTTCCCTGCTCCCGGGGCTGCTGGGCCACCTCAGAGCGCTGCCCCGTGGCCACCGCCAGCAGCAAAGGGACCCCCAGGCAGGGACAGGGGACCCCCAAGGCCCGGCAGGAAGAAACCCCGAATTTACACCTGGAATTTACACCTGGCCCTTTTATCTGTGCACCACCTGTGGTTTGCCTGGAGTCAATCCGCGCCCATTTCCTGCCCACCACCAGCAGCAGCGGGACGTGGATCCCGTCAGCAGCGGGACAGCCCTGCGAGCCACCCAGCCCCGCTGTGCCCATCCCCATCCCTCTGCCGGCACGGGGAGCAGGGTGTTTGTGTCTCCTTCCCTTGCCATGCAAATCCCGCAGCTTTCCAGCCACACCGACCAGCCTTTCCCTCGCAAAGAAAAAAAAAAAGCAACACACACACACACACAACAACAAAAAAAAAAAGGCTCCTTTGTGCGGCTGAAAAGCCCGACTGTGATAATGTAGCGAGCGCTGGCCTTGGGTATTTTATCTTGGCAAGGAGCCTTTGCAAATTTAAACAGCAGCGAGCGGGCTCCGGAGTTGTGGCTGGCTGAGGCATAAGCGGGGCATTGTTTTCCCAGCAGAGCCCTTTGTGCCAAAGGGCCGCGTGTGAGCTTTGGCCGCGGAGCCGGCACGCTCGGGCCCGACCCCATCGATCGGCCCCGGGTCCCTTTGGCTGGGCAGGGTGTGAAATCGGGGAGGAATTCAGGTCTGGGAGCTCGAACCAGGGAGGGGAGCGCCGGGAGCATCCCTGCAGGAGCGCGGGGGGTGCGGCCGCCCCTCTCCACCCCGAATATTGATATTAATGCAGCCTTGGGGGTGCTGGGTGCTCATCCCGACAGATTCCAGGTGGGAATGGAGAAAGGAGCCACAGAGCCCCTGGATGGATGCAGGGTGCTCCTCTTTTCCTCTTTGGAAAATCTTCTCTGCGCAGGTCACTCCTGGGCAGGAGGGGTGGGTTGGGATTTGTGGGAATTACACCCAGAAGGAGAGGAATAAACTGAATTTCCTGCTCCTCACCCCCTCCCGGCGCTACCGTGCCTTGACCCACTGCAGCAGACGGTAAAGAAACATTTCCAGTGAGGGAGGAGAAAAAAACCCTTCACTGTTTCCAGCAGACTTCTCTAAAAAAAAAAAAAAAAAAAAAAAAAAAAAAAAAAAAAAAAGGCTCCTTAAAGCAAAACTTTACCCTTCTTTTTATTAAAACCTTCTCCATATAAAATCCTGGTGGCGCCTTTTAAAAGGCTGCGCTTGACTGGAGCTCCGTGCCCAACGCCCCGAGGTCTGGCTTGTAAAATCAGCTGGGAAATTCGGGGACTCAGCTTTTTCTGCTTTTGCCTCCTTAACAACATCTGAAATGTCCGGGGCAGTTGGCGGGGAGCGTGGTGAAGTCCCGTCTGCGAGGGTTTCAGAGCGATAGGGGGGAAAGTGGTGGAGCAGAAACCTTTCCCTGCATCTTCCCTCCGGCGGCAGCGGGGAGCTGGGGACAGGGGAACATGAGAAGGCAGGCACACGGGGACACGGGCACGCGGGGACATGGGGACAGAGAGCCCTTCCCTTCCCAGGGTGCCTCTCCCAGCCCATCCCGACAGCCCTTCCCACTAATCCGTAGGTGGAGCTCTTCTGTCATCTTTTTCTGCTTATGTTGCTAAGAAGTAACCCAGAAATAGCTCTCCCGGGAGGGAGGGGGGAAAAAAAAAAAGTGCTGCCTCAGCAGCTTTTGCCAGAGGTGAACTGCTCTGAGCATCCTTTGAAGAGCCCGAAGCTGCAGGGCTTCACCCCGGGGCGGGCGGTGGGGGGAGGTTGCGATGCCCCCCTCCTCCAAGCCGCAGTCCAAGAAAAGGGGCCAAAATCTCTCCCGTGCCTCCCCTGGGCCCTTCCCTGACTGACATCCGGCCTTCCCCTCTTCTCTCCTGTTCCCTGCAGGTCTGAAAGGATGCGGCAGAGCCCCGCCGGCCCTCGGCAGCACCCGCCCGCAGCCCGGCCCCGGGGAGCTGCTGCCCCTGTGCCCGCGCCGGTGCCCCTGGGCGGAGGAGCATGCCCGTGACGGGGGCACGGCAGCTGGCAGCGGCGCTCTGTAGCCTTGTCCCCTCCTCGCTATCATGACTGGAGAGAGCCAGCATGTTTACACCATCGGCGACACTGAGGCCGGCCCCAAAGAGCCCGACAAGGACTTCGGCTGCGAAGGCTGCGGGGACAAGGATGGGAGGGCGCTGGGCGGGGAGGGGACATCCCCCTTCCCCGGCCCCAAGGACAAGGAGCCCCACAGCCAGCGGGAAGCCGTGATCCGGCCGCAGCAAGCGGGGAAGATCGACTTCAAATCGCTGCAGTGCAAGCCCAAGTTCGGCAATGACAGCACCTGGGGAGAGGTCAAGGCCAGCCCGCTGTCCCCGCCGCCGGGGAAGGGACGAGCCCGGGAGCGCAGCCGGCGCTCGGGGAAGGGCGAGCGGGGCCACCAGCAGCTCTACCGGCTCAGCATCGCCGGCACCCGGCCCAGCCCCACCATCGGCATCGCCTACCCGCAGCAGAAGGTGACGCCCCCGAAGAAGCCGGAGGTGGCGCCCGCGGCCGGCGGGTATCGCTTCCACGTGCCCGGCATCCCGCAGCGCGACGCCGAGCTCCGGCCCGAGGAGCGCAGCTTCGGCCGCTGCTTCCCCGATGGCAGCCGGACCTCCAGCAGTTTTACCTCACAGCCCGGGCCCTCCCTCGGCCCCAAGGGGCAGCCCCCCGCCGCCGGCATCCCCCTCAAGAGCCCCGGCACCCATGGGCAGCTACATTACCTGGAGTTCCAGGCAAACCGGGCCGAGTCCTGGCCATCCCCGGAGAAGAGCTTCGCCGGTGCTACCTACGGGATCTCGGTGCAGAAGCCCAGCTCTTTCTCCGAGGGTGGCAAAGCGGCCGTGCACGGCCTGGGGGCTTTGCCGTGCCCCTTCCCCTTCCAGCTGCTGCACGACGCCGGGAAGGAGCCGTTCCGCAGCGCCGCGGGCAGCCAGGAGTTCCTGGACGTGGGAATGGCCACCGGCGCCCAGCTGGCTCCCGGTGCCTTCGCCTTCCACTCGTCACCCAGAGAGTGGCCAGAGGAGCCGCTGAGCTCCTACGAGAGCGAGGGGAGGCTGTACGGGCTGCCCGCGGCCCCACCACCGCCACCGCCGCCCTTCCTGCACCCGCCGCCGCCGCCAGCCCTGCCGCACGGCGCCTTGCCCTGCTGCAAGGGCAGGGCCGAGCGTCCCGCCGACCCCACCGGTGCTCTGCCGTCGTCTGGTGCTATCGACCAAACCCCAAGCACTTTCCAAGAAAGCCAAGCTGTTTTTCCGTCTAGTTTACACTCGCCTGCCATGCCGCAGCCGGCGGGGAAGAGGCAAGCCTCAGGCAAGGACGGCGCCGCCAGCCCGCGGCTGCTGGTGCAGAGCAGCCCCCTGAGAAGGGCCGTGCCAGCCAACCCCCTGTCCCAAGTGCACTTTCAGAGCAAGGCCTATTGCAGCTCCCCCGCGGGCAGCGGCGGCGCGGGAGCCGTGCCTTTCGAGACGAGCGTTCCCACTACGGCACCCACCCACCCCCGGCTTGTGCAAGCTTGGGAAGGTGCCACGAAGGCGTTTTCTCCCATGGACCAGAATTCAGCACCTTATTCAAACCCTGTTGGAAACCAGTTCTCATTCGAGTGCCAGTCTGGCCCCGAGCAGAGGCAGCACAGGCAGAAAGATGCCAGGCTGCCTTGGCAGCAGATGCACCTCCCTTCTGCGGTGCCCGGTGCCAACAGGCTGGAGCTGTCGAGACACATCAGCAGCCAGAAGCTCCCCTTCCCCCTGGGCACGTCGGACTGGCAGGGCAGCGGGAAAGCCCAGAAAGGGCCCCCCGTGAGCAATTCTCCGGGGTATCACAGCAAAAAGCTCTTATCAGGAGAGAGCCTCCAGAGGGGAGATCCCAGCGTGACGGGAGCTTTCTCCTTTGAGGGTGGGAAGGAACCAGGCTCTCCTGCCTGCGACTCAAGAAGCAAAGCCTTGTTCTACAGCATGGCTCCAGCAGCTCCTCCTCCCTCAAGGAGCTCGTCGGGCTCGGGGCTGGTCCTGCCACCATCAGCCTTGGTGGCTGCCTCCCCTTGCGAGTCCCCGCTGCCGTCCCCTGTCCCCAACCCCACGTGTGGCAGCACCTGCTCGTCGTTGTCCCCCATGTCCAGCAGCCCACTCAACCCCAGCTTCGAGGACAGCCAGATGTCCGGAGCGCTGACCCCCTCGCCCTTCTTCCAGCACCCCTGCCATGCCAAGGACGCCAGCAAAGCCTTCCACCCCTCCGAGGTTCTGAGTCCCAGCTCACTTCATTACCACCCCCCGGACTCTGTCAAGTCCTTCAGCTTCCCCTCGGATGCTCTGAAAGACGACGGCCTCCTGAAATGTGCCCCGGCCAGCCCCTTCCACAAACCCGGCAGGGAGGGGGCCAAAGGCTGCTCGGATGGGCTGGATGGGGAGCAGCCCCCGCCGCCCTACTCCTCCCATCACCTCTTGGCCACTTCCCTGAGCAGCGCCAGCCTGGACCAGCTGGACGTGCTGCTGACCTGCCGGCAGTGTGACCAGAACTACAGCAACCTGTCCTCCTTCCTGCAGCACCGCCAGTTCTGCGCCGCCCAGGGGGAGCCCAGGGACGCTCCCCGGGCAGCCGAGGGACGGAAAGCGCTCCCACCGGAGCCTCCCAAACCCCCCAGCCTGGCGCTCTCTCCGGACCCCCAGGGACATCTGCTGGCCTTAAACAAGAGCGACGACTTCTTGCTGGACGGGGAAGGCAAAAGCGAGGGCAAGGAGGATGCTCTGAAGGGCGGCCTCTTCCACGGCCTGGCCACCAGCTCCCTCCCGCTCAGCGCCTCCGACCTGGACATCGACGACGCCAAGCTGGACAGCCTGATCACCGAGGCCCTCAACGGCCTGGGATATCAGTCGGATAACCCGGAGATCGACAGCAGCTTCATCGACGTGTTCGCTGACGAGGAGCTGCCGGGCGTGAAGGCGGCCGGCGGGGGGATGGCGCACAAGGCCAAGGAGGGCCCGGCCTCGGAGAGCAAATCCAAGCAGGCAGCGGAGGAGAAGGCAGCAGGAGAGGCCAAGGCTGGCTGTTTTTGTGAAGATGGCCACCCAGGCGGGGAGTGGGTGAAGAGAGGGGCAGGGAAGCAGCACCTCCACAGAGGGAGGGTGGCACGGAGGGCAGCACCGCAGGAGCCGGATCCCGCGGCAGAGGGAGCGGAGGGGACGGCCAGGCTGAGGGCAGGCAGGAAGAACAGCATCCCACCAGCCAGCACCTCCGGCCAAAAGCATCCCAGGAAACTCAGCCAGGACCCTCCAGTGAGGAGCGAGGCAGGGCCAGGCACAGCCAGCAAGAGCTCCAAGCCACCGCGGTTCTCCATGAGGGACACGAAGAAGAGGAAGCCCCGCAGCGGGACTTGGAGCAAGGAGCTCATCCACAAGATCGTGCAGCAGAAGAACAAGCTCCACAAACTGCAGGTGAAGAGCAGCAGGCAGGCCCAGCTCCCCCAGGCCACCGAGAGGCCGCTGGCAGCCACCAGGGAGGGCGGGCTGCGGGAATACGACTACGTGTCCGACTCGGATGAGGAGGGGGCAGAGTGCAGCAAGCCCCGGGGCAGGAGGAAGCGTGGCACGAGGTTCATGGGGAGGAGCAAGTACAGCTTCAGCAGGAAACGCCTGGGCAGAAGCGAGAGAGCCAGAGAGAAAGACCCAGCATGGAGCTACAGCCGGAAAAGGGACAGTCAGAAAAGGGAGGCACGGGAGGACGGGGATGTCCCCAGTCAGGAGGATGCTGAGAAAGAGGATTGTGCTGCCAGAGCCCGAAGGCGGAGCAGCCACTCGTCTGCTGGCAGCAACCACAGCGTGCCCAGAGAGACAGGCACGAGCCCACCCTGCGCTGGTGGGGCTGGGGACAGGGGTGGCACCCAGAGGAGGAGGCGCTCGGGCAGCCCAGCCCGTGTGCCAGGGACTCCCCTCAGCCCTCCCCAGGACAGCAGCCCAAAGACGAGCCAGGAGAGCAAAGAGGACATTCCCAGGGGGAGCAGGAGGGTTGGCTCAGCCAAACCTTTGCTGGCAGGCTCCAGGACACGGCCGAGTACTGAACCAGGTGTTGCTGCCATGGACTGTGCGAAGGAGGAGCCCCAGGAAAAGCAAATGCCTGGCACGGCCACCCCAGGCAGGAGCCCTGCCAGCTTCTCCTCTAAGGAGGCGGTGGAAGAGCCCAGAGGAGTGGCAAAGCTCCCTGGTGAGGCAGGAGAACCCACACTGCAGTCTCAGGGCTCTCCTGAGCTCACCATGGACCACCAGACGCACCAGTTTGCCCCTTTCCCAAATGAAGGGCTGAAGTACCACACAGAGGAGGTGATGGCTCCACCCCACAGCAGTAACAAACCGAGTCCCGGCCGTGGGAGTGCCACCTGCTCGGAAGGAGGAACCAAATACCTGAAGGGACAGGGGCTCTGTGACAGTGGGAAGGGTTATCCCACACCAGCTCCCACCTACGGGGGGGATGCAGTGGGAATGATGCTCGCTGCCAAGGCGCCCGATCCGTACGTCAGCGGTGACAACGCGTTTTTTGATCCCAAAGGCCTTCCCGGTCACTACGAGGACAACCTCTTCCCAAAGCCCTCAGCCCTGGGCCCCTCCCACATGGATGACGTGTACCTGTGCCGGGATGACATCAGCGCCAGCTCCTTCCAGCAGAAGCACTCCAGCATCTCCCCTTTTGCCACGGAAATCCCGCAGGGCAAAGTGTCCTCCCCTCTCAGCTTTGACTCCTCGTCGATATTCGGAGAGCTGCCGGTCTCCGAGTTTGATCCGTACGAGAGCAAGGACGGATACGTGACGACGTTCCCCGGGAATGCCTCCCGCAAGCAGCTGCCCTTCGAGCAGCCCTACCCACCCTTCCTGCCGGAGAAAGACTGGCCCCTGATGGAGGAGGTGGCTCCCATGCTGCCAGAGGACATGACCCAGTTCCACGGCCTCTCCGTGGAGAAGCCACCAGCCAAGAAGTTCCCCGAGGAAGGAGCTGTCCCCAGCAGCCAGCTCTCCCTGCCGCTGCCAGACAGGATGGCGGATTACAACGTGACCTTCATGGGCAACATTTCAGACGACGAGCTGGAGATCAAGCGCTTGGTCACGGAGCTGGAGAGCCAACTGCAAACCAGCAAGCTGGACTCCGAGGTGTCCGTCAGCCTCCAGAAATCCGAGCCAAGCGTGGCTGTGCACCTGCCAGCGCAGGGGGCCGAGCGGTTCCCAGCGCTGCCGGGAGAGCCAGAGGCAGGCCAGGAGAAAGGGCTGTTCTTGGCAGGTGAGCTGGGCAGGTCGAGCCTCTGCGCTGGGGAGAGGCTGGCAGGGGAGAAGCTGGAGGTGGTGACCGCCCGTGAGGACTATGAGAGACCCAGGGAGCCCTGGCCGTGCCCGCTGGAGCTGGGCTCGCTGGGAACCGGGATGTGCATCCCGGCCCCGCTGGCCACAAACCACTTCTGCTCCAAAGACAACTGTGAGCAGCTCCAGGGAACTGAGGAAAGAGACCTCGGGAAGATGGAAAATGGGTCTTCTTCCAGAAGTCTGCCAGGCTCAAGCACAACTGACCAAACAGAGGCTCCCATCTACACCGACCCTGTGACAAAAAGCCCTCCTGTTGTCCCTGACTCCGTGTTCCCCGAATCCATGGATGCAGCAGAAGTAACCAAAGACTCCCTGCCACCCCTGCCATGCCAGTGTGATGCCAAGGGCTTCCCTGTGCCAGGGAAAGCAGACACTGGTCCTGCTGAGCTGGAGAAGCTTGCTGCCCGTCTTCCAAACCCTAAGCCCCAGTTTGGCTTTCAGCAGGGTCCCGCCCCAGCCTTGGATCTGGCCTTTTCACCTCATGTCAAGGAGGTCCCAGATACAGAAGAAAAACCCTTAAGCAGGACTGAGCCCCCCAGAACAGTGAAAGATGCTGTGGATCTCAGAGGGGGTGGTGGTGGGCCTGCACTGGTGGAGGAGACGGAGGAGAGGAAGAGTCCCAACACCTCCCAAAGCCCAGGACCCAGTGACAAAGCCTGCAAGCCCAAAGTGCTGCTGTTGGAGATGCTGAGCGTGCCCAAGGAGAGCGACCGCCCTTCCCAGGAGGTGATGGTGGCATCCCAGGAGACCTCTGCCAACCCTCTGCAGCAGCTCCAGCTCTTCGTTGCCCGGACGGTGAAGAACAACGAGGAGGAGCTGTTGATGCCGTGCTTCCCCGGGCTGCTGGCTCCCAGCCACCCCTCCTCTGCCACCACCCACGTCCAGACGGAGCACACGGAGCAGAGCGCTGGTGCCTTGGGAGGGGAAGATCAGACCCAAGGGGAAGGGGATATCCCCCCTGGAAGCAGCACTGGAAATGTCGCTGCTCCAGGGAAAGAGGTGCTTTCTCCCCTGGAGTCGTTGGATGCAGAGGGCTCTTGCCACGCAAAACAATCCACGTCGGCAAAGCCGGGGCTGCAAAATAATGTAACAGAGCTGCAGCACTTAGCAAATGAAGCCCCGGAGCTGAGGGACATTAATATCCCTGCAGATGGTGTTTCCCAGGAGCGTAATGACCTCTCACCACCCAGCAGCACCGCCGTGACCTCGCTGCCAGGGCAGGGAAGGAAAGCTGATCAGCCCAGGGAAGAGCAGGAGGGAGATAACAACACGACGACCTTGGCATTTAGGAAACATGAGCAATCCCACCCCAGCGGTGCTTTGCTCGAGGAAGAAACGCTGGGCAGAGAAGAGGGAGGGAGGCTGGGAAGGATTCAGGTGGGGAGAGGGGCACAGCACCCAGGCAATGCTCCCACGAGTCCTGCCGGCCCCCCTGGTCCCACTGAGGGGGATCTCCACCAGGATCACAGCTTGGGGACAGAGACAGAAGGCAGCACAGTCAGTGCAGATGTTCCCAGAGAAGGGAACGGCGAGTTGTCCCTCAATGGCTGTCATTACATGGAATCTTCAGCCAGCCTGCTCTTGCCAGCCAAATATTCCGACCCCAAATGTTTGCAGGGCAGTGGGGCCGAGGGGGGAGAGGCCCCCAGCTTTGGCACTCAGCTCTCGGGTGAGAAGAAATACATCTCCTCCCTGCCTGCACCACCAAGCTCATTGGTCACGAAGAGCTGTCCTCCCGAGGCCAGCAGGCATCCCACCCATCACAGCCTGAGCCCAGCAGAGCAAGGCACATGGGAAGGGGCACCCACCTTCCCTCCCTCGCTGCACCACTGCGGGGCTGTGCCCACGGAAGCGGCTGAGGAACGTCCTCATCGCCTCCCTGATGGGGTGGAATTCCATGAATCGCCTGGAAGAGAGGGGACAGTGAGACCCTGCACTCTGCTGCACAGTGATGGTCTGGTGGGCTCTGCCTTGCAGATGAGTGGTCCCCAGGAACCTCCTGGGAAGGACTGTTCGCTTCCCTGCTCGCCGCCTTTCCACCAGAAGGGTGTTGGGAAAGAGATCCCCGAAAACACCGGTGCTGTGCTGCCACATGTGAAAGCAAACCAAGGATGTGCCATCACAGACACAGTCATTAACCCCAGCCCTCCAGAGACCCAGGATTATACAACCCAGCCCACAGCAGATCTTCTGCCCGTGGAAGAAAGGGAGGTCAACCTGAACCCAGAGCTTGAAAACTGCTCCCATATCAGGAATAAGCATCAAAGTGAACCAGAGGCTCTCTCCAATGGTTTTGCTGTTCAGGACGTGTCAGCTGCCATCAGCAGAGGTCTTGCAAGAGTTGGAGATCTTGGTCCTACTGAATTAAATGGCCACGAGTTTTCAGGGGCAGCAGAGATGAGACTTGGTCTTTCCAAAACCACAGAGAGTGAAGGAAAGAGTTTAAAAGGGGAGAAATCCAAAAACCATGGGGCTGCAGAAGCTAGGGGTTGTGTGTTAAACAGCGTGGGCCAAGGAGAGGACTACACACCCAGCAGTACTCCAGACTCATCCCAAAATGAGCTTCACAAAGGAAAAAAGCCCAATGGACTCCCGGTGACCTGTGACATTTGTTCAGCCACTTTCCGGTCCAAGCCTGGCCTGACCAGGCACAAAGCTGTCAAGCACCAGGTGAAGAATGGTGGTTTGCCACAGCCCAGCAAGGCTCCCAGGTCCCCTCTGATTCCTGCACACAAGACATCAAAAGCAGCCCAGAAGGTGCCCAGGAGGAGCCTGAAGGCATCAGGCAAAGACAAAACCTGCAGCTCAGGGGTGCCGACCTCCGACGTTGAGCACATTCCCAAGAAAACACTCCCAGAGCTGGAGAAAGAGCCCAGCACGCAGATGCAGGAGGTGGTCAGCAGAGTGCTCAGCGACCTCAGCGTGATCTCCTTGGAGATGTCCCGGGAGCTGCACCACACACGTGTCCTGCAGAGGGAGGCGAAGGCAAAGGGAGCGCGCCCGGAGATGGGGGGAGCGGGAGAGGCAGCGCCTGGGAAGCTGGATTCGGGATGGCAGCTCAGGAAAGGAGAAAAGGGCAGAAGGAGCCAAAGCAAAGATCTTGGCGAGGAGAACAGCCATTCTGAGAAGCAGCTCAGCAGGAAAATGAGGCGAAGGAAAGCGAAGGTGTTTGCCAGCAGGAATGAGCCCGGTGGTCCCTGTGAGCTGGAGAAGAACACAGCTCCTGCTCCCCTGGGGTCCAGCCTGCCCGGGGTCACGGAGGGCCTGCAGGAGCCAGGTGGTTGCATCTCCACAGAAGAGCAGAACAGGACCAGCACAGCCCAGCACTCCCAAAACACCAAAGAGTCCTCTTGTACACCTGAGCTTGCGGGAGACATGGGCAGCAGGATGGGGTCTTTAGAGGAGATGGTCAGCAAGGAGACAGCCACAGGCATGGTCACCTGTCCTGGGGAGGTGGAAGATCCAGGGGCAGCAGAGGACACGCAGGCTTGCAAAAAATGGATTAGCGGGTTTGTGAGGCAAGTGGCGAAGGGATGGGGCAAGGCGGGCACAGAGCAGCGTCGTGGTGCTGATGGCACAGAGGATGTGAATGCTGGCACAGGGGACAGTCCTGCAGCAGGCAGTGACACAAGGAACTGGAGCGGTGCCCTGCAGGGTCACACAGCTCCTGCCGAAGGGGCTTTGCTGCTGGAGAGCCATGATTTGGGAAGCACCCAAAGCGTTTCTGGGCATGGTGCTGTGCAGCCCACGCCGGGGACCAGCCCTCCTCCCGCAGAGCCCAAGCGGTGGGTGAAGGCAGATGTGCCACCAGGCAGGGAGCACTGTGGGGACAGCACGGCCACCGCAGGCCTCCAGAGCTTTTTCGACGATGATTCCACCTTCTCCCAGCTGTTCCCCAGGGATGACCAGTTTGTCCGCAGGAAGTGCACGCGGGTGTACGGGAAGCGCAGCAAGAAGCCCAGAGCTGTCCCCGAGGCCAGCCCGCAGCCAGCGGGGGCCATCGACCTCTTCACCATCCGCCTGGCTTCTGACCTCAGCGACACCAGCTCCTTCTGTGTCACCAGGGAGGACCCTTGCGAGTACGAGACCATCTCCGTCGACGATGCCCTGATGCTGAACATGTGTCATGGCAGCAAGGCAAAGAGCGGAGATGCCGCTCCAAACGGATCTGAAAGCATCGAGCTGAGGTTGGACCAGGAGGCGACCGACCAAGGGAAGGAGGAGATTGACTTGGAGGACAACATGCTGACCTTCTTGTGCCAAAACAGCCACGCGGACAGTGTCCCCAGCTTGAACATCTGGGGCAGTCTGGAGAAGGAGGGGGAAAGCCTCTCTGCCGAGGACATGTTTGAGCCTCTGATGGACCTTGAGGATGAGCACTCGCTGCAAGAAGTGAACTCTGAGCCCCCCGACCTGGCAGAGGAGTCCTACAATGCCAAGGATAATGGGGATTCCGACTCCCCCGAATTTCACACCATCGACATTGAGATGCTTAATGCAAAGCTGAAAGTGAGGGACATGTGCTTCTTCAGCCCTTGCGAGGACCTTCCTGACCACGGCGAGGACAACGCTGTGAGTTTGAAGCCAAAGTCGGGCAAGCACAGGAGCAAGCTGGAAGACGGGAAACTGGGGAAGAACCGCGGGGAGGTAACCATCAAAACCAAAGACAAGCAGTACAAATGCAAAGTCTGCTTCCAGTGGTTCCTGACGCTGGGGGAGCTGGACTTCCACAAGCTCTCCCACAACCCTTCCCCTCCTCCTACCTGCTACATGTGCGTCCAGCGCAAGTTCAGCTCCCGGGAGCAGCTGCGGGACCACCTGAAGGAGAAGCACGCCAGGAACAAAGCCGGGCTGTGGGCCTGCGGGATGTGCCTGAAGGAGATCTCCGACGTCTGGATGTACAACGAGCACCTGCGGGAGCACGCCACCCAGTTCGCGCGCAAGGGGCAGGCGCAGAAGTCGGTGATGGGGCTGCCGGGCTGCTTCGGCGAGGACAACGCCGCCGTCACCCACTTCCTCAACACCATCATGTGTCGGAAAGCCGGCAGGTCCTCCCGGCACGGCGACCCCGGCGGCCAGCACGGGGTCAGCAGAGAGAGCAAGAGCCCCAGGGAGTTGCCCCTTGAGCAGGAGAAGGCGATGAAAGACCCCTTGGAAAACCATGTCAAAGTGAAGCCACCTGCAGCCAGCTCCTCCAGAGCATCCTCCAGCCCATCGCCAGAGCACGCGGCGAAAAGCGAAGGCACCCCAAAATCTGTCCCCATGCACCCAGACTGCAAGGATCCTTCCCGGGATTGCCACCACTGCGGCAAACAGTTCCCCAAACCCTTCAAGCTCCAGCGGCACTTGGTCGTGCACAGCTTGCAGAAGATTTACTTGTGCCACAAGTGCCCCATGTTCTACCAGGAGACCAAAGAGCTCCGGAGCCACCTGAGCCAGGAGCACGGCGTGGTGGAGGAGCAGGAGATCAAGCACACCACGCTGTACGCCTGCGAGCTCTGCGCCGACGTCATGCACGTCATCAAGAAGTCCTTCATCTGCAGCATGTGCAACTACACCTTCTCCAAGAAGGAGCAGTACGACCGGCACATGGAGAAGCACCTGGCAGGAGGCAACAAGACTTTCAAATTCCGAGGGGTCATGAGGCCTGGCGCTGCCTGCAGGGAGAAGGGGAAGGAGGACAGGTCTCTCCGGGAGGGAATGCCACCGAGCAAGAAGCGGAAGGTGGCTCACCACGGCAGCTCAATCCCACACAGGTCACCAGTCCACCTGGACCCCACAAGTGACCTTCAGCTGGTAGAAGCTGGAAGCCCCAGCCTGCAGGTTCCCACTGACCCCTTCCCAACAGCACCTGGTGACCTGGGAGCACCCCAACCCTCCGTGAAAGCAGAAGTCCTGGTGGGTGACTTCTCGGAGCTCCTGGCAGAGATGGAGAAGTCCCCATTTGACCCCTTGCCACCACCACCCTGCCTGTCCCCATCTCTGCCACCGGCTGCTGCGGGCAGCCCCGAGCTCGGCCACATCACTGGCCTGTCCATCGAGGAGCTGGAGAAAGGAGCCTTTGATGGGAAACCACTTCCTTTCTTGGACTCACCTGAGTTTCCCATGGACCTTGCTGGCTTGGCTTGTCACCAGGCCACCAACCAAAAACTGTCCCCTCCCCTCCTGACCCAGAAACACGGCTGTGCCGATGCCCATAAAAAACCAAGCACAGGCAACAAGGATGAATACAGGGCCTGTATCCTGGAAAGTCCCAGTGCAGACACCAACGCCGTGGATGGCATCCCTTTTCTCCAGCTTGCCGAGAAGGTCTCAGAGCTTCCTTCCCCTCAGGCAGAGTCTCCACCAGCCACGGAGACTCACAAATGGGGCAACCCCAGTGCCAGTGATGCCTCTGCCTGGGAAGGTGCAGCTAAGCCTGCATCTCCAGGAGGTGCCCAGCAGCCCCTGCCCTCAAAGGACAAGGCAGCATCACCCACGCTCCACAGAGCTTCCAAAGACTCGGTGCCACCAAAGAAGACCGTGGGTGGTGAGACTGCTCTGGGTGCGGGCAGCCCTGGCAGCAGCACTGAGGAGGGTCAGCAGCCCATCTCAGGGAAGGAGAAATCCACGCCTGAGGCTACGGAGAGTAGCACCAACGCCAAGGACCAAGGCGGCAACCCAGGCAAGTCCAGCAGCCACCAGCCCAGAGGTGAGGTGGCCAGCAGCACCACGAGGCAAGGCCACGCAGAGCCAGGCAGAGCTAGCAGCAAGCTGCACCCCAAGAGGAGGAAAGAACACAAGTCCTTGAGCCACCGGGGCAGCTCTGGCTCCCGGGAGAACATGGAAGGAGACGGGAAGAAGAAGAAAGCCTGGCCACCGTGCCCGGCCAGGAGCGAGAGCACCGCTGAGCTCAAAGGTGGCAGCTGGAGCAACGCTGAGGCTCCCACCCTGTCCCCTGGCAGGAGGGACACGCACTGCAGCAAGCTGGGAGCCAAACCCAGAACGGGCCCCCAGCTGAAGAAGATGGCCCTGGACCCTTACAACCAGAAGAAAGGGGAGCTCCGCCACGCCAACGGGGACGTGAAGCGCAGGAAGGCCATTCTGGGCAAGAGCCTCCACCAAGTGTTGGCCAAGGGGCCAGCACCGGCCCCGCGTGGCTCCTGGCACGGCCCCCGCGGCGCCAAGGCGGCCGGCCCGGCCAGCTACCGCAGCGCCGAGTCCCAGAACAACCTGCTCAGCCAACTCTTTGGGCAAAAATTAACCAGCTTTAAAATTCCTCTAAGAAGAGATACTTCAGAATAATTTATGGAAGTGACTTATGGTGATCCTCAGCTGCTTTCATGGGGTTTGCAAGGGAAAAATTATCAAAGCATTAAATTCGTTTGTGTAGCATGATTTCTCTGTCTAGCTTAAATGAACTTGCACTGCAGCCTCTGTGAAATAGTTTGCTTTGTGTCTACTAATCTACTTTAATTCACCTGATTTATCATGCAAATGCTAGAACTTTGATGTTGCTGATGATTTTCATGAACTGAAATTGTAATCGCTTTGGGCAGACTGAATCGTCGAGAGCAATTGCTTTATTGCAGAAGTGCTGAGGTTATAAGGATACTTGCAAATCTCAGAACCTTTTGAGTCTGTGTCTGTGTTATCTTTGTACAAAGTACTTGAAGAGATGAACTTCATTCCGTAGACGTCTTATTCATAAGGTGCAGTACACTGTAGAAAGCAAATTTTTTTTTTTTTTTTGAAGATTTTGCACAAATAATCCCGTACAATTCATTTAATTGGGAGCTGGCCTAAGCGATGATACAATTAAAAAATTAAATTAAGACCCAAGTGTCCTATATTTTGACAGCCATCCCTAAGGATTTTGTTTCTACATCGTCAAGAGAAGAACGACCTAGCTCTGGGGCTCTGGGGCTGTCGGAGCCCTCCAGAGGATGCTGCCACTCTTTGACCACTGTAGACGATGGGACTGGAGGAGAAGCGTCCCCGCGAGCAAACTGCACCTTGACACTTGTGACAAACTCTGATTTTTTTTGTTTAGGGGTTTTTTTAGGGTTGGGGTTTTTTTTTGTGTGTGTGTGAGTGCGTACGTGGTGTGAGTGGGTTTTTTTCTCTTTGTTTGTGGGGTTGTTTTTTGTTTTTTGGGTTTTTTTTGTGTGTGTGTGTGCAACGAGAAAACTGTGCCAATTTACAGCAGCAAAAACTGGTACTGTCCGAGTGCCCTCAACGGTATCACTTCTAAACCCTCTTACTGTACTGACCTAGTGGCTCTATAGGTATCCGCTTGTACTATGCAGTTACTGGTGCTATTCTTCATTTGTAATGTGAATACAGACTTCCTTGATTGAAAAAAAAAACAAAAAAAAAAAAAGGAGAATTGGTAGGAAGAAGCTGTTACCTGTCAAAAAAAAAAAAAAAAAAAAACTGAGCAGGAAAGGAGAATTTTTTTTAAAAAAAAAAGCCAACTCGAGGGGAAAAACTTTCAGCTTTAGGGAGAAAAGTTAAGTTTAGGGGGAAAAAAATCCAACTTGGGGAAAAAAATAGGGCTTAGGGAAAAAATTTCCAACTTTAGAGAAGAAAAGACCTTTAGGGGAAAAAATACAAAGTTAGGGAAAAAACTCCTCTGTGCTGGTACTCCATAGTGTCGAAAAGGTTACGTCACATTAAACGAGCACGTTCTGCAACCGAACTTTTGGATCCAGAAAGAAATCTCAGGTGCAAATGAGGACATGGAAAGATTTTATTGAAATACTCCCAAGTCAAGGAGGTGAAGTAATGCACTGATGTGATATGAACAGTCAGAGTACTTTGCGTCTGTCCTGCAATGATTTTTTTTTGTTTTGTTTTAGAGTTAAAAGGAAAATTAAAAAAAAAAAGAGGCTTTATTCTGTTAATATGTATCTTTACAATTCTTTGTATTGTATAAAAAAAAAAAACTATTGTAGGTAATTTACCTTGGGTGCAATGTGTTCTGTCAAAAGTTTTTATTTTGATATTTTGTCCAGAGAAGCAGAGAGAGAGAGAGAGCAGGAAACGCCGTTTTATGATGTTGTCCGTGTGCTTTAAAGTGCCTCTTTAATATTGTTAAATAAAGTATGAGATAAAAAAAAATATGGGGTGGTACTGTAAAGTCATCCATGATTAATCTTTTCAAATATATTCCAATATTTTCACAGAAATTCCCTGTCTGCGTGATGTTTGTGGGATGTTTGAGGTGTCCTCTGTAAAGGGGCTGAGGAGGACCTTGGTGCCACTGCTGTCACCTCAACCGTTTGCATTGTGTTGGAGCTTCTCAACGGTGAAGATGCTCCTGCAGCTCTTCCTCACAGGTTTTGTCAGAGTGCTGCTCATGGCAGGAGAGTCTTGTCCCTGAGGGGAAAAACCCAAGGTGATGATGGTGGTGGTGGTGGTGGCCTGGCTTGGTGGTCATCAGCTGGTGATGGTGATGGCACAGTTAGGTCATCATGAACTAGCAATGGTCGTAGCCCAGTTTGGTCATTACCAACTGGCAGTGGCAACAGCCTGATCTGATCATCATCTGTGGGTGATGGTGGTGGTCCAGTTTGGTCATCATCAGTTTGTGATGGTGATGGGGTCACCTAGTTTGGTCATCAGTTTGTGGTGAAGGTGGTAACGGTGGTGGTGAAGGTGATGGTGTTGGTGATGATGATGGCCCAGTTTAACCATCCCCCATTTTTGATGTTGGTGGTGGTGGTAACAGCCCAGTTTGGTCATCACCCATTTGTGATGGTGATGCTGATCATGATGCTGTTGGTGATGATGCTGATGCTGATGGTGAGGACCCATTCTGCTCATCTTCATTTTATGATGGTGATGATGATGACGGTGTTGGTGACGGCGATGACAATGATGGATGCTGCTGCTGGTGGTGGTGATGATGATGGTGATGATAGTGATGGTGATGGTGATGGAGATAACAATGATGCTGCTGCTGGCGATGATGATGATGATGATGATGATGGTGCTGGTGAGGACCCACTCTGCTCATCCCCATTTTATGATGGTGGTGACGATGACAGTGTTGGTGACGGCGATGACAATGATGGATGCTGCTGCTGGTGGTGGTGATGATGGTGATGGTGATGATGATGATGGTAATGCTGATGGTGTTGATGATGGTGCTGGTGAAGACCCATTTTGCTCATCCCCATTTGATGATGATGGTGATGATGACGGTGTTGGCGATGGCGATAACGATGATGCTGCTGCTGCTGGCAATGATGATGATGGTGATGATGATGATGATGGTGATGATGATGATGATGATGATGATGATGGTGGTGGTGGTGGTGGTGGTGGTGCTGGTGAAGATCCATTTTGCTCATCCCCATTTGATGATGATGGTGATGATGACGGTGTTGGCGATGGCGATAACGATGATGCTGCTGCTGCTGGCGATGATGGTGATGATGATGATGATGATGATGATGATGATGATGATGATGATGATGATGGTGGTGGTGATGATGATGGTGCTGGTGAGGACCCGTTTTGCTCATCCCCATTTGATGATGATGGTGATGATGACAGTGTTGGTGATGACGATGTTGCTGCTGCTGCTGGTGATGATGGTGATGATGATGATGATGATGATGATGATGATGGTGGTGGTGATGATGATGGTGCTGGTGAGGACCCGTTTTGCTCATCCCCATTTGATGGTGATGATGACAGTGTTGGTGATGACGATGTTGCTGCTGCTGGTGATGATGATGATGATGATGATGATGGTGGTGGTGGTGGTGGTGGTGGTGGTGGTGGTGCTGGTGAGGATCCATTTTGCTCATCCCCATTTGATGATGATGGTGATGATGACAGTGTTGGTGATGACGATGTTGCTGCTGGTGATGATGATGGTGCTGGTGAGGACCCGTTTTGCTCATCCCCATTTGATGATGATGGTGATGATGACGGAGTTGGCAATGGCAATAACGATGATGCTGCTGCTGCTGGTGATGATGATGATGATGGTGCTGGTGAAGGCCCAGCTCTCTCATCCCCACTTTGTCCTCAAGCTGACCTCTGCAGCCCCGCTGGGCTGGGGTAGGAGCCGCCACAAAGGCGGTGTATTCCATCCTTTAATTACTGCCGCAATCACAACACGGAGCCGCTGTCAGTGAGAGATAGCTCGGCACCGCCGGCTGGGATCCTCGCCACTCGGGGCTTGTAACTAAAACTGCAGGATTAATTTGATTAATTGATAGAATTATTTTCCAAACTACTCTTTTGTTTATGGAGGCTTAAAATGCTTGCCGCCTGCACCCTCCTGGTGTGTTGCAGAGTGGAGATAAAGTGGCTGAAAATAATTAGTATGGCTTAATTTAGGGAAAAAAATAACCTCAAAAGAATTTTGCAGAAAATTTAAGGCGGCACATTTTACTTTGTTTTGGCAGGAAATATTATGGAGCTGGAAATGGGACTTTTATGTTTTCCCTGTGCTATATTTCACCAGGGCAGCGAACCTGCAGGGCGGAGGAGGAAAATTTCATGCCTGGTTGTTACCAGAGCTCTCCCACACCTCCAGATTCATCACCTGGGCACCTGGAAATTGAGTCTCCTGGGAGCCAGGGGGATGCTGCAGGGATGGCACCCGTCCTCAGGGCCCTGGGATGGGTGCAGGGACCCCTTCCCAAATCTGCACCCATTTTATGGAAGCCCAGGACACGGGTGGGGTGTCTCTCCTCCCTCTGGAACGCCACTCCCCAGGGAGATGTTGGCATCATCCCCACATCTCTGGGGGCTGAACTATTGAATTAATCCTTCCCCTCTAAATGTGAGTAGCTTTTTCCCCCCCCATTCTTTCCCCCTGCTCTCACCCACATCCCACCCCTTCATTCCTCCCCACCCATCAGCTCCTCTGAGCTCCCTAAAGCCCCCGGGTTTGCTGAGTCCTGCATTATCCAGCAGCATTTGTCACTTGGAAGATTGCAGGCCCCTGTCACTGTAATTCCAGTGAGGATGCAAAGCTGGGCAGCTTCTCCCGCCTGGGGATTAACTCCCTGCTCAGCGGGGGCCAGCAGCACAGGGGGGCTCCCCTGGGACCCAGCACATCCAGGGCTCCCAGCCCTGCACCCCCCGGGATCTGGGGCCGCTCTGCTCCCGGCTCCACATCCTCAGGGATGGGACAGCTCCACAGCTGGCCCCAGAGGGTACAGGGTGGGTCTGATGGGAGGTGCCTGGCGCTGATGGAGCCCCTCAGGGGATTTCTTGGCTTCTTGCCACCACCCTAAATTTTCCTCCAGCTGTTTGCTCCTTAACACCCCGCCCCTCTCCCCAAATCCAGCCAGCCTTTCTTTTCTCAGCCCCACATCCAAGTTCCTGAGCTGGAGGTGCTTTAAGCCTCTCCATAAAGCCTGGAGGATAACGGGATCCACCATGGTTGTCACGCTGCAAGCAGGGGCTGAAGATTTAAATTTTATTTTTTTTTTTTCCTTGCCTTTGAGTCAAATCTGGCCTTTCCTTGCACAGCAGGAATTTTAAAGCCCAGCTCCCACCTTCCTCCCCGGGGTGCGTGACAGGGACCAGACACACCAGCGGGATCCTGCATCCCTGGTGCCGAATTCCTGCAGGAAAACCTGGAGCCCTGGGGGCTGTGAAGAGAGGGAACAGGAGCACGGGAGCCATGCAGCCCCCAGGAGTGCTGCCCTGCCAGCAGTGATGCTCCTGGAGCCCAGGAATTGGCTGGATTGCTCCTTTGGGGAGTTGGAACATCGTTCCTACAGGAGGAGATCAATAAGAGGGAGGGGGAAATAAGCACTGAGACATCCCAGGCTTGGATTTGGGATGTGGGGGCTGCTCATCCACACGTTCCCACCTGGTTTCAGGAGCAGCCAGCATCATTCGTGCCAGGGGAGGTTTAGGTTGGATACTGGGAAAATTTCTTCACGAGAAGGTTTGTCCCGCCCTGGCACAGCTGCTCAGGGTGGCAGTGGATTTAAAAGCCACTGGGATGTGGCACTTGGGGACATGGTTCAGTGGTGGCTCTGGCAGTGCTGAGGCTCGATGATCCTGGAGGCTTTTCAAACCTGAACAATTCCGTGGTTGCGGTTTGTTTTAATCCCAAACCCTTCCAGGCTGCCACCGCCGCTCCCGGCAGCCCGGAATTCCAGGGCAGCCTCTCTGCACGGGACATGCCCGAGCCGTGCCCAAGTCATGGAGGGACATGCCCAGGCTGTGCCTAAGCCCTGCCCAAACCGTGCCCAAGCCGTGCCCAGGCTGTGTCCCTGCCATGTCCAAGCCGTGTCCTGCCCGTGTCACCGCCCTGCCCGAGGCACGGAGGACCCCGGGCTGTTGGCTGAGCCACAGGCTGGTGACAAGTGGCACCCAGGGCCAGGTTCTCCTGCCAGCAGGTGGCAGGGCCCTTCTGCAGGTGGGGCACCGTAATGCCAGTTCTCTCTCTTGGGACAAAAAAAACCCCTAAAATAGGATATTTTGAGCTGGAAAAAAAAAAAAAAAAAAGCTGGGTTTGGAACCTTGGCAGAGCGTGCCAGCAGCTGGCACCCACGGGCGCTCAGCTCCCTCGGGGGGGCTCAGCAAAACCCCCCAAGATGCCCCTCCCCAGCCACCCCCTGAGCCCTGAAATCCGGCAGAGGCAGCGCCTCGGCTCTTCCCATTGACATTCCTGCGCCGCCACCTCCTCTGGCCGCGTCTCTAATAATATCAGGCCAGATTAATTGGCACTAATACAAATGTACACAGCTCCATAAAAAGATGTCACCTCGCTCACAATGGGGGGAACGGCTGCTCCCGCATTATCTCTGCTCTGCAGGCGTGTAATTCACTCCTCGGGAAAAAAAACCACGCTATTTACTCGGCTCCCCTGGAACAATCTCTCCGCAAACACCGCGGCCGCGGGAAGGGAGCGGGGAGACACCCAGCCCTGCCACTGTCACTGTCACTGTCACTGTCACTGTCACTGTCACTGTCCCCGCCACCGCCGCGCACCCATGGGTGTCCCTCCCCAAGGGGATGCCGGATTTGGGGATGTCCCCGAGCTGGATCCAGCGCTCGGGTGGTGGTTGAGACTTGCGAATTGTCAGGCTGGAGGGGTCTAAGGGGCGGTGGGATGGTGGCAAGAAGGGAATGAAAGGGACATTGGCGAGGAATGTGCCAGGGGAAGGGCTGCAACCTGTTTGTTTCCTCCGCACCCACCGGCTCCAGCGAGGCTTTGGGGGCATTTTTTTGGGGGCAGGATGCAGCCCCCCGTGGGTGTGACAATGTCCCCGTGCCCCCTCGAGATGCTGCCGCTGCTTCTTCCAGCACAAAGAGCCGGGGACAGCCCCCCATCCCTCCCGCTGCCTCCCGGGGAGGGGAAATTTGGGTGCCTCCTGGGCGTTCGCTCACCCCCCAGCCCCTCAAACCCATTCAATTAGTGCTGTTGTGTTTAATTAAACGGTCGCCGAATTATCTCGGCGTAAGCAAACACGCCAGGTGGATGCCATGGGAGATCCAGGGGGGTGCCAGAGGAACCGGCTGGGTCTGCGGTGTCCCCCAGCCCCAAAACCCCCGCAGCCCAGCCCGGGGGGGAGGCTGGAGAGACCCCCGACTGAATCAGGGTGGATTTGGGCTGCCCATCAGCAGGGACGGTGGATTTCTGACCCCCTGGTGGAGTCAGAAGCAGCAGGACTGACACAGAGCTCCGGGCTCCTTGGGCTGGGCCTGGCAAAGCCGGGCTGGGAAGGGAGGGAAAGGCTCTGGAAGCAGAGCTGCTCCCCCGGGGGGTTTGGTCTCCAGGAAGGCGGCGATTCGAGGCCACTCGAGGTGAAAGGCGCCGCCAGGATCGTTTTGGGGGGTGGTCAGCCAAGGTGGTGGGGGGGGAAGGCAGCAGAGCCTTGTCCTCAGCAGCGTTTCCCTCCTTCCATAGGGTTTTTTTGGTTTTTTTTTTTCTCCCCTGGATCTCTTCTTAATTCCTAACTTAATTTCTTTTGACATCCTCATTGCCGGTTTGACCTCTTTACTGGAATCATGTGCTGCTTAAAACTCATTATCCCACCATTGAAACAGGAAGTTAATTAAAAACCCTTTAAAAAAAAGAAAAGTGTGGGGGGGGGGGGAAATGCGCATCCAATGTCCAGGGATAGATGGAGAAGGGATTTGACCAAGCTGTGCCCACCACCCCCCTCCACTGATCCAAAAACTCCATCATTACTTGGGGACCACCAGGCATCGCCACTGGCAATTCCCCCTGATCCAAGATCAGCCATGGCAAGGTCCAGTTTGGGAGAAAATGTTTATTTTCACAGGAAAATGTTCCCGTTATGGATCCAACATTAAAGTGGCTCCTGTTTAACCCACATTTCACCCCAAAATGTCTTCATGCTCACAGGTCACCTGGCTGGGATGATGCCAAGGGGGCACCCCAGGACCCCTACACCCCCCAGGGTGTCCTGGGGTGTCCCCTACCCTGGGCCAGGGTGACAGTGGCCATGGAAGTCACAAGGGGGAGGTTTTGGACCATTCATCTGGAAACGCGAGGGGTCCTAAGGGATCCAAAGAGACCCCCTGGGGACCCCACTGAATGGTTTGGGGGGGCCCATAAGAGGCTTTGAGGATCTGGGAAAGGTGAATTGGGACCCAGTGAGGACACTGAGGTCCCCGCGAGGGGATTGCTGTGAGCGTAGGAGCTTCCAGAGAGCTCACAAGGGACCCCAAAGGGGAGTTTGGGGAACCCAAAGAAGGACTGAGGACCCCAAAGGGAGACTTTGGGATGCCGAGGCTGGGTCGCGGAACCCAAAAGCGGGGTCCGACCTAACGGGGCGGGGCCAGAGACCCAAAGCAGAGAGTGGAGCCTCACGGCGCTCCCGGAGCGGGGCTGGGGACAGATTTTGGGGACAGATTTTGGGGACAGATTTTGGGGACCCCGAGGGGAGCGCGCGGAGCCCCCCCCCCCGAGCCGGGATCGAACCGCGAGCGGCCACGCCCCTTTCGCCGTTAGCCCCGCCCCCCGCCGCGGCCCCGCCCCCCGCCGCGCGCGCCATCCGGTGGGCGTGTCCGGCGGGGGGGCGGGGGCCTATGGGCGGCCGCGGCGGCGGCGCAAGCCCCGCCCCCCGGAGCGCTCGGCGGGTTCGATCCGGCGCGGCGCCCATTGAGAAAATCCCGCGGCGGCGGCGGCGGCGGCTTCGCTCCGCCGAGCACGGCCCGGCCCCGGCCCGGCCTCGGCCCCGGCCCCGGCCCGGCCCCGCGGGCGGGCGGGCGGGCATGCGAGCAGCCGGGGGCCCGCCCGCCGCCACCCACCTGCCGCCCGCCCAGCCGCCAGCCGGGGCGCCGGGCTCGCCCCTCGCCGAGCGATGTCCAGGAGGAAACAGAGCAACCCCCGGCAGATCAAACGTGAGTCGCCGCTATCGGCACCCCTTCCCCCGTTCTGTGCTGGCCGCACCGCCGCACCCCCCCCCCCCCTTCCTCTTATTTTTTTTTTTTTTTGCGCCACCCCTTCGGCGGCAGCGTTCCGGCACCCCCTCCCCCCGGATCCCTCGGTACTCCCGGGACACACCGGGGATCCAGCCGGGACACACCCGGAACGGCCGCCGTGGGTGCCCCTTCCCGCTACCGGCCGCTCGCCCGCCTTTGGTCTCTGTGGCCGCCGCTCCCCCCTCCCGCGCCGCCTCCCCCCCCAGCCAGCGCGGTGGCTCCGGTACCGGCTCCCGATGGGGGCCCCGATAAGGCTTTAAAATATTCCGTTCTGCAAGTCCCGTCCTGATAACATCGCTCTGTCGGGACGGCCTGAAATTGTGATCTTATCTCCGCCGCCTGCCTCCCATCCAGCGCCGGCAGCCGGGGCCGGGGGCTCCCCAAACCTCCCCACCCGGGGGCTCCCCAAACCCCCCCAGCCGGGGCTCCCCATCGCCGCCGGGCCACCCCAGCCCTGCCAAGGGCTGCTCACCCCACCTACGGGCCCTTCACCCCGCCAGGGGCTCTCCGACCCGCCCCGCCCGGGGGTCCCCATCCCCGCTGGGATCCCCCAGCCCTGCCAGGGGCTGCTCACAGCACCCTGACCCTGCCGGGGCTCCCCTTCCCGCACGGGGACCCCCGTCCGCTGGACCCGCCGTGCCCCGGTCCCCGTGTGCCATCCTCGCGCTGTCCTTGTCCCTCCGCGCTGCCCGGTGTCCCCCCGGGTCCCGCTGGGCATCCCAGCCCAGGTGGGACGGGGACGGGGCCGGGAGGAGCCGCCACGGGGTCCCACGGGACTTTGGCCGCGTCGCTGTCGCTGTCCCTGTCGCTGTCGCTGTCCCTGTCCCTCCCTGTGGAACGGCCATTCCCGAGGGTCGCGCTGGCCGCGATCCAACCCCATGGGGCCGGGCTCTTGTTTTGCTCCAGCCAGGATGTACCGGCGGGGCAGAGAAATCCTGCAAAGTGCTGGAAGTTTTTTTCGGTTCCGGGCTCAGCTTGGCTTTTCTCCTTCCTCTCCGGTGTGTGTGTGTGTGTTTTTTTTTTTTTTCTTTCCCCCTCGAGTCGATGCAAGCTGGCGATAAGAGAGAGATGGGAGGATAGGGAAGGCTGGCCACCATGTGATAATCTACCTTTATCTTTCTCCTGAAATAATTGCAAGGCTGAGTTGCACCTACCTGTTTCCCTGCCTGGGGTGATTGCTGTGGTGATAACGCTCAGCTAGACTTTTACCCGGGGAGAGTTAAAAATAGTCCCAGCTGCCTCTTTTTTTTTTTTTTTTCGGGATACTTTTTTTTTTTTCTCCTTTGGCTTTATCCAACTTCCGCGGCTCGATTTCGCCGAAGAGCCCCCGCCAGCCAGCCTCGCCTGGGTAACTCCGGCTCCTTCCACCGGGAGCCTTCAGAGCGGTAGCGCTGGAATGACAGCGCTCCCCGCGGGATGCCCGATCCCAGCTCCGGTTCCGCGGGGCAAACCGGGCCAGGACATCTCGGTTCGGCTCGGCTCGGCTCGGCTCGGCCCGGCGGCAGCTCCTCGTATCTCCTTCCTCTCTGCTGCTTTTTCTGCAGAGATGTGAAGAGATGATAAAGTGGGAGGCTGATCTCAGGCCGCCGGCGATGGCCAAAACTGATTAAAAAAGCTGCGAGCTTGGAAGCCTTCCTGTATGTGTCAACATGAAAACAGTCATTAGAGGCGGCGAGCGCGGCGAGAGCGCCCTGCCGCTGCTCCAGCAGGGAAGGTATGCATGAATCAGGGCTCCGGTAACCAGACTCCTCTCATGTACAGACCGGACCTGTTTCCACAAAGTCTATCCTCCTTATCATCTCGGGCTGGAGCATTAAAAACCTCCTCCAGATTGGTATCTGCTGATTTTTTGATTTTTTTTTTTTTTTTTTTTCCTTGGGTGACGCGATGTTTCTCGCTCCGGCTTCGCCTTCTCTTGTGGGGTTGGGGTTTTGTTGTGTTTTTGGTTTTTTGGTTTTTTTTTTTTTTAAAGCCCGATGCGAGGCGCAGATTAAGGCTGGCGGGGAGATCGCCGGGAGAGCCGGGCGATCGCCAGCTGCGATAAAAGACAAAGATCAGACACCGGACTATATTTAACCAGCTGCTTTAACCTTCCTCTTCTCCGTGCCTTTCCGGGCTGGAGCCGTGCGGGGATGGAGGAGCCGGGGGTGCCGCTCCCTCCCTCCCTCGGAGCCCCCCCGGCAGCGGCGGTGGCACGCGGTGGGGAGGCTTTGAAAGCCGATTGCATCGCGATGGTGGCTTTTGATAGCGGAGAAAACACCCCGAGCATCTCTCCCTTTCATTTTTTTTTTGGGTGTGGGGGGGTTCCTGCCCGCAAAGGACAGTTTCTTTCCATCCCTGCCTGTGCCACCAACCTCCCTGCAGCTGCTGCTTGATGGGGTGGGTTATTTTTTTTTCTCCTCTCTTTTTTTTTAATGTGTGTGTCTGTCTTTTGTTCTGCTGGTAGATAGATGTGAGGGGCTGATAGGGAGCAGGAGCTGATCTCCAACCCAGATAGCCTGTTATATTTATTAACTTCAAACATGGGAGCGCGGGGCGCCCAGCTGATGAGCGAGGCTCTGGCAGCTGCCGGTGCTTTCGCAGCGCCGGGTCCTGCGATGGGGGAGCCTGATAAGCGGGAGATTGATCTCATCGCGCTGATGTGCCTCCCCCTCCCTTGTTCTTTTAATACACTTTTTTTTCTTTTCTTTTTTCTTTCTTTCTTTTTTTTTTTTTTTTTTTTTTTTTTTGTGTTCCTAAGCGAGCTGGAAGCGAATGTTTTGTCATAGTTACAGGGGCCTGTTTGTGGTTATTATTTTTTTTTTTATGGCGGTTTTTTTTTTTTTTTCTTTTTCCCTTTTTATTCCGCGCTCAGCTGCAGTAGATCTGAGCTCCCGATAAGCGCCAAGCCCCGATCTCCATCCTGATAGAGATTGCCAGCCTTGATAAGGGCCACTTATCTCTCCCCACCAGACCGGAGCAGGATTCGCTACAACAACAAACACAGCGAAGAGGGGCAAAAGGGCTCCAACAATTTGTTCCATTGCAAACGTGATTAACGCAGGCGCTTTAATTATCTGATGGGGGGGCAGCTGGGCGTGTGTTTTGATTTCTCAAGGTGGTGGGGTGGCTTTTTCCCCCCTCCACGTGGAGCGAGCTGGGTTGAGAAGCCGAGCCCTCCCAGCGCCTGTTATCGGCTGCAGATGTTGCATTAGTTTGATGAGAGCTTTGACTTTTTTTTTCTTTTTTTTTTTTGATGATTATCTCCCATTCTGCTCCGCCGAGCGAACGGGCGCGGGGAGGGGGGTGGGGGAGGAGGTGAAAACACCGTCATCCTTTTTGCGCGTGGATTATCTTTAATTGCCATTAGATGGTGGCAGATAACGAGCGCGATCTGCGCTGTTAAAGCCACCGGGTGTTGTTGGGCTGGGTGGTTTTTATTTTTTTTTTTTTTTTCCTTTCCTCCTATGCATGCTCGGCTGCTCCCCGGTCCCGCGTGGGCTCGGCGGCGATGCCGGGAAGGGGATGGTGGAGCCGGGCAGGGGTCGGGCCGTGGGAGCCGTCCTTCCCCGGAGCTTGGAAAATTGCGTTTCTTCTAAAGATGACAGTGGCCAACCCAGCCACGTCTATTTTTAGCGGCGGCGTGGTGAGCCGGTGGCGTGGGATGCTCCCGGCACGCCTCCTGCCCGCTCCTTCCCGCTGCCTTCCCTCCCTGAGTCGCTCCTTCCCTTTCAGGTGACTCTGTTTCAACCTCTCCTGCTTGCTGCTTTTCGTTTTGTTTCGGTTTGGTGGTTTTTTGGTTTGTTTTTTTTTTCCCCCTCGTTTTTCCCTCTGCTCCCTGAGGCAGCTGCACTTCTCCATCCCTGCCACCTCCGTGCCTCAGTTTCCCCATCCGGGCCGGGGGAGGTGCTACCCCGGGGGTGGGGAGGCTTTGCTCCGAGGATGAGCAGGGCCTCCCAGCTCCTCTCCCAAAACCGGAATTTTCTGCACATCCCGGGGCTCCCTCAGCCTCCCAGCCCCACGGAGCCACAGCTCCTGGCATCCCCGGGGTGGCATCCCCGCGTCCCACATGTCTGCTACACCCACGGGCGCTGCCTGCCTGCCAACCCCTCCCCTCTTGAGCAAACAGCCCCAGGCAGGTGCCAGCCCTGGCACGGTGGCACCCAGGAGGCTGCTCGGAGCCCCGTGGCACAGCTGCCCCCGCAGGGGCTCTGCCCATCCCGGCCCTTGGGATGGGTGACACTGGGGGACCCGCCGTGGGGTGCACCCAGCAGAGCCCAGCCTGGGGAGCTCTCCCAGCCATCCCCAGGTGTTTCCCACCTCTGGGTGATGCTGGCAGAAGTCGCCCTCCTCTCCCACAGCCCTGAGCATCCCTGCAGGCCCCAGCTCCAGCAGAAGGGTTGGCACCATCGGCACCGTGCTCAGCAGCTGGTGGTGTTGGCCATGGGGAGCAGCAAAGCCATTCACCGTGGCTAATGGAGAAATGGCACCGGTGCCACCAGCCCCGTGCCAGGGTGCCAGGGATCCCTGCCAGCCCCTTGGGCACCGTGCCGGGGCTGCATCCCAGGATGGCTCTCCCTGCAGTGGGGATGCTCCAGGAGTGAGGGCAGGAGCCGGGCTGGCCACGGCCAAACCAGTTCTGCCGAGAGCCCAGCGCACGTCCCTGCCGGGGCCGCGGGGCGGGAGGGCGGCGCTGGAGCCGCGCCGGCGAGGGAGGCTCTGCCAGGCAGCTCCTTCCAGGGCCCGTGGGCGCCGGGGTTGGGTCGGGTTTTGTGTCTGCCGCAGCTCTTCCGCCTCCTGAACCCCCGGGGGACGCCCCCACGCTGTCCCCAGCCCCGGCCCGGCCGTGGACCGTCCCTGGCATCCCGGGGAAAGCCGCCTCCAGCTGGGATTTACACCTCGGCATCCGAAGTGGCGAGGTTGGGCAAGGTCTTATTTTCCACGGTGAATCACGAGGCCACCTAGCAAGCAAGCAAGCTGCAGCTTCCCCTTTGGCCAAGTTGCGATGAGGCCAGCTCGGCAATCAGGGCTTGGGAAGAGAGCAGTGCTTTCCCCACGGGAGCTGCAGGGGTTGTGCAAGGAGGAGGCAGTGGCACACACGGGCACAGGTGATGCCGGGTTCCTGGAGAGGGGCAGCCCCCCGGGGGTGCCACCAGGCAGCGCCCCGAAGGCATCGTCACCTGTGTCCACATCCATCCCAGTGCCTTGGGACATTCCCAGCCCTGAGGGGACACCCACATCCCTGGGAAAGGGAAGGACAGCGCTGCCCAAGGTGGGAGCAGCAGGGCTGGGGATGGAGTCACGGCGCGCTGGGTGGTGGTGGTGGGTTTGGGGTCAGACCCAGCCGTGCTGGCCAAAGGAAGAGGATGTTCTGAGGATGTTCTGAGGATGTTCTGAGGATGTTCCGAGGATGTTTTCCGTGCCTGCCGTCCGTCCTGCCGCAAAAAACAAGCAACATGAGCCACCTTGGAGAACACTGGGGTGGGCAAACCAGCCCAGACCTTCCACAGAGGCACAGCCAGGGCAGAGAGTGGGTGCTGCCTGGAGAGAGGGACGTGAGCAAGCGGGGCACGGCAGGAGCGAGGAACCCGGAGCTTCCCGGAATCCAATGTTTTGGGAGATAATTGGAAGAGGCCTCTGTGCCAGCCCTACACCGCTGCTCCATGCCCAGGGCATGGATCCCCCTTCCTGTGGGGCCAAGAGATCAGCTCCCCCACTTTGGAGAAGAGCGGGAACGGGAGCAGGAGGCCGGTATCTCCTTTTTATTTCTGCGCCACATCCCATGACTGCCTTTGCTGCCTGACTCAGGGCTTTTTGGCCGGGCTGCGTCCTGCTGCTCCTTTTATCAGGAAAGTTCAAGTGTTTCGGGGCTAATACAGTTCCCTCTTCCGATGGCTGCCCGGCAAAGGCTCCACATTGTTCCTGCAGCAACATGTTTTTTTGGAAGGGCTGAAACGCTGAAAGGAATGCAACTGCTGACCTTGGGCTGCAGTGGGGTTAAGGAGTGTGTGCCTATGAGTCACTCCAGATAAGAGCCTTCCACGGCTTTTTTTCCTCCAAAATAATTCTTTATCTCCTCTTTCTCACATCAACATATTTTCTTGACATCTCCCCTTCGATAGCGGCGTGGAGGAAATGTGCTCCTCGGGTTTGTTCATCTGATGAAACGTTGGATCCATTGTTTTCCCTCGGCCTTGGCTGGCCGGGAGCGTGACCCCGGGAGTCGGGGATGCGCCCGCGAGGCAGCGCCCGGGGCTCGGGGATGCTCAGCGGGGTCGGTGTCCCAGAGCTTTGGGAAGGCTCAGGGAGGTGGTGGCCTGGAGATTTTGGGGTCAGTGTGTGGGGTTTGGGGATGTTTGACAGGGTCGGTGCCTGGAGATTTTTGGGATGTTCAGTGGGGTCAGTGCCTGGAGCTTTGGCATTATTGAGGGTTGGTGCCTGGAAATTTTTTGGGATGTTCAGTGGGGTCAGTGCCTGGAGATTTTTGGGATGTTCAGTGGGGTCAGTGCCTGGAGCTTTGGCAGTATTGAGGGTTGGTGCCTGGAGATTTTTTGGGATGTTCAATGAGGTCAGTGCCTGGAAATTTTTTGGGATGTTCAGTGGGGTCAATGCCTGGAGATTTTTGTGAAGTTCAGTGGGGTCAGTGCCTGGAGATTTTGGGGATGTTCAGTGGGGTCAGTGCCTGGAGCTTTGGAATATTTGGAATATTTAGGAATGGTGCCTGCAGTTTTGGGAATGCAAACCTAGGGTTTGGGGAGGTTTGATGGGGTCAGTACCCCTTGCTTTAAGGATGGACTTTGGGGTCAGTGCCCAGGCTTTTGGGAATGTTTGGCACCCTGGACTTTGAGGGACGCCCAACAGATTCAGTGGCTGGGGTTTTAAGGATGCCCCTTGGGGTCAGTGCCCGGGAATTTCTGGATGCTTGAAGGAGTTTTGGGGAAGCACCTTAAGGCTGTGCCTGAGGCTTCGGGGATGCTCAGCAGGGTCAATCCCTGTAGCTTTTAGGACCGTGCCTTGGGATGGTACCCAGGGTTTTTGGGATGGTACCCAGGGTTTTTGGGATGCTTTGAGATCGGCTCCCCGAGGTTTTGGGGATGCTTCTCTGGGTCAGTACCTGGCCTTCGGGGAACGTGCCTCAGGGTCGATACCCAGAGCTTTTGGGATGCTCCCTGGGGTCAGGCCTTTGGGAACGTGAGACCGGCGAGCAGCAGCGAGCGCATCCCCAGCTGGGGAGGGCAGGGCGGGGAGGAAGAGCCGCTCTCTCTTCCCCTCCCTTCCCCTCCCCTCCCCTGCTCCTCCGGGAAGTTTTGGCCGCTCGCTCTCTTCTCCGTCTCCCAGCCGAGGCCTCTCATGCTACTCGCAGCTCCTATGATAATGCGGAAAGTTGAACTGGCCCCATTACTGCGCTGCGATGGTTGCCGCGATAAGGGCCCGATAATGGCAGCGATAGCGGCAGCTCGGTAGCCAATGGCTCCGCCGCTCCTCCCATTAACATTCCCCACCACGGCCGGGCTCGGAGCTGCCTATCTGCTCTCCATTTCCACTCCTCCGCTAGATAAGAATGGAAATACTGACTTCATAGCTCACTGATTAAAGTGTCTGGATTTCTTGATAATACACAGATAAATTATGTTTTTCAAAAAGAAGGTAGGGAAGGGAGTGCGAGGGGAGGGAAAAACCTCCAGTCCATTTTTATTATTTTTTTTTTTCCTTTTTTTTTTTTCCCTTTCCTTCCCTCTTACTGGCCGTGCCCTGGGAGTTGGGTTTTTGCTGCTCCCAAACCTTCCCAGCAGGAGGGCAGAGCCCTGTGAGGTGCCCTCAGGAATGGGGGGGACAAAGGATTTTTGGGAGGCACATGGGTGGGGTGTAGGGCACGTCCAGTCACATCCCTGTGCTGGGATGGAGATGCTGTTCCTACATCCAGGGACCTGCTCCCATCACGGGCAGCTTGGGCTTTGCTCCCTTTGGGATCCTGGTGGTGGCTGGGCTGTCTCAGGTGGGATCTGTCCCCAAGCTGGCAGGACCCAGGGGTGGATGCTCAGGGAGCATCTCCATGTCTGTGTCCACCTCCAGCCTGAGCCTCCCTGGTTCTGCTGCAGGATGCTGCCCTGGGAACTTTGGAGCAGCCTCATCCCACTGCCCCATCCATACTCAGCTCCTTGACTTTCCTCACTCATCCCCACTGGAGCAAACAGAGCTTCCAGACTCTTTGGTTTGGGGAAGGTATCGACCACGAGCATCTGAGCTTCTTTCATCTAAATATAAAACTAAAGAGCAAACAGCATAAAGTTCATTTTTTAATGTGCTGCCCCATTCCAGTTGGGCTGCTCTCTTTATTTTTTTTTTTAGGGGAACTGTGATAAAAAGCAGAGATAAAGCCAGGACTGTTTTGTGTAGGAGTCGGTATCTGCGTTATCTATCTCCCTTTTTCACTCTCCGAGCAGCTCTGTTGTTTTTCGCTCTTATCTCGCTCCACCAAAATGCCAAGAACAGGAAAAAAAAAAAATTAGAAAAAAGAAAGAGAGAGAGAGAGGCACGTTTGCACGGAGCAAACTCAGCGTCCACGGAGCTGGGCAGGAGAAGGGCTTGGAGTTGGAGGAAGAGGAGGGTTGGGGTGCTGGGAAGGCAGGGAAGGATTTTGGGAGCAGAGCTGTGCCAGGGATCTCCGTGTGCCAGCTCAGGCCACCCCACCTGGCTGTGCCCTCTGAGGGGCCTTCCCTGCCCCTGGAGGTTCCTGCTGCTTACCCTGGAGTGCTCCAGGATAGCTCTGGGAGCTGGGATTGGGGTTTGGGAGCAGCAGGGACATCCCAGCTGGAGCATCTTTGCTGATGTCCCCGTCCCTCCGGCCTGGTCGTCACCCAGGGCTGTCACAGACTGAAGGGCTTGGTGGGGACACTGGAAACCATCCCTGTTCGCTTTCCAAGGCTTTTGGGAGCGGGATGGACTTGGCAGGAGCTGGAGCTGCTTCCCTCAGGAAGGAGGATGGCCCCAGCTCGGCATCCCCGGGGTAATTTGTCACTGGATTAGCCCCGAGCTTGACCTCTGTCCTCGCTGTCACCTGGTGCTGATGTGCTGCCTGGGCACCCCCAGCCATTCCCACCTGGAATGTCTTTATTCCAGGTAGGAGAAGAAGTGTCCAGATTGAGGGCTCTTCCCCCAGTCCTGCCTTTTTGGCAGGGAGCAGGGCTGCTGTGCTTGGAGCCTGATCCTCATGGATGGAATTCCTTCCCCACGTTGTTGGGTATCCAGCTGCTCCCGAGGTGCCCACATCACCATGGGGACACCCAGCTCACACTGCTCTGGGATGGGCTTTGGATGGAGACAGCTCCAGCTCTCCCAGTAAGGCCTGCTCCTTCTCTCCCAGTTCCCCCAGTAAGGCCTGCTCCTTCTCTCCCAGTAAGGCCTGCTCCTTCTCTCCCAGTTCCCCCAGTTAAGGACTGCTCCTTCTCTCCCAGTTCCCCCAGTAAGGCCTGCTCCTTCTCTCCCAGTAAGGCCTGCTCCTTCTCTCCCAGTAAGGCCTGCTCCTTCTCTCCCAGTTCCCCCAGTAAGGCCTGCTCCTTCTCTCCCAGCTCTCCCAGTAAGGCCTGCTCCTTCTCTCCCAGTAAGGCCTGCTCCTTCTCTCCCAGCTCCCCCAGTAAGGCCTGCTCCTTCTCCCCCAGTAAGGCCTGCTCCTTCTCTCCCAATTCCCCCAGTAAGGCCTGCTCCTTCTCCCCCAGTAAGGCCTGCTCCTTCTCTCCCAATTCCCCCAGTAAGGCCTGCTCCTTCTCTCCCAGTAAGGCCTGCTCCTTCTCTCCCAATTCCCCCAGTAAGGCCTGCTCCTTCTCTCCCAGTAAGGCCTGCTCCTTCTCTCCCAATTCCCCCAGTAAGGCCTGCTCCTTCTCTCCCAGTAAGGCCTGCTCTTTCTCTCCCAGTCCCAGCAGCTGCCTCAGTTTCCCCGCCGTGCCCCGGGTGGCTCGGTGCGCGCCCCAGCCGGGCTGGCAGCCCCACGTTGGGCGCATCCCTTTCTCCCGGAGCGATCCCATCCATCTGCTGCGCCGGGGACGGCTCCATTCCGCTCGCTCTCTCTCCGAATCTATCAGGGCCTTATCGAGCCCATCTGAAACCTAAAGTCACTCCATTGTCATTGTCCCCCGGCTCTCTCTCTCTCTCTCTCTCTCCCCTGGCTCTCTCTCTCCCCTCCCTCGCGCGCGGTTGATCCGCCGGCCGTTCCTATTGGGAACGGCGGCCCCCGGAGCGCCCCAATCTCCCGGAATCTCTGGGAGGTTTATCGGCCCCATCGGAGCCGGGGCTGGCGGGGCCGGCGCTGGCGCCGCTCGCTGCTGATAAAGTTACAGAGTTCAGGCAGTGATGAATGTTCAGTAACTGCACCCGCCGCGAGCCCGCCTGGGCTTGGCAGCGCCAGCAGCTCCGGCTGAAACCAATCCCTCTCCTATCAGCAGCGCTGCTTTTTCTCAGGCTCGGCCTCTCCCCCGCTTCTGCTCTTCGCTGGGGGGCTCCCCCGGGGCTGAGGGATGCTCCAGGAGCTCTGTCCCCAGGGGTGGTTTCTGGATTTCGCACTCTGGAATGGTTTGGGTTGGGAAGGAACTTGAAGCTCGTCCGGTTCTGGGGCAGGGGCCTTGCAGCAGAGCAGGCTGCGGTGGTTGGGACAGAGCAGCTCTGCAGCAGTGACTGGAGCATCCCATTGCCCATTGCCATCCCCATCTCATTGCATTCCCATTCCTCATTTCCAATTCCCATCCCCATCTCATCCCCATTCCCCATTCCCATCCCCATCTCATCCCAATTCCCATCCCCATTTCCCATTCCCACCCCCAATTCCCATTCCCCATTCCCATTCCCCATTCCCATCCCCATCTCATCCCATTTCCCACCCCCAATTCCCACCTCCATTTCCCATTCCCAATTCCCACCCCCATTTCCCACCCCCATTCCCATCCCCATCTCATCCCAATTCCCACCCCCAGTTCCCACCTCCATTTCCCATTCCCTTCCCCATTCCCATCCCCATTCCCATCCCCATCCCAAGAAATCCCAGCCTTCCCAACACCTCCATTCCCGCTCTGTCCTTCATTCCCCTCCCGGAAAAATTAGGCCGAAGTATATTATAAATTTAATAATTATTATAAATATAACAATTATTGTAAATACCATCCCCTGAGCAATAAGCAGCATCACCCACCCCCCTCCGTGCCCCACCCACCACCCTTTTTTCCCCTCCTGGTGTAAATTAGGCCTAGTAGATGATAAATGTGATTTATACTATTAATTTGTAATAATAATTATTATTATTATTATAAATGTAATTTATAATATTAATCATAAAATCCCTGGTGAGCAGTTGGAGCATCTCTCCATCAAGAATTCCAGCATCACCCAGCACCTCTTATCCCCTGTTCCCCTCCTGGATAAATGAGGCCTAAATACAGAAACCTAATTAGTCTGTAAATTTAATTTATAAACGTTGATAACTATCCCCCATCAGCAACGCCAGCATCCCTACCCACCTGCTGGATAAACCAGTAATAATTTAATACCAAATACTTTAATACCAAACCATGATCAATACATTACAAATCCCCCCCATCCCTGCACCTTCTGATTCTCCAATCATACTTTATTTTTTTTCCCTTGCCCTTTCCCCCCAGGGCACCCCGGGCAGGCTCAGGGGGGGAGTTTTATCTGGAGCTGATGGAGAAGGGCCCCAAATTGGAGATAAATCCCCCCGGGGCTGGCCCCAGAGCCGCTATCGGCTCCGTGCACGGGGGCTGATCTTTCACAGGGAGATATCCACGGCAGCCAGGGATGCTGGGATGCTGCAGCCAGGCTGATAGGGGACAGGGCTGATCTCTGCTCCAAAAAAAACCCCTTTTCCTCCCTCCCAAAGGGATTCCACGCTGCTGGAATTCGCTGCAGCATCACCCAGGGGTGGCTGGGGGGGACCTTTGAGGACCAGGCGAAGCCACCACCTGGTTTGTCCCAGCTTGGCGTTTCCAGCAGGCTGGGGAGCAGCCGAGGTCGTTGGTAAAACAAACATTGGTAGGGCCCAGGGAGGAATTGGGTGAGAAGAACGGGCGGGTGGCCCATCAGATACCGGGATTTGCAGCCCGGGCTGTTCCCTGGCAGCAGCGGGGCTGGCGGGTGCGCCACCGGAGCCTGGGGAATCCCGGGATGCTCCCCAGCCCACCAGCCCACCCTGGCTAAGGGAGCAGCATCTTTCCCAGCCTCTTCCTGCTGCCCTTTGCTCTTGGCTCCATAAGCTGGGGGGGAAAAGAAGGGATTTAGGGGCAGCCAGGAAGCGATGCCTGGGTGGAATTCCTGCATTTCCAGCATGGAGGTGATGGACGAGCATCCCGGCGATGCTTTGTGCAGCCCAAAGTGTAAGTGTATTATAAATTAAATAATTATTATAACAATTATTGTAAATACCACCCCGTGAGCAATGGCAGCATCACCCAGCCCCCCTCCATGCCCCACTCACCGCCCTTTATTCCCCTCCTGGTGTAAATTAGGCCTAGTAGATGATAAATGTGGTTTAGAGCCTTGCCCACCTGCTTTTGGGTTGGTTTTCGTCATTATCATCATCATCATCATTATTATTATTACTATTATTATTGTGGTTTTTTTAATTGGAAGAGGATGGTGCCAGCACAGGGATGAGGAGGAGCTGGAAGGATGGAGAAGGGAGCCTCTGTTATGTTGTCTGCCTGGTGGAGCTGGAATATCCCCCAGGATGTCCCCACTGTCCCCCTGCCAGTGACACCCAGAGCCAAAGGCTGAGCTTTGAGGTGCCTGCAGAGAAGGTTTGGGATGTGAGGCCACCTGGCTTTGGGCTCTGTCCCTCATTCCCTGCCTGCTGGAGCCTTCCTTGGACTCATCCCCTGCCCGATGGGACTTGGAGGAATTTTTATTTTTAGAACTGAGGATTCCCAGAACGGTTTGAGTTGGAAGGACCTGAAAGCTCATCTCCTTCCTCCCCCTCCCCGGGCAGGGACACATTCCATTTAGCCCAGGTTGCTCCCAGCCCCATCCAACCTGGCCTTGAACGCTTCCAGAGCTGCGAATTGGAAGGAGTCGGATGGGAAATTTTATTTAAACTCGCACTTAAAAATAAACACTTGGACCTGACAGCGAAGGCAGGTTGCCACCAGCCTGCACGTGTTCCCGATCCAGGACCTGCTTTCCACCATGGGAACTCCTCCTCCTCTTCCTCCTCCTCCTCCTCCTCCTCCTTTCCCTGCTCCAGAGCCGGTGGGAAAGTCTGTGGCTGTTGCTATTTTCTATCTCTTATCAAGGCCTCTTATCACTTTGCTCTTGTCTCCGTGCCGGCTCTCCGAGCGCCCAGGGTCTCGCTCTTGGCAGCCTGGAGAAGTCCCCACCCCCCCTCTCCTCCTCCTCCTCCTCCTCCTTGATTCCCTATATTCTTCTGCCTTTTATTTAATTTACCAGCTAAGCACAAAGAATGGAGAAAAAGCTTTATTGTTCCTGCCCTGGGAGAACCTTAATTGGAGCTCAGTGATCAAATCATTACCTGGATAACGCTGGGTTTCCCTGGGAATGCCGACCCTCGGCCCAGCCCTGCTGCCACGGGCTCAGCCTCAGCTTCCTGCAAGTTTTTTAGAGTCACTGTCTATTTTTTTTTTTGGAGGGGAAAAAAAAAGAAGAAAAAGAAAGGGAAAAAAAAAAAAGAAGAAATCCTTGCTCGTTATCAATAAAAAAAAAAAAAAGGAGGGAGGGAGAAGAGTTAATCGTCGAAGCGGAGTATCTTGGAAGGGAGCGTTTTTTTGGCTCTCTCCCCTCTCTGTAAAACCAGCCTCAGTAATTCAGTTTTAAAGCATGAAAAAAGGGAGTTGATGAAATTCCACTATCAGCACTGAACCAATATGCAAAATATCTCGCCGAGAATCAAATAGCTATTATGTTTTCATTTCCATTTCAGCGTATTTGCTTAATGAAGAATAGACAGATCAGGCCAGCCGAGGGAGGCTGTGTGCGGTGATAACTGTGCAGGGCTCCCAGCAATCCCGGGCAAGTGACGCTCCTGCTCCACGCTCCCTCTCCCTCACTGGCTTTTTTTTTTTTTTTTTTTCCCATTTTTTTTCCCTTTTTTCCCCTTTATTTTTGATTTTTTTTCTGTTTAACCCGCTCAGCTGGGAGGGCTGGCGGAGCGCTCCTGGGCAGTGGGATGCTGCAGTGGGGTTGGGATGCTTCCAAGGGGTTCTGGGGTGCTCTTGGCACCCCGTGACACCGTGCTCCCCAAACCCCTGGTTTTACGTGGTTGGATTTACCTGGAGCATCCCCATCTCCTTTGTGCCTGGCCGTGTTTTGGGGTGGGATTTGGGATGCATCCAGGGACTGTGGGAGATGGTTCCAGGATGCTGTTGGCCCCCAGTCATCCCCAGACAAGGTTTGAGATGGTTGGATTTATATGGAGCATCCTCATCTTCCTCGTGGCCGGGCCTCGGTGCTTTGGGGTGGGATATGGATGGTCCCAGGATGCATCCAGGGACCCCAGTGATGAGATTCTGGGATTTTTGATTTCCCCATCATCATCATCCCTGTAGGAACTCGGTGCCACCACAGCTGGATTTATATGGGGCATCCAGCTGGATTTGTATGGAGCATCCAGTTGGGTTTATATGGGGCATCCGGTTGGATTTGTATGGAGCATCCAGTTGGGTTTATATGGGGCATCCAGCTGGATTTGTATGGAGCATCCAGCTAGATTTGTATGGAGCATCCAGCTGGATTTGTATGGAGCATCCAGTTTGGTTTGTATGGGGCATCCAGTTGGGTTTATGTGGGGCATCCAGTTGGGTTTATATGGGGCATCCAGATGGACTTGTATGGGGCATCCAGTTGGATTTATGTGGGGCATCCAGCTGGATTTGTATGGGGCATCCAGCTGGATTTGTATGGGGCATCCAGCTGGATTTATGTGGGGCATCCAGTTTGGTTTATATGGGGCATCCAGTTGGATTTGTATGGAGCATCCAGTTGGATATGTATGGAGCATATCCCCATTTCCCTCCTGGCTGGGGAGGGGTATTTTGGGGTGGGGTATGGGATGCATCCAGGGACCATGGATGGGGTGCTGCTGCCTGCCCATCATCCCTGTAGGCCACGATGCTCTGGTACCCAAAGCCATCCTCATCCACCTCCTGCTTCCCACCATTCCCAGGCAGGACCTGGGTGGTCTCAGCACCCTTGGGTGGGTGCCAGGTGCCCTCCTGGCCCCACCCACCCCTTCCCAGCCTCATCCACCCCTCCCTGGGCAGGCTGGAGGTGCCAAACCCCGGCGCAGGCGAGCGTCGGGTTAACTTTATCAGAAGCCCAAGAGCCGTGAAGGCGTGAAGGAAGAAATTAGCCTAACAATGTTTCATTTACAGCGGGAGAAACGATTTGTTAGCTGGCGATTGTTTCTGAATATTATCAGAGCCTTTTTAATTGTGCTGGAACTGAAATTAGCAGAATTAGAATAAATTGCCTTCCCTTCTCCGGCAGCCTCTTTATTCACGCTCATTGTTGTGCGCTTTGTCTAGATTATGGGCTCTTTGTTCTGCTGCTGTAAATATACATGCCTGGAGTCACGGCGAGCAGCTGAGGTCTGCAGACGGGGCCGGCCCGGCTCCCATCCCCTCTCCCCGTGATGCCCCCGATCCATCCCGGGGCCGGGTGGAGCCCGGGCAGCCCCCGGCGTCGTGCGGCGCCGGCCACGTGTGTGTGCCACCGGCCACGTGTGTGTGTGCCACCACCACCGCCACCGGGCTGGGGGGATGCTGTGTTGCCATGGAAACGGCCGAGAGGGATGGCAGGGCTGGGGGATGTCCCCCCTGGGCACCCTGTTGGTCACCCCTGCTGTGTCACCCCCGTGGGTCCCTGTCCCCCATTAGATAAGGACATTTCTGGGGTCTCTTTTGGGGACAGGTGATGCCACCTCTGTGTGCACAGGAGCCCTCCTGCAGCCAGGCTGGTTCCCCACAGCGCCCCAGGGAGGGCACACCTGGAGCAGGACGTGGCCACCTCTGCAGGGGGACAGTGCACCCCAGGGAGATGCTGGCATGGCTGGGCAGGGCTTTTCCTTCCTTCCCTGGGGGGCATTTCCTGATTTCCCATCTGTGTCACCCCTGCTGTGTCACCCCCGTGGGTCCCTGTCCCCCATTAGATAAGGGCGTTTCTGGAGTCTCTTTTGGGGACAGGTGATGCCACCTCTGTGTGCACAGGACCCCTCCTGCAGCCAGGCTGGTTCCCCACAGCGCCCCAGGGAGATGCTGGCATGGCTGGGCAGGGCTCTCCCTTCCTTCCCTGGGGGGCATTTCCTGATGTCCCAGCTGTGTCGCCCCTGCTGTGTCACCCCCGTGGGTCCCTGTCCCCCATTAGATAAGGACATTTCTGGGGTCTCTTTTGGGGACAGGTGATGCCACCTCTGTGTGCACAGGAGCCCTCCTGCAGCCAGGCTGGTTCCCCACAGCGCCCCAGGGAGGGAACACCTGGAGCAGGACGTGGCCACCTCTGCAGGGGGACAGTGCACCCCAGGGAGATGCAGGCATGGCTGGGCAGGGCTCTCCCTTCCTTCCTTAGGGGGCATTTCCTGATGTCCCAGCTGTGTCGCCCCTGCTGTGTCACCCCCGTGGGTCCCTGTCCTCTGTCAGATAAAGGGCGGTGGGGGCCGTTTCTGGGGTCTCTTTTAGGGACAGGTGACACCACCTCTGTGTGCACAGGTCCCCTCCTGCAGCCAGGCTGGTTCCCCACAGCACCCCAGGGAGACGCTGGCATGGCTGGGCAGGGCTTTCCCTTCCTTCTCTGGGGGGCATTTCCTGATTTCCCAGCTGGGAAACACCCCCCCCCGCCCCCCGGCATCTCCTCCCTGGGGATGTCCCCTCCTGATGGCACTGTCCTGTCCCCACAGGTTCCCTGGCAGCGATGGAGGAAGGCGAGGACGCCCCGGTGGGGGACAAGAGCCCCTCGGAGAGGGACGGGGCCACCTCGGACTGCGAGGGCTCTGCCGAGCGCGACACCTGCAGCCCCCCCGGCAGCGAAGGTGAGCCCTGGGGCTGTCCCTGCTGTCCCCTCCCCAGCGGGAGGGGCTCTGCCACCACAGCGACCTGCAGGGCCTTGTCTCTGCTGGTGGGCAGGGTGTTAATTAGCTAAGGATTAAGTTTGGGCTGATGGGTCAGTGACATCCCGGTGTCCCTGCGGGGTTCCATCCCTCTGGGCACCCTCTGGCCGGTGGCAGGACACCCTGGGGATAGTCCAGGTTGCAAAGTCGTGTCCCTTGGGGTGTGAAGTGGGTGTAGAGTCACATAGCTGGGGTTTGTGACCCCCTTGGGGTGTAGAGTCACACAGCTGGGGTTTAAAGTCACTCCTTTTGGGATGTAAAGTGACCCCTTGGGGACATAGAGTGACCCCTTGGGGACATAGAGTGACCCCCTTAGGGACATAGAGTGACCCCTTGGGGACATAGAGTGACCCCCTTAGGGATATAGAGTGACCCCCTTGGGGACATAGAGTGACCCCCTTGGGGATGTAAAGTGACCCTTTGGGGACATAGAGTGACCCCCTTGGGGACAGAGTGACCCCCTTGGGGATGTAGAGTGACCCCCTTAGGGATATAGAGTGACCCCCTTGGGAATATAGAGTGACCCCCTTGGGGATGTAAAGTGACCCCTTAGGGACATAGAGTGACCCCTTGGGGACAGAGTGACCCCCTTGGGGATGTAAAGTGACCCCTTGGGGACATAGAGTGACCCCCCCCAGCCCAGGTGTGCAAAGTGACCCCTCAGGTGCAAACCCCCTACCCTGGGCCGCAAAGTCACATTCCCTCAGGGTGCAAAGTGTCCCCTCCCAGGGGTGCAGAGTGACCTCTCGGGGCACAAAGTCACATCCTCTGGGGCACAAAGTTCCTCCCTCCGCCCAAGGTCGAAGTCACGTCCCTCGGGGTGCAGAGTTCCCCCAGCCAGGGGGGACAAAGTCCCATCCCCAGGTGCACCCAAGTGACTCCCCTTTGGGGTGCCAGGCAGCCCCAGGGGTCACAGTTGGTGGCCCTGGCCGTGCCAGGGGCGGGCTGGGGGGACACGGGGCCATCGGTGCCGCCGCGCTGCCCACGCAGCCGCCAGGCTGCCGCCGTGCCGAGCCGTGCCGAGCCGTGCCGCGCCCCGAAAGGCGGCTGCCACGCGGGGCCGGGCTGAAAACAGTCCCAGATATCCTTTCTGAGTTCCTTCCTGTGGAGGTGGGGGCAAATCCCAATCAGTTAATGTTTGCAGCGCCCTTTGAGATAACCGCGCCGGGGCAAGGCTGCGCCGCCTCGCCGAGCTGCTCTCCCGGCAAACCCCGCTGCCTCCAGCTGCTGCCTCCTGGCAGGGGGGTAAAAGGTGTCCCCAAAAAGCAGGGCAGCCGTGCACCAGGAATCCACACCAGCTGGGGCGGGGAAGGACCCCGACAGCCGGGATAGGGAAGGGATCCTAAGAGTTGGGGCAAGGGGGGATCCTGGTAGGCGAGGTAGGGAAGGGACACAAAGAGCTGGGACGGTCGGGGACCCCAACATTTGGGGCAGGGAAGGGACCCTGATAGCCCCAACAGCCAAGGCAGGGAGAGATCCCAATAGCCAGGGCAGGGAAGGGACCCTGATAGCCCCAACAGCCAAGGCAGGGAGAGATCCCAATAGCCAGGGCAGGGAAGGGACCCTGATAATGAGGGCAAGCAAGGGATCTCAGTAGCTGGGGCAAGGAGGGGACACCAGTATTTGGGGCAGGCCCAGAACCCCAACAGACAGGGCAGAGAGTGGACCCCGACAGCTGGAGCAAGGAGAGACCCCGATCTCAGGGAAAAGGCACCAACAACCTGCACAGGGGAGGGATCCTACAGCCAAGGGAGCCTGATAATTGAACCGGGGAGGAGACCTGATAACTGGAGCAGGGAAGGGACCCCAGTATCTGAGTCAGGGAGGTCTCTCAGGCAAACTTTGCTCGGCAGTGGAGGAAAAGCAGGGCCCTTATCTGATGGGGGAGCTGGGCTGGGGGCGAGGAGCCGGGGCCGGGGCGCGGAGCTGCACCTGGCACTGGCCTGCCTCGATAAAGAGGTGATAGCAGAGATAAGGGCCCAGCAGCAATAACGGCCACTAAAGCTTTCAGCGCGATGGCTAAAAATCGATATGCCAGGCACTTTGATTTATAGCCAAAAATAATAGGACTTTTATACCCGGTGATTGATTTATTTGATGTTAATCGCGGCGCTTATCACCTGTATTAATAATCTGCAGCGGGGCGGTGACGTCACCCCCTGGGCGGCCGCGGTGGCGCCGATCGATTGGGCTCCGAGCTGCTCGATCCGCCCCGGGACGCCAAGGCAAACATGTACTTTGGGCACTAATCTGCCACACTGTCATATGCAGATTGGCCTTATCAGCCCCATCTCCAGCAGCGGTTAATGGGGAAAATAATTTGTTATCAAGTTGCTATGAGTACGCCGCAGATAGGGGAGGGGAGCGGGGCTTGGCCGCACTGGCGCGGGGTGTGCCGGGGGTTTGGGGTGGTTTTTGGGGTTGGGGGGTTGTTCCCAGGGGAGCACAGGGGTGGGAATCTCTTCTCTGTGCTCATCCCGGCCTCGGGTGTGGCTGGTGCGGTGGTCGCAGCCCCCCGTGGAATGGTGCCTCTGGAATTCCCTGCTGGTGACCTGCTGCTGCTTTCCCCCTCCTGCTGCAGAGTCCAGAGATGCTCTGGAGAGTCCAAAGGAGCCGGAGAAGCCGGATCCTGGAGAAAACCCCCAGGAGCCAGACACCTGGAATGGGCCAGGTGAGTCTCTGCTGTGGGGCCGCTCATCCCACTCCGTCCCAGCGTCCTGACTGGATCTGCTGGAGCAGCCCTCCAGCATTCACCTCCTCTGGCAAACAGAGGAGCACTGGCAGCTGGGCAGGCTGCAAATCCCCAGAACTCCTGCTGGAGGGGAGGTGTGAGGTGATGGCTGTCATCCCCGATATCCTGGGATGCTGTTGGGATGGTAAAACGGCGGATTTGGGAGCGGCAGGGATGCCATCCCCACAGCTGGCATCCAACTCCCTGGCACTGGCAGGCTTTGGGCCCGTCCTGCCTCGCACCAGGGCACTTCACCGACATCCTGGCAACCACAAGAGCGACGCTGGGGTGGTTTGGTGATGGTTATCAAAACCCCAAGGAGCGAATTCAGCCTCTATCTGCCCCTGGGATCTGCACAGGCCGGGCTGGCCCTGTGGGCACCCCCAGCCCTATCACCCACTATCTCCAAAGCCACGGGGTTACAGACGCGTGCCACACGGATTCACGGGGTGCCTGGGCTGGGAAGGGAGCTCTGGAGATCATCCAGCCCAAGGCAGGGGCACCTGGAGCAGGTGACAGAGGGACACATCCAGGTGGGTTTGGAATGGCTGCAGACAGGGAGACCCCACACCCTCCTTGGGCAGCTGTGCCAGGGCTCTGCCGCCCTCCATGGGAAGTTCTTCCTCGTGTTGAGGTGGAGCTTCCCATGGTTTATTCGTGGCCCTCACTCCTTGATTGGGGTTGTGGGTTGTTCCACTGGGAACAGCTCCTGGCAGGTGGATGGGGACAGGACCAGGGGAACCTGAGACCTCCCTTCCCCAAGAGTGAAAGTGCCACATTTTGGGCTCCGTTGGTGCTGCCCACACCCTGCTCCTCCCAGGGCAGCGTTGACCCCTCTAGAGGACAGCGACCACCCTTGGGGGATGTACACCCCGGGCAGGTCCTGCCGTGTCCCCAAGGCCACCAAGGCCACCAGGAGCCCTGGGAAGCGGCGGCGGTGGCGCACGTGCTCCCGCAGCTGCCCAAATCCCCACGGCCCGGCGGGAACCCCGCTCCCCCTTCCCTCCCCGGCCGAGGGGAAGCTCCTGCCGACCCCGCTGATATCCCGGCCCTTCCTGCGTGCCGGGCAGGAAGGAGCTGCGAGGCCACCCCCGGCTCCTCCTTATCTGCTCACAGCCCTTTGCCCCCCGGGGCAGGGCGGGAGGGGGGGCCGTGACTCCAACCCCACAGATCCCCCCTCCAACCCCACAGATCCCCCATTCCCTGTAGGGTCACCCCATCCCAAACTCCCAAGAGGAAGCCTGGCTGGGGCCGTGACTCCAACCCCACAGATCCTCCCATTCCCTGGAGGGTCACCCCATCCCAAACTCCCAAAAGGAAGCCTGACTGGGGCCATGACTCCAACCCCACAGATCCCCCATTCCCTGTAGGGTCACCCCATTCCCAAACTCCTGAAAGGAAGCCTGGCTGGGGCCGTGACTCCAACCCCACAGATCCCCCATTCCCTGGAGGGTCACCCCATCCCAAACTCCCAAAAGGAAGCCTGGCTGGGGCTGTGACTCCAACCCCACAGATCCCCCATTCCCTGGTGGTTCACCCCATTCCCAAACTCCTGAAAGGAAGCCTGGCTGGGGCCCTGACTCCAACCCCACAGATCCCCCCATTCCCTATAGGGTCACCCCATTCCAAACTCCCAAAAGGAAGCCTGGCTGGGGCCGTGACTCCAACCACACAGATCCCCCATTCCCTGGCGGGTCACCCCATCCCAAACTCCCAAAAGGAAGCCTGGCTGGGGCCGTGACTCCAACCCCACAGATCTCCCCCATTCCCTGGAGGGTCACCCCATCCCAAACTCCCGAAAGGAAGCCCGGCTGGGGCCGTGCCTCCCCTTTTCCCCCCTCTCCCCTCTCGCTGCATCCTTTATGTAAAAGAGATTTGACTGTCGCCCCCGGCAGCCCATCCCGCGCCGGTAATTGGAGCGGTGTTCATTTCGGAGCGGCGGGAGTCGCCGGCGATGCCGCGCCCGATATATCGGCTGTTCCCCTCGCACCAACCGCCGCGATAGCCCCGGCTATCAGGGGCTCTGCAGGCTCGCCACTTATCAGGGATGGAGCTGGCGAGAAGGGAAGCTGGGAGCAGCCTGGATCCTCTGCTTTATCGGGCAGGATCCGCCGGGTGTCAGCGCTGGGGATGCGCCGGGCGGGGGGAGCCTCCGCGGCGAGTTTTGGGGGGGGTCACCGGGTCACCACCAGCTCCCAAAGGTCACCCCGCTGTTCCAGAGGGGGATGTGGCCTGCCAGGAGCTCGCCCCGGGGCTCCCTGGCCCCACGTGGCAGGAGGGAGAAGGATTTTGGTTTCTCTTTGGAATGACCTCGTTCCCTGGAGGGGGCTGCAGCTCGCGAGTTCCCAGGGGCTGGAGGCTGAAATCCCGAATTTGGGAGCTGTTCTGGGTGTGCCAGCCCTTCACCCAGGGTGCTGGGACAGCCTGGCTCTGTTCCCTTCCCAGTGGGATCACGGGGTGGAGCGTGGCCATGCTTTGTGCTCACTCCATCCTCTGGCAGGGCTGGAGACGGGGTGCCCATCCTTCCCAGATTCCCAAAACCCATCCTAAAATCCCCCCAACCCTTCCACACAGCCATGCCTCAGGTTTCCATCCTTCCCACTCATGTTGCTTTACTCTGGAGAAGGGCAGGGAGCAGAGAATTTCGGGTGCACCCACAGCCTCCAGCTCCCATCCCAGCCTTGTCCCATCCCTGCCTGGCCAACCTCAGCAATTCCAGCCAGTTTTCCCAGAAGGATAAAGATGAAAAACTCAAATTTCACGTGGAGCTGGGGCAGGCATGCAGCAGGCATGCAGAGAGCCCTGCTGAGGGACAGGCTGCTCAGCCTGGTGATGAGCCACCAGAGAATTCCCCCTGGGAGCTGCTGGGAGTCCCTGAGAATCCCAGATTCTTGCCTTTCCACCAGGTGGGATTTTTGCTTTTTGTCCTTGTGGGAACACCCCAGGCAGGGACAGGATTGGAGGAGCTGTGACCAAACCCAGAGTGGCTTTTGTGTTATCCCACCTGGCAATTCCCAGGGAATTCTTCCCCCCCTTTCCCTACCTCAGCATCACTGCTTGCAGCTCCACCTTGCTGAACCCCAAGCCCTGCTGCTGTCCCGCCCTTATGCGCCTTACTTAATAATTAATTACTAATTATTAAGTACTAATTTAACATTAACATTTCCTCTGGGCGGCAATGATGGCTCTGGGTTGATTACAGAGCTCAGGCTCCTCTCCTGATTCCCCCAAACCCATCCTCACCCCCAATCCTCCATATCAGGACAGCACACAGCAACTCCTCATTTTATTTTTTTTTTGGTGCATCTAATTAAAACTCCTAAGTCCTTTTCTTTCCCCCCCTCCTTTTAATTTTTTTTTTGGTGCATCTAATTAAAACTCCCAAGTTCTTTTCTCTTTTTTTTTCCCCCCTCCCTTTTCCTCCCAGCTCCCCCTTCCCTCCTGCTCCCCTTCAGTTGTGTTTATCTCCCGCCTCAATAATCTCCAGCTGCCCAGGGTTTGTCTGGAAACCTCAAGGTTTTTTATCGGGGCGAGCAGGGCACAATGGGGGGGACACTGCCCCATCCCTTCCCCTCCCACCCTGCTGTGTGTGGGTGGGAAGAATGATCCCAGTTTTATGGCTGGGAGCGGAGCAGCAGAGAGTTTGTGTTGGTGGGAGCTTGCCAGGGCTGGGGGGAGTTGGGATTTTTGGGGAGCTGGCACCCTGGCCGTCCCAAAGCAGCTCCCTGGAATCCTCCCCCTCCCCGGTGCCCTGCCAGAGGCAGCAGCACAGGGACTGTCCCAGCAGTGGGGGTGGCACCTGTCCTGGGTTTGGGATGTGGGAGAGCAGCTGGCCCTGCTGGGGGATGTCACCTGAGTCACTGTGGGGTGGAGGGGACAGTCTGGGGACACTGATGTGGTGAGGGGATGCTCCAGCTGGTCTGGGGACCTTGCTGAGTGGAAGGGTGATCAGACCTGCTTGGGGACACAGCTGGGGTGTTTGGGGACAGTGACAGTGAGGAGGGATGCTCAGGGATTTTGGGGACAGTGGCAATGTGGAGGGATGCTCAGGGTGTTTGGGGACAGTGACAATGTGGAAGGATGCCCAGGGATTTTGGGGACAGTGACAGTGAGGAGGGATGCCCAGGGATTTTGGGGACACTGACAGGAGGGATGGTCAGGGTGTTTGGGGACAGTGACAATGTAGAGGGATGCTCAGGGATTTTGGGGACAGTGACAGGAGGGATGCTCAGGGTGTTTGGGGACAGTGACAATGTAGAGGGATGCTCAGGGATTTTGGGGACAGTGACAGGAGGGATGCTCAAGGATTTAGGGATTTTGGGGACAGTGACAGTGACAATGTGGGGAGGGATGCCCAGGGTGTTTGGGGACAGTGACAGTGAGGAGGGATGCTCAGGCATCTGTTCCCGTTTTCCCTTGGCAAGCAGAGCCATCTCGTGCACTCCTGTGGTGACAGCCCTGAGGGCGATGCTGCCAGGCTGGTGCTGATTGACAGCTGTCAATCACTCACCTTGCTGCTCCGCCCTGGCTGGATCTGAGGACCGCTGGGGATTTGGGGCTTGGACCCCCCCCTCTTCCATCTGGGTACCCCCTCCTGGGGGTTCTCCCACCCTCCCAGGGGCCCTTGGGGCTGTGGCAGGGACCCCCCTGCTGTCCCCTCCCCTTTCCGGGCGGGAGATCTTCCCTCTGCATTCCCCTTCCTCCCCCTCTCTGCCTTCCTGCCCGCCCCCAGTGCCCTCTCCCCACCGCCCGGGCAGAGCCAGGGGTCCCAGCAGCCCCAGGAGAGGGGACAGGGCAAGGACAGGGTGTTCCTGGCACAGGGCTCCTGCCACCCTGGCAGCCCCGGGGAAGCCAGGAAAAGTTTTCCTCCTTCCCATCCTTCCTGAGTGTTTTTCCCCGTGTTTGTTCCTGTCCCCAGCCCTGTGGTCACAGGTCCCGTGTGTTTCCTGGTTGTCCCTTGTGAGGAGGAGCCCTGGGAGCAGGGGCTGCCTTGGGATGGCAGCACCCCGGGCATGGGAACGCCTTGGGATGGGATCCGTGAGTGGGGACAGAGCAGGGACAGGGCGACCCTGGCACCGTGGTCCTGGCAGGGGAACCTGGAAGTTTTTCTGCTTCCCATCCTCCCTGAGCTTTCCCTGATCTTATTCCCAGTGTTTATATCCTCATCCCATCCATGGGATGGGAACCCCATGTCCTGAGGGATGACACCCCTGGGGCTGGCAGCACCTCAGGGCTGGGGGGAGACAGGGACCCCCTCCCAGCCCCATCCCAGCCAGGCACAGCAACACCCCGAAGGCAAATCCGGGAATGCTTATCAGCCCATCCCGCTGGGGCAGGGCGCACCGCGGCTTCCCTGGGGCCATGCCGGGGAGCGGTGCCTGCCAGCTGTGCCGCACAGCTGGCCAGCGGGGAGCGGGCCCTTCTCAGCCTGCAGCCCCTCCCGCCTGTCCAGCCCCCCGGGCGCCGGGTGGTGCCCGCTGCGGGCTCGGGGCAGGGCCCGGCTGCTCCTTTATCCGGGGGCAGGGTTCAGCCCGATAAGGAGTCGCTTTTGGACTCGGGCAGCAAACAATCGATAAGTGGCAAGCGATGGGCAGGAGAGATTAGGGCAGAAACCCCCCCCTCCCCCCAAAGCAGGGGGCAGAGCCCAGCTCTGCCGCAGCCATCCCAGCTCAGGCTGAGCCCAGGCAGGCGCAGCCCAGCAAGGCTCGATTGAAACCCTCCTCACTCCTTTGTCGTCCCCAAGGCTGCCCTGATTACTCGAGCACCCGGGACGGCAAAGCCGGGATAATCTCCTTAGCCCCTTTGGAGAGATTTCCCTTTGTGAGCGGAGGTGAAGAGTGGAGATGCTGCGTGTTCACAGCTTAAGACTCTTCCCAATCGGCTCCCTCCATCTTATCGGAGCCGTGCCATCACTTCATTGCAGGAGTTGAGTTGTCAGGATTTATTCCTTCCGCCGCGCTTCTCGCCGCCTCTAAAAACAGCAGCTGGGGCCGGGCCCGGGCCACCGGGGGGAACTGGGGGGAACTGGGGGGAACTGGGGCTTCTCCAGCTTGGGTTTCCCCAGGCAGGAGCAGGAGAGCCATGGGAGGTTGGGTAGCCACTGATGGATCCATCCCTCCAGCCCTCCAGCCCTCTGCCAGGCAGCTCCTGCGGCCGCCCCCGTTTGCTCCTGGATGCTCCAGAGGTGCAGCCACGTCCTGCAGCCACTTCTGCTTTCCCTGCAGGAGGGAAGGGCAGAGGGCCCCAGGCAAACCCACCCATCCCACCCCATTCCACGCTGCTCCCGCATCCCTTTGCCTCAAGTGCATCCACAGCACTTGAGTCACATCCAAACTGCTCAGCCCCTTGGCAGGGATCTGGGCTCAGAGATCCCTCATCCATCCATCCCTCCGTCCATCATCCATCCATCCCTCCATCCCTCCGTCTCTCCATCCCTCCGTCTCTCCATCCCTCCGTCTCTCCATCTCTCCATCCATCTCTCCATCCATCCCTCCATCCCTCCATCCATCCATCCCTCCATCCCTCCATCTCTCCATCCCTCCATCTCTCCATCCATCTCTCCATCCCTCCATCCCTTTCCCAGTCTCTCCACAGCCAGGGCTGCTGCTGGGGCTGCCGTGGCCCCCCGGGCTGGCACGGGCTGCTGGGTTTGATGGGCGCAGGGCGGCCGATGCCGGGCTGTGATCCCATGACACGCTGATAGCTCTATTTATCCTGATAGTATCCAGGCAGCTGCAAACACTGCAGGGCCCTCCCAGCCCGGGTGCCCACGGAGGGGCTGGGCAGTTGCTTTGGATGGGGTTCAAGTCCTGTGGATGCAGTTGAGGCAAAGGGATTGGGATGGGGTGGGATGTGTGGCTTTGTCTGGGGGCTCTCTGCCCTTCCCACAGGGAAAGCAAATGGGGGTGTGCCTGGATGTGGCTGCATCTCCAGAGCTTCCAGGAGGAGCTGGCCCAGCTCTGTGCTGCTCCTGGCAGTGCCATTCCTTTCCCTGGCCATGGGAATGCTGTGCTCACCGTGCCCTGGCCGTGCATCTCCGTCACACCCCGGGCTGGAGGGAGGCTCAGCGGTGCCTCCCTGGAGCTGTGCATCCCCACAGGCTTCCTCCCACCCTGGACCCTCGGGATGGGTGGGAATGCAGGTGCCTGCCCTGCTGGGGTGGTGACAGGATTAATCTTTGCTCCCTGATTCCTTTGGAATCTCTCGATGGGAAGATAAGCTGGGAGCAGCCCCGTGTTCCTGGGGTCTGTGTCACACCAGGCAGGTGCACCTGGGCTCTCTGGGGGCTTTTCCCTCCTTCCTCTCTTCCTTCTTCCCTTCCTTCCTTCCTTCCTTCCTTCCTGCCGCTTTTCTCTGCGCCCCAGAGCGATCAGGCCGGTCCCTGCCCAATTTGGTTAATGAGCCGGGAGATAAGCCCTGCTGCTCCCGTGATAACGAGGGACCGATGGCCAGGTGAGATACCCCGGGGGGTGTTCACCTGCCAGGGGAGCCCGCGGGGAGCTGCAGCTCCCGGACTTTGCTCCAGGACACCCCAGGGGCCGGCAGCAGCTCTTCCCACCCTCGCAGGCAGCGGGATGGGGCTGGAGCCGTGCTGGGGGTCGCTCCCCGCAGCCTGGCAGCCCCCAGGTGGGGACACAGCCTGCTGGCTCCGGGCTTTGTTCCCGATGTGGAACACGCAGCATCTCTCCCAGGGGCCTCCCCATCATTTCCCCTGTTGCCTCTCAGCGGTGCTGTGTGTTTAGCTGGGAAAAAAAAAAGAAAAAATCCCCTTTTCCCTCCTTTTTTTCCTTCACTGTGGGCGCAGCACAGGGACACTCCTCCCTGTGGAGGAGCTCTCGGCAGCGCTGAGCAGGGCTCAGCGGGGCGGGCGGGGTTCCAGCAGCCCGTTTTTGGGGCGGGTGGAGGCGGCGGGGCGCTGGCGGGAGCGGGGCCGGCTGGGGCAGCACTATTTTTGTCCCCCCTGTCTGGAACGGTTTTTCTCTTTATCAGCGCCTGCGTGTTTTCTCTGCTGGGGATTGATACACACAAGATGAAGTGCTCTGACATGGGAAGTGTCAGGCGAATGCTCTTATCTCGGAGACATGGTCTCCTGACCCAAACGCCGCTGATTACCAGTGAGACGGGGGAGGAGGGGGGCACCCACGGGGGGGGACGCGGCCGTTGGGCTCCGCTCCCCAAAAAAGCAGCCGGGATGTTCAGGGTGGCAAAGCCAGCACTGCCGGGGCTCTCCTGGGGGTTTAGGGGTGAAAGGGGAGCGGGGGCAGCTCGGGGATGCTGAGGTTGGAGGGGGTCCAGCATCCCTGGGGGGGTCCAGGCACCCTTCCCCCTTTGGGAAGCAGGTGGGGAGGTGCTGGAAATGTGGGACAGAGCGAGGGTCCGACTGCCCCACTCAGCCCCGAGGTGGTCACTCTGCTCCCTGCCTGCCCCCAGTGCTTCACGGGCCTGCTGCTGCCCTTCCTCAGGCTCAGTTTGTGCCAAGGAATAAATCCCAACAGCTCCTCAAAGGCCTCATCCCTCCTTCTCCTCCTCCTCCTCCTCCTCCTCCTCCTCCCCAAGCTGAGGTGGAGCTGATGAGGAAATGGGGATGCAGGGCAGGAGGATGCCAGGAATGTGGGGGATGTGGGCTGGGAGGATGGCAGGGATGCAGGGCAGGCACAGCCCGTGCCGTGCTCATTCCCAGAACCCCTTTGCAGGGGTGAAACCCCAGCTGGGAACCGGGCTCTCCACGGCCGGGGTGGCCTGGGGAGAAGAGCACTCCCAGGCTGTGGGGAGGGGGAGGCAGGACAGGGGAGCTGAGGCAGAACCCACCAGCAGCAGTGCTGGGGGCTGTGGCACGGGGATGGAGGGTGGCAGGGACCAGCCAGGTGACCCCAAACACCTCGGGGAGCCTGGAGACCTCCCCAGACCTCCCCAGTTTTGCCGAGGTGCTCCCCTGGGACGTGTTCTGAGCATCCCCCAGTGGCCCGGGGTGGACGGAGGGGACCCCTGGGTGCCAGTGGCACCTTGGGCGATGGCAGGTGACACCACCCAGCGCTCCCAGTCGCTCACCTCAGCTCACCCCAGCGCCGGGAGGATCCAGATGTCAGCCCTGCTAATAAACACGTCAGATTTCAATCTCCGCAGCCATGGGATCGCTTTATCCTCCCCGCGCTCCCCGGCTCCAAAGGCAATTTTGCCTCCAGCCGGCGCTGCCTCCTCCCTGCCCGCGGCACCCGGGACCGGCCGCGTCCCCTCGGGGTTTTTGGGGGCTCTTTGTCCTGGAGCGGGGGAGGTGACCCCGCGGTGCTCGCAGCGTTCCCGGCCCGCGCACGGGCTGGCTTTGGCTGGCTGTCCCCGGGGAGCAGCTCGGTTTTTTTTGGGGGGGAGCAGCAGCCGGCGAGGGGCAAGGCAAAGCAGCACATCCATCTGGGTATTGGTTACCTGCCATCTTATCTGCGCTCCCAAAGACAAAGGCACAGTTAAAACATTTTCGAGCAGCCTTCATAGCGTATTCACATGTTATCTAACCCATTAAACCAGAGCCTTATCAGATAATCAAAGCCATTAAGCCCTGAAGCCGCTGCGACTTTGGGTGCGGGGATGGGAAAGCCGCTCCTTCCGCTCCTCCCTGCCGGGCCCGGGACCCCCGGGAAGGGGATGGATCCCCCCGCGGGACACCCAGCGGCACCTCCCGGCTCCAGCTGGGTGCTCACATCCCGCAGGGTTTGGGGGTGCTGCCTGCCACGGGGGGGGCGGTTTGGGGCGCGTCCCGCTGATGCCGTGCGTGTCTCCCCGCAGATGAGCTGGAGCTGGAGGTGCAGGAGGGGCAGAGGCGGGTGCGGACCCGCAGGAGCCTCCCCGAGGGCTTCTCCTGGGGTCCCTTCCAGGGCAGCATCCACAGCGAGCCGGCATCGCCGGGGCACGGCGACACGGTAAGGAGCACCCCCGAGGGGATGGGATGGGTGGCAGGGCAGGGGCTGAGGAAACAAATTCCTCGGGAGGGGAATGAGCTTGAGCTCCTCAGCCCTGAGGATCTCCTGGCTGGAGTGCCCGGGGGTTTCCCTGGCAGCCTTTCCCACAGGCAGGGGACAGGATGCTGCCATCCCAGCTGTCTCCTCACCGAGGAGATGGGCTCTGGCCTTCCCACCTCAGATTTGCTCCCTGGGGGCTCCGGTTGTGCCTGGAAAGGAGCAGCAGCCGTGGGGAAGGGGCAGGAGAGGAGCACCGAGGGGACACCGGGGGGCTGGTGGCTGTTGGTGCCATCACCGGGGGGAGCAGCAGAGGAGGGAGGTGACCACGAGAGTGACTCTGGATGTTTCCAGGCTCTGGATCCTCCATCCCAGCCACATCCTTCCCCCCACACCCCACCCCGAGCCACACACGGGCAGCTCCAGCCCAGGATCCTCCAGCCCTGGCTCCATCCCCACCTCTTCCTCCTCCTCCTCCTCCTCCTCCTCCTCCTCCTCCTCTCTCTCCTTTGCTCTTTTTTTTTCCTTTTCTCTTTTTTTTTTTTTTTTTTTTTAAGCTCAGGCCCGTTTATCTTTGCTGAATTAAATCCTTGATTAACCCTTATCTGCCCAGTTTGCCTCCCTATCTCCCGGTTGGCGCCGTGTGTCCAGACACCCGGCACAGGATGATTGATTTCCCCAAGATATGCGCAGCTTTTTTTTTTTTTTTTTTTTTTTTTTTCCTGATACTTCATTTATTGTCTAAATATTTTTGCTCCCATTTCAGCAGCTCCCTTATCGAGCCCGGCTGATGATTCCCAGCCCTGCTCTCCTCTGCCACTCTCCTCCCTCCCTATCTCTCTGCTCAGGGAAGGGAGGAAGGAATTGCAGCCCCATCCCTGATAGGGGCTGTCACCCTCAGGTCCCTTCCTCTTTGTTGCTGGCGGCGGTGTGGGAGGGGTGTGCAGGGGGTCTCCCCCAAATCCTGCCTGGCTCTGCTCTTCATCTCCACCTGGGAGATGATCCCAGCCTGAGGTTTGAGTGGGAGCAGCACTGGGGTGGCTTTAATATTCCGTCTGTGCCCATCGCCTGCTGATGGAGAGGGAGAAAGGAGGGGAAAGAGAAGGAGGAGAAAGGAGGAGAAAGAGGAGGAAGATGCCTACCCGCCCCCACCTGCTCCCCACAGGCTTCCCCCAAAAGATCCTTGCTCGGGAGGGTGTGGAAACCCTCTGGCAGACAGCTCAGGAGTGGGAAGGGACTGACCCCCCGAGCCCACCCGTGTCCCCCCGCGGGCGGGGCTGCAGCGAGGGCAGGGGCCGTGCGGATGCGCCGTCCCGGCGGATGCGGAGCAGCTCGGGTTGCCGATGGTTATCGGCCGCCGTGCAGCGCAGACAGCGACCTCTTTGTTCCAGGGAGAACAAGGAAGGGCTTCACACCAGGGCCGGGGGGGGGGGGCCGGGGTGGGCACCCCCGGGGTGCCGGGAGCACCTTGGGGTGCTGCAGGGTCCTGGGCAGCACAGGCACCACTCTCCATCGGGGGTACCCGTGCCGGGAGCGAAATTCCCAAGGGATGCTCCCCTCCCCAGGGGGGCTCCGCCCGTGGGGCAGCGGCAGTGCCCGTCCCTGGGTCCCCTGCTGGGGGTCCCAAAGCCCCCAGCCCCATTGCCCGTGTCCGCAGGGGAGGAGGGGTCCCCCCACCACTGTCAGAGGTGCACACCCGTGTGCCAGTGTGTCACACACATGTGCCAGTGTCACACCCGTGTGCCAGTGTGTCACACACATGTGCCAGTGTGCCACACACGTTCCTGTGTGTCACACCCGTGTGCCAGTGTGTCACACACATGTGCCAGTGTGTCACACACATGTACCTGTGTGTTATACCTGTGTGCCAGTGTCACACCTGTGTGTCACTGTGCCACACCTGTGTGCCACACACATGTACCAGTGTGTCACACCCCTGTGCCAGTGTGTCACACACATGTTCCTGTATGTCACACCCCTGTGCCAGTGTCACACCTGTGTGCCAGTGTGTCACACCCATGTGCCAGTGTGTCACACACATGTGCCAGTGTGTCACACCCCTGTGCCAGTGTCACACCTGTGTGCCAGTGTGTCACACACATGTTCCTGTGTGTCACACCCCTGTGCCAGTGTCACACCTGTGTGCCAGTGTCACACACACATGTACCTGTGTGTCACACCCCTGTGCCAGTGTGTCACCCCCCTGTGCCAGTGTGTCACACACATGCCAGTGTGTCACCCCCCTGTGCCAGTGTGTCACACCTGTGTACCAGTGTGTCACCCCCCTGTGCCAGTGTGTCACACACATGCCAGTGTGTCACCCCCCTGTGCCAGTGTGTCACACGTGTGTCAGGGCCGTTATCACGCTGCCAGCACTCGGCTCCTGGCAGTGATAAGGCCCCAACTGGCTGCGACTGTCAGGCTGAGTTGGAGGGGTTGGAAATATTGGGATGGATAATTAGATTTCATATCGTTACTGCAGCAGCCATCGGAGGATCAGGGAGATTAATTTCCCCCCCCTTGTGCTCATTAATATTCATTAGAATGCGGGGAGGCTGAGCTGGGCACGGGCTGAGCAGGGAGGGCTCTGACCCCCCCTGGCAGCCCCTCAGTGTGACCCCAGCTCATTTTGGGGAGGTGTGATCCTCCCCTGGCAGCCCCTCAGTGTGACCCCCCAGCAGCCCCTCAGTGTGACCCCAGCTCATTTTGGGGAGGTGTGACCCCCCGGCAGCCCCTCAGTGTGACCCCAGCCCATTTTGGGGAGGTGTGACCCCCCGGCAGCCCCTCAGTGTGACCCCAGCCCGTTTTGGGGCACGCTGTGACCCCCTGGCAGCCCCTCAGTGTGACCCCAGCCCCTTTTGGGGAGCACTGTGACCCCCTGTCAGCCCCTCAGTGTGACCCCAGCTCATTTTGGGGAGCACTGTGACCCCCTGGCAGCCCCTCAGTGTGACCCCAGCCCATTTTGGGGAGCGCTGTGACCCCCTGTCAGCCCCTCAGTGTGACCCCAGCCCATTTTGGGGAGCACTGTGACCCCCTGGCAGCCCGTCAGTGTGACCCCAGCCCATTTTGGGGAGCACTGTGACCCCCTGGCAGCCCCTGGGTGTGACCCCAGCTCATTTTGGGGAGCACTGTGACCCCCTGGCAGCCCCTCAGTGTGACCCCAGCCCGTTTTGGGGAACACTGTCACCCCCTGGCAGCCCCTGGGTGTGACCCCGGTGCTGAGCCCCTGTCCCTGCCCCACAGAGCCCCCCCGTGACGCTGGTGCTGGGGGACGAGAGCTGCTGGCTGTCCTGCCTGCCCCTCGTGCCCGGAGAGCCCGATGCCAACGCTGTCATCTACAGGAAGGGTTGGTACTGGGGGCAGTGTGGGTGGGAGGGCAGGGGAGGGGTCCCCATCCGTGTCCCCTGTGCCAATATCTGCTCCCCCTGTCCCACTGGGCTGTCCCTGGGCTTGTCCCTGTCCCAGCTTCCCTGGCTGGCTGCTCCAGCAGGGCTGGGCAGGGTCCCAGCAGGGATGGGCACAGGGACGGGAGCAAGGATGGGCACAGGGATGGGCACAAAGATTGGCACAGGGGTGAGTGCAGAGATGGGTGGAAGAATGGATGGATGCAGGGATGGGCAGGAGGATGGGTGCAGGGATGGGTGCAGGGATGGGCAGGAGGATGGGTGCAGGGATGGGTGCAGGGATGGATGCAGGATGAGTGCAGGGATGGATGCAGGGATGGACACAGGAGGATGAGTGCAGGGATGGGTGCAGGGATGGATGCAGGATGAGTGCAGGGATGGGTGCTGGAATGGGCAGGAGGATGGGTGCAGGAATGGGCAGGAGGCTGGGTGCAGGGATGGATGCAGGATGGGTGCAGGAATGGGCAGGAGGCTGGGTGCAGGGATGGGCACGAGAATAGATGCAGGATGGATGCAGGGATGGATGCAGGATGAGTGCAGGGATGGGTGCAGGGATGGGTGCAGGAATTGACAGGAGGCTGGGTGCAGGGATTGTTGCAGGATGAGTGCAGGGATGGGTGCAGGGATGGATGCAGGGATTGTTGCAGGATGGGTGCAGGGATGGATGCAGGATGGGTGCAGGGATGGGTGCAGGAATTGACAGGAGGCTGGGTGCAGGGATTGTTGCAGGATGAGTGCAGGGATGGGTGCAGGGATGGGTGCAGGAATGGACAGGAGGCTGGATGCAGGGATGGATGCAGAGATGCGCACAGGAACGCCGCAGGGACGGGCACCGGGCTATGTGCAGGGATGGGCACAAGCCGGAGCGGCGGCTCCGGGCGGGCTCTGCGGGGCTCAGCACGGGCAGACACCGCCACCTCCAGGCCACGGCCGGGAGGAAGCAGCGGCCGCTGCCGGGATCGCGGGGACAAGGCGGGACAGAGGGGACGGGCCAGGCAGGATCCGGCCATCCCCGCTGACCGCTGTCCCCCCCTCCCCAGACGAAGCCCTGTGGTGCCGCACGACGCGCGCACTGCGGGAGGACGAGCCCCTGAGCGCCTTCGTGGTGGCCGAGCCACCAGCTGTCCCCAACCACGGGGTGAAGGCGGAGCCCGGCGAGTCCCCGTACCCGGCGGCGCTGCACTCGGACATCCAGCTGCTGCCACAGCAGGCCGGCATGGCAGCCATCCTGGCCACCGCCGTGGTCAACAGTGAGCCCGGGGACACGCGGGGAGGGACACGTGGAGAAGGACACACAGGGAGGGACAAGCAGGGAAGGACACACAGGGACACATGGAGAGGGACACACAAGGAGGGACGATTGAGGAGAGACACACGGGGAGGGACACAGGGGGAGGGACAAAGAGGGAGGGGCACACGGAGAGGGACACACAGGGACACGTGGAGAGGGACACATAGGAGAGACACGAGGGGAGGGACACACAAGGAGGGACACACAGGGACACACAGAGAGGGACACTTGAGGAGAGACACGTGGGGAGGGGCACAGGGGGAGGGACACACAGAGAGGGACACACAGGGAGGGACACACGGGAAGGGACACTGGAGCAGAGACATGCGGGGAGGGACACTTGAGGAGAGACACGAGGGGAGGGACACACAAGGAGGGACACACAGAGAGGGACACACAGGGAGGGACACTTGAGCAGAGACACATGGGGAGGGACAAACAGGAAGGGACATGCAGGGAGGGACACGCAGCACCACGGCCCTGCAGGGCCTCCCCAGCCTGTGTCACACAGGCCATGTCCCTGTCCCTGGCTCCCCACAGAGGACGTGTTCCCGTGCAAGGACTGCGGGATCTGGTACCGGAGCGAGCGCAACCTCCAGGCCCACCTGATGTACTACTGTGCCAGCCGGCAGAGCGCCGGTGCCGCCTCCCCGGCCCTGGATGAGAAGCCCAAGGAGACGTATCCCAACGAGAGGGTCTGCCCCTTCCCACAGTGCAAGAAGAGCTGTCCCAGTGCCAGCTCCCTGGAGATCCACATGCGGAGCCATAGTGGTACGACATGGCATAGCATGGCACGGCATGGCATGGCATGGCATGGCATCCCTTCCCTGGAGGTTTTGGGGTGGCAGCACGGTGTCCAGTTAGAGGAGGTCACCCCAGCTGAGGTGCTGGAGGGGCAGGGAGGATGCAGGGCTGGAGCACACTGACCAGTGGGATGAGGTTCTCCCCGGTGCGTCACCGGTTTGGCACAGCTCACGCTTGTAGGTCTTCCCTCGTCTCAGACCTGTAGAGACAGAGGGAGCTGGCCCTGTGGGGTGGCTCTGTGGGGTGGCCCCATAGTCCCTGTGCCCCTCCCCTCAGCACTGAGTGTCCGTCTGTCTGGCAGGAGAGCGGCCGTTCGTCTGCCTGATCTGCCTGTCCGCCTTCACCACCAAAGCCAACTGTGAGCGGCACCTGAAGGTGCACACGGACACCCTGAACGGTGAGTGTCCCGTGGGGACAGCCCTGTCCCCTCCGGCAGGTCCAGGGATGGGTGCTGTCCTTCCTGCCCTGCCCGCTCAGCCCACTGCCCTGTCCCCTCAGGTGTCTGCCACAGCTGTGGCTTCATCTCCACCACGAGGGACATCCTGTACAGCCACCTGGTCACCAACCACATGATCTGCCAGCCAGGCTCCAAGGGAGAGGTGTTCTCGCCTGGATCAGCCCTTCCTGCTGCCAAACCCCTCACTCCCGGTGAGTCTGGAGCTGAGTGAGTGGCTGTGGGGGACGTGGGATGGCATTGTCACCTAGGGCTTGTCCCCAGATGGGTGTGCTGGTGGGAAGTGGGGATGGCACAGTGTCCCTGTGCCGGGATGTTGGGAATGGGGAGCAGAGCAGGATCCTCATGCCAGGGGTGTTGGGAAAAGGACACGGCAAGCATCCTTCTGCCAGGATGTGTGGGACAGGGAACGGGGTGAGCTCCCTGCGCTGGGGGTGTCACTGACAGGGGGACAGGGCAGCAACCCCGTGCCGGTGTTCTCAGTGCTGCCGGCACCGATGATCCCCGTGCCGCGACTGTCGGTGACACTGTCGCCTGTGTCCCCCTGCAGGGCTGAGCCAGCCGAACAACGCGTCCCTGCGGAAGTGCAGCCTGAGCGCGTTCCTGCCCGAGGCGCTGCCGGCCCTGCCGCAGCACGTGGTGCTGCCCGGCCCCGCGCCCGGCCCCGACACCGCACCGGCACCGGCACCGGCACCACCCGCCTCGCCCCCCGAGCCCAGAGCCGGCAAACTCTCACCCCCGACCCAGCCGCAGAACGGGGAAGGGCCTTCATCAGCATCCTCCTCCTCCTCCTCTTCCTCCTCCTCCACGTCCGGCGAGCCCGTGCGCATCAAGGAGGAGCCGGCCGGCAGCCCGGGGAGCGAGGCGGAGGCGCCCAAGAGCGGGGAGGGCGCCGGCAGCCCCGACGCCGGCTCCCGGACCTCGTCCCCCCGCAGCCTGTCCTCGGCCAAGGTGAAGTCGGAGCTGGCCAGCCCCACGCCGGGCTCCAGCCCCGTGCCCAGCGAGCCGGGGACGGGCACGGCCGGCGGCACCGTCTTCCTCCCGCAGTACGTGTTCGGCCACGAGGCCGCGGTGGTGCCGCAGGCCTCGGAGATCCTGGCCAAGATGTCGGAGCTGGTGCACAGCCGGCTGAAGCAGGGCCACGGCGGCGCCGCGCCGCCCGCCATCTACCCGGGCACGCCGGTGCCCAAGGGGGCCACCTGCTTCGAGTGCGAGATCACCTTCAACAACATCAACAACTACTACGTGCACAAGCGCCTGTACTGCTCCAGCCGGCACCTGGCCGAGGACAGCCCGCCCGGGGCGCGCAAGCTCAAAGCTCCCCCCGGCGCACCCAAGGGTCCCCCTGGCCCGGGGACGCTGCTGTCCCCTCCGGCGGGCAACGGGCAGGGCCCAGCGGCAGCGGGGGACGGGGACGCCGGCCGCGATGCCACCCCGCCGGCCGCCGCGCCGGAGGGCAAGGCCGAAGAAGGGGGCACCAAAGCGGGGTCCCCCGAAGCGGAGGGCGGGTCGGGGCGGTGTAGCGAGGACAGCCAGAGCCCCGGCAGCTCGGCGGGGGACGAAGGGGACGAGGACCCCAGCAAGACGCTGTGCGAGGCGTGCAACATCCGCTTCAGCCGCCACGAGACCTACGTGGTGCACAAGCGCTTCTACTGCGCCTCCCGGCACGACCCCCCCCTGCGCCGGCCCGCCGCCCCCAAAGTGCCCTTCCTGCCGCAGCCGCTGCGCACCCGCAAGCGCCGCAAGCTCTACGAGATCCACGGCGCCGCTCGCCGCCCCGCCGAGCCCCCGCCGGCCCCGGAGCCCCCGCCCGCTGAGCCGCCCGCCCCCGAGCCCCGCGCCAGCCCCGACGCCGAGGGTCCCATCGACTTGAGCAAGAAGCCGCGGTGGCAGAACGAGCCGGCACCGGCACCGGCGCCGCTGCTGCCCTTGGCCGATTACCATGAGTGCACCGCCTGCCGCATCAGCTTCAACAGCCTGGACGCCTACCTGGCGCACAAGAAGTACCAGTGCCCGGCCACGCCGCTGCAGCCCCGCACCCTGGAGCACCTGCAGAAGATGAAGGGGGCCATGGCCGCCCCGCTCAAGGGCCGGCGCAGCCCCGGCAGCCCCGGCGAGGGGGACCCCGAAGGAGGGGTGCGGGTCAGGGCGGCCCCGGCGGGGAGCCCCGGCGTCCCTTACCCCGGGGCGGACTCGCTGCAGCGTCACCCCAAGTGTCCCCTGCCGCCGCCGGGGGCCAAGGGTCCCCTCGCTGCCGCCTGTCCCTACTGTCCCCTCAACGGGGCCATCAAGGGCGACCTCCTCGAGCACTTCCGAAACGCCCACGGGCTCTTTGTGGCCAAGCCGCCGCCGGCGGGGGCCGGGCAGGGGCTCCCGGACGCGCTGGCCCCCGCAGGTGCCAGCAGGACGCCCGAGCCCCCGCTGCCCGCGGCGTCCCCCCCGCGCCCTCCCGGCCCCCGCCTCCGCCGGGACAGCCTCAGCGCCAAGGAGGGCAGGGACAGCCCCCGGCCCCCCGGCTCCCCCCGGGCCCCCACCTCGCCCGGAGCCCCCGAGGGACTGCGGGAAGGCGCCCGCAAGCCCCCCACGCCCCCCGCCTACACGGACAGGGGGGTGCAGACCCCGCCGGCCAAGGCTGTGCCCGGCCCGGTGCCCAACGGCAACCACAGGTACTGTCGCCTCTGCAACATCAAGTTCAGCAGCCTGTCCACCTTCATCGCCCACAAGAAGTATTACTGCTCCTCCCACGCCGCTGAGCATGTCAAGTAACCCCCGCCCAGAGCCCCCCAGCACTGCTCGGGGGGCTGCAGGGGCTGGGGGATGGAGCCGGTGCCTGACGCCCCCTCCCCGTGCAGGGGTCGGGGTGATGGAGGACCCCCACCCCAGGAGGCTCCACCTGGGCAGCTTCAGCATCTGGAGCTCCAAAGTTCACCCGGGTTGGGGGGGTGAGGACCCTGGTGGGTGGTGGGGGTCAGCCCCCACCTGTGCCCCGGGGGGAAACTGAGGCAGGGGGGACGGTGCACAGCCCTGCCCTGGGGGCTGCAGGGGGCTTTTCCCCCAGGTAGACACTACAGGGCTGGGGTGGAGGTGTGGGGGGCACAGGCTTGGCCCCGGTGCCCCAGGAAACCTGGGGGTGACCCCAGCGCAGAGCGGAGCCTGCACGGAGCCAGCACTGGGGGAGAGGATGGAGCTGCCCTGGGAACTGTGTGTATAAGTGTGTACAGAAATAAATATGTCTGCTAAACACCTGCCTAGGGTGGGGGACACTGCAGGGGCTGGCACGGCCACCAGCACCCCGAGGGGCTTGGGGTACGTACAGCCACCGATGACAGCAGCTGTGTCGGGACAGGGCGTGACATCCCCACGCTGTCTCCAGTGGCCCTGGGTGGCACCTTCATCAGCCCCGGGGAGGTCGCACATTTGTGCCACGGGCCGAAGTCACTGCTCCCAGATGGAGCTCAGCTGCTACTGATGGCTCATGAATTACCAAGCTAATTAAGCCCCAGGGTGGGGCTCAGCTCTCTGCCGCATGAGCAGTCGCTGTGCTGCAGCTCCGGATCGTGCCGTGGGTGCCCAGGTGAGTGTGGCTCAGCTCAGGTGTCCCCTACAGTGTGACAGGGGAGGATGGCCCTAAGGATCCCCCCCCCCAGAGCCTGGCTTCTCACCTCCCCACAGCTCATCCCAGTGCTTCCCAGTGCTCCCAGTCCAGCACAGATGGGCAGTGGGCTGTTTCCCTTCCCTCCCACCCTCTCTGGCAGGGGCGGTGCTTCAGGGCCTTTCCGGGGACAGTCCCCAAGGGCCAGCTCGCAGCAGCCCAGTGTCCCTAGCCCAGAGTCCCCCTGGAGCTGCCGGGCCCTCGGGCTGCCCCCGGGGTTGTGCAAGGCCGGGGTGGGCACAGTGACCGCCCCTACCCAGGGCTGCCAGCGGGACCCCAGGGACTGGAACCTCCTCCAGGGCAGGAGGGGCTGTCCCTCTGTGCCAGCCCTGCCCCAGTCAGGGCCACGAGCAGCAGGGAGATCTTTCACCCCTTTGAAGGGAACAAGGACAGGCTGTGCCAGCTCCGGGGGCTTTGGGGTTTGCCCCATCACAGTGTTGTGGGTGTCTGCAGTGCCAGGGGAGTCTCGGCTCCGTGCCAGGGGGTGGGAGCCCGGCTCTGGTGCCAGGGAAGAGGAGGATGAAGGCAGCAGCTCCCCTGGGGAAGCGCTTGCGACAGGTCCCCTCCTCGCACCTCTTACACCACCAGCTCAAGGTGCCAAGTAGTGCAAGGGCTGAGTGTCCTGGGTGCCCTCCCCCCCCTTGCAAAGATGACACAAAACGCAGCTGAATTCAGGAGAACTTTACTTAAATAAATATATTTACAGAGCAGCAGCTATTCCAGAGCAGATTTGGCCACACTCAGCCAGCGGAGTGCAGGGAGAGGCCGTGCCAGGCACTGTGGCAGCCTCTGCCCGGGCATTGACCTAGCAGGGTGCTGGGACCCCCAAAGGTTGGGGGGACAGCAGAGGGGACAGGCCAGGCCAGCCAGCCCTTACTGTGACATCTTCTTGTAGGGCAGGGCGGGGAGGCTGAGGGGCAGGAGGTTCTGAAGGGGCAGCGGGCTCTTCTCCTCTTCCTTCTGCTCCTCCTCGGTGGCATCCAGGAGCTGCTGCATGTAGCACGAGGTGCCCAGCAGGACGTGGCCCGTGGCCTGCATGGTGAAGAGCCCCCAGCGCAGGGCTTCCCTGGGCAAGGGAGAAAAGGGTCAGCGTGCCACCAAAGGGCCGGGCAATGTCCCTGTCCCCAGAGCGTCCCCAGCCCCCTGCACTCACTTCACCAGGCGCCGGGCCCCGTAGCAGCGCAGGTCGTAGGACATGCTGTAGGTGCCATACAGGGTGGCTTTGACGTTGAGGCAGCCCAGGTCCTTCGGGTGGGTCTTGTACAGGTCGAAGGTGACGCAGGCGACGTCGATCCTGCGTGGGGGCTTGCGGGACAGGCCCACCTGGTAGCCCCGTGTCTAGGGAACGGCGGGAGCGCCGTCACTCGCTGCAGCCCACCCTCCCAATCCCACCTCCAGGGCAGGATACGCAGGACACACCAGCCTCCCGCCCCTCTCAGGGGTCCCCTCACCTTGGGGGCAGTCCAGGTCTGCCCCTTGCTCAGGGCCATCAGCGCCGTGCCCTCCTCCAGCGTGCGGAAGAACGACTCCGTCTCCACCGCGGTGCCGTCCTCATCCAGCACCAGCGCGATGGGCGCCGGCAGGGCCAGGGCGCTCTGAGCCTGCGGAGGGGCTGGGGGTGAGCAGGGCTGGGGACAGAGCCCCGAGAGACAGACAGACAGAGCCCAGACAGACCTGGCGCAGCAGCTCGGCGAGGCTGGGGGCCATGACCCCCTTGCGCAGGCTGCGGTCGCAGTTGCACACGCGGTAGGGCCGGGGCGTCGGGGCAGGGCCCGCCAGCAGCTGCTGGGTCATGGAGGCACTGGCTGAGACACACCTGGGGAGGGATACAGGGATTGGGGTGTTCTGAGGGTCAGCATAACCCCCTGGCAGTGCCAGCACTCAGGGAGCAGGGAGGGGTTTGGTGGCGTGTCCCCCATGCTGGGGACGGGGAGCTCCAGGGCACTTACTTGGACACGGGGGCAGCCAGGCGCTGGCTGAGGGATTTGGCGTAATCCATCTTCCACGGAGCACGGGGCAGCCTGTGGGGAGGAAGGACAGTGGTCCCTGTCTGCTCAAGACCTGTTCCCACCAGCACGTTCGACTGCACTCCAGAGGATCTTCCGCTCCTGTCTGCTCCGGGAGATGTCTCCACTGGCAATTCCGGTGACAGAATTGAGCCTGGGCTCTGTCACCGCTGCCTTTACAGGGGGTGGTCCTGCCCTTTGGCCAGGGCCAGGCCAGCGGTGGCCGCCCGGCCAGAGTCCCCTGCCAGCAGGGCTCTTGCGTAAAGGGACACGTGGGAGCCTGAGTCAGCGCTGGAGCAAAGGTGAGACACCAGCCCTGGGCTGTGCCTGGGCTCGGGGCCCTCAGAGAGTCAGAGTCACCCATGGGAGACTCTGGGGGTCAGAGACACCCATGGGAGCACCGCCAACCCTGCTGATCCATGGATATCTCCAGCCAGGAGCCTGCTGAGGGGCTCCAGGGGTATCTCCAGCCAAGAGCCCCATGGGGGGGGGGTCCAGTGGTGCTTCTCCATTCCCTCACCTCCAGCAAACACCAGCTCTTCTCCCCAGGATCAGCCCCGCCTGCCTCACCTCACCTTATGTACCTGTCACAGAGACTCCTCCCCCGGCCGCACCCCCTCCTGCCCGCCGGCCCCACCTGCGGGGCTGGAGCATCGCCCAGGTGAGGGGGAGGAGGAGGAGGAGGAGGCGGGAGCTGGGCACGGTGCGGCTGGAGAGGGGAAAGCTGAGAGGGGATCCCATCAATCCATGGAAATGTTTCCGTGGGCTCTCAGAGGACAGTGTCAGACTGTTCCTCAGCGACAGGATGAGGAGCAATGGCCACGAACTAAACCACGAGGATTCCACCTCAGCACGGGGAAGAACCTCTGTCCGTGGAGGGCGGCAGAGCCCTGGCACAGCTGCCCGGGGAGGGTGTGGGGTCTCCATTCCAAACCCACCTGGATGTGTCCCTCTGTCACCTGCTCCAGGTGCCCCTGCCAGAGCTGCCTTCCACCCTAAATATTCCCACCCTAAATATTCCCTGTGCGTGTGCCCTGTGCACATCTGGAGCCACGCGTGTGCCCCCGCCGCCAGCATCTGTCCAGCCGCGCCTGTGCGCGGAACCTTGGGCTTCCCTGCCCCTCCACGTGCTCGCGAACACCTGTGAGCACCTCTTGCTCGCGTGTTCGCGTGTCGGGGTGTTCGCTGTTGGGGTGTTCACCTGTGCGCGCACACCTGCGCCCCGTCCTTGCCGTGCGCGGCCCCTTTAAGGCCGTGAGGGGAGTGTGGGGTGGGGAGGGGGGGGGGAGCCGAGCGCGCGCTTCCCCCCCCCCCCCCCGCCCCTCAGCCTCGCGCCGCCGGGGCCCGTCGCGCGTGGATGACGTCACGCCATGGCCGCCCTGCGCCGCCGCGAGTAGAGGCCGCTCCGCCGCCCCGTCCCGCGCTGCCGCCGCCGCCCCGCCGGCCCCGCCGGCCCCCGCCGCCCCCCGGCCCGCCCCCGCCGCGCCTCGCACCGCGCCGGGCTCCCGCCGCCCTCCGACACCGGTGAGCCGCCGCCCGCGCCGCCGCGGCCTAGCGCCGGGGAGGGGGGGGCGGGCCCGGGCCCGGCGGGGGGATGAGGGGGCGAAGCGAAGGGCGGGGGCGGCCCCGGGGAGGGGAGGACAGGGCGAGGCTCCGGGGAGCGGCCCGGGGTGGGCGGCGGGGAGAGGAGGGGAGGGTCCGGCGCTCTTTTCAAAGGGGGGAGGGAGGGGGGGAGGCTGGAGGGCGTTTGGGGATGGGAGAGCGGGGAAATCAATGAGTTCCTCCCCCATTTCTTCGGGATAATGAATGGGAAGGGGCGCCCCCGGCTTGGGGGGAGCCGTAATTCTGGGTGGGTGTCTGTGGGACAGAGCCCAGGGGTGCAGGTGGCTGTGACTGTCCCCCCTCCTCAGGCAGTGGGAACAGGGACAGCGCCAGCAGCCGCGGCCCGGGGGCACAGCAGGAGGAGCCCAGCCTGGCAGGAGACCCTCGGAGGTGAGGGGGGCAGGGGGCACCCGGGGGCACCCGTGGGGACACAAACTGGGCACCGCACAGCAGCGCCTGGGGGCAGCCCCGAGTGGGTTTGGGGTTTGTCACCCATGGGGTCAGCTCTGAATGGGTTTGGGGTTTGTCAGACGTGGGGTCAGTCCTGAGATGAGTTTGGGGTTTGTTACCTGCAGGGTCAGTTCTGAATGGGTTTGGGGTCCATCACCTGTAGGGTCAGTCCTGAGGTGAGTTTGGGGTTTGTTACTTACTTGCAGGGTCAGTTCAGGGTTGGGTTTGGGGTCCAGCACTTGCAGGGTCAGTCCTGAGATGAGTTTGGGGTCCATCACCTGTAAGGTCAGTTCTGAGATGAGTTTGGGGTCCATCACCTGCAGGGTCAGTTCTGAGATGAATTTGGGGTTTGTTACCTGCAGGGTCAGTTCTGAGATGAATTTGGGGTCCCTCACCTGCAGGGTCAGTTCTCAGGTGAGTCTCCTCAGACCTGTGGCAAGAACAGCACCTCCAGGGTGTGAGTTCTTTCTTCCCAAGTTTTGCCTGGAAGCAAACTTCCCAGCTTATCAGGACACCTCTTTGCCAAAGTGCTGATCCAGAATCAGTTTTTGGAGTGGGATTATCCCAAATCCTGCCCAGTCCCAGTGGAACCCTGCTGGTTGTCTCTTGCTGAGCCCCTGAGAGCTCAAACTCAGCGTTTGCTGGGGGAGAGCTGCAGGAAGGAGCTGTAGGAAACTCAGCTGTGCTGGGAAAACAAACTGCAGCTGCTTTTCCCTTCAGGTTCCTGATTCAAATCCATGGGGAACATTCCCCATTGGAGCTCTCTGAGCTTTCCTTCAATCCCAGCTCCTGGAAATGCCTCTCACCACCAAACTGATCCCACAGGGCAGCTGAGTTTGGGCCATTAAAGGGTGCCCTGAGAGCTGCTGATTTCCCTGGGCATCCTCCACCTCAGAGCTCCCTAAGGATGGCAGAGAAACGAGGATTTGGGTTCATTCACCCTGTTTGCAATCAGGGCAGGGCTGCACACAAGTTCATCCCCTCAGTGGTCCGTGTTTCCCCTTCCCCTGGATCCTGAGGAGTTTGATTTCCTGCTCTCACTGCCCCTCCGTGGTTTTCCCCCCGTGTTGGTTGCTGCCCTTGGTTTCTGCTTTGCCTCTGTTTTTGCAGTTTTTTGGTTCCCTAAACCTTTTTGTGCTGCCTTTCTCCCCTCACCTGTCCTGTCAACACCGTTCCCATTCGCTCTCCTCAGCCCCCTCGTTGTTCCTGCCTGCACTTGGACCCTGCTCCAAAACTCTTCTGCTTTTCTTTAACCCCCAGATCACACGGATCTGATTCACAGGAGCTGTTCAGCTTTTAGGAAGTGCATTTTTATCCTTTCATCCCAAAGATTTCAGCCTGAAGGAGAGAGCTGACTCTCTTCTTTCCTTCTCTTCCATTCTGTGACCTTCCCCCAGGGCAGCATTGGGACAGAAATTGGGAATGCACTTGGTTCTTCAGAGCCATGAGAATTTGTAGGGTTTTAAGGCTGAAATTGATGGCTCTGCCCAGCTCCAGGTTTTTATAGGAACTCATTTCCTGGCTGGAATTTCTTCCTTTTTAATTTTGTACCTTTTGGTGCCGTTTAATTAACGAAAGAGAAGAAATTTGGCCTGATTTTACAAAAGGAGCTGCTGGGTAAAAATCCCTGCTCTGACTCCTCTGGCCTTGGAAAAATCAACTGACAAAAGTGTGAGGTTCAGGATATTAATTGAAATGTATCCTGGAGTTCCCTGGCGAGGTGGAAGGGGCGTTTTAAAAAGGGCTTTTCTCTCCCTGCCTTCAGTGCTGTGCCAAGGCTGCTTAATCCCAGCACTCTGGGTTAAAAAATCTTGGATATCGTGAAGCTTTGCTAAAAATATCTTGTAAAGAAAGTGAAGCAGGTGAATTGCCATTTCTGTAGCATCTCCACAAATCTTTCCTGCCCTTTTTAGAGGGGAGATGTGTGATTTGAAATGTTTTCCAAGAGGACTGGGAGGCTTTAGTGGTCACAAATTGGCTCCTTCCAGGTGCATCCAGGTAGGAGGAACATCTCTGTCCCACCTTGTGCAAGCCATGGAGCTCTGATAAATTCAGGAGCACCTCAGGCTTCCTTCCCTGAACTGAAATATTCCAGAGCCCAGCTGGGTGAAAGCTCCGAGTCACTGATGTGTTGTGGACCTAAAAGCTCCTCATTCCTGGGAAGTTCTGCTGCCAGCTCCTCAATTTCTTCCCTGAGAACCTGTGACCTGCTTTGAGGAGGCTTTCAGCTCACTGAGGCATGCCCAAATCATCCCAAAACCAGAGAAAGACCTTTTTTTTGGTTTTTTTTGATTTTTTTTTCTGAAAATGCCCCTTATTTAATTCATTTACTCCCCATGGAAAAGCTGCCCCAGCTCAATTTACCTGGGAACAGGAGAGGTTTGTGAGCCTGGATGGAATTCCCAGTGCCCTGTGCTGCTCCAGGCTGCCTCAGACACACAGGAAAGGAATATTGGACACACTTGGAGCAAGTGGAGCCCGCTTTGGAACAGAAATAGTTGTGCAGCTGGGAACCAAAGGCAGCTTTGCCTGAATTTTGGAGATTTTTGAAAGATAAAAGGCTGCTCAGTGAGAGGCATCAATACATCCCTGCCTCTTTCCTGAGCTGCAAGTCAAACAAGCTTATCTGGGGCTTAGGAGTTAATTTTTTGCTTTTCTATCTGGTTTTGAATCAGGAAGAAGCTGGCTTAGTTTTAAGGCACGAAAAAAGGCAAGTTTTTTGATGAAACCTGGGGGTTTCTGCTCTGCCACTTCTGTCACTGCTGTTTGAGTTAAAATCTTTCCGTGGAGTCAGTTTTTCTCAGTTTTTTGTGATATTTTTCTTTAAATTTCCCTAAAGGACAGCAGAAAGCAATCAAAAAAAACCCCACAAATATACAGAAACCCTAAACAACCCCGAAAAAACACCTAAAAAAAAAAACAAAAAACAACCCCAACCAAACAAAACCCTTTCAGGATTTCAGAGATTTGGGATAAATTGATGAAAAAAACTGCCTCAGAAAAACCTCTCACAATTCCAGAGGTTTGGGATAAATTGTGATTTGCAGTTTAAAATCCATCTCCAAAAAAAAACCCCTCACAGAATTCCAAAGATTTGGAATAAATTGATTTCCAGATCATTTTAAGACAACACTTAAAACTGGAATTAAACTTGCTGTCCTGTTCCGTTATTAGGCAGTTTTCCTTTTAATTTCCACCTCCCAAATTTTTTTTTTTTCCTGCTGCTGATTTTACCTTTGGCTATCTGGGCATTGTTTTGGGGCATTTTCATGCAGGGTAAGATTGCTGCCAAAATCTGCTTTGTTGGTTTTGGGGAATCTTGGAGTTCAATCCCTGAACCCAAGGTAATACACCCCCAAAAAAACCCTCCCTGCCTGGATTTTGTGAACCCTCCTCACCTGGGCCATCATTTATTGTGTTTCTTATCATTTCTGCTGATGGAAATTAATAGGAAATGATTACAGCTGCTGGATGCTCTGGATTTTATAAAAGCTGCTGTGGAGGTCAATGTTTTATACTCTTCACCATCAGAACATATTTGTTTCCTCCCATCCCTCTAAAGGTCTCCATGTCAAACACAAAAAGCCATTTGCTTCGCTTAAATACCTTTTTTTTTTTTCTCTTTCTGTATTTCTGATGCTGCAAGGAAACAGAAAACAAATTTCCTGAGTCCTCGTGCCCCTGGCAGCTTTGATTTTTCTGGTGGCCTCTCTGGGCTGACCTCTGTGTTCACACCAGGTCACTTCCCAGGCACTGGGGCAATTAAAATCCCCGCTCTGAACGGGCTCTTAAAAGCAATAATAATAATAATTTGTGCAGGAATTTATGAGCTTGATGTGCTCAACAAGGAGATAATTTGCTTCAGGTCCATCCTGGGGAAGTGCTTGGAGCTGTTGTCAGCAGGAGGCAGCTTCTGGCTTTTCAGCTGGGTTCGACCTTGTCGGGGCAATCAGAACTTTGCTGGTGAGCCAGGACCAACTTCAGTGTGCAGAGGAACTGGGAGGAAGCTCCACATGAGGATTTCCTGCTGCTCTGGGCCCTGCTGATGTTGAGATGGTCTCATGTTGGTCAATTAACTGATAGCAGCAGGGCTCTGAAGGGAGAGCAGAGTCAGTCCTAAAATCCAGCTCAAGGTGCTTCTGGGAGTGGTTTGAATTTGTTTCCTGGGTTTAACTCCTCTGCAGGCCTCCCACAGCATAAGGAGCAGCGTTTTCTGGAGTGGCACTTAGATCTTGGGAGTTTGCAGCAAATTCTTTTCATAACCAAAAGATTTGGGGAGGTTCAGGTGCTGGGCAGGCTCAATTTGCTTTACCTGGGGCAGTGTTTGGGGTGCCTGTGGTGGCTTTTTGATGGGAAATCAGTTTTCCTGTGCAAAACCAGTTGGACAGATAGAGGAAAGTGTCAGCTGAACTAGCAGCTTAATAAAAGATGATTAAACTCTGATTTCATGTTGGATTGCTGGGTGTGTTTAAGGGAGCAACCAGAGTCTGACATTTGTAGCATTTCTGCTCCAAGGGCTTTAAAAATCATAGGTGAAACTCTGATCATTTATGCCATGCTTTTGTGGCAGCACTAAATGAGCTCGCAGAGAGCAGCTGGACATATTAAAATGGAGATGATTTGAAATTCTGTGGCTTTTTCTTTAGGGTATTTAGAGCTTTTGTGTGGATGTGACCCAGTCAGCTCAGCCAGTTCCAGTCAGGCACTGCTATAATTTATGGGGGGTTTTTGTTTCTTTTACTCCAGAAATTAATGTGCAGCCCAGGTTCTTTCCCTGCTTTGCACCCTGGCCTTTTCTGTTGTATTTATTGGATTTATTCTCAGCAGACATGAGAATAAGCACATGTTGAGACATCTTCTAGAAAAGTCTCAGTGCAGGCAGCTGGATCTGCTGCTTTGAAGGAATTTTGTGTCTTTACTGAGGCTTCTGCCCCCCTCAGGTGTGGCCTCCAGCACAGGGAGGACCTGGAGAGAGCCCAGAGGAGGCTCCAGGATGAGCAGAGGGATGGAGCAGCTCTGCTGGGAGGAAAGGTTGGCAGAGCTGGGATTGTTCACCTGGAGAGGAGAAGCTCAGGGTGGCCTTGCAGGGCCTGGAGGAGCTACAAGAAAGATGGAGAAGGACTTTGGACAAAGGATGGAGTGACAGGACAAGAGGGAATTCAGGCTGAAGGAATGCAGGGATGGGTGAGATGTTTGGGAAGGAATTCCTCCCTGTGAGGGTGGGGAGGCCCCTGGATCCCTGGAAGTGTCCAAGGCCAAGTTGGACACGGTTTGGAGCAGCCTGGGACAGTGGGAGGTGTCCCTGCCCATGGCAGGGCTAGAATGGGATCTTTATGATCCTTTCCAGCCCAAACCAGTCTGGGATTCCATGAAATTCCCACCTCACCTCTGTCCTTGTCTGTGAAGGGCAGCACACTCCAGTCTGATTGGAGTATTGGAATCATTCTTTGTGCAGTTCAAACTCTGAATTCCCCTCTTGAAGGATCTACAAGAAACCATATTCCTGAATTTATGGAATCCCAGAATGGTTTGGGTTGGAGGGGACCTGAAAGCTCCTCTCATTCCAAACCTCTGCCACGGGCAGGGATACCAGTCATGGGATTGGGTTCCACGGACCCCATCCAACCTGGCCTTCCAGGAATTCCAAGAACCTTTCATTGGGAGGCAAAGCCCAGGAGAAGGAGTTCCTTCAGGAGGAGAAGGAGTTCCTTCAGGGTGAGGAACTGCTTTCCCAGTGTGTTCCCCATAACCAGAGCTCTTCTGTGCCCTGCAGACTCTCGGGGACTGATGGACGTTTCCGACAGCCCGGAGCGAAACCCCTGCTCTCCTGAGGAAGAGGACCAGCAGCTTTCCGATGAGGAGGTCCTGAAGGAGAGCGGCTCAGAGCGGGAACTCGATGGGGAGGGTGGCCAGGGGAGCCTCCTGGGCGAGGAGGAGGAGGCAGGCAGGGCCCTGAGCCGGGGGGAAGAGGAGAACCACTCGGACGAGGAGGATCGGCTGAGCGAGGCCAAGTCGCAGGAATCCGACACCAACGAGCAGAGCGTGGAGCTGAAGAGCCCCCGGCCCCACAAGGGAGAGGAGGAAGACAGGACAAATGACCTGGAAGTGTCCTCTGTCACCAGGGAGCTGGATGAGCACGAGCTGGACTATGATGAGGAGGTTCCCGAGGAACCCAGCGCTGCTGCTGCAGAGGAGGACGGGGAGAAAGCTGCTGGGGAGGATGATGAGGAGGAGGAGAAAGGAGAGGACGCCCCTGAAGATGAGAAGAAATCCAGCAGCAAAAGCGATGATGAGAAGGATGGGCAGGATCCCCTCAAGGAGAAAAAGAAAGAAGAGGACGATGGGGAAATTGATGATGGAGAAATCGATGTAAGTAGGAGGTGGGCAGAGCCCTGGGGGGGTTCAGAGCTGCTTGCCTCTCCTGTTGCAATTCCTTCTTCCTCCTGGTGGGAATATCCACCTCCCCAGTGTGCAGGGAACCCTTTTCCCTGGAGGTAAGGCCAGAGCATGGAGGTTGGGCCCTGGTGCCCTGTGCTGAGCCAAAACTTTGTGCCAGAGCCTTTAAAATGAGCTTTCTTCCCTCTCACTATGGGGAGTGCTTTAAGAAGCTGCCCTGCCTCAGCTCCAGGAGGACTTGGGAATGTTGCTGACAGCAAATCCCATGGATTGGGTGTCCAGGAGCTGTTCAGATTGAGGGGCTGGTGCTGGAGGGTGCTTGTGGTGCTCAAACCATCAGGTGTGTGGGAAACCCTGATCCTGAGCTGTCTGTGGGGCTCCAGCAGCATCTGGATGCATGGGAGAGGAATGGAAGGTGCTGGGATTTCTGGAGAATACCCAAGGCATGGTTTGGGGCTGGGGTCAGGGATGTGCAGTGTTTCACTGCCCTGAACAAGCCAAGATACTCAGAAAAATCAAAAAGTGGGGTTTAGTTGCAGTGGGGATGAGGGAGAATATCACCTTTAGCCGTGGCTGTGTTCAGCAGGGAGCTCTGCACAGCAGCAGCTGTTTCATGCAGCTTGGCAGCAATTTCCCTCCCTTGCCATGAAGAAAAAGAGGGCAAAGCAATTCCAGTAAAAACCCTCCTGTGGGCCCCTGGTCTGGAATTGCATCCCAGTGGTGGGAGTGTAAAGAGGAATTGCTGGTGCAGAGCACCTGGGCTGGCTCCCCATTGCAGAGTTCCACCTGCAGAGCTGGCCTGGGGGCTGGGAATATCCTGGGGACGTGCAGGGAAGCACTGGGGTGTGGTGGGGTCACTGCTGGGGCTCCTCAGCTGAGCAGGGGAGATGCTCTGCCCTTCCAGGCCCTATTCCTGTGGGTCTGACCTGGCCACAGCACCCTGGGGAGCTCCTGGAGCCTCACTGGACAGACCTTCCTCCCTTTTCTTCAAAGAATTATATTTTTGTGTGTTTTTTTACTCTTCGTAGTTCATTGGCAAATTTAATTGCTTTCAAAAATGACAGAATTTTTCTACCTGGTGCCCATCCTGGCAGGTGATTTTTGTTCAACACGTGTTTTCCCAAGATTTCCAAAGGAATTCCAGCACCTTATGGGTAGAAAAAAAAAATAAAATCCTGGAATCCTGACTCCATGCCTGCTCCTTGATTAAAATATGAATGCTCTCCTTTGGAGCCTGAGGCATTCTTGGGAGCTCTTCTCACAAAGCAGGAGATGAATCTGTACCCTGGTTTTCATACATTAACTCATAACAGCATTCTCAGCTGCCTGATTCCAAGGAGACCTCCCAGAAATAAATACTTCCCCTTTTGTTCCAGACTTCACACAGCTCTTTTGAAAGCAGCAGAGTGGAGCTGGTTCTCCCATTCATGCAGCACTGAAAGCCAGCCCCAGCTTTGGGGGGAAAAAAAAAAAACAAAACTTCAAGCTCTGCATTTTCTCCTGCTTTTCAGCCTCCTGGCGTGGAGGGAGGGGATCATTAATGCAAATTTTAATTGGAACATCAGTGCAGGCTTTTAAATGCCTGTTAAGGAGAGCTCTCTCTCTCTCCCCCTGTCTGGCTCAGAAATGCAGCAGGAGAGGCTCTTCACCCACCTCTCTTGCTCCTGTGTTTGTCTGCAGCCAAGGGATGGCTTTTTTTCCTTCTTTCCAGCTGCTCAGTGGATCAAAGGAGAGAATTTTCCTCATCTTTGCCACCCAGAAAAGGGCTGTTGCCAGGCAGGGGGAAGGCCTATCCAGATGCTCCCTCTTTGCATGTTTCACGTGCTGAAAACAGGGAAAGGGAGGCAGAGAGAGGGAAAAAGCCAGGCTGTCCTTTAGGATAAAATCCTGATTTCCTGGCCAGAGACCTGTGACACCTCTCTGGTCATTTGTTTCTTTGCCTCCTGCATCCCCAGCTCCTTTCAGCTCCTTTTGGCTTTCCCAGTGCAGCCTAACAGAGCCAGGGAAAGGTGTTTTTTTTGATTTTTTTTTTCCTTGAAAGTTCCAGTAACTTTTGTGTTTCATGGCTCTTATTTCTTAATCTTGGAGCAACCACCAGCTACTAGAATTTATTCCTGGGGTTGCAGGCCCTGGGGATGAGGCAGAGTTTTGTTTGAACTGATTCCCAACTCCAATATGGAGCTGAGGAGTGAAGGGAAGGTGGAGGTGACTGGGAGAAATCTGTTGGACTCATCCTGAGAAGTTCACGTGTGAGATTGTCCCTGGAGAGGGGCTTTGGACAAGGGTGTGGAGTGATGGAACAAGATGGAGCTGACAGGCTTAGGTGGGATGTTGGGCAGGAATTGTTCCCTGTGAGGCTGAGGAGGCCCAGGCACAGTGCCCAGAGCAGCTGTGGTGTCCCCTGGATCCCTGGAAGTATCCAAGGCCAGGTTGGGCAAGGCTTGGAGCAGCCTGGGACAGTGGAAGTTGCTTTTACAACCACCTGGAATCTTCACCTCGTGAGGGTGCTCTTGTGAACCTGACCTTGTTTTTCTCCCCTGGTTTTGCCTCTCAGTGACTGATCTTTTGAGCAGCCTGGGAAATCTCAGGTGCTGCAGGGAATGCCCCACACAGAACTGTCAGCTTTGTCTCTCTGTTCCAGGATGATGATTTGGAAGAAGGGGAAGTTAAAGACCCCAACGACAGGAAAGTGAGGCCACGGCCCACCTGCCGCTTCTTCATGAAAGGTAACCACACCCTGGGGGGGTGGGAGGAGCCGGGGGTGCTGCAGTTGATCCTCTTGGGGGATTATTTTTTACTCCATTAAGCTGCTGTTACATGATAAATCCTGCCCCAGGCCTCCTCAGTGTCACCTTCCTGTTTCTTGGTGGCCAAAGCTGAATTTTCACGGAGCCGCTACACAAAAAGGGCTTTGCCCTCAGCCTGGGGAGCCTGGAGGAACTAAATAAAGGGAAACTTGCAGGAGGTTTAGGGATAAAACAGAGAGGTTGTGGTTGCCCCATCCCTGGAAGGGTCCAAGGACAGGACTTGGAGCAAGCTGGGATCGTGGAAAGTGTTGGGTTTGGAAGTGGATGAGCTTTAAGGCCCTTGCAGCCCAAACCATTCCATGATTCTGCTCCCTGCCTCACCACTGTTCCTTTGGGATGCACTGTGGTGCTTGCTTTGCTCTCAGGTTTCCCGTGAAAGGCAAAGCTGCTAATTGGAAATGTTTGTCGTTAACAAATGAGGATCTCACAGGCTTGTTCCTACATTTAATTAACAGTGTGTGTCCATCCCTCCCTCCCTCCCTTTTCCCCACTGGAATAAGATTTTTGTACATTGATCCATCTGTGTCTGGATCTGTTTGTCCCCTCTGGCACGAGGTGAGTGACAAATATCTCTCCACATGTGTGAAAACAGGTAAATCCCTAACAAGCTGGAGAGGAGAAAAGTCAGACACCTCCAACAACATTACTCCTTCAAGGATTTTCAGTGCCTGATGGGCTTTTTTTATGGTTGTGGAGAGGAGAAAAGTCAAACACCTCGAACAACTTTACTCCTTCAAGGATTTTCAGTGCCTGATGGGGTTTTTTTGGGGGTTGGGGAGAGGAGAAAAATCAAACACCTCAAATAACATTACTCCTTCAAGGATTTTTAGTGCCTGACGGGGTTTTTTTGGGGTTGTGGAGAGGAGAAAAGTCAAACACCTTGAACAACATTACTCCTTCAAGGATTTTTAGTGCCTGATGGGGTTTTTTTGTGGGTTGTGGAGAGGAGAAAAGTCAAACACCTCAAATAACATTACTCCTTCAAGGATTTTCAGTGCCTGACAGGGTTTTTTTTGGGTTGGGGAGAGGAGAAAACTCAAATACCTCAAATAACATTACTCCTTCAAGGATTTTCAGTGCCTGACAGGGTTTTTTTTGGGTTGGGGAGAGGAGAAAAGTCAAACACCTCCAACAACTTTACTCCTTCAAGGATTTTCAGTGCCTGATGGGGTTTTTTTTTGGGGTTGGGGAGAGGAGAAAACTCAAACACCTCCAACAACTTTACTCCTTCAAGGATTTTCAGTGCCTGACAGGGGTTTTTTTGTGGTTGTGGAGAGGAGAAAACTCAAACACCTCCAACAACGTTACCCCTTCAAGGATTTTCAGTGCCTGATGGGGTTTCTTTGTGGTTGTGGAGAGGAGAAAAGTCAAACACCTCAAACAACTTTACTCCATCAAGGATTTTCAGTGCCTGACAGGGTTTTGTTTTGTGGTTGTGGGGCTGCAGTGTTGCTTGCTGATGGAAGCAGGGCTCTAACAGCTGTGTGTTCCCACAGGGCACTGCACCTGGGGCATGAACTGTCGCTTTATCCACCCCGGAGTGAACGACAAGGGCAATTACTCCTTGATCTCCAAACCCGAGCCCTTCTCCCCCAACGGGGCCCCTCCCATCGGCCCCCACCCGCTGATGCCAGCCAACCCCTGGGTATGGAAGCTCTTCTCTGGATTTCTGCCTTCTGCAGCACCCTCCCCATGGCCTGGAAGTGTTCAGAGCAGGGTTTTGGAGAAGCTGCTCTAGTGGGAAGTGTCCATTCCACTGGAACAAGATGAGCTTCAAGGTCCCTTCCAAGCCAAACCGTTCCATGGTTCTGTGATTTTTCTCCTTTTTTTTTTTTTTGTTTTTGTTTTTGTTTTGTTTTTTGAGCTAATGCCTCAGCAGGATTGAACCCACGGTTGGGTGTGTGATTTTTAAGTGGAGATCTTGGAGTTGCCAGTAGAGGGGGGTAACTTCCCGTGCTTTCCCAGCTTAGTCCTGCTGAGGCATCTCTGGAGTAACCCTGAGGTAGCTTTACAAAGCACGGGCTTTGCTGGTTTAAAAACTAACTCCAGTGTCTTCTGCTGCTCTCCTCACCTTTCCAACAGGGAGGGCCAGTGGTTGATGAAATCTTACCTCCACCTCCTCCAGACCCTCCAACAGAAAGTGCCTGGGAGAGGGGACTCCGGCACGCTAAAGAGGTAAATTCCTTCCTCAGGGCATTGCTGCCTGGCTCCAAAACCCACTGGAAAAGCTCTTTTTGGAGCATGAGTGTCTTGCTCTTTCTCTGTTCCTTTTGCCCTTTAACCTGTAAATTGTGTTTTGTTGTTAGACAGCTCAAAGAGGAGCTCCAATCCAGGTTGGAGGGGGAGTTTATATTTAAAAAACAGTGGGAATTTGTGACCCTCAATCCAGCCCTCCACAAAGCAAAGCTTTAAGCTGATCCAATTTCCCTCCCTTCAGTACCTGTTTCTCCAGTTTGTGATCACTGCAAGGGGGAAAACTTCTGTTTCCTGCTGTTCTGAGCTGCTGCAATAGGGAATTAAGCAGGAAAAGTCCTGCACATTCTGAGGGAAGAGAGGGAAGAAAAATCCTGCAGGAAATCTCCCAGAGAGCAGGATTTTTAATATTTAATAATCCAGTTTCTCTCCTGGTGCTGTTGTCTGCCAGGTATTAAAAAAAGCAACAATGAGGAAAGAGCAGGAGCCTGACTTTGAGGAGAAGAGATTCACTGTGACCATCGGAGAGGACGAGCGGGAGTTCGACAAGGAGAACGAGTTTTTCCGGGACTGGAATTACCGCATCACCAGAGACGTCCGGGACCCCGCGTAAGAGGCACCCCTGGCTCTGCTCCAGGGATTCTGCAGTGGGAATGGGACTGGGAATTCCCAGCTGGGTGGGAATGCAGTGCCCTGAGCCTGCCTGAGGTTCACTCGTCCTTCCCAAACTTGAGGGAATGTCACCTCAAAATGTGGGAGCAGCTTCCGTCAAGCGGGAAGTTAAGAAGTTGAGCCGCCTCTGCTCAACCCCACCTCCCTTCCCAGTCTCCTTTAACCCTTCCTGCCTCCAATCTCCTTGGAATTCTGCTCCCTCCTGGGCTCTCTCCAGCTCTGCATTGCCTCCCTCACACCAGTGCCTTCTTCCAGCTTTTTTTCTCCCTCTTTTTTTTTTTTTTTTCTTACCCCAACCATGAGAATTTAAAAATATTCCAGCTGAGGCTGCGAGGTTGGAGCGGGTTCGGTGTGCAGGAGCTGCTGGCCCCAGCTGGGGCTTCCTTGGCAGAAAACTGATTTCACAAACACCTGAACTGCTCCCAGTTAAACTGGGCAGAAGCAAAGCTGGTACCTGGCCACAACAAGCACCCTAAATTTAAGTGTTCAGGTGATTGGGGTTTGAAGGTTAAATTGAAAAGGTTGGAGACCTCAAACGCAGCTTTGGGAAATTGTTTGGTAGTTCTCGAGCCAAGAAAAGGAATGGGAAGAGAATTTTTGGGAAGGAGGCTTGGATTCTGCAGGAGTACAGGTGGATTTGTGTCTCCTTGCTCGTGCATCCTCTGTCCTTCCTACATGGACAGATTATGGAAATATTGCCACTCCCAGAGGGTTTGCAAGGCTTAGTTCTGTTTATTTCAGAGTGGATGAATTACAAAAATAAGCCTCTGGAAGGGAGTAGATTAAGCTTTTGTTCAATATTTTTTGATTTGCTCTGGTGTGCAGTTCCTTTCCCTAATTTAAAAAAAAAAAATCCCTGTCCTCAGTCCTGCAGCCTGAAAGAAAATAAATTTCTAAAATCTTAATATTTTCCTGAGTTTAATTAGCTCTGGCTCTTGGCCTTGTGTTCCTCTCAGAGGCACTTTGGGGCTTTATCCCCAAAATTCTGGGAGCTGTTCATCCATTATCTTTCTTTTATGGCTGTCCTGTAAAATGCACCAGCAACATTTTGGGCCTCTCTGATGTAGGAATTGTTAAGAACAGTTCTGGTTTTCATATAGTCCAGAAAAAAAAAAAAAAAAGGTGTATTGCACATAACCAGTGTTAAATAAAAGTCATCCAACAACTGGAATTCCTGAAAATTCAAGGCTGTATGGGCAGCCTGTGGAGTTAAAATACCTGCATTGTGTGTGAAGGGAGAAGTTATTAATCTGCTGCTGTAAACTATGGAAAATGCAGATTTTTTCTCCCCTCCACACACAGTTTATTGCCCAGTTGGGCACCTTGCAGCCAAGTGAGCACTGGAAGTGCAGCTGGGATGTGGAAAATGCTTTCAGCACTGTCTTGTGACGTGTGGAGTTGTCTCAGTAGTTCATGAATCCCTTTTTCTTTTTTGAATAACTATAGGGAGGTGGACATCAAAGAAAACATTAACTATGGGTAAGCAGGTCTTTGATTCCAGTACTGTTACAACTGTAAGAAAATTTTCCTTTGCCTTTTTTTTTTTTTCCATTGCACTTCCTCAAACTTCCGAGGCCACAGACCGACCGCTGTCCCCTCAGCAGTGGATATATTGGATTATTTTGGGGCTGATACCAATTATTTACTAATGATTTAAGCACTGGGTTACCCAAACACACAGCAGTGATTCTTTTTGAAATTAAAAAAAAAAAAAACAAACTCCACCAATATTACAGAAAGGGGAAATTTGGGCTTGGGGCTGTGTGAAAAAGCAGAGTTTCCTTTCTGTCGTGGCTTGAGATGTTTTCCTGTCTCTTTGAATACCTGATGTCACTGAATCCAGGCTGGCTTGGGGTTGGCATCAGGAGTTTGTTGCTGACTGAAGCATCCCAAATCCTGGTTCTCCTTCCCCTGGCTTATTGCTTCAGTCCAAAAGAGAGATCCTAAATTATTTAAAAGCGCTGAAAGAAACACAGGTACCACTTGACTCACAGGGCAGCACCTACACCTTAACCTGGTTTAGGTTATTTGGCACTTTCAAAATGCAAAAAAGGGCCCTTTATTCCCTTTTTTTTAATAAATCAGAGTCTCATTATGGAAAATCTGGAATTTGGGAGCCCTTGCTGTATAATCTTAGTTCTGCCACCAACTCCTCTGTGGCCCTGGAAGTTTCCTATTCCCTGTGCCCACCTCCCCATCCTCACAGTGGATCTGATATTTGCCCTCCAGGTGGTTGGATGTTGTTGAGTTGGGGAATTAAAACCACCAGACAATGTCAATAGAAACCAGGGAATGGAGGAAGCAGCTTTAAGGAGGGTGGAGTTTCAATCCTTTTCCTCCCCCCAAAATCCTTCATTCTGCAGTTGTGTGTGTGTGTGTGTGTGTGCCACGTGCTCCCCAGCCCAGCAGCTGATTCCCACTGCAGAATATCAGCTGGAGGAGTGGTGCCTTCATTCCAAGGGGTAATTCCAAATCCAGGGTGTTGCTGACCTGCCCCCAAAGCTCCACTTGTCCCTGTGGACATCCTGTCCTGGTGGCACTGGGATGCACCCATCACTGCAGGGGCAGGGAGCTGAGGGCTCTCCATCCCTTCCCCTCCTGAAGGTGTTTGGGATGAGCTGTGAGTGCATGGGCAGGGATCCCAGCTCTCAATCAATGAGGCAGAACACATCCTGCTCCCTTTGCAGGAGCTGGAAGGGGCTCTCAAAAGCACTTTCTGTGTTTGCACCACATTGATTTGAAGGCTGAATTTTTGGTAGCTTTTTTTTTTTTTTTTTGGTGTGTTTATCAAGAAAGGTTTGTGCTTTTCTCTGATAAGCCTCACTTTAAAAAAGACTGCTTGGTTGGGCTGTGTAGAAAACAAAACATCTCTGCACAGTCCTGCTGCACTGAAGGTGGTTTTCTTGTCACAGCGACTGAGCTGACCTAGAACACGCAGGTTTTGTGGTGCCAAGGTGCCACTTCCCTCTCTAACATTCCCTGTTTTTCATTGTAGGCTTGATCCCTATGCAGATCCCTATTATGACTATGAAATAGAGCGCTTCTGGCGTGGTGGGCAGTATGAGAATTTCAGGGTTCAGTACACAGACCCCGATCCCTACCGTAACTACAGAGTAAGTAAGGAAATTTCCCCCCCTTCCCTCTTTTTCCTTCCTGATGCTTTCTTCCAGGTGCTTCTGGGCCTTGGGACAGGAGTTTTCCAAGAGTTAAATCTTGGCTTAATTGGCAGCACAGAGCACGCTGGAGGTGAGGGGATGGGAGGATGTTCTGTTGCAAAAGCAGTGCTGCAGGCTTGGGGATCAGGCTTGGGAAGCTGCCTGATGGAAAAGGATGTGGAATGCAGGTTGACAGTGGCTGAGAAGGCCACTGGCACCTGGCTGGCACCAGCCCTGGCATGGTCACAGCCCCAGGGCAGGGATTGTCCCCTGTGCTGGGCACCTGAGGCCACACCTGGAGTTCTGAGTCAGGTTTGGGCCCCTCCAAGACACATTGAGGGGCTGGAGTGTGTCCAGGGAAGGGAATGGAGCTGGGAAGGGGCTGGAGAATCCTGAGGGAGCTGGGGAAGGGGCTCAGCCTGGAGAAAAGGAGGCTCAGGAGGGACCTCCTGGCTCTGCACAGCTCCCTGCCAGGAGGGGACAGCCAGGGGGGTCGGACTGTGCTCCCAGGGAACAGGGACAGGAGGAGAGGGAACGGCCTCAAGTTGCACCAAGAAAGGATTAGATTGGATTTTAGGAAAATTATTTCATGGAAAGGGTGTAAAGCATATGAGAAAACAGCCCAGGAAAGTGGTGGAGTCCCCACCCATGGAGGTGTTGATCCACCTGTGGATGTGGCACTTGGGGACGTGGTCAGTGGTGGCCTTGGTGATGGTGCTGAGCTGAGGGTTGCACTTGATGATCTGAAGGTCTTTTCCAACCTTTACAATTCCATGTCTGAGATGAGAAGGTGGCTCCTCCTCATGCTCCTTGGCTGCTCCTCAGTGTAGCAGTTGAGCAGTGCTTGCCCATCCTTGGACATACTGGAGAGGGAGGGAGTTTCCAGGAAAGAAGCTGGTTGAGAAAAGGTTTCCTTGTTAATTCTTGGGAAGGAGAGGATTAGATTTGGGCAGGTAAGGATTAGATTTTGCTCTGTGTACCAGCAGAGGCTCCAGCCTGTCGGGATTGAGGCACAGGAAAGCAGCAGCCAGCTGCTGAAATCCCAGGAGCTGGCTGGTGTCACACCAGGAATGGATCTGGATGAAAATAAGGCTCTGAACCCTTTCCCTGCTCTTCCTTTTCCCCTCATGCAAACTTTGTGCCTCTGGAGCATGCAAACCAACCAGTCCTGCTCAGGGCAGAGCTTTTCAGTGCTTTCCATCAAATCCTTTCACAAGTAGCTTTTCCTTTGCTCTAAACCCTTGTTTTCTTCAGAAGCAGTGCCCAGACAGCAGCCTGGGCCTCAGTGTGGCCACACACAACCGATTATTTTCCTGGTGCTCGTTTGCAAAGTTAATTAGCCAGTTACAGAAATGATCAGCAACGAGAGGAAAGACTTGTAAACATCAACACGTTTATTTAATAAGCTTAATAAACCAAGTTAATAAACCAAGTTAATCCAAGCCCTTGAAAAGGACAGCTGTGTGGGATATGATGCTGTGTTTGTGTCCAGGATCCAGATTATCCATCTCCAGTCACCGTGACCCAGGGCTGAGCCTGCTGGCTGCTCCTTCCCTTGGCACCCCTGGAGTCCTGGGGCAGGGCTGTGTTGGGAGAGTTTGGGCTGCCAGTGCTGGGTTGGAGCAGTGGCCGTGCTCTCCAGGTTATCGATCTCCAGGTCATTGATTTGCCAATCATCCATCTCAATCCTCGACCGAGGGAGGGCGGGTGTAATTCCAGCCCTTGCCTCCCTGCTTTGCCAGGAACTGCTCCCACAGCATCACCACCATGGGCTGTCGCTGTGGGACACAATAAATGGGACACACGGAGCAGTGATTCTTAGAAGGCTGCTGGACTTCTCCTCATCAGGAGGAGCTGCAGGTTTATTTTCCAAGCTTCTTTTATATTTTTTACAAATGTGCCCACCTTAGAGGCGGGACTCCTGGGAGCCATTAGTCACTCACAGAGACCACAACGCGAAGTCTTTCCTCTGGGAACGAATGTAGAAAAAACAAGATCGTTTACAATAAGCGACCTTGTTTACAGCAAAAGTACCCGGGAACAAAATTTCCCAAAACTAAAATACGGCAGGCAACGAATCGTGGCAACAATGGGCTTCTTCCCTGTTGGGGAGGATGAAGTAGCTAGGCCCTGCAGAGATGATTTATTAGTAAAAGATTCTAAAAGTATGAAACCCACAAGAGGAATAGAATTAAAAGCAAAGTTTGAACTGTAAGTTGCTGGACAGGAAGAAGGTGATTAGACAGCTGAAAAGATTTGGCTGGGTGAATCAGTAACACCCCTGCCAAGAAAAAAGGATGAATAAAAAGTTGGACCTTCTCAGGTATCAGGGATAAGGTGGGTTTCACAGGTTTTGGTCTGTAGAGTAGTATTGTAATGTTGTAGTTCCCATAGGCTGTATGTAGATTCTGTAGGTTTTGTATGTTGAGGTGATTGGTTGATGCTCATTAGAATATTCATGATAGAAAGAGTTAAAATGGAATGTAACAAGGAGCTCGGCCTCTTGGCCTTCCCTTAGACCCTCTTGGACTTTGCACTGGATCCCTGGACCCTTCCCCAGTCAGGCTGCCTCCCCACGACCAATAAACCACGACCAATAAACCACGTGTTCCAAAGAGTATCCTGCTCTTCAGATCATCTCTCCCATCGGACACAACCAGCGTGCTTTCTAATACTTCCCTGTTCTTTTTATTTATTTATTTATTTATTTATTTATTTATTTTATTTTCCAGGAGAGAGAGCGAGAACGGGAGCGGGAGCGAGAGACCCGGCAGCGGGAGCGGGAACGGGAGCGGGAGCGCGAGCGGGAACGGGAGCGGCGCCAGCGGGAGCGCGAGCGGGAGCGGGAACGGGAGCGCGACAAGGAACGGCAGCGGAGGAAAGAGGAGTGGGAACGGGAGCGGGAACGGGTGAAGAGGGACGAGAAGGACAGGCAGCACAGGGATCGCGACAGGGAGCGCGATCGCGACAGGGACCGCGAGCGCGACAAGGACAAGGACAAGGCCAAGCCCCGCTCGCCGCTGCTGCCCAGGTAAGTGGTGGTGCCTCGGGAAGGCTGAGCTTGAAGCAGAGCTTGGACAAAGCTGGAGAGTAAATTATTTACTTATTAAAAAGTTTTTAATACCCTGGGCATTACAGGAGCCTTGAGCAAGGCTGCTGTACCCAGGGTGGGTTGGGAATGGCCACACAAAATGGTTGCCCCATCAGGAGGTTTTATATTTTTAGCAGTTTTGGTCCGTTTGCATGTTGGGGTTTAATTGTTCAATTACAGCTGCAGGTTGGGAGGTCCTATCCTTTTTGTTCCTCCCTTCAGTCCACCCTTGTTTGTGCTTTTTGAGCTGAAAGTTGTCCTTGGTCGTCAGCAGGAAGGGATTTGTTTTGTCTGCTTGTTCTGTGAAGAGAGCTGACTGGCACTTAATGTGAGGCTCAGAACTCCATCCTTAGGCAGCACAGAACCTGAAACTATGAAAGCTAAAATCTAAGGCATCAGTGGGATTCGGGCTTGGCTGGTGCAAGTGAGGATCCCGGTGTGTGTAGCTGCTGAGGAGGGTGGTAGTTAATGAGCCTTGCGGCCACTAAGTGGAGCTAAAACATCAGTGACTTTGTGACAAGTGAGCGTGTGTAACCTGACCCTGAAAGCCAAAGTGTCCTTTGGTATGGAGATGTTCAGCTCGTGCCTCTTCCCTTCAGGCTGGAGGGGTTTTGGGAGGGTGAGGCACTCCTGCAGGTTGGTTCCCTCTGAGGCCTTGAGAAATGTCTGTCACGACAATCAGGGCTGCTTTGGGAGTTTGTGGATAGCAAAAGTATCTGGAGATTCAAGTACAGCTCGAAAAAGTAAAGGAATTGTCCTTGGAGTGAGTCTGTGCTCAGTGGAATGGCAGCATGAGGTCAGGTTTGTTCCCTCTGACCACCCCGTTGTTTGTGAAAATCCCGGTTGTGACCTTTGTGAAAGAGAAAATGGAACCAGACAGACTGAAAGTACAGGAATGTGGTTCCTGTTTTGTTGCTCTGTCAATGATTTATGTGCCCTGCCTTCCCAGCCTCCTCCGTCCGAGGCACATTTGTAAGGCACTGGATGAGTATCCCAGTGGAATGGAAGCTCTGATGTCAATACCTGATTTGGTTCAGAATCATGGAAAAGTGTCACTTTTTTTTGCAGAGGGACATCTTGGAGCAATCTGCTCCTTGCCCATGGCAGGGGGATGAAATGAGATGAACCTCAAGGTCCTTCTCAACCTAACCCATTCCATGATTTTGTGATCTCCAGGAAAACTGCTGAACAGTTTCTTGGGAAGAGTGGCAAACAGAGACTCCCACAGCTTGTGGAGCATCCTGGGGACACCCAGGCATGTGTGGGGCAAAGAGAATTGCAGGGAAGCTGCTTCCCAAGATTTGTTGGAACTTTTCCTGCTGCCTGGTGTCTGTGTTGTTCCTCTGCACTGGAGGAAGGTGTGGAAGAAACACGATGGGCATGAGGAAGAGCTGGATCAATGAGGAGCAGGGCTAAGAATGCCAGGAATGGGGCTCCTCGTGGAATCAGGTGGTTTCAGGTGGGAGCAGGGCTTAGTCCTGAATCCAACCCAGAATTTTTATCTGCATTACTGAAAGGTTAGCTGATTTTTGACCCTCTTTCCCAAGAGGAAGTGACAGTTTCAGAACGGTCTGGAGGAGCAGTTATAGAAACACCGTAATTACGGGTTCCGTTTAATTATAATCTTCACTTACCAACCACGGTCTCTGCACCTTAATTACCACATTGCCCGGTGGTTTGTGCTCTCCTTGGCTTGGTGATGGGACAGATCTTGTCCAGACCCATGTGATGGAGATGATGTCAATGAAAGTGATGTCACCTGCTTGGCAGCTGGAGGTCATGAGTCAGTGGCAGTCACCGTGACCCAGGGCTGAGCCTGCTGGCTGCTCCTTCCCTTGGCACTCCTGGAGTCCTGGGGCAGGGCTGTGTTGGGAGAGTTTGGGCTGCCCAAAGGGTGCTGGGTTGGAGCAGTGGCCGTGCTCACCAATCTTGGATCCATCTCGTGCCATGAAACCACGTGAGATCCCAGAGATGGGATTGGCAGCATTTAGGGAATACACATTCCCTGCTTCTCTCTGGCACAAGGGAGCTGGGGATGCCTCTTGTGTCTCCAAAACAGACTCCTTGAGATGAGTCTTGGTCATTCAGAAATAGTTTCTGATGCACCTCTTTGCTTTTTTTTAAGTCTGCTATGGAGAGGGACTTTTCAAAGGGCATGGAGTGACAGGGCAAGAGGGAATGGCCTTAAGTTCAAGGAAATGCAGGGTTAGATGAGATATTGGGAAGGAATTCTTCTCTGTGAGGGTGGTGAGGCCGTGGCACAGGTTGCCCATGTTGGAAGGGACCCTAAAGCCCATCCCATCCCCTGCCGTGGGATTTCAGTCCCCATGGTGGGCATCCATGTCAACGTGACCCCGTCCCACAGCTCTGGGGTGTCTGGATGTCTGTGGAGAAAACAAACCTGCAGAAAGAAGCTTTGAAAGAAGCTTTTTAACAAGTGAAAGCATCATTCCAGCTTCTCCCTTGGGAGGGCACATCCCTCACCCGTCACTTGGCGTTTCCCCAAGAGTCTCCGTCACGCTCATGCTGTGACCTGGCTCTGGGCTGTGTCCCACGTCACTTTGTGACCCAACTTCCTCATGGCAGTGCAGTGGCTCGAGCTGTCTCACCTTTTCTCCAGATCCCTCCGTGCCAAGCTCCAGAAGGGCAGCTTTGGCATCCTGGGATTGAGCAGCTCCCGAGCTTGTGTAACGTGTCCAACGCGGGGTTGCTGCGCGTTTCCTGGGAAGCAGGACGCACAGCGGTGCCACGGCACACACCTCTGCCTCTATTTATAGACTCCGGGCTTTCCCTAATTGCTGGATCCCAGCTTTTGGCAGGTCCAGCCTCTCTGGGTGGCGCTGAGGGCTGGCTCACACCACGGTTGTTGCCCGTTAGCATTCCTGCCACTTGCAGGGCCCACGCGGCCCTGCTTGCTAATGGGCTGGGAGAGCTCCTTCAGAGAGCTGGGAGAGGTTCTCCACAGAGCTTGGAGAGCTCCTTCAGGGAGCTTGGAGAACTTCTCCATAGAGCTTGGAGAAGTCCTTTACAGAGCTTGGAGAGCTTCTCTGCAGAGCTTGGAAAACTACTTTACAGAGCATGGAGAGCTTCTCCACAGAGCTTGGAGAACTTCTCCATAGAGCTTGGAGAGCTTCTCCACAGAGCTTGGAGAAGTCCTTTACAGAGCTTGGAGAGCTTCTCCACAGAGCTTGGAGAACTCCTTTACAGGGCTTGGAGAGCTCCTTTACAGAGCATGGAGAACTCCTTTACAGAGCATGGAGAACTCCTTTACAGAGCATGGAGAGCTCCTCCACAGAGCTTGGAGAGCTTCTCCACAGAGCTTGGAGAACTCCTTTACAGAGCTTGGAGAACTCCTCCACGGAGCTTGGAGAACTCCTCCACGGAGCTTGGAGAACTCCTCCACGGAGCTTGGAGAACTCCTCCACGGAGCTTGGAGAGCTCCTCCACGGAGCTTGGAGAGCTCCTCCACGGAGCTTGGAGAGCTCCTCCACGGAGCTTGGAGAGCTCCTCCACGGAGCTTGGAGAACTCCTCCACGGAGCTTGGAGAACTCCTCCACGGAGCTTGGAGAACTCCTCCACGGAGCTTGGAGAGCTCCTCCACGGAGGTTGTGCAAGCAGCCCTGAGCTTTGCCAGGCAGAGCTGAGGGTGTTGGTAATTCCAGGTCGATGCCGGTTGCTCCGTCGGTGTAGGGGCTCCCACAGGAGCTGGAGGAAGGAACAAACCAGGACCTACAGGGTCAAGGGATGAGAGAACCTAAGCAGCAAATAGCCAGGACTGCATTCAACAAGGAACAAGTTCCCTTTCCATTCTGCTGAAAGCAGGAAGGTTAAACCTGATCTCTAAACAGCAGGGGAGTTTAAGGCTAAAAACGTGGAGAAGCCAGAGATGTTCCCAGCATTGCTGGGTGATGGAGCTGAGGAGGAATAGAATTTAACAAAGATTTAAACCCCGATGCGTTCAGGGACGGGTGTTCCTCGTTGACCCTTTGGAAAGGAGAGGCTGCAGTGTTTGGGCTCCAATGGCATTGGCACATGTGGATTGGCCTTTTTTGAAGGAATTCAAGAAGTTGTTTTCCAGTACTTGTAGGGAGCTGCCAAGAAAGAGAGAGAGGGACTTTGAAGAAGAGTGACAGGACAAGGGGGACATGGATTCAAACTGGCAGAGAAGAGCTTTAGATTGGATTGTGGGAAGGAATTGTTCCCTGTGAGGGTGGGGAGGCCCAGAGAAGTTGTGGCTGCCCCATCCCTGGAACTGTTCAAGGCCAGGTTGGAGCAACCAGGACTAGTGGAAGGTGTCCCTGCCCATGGCAGGGGTGGGATGGGCTTTAAGGTCCCTTCCAACCCAAACCATTCCATGATTCTGTGAATGTGCAGTTGCTGTTTTAAATGTTGGGTTGGGATTTTTTTCCCAAGCTTAAGATGAGCACTCCAAGATGCTCAAGTTTAAAATCTGAGATTGCACTGCTGGTAAAACTGTTCCTCCCCCTCCTCCTCCTCCTTCCTCAGGCATCGAACACTCAGGCAAGCCAGGACACTTTATGATCAATTAGAGGGATAACTTGGCTGTCTGTCCTCCTGCTCCCATCTCCAGAACGAGTTCTGATGCCCCAGGCTGGGCCTGATTTTTGCTGAGTGCAAAATTCCTTCTTTTTCTCTCCATCTTGCCAGTGGAGCTCCCTGTTGTGCAAAGCCTTTCAGGGATAAAGAAGTGACATGAGATATGTCCTCTGAAGAAACTTAGAGCAGTGCAAGATGTTCTGACCCTTAGCTGGGGGCAAATGCTCTACAAACTGAAATAATTTACTTTAATCCCGTTTGCTGTTGCCATAGGCCTTTATCCCACTGGCATCTGAGGGAGTCTGTCTGTTCCAGGAGCTCATGGAGCAACCCAGTGTTGTGGGGCCTGTTGGTGGTTGTATTCCCAAAGCACTGAGGGAGATTCAGGAGATCATTCCCAATGATCACTGATGTCCCTGTGACAGGGACAGGACCCAGGGAAGGGCTGGAGCTGTGTCAGGGGAGGTTTGGGTTGGATCTCAGGAAAGGTTCTTCCCCCAGAGGGTGCTGGGCACTGCCCAGGCTCCCCAGGGAATGGGCACGACCCCAAGACTGCCAGAGCTCCAGGAGAGCTTGGACAGTGCTCCAGGGGTGCCCAGGGTGGGATTATTGGGGGGTCTGGGCAGAGCCAGAGGTTGGACCCACCTGAGAGAGAAGGAACCTCAGTTTTGCCGCCCCCTCAGCTGGGGTTGCACTCGTTGTTGTTGGCCAAGCAAGGAGGAAGAAGGTCCATGAGATGGGCATCAGTTTCTTTCCCACCTGGATTTCCTCTCCAAGGAATTTCCTGGGGTTTCTGGTGGGGAGCAGCATGGCAAAATGAACCTTGGAGCGAGACATTGTCATCTCCAATCTTGGAATTTGTCCTGATATCTGACCTAAAAGCTCTTCCCACAAAGACCAGGCAAGCTTCAAGCTGTGCCTGAGGAGGCTCAGGTTGGACATCAGGAGGAATTCCTTTGTGGAAAAAGTGGCTGGGCACTGGAATGGGCTGCCCAGGGGGGTGGTGGAGTGCCCATCCCTGGAGGTGTCCAAGGGAGGACTGGACGTGGCACAGGGTGGGGATCGGTCACAGGTTGGACTTGCTGACCTCAGAGCTCTTTCCCAACCTCAGTGATTGTGGGGTTCTTATGATATGGAGCCCAAATTCCATGGAACACCAGTGCCAGGTAGGATGAGGAGAAGGAGGGGGCTGTTGTCCTCAGAGATGTTCCCAGCAGGTGCCAGCAGCTCCGAAGGTGCCAGGAAGGAGCAATGTCTGACAGACCATCCTGTCATTATCACACACACCACACTTTTTTTTGGAAAGAAGTTCCCTCCATCAGGACTAAAACCTATTAATGGAGAGCACTTAGGCAGCCATAAAAAAAACCCAAAATAACCCTGTGAGCAGGGGCTCAGACGACTGACAGCAAAGTCAGAAAGGACAAATCAGAGATCCTCATAAAACTTTTCCAACAAGGAACGTTGAGCTTCTTCCCAGCTGCTCCCGAGGTGTCACCTGGAGTGTGAGGTGCTGCAGATTCCAGGACAGAAGGTGACGTGATCCCATGGCCGTGCTCACCCTTGTGTTGTTTTCTCAGGCTGGTTCGAGTTGACTTTGCTAATCTCTGAGCACGTTAATGAGCAGGATAACCCAGGCTCTGGAATCAATGCAGGTTATCCAGGGCCTGCAAGTCAGAGAGTGTTGGAATGAGCTTGATTAGATAAAGGAGTGGCAAAAAGAAGGGAATGCAAATGGGGTGATTCATGGTGGTGTGCGCACCAGAAAGCAACTGAACTCTTTTTTTTTGGGAGAATCTCTTAATTCGGAGTGTTCCTGGGTCTTTGTTGTCTTTCCTGAGTGTTTCTGGTCATCTCCCAATGCTGCCAGCTCCATTTGTTCCCTGTTTTTTGGGTGTAGAGGCTCTGAAGGAAAACAGCTGTCAGTCAGTTTTGGGGGGCTTAGCGATGGCATCTCATCCTGCTGCCTGAAGATGGGAGGATGATGGGTTTGGGGTCCTTTTAGTTTTCCCTGTGGAAATCTCAGTTGTTTCCTAAAAGAAATCCTTCATTTGTTCCCTGTTTGTCCTGCTCCAGGAGGAAGAGCAGGCAGGGCAGGCAACTGTGTGCTCTTGCTGGTTTTGGAGCTGGGCATTGGTAAAACCCTGGAATGCCCTGAGTTAGTGTTGTATCCATGAAAAGTGAGTGAAGGGGGGAAAACCAGCCACCATCCAGGGGCATGGATTTGCTCTGGAGCTTCTGGGAGTGCAGGGAATCAAGGAAAAACAAATGACCCCAGGCTGTTGGGTTTCCCAGGCTGAGATGGGTTTTATCTGCTCCAGCTGGAGCTGGACCTCTGCTCCTGCACACTCCAGCTCTTCCAGGAGTGCTCAGAGATGGAATTCCCTTCTTTTCACATACAGAACACGTCCCATGCCCCTCCAAGGTTCTTTGGAATCTCAATCCAGTGCCCTGCATGGGAGCTCTGCTGTGAGAAACACGATAACAACTTGTTTACATCCCCGTTTTTTTGTGGTGCAGCTGCCAGCTGGAGCCATGGAACCTGCTTAGACAGCTCTGCTTTCATTTCTGCTCCCAGGACTGTGGGGAAGTTGGTGATAAGAACAGCTCTGCTCGGGAGCCAGGCTGGGAGAGCTGGGGGTGTTCACCTGGAGAAGGGAAGGATCCAGGGAGAGCCCCTTCCAGTGCCTCAAGGGACTCCAGGAGAGATGGAGAGGGACTTGGGACAAGGGATGGAAGGACAGGACACAGGGAATGGCTTCCCACTGCCAGATTAGATGGGATATTGGAAAGGAATTCTTCCCTTTGAGGATGGAGGTTGCCCAGAGCAGCTGTGGCTGCCCCATCCCTGGAAATGCCCCGGGCCAGGTTGGAGAGCACCTGGAGCACCCTGGGATGGTGGAAGGTGTCCCTGCACAGGGACTGGATGAGTCTCTTCCCACCCCAACCATTTCATGATTCCATGATGATGAAGTCTGTGAATCAAGCCAAGCTTTCCAAGTTCTCCACAAAACATTCCTGCTGACTGGAATTGCTGTTGGTCTTTGTGGTTCCTGAGCTGCTGCCTCCACTTCCCCAGCAGCAGCAGCAGCAGCAGCAGCAGAGTTTCGTAACCCCAAATCGAGATGAAGGGCAGTGAGTGACTCACCTGTGCATCTCAAGGAACTGTGATTTCCTTTGGCATTTCAGAGATGGAGTTACTGGGAGATGCCCCAGCCTGGATTTGAGTGGAACAAGGTGATTCCAGGGCAGGATCACTGGCACATTCCGGGGCAGGATGGCTGCCTCCTGCTCATGGAGAGGAGGCTCTCCAGGCTGGCAAATGCTCAGCCCTTAGGGGAGATGCCATCTCAGATAGCTTTATCTCCCTGCTGGGATGATTTCATCCTGGAGGTTCAGATTGTATCTCCACTCTTTAATTTCCAAGCCTCTCCCCACCAGGCTTTGAAGAAATCTTTTTTTTTTTTTTTTTTTTTTTTTTTTGGAGTGACTGATAACTCAGCTTGAGCTGGAAACAGCTTGAGAAAAGCATTTTCCCTGCTCATATTTCCCCCAGATCAACGGGCAGCAGCTCCAAGGTCCAACATTCCCCGTCCTGGACACACGTAGGTGGCTTTCCAGAGCTGTTGTCCCTCTCCATTACTCCAAGACAGGAAAAATTCCTGCGTGCCTGCACTCTGCTGGAATTTATTTTGCAGCAATTATTGGTCCCTTCAACAACTGCCTTGGCACATGGCTGCAGTCATTCCTCGAGTCCACTTCCTCTGGAAAATTCCACTTGCCGCTGAAGGAAAAGCGGCGCTGGCGCTGCTGACGCAACCCCTGCTTTCCTGCAGAAACACAAAGGCTGTTCAGTCATCCCTGGACTTTCCTCCTGGAGAAAACTGAGGCTGGAAGAGCAGCCCCGGAGCCAGGCTGACGTCACTGCTGCCCAGGGGTGATAAGGTTTGGTTCCCTGTGGGAGCCGTGTCCCACAGCACGGGGAAGGACAGGAAGCGCTTTCCCCGCGATGTTCGTTTTCCTCTCCAAGATTAGAAATGCTTGGGCAGCATTTGCATAATACATGAGGAGAACTTGAGCTGGCCAGCTCTTTTTTTTTTCCCCCCCTTTAAAGTTTTGTTGGAGTCAGTGACGTGCTTCAGCCAGGGTTTTTTTGGGAGGCAGGGTTGTTTTTTTTTGAGCCACGCCGGGGGTGCTGCCAGCTGGAGCTGCCTCTGCTCCTCCTCTCCCTGCCAAAGCCACGTTCAGCTTCACTTCTCCTCCTGATTGCTGTCATTACATTCCAGCCAAATGGGCATCAGCCTGTTCCTTCTGGAAAAGAAAACTTTTAGTTGTTTTAAGGGTAAAATCGCCTTTGGGAGCTGCTGCCCGAGTGATTCTTGAGGATCTGGGTGGAAATTCAGGTGCTTTTGGTCATTCTTGTCTTGTCTCTTCTTCCCTCTAATTAATTTTTTTAAAACCTTGCAGAAGAGACTTAGGAGTTAATCCTGAAATATTTCAATTGTTTCCTAAGAGTTGGAATTTGGTGAGAAAGATTGGGATGAACACGAGAGTTCTTTGCCACTCTCTGTGCTGAAGTGTGTGAGGTTTGCCAGCAGCTGTGCTGAGGGTGAGGATGAACTCCTGAGCTGATCCCATGGCTCACCAGCCCTGCTGGAATTCTTCCCCTCCTTTTCACCATGGCTCAGCCCCAGCTGTGGGCAGGTTGATCTCCCTGAGCCAGCAGCAAACCATTCTTATTTTTTAATTTATTAAATGAAGGAGCTGGGAGCTCCACCAAGCACCAGATCCAAGACAAAATGACCTGGCTGTAAGAGTGAGAGTGAGGAGAAACCCTCCCCTACTCATCTCCCAGCCATGGGACCTGTCCAGGCCGTGATTGGGATGTTCCTCCAGGGAGCTGCTCCAGTTCACTTTCCATTCTGCCTCCTGAATTCCACCTGAGCAGAGTCCAGCAGCACCAGATCCCAGTTTTAGGTTGGACGAGTTTCTGTGGTGATGCCACACGTTGGGAGCTCTGAGGAGAGGCTTTAAAATTGTCCTGACAGGAGCAGCATCTTCCTTGTCTGTAGCGTTTAGTGCTGAGTCAAAAAGCCAAGCACACCCCAAAATGAGGCTTTTCTGTTGTGGTTTTCCTGGGGAAAAACCTTTCCTCCAGAAAGTGACTTCATGCAGAGGGAATTGCATCAAACCAGGTAATAGGTGCAAGTAAATGAGATTTGCTTTCAGAGTCATCCCTGCTCCCAGCTGGCACCCCAGCTCTGGAGTTCAGCTGGAGTTGTTCCAGCTCCCAGGATGTGCTGTTGGATGTGAACTTGAGGTGGTTGTAAGGGAGAATTAATCCTGAGATCTGCTTCAGGAGGGAATTGAGCCTGGAGAGGCACGAGGGCACTCATTAGTTCGTGGACTTGTGAATATCCTGAGCTGGAAGGGACACACAGGGATCTTCAGCCCAATGCCCAGGACACCCCAAAATCCAATCCTGAGCAGTGTCCAAGCTCTCCTGGAGCTCTGGCAGCCTCAGGACTGTGCCCATTCCCTGGGGAGCCTGGGCAGTGCCCAGCACCCTCTGGGGGAAGAACCTTTCCCTGAGATCCACCCTAACCCTCCCTGAGAGAGCTGTTGGCTTCCAGACCTGTCATTTTGGACTCTGCAGGAGAAACTTCTCCAGAGGTTTTATCCTGGGTAAAGCTGCCTGTCTGCCCATCTTTGCCAGCAGAATATTCCCCCTGCATCTCCCAAAGCTCACAGGCTGCAATCCCATGGGAGGGGACATTGGGTTGGGATACTGGGCATTATCCAGGAGCATCCTCCCATGGTTTTCTCTCCTCCTTCCCTTGCTCTGCTGCTCCATGCGAGGTGTGGAGGCTTTTCCCAGTCTTCCTTTCCTTCCCTCTCTGCACTTGGTTGATTTGAGGATATTCCAGAGGGTTAAATTCCAAATGGATTTGTAAACATCTGCTGGAAGGAGCCTTTGAGCCCAGCCTGGGCTGTTTAATGTTATCAGGTTATAAAGAGCAGGTCCAGTGTGTCTCAGCCCCATATTCCAGTCTGTGGTGCTCCTCCAAGATGAAATACTCATGGAATTGTGGCTGTAACTTGGAAAACTTGGCCAGTGCCCTGCAGATACCCCCGTGCTGAGTTAAACAGAGTGTGTTGGAGCAGTGCTGGGAAAAGGGGAGGGTGGAATGGGGCTGCTGGGGAATAAATCTGAGCTGGGACTCCCTTCCCGGGCACCCAGCGCTTCTGTGTGGGATGGAGGCATCCAGTTCTCCTGCTGGAATGAGATTTGTGGGAGGGGTGCACGTGGAAGGAGGGGTTTTCCTCAGAATATTCCAAGGGAGTTGTGGGGCAAAGAGTAAAACTGCTTTTACATCAGCAGAGATAAGGAAAGAGTCAGATGCTGGATTTTTAGGTCAGCACATCCCAGTCCTGGGATGGGAGAAGAGGGAACTCTGCCAAAAAGGAGGGGATGAGGCTTCTGTGAGGTGTGAAGTCTTCAAAGGACAGGCTCCTGACCAAGAGCTTTCATTATCCTGGGGTTTGTTGAAGCGTTCCCGGAATTATTAGAAAACCTGGAGGTGGCTTTTTTTATCTCAAAAAGGTAGAGGAAGTTGTGTGGGGAGTGGTTGCTTCAGTGGTGTGAGTAATGGGGTGGTACTGGCTGAACCCAGCGGGGAAGGGGCCTTTCCTTCCCCAAATTCCCAGGGAACTCATTGGTTTGATCAAAGGAATAAATGCATCATTGTCCTGCTCATTTGCTGAGTGCAGGAGACTTCAGAAAGCTTTAATCCCTCGTGAAGTCTGCCTGAAACCCCAGGGAGAAGGTTAGAAGCAGGTAATTGAAGAGTCGAGTGCAGGTTAGAGCAAGGGCAAGGAAAAAATCCAGGTTAAATCACCCAGAGATAAGAGAGGCAATAAAGTCTCAGCCTCAAGAAACTCATCCTGGAGCACTTAAGGAAGTGTCTGGTGCAGGTGCTGAGAAGTTGGCCCTGAATTATTTTCAGAGGGTTGGAGAGGAGAAAGGAAACGTGGAGAACCAAAGAAGGGGAAGTGAAAAAAGGGAAGGGAGGAGATGGAGAGCGAGGCCAGGCTGGGCACCTGGTTTGGTGGGGTTTGAGCACCCAGGGATAACCCACGGATAACCCAGGGATAACCCAGCCTGCTTTATGGCCAGCTGGGGAGGGAAATGTCCCCTTTGGGAGGGGGAAAGGAGGTCACAGTGCCTCAGCCTGTGACAGGGATTTCCTGGCAGTGGGGACATCGGAGCAGTCCAGGCTTGGTGTGACCCCTGTCCACTGCAGCAGGCTGGGCTTGCTCCAGCTCTGCTGCTGCTGCTCTGGGGAGGAGCAGATGTCCCATTCCCTTCCCTCTTGCTCCTGTCCACTCCTTGGAGGCCAAGAGCTGAGCCTGGAATCAGCCAGGAGCTCACAGGTGCTCAGTGGGGCAAAGGAGTTCACGAAACCGTGGCTTTGTTGGTGTGCAGAGCAGCACTGGTTTGTCACTGCTTCACCAACTGAGAGGTCCTCTAATACTTTTTCACCCCAAAATGGTGATAAAGTTTCCTTTCTCCTCTCCAACCCTCTGAAAATCCCACAGGGGAGATTAGGAGCTGTAAGGAATCGATCTAAGGGATGAATTCAGGGATTTTTCCGTGGCCCTGTGTGTTTATTTATGTATTTTATCATAATATCTTTATAATTCCTGGTATTTTCCTCTATCTCTTGTGTACCTACCTTTCCAAACCCCCCCCAAATCCCAGCTGCTGACCTCCCCATTGTTTTCCTCTATGTTTATACTTTTTATTATAATATATTGATAATTCCTGATATTTTGCCCTGTCCATCATGCACCTACCTTTTTAAACTCCCCAAATCCCATCTACTGACCTCCTCCTTGTTTTCTTGCATATTTATATATACAATTTATTATAATATACTTATGATTCCTGGAATTTCCCCATTTCTTGTGGACCTACCTTTCCAAACCCCCCAAATCCCAGCTGCTGACCTCCCCGTTGTTTTCCTCTGTATTTATTTATACATTTTATTGTAGTATATTGATCATCTCTGGTATTTTGCCCTGTCCCTCGTGTACCTACCTTTGTAAACCCCCCAAATTCCAGCTACTGACCTCCTCCTTATTTTCCTGTATATTTACTTATGCATTATATTATATTTATAATTCCTGGAATTTCCCCCCGTTTCTTGTGTACCTACCTTTCTAAACCCCTCAAATCCCAGCTGCTGCCCTCCCCATTGTTTTCCTCTATGTTTATTTATACATTTTATTATAATATCTTTATAATTCCTGGTGTTTCACCCTGTCCCTCTTGCACCTACCTTTCCAAACCCCCCCAAATCCTAGCTGCTGACCTCCCCATTGTTTTCCTCTATGTTTATACAATTTATTATAATATACTATATGATATTATGATATTATATTATGATTCCTGGAATTTCCCCCCCGTTTCTTGTGGACCTACCTTTCCAAATCCTCCCAAATCCCAGCTGCTGACCTCCTGGTTATTTTCCTCTATGTTTATTTATACATTTTATTTATACATTTATTTATTTATTTATACATTTTATTACAATATCTTTATAATTCCTGATATTTCACCCTATCCCTCATGTACCTACCTTTCCAAACCCCCCAAAATCCCAGCTGCTGACCTCCTGGTTGTTTTCCTCTATGTTTATTTATACATTTTATTATAATATCTTTATAATTCCTGATATTTTGCCCTGTCCCTCATGTACCTACTCTTCCAAACCCCCCAAATCCCAGCTGCTGACCTCTTGGTTGTTTTCCTCTATGTTTATACAATTTATTATAATATATTGATAATTCCTGATATTTTGCCCTGTCCCTCATGTACCTACCTTTCTAAACCCCCCAAATCCCATCTACTGACCTCCTCCTTGTTTTCCTGCATATTTATATATACAATTTATTATAATATACTTATGATTCCTGGAATTTCCCCCTGTCCCTCTTGCACCTACCTTTCCAAACCCCCCCCCAAAATCCCATCTGCTGACCTGCTGGTGGTTTTGCAGCCGGCAGCCCGAGGTCCCCAAGAAGGACAAGGACGGCCCGGCGCTGGGCAGCGCTCCGTCCAAGCGCGCCGACGAGTGGAAGGATCCCTGGCGCCGATCCAAGTCTCCCAAGAAGAAGCTGGGGGTGTCCGTGTCCCCCAGCCGGGCACGGAGGCGCCGGAAAACCTCGGCTTCCTCAGCATCTGCTTCTGGCTCCTCCAGGTGAGGCAGCTCTTTTCTGTGGAATCGCTGTTTCAAGAGGCAAGTCCCGTTTCTTTATAGAAGCGTTTGTGTGATGCTGTTCAAGGTCACACGGACTCCGAGGTCAGGAGGCTGATAATGACTCCAATCTTTGTTCCCCAGGAATTTCTTCCCTTTATGCTGTTTTGCAAAGAACCACCCAAGGGGTGGGAGAAAGGCAGACTTCTTCAAACGCATTGGTCAAGTCAGAGGGACAGCAAGGAGAAGTCTCTCCTAGGGAAAGGAATGTGAACACAGGTCACAGTTAGGAAAACGTGTCTCTGGTTGACAGAAAACTCTCTGGGAAAGAGTTTCAGAGAACCCAAAGATCACAGCAGGAATCATGGCTACACTTGTGTCTTGTGATAGCCCTGACACTGCAAAGTAGCAATCCAGTGTCCCATGTGTCCTGGGAGAGCATGGGGCTCCTTTGACGCTGTTCAAGATCACAAGGACACAGACTCCCACTCAGAAGGCTGACAATGTTTATTTCTGGTTATTTCTTCCCTTTTATGCTGTTCTACAGAGAACAACCCAAGGGGTGGGAGAAAGACAAACTTCTTCAAACACATTGGTCAAGTTAGAGGGATATCAAGGAGAAGTCCCTTCTAGGGAAAGGAATGTGAACACAGGTCACAGTCAGGAAAACCTGTCTCTGGTTGACAGAAAACTCTCTGGGAAAAAGTTTCAGAGAAACCCAAACATCACAGGCACCAACCAGGGCTACACTTGTGTCTTGTGATAGCCCTGACACTGCAAAGTAGCAATCCAGTGTCCCGTGCTGGGAGCGTGTCCTGAGAGGGGATGGGGCTCCTTTGATGCTGTTCAAGATCACAAGGACACAGACTCCCACTCAGAAGGCTGACAATGTTTATTTCTGGTTATTTCTTCCCTTTTATGCTGTTCTACAGAGAACAACCCAATGGGTGGGAGAAAGACAAACTTCTTCACTCACATTGGTCAAGTCAGAGGGACAGCAAGGAGAAGTCCCTCCTAGGGAAAGGAATGTGAACAAAGGTTAGGGTTAGGAAAACTTGTCTCTTGGTGATAGAACAGTGTCTGGGAAAGAGTTTCAGAGAAACCCAAACATCACAGGCACCAACCACGGCTACACTCGTGTCTTGTGATAGCCCTGACACTGCAAAGTAGCAATCCAGTGTCCCATGTTTGGGAGCATGTCCTGGGAGGGCATGGGGCTCCTTTGACGCTGTTCAAGATCACAGGGACACAGACTCCCACTCAGAAGGCTGACAATGTTTATTTCTGGTTATTTCTTCCCTTTATGCTGTTTTGCAAAGAACCACCCAAGGGGTGGGAGAAAGGCAAACTTCTTCAAACACATTGGTCAAGTCAGAGGGACAGCAAGGAGAAGTCCCTCCTAGGGAAAGGAATGTGAACAAAAGTTAGGGTTAGGAAAACTTGTCTCTTGGTGATAGAACAGTGTCAGAGAACCCAAACATCACAGGCACCAACCATGGCTACACTTGTGTCTTGTGATAGCCCTGACACTGCAAAGTAGCAATCCAGTGTCCCATGTGTCCTGGGAGGGGATGGGGCTCCTTTGATGCTGTTCAAGATCACAAGGACACAGACTCCCACTCAGAAGGCTGACAGTGACTCCCTTTATTTCTGGTTATTTCTTCCCTTTTATGCTGTTCTACAGAGAACAACCCAAGGGGTGGGAGAAAGACAAACTTCTTCCATCACATTGGTCAAGTCAGAGGGACATCAAGGAGAAGTCCCTCCTAGGGAAAGGAATGTGAACAAAGGTTACAGTCAGGAAAACGTGTCTCTGGTTGGCAGAAAACTCTCTGGGAAAAGAGTTTCAGAGAAACCCAAACATCACAGCAGGAACCAGGGCTACACTCCTTCACGGCCAGGGAGGGTGTTGAGGTGTGTGGGATGGGTTGTCCAGAGGGGTTGTGTGTTCTGCATCTCAGGGGTAGGTGGAAGGTGTCCCTGCCCACTGGATGAGCCTTAAGGATCCTTAACCATCCCTTCCAAACCAAAGCATTCCATGGTTTTGTGTGTGGGGAAGCAGTCCGAGCCTTGCTGCTCAGGAACGCCTATGGACACGCAGTGAGATGGAAGCCAAAGCAGGCAGGGAGCTGTGGGACATCAGGAAAAGGCAAATCCTTGGAAAAGCCACTTTTCCAGAGGATTAGAGCTGGATTTCTTAGAATTAGAGCGGTCCACAGGATAGCAACTCACCTGGATGAAAACTGACCTCAGTAGGAGCAGCAAGAACTGGGAGCTGTTAACATTGGATCCTGGTCACTCTGGGATGGATGGAGGGAGGAGCTGAGCTCACTCCAGTAAGAGCAGGTTGATGCTACTGGGAGAACTGGGATTGTGGAGTTTTGTCAGAGCCTTGGAGGACTGGAATGGGGCTTGGAAACCAACCAAAAATAAGATAAAAATCAACTTTTATAAAGAAACTCCCTGAATCTGAGGGGCTCGAGGCACAAACTGGATCCATTCCCTTTAAATGCTTGAACTTGAAGCTCCTGAGAGAGGGGGGGAAGTATCCAGGAGGAATGAGGAACACGTTAAATTGGAGATAGACATCTAAAAGCCAGAGCCCTCCTGAAGCAGATTTTTCCTGCTGGGATCACTGCACCCAGTCAGATGATCTGTCAGGGGATTGGCCAGTGAAAAGGCACAAAATACGTGAGAGCAGCTCCCAAAAAGGATGGAAAATCAGTAATTAAAGGAAGGGAGGCTTATTTAAGGGTGCAAAGAGAGATCCTCCCTAAAAGAAAAAGGGAAATTGAGGAGAGGCTGTAAATCCTGACAGTTCCCCAAGGAGAAGGCTGGCGGGGTTTGGAGCAGAACTTGGGAAGAACATCTTTGGAAACAAGACCTTGGGGGCTTTCCAGAAAGCTCTGAATTTTAATACTTCTTTCCAGGAAGCTCTGAATTTTAATATTTCTTTTCAAGGAGCTCTGAATTTTAATATTTCTCTTCCAGGTCCTCTTCTCGTTCATCCACCTACTCTGGGTCCGGCTCCTCCCGCTCGCGCTCCAGATCCTCCTCCTACAGCTCCTACTCCAGTCGCTCCTCCAGGCACAGCTCTTTCTCAGGCAGCAGGTCCAGGTAGTGGCTCCTGGGACTGGGAACCAATGCTGGGATGCTTTCCAAGCACTCCCTGCCAGTTGCTTTTTGCTCTGTTAAAATAAACCTTTCCAAGCACTTGGCTGAGCGAGGGAGGCTGTGGTTGTGGGGTGAAGGAGATCTGTCAGCCACCCCCTCCCACCCACGGGTGCAATGCTGTTGTGGCTGGGCTCTTTCCCATGCCTGTGGTGGATTAACATTCCCATCATTTGCATTTTCTGATTGGAAGAAGTTCAGCAGCATCTCTTTTCTGTGGCGCTGGAATTTCTGTTTCAAGAGGCAAACCCCGTTTCTTTATTAAAGCAGTTGTGTCTTGTGATAGCCCTGGCACTTCAAAGTAGCAATCCAGTGTCCCATGCTGATTAAGATTTATTCCTCTGCAACTTCCCTGCCCCTGCAGACAGTTTCCCAAGTCTGGAATATCCATAGTAGGAGAACTGGCTCCTTAGAGTGGAGCTGAAGGCACACAGGTACCCCGAGCAGATCCCACAGGTGACTGATGGCAGAACACACACTGTCCCTGCTGGAGACTCTTTGTCCCAGGAACACCTCAGCTGGGAGCTGATTCCAGATTCCCCATCCATCCAATGCTGCAGGCAGGACAGTGCCAGTGTGGGTGACACCCTTGGCTGCCTCTCCCTGAGGTGGCAGAGTGAGGAACACCCTCTGCCCAGCTGTCACACGGGAGTCACTCGGGCTGCTGAGGCACTGGGCTGCAACAAAGGCACTTCCAGTCTTGGCACTGGGGTGAATCACCCCAAGAGCAGCACGTGGTGTGTGTTCAGGGGAAACAGCTCCTGCCCTTGATTGTCACCTTTGGGATGCACCACTTAGTGCTGCTTCTTGTGTTCCAGAAATTGCAGATCAATATTAGGTTTAGGTGTATTTTTTTTTGTCTTTCTCCCAAGTTTCTTTTGGTTTTTTTGCTGTTTAAAGGATGAACTGCTCTAGGAGTTACAGGACATGAAGTGATGAACATAAAGCTCAAAATCCTACTTGCTTTCCTGTGTGTTCTCCCTAAGGAGAGAACAGAGAGGATGGAGAGAGCCTCAGGTGTTGCTGTGGAATACCTGGAGTGCCTCTCCTCTAGCTGATCCTATTTGTTCTTCTGCTTCCAACTTTTCCCACTGCCTGATGACAGAAGTTTTATTGCACAGAGTCCAAATACAAAACCAGGAGAAGCTCAGGACAAGTCCCTGGGGTGGGGGCAGTGGTGGCTGAATGCCCTGAGAGGCAGGAGAAGCTCCTGCAGTCCCAGAGCCTGAACTGAGTGATGTCTCCTTCCTTTCCAGGTCAAGGTCCTTCTCATCTTCTCCCTCTCCTTCTCCAACACCGTCTCCTCACAAGCCACTGGCGAAGGCTAAAGGGGAATTATTGCCACCTCCTGGGAAGGGGTAAGGATCCATCTTCTCTGGATACCTCTGAGGAGAGTCCAGACAGGTCCTTCTGTCCTTCAGGGGCCTTAGGCTGAGGGAATGCAGGATTTAGATGGAAATATTGGGGAGGAACTGTTCCTGTCAGGGTGGGGAAGCCCTGGATCCCTGCAAGTGTCCAAGGTTGGAGCAACCTGGGATAGTGGAATATGTCCCATGGCAGGGAGTGGAACAGGGTCTTTGAGGTCCCTTCCCATCCAGACCATTCTGGGATTCTGAACATTCTGGGGACTTGTGTTTAAGGAAGAATTGAAAGATGCAGAATACAACCTTTATCAGAGCTTTTAGCTTGGCAAATTTAATTAAATAATGACACTTGGACTTATTAAATCCAAGTTAAGCTGTACAAGTATCCTTAAATATTTCCTGTATACAAGTGTTTGAACACATGGTTCACTGCTGGAACGGTCTGTGTGTGCAAATATAATTGTATAATCTAAATATACATAATAGGAGCTGTAAGAAAGTTTAAACTCCTTTCTCTGCTGTGGCTTTGGTTAATCCACAGCCTCAGAATAAAGAAATGGTTGAGCCTCATCAGCTTTTCACACTGGATGACATTCACAGGGATGAAAACAGCACTGGAGCTCTCTGCAGTTGCAGTTGGCACATTCTGACAAGCCTGCTGCTCTTTTAGATTCCTGAAATTGCTATTTCACAAACGCGGCAGCGGCAGATCACGGGGACACTGGAGGCTGACACAACCCCGTAGTGATGTCACCTCTTCTAAGCTGACCTGCAAATAAATGACACTGTGGGAATCCCCCTGAATTCTCCAGAATTTAGGACAATCCCCTTTGCCACAATTCTTGTCCCTTCTTATCCTGCCTTTTTGTTGTTTTTTTTTTTTTTTTCCCCTCTGAGGCCCCTGCAGTGGGGTCTGCTCCCTCCCAGTGCTCCTGGCAGTGACACCAGGGCAGCCTGTCCCAGCACAGGGATTATTGTCACTGGATAACGTGCCATGGGCTTCATCCTGTGCTCTGCAGGGGATAACTGCAGATACTGAGCACAGGAGGAGGGAGAAGCAGCAGTGTGTGTGTGCAGACAGCACCTCCTCCCCAGTTCAGGGTGTGAAATCAGAGCTGGCATCTTCCAGGGCCTGAAGGGGCTCTGGACAAGGGCCTGGAGGGACAGGACACAGGGAATGGCTTCCCACTGCCAGAGGGCAGGGAGAGATGAGATATTAGGGAGAAATCCTTCTCTGTGAGGATGGGCAGGCCCTGGCACAGGGTGCCCAGAGAAGCTGTGGCTGCCCCTGGATCCCTGGCAGTGCCCAAGGCCAGGCTGGACAGGCCTTGGAGCAGCCTGGGATGGTGGAAGGTGTCCCTGCCCATGGCAGGGGGTGGAATATGACCTTCAAGGTGTTTCCAACCCAAACCACTGCAGGATCAGACTTTGAGCAGCTGTCAGAGCAGAGGTTGGAGTGCTCTGAGCCCAGCTGGGCAGCACTGAGGAGCCAGAGCCATCCCTGGGTGTTGGGTATCACACTGGTGCTCCCATCCAGTTCTCCAAAGGGAACACGAGCCAAGGGACAGATCCAAGGGATTCTTGCACACACAGGCTGGTTTGCACCCTCCTGATCTGTGTGCTGGAGCTAAAAAGAGAATTTTTGCATTAACTCTGCTCGTTTCATTGTGAAGCCTGACAGGCAGATTTTAAGCAGGTGTGAGTGTCTGGGATAAAAGTGATGGAATTAAATGGATAAGAAACAACATTTCCACCCAGTCTGCTTCAGGAGTTGATTTACAAGTCAAATATCTCCAAAATTGGCTGTTGTACAGTAATTTGTCTCTGAAAAGATGAATTGATTGAGAGTATGGGGAACAAATCCCTTTAGGGAAATCCGTGGTGTTTGTGTTTTGGTGAAACAGCCAAGTGTTTGTAGCTACAGGAATCACCTCAGGGCCAGGTTGGATGGGGTTTGGAGTAACCTGGGATATAGTGGAAGGTGTCCCATGGAATGGAGTGGAGTGGGATGATTTTTAAGGTCCCTTCCAGCCCAAACCATTCCAGGATTCCATAACCTCTAGAATATTAAACAACAACAAACCCGAGCTCATCATTTCTGAACATGTCCCGGGTGCTCTGTGCCCACCCTGGGATCACACAGCTGGAAATTGTCCTTTTTTTTTCCAGGGAGAAAGCTGTGAAGAAACTCACTGCCCTCCCAGTCCCTCAGCCACTCACGAAAATTACAACAGCAGCCCCAGAGCCAGCCAAGCCAGGGGATAATCGGGAAGCAAGGAGGAAGGAACGTCAGACAAGGACTCCACCCAGGAGGTGAGAGAGCTGGGGGGTGGAGTGAGCCTTGATCTCACAGGAGATCCAGCAAGTCCCAGGTTTCTGTCTCCTGGGAGATCCAGCAAATCCCAGGTTTCTGTCTCCTGGGAGATCCAGCAAATCCCAGGTTTCTGTCTCCTGGGAGATCCAGCAAGTCCCAGGTTTCTGTCTCCTGGGAGATCCAGCAAGTCCCAGGTTTCTGTCTCCTGGGAGATCCAGCAAATCCCAGGTTTCTGTCTCCTGGGAGATCCAGCAAATCCCATAGTCCCAGCTACTGGGGTTAAGAGAGAAATCTGTCTCCTGGAGCAGGGAGAAAAGGGGAAGAGAGCTGGGGTGGAATGGTCCTGAATTGCCATGAGTGGAGCCTGTGGAGGCTGGAGGGAGGATGGAGGGGGTGGAATAAAGGAAACGTGGAAAAATCAGAGGTGGGAGTGGGTAAAAAGTCATTTTTGAGAGCTGCTGTGGCTGTGGAGGTGGCACAGTGAGGAAAAAGGAAATGTGTGGGGTCTGTTTGGTCCCACACAGATCTGGATGTGGTGGAGGGTCAGCAGCTGACCCACACTGGGCCACAGGGACATTCCCCACCACAGAACATCATTCCCAGGGACATTGCCCACCACAGACCATCATTCCCAGGGATATTTCCCACCACAGAACATCACTCCCAGCACATAAACTGGGACAAGTGGTGGAAGGGGCCGATCATCCCTCGGGGAGGGCTGGACATCAATCAGAGGGTGCTGAGCAAATCTCTGGTTTTGTTTTGGGTTTTTCCCTCCCTCCCCCTTCTCTTTCCCCTTACAATTCTCATTCTGGGAGGGGTGTGTGCTGCCTTGCAGGAGGACCATCAGTGGCAGCATCAGTGGCAGTGCCAGCAGCTACAGCGGGTCCAGCTCCCGATCGAGGTCCTTGTCCCGGTCTCTCTCCAGATCTCATTCCAGATCATCCTCTGCCTCAGCCTCCCACTCTCCCTCTGGGTCAAGGAAATCCAGGTACAGCCCTGAGCCTTTGTGGCCTTTATTTAACAGCAGATTGTGACTGTTGTTCCCTGGTTTGGCTCCTTGCAGTGGGAGCTCTCAGTAGCTCCAGCAGGTGGGACAAGGTCGGGTTTGTGTTACAGATCCCAAGTCCTGAATTGTGGTGGGAATACAGTGTTGGGGAGGGCATGGAGTGATAGAACAGGATAATGGACTTAAACTGATAGAGTGGATATTTAGATGGGATATTTGGGGGAAATGCTTTCCCGTGAGGGTGGGGAGGCCCTGGCACAGGCTGCCCAGAGAAGCTGTGGCTGCCCCATCCCTGCAAGTGTCCAAGGCCAATTTGGACAGGACTTGGAGCATTCTGGTCTTTTGGGAGGTGTTGGGGTTGGAACTGGATGATCTTTAAGGTCCCTTCCAGCCCAAATCATTCCATGATTCCCTGATATTTCCCTTGTGGTTTCTTGAAGGAAATAATCCTGTCATGTGCGTCCAAGTACCCATTTAACCTAAATGGTGACCAGAACAACTCCTTCTGGCCAGGGTGATCCCACATCCTAATTAAAGTACAAAAAAACAGTTTCAGGCTATGGGGCTTGGCTCTCCTGAGCCTCTCCTGCCCCTGCATGTCCTTAGGGGAGATGCTTGGCCTGTCAAAACAGGGAGGTCAGAAAATCCCTGAAAGGCCCAGCTAATGCTATTTCTCCTTTGCTGGCAAAGTTGCAGGTCCAGTTCCTTTGTGTTTAGCCCCAAGTGAGTAGTTCTGAGTCTGTTGGTCTGTGGGATGTGTAAACAGCAAACTCCTTCCAGCAAAGAGAAACAAACCACTCTCCAGTCATTCCTTCAGCTTTTTTTCATCTCTCGACACAGAGGATTCCCTGAATCCTCACAGGCCTTGAGCCTTGAAACACAGCCCCTCCCTGGCACAGGGGTGTGAGAGTGTCAAAGTCGTGTCAAGGCAGTGTCAAAGCAGTGGCTGGAGCAGGATTTGGCTCTGAGCAGCTGCAGATTCCCATCTGTGAACTCTGGAACTCCGAGGTTCAACATCCGCGTTATTTTACGGAAATCCCGGCTTGTTTACTCCGTGCTTGTCACGTTCATCAGCTCAGCCAGGGGTGATGCAAGAGCTCCAGAGAGCACCAGGGCATGGATGGGAAGTGTGAGCACGCTGGGGCTGCCTGTGCTGCTCCTGTGGGGAGGGGGAAATGTGGGGAGTGCACTTTGTGCCCACACCAGCTCCGCTGGGCCAATCTGGAGGAGTTCCTGGCTCATCCTGGCACTGTTGGAACAATCCCTGAGACCCCTCAGAGCTCAGCTCCTGCTGCCAGGGGGTAGAGGCTGCAGAGGGTTGGTCTGTGCTGAAGCTGCCACAGCCCCTTCAGTCATCCCAGTGCAGCTTCCAGCCAGGGAGCCTGGGCCTCGCTGGCAGGGCAGGTCGGTGTGGCCCGTGGAACAGGCTACAGAGGCTTCCTGAATATTCATGGAGTGGTTTGGCTTGGGAGGGAGCTTAAAGCTCATCCACTCCGAGTCTCTGCCACCTTCCACTAGACCAAGTTGTTCCAACCCTGCCCAGCCTGGCTTGAACACTTCCCAGGATAGTCCCTGGTAGGAGATTTCCATCTCCCTGTCGTTATCAGTCGTGACAGTGGCCGTGTGCCAACAGCAGAAACAACCCTTGCCCTGAGCTGTTACACTGACCTGGATGTGCCAGCGCACTCCCTGCCTTCACTCCTGGTTTTCCTGGGCAAACAAGTGACCTGGTTACACATTCCCTTAACCCTGCCTGTAAATAATCACTGCTTTCTAGGCCTGCTTTGGGATTTTTCACACCAAGCAGCACCCCAGGGCGCACGGCCTCGGTGTGCCGCTGCCTGCCGAGCTCCCTAGCACCCAGCCAGGCAGGGCAAGGCCAAAAAGGTGTGAGTGTGACGAGCTGTTGGTTCTTGGCAGGTCCCTGAGCGTGAGCAGCGTCTCCTCCGTGTCCAGTGCCTCATCCAGCAGCAGCTCCGTGCGCAGCGCCGACTCCGAGGACATGTACGCCGACCTGGCCAGCCCCGTGTCCTCGGCCAGCTCCCGCTCCCCCACCCCGGCACAGCAGAAGAAAGGTACAGGCACCTGCTTTTGGGTGGGCTTCAGATCCTCTGGGGAGTCTCTGGAGGGGCAGAGATCCTTCCCTGGGAGTTCTGTGGGCTGCAGGAGAATCGTTGAGCGAAGGAGCTCAGGGGTCTTGTGGGGCAAACGAAGGTGCTGTGTCCTTCCATGCCTGTGCCTCTGGTTGGCTGATCCCTTTTCCTGCCTGGCCCTTCTGCCTCTCCCTCACCCTTGGAAGGTGATGTAAATCTGGACAGCTCCAGCATCACATTGCTCTTCCTCTGCTCATTCCAGACCTGTGGCAAAAGCCTTTTTGTTCCTTGTCTTTTCTGTTCCTCTCTGTGGGAATGCTGGTTCCCTGAATCCCTGAACACCGAGCTGAGTTAACTGCTGTGGGCTTCTCCATCCCTGGAGCAGCGTCCTCTTGCCCAGAGAGGGAGAGCAGGCAACAGGAATCATTCCCAAGTCACCACTTGTGCTCTCTGCTTTCAACAGGAAAGTCCAAAAAAGAAGACAGTGCTAAAGAGGAGAAGAGGAAACGGGATGTGGCCGCTCCGCTCCTGAAATCAGCCAAGCCCACCCCGGGGAGCAAATCCCAGCAGCTGCCCCAGGGCCAGCAGCCCTCGGCCCCCCAGGCACAGCAGGGCAGCTTCAGCGGGCACAAGGAGATCAAACTGACCCTGCTGAACAAGGTGGGCTTCCCTGCTGGCTGGGGCTGGGCATTCCCTGCATGATTGGGGATTCCCTGCCATGATTGGGGATTCCCTGCTCCATTGGGGATTCCCTGCTCCGGGGGGCCTGAGCAGGGGAGGGGGGAACGGGATGGGGATGGATCCCGGTGGGATGGGGGATGGATCCCAGTAGGATGGGGATGAATCCTGGCCAGGAGGGGGATGAATCCTGGCCAGGAGGGGGATGGATCCCAGTGGGATGGGGATGGATCCCAGCAGGAGGGGCATGGATCCCATCGGGAAGGGGATGGATCCTGGCAGGATGGGGGATGCATCTCAGCAGGAGGGGGATGGATTCCAGGAGGAGGGGGATGGATCCTGGTGGGAGGGGGATGGATCCCAGCAGGAAAGGGAATGGATCCTGGCAGGAAAGGGAATGGATCTCAGCAGGAGGGGGATGAATCCCAGCGGGAAGGGGATGGATGCCGGCAGGAGGGGGATGGATCCTGGTGGGATGGGAATGGATCTCAGCAGGAGGAGAATGGATCCTGGCAGGAAAGGGAATGGATCTCAGCGGGAAAGGGAATGGATCCCAGCGTGAGGGGAGCTCCAGGCTTGGAGCTGTTGGGATGAGCTCAGCCGGGAAGCTCTGGGGCTGGCTGGGAGGGCGGCACACAGAACCAGTCTGGCAGCACACACCCTGTGGTGGCTTCACTTCGGGACTGTGTTGGCGGCTCCCCTGGGGCACATTCCTGCCGCAGCTTCCAGGCTCTTCCCCGCTTGCTCTCGAAGGTCCCGCGTGTGCCGGGCCCTTTCCCGCTGGGAGATGCTCTGGGAGCACTTCCCGTGCCCCACGGGAGCGGGCTGGGCACAGCCAGGCACAGAGTCCAGAGGGAGAAGGGGGGAGCTCCCCTGAGCTGCCCGGGGTGCCCACCCTGCCCGTGCCCTCCCTGCTGATCTGATCCCGCTGCCCCGGTTTGGGGCCCTGGGCGCCCATCCCAACCCCACAGCCTGTGTGGGGGAGTTGGGCCCCGTGGGGTTTGTTGTCGGGGCAGGGTGTTGGCCCCAGCACGTGGGCAGGTTCCTGTTTTGGAGATTTTGCTCTGCCAGCCCAAATTCCCCGGCGCAGTCTGAGGCTGCAGATTTCTCTACTTCCCTGTGCTCTGACGTGAGGAGGCTTTATCAGAGGCAGGAAGCTGCTCCGGAGGGAGGAGTGTGCAGTGACACATGACAGCCTGGAAAAGGCACGGCTCCACATGCCTCCAACACATCTGCTATCCTTGGTGTTGCTGGAAAAAAAAAACAACAAAACCCATCCCAAAAAGCTGCTGTTTTCCTTGTTCCTATTCTGAAATTAGCACAGCCTTAACCCCAGTGCAGGAGGGTGTTGCTGTTGGCTTCTGGTGGTTGGGAATCAGGTGGATTCAGGGCTGGCTGGGACTGGTGTGTGCAGTTTATTGGGAAAGGTGTTTGCAGGAGCCAGGCAGCACATCCCAGGGAATGGCTGTGCCTGTTTCCCTCTCCAGAGGGAAGTGTGTGCTCAGCTCCGTTGTTTTCATTCCGTTGCAGGCAGCTGACAAAGGCAGCAGGAAGAGATACGAGCCAGCAGACAAAGAGAGGCCAACCTCTCCTCCAGCCAAACGGGCCAACCTGTCACCTGACAGAGGTGAGGCATCAGCCAGCCCGGGCTCCTGCTTTCCAGCAGCTGGGAAGGTCCTTTGCAGTCATCCCAAAACCTCAGGGTGGGATTGCCACCAGATAAAGGGAGGGGTGTTAACCAATGCTGCTGCAAAAACACTGGGCAGGCCACTGCCAGCCTTGCCACGCTGTGCCAGGGGCACACTGTGCCCAGTGTGACTCCACTGGGTCCCTCTAAGTCCTCTCCAAAAAAAAACAAACCTTGGCTTTGAAGACACAGAGTCCTCACCTCCACATCCACCCCACGGCCTCCTGCCCATTGCTGCTGCCCGTGGATGTGGCTGTGGAAATCAGGTTTAGGTTGGATATTAGGAAATATTTTTTTCCCAGAAGGAATTGGAACAGACTGTCAGGGGGGGAGAGTCCCCATCCCTGGAAGTGTTCAAAAAAGGTGTGGATCCACAAAAAAAAGGTGTGGATCCACAAAGAAGGTGTGGATGTGGCACACCTGGGGACAGGGTTAATGGTGACAGCGGTGGTGGCTGGGCTGAGGGTTGCATTGGCTGATCCTGAGGATCACTTCCAAACCTGAGCCATTCCATGATTCCCAGTCACAGGAGTTTCCTTCAGTGCCTCCCAGAGCTTTCCCATCCCTGCCCCCCAGGGCAGCTGTCCCTGGCAGCAGGGCTGCTGGCCGTGCTTCGAAAGGCTGGGCTGGAGGGATGCAATCCCTGCCTGCATCACCCAGCCTGGGAAATGAGCCCATTGCCCCACCTCGGGGTGACACAACCCGCTCTGCCCTGGATGTTTAGAAAGACCTGGGCTTTCCAAGTGTTCTCCTGGGCCTCAATCCTCCCCAGCAGCAGGAACAGCTCGGAGAAACCCAGCTGGCAGCACCTCGGTGCCACCCTGCAGCCTTTGCTGTGGCTGCCAAGGGGCAGAGGGGGTGTGGGGGGGAGTTGGCAGCCAGAGGTGGCTGCTGGTGACGTCGGAGCTGCCACGTGATGTTGTTTTCCCTGGTGGCTCAGCTGTAGGTGGATCTTTGTTGACTCTGGGTGCCAGCCAGGCAAGGTCTGTGCTAATAACCTGCAACATTCACCTCCTGCAAGGGCAGCCTGCGAGGGACTGCCCGAGGTTGAAGTTCACTGGGGTCTGGTTCACACAGGAGTGACAGGGCCAGGCCAGCACACTTTCTAGAGAGACACTGATGTCACCCTCTGCTTTCTGTTAAAAGGCAATTTTTAAGCTGTAGCAGATCACAGAAGCACAGATTGATTTGGGCTGGAAGGGGCCAAAGACCAGGGACACAAATCACAGAAGCACAGACTGCTTTGGGCTGGAAGGGATCAAAGACCAGGGACACAAATCACAGAAACAAATCACAGAAGCACAGATTGCCTTGGGCTGGAAGGGGCCAAACACCAGGGACACCTTCCACTATCCCAGGTTGCTCCAAGCCCCATCCAGCTTGGCCTTGGACACTTCCAGGGATGGGGAGTCCAAGCCGTGGAGCCCCAAATCCAATGGCAAAGGTGCCCTTGGCTGAGTTGGGGCTGAGCCCCTTGTCATCCCAGCACCAAAAGTGGTCAGTGGTGGTGGCCTGAGCGTGTCACCTGCTCTGTGACCTGCCCCTGTGGGCTGAGCCTGTGCCAGTGCCCCTCCTCAGGAGCAGAGGGATGCCCTGGCACATGCAGGGGCTGCTCCCACGAGGGACCGGGCACCTTTGCTCCAGCTGAGGTCAGTGCAGGGTAGCAGCTCCACAGGCTGCCTTCCAGCTAGAACTCCCTCTCTGCTCCTGGGATAACCCAGCTGCTCCCCAGCATCCCTGAGTGCCCAGGGCAGCTCTGCTGGGGCAGGGCCTGGCAGCTGAGCCGAGCTGAACAAACACGGGGGTGCTGCTGGCTCCGAAAGCAGCAGAGCTGCCCTCACCTGTCACTGCTGGAGCAAATACACCCTGTGACCCGCCAGGGCAGAGCCAGCAGCTCTGCAGGCACCAAATGGCCATGGAAGAGCCTTATTCCAGCAGCTGGAAGGTGAGGAAGGGCCAGTGGAAGGTGCTGTGTACAGGCAGCTGTGAGGCACAGCCCTGCTTGGCTTCTCTGCTCCCCCTGAAGTGCCAGGGGGCACACTGTGAGGATTTTCCAGCTGCTGCTGGGCTTGGGTTTTTGCCTTTTTTTTGGCAGGATCTGGTCAATCAGTGCAGGCAGGGGGTGAGCTGTGCCTTGGTGACAAGCAGGGAAATGAAGGAATGTCCTTGTGCTCTCCCACCAGGCTCTCGTGATAGGAAGGCGACCGGGAGGCTCTCGTCCCCCAAACAGGAGCGGCAGCGGGGCCAGAACCCAAAACCTTCCCCTGCACAGGCAGACAGGTGAGTGCTGCTGCTTCTGCTGGGCCTCCAGCCCTGCCCCAGGCTCTCCCAGCCCAGCTCCAGGCTCTCCCAGCCCAGCTCCAGGCTCTCCCAGCCCTGCTCCAGGCTCTCCCAGCCCTGCTCCAGGCTCTCCCAGCCCTGCTCCAGGCTCTCCCAGGCTCTCCAGCCCAGCTCCAGGCTCTCCCAGCCCTGCTCCAGGCTCTCCCAGGCTCTCCCAGCCCTGCTCCAGGCTCTCCCAGCCCTGCCCCAGGCTCTCCCAGCCCTGCCCCAGGCTCTCCCAGCCCTGCTCCAGGCTCTCCCAGCCCTGCCCCAGGCTCTCCCAGCCCTGCTCCAGGCTCTCCAGCCCTGCTCCAGGCTCTCCCAGCCCTGCTCCAGGCTCTCCCAGCCCTGCTCCAGGCTCTCCCAGCCCTGCCCCAGGCTCTCCCAGCCCTGCTCCAGGCTCTCCAGCCCTGCTCCAGGCTCTCCAGCCCTGCTCCAGGCTCTCCCAGGCTCTCCCAGCCCAGCTCCAGGCTCTCCCAGCCCTGCCCCAGGCTCTTCCAGCCCAGCTCCAGGCTCTCCCAGGCGGGCAGTTGCAGTTGCCATGGAGCACAGCAGGAGGAAGGACGCGAAGCTGCCTGGGCAGGTGCCAGGGGTGCCAGGGCTTCGTGCAGAGCCTCCAGCTGGGCTCTTCCAGCTGGGAGAAGAGCAGGAGCCAAGTGGGTCAGGAGTGAGCTCAGCCAGTGCCTCTGCAGCTCGTTAGCACAGTATTAATGAACAGCAGAGTGCAGCCCCTTCCCCCCCTGCCCAGCTCCTCCTTGGCACCTGGTTCCAGTGCCTGGTTTCCCTTTTCCCAGCCTGGCACAGCCTCCCCTTGCTGCTGTGACATTCTCAGACGTGTCCCCTGCATGGGACAGAGCTGTGACAGCCCTGGCTTTGCACCTTCTTTGTGACCAGCTCAGCCAAATCCCTGTGTGCTGGGAATATCCCAGTGCAGGACTGGATGGGAGCTCTGGGTGAGCCCGAGGGTTGTGGATCCTCCCCAAGGATCTCAGGGAGCAAACATCCCAGGGAAGGGGCTGATCTTGGAATTGAGGGGATGCTCCAGGGCTGCTCTCCCCTCACAGGCAGCTGCTCACTGCAGCCATGAGCTGGCACTGAGTTCAGTCCTGGGACTCCCCATGGAATAGCTGGTTTTTTACTGTTTCAGCCAGTTTCCAACCCAAACCCTCCTCCTGTCTCCAACCTCTTTTCTCCCACCTGCTCCTGGAGCCGTGTGTTAGATGTGCCACTTCTGATATTCGAGTTTAGCTCAGAAATTCAGGAGAAATCCTTCCCTGTCAGAGTAGGCAGACCCTGGGTGCCCAGAGAAACTCTGCCTACCCCTGCATCCCTGACAGTGCCCAACAGAGCAAGCTGGGCTTGGGTGAAAACCATCCCTGCCCACGGAAAGCAACCACTTTTAACACTCCAAGAGATGATTTTCTCACCCAAACTCGCTCCATCTCAGCTCCATCTCATCTCATCTCATCTCATCTCCCCCTGCAGGAAACGCCAGCTGTCCCCTCAATCCAAGAGCTCCAGCAAAGTCACCAGCGTGCCGGGGAAAGGCTCGGAGGCGGGCCCGGCGGCCGCCAAGGGCAGCAAATCCAGCACTCTGTCCCGGCGGGAGGAGCTCCTGAAGCAGCTGAAGGCGGTGGAGGACGCCATCGCCCGCAAACGGGCCAAAATCCCGGGAAAAGTATAGTGGGCCGTGCCCCCTTTAGTGACTGTTGATGTTTTTATAAATAGCAGAATTAAAAAAAACAAAAAAAAAAACCACAAAAAAAAAAAAACCAACCCAACGACGACAACAAAAAAAACCAAACGAAAAAAACAAAACAAAACAAAACCAAGCGGCCGCTTTGGGATTTTGCAGTTCGTCTTTTCGTTTTGGCCGCGGTTCTTTTTAAGAAAACCCACCCACCCCACCCCACCCACACACACACACACACACAGAGAAAAAAACATGAAACAAAAAGAAATTAAGAAAGTTTGGTTTGTTTTTGTTTTTTTTGTTTTTTATTTTTGGTCCAGCCCGCGAGGCAAATGGCTCCGGGAGGGCTCAGGAGCCGTGTAAATTCTGCACAGAGGACTGCAGCCCCCGGGGGGAGCCCCCCAGCCCTCCCGTGTCCCCTCTCCTCTCTGCTAGCCTCCAGTTGTATCCTCCTAGTTTAGCCCTGCTGTGTGTCGAGTGTCTTCAGCGATGCAGTTTCTAGTCCCGTGTGCCGAGAGAGCCGAAAAAAAACTGCTGTGAACTGCTGGCAGCAACCCCTCCTTCCCCCACCCCCCCGGGCAAACAAATGAGATATATATAGATATATATATATATTCCTGCCTCAAGCCCCCTCGGGAATGAGCCGGCCTTCCTTTGGAGCGGGGGATCGGCTCGGTTGGTTTCCCAGGAGCCCTGCAGGTGTTTGTGGGCGTGTCTGTCTGCCAGGAGGGTCCTCCTTCTTCCTTTGGATTTTTTTTTTCCTTTTTTTTTTTTTTTCTTTTGTTTGGGTTTTTTTTTCTTTTTTTTCTTTTTTTTTTTTTTTTTTTGGAGGGATCTCCCTGAAATAAAATATTTTGATAACCAATTTTACTTTTTCCTGCTCTTCTCTTAGCTCGGTGGGGAGTGGTCTGTACCCCACACACACACTTTGGGGGTTTTGGGGGCTCTGTGGAGCTGGAAAAGCTCCTCTGTTTCCTGGGGGAGCACCCAGAGTGAAACCAGCATTTCACTGGGAGGCTCTGCAGCCTCTGCCCTGCCTGGCATCATCGGGGGGTCCCCCTGATAAATCCCCCTAATTTTGGGAGCCATATTTGGGGTCCCAATGGATTTCCCAGCCTCCTTGCTCCCAGTTTGGAACCAGGATCCTCCTGGTTAATGGTGGGAGCATCATCTGGGCCTGCCCCTGACAAACCCCTCTCATTTCAGAGAACAATTTTTGGGGTCCCTGGCATTCCCCATCCCCTGGGATTTTCCATCCCCTGGGATTCCCCATCCTCCAGCCCTGCCCTCATTCCCAGTACGAAACCAGTATCCCACTGGTGCCATCGGAGGCCACTGGGCCATCCCGGAGGGGTGATAACAAAGCCCTCGAGCCCTTCCCAGGGGTTGCCCAATTTGGGATTTCTGCCCGGGAATGCGATGGTGATCTCACGGTTGCAGGTGACGCAACAGGGCACGGCCTGGGGGATGTCCCCGTGTCACCAGGGCAGCCCCGGACACCCCTTCCCACCTCCCTGCCCAAATTCTGGAGGTGTGAGGCTCGCAGTATTCCCGGCCTGGCACACGTGGAGTGCAGAAGGAAGTGCCGGCCCCGCGGGGAGGAGGAAGGAACCTGGAGCTGGAGTTTCCAGGTGTGTGCACATCACCTGCCCGGCCCTATAAAAAGGCGGCGGCGGCGGCGGCGCTGCCACTCGGCCGCCTCATCCCTGGGGCTGCACTTCCCAAAGGCTCCCCCCCTCCCAACACCCCAAATTTAGGCGTGTTCCCCAAAGTTAGGCGTGTTCCCTGCCCCAAATTTGGGCGTGTTCCCTGACACCCCCCCCTCCCCACACACACACCCCATCCCACCCCCCCAAATTCTGGCGTGGTCCCTCGACACCTGGCTGATGGTAACGTGGGGTTTGGGGGGAGGCTGGGGGATGTTGGGGGGCGAGGGGGGGAAAGTGTGGGGGTGGGAAAGGTGCTGGGAGGGTGCGGGGGGCGTGTGTGTGTGTGTGTGTGTGTCTGTGTGTGTTTGTGTGTTTGTGTTTGTGTTTGTGTGTGTTTGTGTGTGTTTGTGTGTGTGTTTGTGTGTGTTACACGGCACGTGTGGGGCTCTCTGGGTGTTCTCTGTGTGTGCTACACGTGCATAGCTCTGTGTATTTTCATTTTTTTACACGTGTGTGTGTATGTGTTACATACCCTGTGTAGTGTTCTCTGTGTATTCTCATTTTATTACACGTATGTGTGTTACACACCCTGTGTAGTATTCTCTATTTTCATTTTATTACACCTGTGTGTGTGTATTACACACCCTGTGTAGTGCTCTCTCTGTGTGCTACACGTGCACAGCTCTGTATTCTTGTTTTATTACACCTCTGTGTGTGTGTGTGTGTGTTACACACCCTGTGTAGCGCTCTCTGTGTGCTACACGTGCACAGCTCTGTGTATTCTCATTTTATTACACCTGTGTGTGTTACACACCCTGTGTAGTGCTCTCTGTGTGTGTTACACATGCATAGCTCTGTATTCTCATTTTATCACACCTGTGTGTGTTACACACCCTGTGCAGTGCTCTCTGTGTGTGAGTCTGTGTGTGAGTTACGTGTGTTGCACATCCTGTGTGGGCTTCTCTGCGTCTCTGTGCGTTTTATGTGTGTGTCACATGCCATGTGCAGGGCTCTGTGTGTGTGTTAATTGTGCCTGTCTGTTAATTATGTGTGCTTTAACTATGTCTGTTACATGCCATGTGCACAGTTCTCTGTGTGTTAATGATGCCTGTGTTAATTATGTGTGTTACATGTCATGTTTCTGTATTTTATGTGTGTGTTACACACCACATGCACAACCCTCTGTGTGTGTTAATTATGTCTGTGTGTTAATTATGTCTGTGTTTTAACTATGTGTGGTTTAACTATGTCTGTTACATGCCATGTGCACAGCTCTCTGTGTGTTAATGATACCTGTGTTAATTATGTGTGTTACATGTGTGCAGGGCTATATTTGTGTCCTTTATGTGTGTGTTACACACCATGTGTAGTGCTCTCTGTGTGTGTTAATTGTGTCTGTCAGTTAATTATGTCTGTCTGTTAATTATGTGTTTTAATTATGACTGTTACATGTCATATGCACAGCTCTCTGCGTGTTAATGATGTCTGTGTGTTTATTGTGTGTGTTACATGTCATGTGCAGGGCTGTTTGTGTGCTTTATGTGTGTGTTACACACCACGTGCACAACTCCCTGTGTGTGTCAGTGTTCATTGTGTTTGTGTGTTTGTTTTATGTCAAACGTGACACATAACAAATACACACAAACGTGTGCTGCATGTCACACTCAGGCCTCTGTGTGTGTGTATTTTATGTGTGTGTTAACACACTGGGCAGGGTCCTGTGTGTGTTACACACCCTGTGCACAGCTCTGTGTGTGTTACACACCCTGTGCATGGTTCTCTGTGTGTGTTACACACTCTGTGCACAGCTCTGTGTGTGTTACACACCCTGTGTAGGGTTCTGTGTGTGTTACACACCCTGTGCACAGCTCTGTGTGTGTATTTTATGTGTGTGTTGCACACCACATGCACAGCTGTGTGTGTGTGTGTTACACACCTGTGCAGGCTCTGTGTGTATTTTATGTGTTGCACACCCCGTGCACAGCTCTCTGTGTGTATTTAATGTGTGTGTTGCACACCTGTGCAGGCTCTGTGTGTATTTTATGTGTGTGTTACACACCCCGTGCACAGCTCTGTGTGTGTATTTTATATGTGTTGCACACCCTGTGCAGGCTCTGTGTGTATTTTATGTATGTGTTGCACACCACATGCACAGCTCTGTGTGTGTTACACACCTGTGCAGGCTCTGTGTGTATTTTATGTGTTGCACACCCTGTGCACAGCTCTCTGTGTGTATTTTATGTGTGTGTTACACACCTGTGCAGGCTCTGTGTGTATTTTATGTGTGTGTTACACACCCCGTGCACAGCTCTCTGTGTGTATTTTATGTGTGTTGCACACCACATGCACAGCTCTGTGTGTGTGTGTGTTACACACCTGTGCAAGCTCTGTGTGTATTTTATGTGTTGCACACCCTGTGCAGAGCTCTGTGTATTTTATCTGTGTGTTACACACCTGTGCAGGCTCTGTGTGTATTTTATGTGTGTGTTGCACACCCCGTGCACAGCTCTGTGTGTATTTTATGTGTGTGTTACACACCTGTGCAGGCTCTGTGTATATTTTATCTGTTGCACACCCCGTGCACAGCTCTGTGTGTATTTTATGTGTGTGTTGCACACCACATGCACAGCTCTGTGTGTATTTTCACCTCTGTGTCCATGTTGTTTCCACGTATGTGTTGTGTGTCCACGTGTGCACACCTGTGCCCAGGTGTGGGGGTGTGTGAAGCGTTCCCAGCTCCAGGGGGGGTGTGGGCACACCTGTGCTCTCTGTGTTTATATGGCTTTAGATATATATTTATATGTGTTTATATATATAAATATATAAATATATATAAATATATATAAATATATATATTTATATATAAAAATGTATATATAAATATATAAAAATATATTATATATATATATGAATATGTATATGAATATATATATGAATATATATATAATTTATATCCATGTCAGTGCTCTGTGTGTGTTTATATATATATCTATTTATCTGTATTTATATTTATTTATTTATATATATATTTATATATATAAATATTTATCTCCCTGTCAGTGCTGTGTGTGTGCACTGCTGGCCTGTGCTGTGTCTGTGTTTATCTGTGTTTATACGTACTTTTATATATTTATACCCATGTCAGTGCTCTGTGTGTTTTTATATATATATATTTATATATATTTATCTGTATTTATATATATGTATATTTACATATTTATATATTTTTATATATCTGTATTTATATATAGTTATATTTATATATATTTTTATATATATTTATCTGTATATTTATCTTTTTTATATTTTTATATATATTTATATATATTTATATATTTTTATAAATGAATATATCTATCCCTGTCAGTGCTCTGTGTGTGTTTATATATATATTTATATATAATTATTTGTATTTATATATTTTTAATATATTTTTATATTTTAAATATATTTATATATTTTTATATTTATATATTTTTATATATTATATATTTTATATATATTAACATATATTTTTAATATTTTTATTATATATTTATATATTTATATATATATAAATATATATATCCCTGTCAGTGTTAAGTCTGTGTGTGCGTGCACTGCTGGTCTGTGCTGTGTCTGTGTTTATCTGTATTTATCTGTATTTTTATATATTTATATACATTTATTTCCATGTCAGTGCTCTATCTGTGTGTTTATATATATTTTTATATATTTATATATATTTATACATGTATAAATTTATATATATTTATACATATTTATATATTTTAATATATTTTAATATATTTTTATAAATATTTATATATATTTATATATATAAAAATATATATCCCTGTCAGTGCTAAGTGTGTGCGTGCACTGCTGCTCTGGGCTGTGTCTGTGTTTATCTGTATCTGTAATTTTTTATATTTATATATATTTATTTCCATGTCAGTGCTCTGTGTGTGTTTATATATATATTTATATATATTTATCTGTATTTACATATATTTTTATATATATTTATATATATCAATATATATTTTTATATACAATTATATATATTTATATACATTTATATATATTTTTATATGCATTTTTATATACAAAAATATATGTCCCTGTCAGTGTTAAGTGTGTGCGTGCACTGCTGCTCTGTGCTGTGTCTGTGTTTATCTGTGTTTATATGTAGTTTTCTATATTTATATATATTTATTTCCATATCAGTGCTCTCTCTGTGTGTTTATATATATTTTTAATATATTTTAATATATTTTTATATATTTATTCATATATATATTTATATATATTTTTATATTTATATAATTTTATATATTTTTAATATCTTTTTTATATTTTTATATATTTTATATATTTATACATATATATTTATATATTTATATATTTATATATTTATATATTTATATATTTATATATTTATATATTTTTATATATATTTTTATATATTTTTATATATTTTTAAAATATTATTATATATTTATATATATAAATATATATATCCCTGTCAGTGCTAAGTGTGTGCGTGCACTGCTGCTCTGTGCTGTGTCTGTGTTTGTCTGTATTTATATGTAATTTTTAATATTTATATATATTTATTTCCCTGTCCATGCTCTGTGTGTGTTTATCCATGTTCACCCGTGTTTATCTGTCATTTATCTGTGCATTTATCTGTGTTTCTATCCCTTTTCTTTACATTGTTTATTCCATTATATGTTTATTTCCTTATAGTACTTACAGTTACGTTTATTTTACACTTAATTTTTTTAAAAAATCTTTAAGTATATATATTTATATATTAATATAAAATTATATTTATCTATTTATCTATTTATCTATATTTATATATTTGTTTATTTATATAGTTTTATATTTATATAGTTACATATTTTATATAAAATTATAAATATATTTGTATAAATATATAAACATATAAATATATAGATATATAAATATATAAATATATAAATATATAAATATATAAATATATAAATATATAAATATATAAATATATAAATATAAATATATGCTTTATGGTCATATTTTTATATTCTATATTTTTTTATTCATTTCTAATTGATTTCATATATTACATTTAACACTACTTTTATTTATTTAATTTATATGCCTTTATATATTCATTATTCACATTATTTCTTTCTGCTATTCCTTTCCATTACTTATTTGAGTCCCGGGGGTGGTTTGTACTTTATTTAATTTATTTTATTTATTTAATATTTCATTCACACCCAGAGAGGCATTTTCAGTGTCAGTGTGGGTGCTGCAGCTGTGTGTGCACAGAGATCTCCTGCTCCTGTTGGGATAGGGATATTTATATATAATATAAACATATATAAATATAAAACATATAAATATAAAAATATAAAAATATATAAATGTAAAACATATAAATATAAAGTGTAAAAATATATAAATACAAAATATATAAATATAAAAATATAAATATAAAAATATAAATATAAAATGTATAAATATATAAATATATACATATATAAATGTATAAATATATATTTATATATTTATATATAAATATATAAGTATATAAATATATAAATATGTAAATATAAAATGTATTTTTACATTTATATACATATATACAGCATACTGTGCTACATATATGTATATAAATATATGTTTTGTAAAAAGAAGAAAAACATATAAATAAATGTAAAACCAGAGAGATGGATAGGTATGCATAGTATATATTTATATGTATGTGTATATACTGTGCTATATGTACATATAAGACATCTCAATTTAAAAAATATAAATAATATACACACCTATAGATAATAGATATGTATATATGTATATATGTGTACCATGCTTTATATTCATATATTATATATTATATATTATATATTACATGTATACAGTCTAGTACATGGATAAATCCATATATTAAAACATATATATTATATATTAATAATATATATCGTATATCGTAGCATATCATTTATATTGTATATAATATATAATATATACTATATTATCTACTATAAATTATATATTGTATAATAATGTGTATTACATTATCCATTTTATATATTGTATATGTTACATATTATGCATATACTGTCGATTTTATGAGATATATGGCGTGTATATTATATATAACACATCATTATATTGTATATAAGATATCCAGTATGCTATATGCATTTTACATCGTATCTACTATATATATATATTATAATATATAATATAACATATTATATTGTGTATTATAATATATATATTATTTATATATTTATATATATGGTGCATGTGTCCAGTTCTGTGTCGGGTGTGCTCAGCTATAGGAGGTCTATAGGTGTGTGCTGGCCTTTCTGCCTGTATATCCCTAATTTATAACTATACAAATGTACATTCTGCGTTCTCGGTGTGCACAGGCAGTCCCTGTGCACATACAACGTACAGCTCTGTGTTTGTGCATCTTCTTTCTGTGTGTGTGTATATATATATACATATGGGTTTTATATATATATATATATATATATATATATATATATATATATGTATATGTATGTATCAATCCATATATATAAATATCTATTTTTTAAATAGGGATTATATGTAATATATATAAATAAATAGTTATCTATATATCAATATATATGGATTTAAATATATATAAATACATATATATATAAATACATATAAAAATATAAAAATATATATAAATATAAATATATATTATATATAAAAATATAGTTGTAGAAAATATATATAAATATATATTTTATCTATCGATTTTAAATATATGTCGTATATACAAATAAATATTTATTTATCTATATATCGATATCCCATATATATCAATATACAGATATATACATATTGATATAATGACATATAGCTATATCGATATATAGATAGATTATTTTATATTTTTTACACATGATTATAAGTATGTATAATGTATAAATATTAAATATTTATAATATAGAAATAAATATGTAAATATTTATAATATGTCAATAAATATTTATTTATCTATCTATGGATCGATATATCCATATATATCAATACACAGATACATCCATATCGATATATAGCTACAGGGATCATTCTGTGTGTGTACAGCTGTATATTCCCGTGTGTGTGTTCCACAGTGTGTGTGCACCTGTCCTGCACAGCTGTGCCACTGCTTTGGGGTGCAGGCTGTGACATCCCTGTGTGTGCACGGACATCTATGCGGGGGGTTTTCCTCTCTGGGTTTATTTATTCCTATTCCTACATTTATTGCTTCTGTATTTCAATATGTCAATATTTCAATGGTTCAATATTTATATATATTTATATATATTCATATATATATATGATATATATATATATGAATATATATATATGATATATATATATGAATATATATATATTTCAATATTTATATATATATTTAGATATATATAATGTATATATATTATATATATTTTTATAAAAATATATAATATAAATATGTACTTATATTTTATATAAGTACATATTTATGTATTTATACATTTATATATTTATATATTTGCATATTCATATATTTTTATATTTATATAGATGTTTATATATTTGTATATTATCTATTTATATATAAATATATATTATATATTATATATTATATATTATATATTTATATATACCTATATTTTATATAAGTACATATTTATATATTTATATATTTTATATATTTAAATATATATAAATATATAAATATGTACTTATATTTTATATAAGTACATATTTATGTATTTATACTTTTATATATTTATATATTTGCATATTCATATATTTTTATATTTATATAGATATTTATATATTTGTATATTATATATTTATATATAAATATATATTATATATTTTATATTATATATTTTTATATACTTATATTTTATATAAGTACATATTTATATATTTTATATATATATAAATATATATATAAATATATAAATATGTACTTATATAGCATATAAGTACATATTCATAGATTTATGTATTTATATATTTATATTTTTAAATATTATTTATATATTTTATAAATTTTATTTTATTTTATAAATACTATTTATACATTATTTATATATTTAAATATATTTTTACATCTTCATATATTTTTATATTTATACATTTATCCATTTTAACACTTACATATTTATATATTTGTGTGTGTTTCAACCTACAGGTGTGTTGCTGTGTCTGTACAGTCTGTGAGTTTGGATATTGTGTGTATCCAAGCACCAATGCACGTGGCTGTGCTGGATTTTTAGGGACGGGATACAAAGATATAGATAGAGCTATAGAGATATAGAGCTGATTTATTGCTATAGATATATAGCTATAGATAAACTGATATAGACATGGATACAGAGAGTGATGAAAGATAAATAAATATCTAGACAGAAATAGATACAGAGATGACGTATAGATATCTAGGTACAGATACAATATAGAGATACTGCTTAGGCATAGAGATCTATAGATACATATAGATATGGAGATTATACAGGGAGACATATGGATTAATAGATTAATCGATAATACATCATAGATAATACATAATAGATAAATCTATAGGCACACACCCAGGCCCCAGGTGCTCACTCACATTTTGGGGAGGGCTCTGCTGGGTCCCTGCCTGTCAAACCCCCCCTGGCTGTGTGTCCCTGTCCCTGTGCTGTGTGTCCCTGTCCCTGTCCCTGTGCTGTCCCCGCAGGGCTGGCTGCTGTCCCTGACCCTGTGCTGTGTGTCCCTGTCCCCATGGCTGTCCCTGGCCCTGTGCTGTGTGTCCCTTCACTGTCCCTATCTCTGTGCTGTGTGTCCCTGTCCCCTTCACTGTCCCTGACCCTGTCCTGCGTGTTCCTGACCCTGTGCTATGTGTCCCTGTCCCCTCACTGTCCCTGACCCTGTGCTGTCCCCGCAGGGCTGGCTGCTGTCCCTGTCCCTGTGCTGTGTGTCCCTGGCCCTGTGCTGTGTGTCCCTGTCCCCACGCGTGTCTCTGACCCTGTGCTGTCCCTGCAGGGCTGGTTGCTGTCCCTGTCCCCTTCACTGTCCCTGTCCCTGTGCTGTGTGTCCCTGTCCCCTTGGCTGTCCCTGCCCCTGTGCTGTGTGTCCCTGACCCTGTGCTATGTGTAACCCTGTCCCTGACCCTGTGCTGTCCCCGCAGGGCTGGTTGCTGTCCCTGACTCTGTGCTGTGTGTCCCTGACCCTGTGCTATGTGTAACCCTGTCCCTGTCCCTGTGCTGTCCCCGCAGGGCTGGCTGTTGTCCCTGGCCCTGCTGGCGGCTCTGGGTCACTGCCGGGGGCTGCGGCGCTCCGGGACCGGCTCCGCTCCCTCTGCCGTGCGCTGCTACAGCGGGGCCGAGCTGGGGGACGATGCTCCGGCTCATCTCCTGGGGCGCAGCCTGCGCTGGGACCGGCACGTCTCGGTGCAGCTGGTGCCGCAGCTGGAGCGCCTGGAAGCCAACGGGGCCCGGCGGCTGCGGCGGCAGCAGCAGCAGCGCCCGCACGGCTGCCCCGCGCTGTCCCTGCGCCACGGGCTCCGCAGCGAGCCCCACGAGCGCTCCATCTCCCCGTGGCGCTACCGGTGAGTACCGCACACCCCATCCCGGCCGCCCCTTTCTTTGGGAAGGAGCTCTTCGGGAAGAGCTGGCGGTACAAGGGAAGATGCTGCCGTGTCTCCCCGCAGCATCGACGAGGACGAGAACCGCTACCCTCGCAAGCTGGCCTTCGCCGAGTGCCTGTGCAGCGGCTGCGTGGATGTGAAAACCGGCCGGGAGACCACGTCGCTCAACTCGGTGACCATCCACCAGACCATGCTGGTGCTGCGGCGCAAGCCGTGCCCGCGGCCGGCGGGGCTGGGGCTGGTCACGCTGGAGGTGGATTACATCCGAGTGCCCGTGGGCTGTACCTGCGTCCTGCCCCGCACCGTGCGCTGAGCCCGCCCCGCGCCGCCCCCGCGTCCCACCCTGTCACCGCCCGTGCTTGTTTTAGAGCACCCGAGCCCGCCAGGGCGTCCCCTTCTTCCCTTGGTTATTTATGAGTTGTTATTTATCAGCCTCGCTGCCCGGTGGGGGGCTTTTTGTACCCTCTATTTATTGCTGACAGCCCCCCCGCCAGGCAGGGCTGTGACTCCAGGGCTGGCATCGCCCCACGGTGCTTCCAGGACCCTGTGAGTGCTGCCTGGGCACTCACTGGTTATTTATTCCTCCCCAAAAATGCTATTTATTGTCTCCTCCCCGGTGCTATTTAATGCTGCAAATAAAAGCCAACGACCCCCTGGCACTGTTCTGCTCTGTTCCCAGCCGTGGGGTGTTGGGAATTGGGGTGCAGGGACAGCGGGCACTGCCCAGCCCTGGGGCACCCCTCAGCCCCTGCAGGGTGGGCAGAGCACCCAGTGCAGCAGGGCAGGATGAACTGGGAGGTGATGGGGAGGGCACGGGGGTGCCCCACACCCCCAGCCCCGGGGGGACCCAGCCCTGGCACCCCGACACCCACACCTTTCCCATGGCTCTGCCCCCTGGCACCACATCCCACGGGCCCGGTGTCACCTGCCAGGGCCACTCCACCTGTGCTGGCAGCACCCAGGGGGGGCCCTGGGCCACCTGCACCCCCTGAGGGGCAGGGTCTGCGTGGGGAGGGGGCAGAGGGGGGCCTGGAACGGCCGCTGATCCCAGTGGGATCAAGGATTTGGCAGCCACACCACACCAGGGAACTTGCAGCACCCACCAGTGGGACTGGGAAGGGAAAAGCTCCCCACATTCCCTGCTGGGGGTTATCCCAGGGTTTGGGGGCTCCTTTGGGACTCACTGTGCAGCTCCAGTGAGGGGCCACCCAGGTTGGCTCCATAAGGGTTTTAGGAGGGGTCCCTGCCGTGGCCGTACTCTGCATCTCCACGTCCTGGATTTGCCCATAATTGCACTGTTTGGCCTCAAAACACCTCCCCAGTCCTGTCCCAGCCGCCCCAGGAGCAGGGCAGGAGTGGGAGGATTCCCCCTGCAGCAGGAGGCAGGGGCAGCCGGTGCCTTTCCCACTTTTTATTGCAACAGCAACTGCAGAAATGACAAAAACCAGGGAGAGCAGGAGCAGAGCTGCCTGATCCCCCCCCGGGGTGCTGGGTGGGGATTCCCTGAGAGCTGGAGTTCCACAGGGATTTGGGGATCCCCCAGGGGAGTGCTTGGAGAGCTGAGACCCTCAGGGAGCTGAGCATGTCCAGGGATTTGGGGTTTCCCAGGAGCTGAGGAGCCCCTGGAAACAGGAGACTGACAGGGAGCTGAAAATCCCCAAGGATTTGGGGGATCCTTAGGAGCTGGGAAGCCCTTGGGGGCTGCAGACCCCACAGGAAGCTGAACATCCTTGGGGATCTGGGGTGGTCCAGGAGCTGGGGAGTTCCTGGGGGCTGGAAACCCCACAGGCAGCATCACATGGCTGGGAATTTGGGAGCTGAGCATCTTAGGGGATTTGGGGATCCTCGGGAGATGGAGATCCTACAAGGAGCTGAGGGTGGCTGGGGATTTCCAGGAGCTGGAGACCCCACAGCATCACTGGGGATTTGGGAATCCCTGACAATCTCAAGGATTTGAGCATCACCAGGAGCTGGGGACCCACCCCAAGGAGCTCAGCACCCCCAGGATTTTGGGGATCCCCAGGAGCCCCGTTCCCTGCAGCGGATCCAGGAGCAGCTGGGAAGCAGGAGCAGGGCAGTGGGGCAGGAGGATCCCCCCGTTATTCCACCTCCACGGGGATGGGGTTCACCTGCCCCCCCACCTCCGGCTGCTTCTTGCGGGCGTCGGGGGGGGGCCGGGGCGGGGGGTTGCTGGGGGGCTGCTTGAAGGTGCCCCCCATTTGCGGCCTCTCCCGGGGCTTCTGCTCGATGGGTCTCCATTCCTCCCCTCGAACTGCAGCCTGTGGGATCGGGAACAGTGCCAAGGAACAGCCCCCACCCCAAAAAGGGGCGAGCTTTGGGGCAGGGAGAGCAGAGTTGGGAGCAGAGCTGGGGAGAGGAGGATGTGACCCCCCCCTGGCCACCCCCATGGGGACAGGGTTTTCCTGCAGCTCAGCTCTTGGGATTCACATGGTGCATGGGTTTAGGGGTCCCCTCCTCTCAGCCCCCCCAAAACCCCCCAAAGCCCCTCTGTGCTCTCACCAGCAGGTAGATGCCGCTGGCGATGCCCAAGCAGACGGTGCCCAGGATGGTGGAGAGGAGGAAACCGGCAGGGACAGCCAGGCTGTGACAGAGATTTGGCACTCAGAGGGAGCTTGGGGGGGCTCAGCCCCCCGAGCCCCGACCCCCACAGCCCCACTCACGCGGCGTGCAGGATGGCTCGGATGTAATAATTCCTGCTGAGGGGTCCAAAGAGCTTCACCACGGCTGTCAGGTACTTCTGGCCGCTGCAGGGTGACAGCAGGGGGGTCACAGATCACCCCGAGGCATCCAGCTGTGCTCCCACATGTTTGCCATGTTTGGGTTTTTCTTAAATTCTTTCCCAGGGATTTGAGATGGTAAACAAGGTCACTCTCTGTAAACTCTCTTGTTTTTCACTTTTCCCTCTCCTAAGGAAGGGACTTTGCTTGTTGACCCTTGATGTGGCCAATGAGTCCAAGGATCCCACCTCTTAGGTGGGCACATTGTAAAAAGTGAATAAAAAGAGAATAAACCAGCCCCTTTTCAGAGCATCAGCCTTCTGAATGAGTCCGTGTCTCATTCATTGCGTCCCACAGCGACACCCACACCCCTCTGCTCGGGGGGTACCCGGCACTCACCACCTCTCCATGGTGGAGCCCTTTTTCCGCTTGCTCCTGGGATACTCCAGCAGGCAAACCAGGACTCCGGCCGCGCTGCCGCGGCGTCAAGGAAAAGCGGGATGGGAGCGGGAAGAGCCCCGAGGAACAACCCGCATCCCAAAAAAAGGGGCTGTGCGGGGCAGGGAAAGCTTGGCTGGGGAGATAAGGATGTGACCTCCCCTCCCCCGACCCGTTCGTGCCGCCCAGCCCGGTGGGGACAGGCGCCGGGAATGCTGTCGGGAAGGATACATGGAATACGCCGCGAAGTACCAGCCCTTGAACTGCCCCGCCACGGCCACGATCCCGCCCGTCAGCAGGACTGCGGGAACGGCCGGGATGCAGGGTCACACCGGGACACGGCCCCCAGGCCGGGATACCGACCCCAAACCGGGATACAGCCCCCAACCCGGGATACCGACCCCAAACCGGGATACCGACCCCAACACGGGATACCGACCCCAAACCGGGATCCAACCCCCAAACCGGGATCCAACCCCCAAACTGGGATACAGCACCCAAACCGGGATCCAACCCCCAACCCGGGATCCAACCCCCAACCCGGGATACAGCCCCCAACCGGGATACCGACCCCAAACCGGGATACAGCCCCCAAACCAGGATACAGCCCCCAAACCGGGATACAGCACCCAAACCGGGATACCGACCCCAACCCGGGATACAGCCCCCAACCCGGGATACAGCCCCCAAACCGGGATACAGCACCCAAACCGGGATACAGCCCCCAACCCGGGATACAGCACCCAAACCGGGATACCGACCCCAACCCGGGATACAGCCCCCAACCCGGGATACCGACCCCAAACCGGGATACAGCACCCAAACCGGGATACAGCCCCCAACCCGGGATCCAACCCCCAAACCGGGATACAGCCCCCAACCCGGGATACCGACCCCAAACCGGGATCCAACCCCCAACCCGGGATACAGCCCCCAAACAGGATACAGCCCCCAAACAGGATACAGCCCCCAAACCGGGATACCGACCCCAAACCGGGATCCAGCCCCCAAACCGGGATACAGCCCCCAACCCGAGATACAGCCCCAAACAGGATACCGACCCCAACCCGGGATACCGACCCCAACCCGGGATCCAGCCCCCAACCCGGGATACAGCCTCCAAACCAGGATACAGCCCCCAAACCGGGATACAGCCCCCAAACCGGGATACAGCCCCCAAACTGGGATACAGCCCCAAACAGGATACCGACCCCAAACCCAGGATCCAACCCCTCAGCCTGGGATGCAGCTCCCAAAACCCCGGACAGAACCCCGAAATCAGGATGTGCCCCCCCAAACCCAGGGTGGGATTATGGCCCCGGGGACTCTCGGGACCCTCTGGGTGCAGGGAAGGGAACCGGGGGTTCCAGGGCCCCAGGACCCCAACAGGTGGGATTGCCGGGACCCCCACACTCAGGGAACTCCAGGGCCTCTCTCTGGGGGAGATTTTCGGCCCCGTGGCCGGAGGAGGAGGAGAGTGGAGGAGGAGAGGACGGAACCGAGGAAGAGAGGGCAGAGGAGGAAGAGAAAAGGAGGAAGCGGAGGCTCCAGCCTCGCTGGGCCGGGACTTCCCGGCCGTCCCCATCCCCCGGGGCCGTGTCTGGGGGCACCCCCGGGGCTCAGCATCCCCTCCCTGGGCTCGGCATCCCCAGCCCGCCGGGCGCTCACTCCCTGCAGCTCTTGGGGGCTTTCTGAAGTGCCCGGGTCCCCTCCAGGCCCCCCCAAGCCCCCCCCAGCCCCCCGTACTCACTGAGGCCGGCGGCCAGCGCCTGCTCGTTGGCCCACATGGCCCACTCGATCTGCCCCATGGCCCGCAGCGGAGCCGGCCGGACCGAGCACCTTCGGCTACTCCCGGCTCCGCTCGGCTCGGCCCGAGCGCCTTCGGCTACTCCCGGCTCCGCTCGGCTCCGCTCGGCTCGGTCCGAGCGCGTTCCGCTGCTCCCGGCCCGGTCCGGTTCGGCTCAGCCCAGAGGGTTCGGCTCTGCTCGGCTCAGCCCGGTGGGGTTCGGGGGTGCTTTGCCCGGTGGAGCTCGGCTGGTCCCGGCCCCGCTGGTCCCGGCCCGTCCCGGTTCGGCTCCGCTCGGCCCGTCCCGACCCGGAAGGCGGGTGCGGCGCTACTACCGCAGGCCACGCCCCCTTTACTATGACCACGCCCCCTTCCCGACAGGCCACGCCCCCTCGGGGACACAGAGCGGGACACGGTGGGGACAAGGACGGCGCGGAGGGACAGGGACAGGGGCAGGCGGGTCCGGGGGGACAGGATCGGCCCCAGGGGCCATGCGGGGGACAGGATCCGTCCCAGCTGCAGGGACATCTGAGGGATGGGGACAGGATCAGTCCTGCAAGGGACAGGGGCCGTGTGGAAGGACAGGATCAGTGACAGCCTGGGGCCACACGGGACAGGAGATGCCCCACAAGGGACACGGGGGTCATGCGGGGTGGCAGGGCCGTGTGAAGGAACAGGATCAGCCCCGGGGACTGTCCCCATCTCCTGACCCCACTTTTGGCCGGCGCTGTTCCCCCCCCAGCACCGCACACAGAACCCGACACCCCAAAACAGCACTGGAAACAGGAACCCTCTATTTCCTTACAAAAGATTAAAAACCAGCCCCGGGGTCACATCCTGCCCCAGGGCTGGGGACAGCTTTGCAGCAGGCCTGCCTCAGGCTCCTGAGGCCCGCTGGTGGCACCGGCAGAGTGTCCCCGGCGTGTCCCGGCTGTCCCAGGGTGTCACCGGGGTCAGGCGCGGCTCCGGGGCAGCCCGTCCGCTCCCAGGAGGTGCTGGCTGGGGTCATCCACCAGCTGGGGACCAGGGCCGGGCTGGGGGGCAGGACACGGGTCAGGGACACTGGGGAGCCCCACGCTGTGACCCCAAAAGGTCACCCCACGGGTCGTGGCAGTGGGAATAGATCCAGAAACGGGGTCCTGCACACCCCCCTGGGGATGGGGTCCCACACACAGCCCTGGGGATGGGATCCCACACACAGCTTTGGGGATGGGGTCCTGCACACCCCCCTGAGGATGGGGTCCCACACCCCCCTGGGGATGGGGTCCCACACCCCCCTGAGGATGGGGTCCCACACCCCCCTGGGGATGGGGTCCCACACCCCCCTGGGGATGGGGTCCCACACACAGCCCTGAGGATGGGGTCCTGCACACCCCCCTGGGGATGGGGTCCCACACACAGCCCTGGGGATGGGGTCCCACACCCCTCTGGGGATGGGGTCCCACACCCCCCTGGGGATGGGGTCCCACACACAGCCCTGGGGATGGGGTCCCACACACAGCCCTGGGGATGGGGTCCCACACCCCCCTGAGGATGGGGTCCCACATCCCCCCGGGGATGGGGTCCCACACACAGCCCTGGGGATGGGGTCCCACACACAGCCCTGGGGATGGGGTCCCATGCACAGCCCCTGAGGATGGGGTCCCACACCCCTCTGGAGATGGGGTCCCACACCCCCCTGGGGATGGGGTCCCACACCCCTCTGGGGATGGGGTCCCACACACAGCCCTAGAGATGGGGACAGGGTGCTACACACTAGCAATGGGGACAAGGATGGCATTCTGGACACCCCTGGGGACAGCAGTGGGGTCCCACCACCCCCTTTGGGGCCAGGAATGGGGTCAGAGCTCCCCCACAGAGGCCGTGTCCCCCCGGTCTCACTCCCCCAGCCCCCCAGCCCCTCACCTGGGTGTGCAGGATGTACTGGACAGCTCCTGGCACCGGCTGGGTGAGCACGGCGGCCGCCAGCTCCTGTGACAGCGCGGCCGAGCCCACGGGCAGCCCCCGCACGAACCTGTGGCAGGGGGAGCGCTCAGTGCCCGTGGCCCCCAGCACCTCCCCAGCCTCCCCCCAGTAAGAAGTGAGATCCCCTTACTGGTCCCCGTTGGTGGAGGGGGGGAAGCTGCGCCTCACCACCTCCACAAACTCGGCCACGGTGTCGGCCAGCGCGAAGATCACGGCGTTGGGGCCGGCGTCGAAGGTGTAGGCGACCTGTGGTGGCATTGTGGGGACGTGGGGACCTGGGGCAGGGCAGGGGTGCTGTGGCAGCCCTGGGGCAGGGCAGGAGTGCTGTGCCAGCCCTGGGGCAGGACCAGGGTGCTGTGCCATCCCTTGGGCAGGGCAGGGGTGCTGTGCCAGCCCTGTGCCAGCCCTGGGGTGCTGTGCCAGCCCTGGGGCAGGACAGGAGTGCTGTGCCAGCCCTGGGGTGCTGTGCCGGCCCCAGGGCAGTGCCAGGGGTGCTGTGCCAGCCCTGGGGCAGGGCAGGGATGCTGTGCCAGCCCCAGGACAGGGCAGGGGTGCTGTGCCAGCCCTTGGGCAGGACAGGGGTGCTGTGCCAGCCCCAGGGCAGTGCCGGGGTGCTGTGCCAGCCCCGGGGCAGTGCCAGGGGTGCTGTGCCAGCCCTGGGGTGCTGTGCCAGCCCCAGGGCAGTGCCAGGGGTGCTGTGCCAGCCCTGGGGTGCTGTGCCAGCCCCAGGACACGACAGGGGTGCTGTGCCAGCCCCAGGGCAGTGCCAGGGGTGCTGTGCCAGCCCCAGGGCCCCGCCGGTACCTTGGTGTGGCCGTGGTGGGCGTTGTAGCGATGCACCAGAGCGATGATTTGGCGCGACAGGTCCGTGAGGTAGAAGATGGGTGGGAAGGTGTCGAGGCAGGTGGCGTGGAACTGGTTGCTGTCCCTCATGGCCAGCTGGCCGAAGCCCTCGAAGTCCCGGTCACGGATGTGCCGCATCATCTGGGTCAGGCGCTCGGGGACCACCGCCTCTGCCCGGTGCTGCCACAGCACGGGGTGGGTCACCCCACGGCAGGTGGGTCGTGGTCACCCCAAAGCAGTGACAAGCACAGCAGGCAGGTTGTGGCCACCTCGGTTTAGTGACATCCGTGACAGGAGGGTCACAGTTACCCCAGTTCGGTGACACCCACGTCAGGTGGGGTGTGGTCACCCCTGAGTTTGGTGATACCCACAGCGGGAAGGTGACTGTCACCCTAATTTAGGGACACCCATAGCACTGTGATGCTTTGGGTGTCACTGCACACCCTCCAGCCCCATTTCAAGGGAAAGGGGACCCTGTCCCTGCCTGGGCAGGACGAGTCCCATGTCCCCCTACCTTCAGCAGGGGACTGGTCTCCACACTGGTCTGCATCCCCGCCGTGCTGCCAACCGGCTTCTTCTCCCCACTGACCTGGGGGGACACAGACAGTGGGACACGGCCCCTCCTGAGCTCCACCCCGAGTCCCAAACCCCACCCAACCCCTCTGCCAGCCCCTCACCACCAGGACGAGGACACGGAGCTCCGGCCAGTGCGTCTCGGGGGCCACCTGGAGGGCCAGGCTGTCGGTGCCATCGGGGCGCTCCCCGCGCTGCCACTGCACGAAGCCCCCGAACATGCTGCGGCAGGCGCTGCCCGAGCCCCGCCGCGCCACCTCGGACAGCTCCTCCTCCAGCCCATAGAGCCGGGCCAGCGCTGACACTGCCGGGACAGGCAGAGGGGACACCGCTGTCACCCCCTCCTGGTGCCACCACAGAGCCGCACCAGCGCTGACACTGCAGGGACAGGCAGAGGGGACACCGCTGTCACCCCTCCTGGTGCCACCACAGAGACGGGCCAGCGCTGACACTGCAGGGACAGGCAGAGGGGACACCGCTGTCACCCCCTCCTGGTGCCACCACAGAGCTGCACCAACGCTGGCACTGCGGGGACAGGCAGAGGGGACACCACTGTCACCCCCTCCTGGTGCCACCACAGAGCTGCACCAGCGCTGACACTGCAGGGACAGGCAGAGGGGACACCGCTGTCACCCCTCCCCAGTGCCACCACAGAGCTGCACCAGCGCTGACACTGCAGGGACAGGCAGAGGGGACACCGCTGTCACCCCTCTCAGTGCCACCACAGAACCGGGCCAGTGCTAGCACTGCAGGGACAGGCAGAGGGGACACCGCTGTCACCCCTCCTGGTGCCACCACAGAGCTGCACCAGCGCTGGCACTGCGGGGACAGGCAGAGGGGACACCGCTGTCACCCCTCCCCAGAGCTGCCCCAGCACTGACACTGCAGGGACAGGCAGAGGGGACACCACTGTCACCCCTCCCGGTGCCACCACAGAGCTGCACCAGCGCTGACACTGCAGGGACAGGCAGAGGGGACACCACTGTCACCCCTCTCAGTGCCACCACAGAGCCGGGCCAGCCAGAGCACAAACAGAGGGGACACCCCAGCCACCCCTGTCACCCCCTCCTGGTGCCCTCCAGGCCATACTGCCACAGGCAGGGGACAGCTGACAGCAAGGGACCTGTCCCACACGCACCCAGGCAGGCGTAGCCGGCGGCGGAGGAGGCGAGCCCGGCGGCCGTGGGGAAGTTGTTCTCGGAGGCGATGTGGATCTTGTAGGAAAGGCTGAGAGCGGCCGTGTCCTCACCGCCCCCGCGGCGCTTCCGGGCCAGGCGCCGCACTGCGGGGACAGCGGGGTCAGGGGACAGCGGGGACAGCGGGGTCAGAGGGGACAGCGGGGACAGCGGGGTCAGGGGACAGTGGGGACAGCGGGGTCAGAGGGGACAGCGGGGTCAGGGGACAGCAGGGACAGCGGGGTCAGAGGGGACCAGCGGGGTCAGGGGACAGAGGGGACAGCGGGGTCAGGGGACAGCGGGGACAGCGGGGACAGAGGGGACAGCGGGGTCAGGGGACAGCGGGGACAGCGGGGACAGAGGGGACAGCGGGGTCAGAGGGGACAGCGGGGACAGCGGGGTCAGAGGGGACAGCGGGGTCAGGGGACAGCGGGGTCAGGGGTCAGGGGACAGCAGGGACAGCCCCGGGAGGGGGAGGCTCACCCTCACGCAGACAGGCCTGGACCCGCGGGTGCCCCACGTCCGCCTCCTTCCCGTTGAGCCACAGCCGGTCCTCCGTGAAATCCCGGCTGGCGGCCGCTGTCGTGGTGGTCTTGAGCTGTGGGGAGAGAGGGAGGGGGCTCAGCACCCCTGGGCGGCTGATCCTAAACGTGATCCTAATCCTGATCCTAACCCTGATCCTAAACGTGATCCTAATCCTGATCCTAAACCTGATCCCAGTCCTGATCCTAAACCTGATCCTAATCCTGATCCTAAACATGATCTTAAACATGATCCTAAACCTGATTCTAATCCTGATCCTAAACCTGATCCCAGTCCTGATCCTAAACCTGATCCTAATCCTGATCCTAAACCTGATCCCAGTCCTGATCCTAAACCTGATCCTAATCCTGATCCTAATCCTGATCCCAGTCCTAATCCTGATCCTAATCCTAATCCCGATCCCGATGCTGACCCACCTGGTCCTGGTGCAGAGTCACGCTCAGGGAGGAGTTGATGGGCAGGATGAGGTCGGTGTCACGCTTGCCCCCTGCAAGAGAGCACGGCTTGGAACGGCACGGAGCAGTCAGATGGCACGGACAGACACAGCTTGGCATGGCATGACAGCGCCTGGCACGGCATGGCACGGCATGGCATGGCACAGCTTGGAATGGCATGGCAGAGCCAGGAGCGGCATGGAACAGTTTGGAACGGCACTGACGGACCCAGCAAAGCATGGCATTGCGCTTGGCATGGCATGGCACAGCTTGGCATGGCATGGCACAGCTGGGACACAGTGCAGCACGGCCTGGCCCGCCACAGTGTCACCTGGCACCGCACAGCCGCACAGCCGGCACAGCCCGGGATCCGTGCCCCCGTGCCCAAGCCCGCCCCCGGCCCGTGCCCCCGGCACTCACAGTATTTGATGACGGCGATGTTGACGGGGGCCGTGCAGGTGGCCATGGCCAGCCCGCGCTCCGCCGCCATCGCCGCCGCCGCCGCTGCCGGCCTCACTCAGGCCCCGCCCCCGCGCCACGCACGTAACCGTGGCCTGCGTCGGGTTCCGCCTCGCCATTGGTCGAGGGGGCAGCACCCGGTTCCCAACAGCCAATGGCAGCGATCGGACCACGGGGTGGCCCCGCCCCTGAGCGCGCTGGGCGGGGCCTGCGAGGCGCCATTTTTGAATTGGGCAAGAATTGCGCACGCGCAGATGCTGCCGGTGCTCCCGGCACTTCCCCGGTTCCGCTCCGGGTGTTCCCGGTACCGGCCCGGTTCTGCTCCCTGGACCGCTCCCAGTGCTCCCGACCGTCTCTGTCTCCAGCACCCCACTGCCCCAGTGTTACGCAATGTCCTCGATGCCCCCAGCATTCCCCCAGTGCAGCTCCAGTGCTCCCGAACGCCCCGAACCCTTCACACCCCGGTGCCCCGAACAGCCCCGGTGCTCCCGAGTGCTCCAAATACTCTGAGTGCCCCCACAGCCCCCAGGGCCACCTGCACCCCGGGGCCCCAGGATCTCAGTGCTCCCACCATCCCCTCCCCGAGGTGGAAGCCAGGTGTGGATGAAACTGCCTTTATTGAGAAAAATGGTTTGCTACAAATAACGTCATCAGAGTTAATTCTTCATCAAAAAACAGGACGGCTCGTTAAAAGTTCTAATAATGCAAAAAAAGTGGTGGGTGACGCACTGGCGGGCACGGCCAGCGGGATCCACGGGTCCCTGGCACAGAGGGAGCCCTGGCAGAGAGAGATCCCTGGCACAAAGGGATTCCCCTGGCACAAAGGGATCCCTGGCAAAAAGGGATCCCCCTGGCACAGAGGGATCTCCCTGGCAGAGAGGAACCCCTGGCAAAAAGGGATCTCTGGCACAAAGGGATCCCTGGCACAGAGGGATCCCTGGCACAGAGGGATCCCTGGCACAGAGGGATCCCCCTGGCACAAAGGGATCCCTGGCACAGAGGGATCCCTGGCACAGAGGGATCCCTGGCACAGAGGGATCCCCCTGGCACAAAGGGATCCCCCTGGCACAAAGGGATCCCTGGCCCAAAGAGATCCCTGGCCCAAAGAGATTCCCCTGGCACAGAGGGATCCCCCTGGCACAAAGGGATCTCTGGCACAAAGAGATCCCCCTGGCACAAAGAGATCCCTGGCCCAAAGAGATTCCTGGCAAAAAGGGATCCCCATGGCACAGAGAGATCCCTGGCACAGAGGGATCCCTGGCCCAAAGAGATTCCCCTGGCACAAAGGGATCCCTGGCACAGAGAGATCCCTGGCAAAAAGGGATCCCCCTGGCCCAAAGGGATCCCTGGCACGGCCTGGCGTGGCCCCTCACACCCAGGGCCTTAAAGTGCTTTACAAAAGCAGCTTTTGCTGCCCCTGCTCTGTCTCTTGTGGGGCAAAAAGGAGAAGGAAAAGGAGGAGAGAGGGGAGGAGCCCGAGGTTAACAGTGCTGGCCCAACAGCAGGGAGCTCTCCTGGAGGTTGCTGCAGCAGCCCAGGGTGCCAGCTGAGCACAGGACAGGGAAATGCTCCTGGGTACCCTCCTGGGAGATGCCAGTGCTCTCCATCCCACCAGGAACAGCCCCCAGGTGCCAGCAATGCTGGCCAGGTAAGGGAAGACCCCATCCCTCCTGGCTGGCCTGGCTCCAGAAAGGGGAGCAGGGCAGCTCCAGCCCTTCCCCTGCCCTGCCAGGGGAGCTGAGGGTTCCCTGCACGCCCCTCGCAGGCCTGCAGATCCCAAAGTCATCCAGTACTATGAAAACCAAAAATAAAACCCAAGCCAGTATTGCTAGAGCAGAGCTGGAGCCAGGCTTTGGATAAAGCTCAGGAATTCTCTGAGCAGGGAGATGCAGAGGGGGCCTCTCCCACCTCACTTCCCTGCAAATCCTGCGGGAAGGCAGCACCAGGGGAATCACCCCTCCCTCAGCTGCACCCCTGGGAGCCTGGGGCTCACCCCGTGGCTGCTGGATCTCCCTGCCAGCCTCTGCCAGCCCTCCAGAGCCAACCCCAGCAGCAGCAGGCAGGGCTGAGAGGAGGGGGCAGGGGCAACAGGGCTCACCAGCGCGCTGTGGAGCACCTTGGATCAACCCTGGGTCCCTTCCCAGGGAGGGATTCCAACAGGGAGATGCAACCCCTTAGTTCTGGGGGGTAAAGGAGCTCGGGATCCTGCATGGGCAGACATTCCAGGGGCAACCAGCACCTGGATCCAAATCCAGCTGCTCCTGCCGAGTGCCAGCGTGGGTGGGCACAACGATCCTGCCTGCTCCTTCACAGGCAGAGGAATTCAGGTGAGGGAAGGGAAAGGCTCAGAAATAAATATCCAGGAAAGGCCCAGAAATAAATATCCAGGAAAGGCCCAGAAATATCCAGGAAAGGCCCAGAAATATCCAGGAAAGGCCCAGAAATATCCAGGGATGGCCCAGAAACATCCAGGGATGGCCCAGAAAGATCCCTGCACTTTCAGAGTCCGACCCGCCGCTCCGGGATCCAGCTCCTGCCTCCTGCCCCATTCCCAAAATCCGTTTGTTGCTTGGGTGAGTCGTGTAAAAAATAAAACTTTCTTCACAATGTTCCATAAAAATACTCTTGCCCCAGGTCTGGGTGGCAGGGTATTGCAGTGAGAAGGGGAACAGCTCCTGAGCCCGCTCTAGAAAACGTGGAAAAGGCTCGGCGCCGCGCGGTGTAGAAAAAGGCAAGGATTCCATAATCCCGAGAGCCGGTACAAAACGAGGAAGGGGAGAGCTTCCCTGGATGCTGGATGCCATCCTCGAGGGCTCCACTGCTCAAGTCTCATCCTGGGATTCAGCTGAAGGAGGCATGGGGGTCAGGACAACCTGACATCTCTAGAAAAAAAAATCCTCGGAGAGTTTAAAAAAAGATGCTCCGCGCTGCTTTCCTCCTCTTGGAAAGGATGTGGCTGATTGCAGTCCCAAATTAGGGCGTTTGGCAGCCAGTCTGTCAGTCTCAGGTACCTGTTCTGTTGCAACAGAGAGAGCAGGGACGAGTGTGCCAAAAAGCATCTAACAATAAATAGAGCTGGACAAAGGGATGTGCTCCCAACACAGATATTAAATGCTTATCCAAGGACTGAGGCCAGCCTCTCTCCAGAGGTCTCTGCTCACTCACTGTGACAACTGAAGAGGCTCCACCTTCTTCAACAAGGTGGGATCGATTTGCAGTGGGAACAGAGGCAGCTCCAGAGGGCTCCTGGAGAGGGATCAGCCTCAGTTCTCCGAGAGGGACAGAGCCAGGGCCGCCTGCAGCGCTGCCTCCTCGTCGATGTTGTAATCCTGAAAATCAAACAGGGCAGCTTAGGAGAGCTGATCCTGAAAATCACACAGCTCAGGAGAGCTGATCTTGAAAATCACACAGCTCAGGAGAGCTGATCCTGAAAGTCAAACAGGGCAGCTCAGGAGAGCTGATCCTGAAAATCATACAGCTCAGGAGAGCTGATCCTGAAAGTCAAACAGGGCAGCTCAGGAGAGCTGATCCTGAAAATCACACAGCTCAGGAGAGCTGATCCTGAAAGTCAAACAGGGCAGCTCAGGAGAGCTGATCCTGAAAATCATACAGCTCAGGAGGGCTGATCCTGAAAATCACACAGCTCAGGAGGGCTGATCCTGAAAATCACACAGGGCAGCTCAGGAGAGCTGATCCTGAAAATCAAACAGCTCAGGAGGGCTGATCCTGAAAATCACACAGCTCAGGAGAGCTGATCCTGAAAATCACACAGCTCAGGAGAGCTGATCCTGAAAATCACACAGCTCAGGAGAGCTGATCCTGAAAATCACACAGCTGAGGAGGGCTGATCCTGAAAATCAAACAGGGCAGCAGCTCAGGAGAGCTGATCCTGAAAATCACACAGCTCAGGAGAGCTGATCCTGAAAATCACACAGCTCAGGAGGGCTGATCCTGAAAATCAGACAGGGGAGCTCGGGAGGGCTGATCCTGAAAATCAAAGGGGAGTTCAGGAGAGCTGATCCTGAAAATCACACAGGGGAGCTCAGGAGAGTCCTGCCCACTCCCGGTGGTGCCACGGAGCCCCCGTTCCTCTGGCACACAGGTACCAGGAATGGCACACGTGTGCTCCTCAGGGTGCCCTGGGCACCCACATCCCTCTCCTGCCTGCAATCTCCCAGCTGGCAGGAGGGATGGAAGGTGCCCACACAAGCTGAGGCCAAAGGGTGAAGCTTTCTAGCGAGGCCCAGGGGTTTTTGCAGAGCTCCAGGCCGGGTTTATCCGACACCGCTCCTGCAGTCGGGATATTCCTCTGGAAATGCCTGGAGGTTCTTTTCCCTGACATCCATCCAATGAAAGCAGGATGGGTCAGGGACCCCCCACATGCAACAGCCAGACCCCCCCCCTAAACCCTGGGGCTGGGCTGGTCCCACCCCCCTGCTCCCAAAACCTCCAAGAAAAGAGGTTTTGTGTTGGAATTCCTCAGGGGAGGAGTTTCGTGGAAAAATCCATTTTGTGGAGCACAGGAATAATTCCCTCTCCTCCTGGTGTGTGAGGACAGCCTGGTGGGTGTGAGGGTCTCACGGGAGGGACACGTGTGCCACCTGCTGTGCCCCGTGTCCCCGTCCCAGAGGGATGGAACCCCTTTTGTGGCTCAGGGTGACACTCACCACGAAGGTGTCGTAGGAGAACTTGTGCCTGTGGAGCAGGTGCTGCAGGAAGTTGGCACTCTTGTAGCTGGGATCCCCCCAGGGCATGGCCGAGCACACCGGGCACACCTGTGGGGACACAGAAGGGTGGCACCTGCACAGGGACCTCCCAGAGACCTGAGAGGTGCCCCTCTCCTCTGACGTGATCCAATGTCCAGCCTGGCCTTGGGCACTGCCAGGGATCCAGGGGCAGCCACAGCAGTGCCAGGGCCTGCCCACCCTCACAGGGAGGAATTTCTCCCTAATATCCAACCCAAACCAACTCTCTGGCTGTTTGGATCCATTCCCCCTTGTCCTGCCACTCCAGGCCCTCATCAATAGCCTCTCTCCACTTTTCCTCAAGGTCCTGTAAGGCCACAATTAGCTCACAGGGGAGCTCAGGAGAGCTGATCCTGAAAATCAAATGGGAGCTCAGGAGAGCTGATCCTGAAAATCACACAGGGCAGCTCAGGAAGCTTCTCTTTCCCAGGCTGAACAATCCCAATTTTCTCAGCATTTCCTCACTGAAGAGCTGCTCCATCCCCTTGATCAACTCGGTGAGCTCCAACAGCTCCAGGTCCTTCCTGGGCAGAAGATCCCAAGTTCCCCACCTCGGTCAACCCAGAGGGAACAGGGAGATGAAATTCAGCACCACCTGGTTTGAAGGAACAGGGGGATGGAGGCAGCTCATGCCAGGCAGCCTCTAACAGGAGTCTAACACAGCAGAGACACATCCCCATGTCCCAAAGGGATTTAAACCATTGCTGGTGCTGCTGGCCTGGGCTGCCACGTCAGCCAGGGTGTGGCTGGATCTCCAGAGCTGTCCCACCCACATCCCAGCAGCACTCACCACCTTGTTGGGGTCGTTCCTGTGGTTCTCCATGCAGTGCTTCACCAGCTCCTGCTGGTCCAGGTTGCGCGCCCCGCAGTAGGGACACACGAAGGTGGAGCGGTTGGGAATGTTGCTGCAGAGAGCAAGGAGGAGCTCAGAGCTGAGGGGAGGCTGAGCTGACCCCTTCCAACTGACTCTGTGACAGCCCAGCCCCTTCCCACCCCACCTCCCTGCCCTGCTGGATCCTTCATCCCACCCCAGGCTCTGAGACCCCCGAGCAGCGGTGCCAGGAGGGAAAAGGTGCTGCTCTGCCTCCCAGGGGAAGGCACAGCACAGTTTTAGGGTTTTAGGGCATGCCAGGAAGGACAGGTTTCCTCACTTGAGGCACAGGCATACCTGGGAATAGGCTGGGACGTGGGGACAACTGGAACAAACTTGGGGCAGTTGGCCATCTGCTCCTGCACCTTGGCGCAGGACGAGACGTGCGAGCGCATTTTGGCCAGGGTCACCTGGAGAAGGAGGAGGAGAAGAAACATTCCTGAAGGGGCAGGAACAGCTGCCAGGAGCCAGGACAGGAGCTGGCTCTGCTCAGCCCAGGTGGGAGTGACCTCTGGTCCACCCACAGCAGTGGGAATGCTGCACCCACCCGTCCTTCCTCGCAGGACAGAGATCTGGGGCTGCAGGGACCCCCACAAGTCCTGTCCCCGTCCCCTGGGAGCAGAGCCCGACCCCTCTCTGGCTGCTCCCTCCTGTCAGGGAGTTGTGCAGAGCCACAAGGTCCCCCCTGAGCCTCCTTCTCTCCATGCTGAGCTTCCCCAGCTCTGGAAAGGAGGGAGGATGAGGACAGCAGGGTCAGGCAGCTTTTACCTTCTTGCTGCAGCCTCTGCAGGGAGCCTTGTAGGACGAGAGCTGCTTCTCCACGCTGGAGGCCTTCTCCACCTTTTTGGGATCGAAGGGCACGCGGCAGAGCGGGCAGAGCGGGGAGGGCACCTGCAGGCAGGGCTGCAGGCATTCCCCACAGAACCTGGGGGCACAGAGCGGCCCTGAGCACCCCGGGGACACCCCGCTGCCTCCCAACGCCCCCAAGGCCAGGGATCAGCGACCCGACTGGGAGAACTGGGAGCAGGGGAAGCCCCTGCAGGCACGGACAATTCCTCTGCTCCCAGGCGGGATTTGAAAGCAGCCAGCGCTGAGTATTCAGGCCAGGCAGGAGCTTGGATCGCCTCGTTCCAAGCTCCTTCCATCCCCAGGAGCAGAGGAAGCCCAGCAGCCCAGAGGAGGCAAAGGATCCTCATCCCCAAAACCCGATTATCCCGGCAGTGCTGGCCCCTCCAGCCACCGGGAACGGGGAATGGAACACCCCAAAGCCTCAGCCCCTGCACGGGGAGCGGGATGAGGAGGGGGGATCACGGAGGGCTCGGGACTCGCCCCCAGCCCCAAACAAGCAGAAGCGAGGCGGTGCTGGAGTTCCAAGCCACAGCCTCTTGGGAATGTCCCCAAAATCAGACGGAAGAAGGGATCAGGGTGTCCCCGAAATAAACAAGGGGACAGGAGCCCGGTCTGGGAGCAGAGGGGGTGGGACGGGGATGCCGGTGTGGGATGGGATGGGATGAGGGTCCCGGTGCTGAACCGTCCCCGCTGTGGGCTGGGATCACCGGGCAGAGAGCCCGCAAGGATCACACGGCCAGCACAGCGCCCAGCCCCGCGTCGCGCCCGTCCCCGGGGCCGGCCCAGCCCGGGGGTCCCCGGGGGTCCCCGCCGCCCCCGCCCGGGCCCCGTCTCACGTGTGCCCGCAGCCCGCGATGCCGACGGCGCGGTGGAAAACCTCGAGGCAGATGGGGCAGCTGAACTGCGCCTCCAGCGCCTCGGCCGCGGCCCCGGGCCCGGGGGCGGCGCGGGGGGGCCCGGCCGGGCCCTGCGGCCGCTGCGCCGCCGCCACCAGCAGGCTCCGGAACATGGCGGCGGCGGCCGGCGGGGCGGGCGCGACGTCACCGAGCGGCGCCGGCGCGTCATCGCCGCGCGACGGGAGCGCGCCGGGACACGGCAGGACCGAGAGGAGCCGAGTGCGAGCCGAGCGGAGCCGAACGAGGCCGAGCGGAGCCGAACGAGGCCGAGCGGAGCCGAGCAGGGCCCGAGCCGAGCAGGACCCTCAGGGACCCACCGGGACCCACCGGGACCCACCGGAATCCACCGAGCGGCGCCGCCATGTGCGACGTGACGGGTGACGGTGCTGGGTGCGGAGCGGACACGGAACCGCCGCGGCGCCGCCGCGCACCGGGAGACAGGTGTGAGTCCGGTGCGGCCTCGGAATGGACCCCCGGGGCCGCTCCTGGTACCCCCCGGTATTCCCCCTGGTATCCTCCCCGTGCTGCCTCCGGTACATTCCCAACGCTCCCCCCGGTCCCGTCCCCAGTATCTCACCAGTATTCCCCGGGGCTGCCTTTGGTGTTACCCCCGGTATCCCCCCGGTGCTGCTCCCGGTATGCCTTCAGTGCCCTCTCCCATCCCCCGCTCCCGGTATCCCCCCGATATCTCTCGGTTGTAGCGCCGGTATCCCCCGGTGACATCCCGGGTATCCCTGGTGCTGCCCGGGGACCGGGCCCGGCCCCGCTCCCGCCCGGTACCGCTCCGGGGGTGCGGTCCCGGTGTCCCCGGTGCTGACCGGCCGTGTCCCCGCAGCCACCCCCGGACCTGCATGAAGTGCGGGCAGGGCACGGCCGCCCTCGTCATCCGCGTCGGGGACCCGTTCTGCCGGTGAGGGAGCGGGAGGGGACAGCGGGGATGGGGGACATCAGAAATTGGGGTCTTTGAGTCCCCAAAATCGTGAACTTTGGGTCCTGGGGACATCAGAAATTGGGGTCTTTGAGTCCCCAAAGTCATGAACTTTGGGTCCTGAGGACATCGGGGATGGGGGACATCAGAAATTGGGGTCTTTGAGTCCCCAAAATCGTGAACTTTGGGTCTTGGGGACATCAGAAATTGGGGTCTTTGAGTCCCCAAAGTCATGAACTTTGGGTCTTGGGGACAGCGGGGATGGGGGACATCAGAAATTGGGGTCTTTGAGTCCCCAAAGTCATGAACTTTGGGTCTTGGGGACAGCGGGGATGGGGGACATCAGAAATTGGGGTCTTTGAGTCCCCAAAATCGTGAACTTTGGGTCTTGGGGAGAGCGGGGATGGGGGACATCAGTTCCCAGGGACATTGGGTGTCTGGGGCTTTGGGATGTTGGGGCTGGGGACACTGGATTTCTGGGACTTCAAGCTTTGGGGACATTGGGTGTCTGTTGGACAAACGTCAAGGCTTGGGGACATTGAGCCTTGAGGACATCGAGGAGGGGGCACAGTAATGTTTGGATACGTGGCTCTTGGGGTCATTGGATCTCTGGGATGTCGGAGCCTGAGGACATTGTTCTCCAGGACATTGGTCTCGGGGACATCAAGGGGACGTTGGGGTGTGGGGACGCGGGGGTTTGGGGTCTGGGGCTGTCAGCAGAGGCCGTGGCTCAGGAGGCCCCGTGTCCCCCAGCGCCTGCTTCCGCGAGTACTTCGTGCACAAGTTCCGTGCCATGCTGGGCAAGAACCGCGTCATCTTCCCGGGAGAGAAGGTACCGGGAGGGGGGGGACACGGGACAGGGGGCCCGGGGGTGGCAGCGGGCCAGTGACCGTCCCCGCTGTCCCCACAGGTGCTGCTGGCAGTGTCAGGGGGCCCGGCCTCCAGTGCCATGGTCCGGCAGGTGCAGGAGGTGAGAGTGGGGACTCAGGGGGGCTCGGGGGGCTCAGGGGGGGACGTTCCCCCCTCACCCCACTCCTCACCCCACTCCTCTGCCAGGGGCTCAGCCGGGAGGCGGCCAAGAGGCTCCGCTTCATCCCTGGCCTGGTCTACATCGAGGGTGAGGGAGCCCTGCTGCTGCTCCGTGTCCACCTGCCCATTCCCAACCCATCCCTGTGTCCACCTGTCCATTCCCAACCCATCCCTGCTGTTCCCACCTGTCCATTCCCAACCCATCCCTGCTCCGTGTCCACCTGTCCATTCCCAACCCATCCCTGTGTCCACCTGTCCGTTCCCAACCCATCCCTGTGTCCACCTGTCCGTTCCCAACCCATCCCTGCTCCGTGTCCACCTGTCCATTCCCAACCCATCCCTGTGTCCACCTGTCCATTCCCAACCCATCCCTGTGTCCACCTGCCCATTTCCAACCCATCCCTTTGTCCACCTGCCCATTCCCAACCCATCCCTGTGTCCACCTGCCCATTCCCAACCCATCCCTTAGTCCACCTGCCCGTTCCCAACCCATCCCTGTGTCCACCTGCCCATTCCCAACTCATCTCTGCTCCCTATCCACCTGTTCATTCCCAACCCATCCCTGTGTCCACCTGCTCATTCCCAATCCATCCCTGTGTCCACCTGTCCATTCCCAACCCATCCCTGCTCCGTGTCCACCTGTCCATTCCCAACCCATCCCTGCTCCCTATCCACCTGTCCATTCCCAGTCCCACTGCCTGTTCCCTGCCCCATTCCCAGCCCCACTGTCTGTTCCCTGCCCCATTCCTGACCCCCATACCTGTTCCCTGTCCCATTCCCAGCCCTGCTGCCCGTTCCCAGCTCCTCGCCTGTTCCCTGCCTGCTGTCCATTCTCCACCCCATTCCCAGCCCCACTCCCTGCTCCCTGCCCCATTCCTGACTCCCTGCACTGTGCCAGGGCCGGGCTGCTGCCACCCTGGTGCCAGGAATGGGGCTGGGAATGTGGCAGCAGTCCTGGCACTGCCCCGCACACCTTCCAGAGGGAGCCGTGCGCGGGCAGAGCCGGGAGCAGCGGGAGCAGACCCTGGCCCAGATGGAGGCCCTGCTGCAGGCCACCGGCTTCCCCTACCACCTGGTCCACCTGGAGGAGGTATCGGGGTGATGTGGGGACAGCTGCTGAGGGTGGGGACTCACTCAGACAACCCCAACTTCCCCCTGTGTACCCCTCTGTGCCCCACAGGCGCTGGAGCTGCCCCCGTCCATCCTACAGCCGGGGCCAGAGCACGCCAGCACGTCCAGCCCGTCCGGCCCTTCCTACAAGGAGGCTGTGGACAACTTCATCCAGCAGCAGCAGCAGCAGGGCGGGGACAGCAGCACCTCTCTGCCTGCCCACAGCACCCAGGACAGGCCAGCAGCACCCCCGGGCGCCCCTCGCCTGCCGGACGCCGCCCAAACCCAGGAGCTGCTGCGCAGCTTCGAGGCGGCGGGGACGGCGACAGCGCGGGAGGAGCTGCTGGAGATGCTGCGGTGAGGGACTGACCCTGCCCCGGGGCCAGCCCCGGCGCCAGGCAGGGCAGGGTGGCTCTGAGCCGCTGTCACCTCGTCCCCCAGGACCCACCTGGTGGTGCAGACGGCCCGGGACAGGGGCTACGCCAAGGTGATGACGGGCGAGAGCCTCACGCGCGTGGCCGTCAAGCTCCTCACCAACCTCTCCTTGGGGCGCGGCGCCTTCCTTGCCGTGGACACGGTGAGCTGGGGGGTGGCATCTGCTCCCCAGGGGTGACATGATGCTGTGGTGGCGTGGCTGGGAGGGTGGCATCTGCACCCCAGGGGTGACACGGTGCCATGAGGCATGGCTGGGGATGGGCACCCACTCCCCAGGGGTGACACAGTGCAGTGGGGACATGGCACTGCACCCCAGGGGTGACACGGTGCCATGGGGACATGGCTGGGGGGTGGCACTGGCACCCCAGGGGTGACATGATGCTGTGGGGGCGTGGCTGGGAGGGTGGCACCCGCACCCCAGGGATGATACAGTGCCATGGGGCATGGCTGGGGAGTGGCACCTGCAGCCCAGGGGTGACACGGTGCTGTGGGGGCACAGCTGGGGGGTGGCACTGGCACCCCAGGGGTGACACAGTGCTGTGGGGGCACAGCTGGGGGGTGGCACTGGCACCCCAGGGGTGACACAGTGCCATGGGGGCATGGCTGGGGATGGGCACCCACTCCCCAGGAGTGACACAGTGCTGTGGGGACATGGCACTGCACCCCAGGGGTGACACAATGCCATGGGGGCATGGCTGGGGGGTGGCACTGCACCCCAGGGGTGACATGATGCTGTGGTGGCATGGCTGGGAGGGTGGCACCCACACCCCAGGGATGATACAGTGCCATGGGGGCATGACTGGGGACGGGCACCCGCTCCCCAGGGGTGACACGGTGCCATGAGGACATGGCACTGCACCCCAGGGGTGACACAGTGCCATGGAGGCATGGCTGGGGATGGGTACCCGCTCCCCAGGGGTGACACGGTGCCACGGGGGCATGGCACTGCACCCCAGGGGTGACACAATGCCGTGGGGAGCATGGCTGGGAGGGTGGGTGGCACGGTCCCCTGGCAGCCCTGCACCCCACAGGGCTTCACGGACCGGCGCCACGGTGACGTGACGGTGGTGAGACCCATGCGGGACTACACGGCCAAGGAGATCGCCTTCTACAACCTCTTCTTCAGCGTCCCCACCGTCACCGTGCCGCCCCTCTTCACCAAGGTAGGGCTGTCCCGTGGCGGGGGGGCCAGGCTCGGTGTCCCCGTGGCAGGGACAGGACCCTCCCTCCATGCTGTCCCTGTTGGTGCCCACAGCGCCGGGAGAAGCCCAGCATCCACCAGCTGGTCGAGCGCTTCCTGCTGGGGCTGCAGGAGGAGTTCCCATCCACCATCAGCACCGTGTACCGGTACAGGAGGGCTCTGTGGGGGTGCTGGGGGTGTGAGGGGATTGGGGTGCACCCACAACCCCTGTTTTGGCTGCAGGACAGGGGAAAAGCTGAGCCCGGAGCCGGCCAAGGCCAGCAGCGAGTCCCAGCGCTGCCTCCTCTGCCTCTGTGGCCTGGACACCGATGGGGGTGAGTGGGGAGGGCACCGGGGGGGCTCGGGGGGTTTGGGGAGCAGCCGTGCACCCCTCAGTGACCACCTGGCTCTTACAGAGGAGGAGTTGGCTCTGGAGCCCACGCTGATCTTTGAGGAGCCAGCAGCAGGGTGAGCAGGGGGCATTCCAGGATTCCACACCCACCCCCAGGCCACTGGAGTGGCATTGCTGAGTGTCCCTGTCCTGCTGAGTGTCCCTGTCCTGCTGAGTGTCCCTGTCCTGCTGATTGTCCCTGTCCCACAGGGTTGAGAGCAAAGCTGCCTACATCCCCCTGCTGTGCTACAGCTGCCGCCTCACCTTCAAGGAGCTGGTGAGGTTTTGGGGTGCAGGGGGGCGGCTCTCGGGGGTGATGGGGGTCCCCAGGCTCACAGCCCCTCTGGTGCAGGGTCCCCTGGACACGCTGCCACCCTACGTGCGCGCCGAGGGCCAGCGCAGGATCCGCAGGTACTGGGGGTGGGGGGCAGCTCCTTCCCCACCTGCTCAGCCCCTGGAGTTGTGTCCATGCACTGTCCATCCCTCGCAGAGCTGAGATGGAGCAGGACCAGGAGAACCACGAGTCCAGCAAGAGCTGAAGGGGTTGGGGACAGCAGGGGACACTCCCTCCATCCCACTGTGGCCCTGCTGGGGCAGGTGCCACACCTCAGGGATACCCCAGAGGTTGGTGAGGACTCCTGACACCCAGGCAGCTGCTTTTATAGCCCATTTCTGTCCCAGCCAAGGGCAGGGAGAGCCCCCCCCTGCCTCCCCCACTTCCCTGCCCCAGCTGCCTGTCAGCCAGGGAGGCCTCAAGTTTGTTTTATTTGCTATCTGTATAAATAAACCATTTGAATTAATAAAAAAACAAAACAAAAAAAAAAAAAAACCCAACAAAACAAACCCGAAGCCACAAGTGTCTAAAGTCCAACTGGGGCTGCCAGACCCCCTCAAACATGGGGGGGTCCACAACCCAGGACCCCCATCCTGGAGCTGGGGGGTTGGGGGGCGGGGGGGCTATTGCTTGAGTTCAACCTGGTTCTGGAGCAGGGCAGGGGCAGGCAGGGAGGGGACACAGGCTGGCACTTGACCCCCCCCCTCATCCCCAGCTGGCAGCCAGGGGTGCCCAGTGGGTGGGGTGGGGCAGCTCCTGTCCCCCTCCCCGAGAAGGCACAACATGGTCTGTGCGGGTCGGACGGCTTCAAAGCAACGTAAGGAAAACATCCAGGAAAAAAAAACCTCCTCCCTCCGAGGGAGCGCCCAGAACCCCACATTCCACTGCCCCCCCGGGCCGGGATGCAGCCCCAGCTGGGGTTGGGGGGCTGCTTAAGGCATTGGCGGTGATGTCCCTGTCAGGGGTGGGGGCTGGAGCCCCTTCCCCTTTATCTCTTCTCCCGTGTCCACTTGATCATGGTCTCGGGCGAGCGGTAGAGGAAGATGAGCTTGGCGTAGAGCTCCTCCTCCAGCTCCAGCTCGCCCGTCTCCCGCACCAGGAAGATGTCCTGGCACAGCTTCAGGATGCGATCCACGCAGGGCAGCTCCTCGAACATGATGGAGTGGGAGACCTCGCTGAAGAAGCCCCGCACGAACTTGCCGATCACCAGCACGATGGACACGTAGAGCCCCATGATCCTGCAAGGATGGGTGGGGGACACGTCCTGGGTCCCTGGATCCCACCAGCAACGCCCTTGGGATCCCCCACACACACACACCCTGGCACCCTCCACGTACCCGTAGCCAGCCAGGAAGCCCAGGCTGGGGGGGCTGACTTTGTCGTTGAAGATGATCATGGGGAGGCTGTTGCCCTCGTGGGGTGGGGCGTCCTTCAGCCTCAGCACCCACCACTCCACAAAGTGGGCGCCAGGGCCAGAGCCCCTGCTCTCCTGTTTCAGCTGCACCTCCACGTCCAGGTAGCTCTCCACGTCATCTGGGGAGGGTGACACCGTCAGGGCTGCTGTGCTCTTAAGGATGAATTTTTTGTGGGGAGCGACACAGTGGGACTCACATCCTCACTGTCCGCAGGGGCTGACACCATCAGTGCCACTGGTGTGCTCCCAGTGCTGGTTTTTTAGGGAGGGACACACTGGGACTCACGTCCTCCCTGTCTTCAGAGAGGTGGCACCCAGTGCTGGCTTTCTTGTGGGGGACACCTTGGGACCTACCCGGCAGCAGCTGCTTGACAGGTTCGGCTTCGAGGCCGGTGGGCGCCCGGATGTATTTGGGGAAGAGTTTGGGCAATACCCTGCAAGAAAAGCGGAGCGGTGAGGGGGTTACACCCTCCCAACTGAGCACAGGGCTCCCGTCACCCCCTCAGGGGACACTCACACGGGGTCACTCCTGGTGCCACCCAGCATCTGGGCCAGCTGCAGGCGCTGGGGCGCGCCGGGCGCCAGGCCGATGTCGTGTTTGCCGTAGGCGTTCTCCACTGTGCCCCCCTTGCTCAGGTCCCTGCGGGCAGAAGAGGCTGAGTGTGGGCAGGTGGGGGGGCGGTGCAGGCAGGGCTGGCTCCTCCCTGGCCGTGCCCAGGTACCTCTGGATGCTCCAGGTGAGGTGCAGGGTGATGTAGGAGGAGCCGTTCTGCAGCTCCTGCTGCATCTGCGCGCGGCTGGGGGGGCTGATGCTCCACAGCGAGCCCGAGCTGCCATCGATGCGGGCGGTCACGATGTCCTCTATGCCGTAGAAGGTGATGAACTGCATGGCCAACTGCCAGCAGGGGACACAGGCTCAGCCCCTGCCCTGGGGGGCTCTGCCAGCCCCCGCCTCAGGCAGCCAGCAGGGAATTTTTTGGGGTGGGAGGAGGAGTTACCGGCTCTCTCTCGAACTCTGTGGTGAGGTCAAAGTAGTCATCGATGGTGAAGGGCTGGATGTATTGTTGCTGGGAGCTTGTGCTGAACAGAGGCTGGGGCGGGGGGACAGGGGGACATCAGCCAGGCAGGGCACGCTGCTGTCCCACCTGGGCACCCCAACACCCACTCCCACATCCTCACCTCGTACCCCCCGACCTTGAGGATGACGGTGACATCGACGGGGTGGTTGACGATGCCCACCACGGAGCGCACCAGGGACATGAAGAGCAGCGGGAACCAGATGATGCCCACCAGGAAGAGGATGATGAGGCCGCCCATGCCGTACTTCACCACCTTCTTCTTCTTCTGCCCCTTGGGCTGGGGGTATTTCTGGGGTGGGGGGAGACAGCACACAGTGTAGGGTGCGCTCAGAGGGACCCTAACAAACCCTCAAAAGGGGTTTGGTGCAGGACCCTTCCTGGCATAGGGGCTGTACCTTCTCGGTCTCCCGGCTGCACTTGATGATGAAGATGTTGGCGTAGATGTCCTCCACACACATCCAGTTGGAGAGGGACAGCGTGGTGTCCGTCCACACCCAGTCCATGATGGCCCGCAGCTCCACCAGGAAGGGCACGAGGCGGAACCTGTGGGGACACGGGGAGAGGGCAGTGGCACGGCACCCTCGGGGTGCCCGGGGCTCCCCGCGGCCCCGTGCCCTACCCCTGGAAGAGGAAGAGGTTGAGGTGGTTGTATTTCTTGGTGAGGAAGTTGCCCAGGATGCGGGTGGGGTAGCCACAGCGGATCTGGTAGGCCGACAGCCCGAAGTAGATGCACTTCACGAAGTACCACAGCTGGGCCACCGCGTTATGGCGGAACAACCTGCGGGAGGCACGTGCCACTCCTCAGCCACCAACCCCGGGCCACCACGTGGGCTCGGGGACACCAAGGCAAGGACCACGCCGTGCCGTGGTGGGGAATCCTTTGGGATGTACCTTTGGGTGACGGCCGGCAGGATGAAGAACATCCAGAAGTGGATGCCGAAGACCAGGATGACCTGGAAGATGAGCTTGCCCACCACGGTCTTGCGGAGGTAGAGCGCGCGGTCGATGATCATGGTGCTGAACTGGAAGAGCACCATCACCAGGAAAGCCTCCGGCACTTGGTTCTCCGACAGCGAGGAGGTGATGTCGGTGGCCGCCGTGTATTTCTGGGGTGCAGGAGAGGTCAGGATGTGGCCCAGCCTCACCCCGTGGTGGAGGCAGGACAGTCAGGACCGCCCTGTGGGACTCCCTGCTCACCCCAAAGGCCCAGAAGCCAAAGATGATGATGATGAAGTCGACCACGTCAGCCATGAACATGTAGGCGTAGACGTCGGCGGCTGCATGGCCCTCTGTGTCCAGGATGTCCCGGAAGAAGTTGCACACTGGCCGGTAAATCTTCTGTGCCCTGCAGGGACAGGGGGCACAGGGGACACAGGGGGGACAGGTGACTGGGACTGCACCCCACAGCCCCTACCCCAACCAGCACCGCCGTGACTCACATGGTGAGGAAGGCGACCTTGACCCGCAAGCCAAACTCCTTCAGCTTCCTCTGAGCGTGATTCTCTTCCGACACTTCCTCCTCCTCTTCCTCCTCCTCCTCGCCCCCTTGAAGCGAGGCACAGCGTGGGTGACAGCCAGGGTCCTGCAGGGCCACATCCTGCCCGAGCCCAGCACCCTGGGGGTGCCAGCCTTGCTCCTCACCATGGCACAAGGGTTGGGAACTGGTGCTCACCTTCGGCTGGAACCATCTCCAGTGTCTTCCTCCTCTGCTTCCTCCTGAAGCGGAGCCGTGTGGGCCCGGTCTCCTCTTCCTGCTCCAGGGGCTCACTCTCCAGCCCCTGCTCCATGGGCTTGCTCTCCAACCCCTGCTCCACGGGCTCGCCCTCCAGCTCCAGCTCTGGCCCCACGGCTGCTCCTGGTGCTCCCGGCTGGGCTGGAGCCTCTGGCCCTCCCTCAGCCACTGAGGGCAGTGGGGACACAGCTTCCTCCGACTTCTCCTCCTCTTCCTTGCTCTCCTGCTTCTCCTTCTCTTCCTTGCCCTCCCGCTTCTCCATTGTCGTCTCCTCCTGGTCCCACAGCCCATAGGACTGCGGAGGGACATGGTCAGAGGTCCTGCTGCCCCCCAGCCCCACACACCTCACCCCCCATCCTGCAGCATCAACTCCCACCAGCACTGGTGGGAAACCAGGGCAGAGCTACCCAACACGCACTGGGCTCTGCCCAGAGGCCCCAGGAGCAGCTCCAGCTCCCCCCACAAAGGCCCACCCACAGCCCAGGGCTCACCAGCAGCAGCGAGCGATGGAAGAAGAGGGCCAGGAGCTGCAGGAGGTCAAACTTGATGTACTGGGGGGACTTCTCCAAGCCCAGGATGCGTGGTGGGAAGAAGGGCTTGCCCTCGTAGCGCAGCAGGATGATGTGGCCGTTCCAGGGGAAGAACCCGAACTGGAAGAGGTATTTCACCACCACCATGATCTGCGGGGACGCTGGGGTCAGTGGGGTGGCAGCGGGGGCCGGGTGGCATCGTCCCTTCGCTGGCCACCCCCTGCCCACCTCGGTGAAGATGATGGCGGTCATCCAGAAGCGCTTGGAGGGCCGGGGGATGGAAAGCATGGCCCAGAGGAAGATGAGGATGGGCAGGAAGAGGGTGAGGGTGGAGGCGGTGACCATGTTGTTGAGGATGATGACGAAGTAGCAGAAGAGCTCGGAGTGGGCGGTGATGCAGCGGTACACGGCCAGCAGCAGCTTCAGGAACCGGTTGTGGGATTGGTAGAACTGCTCCGACTCCTCCAGCTCGCAGACGCACAACCTCCTGCGGGACGCAGGGCTGGGGTGAGCCCCCCCCTGCTGCCACCCCCCATCCCTGTCCCACTGCTGTCCCCAAGCCCCGCTGTCCCCACGTCCACCTGCTCTTGAGGAGCTCACTGGCAGTCCGTCTGCGCTGCTGGGGCACGGCCAGCAACTGCTGAGCTTCGGCCACCTCCTCCAGGTTTGTCACCTGCTCCTGGCTGCCGGAAGAAGGGGTAGCTCTTAGGATGGCACAGGGACAGGGGTGAGCCCCCTGCCCCACCTGTGGCGCTGCCAACGGCCCCCTCGGGGGTATCTATGCACCTGCCTGGAAGCGCCGCTTCGGGAAACCGCAGCCAAGGAGCAATGCAGGCTCGGCTCCTCGGGGAGCTCCCCCGGCGCCAGCTCGTAGAGCTCATCCGGGAAGCCGTGGTTTATCTCCTCCCCCTGTGGCAGGCAGGACGTCAGTGCCACCCTGGGCAGCCGCCCCCCTGTGTCCCGGTGTCCCCCCGGGGCTCACCCTGGCCAGCCGCTGTGCCATGACGCATCTCTCGAGGCACAGGATGCGGGACATGTCCGTGTGCTCCTTGGTGCAGGCGTCCAGCCACTGGGTCAGCCCGTCCACCAGGGCCTGGCACAGCAGCCACAGGAACCTCAGAGTGTTCAGTGCTCGCTGCAAGATGTTGCTCCGCTCTGTCAGGGCGGAAAGAGGGGTGGAGGGTCCCACTCGGGCCCACTCAGACCTCCCCAGCATCCCCCGGCGCTGCAGGCCTGCTGCCCACCTACCAGAACCTTCTGTGTGCACTTCCTCCCGGCTTTCAGCCCCCTCGGCAGCCTCCACCTCTCCCCTTGTGCCATCCTCTGCAAGGGTCAGACCCCAGGGGAGGAAAGAACATCATTTCTGGGCCTCTCTCCTCCACCACCCCAACCCCTGTCCCTCCACATCCACCTTAAAAACCAGGATAGGCACCAAAGAAGATGCACAGCTTGTGCCTAACCTCACTGCAGCCAGCAGAGAGTCCCCCCACGTGCTGGGAGGGCACACCCTGCCAGGGCACACAGCAGGCACCAGGCAGGGCCATGTCCCCTCCTGCCCCCCCAGGCCTATTTTGGGGTGTCACACCCACCTGCAGCGCTCTCAGCGCTGGGTGCCTGCTGCTGCTCCTGCTGCCGCAGCACCGTCCTGGTGTTGGTCACCCAGGCCTGGTAGGCGAGCTGGAGGGGGACAGGGGCCATCAGCACCCTGGGGACACTGCCAGCCCTGCGGCTGCTCTGCAGCCCCCCAGCCCTGCTCACCTGGAAGGCGCTCGGCCTCCCGGGCCGCTGCTCCTCCTGCACCTCCTCCTCCTCCTCGCTGTCCGACTCGAAGAGGAAGTATTCCCCGGAATGCAGCACTGCCGGGGGTGGGGGGGCACAGGGTGTCACGGCACAGCCAGGGCCACGGCAGGGGTGTGACACCCCAGGCTGGCCCCGCTGCCATCTCCCAGGGCTCTGCCTGGCACCGAGGACGCCCACGGGGACATCAAAGCCAACGACTCAACTGCCACGTCCCCAAAGCAGCGTCCCTCCAGCGCCAGCCTTCGGAGGTGACCGACGTCAGTGACCCCAGACCCCGCCTGGCACCCCCAGTCCAACACCCCATTAGTGCTGGGGAGCAGAGAAGCCATGGTTAGTGCTCTGCGGCCGAGCCTGGGGACAGGGGACATGCAGGGTGTCACCTCGGCCAAGCAGTGCCACCAGCGTTAGCGGTCCTGGCAGGGGGACCTCCCCGAGGGGCTGTGCCCCCGTGCTGGGCCCCCACCTGAGGCGTGGTCTAACCACGGCCGCTGCCACCTCTCCCTCGGCCGGGACGGGTCTGCGGGGCCGCCGGGCGCTGTGGGACGGCAGAGGGGGCTGAGAACAGCCACACCCAGAGCACCCACCCCGCCCTGGGGGGCACTCAGGGTCACCACAGTGCCATGGGCGTTGGTGATGGGTCACAGTGCCACCCGTGTGTCCGGAGAGGGGTTGGGGACACGGGAGGGACCCCCTGGCTCTCACCTGCTCCAGCCTCTTCCTGCCCGGGGCCGGCGCTGCGGGGCGGCCGCTCCTGGCGGTACTTCTGCTGCTTGGCTCGGATCCGCTCCATCCTGGAGGCACAGGATGCTGCAGAGCCCGCTCCCCCAGGCCCCCAGGGCCACCCCCCCGTACACAGGAGTGCCCCAGGCTGCAGGGAGAGGGGTCCCAGTGTCCCCCCACAAAACCCACTCACTGCCGCTTCAGCTGGTCCAGCGACCTCCTCTCGGAGCGCCGGTGCGAGCGCAGGCTCTTCATGATGCTGGCCTTGAACAGCGCCACGCCCCTGGGGGACAGCGACAGCAGAGGGTCATGGGGAGCCCCCAGCACCCATGGGGACCCCTCCAGGGCCCGAACCCCACCTGGAAGGCTGCAGGGCAGAGGCTTGGAGGTCCCACATGACGTGCAAGTAGTAGGAGCTGAGGAAGATGCGGCGCTGGAGCAGGAGGAAGAAGAAGCAGATGCTGTCCCACAGGATGCCGGCCTCCTCCACGGGCAGCGTGCAGTCCCGGTCCTTGGCCATGGCCTTGGCTGGCAGGCAAGAGGCACAGGCAGGTCACACGCAGCAGCCCAAACCTGCAGCCCCTTCCCTCAGCTGACCCCCAGAGCAGCAGCAACTCACGGTTGTAGTAGCCCTTGACGGTGCAGACCAGGCTGAAGAGCTGGATCACCCAGCAGAAGTTGTTCTGCATTTGCCGCACGAAGACGCAGGACAGGAGCTGCGGGCAGAGCGGGCACGCACGGCTTTGCCACCAGCCCGGGGTTGGGGGGGACACCCAGGGCGGGGCAGGGCGGATCACAACGCACCGACAGCATGTTCTTGGAGATGATGACGGTGATGTTGTAGAGGATGAGGCAGTCCCAGAGCGCCAGGCGGGCGCGGGCAGGCTTGCGCAGCATGGCGGTGCCCGAGAGCAGCAGGTAGAAGCAGGCCAGCACGTAGCCCAGGCCGAAGAGGCTGATGCGGTTGGCGCCGGCGATGAAAACCACCACCAGCACCACCCAGAAGAGGTAGCGGAACACCACCACCTTGGCCATGTCCAGGTAGGACCTGCGGATAGGGTGGTCAGAGCTGGGGCATTGTTCCTTCCCAGCACGGTCCCAGTCCCCACACCAGCCCCATCATGGGGGGCTTTGTCCCAGTTTATGGCACTAAGCCTCTGAGGGTCCAGCACCATCACCAGGAGTGTCCTGGACCACCTCATCTCCTTCCAGAAGAGCCTCAGGGTCTTCTGATCCTGACCCTAACCCTGCTCCAGCCATCAGGGAGGGTCATGTCCAAAGGGCCCCTGGCCCAAAGGGGTTTCCATCCCATTCTGGAGGATCCCAGCCCCATAGGTCCTGCTGCCTGAAGGTCCCACCCTACCTGTACCTCAAGGGGCCCCATCCCAGGGGATCTGCCATCCAAGGGTGGGATCTCATCTTGTCCCTACTCCAAAGGGCTCCATCCCAGTGGAGGAACCCCTCTCGTCCATACCTCCAAGTTTGGCATCCCAAGGTTGGAATCCCAAGGGTGGGATTCCACAGTGACCATACCCCAAGGGCTCCCATCCCATCCCCACCCCCAGGGACCCCACCCCAGAGGAGTGCCCCATTCCCTGCCCACAGGAGACCCCGTTCCCGTGGCCCCACCTGCAGTAGATGAAGTTTGGGGTGGGGTTGTAGTGGTCCTGCTCCCGGTCGAGCCGGTCGGAGTTGTCCCCGGCCGCCTGCAGCCAGGGCTGGGAGCGCTCGGCCTCGAAGACGCGCCACTGCTGGGCCGCGCAGAGCAGCAGCAGGAAATCATCTGAGGGGACACGGCTCAGCCCGGGCCACAGGGCTCCCCAAAATGCTGGTACCCCCCCTAAACCCTTCCCCGAGGCGTGGGGCATCCCAGGCCCCTCCTGCCCAGCATGGGGAGCTCATTAATTCCCTCCAGGCTTTCCCAGGCCCCACCTCCTCTTCAACCAAGTGTGGATCTCTACAGGTCCCTCTTTTTTCCCAAAAGGGGGTGGGAAAACAAATGAGTCCCCCCAAAAACGTGTGGGGTTTGCCATGACTCCTTCTCCAACGGGGTGGTGTGTGATTTAAGCTCTACCTCCAGTGGAGTGGGGCTCTTAAAGCTCCTCCACCCCTCCTGCCTGTCCTTGCCCCTCCTGGAGGGGCTGGGGACCCCACCGATGGCTGGGGAGGTGCCAGAGGTTGGGATGGGGGGACAGGGGCTGGCATAGGGTGACAGGGCACCCTGTGGGCACAGAGGTGCCAGGGGGCTGCCACAGGCTGTGTCACCCCATGAGCAGGGCACTGCCAGGGGCTGGAGCAGGGGGACAGGGCACCACCACCTGGGCAGGGGGCTACTCACTGATGAGGTTGGTGGATTTGGGGGCCTGGAAGAAGTCGGGCAGGTAGAGCCACTTGACGAGCGCCGAGTTGAGGGGAACGGTTTGGCTCCAGCGCCAGGGATAGTCTGGGGGGGCAGGGGGGGCACAATCAGTGCCAGGCACCGTCCCCTCCAGCCCCCTTCCCAGGGCAGGCAAAGGGTGCCCCCACAGGAAGGCCGGGCGCCCCCCTTACCCATGCAGAGGGCTGGGGGTATCCCCAGGCACAGCAGGTACTGGTAGAGGAAGAAGATGACGAGGAAGAGGCAGTAGTTGGGCCAGAGGCGGGCGATGGCGGCGCGCCGCCGCCGCGCCAGCATGGCCACCAGCCAGCAGCCGTGCAGGATCACCAGGAAGTTCATCCGCTGCCCGATCACGTTCACCATCATCAGGAAGCAGATCTGGGGGCGCAGGGCTCAGCACCGGAGTGTTGGGACCCCCCTCCCAACACACACACACACACAGAGCCCCCACGCTCCCACCTCCAAGCCAAACTTGTAGTAGAAGTAGTTGATGAAGTATTTGGCGCAGCTGCCGAGGCCGAGGTCGAGGTGCTCGCGGGAGATGTTCTCGAAGATGGTCTCGGTGACGGGGGGCGGCAGCTGGTGCTGCCTGCGGTAGTACTGCTGGCGCCGGTACACCACGGCCTCGAACACCAGCAGCAGCAGCACCTGCAGGTGGTTCTGGGGGGACAGGGGATGCTCAGGACCACGCTGTGAGGCCAAGAATCCCCCCACAACGTGGTCCTCATAAACAGCATCTCCCTAGGTTTTCAGAAGAGATGCTGAGGACCACAGTTTGAGGCCAAGAATCCCCCCAACATGTGTTGCTCAATATAGCAGTGATTTATTTGCTGTTATACCCATGGTGCTCATAAACAGCATCTCCCCAGCTTCTCAGAAGAGATGCTGAGGACACGCTGTGAGACCAAGAATCCCCCCAACATGTGTTGCTCAATATAGCAGTGATTTATTTGCTGTTATACCCATGGTCCTCATAAACAGCATCTCCCCAGGTTCTCAGAAGAGGTGCTGAGGACCACGCTGTGAAGCCAAGAATCCCCCCACAACGTGGTCCTCATAAACAGCATCTCCCCAGCTTCTCAGAAGAGGTGCTGAGGACCACACTGTGAGGCCAAGAATCCCCCCAACATGTATTGCTCAATATAGCAGTGATTTATTTGCTGTTATACCCATGGTCCTCATAAACAGCATCTCCCTAGGTTCTCAGAAGAGATGCTGAGGATCATGCTGTGAAGCCAAGAATCCCCCCACAACGTGGTCCTCATAAACAGCATCTCCCTAGGTTCTCAGAAGAGGTGCTGAGGACCACGCTGTGAGACCAAGAATCCCCCCACAACGTGGTCCTCATAAACAGCATCTCCCCAGCTTCTCAGAAGAGGTGCTGAGGACCACGCTGTGAGACCAAGAATCCCCCCAACATGTGTTGCTCAATATGGCAGTGATTTATTTGCTGTTATACCCATGGTCCTCATAAACAGCATCTCCCCAGCTTCTCAGAAGAGGTGCTGAGGACCACGCTGTGAAGCCAAGAATCCCCCCACAATGTGGTCCTCATAAACAGCATCTCCCCAGCTTCTCAGAAGAGGTGCTGAGGACCACAGTTTGAGGCCACAAATCCCCCCAACATGTGTTGCTCAATATAGCAGTGATTTATTTGCTGTTATACCCATGGTGCTCATAAACAGCATCTCCCCAGCTTCTCAGAAGAGGTGCTGAGGACCACGCTGTGAGGCCAAGAATCCCCCCAACATGTGTTGCTCAATATAGCAGTGATTTATCTGTGAGGCCAAGAATCCCCCCCAGGTGAGTCCCCAGAGTACCCCCCGTGCCCACCTTGACGTATCCCCAGTTGGGGAAGCCCTTCCGGATGCCAAACCAGTTGGCAGGGTCCACGGGGCCGCGGTACAGCGTGGAGTTGCCCAGCTCCTCTGGGGTCAGGTTGGTGCTGTTGGCTAGGGGCTGCAAAGGGGAGCACCAGAGGATGGGTCAGTGCCCTTTAGACCCCCTGCTCCAGCCAGGGAGCCCCCCAAGTACCGGCCCCCCTGGGCACACCTGGGTGCAGTTGCTGGAGTACTCGTGGGGGTCCACGACCTCGAGCTGGTAGAGCATCTTGCAGACGATGATGATGCAGGTCCAGATGGTGGAGAGGCAGGAGGCCATGTGGCGGAAGCGGCAGTAGGGCATGGCCAAGGCCCACAGCAGCACCAGCAGGAAGTTCATCAGCGAGACCTGGGGCAGAAGCTGCGTCAGGGCTGGGCAGGGGCCTGGCTGAGCCCCCCCAAACCTGCACCCCCTGCAGGGGTACCTCCTCCAGGGCCACCCAGACGGTGTAGATAGCCACCATCTTGTGGATGTGGAGCTCCAGCAGGCGCCTCATGAAGACCTCCCCACGTGTCACCATGTCCGAGAAGGTCCGGCCCAGCACCACCAGGCGCTCCAGCACCAGCCCCCATTTGTTGGAGTCTGTGGGACATGGATCCTTTGTGGACACCCCAAGCCATCCCCTGTGTCCTCCCTTGAACACCCCAATGCATTCCCACAACCCCTCCACACATAGAGAACAACCCGACCCATCCCTGCAACCTCCAGCCTCCTCCTGGCTCAGAGAGCATCCCGATTCACCCCTGTAACCCTCTGGACTTGGAGGAGACTCCAATAAATCCCTGCACTACCCTGGTGCCATCCCAGCTTTCAGGACACCCCAGTTCACCCCCCCTGCCCTCCCAGCCCCTTCCTGGCTCAGAGGACACCCCAGTCCACCCCCATGCCCTCCCAGCCCCTTCCTGGCTCAGAGGACACCCCAGTCCACCCCCCCTGCTCTCCCAAACTTGAAGGACACCCCGATCCATACCCTGAAAGTCTCTTCCAGGCTTGGAGGATGCCTCAATCCATCTCCACACCCTCCCAACACTTGGGTATCAACTCAAATCCATCTCCCTACCCTCCCAGGTCCCTGCTGGCCTGCAGGACACCCCCAGCCTGCCCCGTACCCAGGGATTCGGTGTCGGAGTCTCCGGAGCGGGCGCTCTCAGCAGCAGCCGCATCCCGCAGCAGGCGGCTCCCGTGCAGCCCCTCTGACCTGTGAGAAGGGGGGGCTCAGAGCAAGGATGGGGGGGCTGGGGGTGCAGGGGGGGTCACTCAGCACCGGGTCCTACCTGCGGGCGTAGCAGGGGCACGGCGAGGCGGGGCGGAGGTGCTCCAGGCCAGTGATGCGCATGAAGGGCTCGTGGAAGTAGTGGAGCTGCAGGATGCAGGCCAGCAGGAAGAAGCCCGTCATGAGGATGCTGTAGAAGAGCTTGGAGACGCTGAACTTCTCCAGGCCCAGGTCCTGCACCCTGCGTGGGGAGAGGAGGGTCAGCACAAGGTCTCATCCAGCCCACCCCAAAGAGGCACCAAGCCCCTGTGCCGGGGCTGAACCCCAAACCTGCTCCGTGCCTCGGTTTCCCCATGTGCAACCCAGCCCTTGGCCACCACAGGGCTGGGACTCCCTGGTGGGTAGGGGACACTCACTGGTCATCAGTGAGGCCCGTCAGGTTCCTCCAGTAGATGGGGAAGTCCTCGAACTGGTAGGTGTAGGTAGCGATGAGCACCAGCATGGTGTAGGCCACCACCAGCCACCAAAAACCCTTGAGCACCTTGCGCCACAGGCTGTAGTACACCTGCGGGGACAGGGACATCAGCAGGGCCACCCTGGGGATGGCACAGGTCCCCCAGGAGTCCCTGGCCCCTTTACCTGGAACAGGATGAGGCTGAGGAGGAAGAGGAGCATGTAGACGATCTTGTAGACCACGAGGCGGCCGGTGAAGGTGACCACGATGAACTTGACGGCGCAGACGCAGATCCAGAACTTGGCAAAGAAATTCCACACCAGCTTCCCCAGCTTCTGCAGCACATCCCGCATCTGGCTGCTGTCTGTGGGGCACGCAGGGGCTGCAGGAGCTGGGTGGGGACACTGGGCACCCCCCTTATGCAGCCATGGAGGTGCTGAGTGTGGCACGGTGTGGGCAACACCAGGAGCCCTCACCTGCGTCCGTGACGGACACCTCCAGGAGCGGCGTGGTCGGGGCCCTCCTCGTTAGCACCCGCTCCATAACGAAGCGCCGCAGCAGCATCCAGAAGGTGAGGGTGAACAGGAGCTGCGGGGACAGGCAGTGAGCGGGGACAGCGGGGACAGCAGGGTGCTGGTGGGGACAGGGCCAGCCTCACCTTGGCCCCCACGGTGGCGCAGGGGGTCTTGGGGTGCACCAGGCCCAGGGCGCGCAGCCGCACCACGCCGACGCGGGTGGGCAGCTCGGGGCCCAGCTGCATGGCCCAGACGTACTGCAGGCTGCAGAGGGTGACGGCGTAGAGCACCAGGAAGGGCGAGCAGAGCATGGCGAAGTGCCGCCGGCTCCGCACCGTCCAGATCAGGCACGACCAGAGCAGCAGCACGAAGGTCAGCCAGCTGTGGTAGCTGATGCTCCACACCTGCGGGGCAGGGAGGGGTGAGGGCTCCTCACCTGGCAGGTGCCCCCCCCAGCCCCGTGTGTCAGTGTCCCCTGCCCTGCTCCTTACCATCATGGCGATGAGGGCGAGCACGTAGCTCTGCTTCATCAGGACGTGGCCCACGGTGTGCAGGGGCAGCCACGCCGCTGGATGCCTCCTGCCTGGCATGGGGAGGGGGAGTGTGAGGCAGCCCTGGGCTGCAGGCAGGGTTTGGGGAGGGGGAGCACAAAGCACCCACCCCGGGCTGCTGGAAGGGTTTGGGGAGGGGGAGCACAAAGCACCCACCCCGGGCTGCAGGCAGGGTTTGGGGAGGGGGAGCACAAAGCACCCACCCCAGGCTGCAGACAGGGTTTGGGGAGGGGGAGCACAAAGCACCCACCCCGGGCTGCAGACAGGGTTTGGGGAGGGGGAGCACAAAGCACCCACCCTGGGCTGCAGGCAGGGTTTGGGGAGGGGGAGCACAAAGCACCCACCCCGGGCTGCAGGCAGGGTTTGGGGAGGGGGAGCAGGAGGCACCCCCGGGCTGCAGGCAGGGTTTGGGGAGGGGGAGCACAAAGCACCCACCCTGGGTTGCAGGCAGGGTTTGGGGAGGGGGAGCACAGAGCACCCACCCCGGGCTGCAGGCAGGGTTTGGGGAGGGGGAGCAGGAGGCACCCACCCCAGGCTGTAGGCAGGGTTTGGGGAGGGGGAGCACAAAGCACCCACCCCGGGTTGCAGGCAGGGTTTGGGGAGGGGGAGCACAGAGCACCCACCCCAGGCTGCAGGCAGGGTTTGGGGAGGGGGAGCAGGAGGTACCCCCGGGTTGCAGGCAGGGTTTGGGGAGGGGGAGCATGAGGCACCCCCGGGCTGCAGGCAGGGTTTGGGGAGGGGGAGCACAGAGCACCCACCCCAGGCTGTAGGCAGGGTTTGGGGAGGGGGAGCACAAAGCACCCACCCCAGGCTGCAGGCAGGGTTTGGGGAGGGGGAGCACAAAGCACCCACCCCGGGCTGCAGGCAGGGTTTGGGGAGGGGGAGCACAAAGCACCCACCCCGGGCTGCAGGCAGGGTTTGGGGAGGGGGAGCAGGAGGCACCCACCCCAGGCTGCAGGCAGGGTTTGGGGAGGGGCTGGGGCCAGGCTTACGTGCTGAGTTCAAGATGTGGACAGTCGTGCAGTTCTCAGTGCCGGGGCTCCGCTTGCCGGTGTTGGGCGACAGCATGGGCTGAGGGCAGAGAGGGCTCAGAGTCCACCCTGGCACCCTCCATCCCGCACCCATTCCCAGCACAGCCCCCACCCCCAAACCCACCTTGGTGTGCTCAGCCACATGGGGAGTGTCCTTGGGCCAACTCTCCAGCTCCACCAGGTCCCTCGGGCACGGCCGTGTCGGGGTCATTCTCTGCGAGGGGCAGGAGCCAGCTCAGGGCACCCTCTGCCACCCAGGGCCGTGCCCCAGCCCCCTACCAAGCCATCCCCTTCCCCTTGTGTCACGGCTGGGGCAGTCACAGCCAGGCACACACTGTCACCGTTGTCACCATCAGGGTGTGGCTCAGCCCTGCAGCCCCTCACCTTGGCGTCCCGCCAGCGCAGCTTCACCAGGGTGGCCATGGTGTAGTAGAGCAGGAGCAGGACACCAGGGTTGACGTAGACAGGCCAGGGGTGGCTGGTGTTGAGGTCCAGGGTGTTGGGATAGGAGCAGTTGTGGTACTGGATGATGTCGTTCATGCCAAACACCCTGTGGGGAACGAGGAGGTGGCATCAACCCCCCAGCCAGGAGCAGAGCCAGGGACCCACCCCGGGGAGGGCAGCCAGGGCAACAGAGGTGGGATGGGATGGGATGGGATGGGATGGGATGGGATGGGATGGGATGGGATGGGATGGGATGGGATGGGGCAGCTCACCCAGTACCTCAGGGGGGTCCTCCCCACAGACTCACCGTGCCCAGATGGTGGGGGGTGGGAAGAGCCCCTGGACGAAGGGGGTCTGGTAAGCATAGAGGCACAGCAGGTGGCAGGCGCTGTAGATGCCCACCAGGACGCAGAGGACGTTGAAGGCCCGGTGGCCGCCGGGGAGGTGGCAGGCCCACCACGCACACAGCCCCATGAAGAGCAGGAAGTAGACGCTGGAGGAGGCGGAGGGCAGGGTGATCCCTGGGGAGCAGCGCCCCACGGGCGGTCAGTGCACAGCCCCCTGGGCTGAGAGCACCCCACTGGACCTGGCATTCCTCCTCAGAGCAAGCATCCCTTCCTTCCCCATGGACAGACAGAGTTTTCCACCTTGGAACAAGCATCTCCTTCCCCCTTGGACTCTAAATCTGTCCTCAGACCACGCATCGCTCCTGCTTGGAATGAGCATCCTCCCTCCTTGGACTGAGCATCTCCTCCCCGCCCCAGACCAAGCATCTCCTCCTCCACAGATCAAGCATTTGACCCTTGGAGTGAGCAGCTCTCCCCCCTGGATTGAGATTTCTCCCTTGGATTGAACATTCTCCCCACTCTGGACCAAGTATCCCTTCTTAGACTGTTTCCCCCTCAGGACCAAGCATCCCTTCTCCTTAGACTGTTTCCCCCTCAGGACCAAGCATCCCTTCTCCTTAGACTGTTTCCCCCTCAGGACCAAGCATCCCTTCTCCTTAGACTATTTCCCCTCAGGACCAAGCACCCCTCCCTCCACGCACTGAGCTTTCCCCCTTGGATGGAGAATCCTCCCCCCACGGACCCAGCACGCTTTCCCTCACACTGAGCAACCACAACCACCCTGGATTGAGGGTCCCCACCTTACACCAAGCACCCCCCCCACCAGCAGCATGCCCCCCTGAGCCCCCCACATCCCGTGCCCACCTGCCAAGGCCAGCAGCAGGATGGCCAGGCCCTTGCCAGCCTCCCAGAGCAGCCAGTGAGCCTTGTCCCGCAGCCGGCGCCTCAGCCGCGTCTCCCTGTGCCGGTGCCTCCCCACATCCCTCTGTGCCAGGGAAAACCAGGCTGCTGTGAGCTCCACGGCCCGAGCCCGGGCAGCTCCTGGGCCGTGCCTCAGTTTCCCCGCTGTGGGGAGGGCAGGGGTGGCCGGCCAGGCGGGCACAGTGCCCGGCACCTGGCCGTGTTTATCTCGTCAGCCGCCCGGAAAGCGCCTCCGAAGGGCGATTGTTTTTCTTGGCTCGGGGATCCGGGTTCCCAGCACTGAGCTTTTTTCCAGGCTGCCTCCCGGGGCTCAGGGCAGAGGCAACCACGCTCTGGTTAGAGCCCAGGGGCCAGGCACCACAGCCTGGGGTGCTGGGGAGCCCCCAGAGCGTGGCTGGGGCTGTGTCTGCCTGGGTGACACAAGCACAGTGTCGCCGTGACCTGCTGGCACTGCCAGGTGGGGCTGGCACGGCACGGCACGGCACAGCACCCAGCCCTGCACCAGCCAGCTCCAGCTGGGGGCCAGCACCCCACACCTGCCCACCCCACTGTCCCGCCTGCCTGCCACGATCCCTGCGGCAATGCCAGGGCAAACACGGGCACTCCTCCGTGCCTGAGTCACCCCAAGCTGTGTGACAACAACCAAGCCCTGCAGCCTGGCCCAAACTGCCCCAGACTGGGTTCCTGAGCACTGGGGATGTCCCAGGCTGTGCCCAGGGAAGGGACAGGGACCAGGCTGGGTGGGATGTGGGTGGTGGGATGTCCCCATGGCAGTGGGGGTGGCTCTCACCCCCTCAGAGGACTCCAGGGAGTGGGGATTCCGTCTGGAGGCGGCACGGCCGAGGCGGAAGCACAGGCACAGGGACAGGGACGAGACCAGCAGGATGCCAACGTCCGGTGCCACCAGCCGCACCGAGTTGGGAATGTCATCCAAATCCAGCCTGGGGGGAGAGACAGAGGGGCAGGGGAGGGCTCAGGAGTGACCCCCAGCCACTGCCAGCCCCCAGCCCCACACCTCAGGGTGCCCTTACCTGGTGACCCCAATGTGCCGAGCAAGGACCTCCCAGGAGCTGCCTGTGGGAAGGAGGGGGGCACTGAGGGGGGCACTGAGGGGGGCACACCCCACCTGGGCAGGCACTCAGCACCCCCCCAGCATGGGGAGAACATTCCCACCCATGGGAGTGCAGGATGGGCTCTGTGCCCCGTGCAGTGGGCACCCAGCAGACACCCTGCCATGGCACAGGATTGTCCCCAAGGGCTGGCAGGTGGCTGGGACCCTGCAGAGCCTCAGAAGCCACTCAGCACCAGCAGGATGGGTCCCACATGTCACCAGGCCCAGGGCAGCACAGGGAGCAGGGCTGTGGGTGGGTGGGTGAGGATGGGCACGGGCACCCCCTACTCACAGCTGGGCCCCAGCAGCTGGTCCAGGACGGGCAGAGTGTACAGGCATATCTGGAAAACCAGGTGGGCGAGGAGGAAGAGGATGCTGGTCCCCAGCAGAGCTTTGAGGATGCGGCTGGTGTGACCTGCGAGACGCAGGCAGAGCTGTCACCCAGCAGCACCCAAGGGCACCAGGAACCCCTGCAGGGACCCTGCACCCTCGGGCAGAGCTGGGAAGGGTGCACTGTGCCCAGAAATTCCAGGGCTGGGATCCCACCAGGGCTTTGCCCTCACTGCTCACCCAGCACAGCCCCAGGGCACCCCAAGAGCCAAAGCCCAGGACCACCCCCCTCCACATCCCTGCAGCACCCACCTGGCCCCTCCCTGGCCCTGCCGGACTGGGAGCACACCGGGGTGCACTCAGCATCCCCATCCCAGCTGGAACATCCCCTGGGAATGGCTCCAAGGGTTGGTTCTCCCCACTCCAAACCCCCTCAGCCCTTCCAGCAGCTGCAGCCGTGCCCCCAGCCCAGCCAGCTCTCCAGGCCCTGTGCCAGGGGCTGGGGTGGGCAGCGAGCCCACCACAGCTGCGAGCCGGCCTGGGGGCGGCCCTGGGCCAACAGCTCTCCCTCCCCTTGTTTTTTCCTGTCAGTCCAGGGCAGCGCCGGGATCCGGGGCCGTGCGAGCCCATGAAATATTCACGGGGGAAAGCTTTTAGCTGTGGCCGTGCCCGGCGCCGGGGCTGGGGGCAAAGCCGGGCACTGGGAGGGGTGGGGGGCACCTGCCCCGGGGTGGGTGACCCCCCCAGTGCCCCGGGCAGGGTGGAGGGGCTGCTGGCGGTGTGCCCACACGGCCCAGCCCGCAGGTTTTTGGTTAATGAGGCTCCGAAGTGGCCGTTCTGGAGCAGCAGGGCTATTAATAGCCCCGCTGGGCTATAATTAACAGAGAGAGGCTCCACACGGAGCCACGCTGCCCAGCCGGGGTGAAACCGCAGCGAAAGGTGCCCGAGGGAGGGAGAGAGGGGAGGGGGGGTGGCAGCTCCCCTGCTGCCCTCCCCACCTGTGCCACCCCTGCACCCCCCCAGGTGAGCCCCTTACCTGCGGCGATGCGCGGGGAGGGCCCCGGGAACCAGGGCAGGAGCAGCAGGAAGAGCAGGTAGACCAGGGAGAGGAGGTTGTAGCGGAAAAGGCAGGCTGGGGACAGAGGGACAGCGTTAGTGACAGCGATGTGGCATGGGGAGGGGCTCACAGCTGCACCCCCAAACCGCGGGGACCCCCCCAAAAGAGAGGCACCCCAAAATGCCAGGCGGTACTGCCAGGTAGGACAAGGGGGTGAAGCCCCCAGAAAGTGCCATTGGAAAGAGGCACAGAGGCAGGACCTCAGGCTCCTGGTGACCCAGTGGGTGACAAGGAGAGAAGAAGGGACACCAGAGGTCCCAGACACATGGGGTGACAGGGGAAGAAGGGCCATGAGAAAAACCTGCTGCCTTTCCACATCATTCCCACAAAACCAGGCTGAGCACTGCAGGGCCAGGCTGGGACCCAGCCGTGACCCCTCCAGGGCTGGCACAGCACCTGTCCCCAGCCCTGCTCTGGGTGTGCCACCGGCTCAGCACCTTCCCCCTCGCTTATTTTTAGAGCTAAATTACAGCTTGTTTGGAGGCACCAAACTCCCGGGGGAGCCGGGCTGAGCCAGCGCCCTGCCACCGACAGGGACAGGGATGGGGACAGGGATGGGGACGTGCTGGGGCAGCTGCCACCCCAGCTGTGGACTCAGTGTTCCTGTCACCACAGTGACAGACACCAGCACATGCAGGGGCAGGAGCTGGGAGCACCCCCAGAGCACCCCCGGGATCGATCAATGCTGGGGGAATGGCATTGTCACTGTGCCCTGCCCCAGGCAGTGCCAGGACATCCCCCCAGCCCCTCTCTAGAGCAGAGGGACACCCAGCAGCCCCTCTGGGACAACCCAGGGAGGGGACAACCACGGGGAACCGGTGTTGGTGACTCTGGGCTGTGCACCCAGAGAAAGGGGTGAGCCAGGGGGGGCTCCGAGGGCAGCCCTGACCCCGTGGGGCTGGGGGGGGTGAGGGGAGCCCGGCAGGGCGCCAGGGACACGCTCTGCACCGCAGCCCGGCACGGCCCTTCCTGTGTTTACGAGCTTTCCACGGGACAACACATCCTGGGGTGAGGGACAGCGTGGCCGGGCCGGGGGTGGGGGGGACACCTCGCAAACCCCCGGGGACAGCGGGGCACCCTCGGAGGGCGCGGGGTGGGCGGGAGGGAACGCCCCAGGGATACATCCCAGGCTGGGGTTCCAAGCGACCCCAACCCCGCAGCGGGGTCCCCACGTGTCCCCAAGGCTGCGAAGCCCCGAGCAGGGGTGGGTGGGTGGGTGGGTGGGGGGCAGCAGGACCGGGACCAGCAGCCACCTCCCCGCGGTGACCCCGGGCCGCGGTCACCTCCCGCAGCCGCTGCCGCCGAGGGCTCCTGGCTGTTTCGGCAATCCATGACCTCATGGAGCAAATATTCCAGCCGAGAGGAGCCTTCCCGGCACGGGGGAGGGCGAGACGCTGCTCCGGCTTCCGTGGGAGCCGGGCAGGGCCCCTCGGTCCCCTGGCAGTGTCCCACCCACCCCAGTGCCCACCCTGCGGTGAGCCAGCCCCACCCAGGACACCTCCTGGCTGCTGCTGGCATCGAGGGCACGTGGTGGCACGGCTGGCAATTCCAATGGGAACGCTGCTGGGGCACCCACCACCAACACTGGGTGCCACCAGCACCCCCAGGACCCTCCAGCTGGGAGCTCACCCTGCACCCCTCAGGCATCACCAGGAAAATCCCCCAGAACTGCTGGGTGGCTTCCACCGGGATGGAAAAGGAGGGAAAGGAGGTGGTGGTGGTGGTGGTGGTGGTGGTGCCAGCCTGCTTTGGGAGCACCCCGGGGAGCCCGGCTGGGCACCCACCCCGTGCCGTGCCCCGTGCGTGGGTGCTCCGGCCTGCGAGCTCCCAGGGAACCGGTTCCCCGCGGTGCTGACAGCGGGGAAAGCGCAGGCACAGGGAGAAAAACCAGTTTGGCCTGTGGGGAGAGCAAACCCGCCCTCCCGGCTGCAGGCTGGCTGGGTGAGTGGGTGCAGCACCCACAGCCCCCTCCCCAAGCAAGCAGTGCCCACGACACCCCAGGGTGTCTCTCTCTGAGCACTCACACTGTCCCCTAAGTCAGGGATCCTGGACTGGCACCCCAATTCCTGCTTGCCCAGCCCTGTGACAGTCAGGGATCCTGGATTGGCACCCCAATTCCTGCTTGCCCAGCCCTGTGACAGTCAGGGATCCTGGACTGGCACCCCAATTCCTGCTTGCCCAGCCCTGTGACAGTCAGGGATCCTGGATTGGCACCCCAATTCCTGCTCACCCAGCCCTGTGACAGTCAGGGATCCTGGACTGGCACCCCAATTCCTGCTTGCCCAGCCCTGTTACAGTCAGGGATCCTGGACTGGCACCCCAATTCCTCCTCTACCCAGCCCTGTTACAGTCAGGGATCCTGGACTGGCACCCCAATTCCTGCTCAGCCAGCCCTGTGACAGTCAGGGATCCTGGACTGGCACCCCAATTCCTGCTCACCCAGCCCTGTGACAGTCAGGGATCCTGGACTGGCACCCCAATCCCTGCTTGCCCAGCCCTGTGACAGTCAGGGATTCTGGACTGGCACCCCAATTCCTGCTTGCCCAGCCCTGTGACAGTCAGGGATCCTGGACTGGCACCCCAATTCCTGCTTGGCCAGCCCTGTTACAGGGATCCTGGACTGGCACCCCAAATCCTGCTTGCCCAGCCCTGTGACAGTCAGGGATCCTGGATTGGCACCCCAATTCCTGCTTGCCCAGCCCCATGACCCCGGGAGCAGCTCCCACGCTGCCGGGAGTTCCCCACAGCCAGCACGTGAAATCTTAACGACATTAACGAGCCTGGAGGAGGATAAATTACAGCACTGGGGACCTGGGCAGCATGTGCCGGGGTTCCTCCACTCCAGCCTTAATTGAATTTCCCCGTGGGAGTGGATTGGGGTCACTGGGCACAGCTGGCAAAGTGGGGGCAGCCAGGAGGAGCCGGCACCTCCCAGAGCACTGGGCTGGGAAGAGCGGCTGTGGGAGAGGGTTGGGGTCGGGCACAGCCCCCTCCCAGCAAACCAGGCACCACTCCACAGCCAGCCCAGCTGCCAGGATGGCTCCAGAGCTGGGGGAGCCCCACGCACCACGGCCCTGCATCCACACCGCCCCTGGCACCGGCACAGCCGCTGCTCTGCGGGGACCTGCGGCCGCTCAGGATTAATTAGCAGAGCTCTTTAATTCCCTGCCCTGCTCGCTCACACCGGCCCGTTACCTGCTGCCAGAGCCAGGCAGCTCTGCCAAGCTGCCTCCCAGCTCACCAGGCCCAGCTGGGGACCCCAGGGACCCCCAAAGTGTCACTTTGCTCCCAGGGCTCAACTTTGCACCCACTGGCTGTAAAGCAGAGGCAGGAACCCAGAGGCCTCATCCCAAAATCCCATCAGTGTGGCTCTCCCTGCCCCAAAATCCCATCAGTGTGGCTCTCCCTGTCCCAAAATCCCATCAGTCCCAAAGCACCAAGCCCTTGGGTGAGCTTGGGTGAGGGGAGCCGGCCACCAGCACATTCCCAGCCCAGCCTCAGCCCCTCTTTCCAGGAAAGAGCAGCCCCACCGGCTCACCCACCATATCCTGTTTGTGTGGAAAGTCAATCACCAGCAGCTCCCGAGCCTGCTCCCGGGAATGCCGCAGGAGATGCCCCCTGAGGGCTCCGGGCCGGGTGCCAGTGGGTGCCAGGGCTGCCAGCCTGGCAGATCCCAGCATCAGGGAATCAGCCAGGGAATGCAGCAGCCGGGGGGACAAGGGTCAGGGGACAGCCCCGTGCCTGGCACACGCCAGGATGGCACAGCCCGTGCCACGGGGCTCGCAGAGCTGCAGGCCCAGCACGGGGACACACGAGGGTGGCACATTCCCAGATCCACCGACATTCCCAGCGGGGCCGTGCCCCTGGTTGCCATATGGCAGCGCCCAGGCGGGGCCCAAACCCTGCTGTCCTCACCCAAAAGGGACCTGGGAGCCCCCCACGGTGTTCCCCACCTCGCTGGGGCTGTGGGGGCTCAGTCCTGCATCTCCATCTCATCCTATTCTCTCATCCCATCCCATCCCCTCCCCCTGTGCCCGGGAGGAAGCAGCACTTATTGCTCTTGGAGACAGCGGTGGCTTTGCTTTTTTTTATTTTTTTTTTACTATAGGTTTTTAGGGTTTTTTTTTCCTGCTCTATTTTATTTCCCTTGGTTTTATAAAAAGCACCTGACCGCAGCAGGCAGCTGCTGCAGCCCACGCTGGCATCCAGCTGGGCTCCAGCCCTGCAGCACCCGGGACCCCCAGGGACCCCCCCAGCAGCCTGGCCGGGCAGGGGGGGCTGTGTGCCCACATCAGGGGGATTGGGGGGCACCGCAGCCCCGGGGAAGGGGGTGCCACCCTCACCCCTCACTCCTGCCCGAGCACCACGGGGCAGTGTGGCCACCACTGGCACTGGGGGTGCCCGGTCCCCCGGGTGTGGGATGGGATGGGATGGGATGGGATGGGATGGGCTGTGCCCCCCCAGCAGCCCAGAATCCCAGCGGGAAGGATGGAGCCGAGGTGGGGGCACAGCCCAGGGCACGGCTGGGACCCCCGCACGGGGTCAGCGCTGTGCCAGCCGGGGGGGCTGCCGTGGGAAGCGGGGCCACCAGTCCCGAGCCTCCACTGGCCCCGGGCTGGCCGGGAGCCGCCAGCAAACATCCTCCGGACGTTTGGGGAGAGCCAAACTGCCAGGGAAGGAAGGGCCGCAGGCGGGTCATGCTCCGGGGCAAATCCTCCCACCCAGGTGCAGCGGGACGAGCCGCAACCCACAACCTCCCCCGCGCCGTGCCTCAGTTTCCCCCGAGTGCTCCCGCACGACCCCCGGGCACTGCTGAGTCACCCCCTCTCGCCAGTCAGCTGGAGCAGGACGGAGTCCCCGCCCAAGCGGGGCCCCAAATTTAAACAATCCACCTACAAGCTCAGCAGTGGGGTGGGGGGACAGCAAAGTCCCCAATTGTCCCCAGCTGTGGGGGACCAGGGGGCATGTCCCGTGCCGGAGCAGGGTGAGGAGCTAAGCCAGCCTGGCAGGATTTGGGGCCAAAGCAGCAGGATTTGGAGCAGGAGGGCCCGGCGGGAGGCTGCTCCCGGAGGCCACGTGTCGCCCCGGGCACCCATGGGATGCACCCGGCAGCTCCCGCGGCCCGGGGGGCGCAGCCCCTTCCCCCCCAAGCCCCGCGGCTGGGCTGGGTTTATAATGAACCTCCTCACATCCTGCGCGATGCTCTGAGTCACCGCCCCAGCAAACCGAAGGGAAAAGCTGCTTTTTCAAGAGTCACCGACTTCCTCCGCCGGCGGGGCTGTGCCCGGTGCCAGCGCCCCCAAAGTCAACTTTGCTCCCCCAAAACACAGCCGGGAACGGGGCTGAGCCTCCCTCGGCCGGCCGCGTGTCCCTCTCTCTCCCTCTCCAGGTGACAATATCCCAAAAAGTCATGCCAGGACTATCCCAAAAGCCAGGGCAGAGCTTGCCGGGTGGGGTGAGCCCGGTGTCGGTGGCAAACAGAGCCAGCCCGTGCCCGGCACAAGGAGCCCCTTGAACAATCCTGGGTTTTTTTTTAAAAAAAGAGGTTTTTTTCCTTCGCGTCTACGCAAAACGCAGCGTCCCCCAAGAGGCTCCGAGAAGCAGCCGGGGCTTCAAAGAGCCGATTCTTGTCCTGCCCGTCCCGGGACACGGGGATTTTCCAGGCCGGTGGCCAGCCGGTTTGCCTCGGTGGGTGGCACATGTGCCATCAAAGGCCGGCAGTGCTGGCAATGGGCTGGTGGCAGCTTGGGGAGCTGCAGAGGGGCCGGGGTGGGCACTCTGCTTGCCGGGATCCACCCGGGCACGGGGACAGGACGAGGGGCCAGCTGCACCCCCCCCCGGGGCATCGCCCACCCCGGCCGGAGCGAGCCCAAACTCGGAACGGCGGCAGAGCGAGCGCGGTGACACGGCTGGGACCGAGCTGGGTCACCTGCAGCCCGAGCAGCCCCCGGGGACAGGGGGGGACACGCACACCCCCTCCCGCCCCGCAGGAAACCGCGAGCGGGCTCGGTCACGGCTGGAGACGGCGGCATTTCGGGTGATCCCGGCACCGTGATCCCGGCACCGTGATCCCGGCACCGAGCCCCTCCGGAGCCACCTCCCGGCTTCCCCCGGGTGCCGGGATCCGTTCGCCCCCGGCTTCCCGGCGCTTCCCTCACTCCACGTGCTGGGGGGAGCCCCCCGCTCCGGAGGGTTCCCCCCACCCCACCCCGAGCCACCCTCTCTCCACGGGGCGGGGGAGACGCAACCGGGTCACCTCCGGGAGGGGGGATCACTCACCGGCGAGCAGGGCGAGCGGCAGCAGCAGCCAGTAGAGCCCCGCGCAGAGCCCCCGCCGGTTCATCCCGCCCGGGGGGGGCCCGGCCCGAGCCGCTCCGAGCCGTTCCGCCCCGCCGGGGCTGGGCTGGGCTGGGCTGGGCAGGCCCCGGTGCCGATGCCGCTGCCCGGTCCCGCGGCGCTCCCAGGCGCTGCCCCCGCCCCGCTCCCGCCGCTTTATAAAGCGGCACCGCCCGCCCCCCACCCGCGGGGCCGGCGCGGCCCCAGCGCCGCCCGCCGGCACCGCACCCGCCCGCTGCTGCTGCTGCTGACACGAGTTGTCCGGGCTCAGCACCCGCACCCCTCGGGTTCCGCTTTTTGCCGTCGGGGAGAAAAAAAAAATCTACTTTTTTTTTTTTTTTTTTTTTTTTTTTTTTTTTTTTTTAAGGGAGAGAATGATAAGCAGATGTGCTTCGTGTTTGTTTCGCCCGAAAATGAAATAAGGAAGTGGGAGCTAATTTTTGCCGAATGTTTGTTGCTGATACCAGGGCTGAGAGCTGCTGCGGGGAGCGAGGGGAGTGTTCCCCTGGGGAGCTGGGGTGCAGCCCTGGAGCTGGGGAGTGATCCCGTGTTCCTGGAGCTGGATCCACAGTCCCACGTTCCCAGAGCTCGGTGCCCACTGCAGAGCCACGTGCAGACCCCACAGCCCCCTGGAAATGGGAGCCCAGCTGTGGGGAGTTGGTTGGGGTCACATCTGGAGCTGGGCTGTGCTCAGTCCCGAATCCCAACCCCAAATCCCAGTGGGAATCCTGGGCAGTTGGTTGGGGTCACATCTGGAGCTGGGCTGTGCTCAGTCCTGAATCCCAACCCCAAATCCCAGTGGGAATCCCGGGCACAGCTGGTGGCACCGGTGACACCTGGCAGTGCTGGTGACCACCAGCCCCCAACAGGAACCATCGGCCCGTGAAATTCTCCACATTCCTTGGCTTCCCTGCACTTGTTTTCCCAACACGGTTAATAAACTGGCATCCAGCTGGCACACTGCTCCCCACTCTCTTTTGGGCTCCCTCCAGAATTCCAGGGCCTCTTCTCCTCATCCCAAATGTGCCCAAGCCCCAGGCATCCGGGCACCCCTGCCCACACCATAACCCCCAAGCCAGGACGGCTCCCAGATGTGTGCAGCTGTGGGTTTGGCAGGCACAGCCCCCGGTGGCAGCATCCTTATCACGGGCACTCAGCTGCATCCACCCTCATCGCCGGGATCCAGAGGGATCTGCTCGTGTCAATGAAACGCTCGGCATCACAACAATGTGAGGTTCAGCGTTTCCACCGTGTCCACGAGCTGTGGATGTGGGAATCACCTCTGCCAACACCCCCAGCCTGCAGGGATCCAGGAAAGGCTGGCTCAGGCACCCGCACCGGCCTTGAGCCGCCAACCCAGCCCCGAAAGCTGGACGGGAATGGAAGCAAATGGGCACCGGGAATGGCACCCCAGAGCCCTGCCCTGCCCTGCGGAATCCGGCCCTGCTGCACTTTGCCGGCCTGGCTCGGGTTTTACGAGGGATGTGGGAGATCCCAGAGAGTGCTGCGGGCACGGCCTGAGTGCCCGGCCTGGCAGGGATGGGCCAGAGGCTTCTCCCAGCTCCGGGCACTGCCCACAGCACAGGGCCGGGGTGTGGGGCAGGGAGTGGTGGGGCAGGGAGATGCTGCAGGTTCCTCTGCAGCCTCTGCTTCCCTCCCTCTGGAGTGTCTCCATGGCACCATGGAGCTCTCGCTGGAAGCCAGTCAGGGCTGGGGAAGGGCAGGTGAGGGGGTGACCAGCAGCACCGTTCCAGGTGGGAATCCCCTGCTTTTGCCCCACCGGCCCCAGCTGGAGCGAGCAGCTCCATCCCTGCCCATGGAGCAGCAGCTGGGCCGTGACCCAGCCACGCCGGAGCCCCCCCGGGCCCCCACGTGCAGCACCGCTCCGGGGGACGCGGCCCCTTTAAGAGTCGAGTGGCGCCAAACCGGTCTCACGTGACCTCTCCCCGCCCCTCGGTGGGCGGGGCCTCGGCGCGCGCGGGCTCCCGCCAAGAGAGAAGCGCGCGGGACCGGCCCCACGTGTTCCTGGGACCGGGATCGGGGTCAGAACCGGGATCGGGACCGGGATCGGAACCAGGATCGGGACCAGAACCGGGATCGGGACCGGAGCCGGGATCGGGACCGCCGCCATGGCCCAGCTCCGCCTCACCGACTTCTTCGGCCAGACAAAAGCGACCACCGGAGTCTCGGCCAAGCGCAGCGGCGGCCGCCGGCTCAAGGCCGCCCTCGCCAGTGCCCCGGTGCACCGGGAGGATGAGGAGGATGGTGCCCCGGCGGGGCTCAGCGCCCGCTCGCTGGGGCTGCCCGGCTCGCCGCGCACCCCGGCCCGCGGGGGCTCCCCGGCCCTGCGGGGCCTGGCGGGCAGGAAGCGGAGCCGCCGGGAGATGGAAGCGGAGTCGCCGGTCGGGGCCCGGCTCGGGGAACCGAGCGGGAAGTCGGCGCGGAAGAAGCTGGAGCTGCCCCGGGATGCGGAGCCGGGGTCCCCGGGAGCGGTAGGGAGATGGTGGGGTCGGGGATGCTCCGCTTCCTCTGAGATGCGGCCCTGAAATGGGATCGGGGAGGAGAAGAAGGGCATGGGGGAGTGAACGGGGCCGTGTGGGACCATAAAATAACAGCCCCGCAAGTGTGCGACCCCTTTTCCCAGTGCAGGACCCCCAAAACTCCCCCCATCCTTCTGATGCACAATCCCCCCCTCACCCGGACTTAACCCTCCCCCAAGCGCACGAACCCCAAAACTCACCCCCTTCAGCCCCTATTGCAGACTCCTCCATGGTTCCCCCTCCCAGTGCAAGGCTTTGGGGGCACAGGGGCAGGGATCCGGGCGGGAGGATTCCCCGGACATTCCCTAACTCTCCTCTCTCTTGCAGGCCGCCAGCTCCTCTCCTCCGGCCACTCCTCGACCCCCGACACCCCTCTCACGAGACCTGGCCGTGTCCCCCCCGGCCACCACCCCCGGCCGCGGGCAGGACACGGGGACAGAGCCCGGCCCAGCCGCTCCGGGGCCATCCCGGCGCCTGCAGCGGGTACGGGGCCGATCCCGGTGCCGGGTGGGTTTGGTGCTGCGTGTCCCGCTCTGACCCCCCCCTCCATTGTCCCCTCCCTGCCCAGGAGGAGCTGGCCGAGCTGCAGGGCCGCCTGCAGAGGATGAAGGTGCTGGGCCAGGTGCCCGCTGTCCCCAGCGGGACCAGCAGCGAGCTGCGGAGCCGCCTGGAGCGCCTGCGGCAGCTGGAGCTGCGCGTCCGGCAGAGGAGGGCGGGGAGCGGAGCCGCGGACACCGGGGAGGCAGCTCCGGAGGGAGAGACCGGGTGAGGAGGGACTGGAGAGAGCTCCCAGGAGCTGCCACAGCCCTGTGGGGGCTCTGAGCATCGTGACACCGATGTCCTCGGGTGGTGTGAGCAGCACCTGCTCGGAGAGGGGGTTTGGGCTGGGAGGGGTGGGCGCTGCCAGCAGCAGCACCCTGAGCTCTCCCTGTCCTCCCCTGCAGTGAGAAGCCCCCGGCCTACCAGCGGTTCCACAGCCTGGCCCAGGACCTGCCCCCGGGGCTGACGCTGCCCTACAAGTTCCGGCTGCTGGCAGAGATGTTCCGCAGCCTGGACACCGTCACCGGGATGCTCTTCAACCGCGCCGAGACCGTCACCTTCGCCAAGGTCAAGCGGAGCGTGCAGGACATGATGCGCAGGTGCGTGGGCAGCGGTTTTGGGGTCCCAGCAGCCCGTTTTGGGGTCCCAGCAGCCCGTTTTGGGGTCCCAGCAGCCTGTTTGGGGTCTCAGCAGCCTGTTTTGGGGTCCCAGCAGCCTGTTTGGGGTCCCAGCAGCCCATTTTGGGTTCTAGCAGCCCGTTTTGGGGTCCCAGCAGCCCATTTGGGGTCCCAGCAGCCCGTTTGGGGTCCCAGCAGCCTGTTTTGGGGTCCCAGCAGCCCGTTTGGGGTCCCAGCAGCCCATTTCAGGGTCCCAGCAGCCCGTTTTGGGGGTCCCAGCTGAAGCTCCTGGGGCTGGTGACTCTGAGGGTCCCCGATCTCTCTGGTGCTGTCACAGGCAGTTTGAGGAGCGGCACCTGGGGCAGATCAAGGCCGTGTACCCCAGCTCGTACCGCCTGCGCCAGGAGAAGAACGTCCCCACCTTCGGCAGCGACGGGAAGAAGTCTGAGTATCAGCTGACACTGGAGCCGCTGCTGGGGGAAGGTAGGGACAGCTTTGGGGTGTCCCTGAGAGCTGGGGTACGCTCAGTCCTGGCTGATCCCTGAATCCATAGGGATGCTCTCTGCTTGGTCCGTTAAATGGAGACCTGAGCGTGTTGGGAAACAGGTTTGGGACGAGTGGGAGAATGTCCAGGCAGTGATCAGCTCCATGGCAGCAGGGCTCTGACCCCCTGCTTCCTGTGGTTTGTGTCCCTCTGGGCTGCTGTGGGTGACACTGGTGTCCCCTCCCTGCAGAGGACAAGGTGGACGGGCGCCCGCACCTGTCGGCGTCGCGGCTGCTGGAGCGCCGGAGGGAATTCCACCGCAGCCTGGTGAACATCGTCAGGGAGCACCACAAGGTGAGGGGGCAGCCCCTGCCCCGGGCTCTGGGATTGTCACTGGTGCCATCCAGGCTGAAGGACACCGAGGTTCCTCTTGGAGATGGGCTCTGGATTGGCTCCCTGTGTCACCAGGCTGTGCTGGGAGCGCAGGGCAGCGGCTGCCGCTCCCTTCCCGGTGCCATGACACGGCTCTCATCCCTCTCCAGGCATTCCTGGCCACCCTCAGCCCTCCCATGGTGGTGCCAGAGGAGAAGCTGACCCGGTGGCATCCCCGCTTCAACGTGGACGAGGTGCCGGACATCAGCCCCGCGGAGCTGCCGCAGGCGCCGCGGGAGGACAGGCTGAGCACGGCCCAGGAGGTGCTGAGCACGGCCCGGGGGATGCTGAGCCCCAAGGTGAGGCAGGGCCAGGGGCTGGCGCTGGCTGTGCCACCTCTGGGAAGGTGTGAGTGGCTCCTTGTTCCCAGAGGGTGGGATTAGGTGGGATATTGGGAAGGAATTCCTCTCTGGGAGGGTGGGCAGGCCCTGGCACAGGGTGCCCAGAGCAGCTGTGGCTGCCCCTGGATCCCTGAAGTGCTCAAAGCCAGGCTGGACAGGGTTTGGAGCACTCTGGGCTAGCAGAAGATGTCCCTGCACAGGGCAGGGGGTTGCAAATGAGAAGAGTTCTCAGGTCCCTTCCCACCCAGAGCATTGCAGGATTTCCTGCAGCACCCCAAGCTCCTCGGTGCAGGCAGGATGGATCAGGATCCCTGGGCTGGGATCCCTGGGCTGCCCGGTGACTGCGGGGGCGGCAGAGGGGAAACTTCTCCTTCCTCCAGCCTGAACTGTAACCCAACTCCTCCTCCCTCTTCCACATGAGCAGATGGAAAAAGCTCTTGCCAACCTGGCCCTCAGAACGGCCGAAGCCGGTGCGGGGGAACCGACGCCTCCCAAAGCCCCAGCCCCTGCCAGCACCTCCAGCGCGCTCAAAGGGGTGTCCCAGGGGCTGCTGGACCGTGTGAGTCACCCCATCCTGCCCCAAACACTGGGCTGGGGGCACCCCCTGTGCCCATCCCCTCCCCAGGGCGGTGCTAGGGGCTCTCCCTGTGCCCATCCCATCCCCTGGGGGGGTGCTGGGGGCTCCCCCTGTGCCCATCCCCTCCCCTGGCGGGTGCTGGGGGCTTTCCCTGTGCCCATCCCCTCCCCTGGGGGGTGCTAGGAGCTCTCCCTGTGCCCCATCCCATCCCCTGGGGGCTCCCCCTGTGCCCATCCCTTCCCCTGGGGGCTCCCCCTGTGCCCATCCCCTTCCCCTGGCGGCTTTCCCTGTGCCCATCCCCTCCCCTGGGCGGTGCTGGGGATACCCCCTGTGCCCATCCCATCCCCTGGGGTGTGCTGGGGGCTCCCCCTGTGCCCATCCCATCCCCTGGGGGCTCTCCCTGTGCCCCATCCCCTCCCCTGGGGGCTCTCCCTGTGCCCCCTCCCCTGGGGGCTCTCCCTGTGCCCATCCCCTCCCCTGGGGGTGCTGCCCGGCGCTGACCCGGCCCTGCTGTGGTGCAGATCCGTGCCAAGGAGGCGCAGCGGCTGCGGGCGCTGCTGACGCGGGACGCGGGGCAGGAGGAGCGGGCGGCGCGGCTGGCGCGGCTGCCGGCCATGGCGCGCGCCCTGCGCGGCCTCTTCGTGGCCGAGAAGAAGCCGGCGCTGGGCCTGGAGCTGCTCTGTGCCCGCCTGGCCGACAGCTGCCCCGAGCTGGGGCTGCCTGGTAGGAATTCCGGGGGAGGGGAGCACTCTGACCCTGGTGCTCCTCATGCACCCTGGTGCTCCTCACTCACTCTGGTGCTCCTCTCTCTGACCCTGGTGCTCTTTGTCCCTGGTGCTCCTCTCACTGACCCTGGTGCTCCTCATGCACCCTGGTGCTCCTCTTGCTCTGGTGCTCCTCACTCACCCTGGTGCTCCTCTCTGACCCTGGTGCTCTTGGTCCCTGGTGCTCTTCACTCTGGCCCTGGTGCTCTTCACTCTCACCCTGGTGCTCCTCACTCTCACCCTGGTGCTCCTTGCTCACCCTGGTGCTTCTCTTTGTCCCTGGTGCTCCTCTCTGACCCTGATGCTCCTCACTCACCCTGGTGCTTCTCTTTGTCCATGGTGCTCCTCACTCACTCTGGTGCTTCCCTCTCTGACTCTGATGCTCTTTGTCCCTGGTGCTCCTCTTGCTCACCCTGGTGCTCCTCTCGCTCACCCTGGTGCTCCTCACTCTGACCCTGCTGCTCCTCTTTGTCCCTGGTGCTCCTCTCACTGACTCTGGTGCTCCTGGCTCACCCTGGTGCCCCTCTCTGACCCTGGTGCTCCTCACTCAACCTGGTGCTCCTCACTCACCCTCGTCCTCCTCTCTGATCCTGGTGCTCCTCATGCACCCTGGTGCTCCTGGCTCACCCTGGTGCTTCTCTTTGTCCCTGGTGCTCCTCTCTGACCCTGATGCTCCTCACTCACCCTGGTGCTTCTCTTTGTCCATGGTGCTCCTCACTCACTCTGGTGCTTCCCTCTCTGACTCTGATGCTCTTTGTCCCTGGTGCTCCTCTTGCTCACCCTGGTGCTCCTCTCGCTCACCCTGGTGCTCCTCACTCTGACCCTGCTGCTCCTCTTTGTCCCTGGTGCTCCTCTCACTGACTCTGGTGCTCCTGGCTCACCCTGGTGCCCCTCTCTGACCCTGGTGCTCCTCACTCAACCTGGTGCTCCTCACTCACCCTCGTCCTCCTCTCTGATCCTGGTGCTCCTCATGCACCCTGGTGCTCCTGGCTCACCCTGGTGCTTCTCTTTGTCCCTGGTGCTCCTCACTCTCACCCTGCTGCTCCTCTCTCACCCTGGTGCTCCTCATTCACCCTGGTGCTCCTCTCGCTCACCCTGGTGCTCCTCTCTGACCTTGGTGCTCCTCGCTCACCCTGGTGCTCCCCTTTGTCCCTGGTGCTCCTCTCGCTCACCCTGGTGCTCCTCTCCTCAGGTGAGGTGGAGAAACACGTGCGGCTCTTGGCGGAGCTGCTGCCCGACTGGCTGGGCATCCACGCCCTCAGGACGGACACCTACGTCAAGCTGGACAAGGAGAAGGACCTGGGCCTCGTCACTGAGAGGCTGAAGGAGGCGGCCAAGGAGGCCGGAGCCCTCTGAGCCCCGCCAGGGTTGGGGGTGTTTTTTGTTTTTTTCTGTGCAATCTCCTGGAAATGTAGCAGATCCCCACAGCGCTCTGGGTTCTGGGCTGGGCTGGAGGGAGGCTCATCCTCAGGGCTGGCTGAGGAAAGGCAAAAATGCCTTCATTTCATTAATTCCTGTGGTGGGATCCGTGAGGATTGCAGGTCCCCTAGTCCTGGAGCAATCCTGGGTTGATGATGAAAGCCACCTTAACCTGAGGAACCTTTTCCTCTCCTTTCCCATGTTCTGAAGGTTCAATTTCAGAGGTTTCTTCCATTAACTGGGTCCTGGTGGGGTGAAGGCAGCTCAGGGCAGGCTGAGGGGGTTGAGAAGCAGGAAGGAACGAGAGAGAAAAAGTCACAAATTGATGTTTTTGGAGCTGCAGGCCTCGTTCTGTTTTTAAGGGAGGGAAAACGCATCTTCCAGTCCTGGCTGGAAACAACTGCAGGACTTGTCAAAACACATTTGTATTAAATGTTTTAAATATAGTTGACTTGTGTTAACCCAGTGCTCTTCCTCGCTGCCTGTCCCGTGGTTCTCCATGGCAATTGGCGCCGGGAAGGGCTGGGTCCTCCTCCAGCTCCTGGAGAAAGACTCACTGGAAAAAGTGAGCGTGGGTTTGCAGGGAGCTGAATGCAGCTTTTGTAAATGGGGCTGGGGGAGCAGCTCCTGCAGGCACAGGGGCTGACAGGGGGCCAGGGTTTGTTTTTGGTTTGGTTTGTTGGTTTTTTTTTTTCCCCCAGGGGAAATCCCAGGCCACTCTGCTGAAGTGGCTGGGGAAGAGGGACAAAGAGGGTGAGGATGGCTGCAGAGGTGCTGGGCTGGCACCACGCCCAGGCCGGGGCAGTGTGGGCACAGGGGAGGGGTGGGAGCTGCCCAGAGCCACCCCACACACACCTGACACTGCTGCCTGCAGCTGGGGACACCAGGGAAAGGTGACCCCCTCAACCTTTGATCCCGTGCTGGGCAGATCCCTCCCCTTCAAGTGCTGGAGTCTGGCAGCATCTGAGATCCCACAGCACTTTCTGAGGGAGCAAGAGGCCTCCTCCTCCTCCTCCTCCTCCCCCAGGGCCGTGCTTGCCTGTGCAGCCCAGCACTGCTGTGCCCAGTTTCCAGGGAGGAGGAGAAGGGATTAAACCCAAGCCAGGAGCTGGGTGTGAGGTTGGGGGCTCTCCTGGGTGTGAGGCTGGGGGCTCTCCTGGGGCAGGCTGGGCTCTCAGCCACGCTCAGGGACCTCACCGTGGTCCAGCAAAGGAGCTGGAGCTCAGCAGCTGGAGTGGAGGAGCAGGATTGGAAAGGAGCTGGGATCAGCAGCCTGGCAGGCACGCTCATCCCAGGAGAGCTCCTAGCGAGCTCCCGTTCTGCTCCTCAGGATAAAACCCTTCTCCCACCTGGCAGCCGCCCCTGCCCAGCCTCTTCTCTCCCAGCAATGACATCAGGGGCTGCTGGCAGCCCAGCCCAGCCCAGCCAGGGCCCAGGCACCCTCCCTCCCTCCCCACATTCCCTGATGTCACCTGCTGGCACTGGCGGGGCTGACGCTGCTTCCCCAGCACGCAGCTGCTTTCCATGGCTCCGAGGGCTGGAATGGATTTTCCCTTCTCCCCCACAGCAGGGACCCTCTCCCGGTGCCAAGGCTGTGAGCTGCTGCCTCCCCAGGGGCCCCGGGGCAGGCAGGCTGCTCCCAGGGAGTTCAGAACTGAGCATCGCTGAAGGGGCTTTCCCAGGGGGTGGAAAGAGCTGGAATAATCCTGCCAAGTGGAGGGGCTGGCTGGGGAAGGGGAGCTGAGCTGACCCAGCCCCTCCAGCCAGAGGTTGGTGCAAAGTAAAGAAAAGGGACCTGAAAGCTCCCTGGGAAACAATTCCAAGCCTTTGGGGGATAAGGGAGAGCTCTCCCCACAGCCTCGCTGCACTGAGCACCTGGGAGACTCCCAAGGGTCACCAACAGCTTCAGCCACTGCAAGAACAGCTCTGAGACAGTTTAGGAAACATAAAAACACATCAGCATTTATTTTACCCGTGAGTCCAGTCCCTGCTGGGCCAGGGACACAGTCCCTGATGTTTTCAGGCTTTGGGAAGTTTTGGCACGTGGGGATTCAGCTGTGACTGAACCGTGCTGGAGGGGAGCACCTCCCAACCCCACCACACACCTGAGACCACTGCAGCACCTGTCCTGTGGCCTCACCTGCCACCAAACCCCAGGCAGAGCAGGCTCAGCAGCCTGGTGGCTCAGGACAGCTCAGCAGAGGGAAAGCAGCAGCAGCAGAGGGAGTGGAGTGTGGTGCAGGAGATGGGGAATTGGTGCTGAACAAAAGGTGCCCCTGCTCTCCAGGGAAGGGGAACACTGACTGGGCTCATCCACACCAGCACCATCCTGATCCCAGGGCTCAGCAGGCACTGCACTGTGCTCAGCACACACAGCCCTGGTGTAAGAGCAGCTTGTTCTGCTGTGAGTGACAGCACAGAGCACCCAGACCACCCCTGAGGTCAAACACAGCACCGTTTGTTCCTTACAGAAAGAATTGCTTCCTGCCCACCTCCTGTGTCTCTTTGGGAATTTTTTAGCAGGTTCCTTGGAGGCTGACAGGCCCAGCTCAGGGAATGCTGGTGCCCTGTCAGGGCTCTCCTGCCTCAGCAGCAATCTCTTGTCACTTTGGTCTCCTAAAAACCACAGATTCAGTGAAGCTGCATCGTGGTTTCCATCCCCCCCAATCCATCAGCCTGGTCCTTCTTCCCAAAAGGATGAACTCCAAAAGGGATCATGACACTCAACACAGTGCTTGGGAAATTTAGGATTGAAGAGCATCTGGCCATGCTCAAATCTGTGTTTAACCCCATTGCCCACCCTCCTGTGACATCCAGAATCAGTAAATAAAACCCCAAATTTGTTCCCAGTGTTCCCTTCTCCCCGCTCCTCCTCAATCAAACTGCAGCAGGGAGTAGAAAGGGATGGAATTGAGCTTTTCTGACCCTTTCAGGCCTTTTAACTCTATGACCACCAGGCACTCCAGGATTTCAGCCTTCAGCCTCTTCAGCAGCTCGCAGGCAGCACACATGGTACCTGGCAGGGGAGCAGGAAAATCCTCACTCCAGGGGCAGCTCCCAGCCCCACAGCCACCCCTGCTGCTCAATCCCAACAGCCTGTGGGTACCAGAGAGGAGTGGATACCCCTGGCAGTGTCCAAGGCCAGGCTGGATGGGGCTTGGAGCAAGCTGGGCTAGTGGGGGGTGGGAGTGGATTGGTTTTTATCCAACCCAGCCACTCCAGGATTCCATGGACACAGGAGTACAGGGGTCACACGTGCTGCCCTCACCTCCAGTTGCCAGCAAGTCATCCACAATCACCACCTTCTGTCCTGGCTCCACAGCATCGTTCTGGATCTCCAGTTCAGCCTGCAAGGGAGCAAGGGAGCTTTGTTTTAGTCTGGCCTTGGAGAGAAACCCCTCACGAGCTGCTGGTTTGTGCTGGAGCACAGACAAGTCCTCAGCCACATCAGCCTAAACACTCAGCACCTAAAACCCCCCCAAAACCCCACAAATCCCAGCTACAGGGGAGCGCCACAGGAACACAGAGCAGGGAGGGGATTGCTGGGCCAGCCCCCTGGCACGCAGAGATCCTGAACTTTCATCCTGTGAGTTATGGTGGAATCTTATCCCAGAGCAGCTCTCCAGTGAGGAAAAATCTCCTGTCACGCACTGGGGAGCTCTGCCTGGAGCCAGATCCAAACTGGCACCTGGCAGGACGTGTCACAGGATGAGCTGGGCTGGCCCAAACAATCCCCGTGGCTTAGGCCTGGCTTTGGGGGTTCAGCTGCTGTTAGTTCTGGGGGGTAGCAGGGGTTGGGGCTGAGCCCTGGGAGCAGCTGCAGGGTCAGGGCTGGGGAGCCATGCAGGCAAAGCTCTGACTTACAGCACTCACTGCCAAGGGGGGAACACTCTCCGTGGCCATGCCCCTGAATTCAAGGCAGAGAAAGCCATTTAGCACCAGCTCAGAGCACCAGCCCCCTCAGCAGAACCAGGGCACGGCACCCAAGGGAGGGATTGTGGCTCCCTCCCAGGGGCTGTGCCGTGCCAGCTCACCCACAGCATCAGAACCCAGCCTGGGATCCCCTCCCCAGGGCTGCCAGCCCCAGCCCCTGCTCCTGCCAGGCCTTACCTTGCTGTACTCCAGGCTGTAGGAGATGGACTGGGTGGGCCCAGGGAGTTTCCCCTTTTTCCTGACGGGCACGAAGCCGATGCCCAACCTCTGGGCCAGGGGCGGCCCGATCAGGAAGCCGCGCGAGTCCAGCCCTGGGGGGCACAGCAACCGGGGAGCCAGGGCATCAGTCACCTCACAAAAGGCTCCAAGAGCACCAAGCCCAACCAATTCCCAGCTGAGCCACGTCCCCAAGTGCCACAGCCACGTATTTTTTTGGAATAATTTCCATTTTGGCGTGGTGACCTCAGGACTGCCCTGGGCGGCCTGTTCCCATACCTGATCACTCCCACAGGGAATTGATTTTCCCTCATATCCAACCTAAACTCCCCCAAGTGCAAAGTAAGGCCTTTTCCCCCTGTCCCATCACTCAGGTCGATGCCATCTCACCAGGGGAGGGTCTTTGCACGACTCCCCCCACGTTTTATCCTCCCATTCAGGGCAGCTCTCAAAGCAATTTGCTCTTAAAGTAATTTCTAAGGGTAGAAAACACAGCCCACGCTCCTGTTCTCACCCAGCTGTGCTGCTGCTGGGCCCCAAGAGCCCAATTCCCTCCCCTCTGACCCTTTTCCTTGGAGATAAACCCAGCAGGGCCCCGGTATCAGTCCAGCCACAGGAGCAGGAACTCCGTACCTCTGGGCAGACTTATCACAAAACACCTGGGCCAGGTTTGGTCCATGCTCCTTGAACCCTGGGCTGCTGGCCCAGGCCAAGCAGTGGCTTCCTCAGCACTTTGCCAGGTGAGCTGAGAGGTGCTCTGGGCCTGGCCAGGCTCCCTGAGGACAAGCAGCTGGGACAGGCTCAGCAGGCTTTGTGTGCTCCCTCCTTTTAACAACGAGTTATGCACCTGGCACTGAAATGTCAGAGGGCACCTGCCACGTTTTATCCTGTATTTTATATATTTATTTTATTTATGGGCACCCAAAGCACTATTTCAGGGAATAACAGCAGGAGCTGAAGGGTATAAACTGCCCTGGTGTTTATGTTTAACCTGACAGAGGCCAACGTTCAGGTGATTTTTGCCTCCAAGGGCTACAAGGTTCCCAAAGGCCACCCCAACACCTCACCCCGCTCTGCCCCGGCCTTGCTCAACCAACACTCACCCGCGATGAAGTCGATTTTAGGGAAAGACGCCCTCACATGATCCTCCAGAAGATCAATCAGAGTCCTGAAGGCCACAGGGTCCTTCAGCAAGGGGCTGATGTCGCTGCAGTGAGGGAGGGCAGGGAGTGAGGGACCTGCAAAGGCCGGGCTGAGCCCAGGGCAGGCTCCTGCCAGGGACAGGGATGGGCAGCGGGGGCAGGAGCCGGCAGCGAGCCCCCGGCCTGGCCGCAGCCCTGGCACCATCCCCGGCCCCATTCCCACCCCTGTCCCCAGTTCTGGCTCCAGTCTCGGTCCCGGTTCCCTCCCCGATCCCATCCCCGGTCGCGGTCCATGCCCGTCCCCGTCCCCGTCCCCAGCTCCATCCTCATCCTCGCCCCCATCTCCATCCTGCTCCCGGCCCCGTCCCGGTGCCCATCCCGGCCGCACCGGAACAGCACGCCTGGCTCCGGGAAGTCCGGGAAGGGCCGGACGCGGTCGCGCACCCTGCGCAGCCTCTCCTCGCTCATGGCGGCCCCGCCGTGCGCAGCCGCTCCGGCTCGGCACGGCACGGCACGGCACGGCACGGCGGGGCGGGGCGGGGGCGGCGGCGGCTCCGCCCGCCCCGGGGCGGCACCGGAGCCCGCGGGCACCTGGGGCATGGAGCGGCAGGCCATTGGGGCGTGGAGGTCTGGAACTTCAGGGCATGGAGCGTTCGTGTCCCGGTGCGCGGAGCTCCGGTTCCTCAGGGCATCGGAGCCCCAGTACCCCCGGTATTTGGGGCTCCGGTACCTCGGAGTTTGGAGCTCCGGTTCCTCAGGGCATAGGAGCCCCAGTACCCCCGGTATTTGGAGCTCCAGTATCTTGGAGTTTGGAGCTCCGGTACCTCAGGGCATTGGAGCCCCAGTCCCCCCGGTATTTGGAGCTCCGGTATCCTGGAGTTTGGAGCTTCAGTACCTCAGGGCATAGGAGCTCCAGTCCCCCCGATGTTTGGAGCTCCAGTACCTCGGAGTGTGGAGCTCCGGTTCCTCAGGGCATTGGAGCCCCAGTCCTCACGGTATTTGGAGCTCCAGTACCCCGCAGTGTGGAACTCCGGTATCCTGGAGTTTGGAGCTCCGGTACCTTCAGGGCATTGGATCCCCAGTCCTTCAGGTATTTGGAGCTCCAGTATCCTGGAACACTCATCCCCCGGTATTTGGAGCCCCAGTACCCCAGAGTGTGGAGCTCCAGTATCCTGGAGCATGGAGCATCCATCCCCACGGTGCGCAGAGCTCCCGTACCTCAGGGCATAGGAGACCCAGTCCCCCCGGTATTTGGAGCTCCAGTACCCCGGAGTGTGAAGCTCTGGTACCTCAGGGTATTGGAGCCCCAGTCCCCCCAGTATTTGGAACTCTGGTATCCTGGAGCATCCATCCCCCGGTATTTGGAGCCCCGGTACCCTGGAGTTTGGAGCTCCCATACCTCAGGGCATTGGAGCCCCAGTCCCCCCGGTGTTTGGACTCCCAGCTCCCACAGCTCCCACCTCCCAGTGGTTGTTTGGCCATGCAAAATCCACCAAACGAGTTCAGATCTCCTCTTCCATTAGCAAACACACCTTGGATCTGCTCCAAACCCATCCAGGCAGGGCTCGCTGCAGAAGGCAGAAGCAGATCTGAGCCTGTAACAGCCCTGGCTGAGCTCAGTGTTTGCTGCTGGGAGATGTGACCAGGAAAACTTCACCCACAGCCTCTGGAGAGCTGCTGCCACGGGCAGAGACACCTTCCACTAACCCAGGGTGCTCCAAGCTCCAGTGTCCAGCCTGGCCTTGGGCACTTGCAGAGATGGGGCAGCTTCACCCTGTGCCAAGGCCTCCTCACCTTCCCAGGGGGGAATTTCTCTCCAATATCCCATCTAACCCTGCCCTCTGGGGCAGCCATTCCCCCTTCCCCTGGCCAGAGTCCCTCTCCAGCTCTCCCAGAACCCCTTCAGGCACTGGAAAGAGCTCTGAGGTCCCCCTGGAGCCTCCCCTTCCCCGGGTTGAACAATCCCAACTCCCAAGTTAAGGCTGACTCTCTGCACTGCCAGAGGCAGCCCGTGCTCCCTTCACAACCATTCCCTCCCAAACGAAGATTTTCCCTGAGCACAGATTATCTCTTTGGCACCAGGAGAATCCTCTCGGGCAGCTGTTGCAGGGAAGCAAAGAGGGAGGGAGGACCCAGTGGAACCAGGGCTCTGCAGCACCGCCGCTCCCCGGGACGAGCTGCTCGGGTTTCTCTTGTGACCTTACAAGCACAGCACTGGACAATGAGCTCTTCCAGCAACTCCTCTTCTTCCTGGCAGATGGAATTGCTGATGGAATTTATCTGCCTACTCGTGGAAATAAATAAGCAGGAGCTTATTTCCTGGAAAAAAAAAAAAAAAAGGATCTTTTCAGCCTGCCAGGCAGCTCTGCTGCTGCCTCTCACTAAGGGAGGGGCTGGAACGGGGGGTCTGTGTCACCCCTGTCTCCTTTGTGACCCCCTCACCATCCCACCCTTACTGCAGGAGACTCCACCACATTTTCCTGGAGGCTGAGTGAGGTTCCCAGGCCCCTCAGCCCAAGCCAGCCCTGGCAAACCTTCACCAGGACGAGCTGCTGAGTGTCCCCTCTGCTCCAGCCCACAGGCAGGGATGTCTCCTCCTGGGATGTGGGATGGGTCTGCCTCCATCAGTTGGGCACAAAGGTTACACCAAACCTGACTTGCAGTGACCCAGCTGCCAGAAGTCATGGTTAAAAGCCAACATTCCTGAGATTCCTGCCTGGACTCCTGATTTATCCCCCCATCTCCAAGGATTCCAGCTGCACCTACCAGCACAGACCGCACTGGAACGCCCCAAGGAAATCAGTTTTCCCCTCGGATTGTTCCACCTTTCAAACAACACCGCTGCCTCCTACTGCAATTTCCATCTGCAGAGAACTTTCCTAGGACCCCTTTCCAAATGTGATGTCAAAGGGCTCTGGAATATCACCCGGGAGGTGACTCCACATCCGGAGAGGTTCAGGGTTGATCCATGCCTGGCAAAGGAATCACCACCTGGAATCTGGATTCCCCCAGGAGATTCTGGGTTTGCCTCTTTTCTGGACACCGAGGCCACCAGTGATTAAAAAGTCCTGATAGATCCTGATGGGAGAGGTGTTATTAGCCAGGGAGCACAGAAAGTGGGAAGAGAAAAGCTTGGGAAGTAGCTTTAATCAGCTTAACCAGGCAATTAAAGAGCTGGTGCTGAGCCTGGAAGTTTGTGTTCCGTTCAGGATTGGAACACTTCAGTGTGAAGTGGAACAAAAATGCCCCGAATTTCAACACCCCCCCCCCCCCGCCCCCTTCCACGAGGGAAAACGAGCACAAAAAAAAAATCTCCCTGCAAATCCACTGGAATGTTTCGTTTCTATCTCAGCTGAGGAAAGCCATGCACTTTAAACCCTTAAAAAAAAAAAAAAAAAAAGAGAACCACAAAAAAAAAAAAAAAAAAAAAAAAAAAAAAAAGGAAAAAAGAAAAAAAACACCCCCAACAACTAAATTTGAAGTATCTTATTTCAACACCAGAAGAATGCAGCTCTCCAGCCAGAGCCCTGGGCTCGGGACAGAAGCCTCAGAGCTGCTTTGGTCCCCCTGAAAGAGGGAAAAGTGTCGTGATCCAGCTGTGCCTCCCTCGGAGCCCGAGGCAGCACCTCCTGCCTGCTGCAGCAGGTTGGATCAGGCCCTTGGAGGAGACACCAAACTCCTCTCTCTCCCCTGGCCAGCCTGGATTTTGTGTCTGATCCAGAACGAATGGATTTGGCTGGCATTCCTCCTCGCTGCTGGCTTTTATCTGCTCTCCCTTTCAGCTGGGAATTGTGCTCCCCTCACCCCGAGGGTGTTAAGTGACTCCAAGAGGGACAAAGGCCCGGGGAGCTGCCAGATTGCCTCTCTCCAGAAGCTGGAAGGCAGAGGTTTTTTTGGTTTTTTTTTTTTTTTCTCCCTCCTAAAAGACCACAAGCTTCTGGCTAGGGATCCACCTTTATTTAGGATTTATATAATCCCAACCGGATTTAAAGCAACAACAAAACTTTAAAACGGTGGAAGGGGATATAAAGAAAACAGGCAAATGGAGCCTTGGTGTTTAAAATAGCCATTTTCCAAAGGAAAAAAAAAAAAGAACCCAAAATGGGATTTCAGTTCTTCCCTTACAGCTGTTCTTAAATTTAAACCCCCTGACAGTTTAATTCAAGGGGCACCACAGTGCTGCCTCCTGATAACGCAGAAAAACATCCAATGCTACCAGCAAACAAAAGGAAAAGTCGATTTCCAAGTATTCTAACTGCTAGGAGAGATGGAAAACAGGCCATTGGAACTGCAGGACAGTTATTTGGAAGCTAAGCAAGCAAAGGAACTCTTAAGAGAATAAAAGTGTGTTTAGTTTGTAAAGTTTCCCAGTGCTGAGGACAAGGGCAGGATCCCTGGGGAGGGATTTCTCTGCTGGCTGTGCTCCAGAGGCTGCTGCAGCCAAAAATCACCTCCCAGCACCCCAAACCTTCCTGCCCCACCAACTCCATGCAGTTCTCACCTTCTACAGGTCCTTCTTCAGCTGCTGGGATTCGTTCATGTGGATGTTTCCAAGCTGTTGTCACTGGGGAAAATAAAAGTGCCCAAGCTTGAGGAGATCCTTCATGTGAGACCTGGGATTTTGGGATGCTGTCCATGATGTTTGGGAAGGGGTGGAGGTGACAGCTCTGGGAACTGCCACTTCCACTGCTGCCCCAAGTCCCACAGCCTCCTTCTTGGAGATACCAGTTCCACTTCTTTTAGTCAGCAGATCCCACTGTCACTGCCCCAAACCAGCCCCCAGGTTTTAGCAGCACATCCATGGGACTTCCCTTTGTTCCAAACTTGCCCATTTTCCCTTTGACACCACGTTCCTGAGGCTCCCCTCGGGCAGGCAGAGCCAGGGCAGCTCGCAGGGCATTAACCTTGGGCTCTGCCTGTTGGGAACTGAGCTGCTGCCTCCCACTTGCAGCCTTCAGCTCCCCAAATTGTTGCTCCCCAGAGATCGATTTGCCACCGAAATAATCCGTTTGTCGCTGCAGGATTTGAAATCAAGGCTCCACTTTTGCAGCCAGAGCCTGGAAATGCAGAGGGTTTTTTTTCCACCATTATGAGTTTCATCCATTTCAGAAGCTTCTCTGCACGGAGGGTGGGATGATAACAGAGCCTCAGGGGCAGAGCTGGGAGGCTTGAGAGGCTCAGCTAATTGGAAATTAAAGGCAAGAAAGAAATTCTTTGGACTCTTAGGGCCAGGAAGATATGAAGCTTTTAACGTTCAGCATAATAAACATAAAGGAAGGAACGTCACAGCCCCAAACTCCAGCATTCCTTTGGCATTTCTGCCTCAGAGCTTGAGAACAGAAGCCACCACCAGAGCAGTTTGGCTGCTGCAGGTCCCTGAGTGGGCAGGAAATCCTCCAGCCCCACTCCTGCCCTGGTTCCCTAACTGGGAAGCTTCAGGCCAGCAGCTCAGGATGGTTTTTAAGGGCAGATGTGGCCACTTTGTGCCCTGAGTGGGCAGAGGGGGCTGCAGGCACCATCCCCACCCCTGTGCTGGCCCTGGGTCCCCCCCAGACTCTGGACTGCACCGTGTGGGCTGGGAGATTGATCCACGGTGAAAATAATTCCAGGAGAACAAACCAAGCTCTTTTTAACCCCAGTCAGTCCCATGATCCAGGAGGCAAATCTGGGAGAGTGCCCCAAAGCAAGGTGTTACTCCCTGGGCTTGCAGGTGAAATCACAGACCGCGTTGCTGATAAATTAGTTTATTTTTCCTCATTAGTTCTTCACAGCTTTCAAATCTGTACATTTTTAGGAAAGGCATTCATTTGAAATTCCTCCTCTTATCCAGCTGTGAAACAACTATTCCTATTTCAATTTAAAGCAGAAGCTTTGTCACATTAAACCCTGATTATTTATTATCTGCTTCGTGCCCTTTTACTCTAAGCAGACACTCCATGGCTTCACTTACTTGCTTTCAAGTGCAAAGTTTCCCTCCAGGATCCATGTCCTGAAATTATTCCAGGGAGGAATGAGGGTTTGCTGTGCTGGCAGGGGGGACAGACCCCGTGGCTGCTCAGAGCAAGTTTCCAGGGGCAAAGCAGGATCTTCCAAAGTGCAGCTGTGAAAGAGAAAAGGAGGAAGCAGCAGGCAGGGGACAGCGAGGAGGTGTCCAGAGCAAATCCTGAGGACTGAAGAATGTGGCCAGGCCAGGGTTCCAGCTCTGATCCAGGGGAACTCTCCCTAAGCAGCACAGAACCCCACAAAGTGTTGTTATCTCACAGGGATTTGAGGGCTGACAGGATTGCCAGGGAGCTGCAGCCAGGGACTCCCTCCTCTGGTGGGAGTTTTGCAGTGAATGCAGGGCTCTGACAGTCCCAGGTGACAGAACTGTCACAGAATTGTGGAATCCAAGCCATTGAGGTTGGAAAAGACCTTTGAGGTCAGCCCAGCATCACCACCACTGTCACCTCAATGCCACATCCACATGGTTTTCAACATTCCAGGGATGGGGACATCACCACTGCCCTGTGCCAATGCTTTTCACCCTTTCCATGAATAAAAATTCCCTGATATTCAACCTAACCCTCTGCTGGCACATCTCTCCTGTCCCTGGGAGCAGAGCCTGACCCCCCCTGGCTGTCCCCTCCTGGCAGGGAGTTGTGCAGAGTCACAAGGTCCCTCCTGAGCCTCCTTTTCTCCAGGCTGAGCCCCTTCCCCAGCTTCCTCAGGATTCTCCAGCCCCTTTCCAGCTCCATTCCCTTCTCTGGACATGGAGAAGCCCTAAACAGAGGTGGAGCAGCCCCAGCAAAGGAAGAATTCCTGGTTTTATCTGGTCCCCTGTGCTGACAGAGCCACAACTGCTCCCAGCCCTCGCCTCACCTCTGAGGGAGCTGCTGGCTGGATCTCCCAAGCCTTGAGCTGTGTCCAAACAAGGAGGAAGGTTATGGATGAGCTGGAAATGCCAGGATCTACTTGAAGGACAATTAGGAACATCCTAAGAAACGTGGGCTATAAACAAACGCCACTTGCAGACGTGCAGGGCTCCCTGAAATGCTGGCTGGGATTTCTGAGAGGTGGAACAGCGAGAGCTGACTGGAGTGCTGCTCTTATTCCAGTTTTATGGGATTATCCAGCTTCAGGAGACACACAGCAGGAATTACTGTGGAGGGGATTACAGGTCCAGGAACCAGGGGAATGGGGAGAATGGGAGTGTTGGGGATTACAGGAGGGGAGGAACAAGCAGCTGAGAGCCCGGAGCTGCTGGGAGCACAGCACTTGGCACAGAAGCAGAGCTCTCAAGCTTAGCTTGGGAAGGAGTTTGAGCTGTTTCCAGGTACAGAGCACCTGGATTTTCCTAAGGCAGCACAACATCACACAGAGAGGGCACTGTGGGAAACACTGGAGGGGTGTTGGTGGGACAAGTGGAGAAGCATGGAATGGTTTGGGTGGGAAGGCATCGTCCTGTTCCACCCCCTGCCATGGGCAGGGACACCTTCCACCAGCCCAGGCTGCTCCAAGCTTCTCTGGGCACCCTGTGCCAGGGCCTCCCCAGCCTCACAGGGAACAATTCCTTCCTTATATCCAACAATTCCTTCCTTATATCCAACTTAAACTGCCCCTCTTTCAGTCTGAACCCCAACATGCTCAGGGCTCCCTCCAGCTCTGCCCTGAAGGCCCAGAGGAGCCTGGGTTTGCTCCAGACAGGTTTGTTGGAGACAGGGAAGGGTGTGGAACGGACTCCAAGGCAGAGCAGGGATCTGCCCTGCAGAACTGAGCAAAGGCTCCATGTTCCCCAGGAACTGTGGCTAAAGGAGAGCTCCAGCCAGGCTGGGGGAAGTTTGCACAAGGAGAATTCCTGGGAGAGCATGTGCTGGAAACGGGGTCAGGAGTGAAGGGCTGAGGCAAAGGGGCATTGCTGAGCCTGCACTTGGCTGGGCCCAGAGCACGAGATGGGAAACGTGACCTGGAGCAGCTTCAGACCCAGATTTCTGGCAATTAAGGAAAGCCCTGAAATGAACACCTGACCCCCAGCTCCCCACTAATGTCCTGCACCAACAATTAGGCAACAGAATCCTGGAATGGTCTGGGTTGGAAAAGACCTGAAAGCTCATCCAGTGCAAACCCCACTCCCACTGTCCCAGGCTGCTCCAAGCCCTGTCCAGCCTGGCCTTGGACACTGCCAGGGATCCAGGGGCAGCCACAGCTTCTCTGAGCACCACCTCACCACTCCTGCAAGGAAGAATTGCTTCCCAATATCCCACCTAACCCTGCCCTCTGGCACTGGGAAGGCATTCCCTGTGTCCTGGCTCTCCAGGCCCTTTTCCAGCTCTCTTGGAGCCCTTTCAGGCACTGGCAGGGGCTGTAACCCCAATCCAACACTCACCTGGACACAATCCTCACCTTTCCTTAAACCATAACCTAGGGAATGCTTGCAGCTCCCTGTGGAAGGAATTCAGGGCATTCTCCCTGGATCCAAACCCCTCAGCTGTGAACAGGAGGGATCCCTTGCTTGTACTCAGAACTCACGAATTTCAGGAGAAAGGAAAAACAAGTTGATGTCCAGAGTTGACAATGGAAATCAAATGTTAAAACAACAAGTTACAGGCAAACAAAACACTTTGGGCACTTTGGGCAGGGCTCTCTGGCAGCTCTGAGTTTCCTGACCTGTCCCATGGCTCTTGCTGGGGCACCAGGTTGGGTGGGAGGAGCAGGAGTGATCCATGACATTTTGGAGTTGATGGCAGGCTCGTGGCTGTCCAGAGAGCTTTTCCAGCTGAACCAATCCTCACTGGAGTGACCATTTTAGGGAGAGGACTGGGAGAGGAGAGGAGTAGAGGCTAAACCCTGAGCACGAGGAATATAAACACTGGCCCTTTTGGAAGAGCAAGTGATGATATCATGCACACATCACACCCTTCCTGTGTAAACAGGAGTGCCAACAGGAGCAGGCATTGGAAAGTGGATGTCCAGCTGCCTGTGGGTAGCTCTGCAGGGCTGCAGCCATCAGTGAGGCCAAGAGCATTTCTTAGGATCAGACTCTGGCGCTTTCAGGCACTTCCCGAGCTTCTCACAGCCTGGAGGGGACCAATTCTGTGAAAAACAAACAGAAAGAGACAGAAAGATGATTCACACCAAGGATCTGCTAAGCTCTCAGCCCAAGCAGCTCTTTATGATCCTCACAAAGACACTTTTATGTGCTGCTTGAAAAATGAAAACTCCTCCTGCGGCCCAAGCCTCTGGGCTCATAAACTTCCCCACTCCAAACAAAAGCTCTGGGAAAGGCTACAAATGCTGTGCAGCAGATGATTCCCTCCTCTGGGATACACCAGTGCTTCTGGCCTCTCCCAGTTTGCTGGGATGCTGGTGACCCTCCTCCCTCTCCTGTGGCACAGAGCAACCAGAGCAGGAGGTTTTGGTGAGGGCTCCAGTTTTCCTGGGATTCCAGGGGAGCTCCCATTCCCAGCACTGCAGTATCCAGGCACTGTCCTGAGGAAGCAAAAGGCAGCAGAAGGCCAAGGGTGTGAGAGAGATAAGAATGCTGGTATTTTAATGAGAGTTTGGATGGATGAATCCATGGGCAGATGGAGCAGGAAGCATTCCTGAGACACCTCTTCCACTGCACGCCAAAACTATTTGTTTTCCTTGTTTCCACTTTTCTTGAGGTACCTGAATGTGCAGGACAGAAAAAGGACACCAGCAAGGAGATCCACTGCCAACCTCAGCTGCCAGAGGGATTAATGGAGGAAGGGATTTGGATAAATTTTTACTTTCATTGAGGTTTTGCCATTTAAAATTTGGGATTGTGGTCATGGGAAGGACAGATAACAATTGCCATTGTGCTCCTTGCCTGTCCTTCCCTCTCTCAGGTCTGTCCATCCATGGGACATTCCTGCTGTCCCCTGTTAAAGGCCAGCTCAACACTGACCTCTTGCCTTTCGTTTTGCTGATTTTCACACCCTGCAAGTATTTCTGTTTTCTTGGAATTCAATTCCTACGGAAAAGAAACGTTCAACCTCAGGAAGAAAAAAAAAAAACAAAAAACCAAAACGGCCGGAGCAGGTTTTTCTTCCATGGAGCTGACAACAGATGGCAGTGAGACACCAGCTATTCCTGCAGAGGAGCGGACACAGAGGGAGCTGTGCTGGAGGCACCTCTGCACCGAGGGCTCTGCAGGCTTTCAGAACAATTAATGCTGTTTTCTAAATCTGTTCCTCTGGTTTAAAATGTGCAGCCACGGCTGGAAAATTCAGAGCACTCTGCAGAAGGCATTGGGAGCCAAAGGGAACGCGTGAAATGAAATGTTTGTTCTTTTGAAAAAGCAGAACAATAAATGGTCTGTGCTATGCACTCCTGCAGTCCCAGTCCCGTTGCTGGTGTGTGCTGGGAGCCCTGGGGACACCACGTGTGCTGTGAGCCAGCCCCGAGCTGCAGGAACAGCCTCTCCCACAGCAGGAAAACCCAGCAGAGCTGGCTCTGGGGGAGCTCCCTGGCTGCTGCTGCTGCTGGGATCCAGCACAGATGGGCTGCAAACACCTCCCCTGCTCCATCAATCCTCGGCTGCAGGAGCTACAGGATGATCCAGCTGCTGTCCTGGAATCCTGCACTGCTTGGGTGGGAAGGGACCTTAAAGATCATCCAGTGCCACCCCTGCCATGGGCAGGGACACCTCCCACTGTCCCAGGTTGCTCCCAGCCCCATCCAGCCTGGCCTTGGGCACTGCCAGGGATCCAGGGGCAGCCACAGCTGCTCTGGGCACCCTGTGCCAGGGCCTGCCCACCCTCACAGAGAGGAATTCCTTCCCCATATCCCATCTAACCCTGCCCTCTTCATTTTTAGTCCTCTATGGGACAGTGCCTCCTTTTCAGTGAAGTATCTTCCCTGTCAAACTCTGCTTGGTTTGCTGAGAACCTGGGAATGGAACTGGATAATCTGGGGGAAGTTGTCACTTGACAGGAGGTTGTGTAGTCTGAGGGAACCACAGAATCCTGGAATGGTTTGGTTTGAAGGGACATTAAAGCCCATCCAGTCCCACCCCATGCCATGGGCAGGGACACCTCCCACTGTCCCAGGCTGCTCCAAACCCTGTCCAACCTGGCCTTGGGCACTGCCAGGGATCCAGGGGCAGCCACAGCTGCTCTGGGCACCCTGTGCCAGGGCCTCACCCCCTCACAGAGAAGGATTCCTTCCCAAAATCCCACCTAACCCAGCCCTCTGGCAGTGGGAAGCCATTCCCTGTGTCCTGTCCCTCTGTGGCCTTGGACACTCCCTTGAACACCTCCACACACTTTGTTTATGTGTAAGTAAAGACAATTCTTCTCCTCTCCCCCAAACACATCAAACACCCTTATCAAATAAGCAGGTGACAGGAGATAAGAGTCAGTAAATGATCTTTATCTCCCAGCATCCCTCAAGAACAGAGTTAGGTCCCAGTGCACCCCAGCAATACAATCACTCCCTAAAGGTTTTTTTGTCTTCATTTCTGGCCTCCAAAGGCAGCAATTTGGTGCCTGATATTCCAGTGTAGAGACCATGGAGTTATCCTGGGAGGAGTGGGAAACTCCCCGTGTTCCCTGCTGGGATTGAAACGTTTCTCCTGGGATTAGGATCCCCCCAGCACACTTCTGCCCCTGATGGCCCTCGATTTGTGAAGCAAATTGAAGAAATGCCTTTGCAGTGCAGGGCTCTGGCAGCAGTGCCTGGATCCAAAAGGTCCCAGAGGAGCAGAGAACAGCGTTCATTAAGGGAAAAGTTGAATAAGGGAAGAAAGCAGCACAGAAACAATAGGCCCTCAAATCTTTTTCCTATTTAACATCCAAAAATAAAGAGATGGGACAAAGCTAAGGGAGATCTTTGCCTTGTTACTGAGGAGACACAGCTCCACGCTTTGTTCTTTGCTGGTGACAGACCAGAGGCAGCAGGTTCTGACTGATTCAGATTATTTCTGCATCAGGAAGATTTTTGCCTGTTACTATTTTGTAACAGCCTGTTACAAGATTTGGTCTGTAAAAAGATTTTGCCTGTTACTATTTTGTCTGTCAGCCCACAGACACATTCCCTCAGACTACACAACCTCCTGCCAAGTGACAACCTCCCCCAGATTATCCAGTTCCTTTCCCAGGTTCTTCAGCAAACCAAGCAGAGTTTGACAGGGAAGCCAAACTGTAACTTTCCAACAGGAGACTTGAAAGAGAAAACAGAAGTGAAAATGTTCAATTTCAATAAAGACTTTGGAAAATTCAGGTGGGAGGGGGGAATTGGAGGAAACAGAGCAAGACCAAAGATACATCACTGAAAAGGAGGCACTGTCCCATAGAGGACTGAAAATGAAGAAGGCAGGGATGGATGGGATATGGGGAAGGAATTGTTCCCTGTGAGGGTGGGCAGGCCTGGCACAGGGTGCCCAGAGCAGCTGTGGCTGCCCCTGGATCCCTGGCAGTGCCCAAGGCCAGGCTGGATGGAGCTTGGAGCAGCCTGGGACAGTGGGAGGTGTCCCTGCCCATGGCAGGGGTGGGACTGCATGAACTCTAAGATCCCTTCCCACCCAAAACATTCCATGATTCCAGGATTTTGATAATCACAGGAGACTAGAAAGGAGAAGGATCTGCTCTGTCTCTAAGCAAGGAAGCCACCAACAGGTAACCATGCATCTCTCCTCCATCCCTCCCCAACACTGACTTTGTATGAAACCTTCACAAGATGTGTTTGATTCCCCAATGGAGCTGTGTTTGAGGCACTCACCATGACAGCCTGGTCACACACGTTCAGCTGGGGCTGCCCTGGCACCAGGCTGGCTCTGTGCTGCTGCACCAGCCCTGAGATGTGCTCCACAGCCTGCTGGTACTCCTCACTGGCAAAACTGCAACGGGAAAAACACCAGGGTCACTGCTGGCCCTTCACCTTGGTGTCCTCATCACCAGGCTGGGCCACAAGACTTCCTGGGAGCCACAAGGAGGAGGAGAGGTGGGAACATCCTCGGGTCTGTCAGGAATGAAATCCAGGCTGGCAGGGTGCAGGTGCCTTGCTTAGGGATACAAGGATGGCACTGCCTTGTCCTCCCCAGAAATCACCTGGCTCCAGACCAGCTCAGCTTTCCAAACTGCTGGTCCAGGGGCCCCAAATGTTTCCCAAGGGAATTGTCTTAGCAATAAAAGGGCATTTCTGGGTTGTCTTCGAGCTGCCTCTGAAATGAATATCATCAAGGGAGACTTCCCAGCCACAGGACAAACACTTTCCCAGACAGCTTAGGACAGAAATCTCCCAAGGCAACCCTTCCAGGGTGTCCCACCTGGGGTCAGCAGCTCTCCACACTCATCCCCCACTCTTCCAGGAGCTCTCCTGGAACACCTGCCCCAGGCGGAGGCGTTTGTTGTAAGGAAAGCCAAGGGAATGTCAATATTTTGTTTTACAAGAGCCTTCTCAGGAAGGGTTTCAAACACAACCCCGGGCCAGTTAAAACTCCACAACCACCAAGGAAATGAACTAAAATTATGCAAACAGAGAGGAGAAGAATAGAAGGGCCTTGTCCAAGATGGGAATACCTCCCCCATTCCACAGCGTGCTGAGGTTCTGCCCCATGCACATTCTTCCACTCCAGTTGATTATTCCAAGCTGGGACCCATCTGCCATGCCCCAAACGGGGTTAAAAATGCCCAGATCCTGAGCCAGCCGGTTCCTCCAGCAGGTATTTGTTGGAGTGGCTCAGGGTGCACTTCACTAACATCTCAAGTATTTCTAAAAAGCAGAATTCCTAACAATGATCTCTCTTTGTCCATCACGTTAAGAGCCACTTAAAAAAAAAAAAACAACACACCAAAAACCCCACAGAGAGCGGCAAATTCCTTCTGAAGATAAAAGAAACAATGCAGCTGGGTCCTGACCTCGGGCTCCCTCTGCTCCCAGGCCAAGCTGGCCACCAGCCCCACGCTCCAGCTAATTTCCTTCTTTGCAAAACAATCACATTTCGAAGGCCAGTGATGTGCCAAGCGTTTCCAGTAAACCCTATAAATATCCCAGCTCGGCAGGCAGCCAGGGAGAGGCTGATTGTGAGCCTGGGCTGAGCTGATAGAGCCGGAAGGGAATGTGGGATGAGGAGCTGGAGCTGCTGCTCTCACACCCAGCTTGCCTGGATCCTGGTGGAGAAAGCTGAAGGACCACCCTGAAATCCAGAGGATCCCGAATTTCATAGAATCCAACCATCCTGGAATGGTTTGGGTAGGAAGGGGTTTAAAGTTCATCTCATCCCAACCCCTGCCATGGGTAGGGACACTTTCCACTGTCCCAGGGTGTTCCAAGCCCCATCCAACCTGGCCTTGGACACTGCCAAGGATCCAGGGACAGCCACAGCTTCCCTGGGCACCCTGTGCCAGAGCCTCAGCACCCTCACAGCCAGGAATTCCCTCCCAATATCCCATGGAGGTTGGTTTTCTTTTTTTGGCCCCATGGATATCCCCATTCCTCCTTCCTGCCTTGGCTCCATGGCTCAGTTTTCCCTCAGATATTCCTGTTCAGCTCCGCAACGTGCCCCAAAATCCCACATCCATGGATTTGTGAAGTATTTACTGACTGCACAGGAGTTAAAACTGCCTCCAGCCCCTAAGCAAGTGTTTTTTTGAGACAAAATCGGCAAGAGTGCCTGGAATTTGCATGTAAAATGGGGATAATTACCTCATGGTAATCAGTCTGAGCTGTTAAGGGAGCTGGGAACCTCTCCTACCTGGAGTCCCATCCTTTCCTGGAATGCATATGCAGGTCCGGGCTGCAAGGCCAGGTTTGCTGCATTCCCAGTTCCAAAAAGAGGTGGAATTCTCTGTCCAGGTGCCTGGGCATCATTATCTGTGAGGATGCAGCCCGGGCTGAGCTGAATTTCCTATTCCAGCTCAGCAATCCCGGCAAGGAGAGCTGGGAATAGCACTGCAAGAAGGAGAGGGTGAGCAGGTGGTGTTGTGAGGAGTTTGCTCAAAGAGATCCCCCAGCGTCCATGAAATTATTCCACGCTCAGAACAGAGGGAGCAGAGTGGACAAAGTCCAGGGTCATTACACTAATTGACACTTTACCTCCGGGAAGTCCCTGGAGATGCAATCAGGGCTGGATTGGAGCTCGGGGTCCCAGGCACAGGTGTGGGCTGTGCTTCCTTCATTTACTGTAATTGTGCCTTGGCAATCTGCTCCCGTCCTCCTCCCCCCTCCCCAGAGCTCCTGGAAGCTGCTCTGCTGCTTAACCCCAGCCTGCCCTCCCAGCAAAAGCAGCTCTGCAGGGAGCAGGGTTTGTCTCACACACAGCTCCAAACTCTTGCTTTCATCCTCTGCTCCTTGGGCTTTCACCTGCGGGGATCATTCTCTGCCATCATTAAATGCACCCTCCGATGGATCAGCACCCAAAGAAATCCAGGAGCGTGCTCAGCAGGATTTTAGGGTTTTGGTTTTTTACAGTTTTACACCTCGTCCTGCTGATGCACAGCACTGTCTGTCCTGGGAGTGATGGGGCTATGGTGTAACTGAGAGGAATGGAACAAAATGGGAATGATAAAAATATAAAAATATTTAAAAAATCCCATCATGCGATTCAAAGAAACCTGACTCTGGACCAGGCTGGACAAGGCTTGGAGAAGCCTGGTTTAGTGAAAGTTGATGAGCTTTAAAGGCCCCTTCCAATCCAAACCATCCCAGGATTCCGTGATTCTAGGAACAGCAGCTCTCAGATGGATATGAAGTTATGGGAAGAGCATCAAACGTGGCTAATGATACTTTGCTTCGTCTCCCCTGGAATTATTTTAATCAAAGCCATCATTTTTAATTGTGAAATACACCCAGATTCTGATAATTTGATTTTATCTGTTATCAGTGCTCTGAGGCTTCGCAGCACTGTGGTATCCAAGTCTTGATCTTGTCCTGCTACTCAGCCTTCCTCGGTTCCTCTCTTCTGTTATCAAGTTTATTTGCAATTTAAGGGCTGCACAATGCAGGAGGCAGAGACAGGTTTGGGGCTCTGCTGCTGGAATTACTGGAGAGACTCACAGGAGCCAAAGGAAAAAAAAAGAGGAATCAAAGGGTGAAGGTGGCATCAAAGGGTGAAGGTGGCCCTTACCCCAGGTCACCTCTGGTCCAGCAGCATTTTGGGGCCCAGATGCATCCCTGGAGGCATGAGGGGCCTGTGGCCACTGAGCCATGAGAAACCTTGGAATTCCAGAATCATTCAGGTTGGAAAAGGCCTCCAAGCTCTGATGATCAGCACACTCCTTGCAGCAAGGAGATGTGAGGGTGCTGATGCTCCAGCTGCTCACCTGTTTTCATGGAAGTTTTCCCTCCCCAGCTCCCAGAATCCTGCCTTTCTGCTGGATTTCACTGCCAGGAACCCCAGCACTGGAATGGCAAAGGGGATAAAGGTAGAGTGAGCAGGAAAGCCTTCAGCTGGGTGTGAGCAGGTGACAGGAAATCACAGCTACCCACTGTGGATCCTCCTGGGCTGCTCCTCAAGTTTCATTTTCAGTGCTATTCCTGAATCACAGTTTATGTACTGTGCTCTTCAGGCCATTTTCTTGTGGCTGCAGCACTGCCTGGTCCTGTCTCTGAAGAAGAAGATGATGATGATGATGCCATCCACTTAAAAGTGCATTTTGCATTTTTTTTTTTTGCAGCTGGTTCCTGCAGCTTTTTTCTCCCAATCCTCCTTTTCATGCAGCATCACTCCACCCAGAACACCTGAGAACATCCATTTCAAACTGCATTTTGCATTTTTTGCAGCTGGTTCCTGCAGTTTTTTTCTCCCAATCTTCCTTTCCATGCAACATCACTCCACCCAGAACACCTCAGAACATCCACTTCAAAGTGCATTTTGCATTTTTTGCAGCTGGTTCCTGCAGCTTTTTTTCTCCCAATCTTCCTTTCCATGCAGCATCACTCCACCCAGAACACCTGAGAACATGCATTTCAAAGTGCATTTTGCATTTTTTTTTTGCAGCTGGCTCCTGCAGCTTTTTTCTCCCAATCCTCCTTTTCATGCAGCATCACTCCACCCAGAACACCTGAGGGCTGTGAGGAAGCACCAGCTCCAGGTTGGTCCCAGAGACTGGGACAGGGCAGCCACAGATCCCAGCATGTTTGTGTCCATTCCCAGCCTCCAGGCTGCTGATTCTCCTCCACAGGTGGATTTTATTTCCTCCTCTGAGCTGGCTCTGTCCTAGTCCCACCTGGCTGCATCCAGCCCCGGCATGGTTGGTGCTCCATGGTTTTTACTGCCACCTCTGAAGCTCCTTTGACACAATTTCCACACTTTCAGTGTCACCTCTGCTGTGGCAGCTGCTAATTCCCCCCTGCAATGCAGCTGGTACCATTTCCCTCCTTTCCAAGATGAGGAGTCAGCATCTCCCCTGGGCACAATCCTTGCTCTTTGCTATTATTCACATTTTTTCCCCCCTGTTTTGCACCTTCTCTCTCTTCCCCACAGCCAGGTTTGTGCCCTGAGCACTAAGGTGAGACTGGCAACTTTTCTATCAGATCCTTTCCCCTTTAGCTTCCCTTCAGGAGCTCCTTCCCTTTTTTCTTTTTTTTTTTTTTTTTTTCTTTTTTTTTTTTTTTTTTTTTTTTTCTGGCTCCATAACCACTGCAATTACCTCTCTGATGATTTCCTGAATTTTCCATCTGCTCGAAATAGGCACTTGTGAGCTCTCTTCTTAATTAATGTGTTCTAAAATCATTATGTTCATCAACCAAGCCTTATCACTTCCATTTTCTTCCATAATAGTAAAATCCATTGCCCTAAGTAAAACACAGGAATTTGGATGTTCATAATTCAATAAACTCATTGCTCAGAGCAGAAGCTGCTACAAACCTGGAGTAACAACAAGGTGTGAGCAGGCTGTACTTAGCCTGTCCTCACTTGTTATTAAGCTTTGCACCTCTGGCTCAAACTGGCAGCATTTCAGAGATTTCTCTTAGAAATCCTTTGGCTTCAAAACCCTTCTTCTACTTCAGGCTGCATTAAGTATTTTACTAACTGTATTTTTAGCTATGACAGCTTTGCTTTATATATATATATATATATATAAATCATTATTTGTGTGCTTCTTGACTGGTAATGCAGTATTTTAGTAGATGTCTGTATGAACAATAATCTGACTCAGATAATAAAACTGACAATTGCTTGGAAAGATGGTACCAAGAGATAATTTTACTGAATTTGTCACATTGGAGAAACAAGTTCCTTCTGTGGTACTTAGCACATAGACCACAACCCAAAGATAACAGAATCTGGCCAAGGAAAAAAAAACCTATCAGACCTTTTAGTTCTGCATTTGGATAAATTTGGTAACAAAGGCAGTTATTGCATCCAGGGAGGAAACAAAGCCCTGCTCAGACTCAGGGAAATGCTTCTGCTTTCTGTGCTGCCCAACACACATTCTTGGTTATAGTTCAAAGTTGAGAGCTATAGAAAAAAAAAAAGAGATTTTCTGTCCCCCAGCCTGCACTGATCTAGGTGACAAAAAAGGCACAAAGGGTTCACTTCTCACCACCAAGGATGAGGTAATTCCTACACAAGGGTCTAAAGGGGCTCCAGGAGAGCTGGAGAAGGACTTGGGACAAGGGCTGGAGGGACAGGACACAGGGAATGGCTCCCAGTGCCAGAGGGCAGGGTTGGATGGGATATTGGGAAGGAATTCCTGGCTGGGAGGGTGCTGAGACCTGGCACAGGGTGCCCAGAGCAGCTGTGGCTGCCCCTGGATCCCTGGCAGTGCCCAAGGCCAGGCTGGATGGGGCTTGGAGCAGCCTGGCACAGTGGGAGGTGTCCCTGCCCATGGCAGGGGTGGCACTGGATGAGCTCTCAGGTTCCTCCAACCCAACCCACTGCAGGATTCTGTGATATTTCAAGGCAAAGGAGCCAACACAACTGTTTTTGGGGGGCAGGGGGGATCCAGCCACATCCAGAGGGGCAGCAGCAGGAAGAGAAGCCCCAGCCCTGCTGGGAGGGGCTGTTCCCAGAGCAGCTGAGGGCAGGGAGGCAGCACAAGAAGGGAACACAGGGTGCTCAGCACTGCCAGGCGTGTCCCCAGCACGCTGACAGCACCTGCCTGAGCAGTTCTGCCCTGCATGGGAAGTGCTCCTGTGGGAGCTCCTTCTGCTGGGATTGCTTGCAGGCAGGCTCCAGGAAATGCAGTGAAGAGTGTGAGGAAGAGGAAGGACCTGTCCTGCCTCACCAAGAATCCCAGGGAGCTGAACATGTTACCTCTGGGTCTTGCAGGATTTGCATCTTCAGGGATCCCTTTAGCAGTCACTCCAACAAAGACTGGAAAGCTTTGTTTGATTTTTAGCAAAATGGGTTCTTTCTATCCACTCATCTTCCTCACACAGAATAACAATCATGGAATGGTTGGGGTGGGAAGAGACCTTAAAACTCATCTTGTTCCAACCCCCAGGAGATGGCCCAAACTGTGGTGGGCTTGGCAGGGCCAGCTTAATGGCACTTGATGGTCCTAAGTGTCCAATTTTAAATATTCCCTGAATCTAGAAGATTGCAGCCGTGAAGAACTGTCTCTGTGTGTCCTGCATGTGCAGTGTCCCCACCCTGCAAGCCAGGGGCGTTGCTGCAGGTGACTGAGCTGCTGATCCCTGGGATTCCCTGGCTCTGAGATCCCAAATACAGCAGCAGCAAATCCCTCTGGAGGTGCCCTGGGATGCCAGGCCCTCCTGAGCAGCAGTGACCCCCCCACCCCAGCTCCAAACTCATGTAAATCGAGAGAGATGACACATTATTAAAACCATTTCAAGGGAGAAGCAAAGGCTGCACTGAATAAGGATTAAATGTAATAAAAAGTGAGCAAAAGCAGGCAGGGAGAAGAGAGCCAGCATGTAGGGACTATAGACAGATGTAGGCTGGGAGCAGGATGCTGGATTCCCTTTGGAGAAACATGAGTGTCGGGACTCCCAGCAGGCTCCCTGCCAAGGGGGATAATTAAGCTAAATAAAAAATACACACCAGGAGCAGCTCCACAAATGAAGGATAATTTAATTACCACGTTCGATAGAGGAGACCCACTTCCCATGAGTTTTCCATTGTGACCAGAGAGGAGACAATAGCAGCAGAGATGTGCTGGAGAAAGGAAGAGTGGTTTGCTAAAAAGAGGGTTTCTATTAGGGGCTGCATAATAAACACCAGCACAGCTCTCCATAATCGGGTCATAATCTTGCCATAAAATTCAATCAGAGCAACAGCTTGTGAATATCCAAAAAAATCAATGCAACCATATGAGAAATGATTGCAGTTGGAGGCCTGGAATTTATTTCAGTGCTCACCCCACTGAAGGGGTGGGAAGGAGCAGCAGAATCACAGGGAAGCAGGTGCTGCAAACACCTCTGAGGGAAGAGCTCCTCTGCCTCGAACCCAGAGGAAACACAAACAGTATCACAGAATCCCAAAATCACAGAGAATTTAGGGTTGAGAGTTCCAGAGATCACCCAGTGCAATGCCCTGGCAAGGCAGGGTCACCTGGAGCAGGTGACAAAGGTGACACACACAGCAGGCAAGCTGCTGTTCAGTTACTGCTACCTTTTTTTTTATTTTTGGAGAAAGAGATTATTGCTATACACTCGTTTCCTAAAACAGAATCACAGAATCCTGGAATGGTTTGGTTTGAAGGGACATTAAAGCCCATGCAGTGCCACCCCTGCCATGGCAGGGACACCTCCCACTGTGCCAGGTGCTCCAAGCCCTGTCCAGCCTGGCCTTGGGCACTTCCAGGGATCCAGGGGCAGCCACAGCTGCTCTGGGCACCCTGTGCCAGGGCCTGCCCACCCTCCCAGGGAGGAATTTCTCCCCAATATCCCATCCAACCCTGCCCTCTGGCAGTGGGAGCCATTCCCAGTGTCCTGGCACTCCAGGCCCTTGGGAAAGAGAACAATTGTTCAACTGGCCAGGTCTCACCTGGAATCCCAGCCCAGCTGAGCTTCACTGAGCTGCATTCACAGCCCTGCAGCTGCAGCTGTGCTTTGCTCATTAGTGCTGGAATGCAGTGGGAGCAGAGCTCCCATAAGAGCTTCACCCACTGCTGATGCACCTCCAAAGTGCTCTGTTAAGCCAGAGAGAATGGAAATATTTTCCCTCCCCTCCTCTCTCCAGTGAAAACACTCAGTGGACAGCACAGGCTCGGTTCCTCTGGAAGGAATGGGGTGAGTGTGTCCACTCAATTATTCAAACCAGTTGAGTAATTGCAGCCCTGTCAGCTCAGGAAACATCTCTGCCTCTCCAGGCTGCTGCACAAACCCAGTTCTGGGCAGGCAGTCCCAGCAGCACTCCTTCCCTCTTGATTTATTTCCACACTCTCCCTGTCAGAGCCACTGGTGAGGTGTCCCTGGTTTTGCTGCAGGGAAGGAGGGAGCTGGGGACACCTTGGGAGCATTTTTGGAGGTGGCAGGGCTCTTTGTGGGCTCTGCTGGCTGCTGACTGCATTCCATCCTTGTGGGAATCTCTCAGGGCATGGTGTGTGCCAGAGATAAATATTACAATAGCAGGCTTAGAGGAAAATGGATTCAGACAGGCAGGAGAGCCTGAGGAAGGAGCAGGATTGGGCACACAAAGTCCTGTTGCTAAAAAGCCTCTGGAGAAGCTCCCTTAGCTGGGGTAGGAGACTGGAAGGTTACCAGTCTGCTCTCCAGAGATTCCAGCACCACACAAGTGACTGTTTCTTCCTTCCCTGGCCCCAAAATTCCCAGCTCCCCAGTAGCTCTGCTTGAATGTGCTGCACTCAGCCCTGTCCTGTCCCAAAACTTGGTGTTCTCCTCCTCCCCAAGGGGCTGCAGGACACAGAACAGGAGCAACCAGGCTGGCAAGTCCCTGTGCACACCCATCTCACCTGACCACCTGAAAAAGAAGGTTTGGTCCTTTCCTTCTCCTGAGAAGAAGCCAGCAGCAAAGCCATTATTCCCCAGCATGGCTTTCTGGGACAGCTTTTTAAGCAGATTTCAAGAAACAGCTAATAAAACAAATAAATTTTGAACACTGACACTGCTGAGTTCTCATGAAACCCCATCAAGTGGCTCACCTCAGTGGGTACTTCTCACCAGGGTCCCTGCCCAGGTGGAAGAGCAGGGGCAGGTAAGTGTGCTCCTCCTGGGTGTGTGTTGTCACTCCAGCCACACTCTGGCCAGGACAGAAATCGATGCCCTGCGGGCAAAAGGAGAGAGATCATCAAAGGTGATGCAGGGCTGGCAGCAAAACTTGAGCTGGTGCCACTTTCTCCAGCAAAACACCAACAAACCTCAGGATGATTTTAAACCAAGAGTCTCCACTTCAATCTCCAAAACACATTCTGAGCTGCTGGGGTAAAATAAGGTGACCAAGTGGTGTTGCTGATTGACATAAGAGCTGAAGCAAGGCCGTGCATTCTTGCCTTATAAAAATATAATCCCAATAAAATATTCATTAAAATGAAATGGCAGAACAAAAGACAAAGAGGTGGAAGCATTGAATCATAAAAATTCTGCACGTGGAAAGGATTTTCTGGCCGGTTTTTCTGGCTTTGGAAGACCCCAGGAAGATGGGATCTTCTGATCAAAACCAAAACCTCAGGAGAGACACCCAGAGAGGCAGCAGGCACCTGAAAACTCCCCTGCTAGCACCTGAAGGATGAGTTTCTCTGAGAAATGAAGCAAATCTGGTTAATTTTATAAAAAAAACCCCTAAAACTGGTGTGATTTCAATTTGATTCATGGCAAGCTGGCCTTGAGGGACTGACCTGGGCGTGACAGTGGGGATGGAAGTGCTGCAGGGAGTGGAGACATCCCCACATCCCTGTCTCTGACCATCTATGGGGGGCACAAGGTGGGATTTTCCCTGCAGCAGCAGGGGATTGGAAGGGCACAGCTCCTGGGAATCTCCTGGGGAAGCAGCTGGCAGCAGCAAGGGGTTAAAGTGCTGGCTGGGGCACCAGAGCTGCCCCCAGCCCTGCCAGCTCCCTGATTTGCCAGCTGGGAGCTCCCTAATCCCTGGCCTGCAGCCTCCAAGGCCACCAGAGCCTATTTAAACCCCAGCAAAGAGCCAAAAAAAAAAAGCAAAAGCACTCATTTCCCTGGGCAGGCAATAAAGCAGGGCCCCCCAGTTCAACCCAGTCCAGCCCAGCTCAGCCCAGCCCAGCCCCAACTGGACTTTGTTAAAGCTGGGTTTTACAATTCCAGCTCCCACGCTGCTCCTCACAATCCCAAAGTGCCCCCCAGACACAGGTAAATGGGAATGTTTCAATGCAAGTGGGAAAGCAGCTGCAGCATTTGCTTCTAAAACAAGCTGAAAAGGCTCTCTACAGATGTTTGGTAGGGTTTGATTGGCAAACAATTTTCTAAAAATAGCCCGTGTTTTTAATGGACAGCTGGTCAGTGGAGCAGTTAATATTCTGCTTTTCAATAAAGCAAGAAGTTTAGAAGCCCATGAAATCCCATTTATCTGCACAGGGCTATAGATTCCTGAATCACTGACTGGAAAAAATAAGGGAGTTGTTTGATAGGTTGGATTGGCCCTACCAATAATGGACCTTAAATGGATACAAAACTGATTGACCTTCCCACCCTGGGATGCCACAGGCCTCTGAAACACACAGGGAAAAGAGATTTTTTGTGGGTTTTTTTTTTTTTTTTCCCCCTACAAAAGGACCAGTTAATGAAAAGGTATCAAAGCCTCCATAACATCCAAATTATAATTTGGATGCAAATCAAACAAGCAATTTAATTAAGAGCCTGCTAATTGGTACAATGCTCCTCGGCTGCAAATGCTTCAGTGTGGAAGATTTTTGGTCTCTTGGGTGTTTGTTTAGACATTGCTCTGTTCCTATTTTATCTTGTGTTCCCTGGGAAATCCTTGTAGCCCAGACTCCAGGACATAATCCCAAAGATTCCCAGGAAAGAATGTGCTGGGACAGTTTGCCTGATGCCACCAGCCCAAAACTGCCTGTCATTCTAATTTAAGCACTCAGCACTCTCTTCAAAAGCAGTCTAGTGGAGAAAAGTCAAATAAATAAATAGGTGAGTAAATAAAACCTCAAGAAGACCATTTTAGGACATTTCTAAAGGCATTCCAGCTTTATCCCTGCAAATAAAATGGAATATTACTGTTTTTATGTACTGTGTGAGTCAATATTCAACCTGCAGGGAGAGTTTCAAGGATTTTCCATCCATCAACAAATGAGAGGGAAAAAAATTTATAAAATATAACATTATAAAAATTATATCTTTTATATTTATATTAAAACGCTTTTATATTTTAATATAAATTAATATATTTCTATTAAACTATCTTTTATATTTTTTATAAAAATACAAAATTCAATATTATTACTTTTGTATAGGTAGCTTTGGTGATGTCTGCAGCTGGAAAAGAGCCAAGAGCTGCCTAAACCTGTCCTACCCACCAGGGTAACACCACCCAAATCCACCCCCCTGGTATCCCTGAAGGCTGTTCATTGTCAGGCTGTCCAGAACAATGTGCAGGGATCAATAATTTAAGCACATTCCCAATTTTTTTGCCCCTGCTCCCTACCCAAGGTGCCAGGAGCCCCCATCCCTGGAGGTGCTCAGGGAAGGGCTGGATGTGGCTCAGGGCTCACACCTGGGGACTAATGCTCACAGGTTTTGTTGGACTCTGTGACCCTGAAGGGATTTTCCAGCCTCCAGGATTCTGGGATTTGCAGGGCTCACTGATCAAACATTGCACAAAGGTCACTCCCTGCATTTCTGCAAACTTCTCGGAGCTTTTCTCCTCTGTCTCTGAAAGCCAAACCAGAAGCTCCTGTCTGGAGTACCTCCTGCTTTCTAAGGGAGCCCATTCAGAGCATCAGGAGCAGCTCAGCTCCTGCCCAGCTCTGAACCTCAGAAACCTGTTTGCTGCAGGAGAGATTCCAACGATCCTTTCTTTCAACTGTTCTGATAAAAACACAACATTCCCTGCCCACCAGGTGAGCCCTCCAGCGCTCCCCCATCCCTGTCCTTCCTTCTCAGCAATCACACAGCCCGGCTTGTTTTTCCAGCCCTGGGATGAAGCAGAGCTTTAATTTCCAGAGCAAATGGCCCACAGATGCTGTGTCAATATAGACATGAGACAAACACAGCCGGTTGCCAGTTTGGGCTCCCTGCCAAGAGATGGAATCACCACTTGTGTTAACGGGAGCCCTCTGGCAATTGCTCAGCCTGGCTGCAGCCCAGCTCTGGGGGCTGGCAGGAGCCAACCCCAGCCCAGCTCTGCCTCCTGCTCTGCTCTCCTTGGCTCCACCAGCACCACCCAGGGCACCAAAACCGCGTTCAGGCCGAGAGGAGAAAAGGCTCAGCTGGTAATTAAAGGAATTAATCTCGTTTCTTGCTGTTTGCCACAGCAAACAGGTGAACGGTGTCCTTGCCCTGCCGGCCATTCCTGCTGAAATCCACCTTGGGATGAGCAGGCAGCTCCAAGTGTGGGTGCCAAGCTTCAAGGTCGTGCACCCAAAATCGCTGCTTAATGTGTTAAGAGGCTGGAAGAGCTCCCCCAGAGCTGGGCAGCCCCAGGAGATGGGCAATTCCCTGGAGACGGGCAATCCCCCGAGATGGGCAGCCCTGGAGATGGGCAGCTCCCCGAGATGGGCAATCCCCTGGAGATGGGCAATCCCTGGAGATGGGCAATCCCCCGGAGATGGGCAGCCCCCGGAGATGGGCAACCCCGGAGATGGGCAACCCCCGGGAGATGGGCAATCCCCCGGAGATGGGCAATCCCCCGGAGCTGGGCAGCCCCCCGAGATGGGCAATCCCCTGGAGATGGGCAGCCCCAGGAGATGGGCAATCCCCTGGAGATGGGCACACCCCGAGATGGGCAATTCCCTGGAGATGGGCAGCCCCTGGAGATGGCCAATCCCCTGGAGATGGGCACCCCTGGAGATGGGCACCCCCGGAGATGGGCAGCTCCCCGAGATGGGCAATCCCCTGGAGATGGGCACCCCAGGAGATGGGCAATCCCTGGAGATGGGCAGCCCCCGGAGATGGGCACCCCTGGAGATGGGCACCCCCTGGAGATGGGCAATCCCTGGAGATGGGCACCCCCTGGAGATGGGCAATCCCTGGAGATGGGCAATCCCTGGAGATGGGCACCCCCGGAGATGGGCATCCCCTGGAGATGGGCAATTCCCTGGAGATGGGCAATCCCCTGGAGATGGGCACCCCTGGAGCTGGGCAGCCCCAGGAGATGGGCACCCCTGGAGATGGGCACCCCTGGAGATGGGCACCCCCCGGAGATGGGCAATCCCCGGAGATGGGCACCCCTGGAGATGGGCACCCCCCGGAGATGGACAATCCCCTGGAGATGGGCACCCCTGGAGATGGGCAATCCCTGGAGATGGGCACCCCTGGAGATGGGCAATCCCTGGAGATGGGCAATCCCTGGAGATGGACAATCCCTGGAGATGGGCAATCCCTGGAGATGGGCACCCCTGGAGATGGGCAATCCCTGGAGATGGGCACCCCTGGAGATGGGCAATCCCTGGAGATGGACAATCCCTGGAGATGGACAATCCCCTGGAGATGGGCACCCCTGGAGATGGGCAATCCCTGGAGATGGGCACCCCTGGAGATGGGCAATCCCTGGAGATGGACAATCCCTGGAGATGGACAATCCCCTGGAGATGGGCAATCCCCAGGAGATGGGCAATTCCCTGGAGATGGGCACCCCTGGAGATGGGCACCCCTGGAGATGGGCAACCCTGGAGATGGGCAATTCCCTGGAGATGGGCACCCCTGGAGATGGGCACCCCAGGAGATGGGCACCCCAGAGCTGGGCAACCCCCCGGAGATGGGCAGCACCCCAAGATGGGCAGCCCCCAGAGCTGGACAGCCCCCTGAGAAGGGCAGCGCCGGACATGGGCACCCCCGGAGCTGAGCAGCCCCCCGAGATGGGCAATCCCTGGAGATGGGCAATCCCCCGGAGATGGGCACCCCCCAGAGCTGGGCAACCCCCCGGAATTGGCAGCCCCCCCCGAGCTGGGCAGCGCAGCCAGCTCCGATCGATGCCTGGTTCATATGCTCAGAGGACCACAATCAAATGTCATTATTTGTGAGGTTCTACTTGACTTCACATCCCCGGCGCAGAAAAGGCTTTTATCGATCCCTTCACGTGGAGGAGAAGGGCAATGGCAGAGCCTGACTGGAATAACCCCTTTGGCATTTCGCACTAAAACAATAGCGGCTGCTGGCAGCCTTTAAAGTCACAGGAGCGCTCGAGGAATCCCACTGAAAGCTCCGACAGCACACAAAGGTTGATGTTAGCAGCCCCTCTCCCACAACCAAAGGGCGTTTTCCACCTTTTTTCTTTCATTTTTTCCCCCCCTCTTCTTGCCTCTTGGGAGGTACAAGGGCTGCTCTGTGCTGGATACTCTTGGTGGCAGGCACAGAAAAGGAAATTTCCTTTCTCCTGCCACCTCCCATTCCTGCCTCCTCTACGAGGCACTAAATGAGGAAATTCCTCAGGACTTGCTGCCTGCTCTGGTAAATTTATAGAAAACATCCAATTTTTTTACCCTTTCAGACCTCTACTTTCAAAAAAAACCCCCAGCAGTTTACAGGTGACTGCCAGTAAAAGTCCTGTGTGTTTTCACTGCCCAAGAGGGATCTCCCCAGGTTTATCCTCAGTTTTCCCTTTGCTCCTGCACACGTGGCTATTTTTATCACTGCTGATCTTTGCTACAAGGGAAAAAAAAAAAAAAAGGTGAACAACAATGGAAAAGCTTTCTACCCACCAGTCCTAGAGCACCAGGGACTCAGCCCCGTGTGCAGGAGGGAGATTTGTCTGCCTCTATCAAACTGTTTAAAAATACAAACACATTTTTCAAGTCAGGCTTCCTTTCATCTCTCTCTGTCCCATTTATCACCTCTTGAATGTCAGAGATGTCAAATTATGTAAACATGAGCCACCTATATAGATGGAAGGCAGGTAAACAGCTCCAAATCATCATCCTGTGCAATCCTCAGGGAAAATGTCCCACAAAATGCTTACTCCCACTTGATTCTGCAGAGTGAGCCTTCCCTTTATGCTTTCAAGAGACCACCCCCTGGAGAAGGAAGAAATCCAGTTAATCCAGCAGAAAAGGCAGCATCAAGGTATCACCACTGAGAGAGAGACTACGAGACTTCCTGACAGGAGTCAGACTAGGGAAAAAAAAATTTGCTTGGGGGTTAAAAAACAAACAAACAAAAGCTGGGAAGAACAGAAGAGCACAATTCATCTGTGTGTCAGATGACAAGTCCTAATCCCAGGCCATAAGGCAGAGGATGCAGACCAGTAAGGGCATGTTGCTGTCATGGGACTGGAGGATGACTGTAAACCTGTGTGCTGCCTGCATGGGATGTTTCCAGAGTAAATATTCCGAGTGCCAGATGGAGAGGAGCCTTCAGAGCCCTGTTCTGCTTTGCTGGGCTGTGCTTTCTGCAGGCTGGCTCTCCCTGGTAGGTTTTTATTTGTGTGTACATCCTTTATTACTGAACCAACTCACAGCCCAGTCAAACACAGCTTTGCAGGTGAGGGGCCACATCCTCCCTCGCCATCCTGGGTCATCCCAAACAGAGGCAGGACAGGCACCAGCTCCCCATTTCCCAGGATCAGCATGAAAATTAGGGTCTGGCTGCTTGAATGAGATCATCTCATCTCTAAATCGAACAAAAATGTGGATTAAACTCAGGGCAAGTTTTCTGTATCAGTGATTTTCCACAGTGAATTACCGAGGGAATTTGGAAAGTGAAAGGAGGGCTGGCTAAACCCTGCCTGTCAAAATCATGAAATATTCACCTACCCATAAAACAAACCTCTTCAAAATGTGCAGGCAGCTGTTTTGCCACATCTGGCCAACTTCAGCTCTCTTTCCAATGGATGACAGGAAAACTACATATTCCAGCTCTGAGTGGGGGCCTTCACACAGGGAGTTTCATACCCTGAAGTCTCACTGAGTTCACAACCAGGAAAGACCTCTAAAGACCACGCAATTAACAAATCCTCATTAGCTGGAGTTCTACTGGGATGCCAGGTCAACCTTATTGAACAAACAGGCCAAGAGTCAGAATTCCAAATGCCACAGATGTGCATGGATTTACAGCTGTTTCTCCAATGGAATTAGCAAACAAAGTGGCCTTTTTGATTCCAGAGTCCAATATCAACACAGCTGGGAAGCCCAGTCACTGAAAGGGAACTGTGTTGTAAGGTGAGCTTAGAAACTCCTCCAGCAGGGCTGGGAACTGTGGAACTGCTCTGCATTCTGATTTATTTCTATTTTTAAACTTGCGAGGTTTGTAATTAATGGCTTGAGGACATGAGGAGAATTGGAACAAATCTCAGCCTCAGCTTCCTCTGCATGTTGTTAATGGCTGCTCTGGCCACTAATGTGCTCCAATTTTCCCCACATCAAGCTCATGTGATCCAAGCTGCAGGAAAGAGAGTGGATTTGTAATCGTCTCTCTGATGTACAGGATAATTGCTGACTTTTATCAGACAGCAGTTAAACAAAGACTTGGAAAGAAATAAATATTCCTTAATTGCAGCACTGCCACTGCTCACAGTGGGAGAGCCTCTGGAAGGAGTGGCTGGCCCCCATTATCACTGTTACACACTCAGACATGGAGGAATGAGTTGAGTTCCATGCAGGGAGTTATTTATTTCCCAACTGGAACTGTGGGTATGTGCTTTTATCACCAGGGAGAGCAGGAATTCCTGTGGGAATTTGCCAGGCTCAGGGGAAGAGCAGGAGGCCACCCCTACACCCAAACACACAGAGAGGAGCTCCCCGTTCCTCCCACCCAGGGAAAACCCTCCACGGGTGCTAAACAGGTTTGACTCAGACACAAAACAAATGAGTGATCTCATTTTATCTGTGTGGAATTAGCACGGAGACAGAGCATAAAACGCATTTCTAGAGCCAACTTCCCTTTCCTCCTTGCTCCCTGTAAAACGAGCTTTGACTCCTGAAGCACTGCAGTCTGAAAAAAAAAGACAAGCACGCACATTTACAGCCCTGAATGGAAATGACTCCCTCGGAGCTGACACTTCCTTCTACCCCCAGGACATCCCAACGAAAGAATCCCTGCACTTTTATATCCACAAATGTCACCAGCATTTACTTCTGCACCTGTGATGCCTTGAGGACCTTCCAGAAGTTCAAAAAAAAAAAAAAAAGGCATAAAAAAAAAGAAATCATGCCAACAATCCCTCCCCAAGCCCAGGCTGCTGTCAGGATTGCTGAGAGCTGGGCCTTCATGCTCTGGGTTCCTGTCTGAAGGTATCTGCAGCAAGGCACACGTGTGAAGCTGCCACTCAGCAAATGCCCCAGAGTTTGCAGCCAAGAAAGGCACAAAAAGAAAAGGAAATAAGACTGCTTAACACCTAACTGTGAGGAGATCAGCCAGGAAATAAAGAAAATAAAGAAAATGTTATACATAGTGGGATGTGGGCTCACCAAAGTGCTGATAACAGATTAAACGTATTTATTTCACTCTTTTCAACCACTGCTGTATTTTCCACCGTGCCTTTCCTACAGCATTCCTTTTAAACCATCACAAACCAAACAAACCCATCCCAGGCCCATTTCAGCAGCTCAGGGCAGCAGGTGTTTTGTGCCAGGAAGGTGGAGACACGTGGCAGTGTGGCACCAGGCTCCAGGCTTGCCCACAATCACAGAAAGGATCAGGGAGTCCAAGCACAGGTGAACATCTCAGAGCTCAGAGAATTCAGCAGGGAAGGTTTAACATTAAGGGGGATTAAGTGCTGATTAAAGGGAGCATCCCTCAGAACAACTTGGAATTTGCTCGTTTTCCTCTCTTTGTCCCTGATTTCAGGAGCTGGGGGGGTCCAGTCCCCTCAGTTTTTTAGGATCACAGAATTATTTTGGTTGGAATATCCTCTATGACCATCGAGTCCAATTGTTCCCCCAGCACTGCCAAGGCCACCACTGACCTTTGTCCCCAAGTGCCACATCCATAAGGCTGTTAAACAGAGGGACTGGGACTCCATCACCTCCCTGGGCAGCTGTGCCAGGGCTGGAGAGCCCTTTTGAGGCAGAAATATTCCTGATCTCCAACAGGAACCTGCACAGCAGCTCTGGTAGCTCTGAGGAGCCTGAAGCATGGTGACACCCCCCAGGTTCAAGGGTGTCTGTCCCCAGGATCCTGGTGACTCCAGGACAGGTCCCTGTGCCATTACCTTGCTGTGCTCCTCCCAGGAGTTGCTCCAGGTCCAGTAGTGAGCTTTGTAAAGCCCAGCTCTCACTGCCATCAGCTCGTTGCCACGATAATAGAAAATGGGCCTGGAAGGAGAGCAGAGCTGCATGAGCAACACCAAGAGCCCAGGCCCAGCCTCCTGATAAGGGCCACCAACCCCTTAATGGCATCCCACTTCCCACGTGGCTATCAGGCAGGAACAGGCTGCCTCCTAATAGTCTCCTCTGCAAGGTTTTCAATTAACATTTCTTAAAGTGTTCATCAAGTCGAGAGCTCACACGGTGCAAGAATGAAACATTATCCAGCTCGGCTGCCAGGGATTGTTAATCCTTGAACTCTCAGCCCCAGGGATTTCCTCTGGAGCGTGGAAACAGCTCTCAAGTGCCTGGCTGGGAGGGAGGAGTGGGATCCATCAGCTCTGGGCTGCTCAGGCTGCTGTCCCCAGCTCTGCTGGCAGTGTCACCCGGGCGGGGTGGCCGGGAGGACACCAGATGCCGGCGTGTTCTGGATGACATCTCCCAGAAATTCCACATGGAAAAACCTGGCAGCCAGACACGCTGTGGTTTTTAATTCCTCTCTATATTTTTCCCCCCCTAAACCTCACTTTGCAGCGTGTAAACACGCTGCTAAAGCTGCATTTGTTCCCAGAGGTTTCCCTAATTAATAATTCATCCAGGAAATGCATCTCACTCGCTGCATCTGTGCTGTTCCCTGTGCATCCCAGCAATGTTCCTGTTGGTTTTTCCCAACAAAACACTCCTGGTTTTGTTTTTGGTGGGTTTTTTTGTTGGTTTGGTGTTTTTTTTGGTTGTTTTGTTTTTTTTTTTTTTTTTTTTTTTTTTTGGTGGTTTTTTTTGTGGTTTTTTTTGTGGTTTTTTTTCTGGGTTTTTTGTTTTGTTTTGTTTTGTTTTTTGGGGTTTTTTTTTTGAGGGAACAGCACAAAATTTTACTGGAAGGGGTTATCTGCAGGAGTGGGGGTTGATTTGTGGGTGCAGCTCCTCTCTCCAGCTCTTTTGGGATGCTGACAGGACACGAGGGTTGAGCTGTCTGTCACTTGTCAGGGGGAACCTTTGTCTTTCCTTCTCGGATTCCACTCCAAAAAAACGCCTCACTCTGGTGATGCCACCTGGAAAAAGCTGTCCCTAAATGCAAGGTGACATTTAAATGTCCCTGTGTGAATGACAGGAGTGGCCTCAGAACTCTTTCAGCCTCCAAGTAACAATGAGCCTCCCTCCTTTGTCACCAAGAGCTGCCACCAGGAACAAAAGGGAAAGAACTTTGTCACCAGGAACAAAGGGAAAACAACTTGGTCCCCGGGAAGAAGAGGAAGCTGCTCTCAGAAAAGCCCATTCCTGCATCCTTAACACACCTGCAAGTGAAATAAAGGCAGCAAGAGAGACGTGCCAAAGTGCAGCACCTGAGCTGAACCAGTGCCATCAACAAAACCTCCCAAAAATATTCCACACAGCACTTCAGTCTCCTTTTCCTTGCCATCAAAAGCCAACATTCAACCAGTTATTATGTGGCCCTCTGAACTGAAGGTTTTAGGTTTTTCCTTTTAAAAAAAATACATTTTCTATTTCAAAGGAGGATTCCAGCTTGTACTCAATATTCTGATATAAATCATTTCTTTTACCCTCCCATTCACTTTTTCTTTTTTAAGCTTTAAAGAACACAACAACTGCATCTCCTGGAAAGTTTTTGGGGAGCTGTGAAAACTTTGTCCTGGCCATGCCTAGGGGGGAAAAAAAAGGAAGGAAAAAAGAAGGAAAAAAAAGGGAAAAAAGAAGGAAAAAAAGAAGGAAAAAAAGAAGGAAAAAAAGAAGGAAAAAAGAAGGAAAAAAAAGAAGGAAAAAAGAAGGAAAAAAAGAAGGAAAAAAGAAGGAAAAAAAGAAGGAAAAAAGAAGGAAAAAAAGAAGGAAAAAAGAAGGAAAAAAGCCAGAATGTGCTTTGAGTGGCTGTTATTGTAACACAAACAAGGGCTTGGTGACTGCACTGAAATTTCCCTATTTTTAAAACAACAAAGAAGTTTTCCAAACTTCCAGAAGATGGGCCAGGCTGTGTTTGAGGAACCTGCAAGGCTCCTCTCAGGTAACACTCAGGTGTGCTCCTTGCTTAACAGGCAGAAAAGGAATTTCACAGCACAAAGGCTCTCATCCCACATGGAAGAGAGCTCCAAAAATGTTCTCCATGCATAAGTTTCCTTGCTCTCTCCCAAATAATATGATTGTAGTCTGATTTCCCAGGCTACCAAAATCCCAACTCTCTTGACCTTTGACACTTCCAATAAAAGATTTGTTGGCAGGGTTTGCTGTCAGATCTTGGTGCCTGTGCCCTGGAGCTGACAATCACATAGATTCCAAGTCTTTCACCCAAACCTATCCCTGCAGAAGCATTCCCAAATCCAGGAGCTTGGGAAGAAGATTTTCCTGGTGTTTCCAGGTCCTCTGCAGCAGCACAGCCTTCACCTCCCAGCCCTGCAGCAGGACAAGGAGCCAGCACACCCTGGGCAGCTCCTGCAGTGATAAATAATGGATTCTCCCTTAGCCAGGCTCCAGTTCTCAGGCTTTTATCTCCCCTCCTGCCATATGTTGTTGCAGGGATCCCTGCTAACCCTGTGACATTTTCATCTGTCCCCAGGCTCCAGTGTATGGCAACATGCCACATGTCAGGAATTCCCACCTCAGCTTGTTCCAGCGGAGCGGGAGCGCAGTGGGAAGCTCTGCTGCTGCATCCACTCAGCTTATATTAAATACTTGGGAGCTGCTGGTAAAAAAACAAAACAAAAAAAAACCAAACCAGCCCCAAATTTGGCATCCCTTCAGCCAGGAGCAGGGCTGGCAGCTCTGGGATAATCACTGACCTGTCAATTAGCTTGCCCTGCAGGATGACAGGTAAAAGGTCGATGCCATCAATCTGTCTGTCACTGGGAGGCTGCAGACCCGCCAGGGAGAGGCTGGTGCTGAACAGATCCATCACACTGCCCAGCTGATGGCTGACCTGCAGCAACAAAAAAAACCAAAACAACAAAAAAACCATCAACAGAAACACATTTGCAAAGAGCCCTGCGGGGAAATCCATCTGGAAACAGGTTCCCTCCAAAGCTCCCTGAAAAGCTCTCCCTTTACGCTGCTGCAGTCACCTGCAAACTCCTCTGAAAACAAATAATGCAAAGGAAACAATCCCCAGTTCTCCATTTCCAGGGAGAATTTGCATTTTGATTCATTTTTTTTTTTTTTTTTCCCTCTCCTCACTCCTGTGCATCCCTTTTCCAGGAGTGTGTTGTCACAGGGCTCAACTTAATTTAGCAAATTCCAGCTCATTTGTGGATTGAAAAATCAGCACTTACACCAAGGGGAAAAAAAAAAAAAAAAAGTCCTTGATTGGTTCCCTTCTCCAGGTCATCTCTGGAGTCCAGAACACCCTGAGAGAGTTCCCAGAAAGCACAGGGATAGATGGATAATAACAAAAAGAGCCTGATGACTTCATCTGCAAACCATTTCCAACAATTCAAGAACTGTAAAGTTGTGGTATTTTTAGTCCATATTTTAATAAGGGAGAAAAACATCTGGGTTTGGCTTCAATGGAGATGTGCAAGGGTTTGTTGTGTTTTTTTCCCCTTTTTTCCTTACTTGGAAGCCATATGCATCTCTCTGCTCTTCATTATTTATATTTTAAAACCCTACAAAGTGTGTTCTGCCTGATTCTTTCTGAGCCTTTGCTCCCTCCCCGATTGTGGGAGCTGTTGTAGGGTGTTTAATTAGTCAGTGACACACTCAATTAAAGCAGATGCTGCCAGATCAGGAGCACCAGGATGCACCAGCACGAGATGTGACAGGAAAAGAGCATTTTCAGCCACAGCACTTGTTGGGAAACAAGAAACCATTGGATACAACCCCACAGCTGTGAGTACCAAAGCACTTTCTGCCTAAAATCCAAGTTTAAACCCAACAGAACAATGTTGAACTATCAAAGACTTTTTACTTCTGATTCCTTTTACTTGCAGACAGACCTCCAGCCTCTAAGCTGACACAAATTATTTAAATGTGACAAACGATGACATGATAAATGAATTTTTGTGAGATGCTGGCTCAAAACTAAAGGAAAAAAAAATGGGATACTAAACCTTGTATTAAGAGGCTGGGCTGAACAAAGTGAACACAAAGGAAGAATTAAGAAATTAAAAAAAAAAAAAAAAAGAACTGGAGAAAGCAACATGCAGGGGTCTAATTACGAGTTTAACATTACAATATCACATTACTTGATTACAGTCATTTCAATTTTTAATGGCTTTCATTCATCAGGAGGTGTTGGCAGGAACACATCTTATTAAAGCTGCATGCAAGAATCCTGCCACAATTCCTTGGGAGGAAACAAAGTGCAAAGCTTGAAGCACAAGAGGAAACCTGGCTGTGGAAATCCTTGGGAAAGCAGCTGGATCAGCTGAGCCAGACCAGCAGGTCCTGAGCCCTGGAATTCAGGATTTATCCATGGCCACTGCCTGGGAAAAGTCCTGCTCAGCCCTGGGGGTAGGCACAAAGGGAGATGTTTCCCTGAGAAGCTCTGGAAGTGCTCAAGGCCAGCTTGGATGGGATTTGGAGAACATTTATTCCTTTAGTGCAGCATTTTCCTTTCCTTAAAACGATTTTAATTATCCAGTCCCACCTCCTGGCTCCAGCAGGGCCACCCCAGAGCACAGGATGGTGTCCAGGCTGCTCTGGGATGTCTCCTGAGGGAACTCCACACCCCCTCTGGGCACAGAGAAAAGAAGCTCTGCCTCATGTCCAGGTGGAACTTCCTGGGATCAGATCCTACCCAGCCCTCTTGTGCCATGGCTGGGCCCTGGGAGCAGAGCCTGAGCCCTGCTCTGTCCCCTCCCTGCACAGGGACATGGCTGAGGTCCCTCTGAGCCCTGTCCCTGCACAAGGACGTGGCTGAGGTCCCCTCTGAGCCCTGTCCCTGCAGCTGGACATGGCTGAGGTCCCCTCTGAGCCCTGTCCCTGCACAAGGACGTGGCTGAGGTCCCTCTGAGCCCTGTCCCTGCAGCTGGACATGGCTGAGGTCCCCTCTGAGCCCTGTCCCTGCACAAGGACGTGGCTGAGGTCCCCTCTGAGCCCTGTCCCTGCACAAGGATGTGGCTGAGGTCCCCTCTGAGCCCTGTCCCTGCAGCTGGACATGGCTGAAGTCCCCTTGAGCCCTGTCCCTGCACAAGGACATGGCTGAGGTCCCTCTGAGCCCTGTCCCTGCACAAGGACACAGCTGAGGTCCCTCTGAGCCCTGTCCCTGCACAAGGACATGGCTGAAGTCCCCCTGAGCCCTGTCCCTGCACAAGGACGTGGCTGAGGTCCCCTCTGAGCCCTGTCCCCCCCAGGCTGGGCAGCCCCAGCTCCCCAGGGCTGGAGTTGAGGCCACGAGCAGCTCTCAGCCCCTGGACTCATTCCCTGCAGAGCTCCCAAAGGAGCAGCTCCGACCCCTCCTGCTCCCACAGCCACCCTCAACCCCCTGGCTGAGCCTTTTTGTAATCAGAGCTCTCACAATTTCTCCAATCTAATCCAAAAGTCCCTTCTCCTGGTGTGGCTGCGTCCCAGCGCCTCAATCTTTTGATAAGAGGCAATCACTGACCCCGGGCTCGTGCCTTTAATGTCACCTCATTTATCCAGAGCGTGGGGACAATCCTGGGGGGCCACCAGCACGCTCCCCTTGTCCCTGGCCCTTATTAACCAGCACCAGATGTAGATGACTCTCTTTAATCATCCAATTACGTTTCTGGTCTCAGACAACATTTTTGCCGTGAAGCAGAGAAAACTTCTTAAGGAAATTAAATGCCCATGCCACAGCCACTTGGATTTATCTGTGCTCTGCAGCACCACATTGAAGAAGGGGAAAGAAAAAAAGAAAAAAAAAAAAAAGGTTAATATTTCTCTAAAACTTTGAAGTATTTTCAGAGAAAAAAGAAAAAAATTACCATTTTTCTCCTGTCAACAGGGCCTCTTTCATTCTAGTTGCCTTTCCCTTTTATTTATTTCTTTTTTTTTTTTTTTCCCTCAAGAAAAGAAAAAGAAAAACCCCAGAGAGGGCAACAGCCCAGAGAAAATAAATAATATATAAACGGAGGGAGATCAGATATTGCTGTATCAGTGAGGAACAGCCGGTATTACCCACGTAAGGACGGATTTTTTTTCCCCCCTTCCTTCCCCCACCCCGCTCCCCCTTTCTTTTTAATAAACTCTCAGTATCCACACAACGTCTTTAAGAAAATGAAATCCTTTTGCTGTGGGCCACGGCGCTGGAAGAAATAGTCCCCAGTGCTGTTATCAGCTCTTTCAAGCTTTAACTCTGAATCAAAGGCGACAATTAATAAAGTCGCCCCCGCCAGGAATGGAAAGGAGGGAAAGCTAAATATTTGAAACTGGGTGAACAAATGTCAGGGTGTTTTTAAATAAAATCCTTTTACAGTTATCACAGCGAGCAGACCTGATATCCCTGTCTAATTCAATTTCAATTTGCGCCCCGTGGGAGATAGGGAAGAAAAGGTTGCAATGCTGTCTTTGGGTTGATATGTTCTTTTCTCCTTCAGGAAGCAGGCACGAGAGAGGAAGGGGAGGAGGGCGAGGGGAGAGAGGAGGAGGATTCAAATACCAATAGAATATGATTTTTTTTTTTTTCCCCTCCAGCTGGATCCTTCCAGAAGGCAGATGTGATGTGGGGAATGTTGAAACGCTGATTTGTTGTGAATTCACCTGGAAAACGGAGCCGAGCAGGGAAGTGCAGCGAGGCTGTTTGTGTGGGAATAAATATTCCTGCTGGGGAAGCAGAACTCACTGAGTGTTGATGCCAAGAGCAACACACACTCCTGAGGCATCTTTCCCCTCCAAAAACCTGCAAAGCAGCCAACTGCACCAATTATCCCGAGCTCTACAGAGAGCCTGGCAGGTGCTCCCACCCTGTCCCCTCACTCCTCGTGTTTGGATGGAGGTGCTCCTTTATTCCAGCACATGAATGTGCTCTTTAATAAAAACAACCCCCCCACCCCCAGGCTTATGTATCAATAAAATTATTAACAAAGTGCCAGGTAAAATCATGGAATGGTTTGGGTTGGAAGTGACCATAAAGCTCACCCAGTCTACCCCTTAACACTGTCCCAGGTTGCTCCAAGCCCTGTCCAACCTGGCCTTGGGCACTGCCAGGGATCCAGGGGCAGCCACAGCTGCTCTGGGCACCCTGTGCCAGGGCCTGCCCACCCTCCCAGGGAGGAATTCCTTCCCAATATCCCACCCAGCCCTGCCCTCTGGCAGTGGGAGGCCATTCCCCCTCGTCCTGGCACCACCTGCCCATATTAAAAGTCCCTTTCCCTCCTTTTCCCCAGGCACTGGAAAGCTACAGTGAGGTCTCCTTGGAGCATTCCCATCAGCAGATGGAGCTTTCCACACAATAACTGGATTTCACTGGCCAGAGACACAAACTCTCCTTTCCTGGCTGCAGTTTTTCCACCTGAAACAGCTCCTGGACTTTCCCTTGCTTCTCAAATTGAAAGAAACAACCACTGCCCTGGGAGCAAAGCCAGCACAGGAAGGACTTGACCCCTTCAGCTTTGTGCTGAAGTTCAGGTCTCCCAAGCCCTTGTTTCCTTCAACTCTTGAGCAGAAGGAGCAACGAGTCACTTTGAAGCAGCTTCCCCACATTTTTTACAGCTGCTTGGAGTGCACAGGACTGGGGTTGAGCAGGTAAAACTCATCCAGAGGGTGGTGAAGCCACAGCAAGGTACAGAAAATAAAAGGCAAAGATGCAGTGGTGGACACAAGTCTCTCACCTGTGGTCAGGGCTGCTGAGGGAGCAGTGCTGGAGCCTCGAAGGCAAGAACACAAGCAGAAAACACAGGTGAGTTTCTATCACAGTTACTGAGCAGCAGCAGCAGCAGATAACGAGGATTTGAAGTTCAGCACCTGCTGAAGGGTGATACTGGCATGCTGGAGGAGGGATTTGGGGGACATCCCAAAATCTGGGAGCTCCAGGCACAGCTCAGCTGCCCAGCCCACCCTGCACACACAGCTCTGCACAGCAATGCCTCTTTTCCCAGGAGTTCAAGCAGCAGCTCCCAAAAACTACCTGGGAGAGGGGGTCCCAGCCAGGCAGAAAAGAAGCAGGCACAAGGATTTCTCTCTCCTCCTGTTCTTAATTATCCTCAGAGTTACTACAATGGAAAGAATTTTTTAAATTTGGGCATTTTCTCGTCCCCATTTATAATGCATGTTTACTTTTAGCACATTATTTAGTTTGGACCCAGCAAACAAAACACTCAGCTGCAGTTTCATGTTCTCCTTTGCTAGCCCAGGGCTGTTGTACTTGGCTTGCAAAGGCTTTATGGAAATGTTTAAATTTAAACAAAAAGACTGTTTTCATTTCAAATTAGAAAAATAATAAACCATCCTTGGTAGGTTTGGTGAACTCTCGAAAAAATAATGAAAGCAAACCACCCTCCTGCCCTCAGCTGCAGATCTGAGCTGCCTCATGGTCCCTCCTAAATGTAAATGATAAATTATCATTAGCCTGCCTCAATTAAACCACCCCAATGGAATGCAACTTCCACGAATGTTTTATTTATGACCAGTTTGCAGGCTGGAGCACGGTGCCCAGTTAATGAAGGATCACTTTCTGCAGGGCTCAGAGATGCTCACCAGGGGGAGGGGGCTGTGCTGTCCCTGCCATCCTGCAGCAGGATTGATTGCATCCTTCTGTAATGAGAGCTGGGACAAGGGGGGCTGGCAGTGCCACTGGGGGGTTATTTGGAAGTGATCATATCTGCATTTGTGTGCAGGCAGCAGAGAGCAAGAATGTGCTGTCTAAACCTCCCTGAGTGGGACTTCTATCAAGCACCAGAGAGACGTGAGGGTCAAACCACTCGGTACCTCAGGGCACGGAGAGTGTGGGGAACAAATCCCTGCTCTTTACACTCCAGTTTGTTCCAACACATGAGAAATATCGAGGTCTAAAAGAGTGAAGGGTTTAAAAAGAGCAGGAAGACAAGAGGAGACCCTGTGTGCTCACAGCAGAGTTGAGCATGGACCCTGTAAATGCAAATTTGCATTCAAATGGCACCGTTTGTCTGGGGCAGCAGCAGCTCCTGACTCACACAAACACCTGGAACTGGGGCACGGGCAGAGTGTGAAGCAAAGCCCCACCCCAGCCCAGCAAGGAGCTCTCCACTCCCTGCAGCCCCACCAGAGCTGCTGAGTGCTGCATTCCTCTGGGGAATGGTTTTTCCCCCCAGAAGCCCCTGAAGCTGTGACCATGGAGTTTGACCCTAGTGGCTCAGGCCCAGCTCTCTGTCCTGAGCAGAGACCAGATAAAGTCCTGTTCCTCCTTGTTCTCTCTCTCTGCCCTGGAACCCTTGGAGAATAAAGCCTTGGACGGATCCCAGGGGGTGAGAGCCTCTTTGGGAATCTTTTACCCTGTTTCCCTGAGCTATTCCTCCAAAACCTCCAAGGAATCTGAGCTGGCACAGGAGCCCAGGAGGGTGGGGGAGTATCTCAGCTGAGGCAGAAACTCACCCCTCCTGCAGGGATGTGGCCGGGCCACCAGGCGATGGCAGGCTCCCTCATGCCACCCTCGAAGGTGGTTTGTTTGCCACACAGGAAAGGCCCGTTGCTTCCTCCTAGGGACAGAGAAGAAAAAAAAAAAAAAAAGCTTTAAAACCTCACAAAACAGCAGCATTTCAAAAGGACACTGTCACCCAGGCTGGTTTGAAATGAATTCTCCTTTCTGCATGGCTGCTCCTTCGAACGACACGGCCAGAGTTGGGGTTTTTGTTATTGTTTCCTTGTTTGTTGTGTTTTTGGGTTTGTTGTTTTTTTGGTTTTTTTTTCAATATCCATTTGTGATGAAATTTTAGGAGTGTCTTTTCAGCACAGGGAGAAAGTGACAGTTAAACATACCTTGCTATCAACAGCCAAATTCAAAACAAACTCCAAACAAACAAAAAGGGTGTTAACTGCTGTCTGTAACCAAAGGAAATCCGACACTTTCAGGCAAAAAATGGTATTTTTTAAATAATGATTTTAAATTTTATAGTACCAGAACAGTATTAGATGAAGGTTTAAGAGTGAGAAAAATAATCCTGCATTCCTTGAACGGTCACTCTCAGAGATGGCCAGGAATATCTGGAGTTTCAAACCCAACCTTGGAGCTCAGCTGGCCAAGGAACCAAGGAGGTCTCATAACTGATTCCAGGTCACACAAAGTCAAAGCCAGTGGGCTGAGCTGAAATCAGAACTCAGGTTACTCCCTGCTCTGTGGTTCAATAACCACAAGCCAAGGCTGGCTCCAAAGAGAAGAGAGCAGGTTCTAAAATCAATTTGCAGTGATTTGTTTCAGAGAAACCATCACTTAAACAAAAGAAAATCTGTTAGGTAACAAAAATCGTTTCTCTTCTTGATATTTTTCACGAGAGCTAAAGAATGAGGGACTCCTGAACTCTCTCTAATTGCTCAGAAGGCTGAAATATGTGTTTGGCAGATGGAGAGTAAACACCCTGCTAAGTTACTGAGCCTGGTTCTCAATAAATTACAGAATATTCCCTCCCTGACAGTGCAAATACACACAGGTAACAGCAACCCTGGGGCAGGAAAAATTCCATTTGGCCAAGGACACCTCCTCCAACAGTGACCAAAAGCATTGAACATAAATTATTCCACACATAAATACTCTGTCTTTTGAGGCTTCTCCTAACTCCTAACCCAGACCCCACACACAGGGCTCTTTTTTTTCTCCAGAGAGAGAGAGAGAGAGAGATTTAAGCCTTGTTTTCCCCCAAGGCCAGGTTTGTTCAGCTGAGCCTCACCTTGCTTGGGAGCTGAAATGAGAGCAGCCCCGTTGTCAGAGGTGAAGAACACAAAGGTGTTCTCACTGATCCCCAGCTGCTGGAGGTGCTTCAGGATTTTCCCGACGCTGTCATCGATTTCCCGCACAGCGTCCCCATACCTGAGGCAAAAGGAGATGCAGAACACTCCAAGCAGCAAAAAAACCAAAAAAAAACCAAAAAAAAGAGCTCAGCACAACGTGTCCAGTGGATTTAATTTATACCTGTGCTGCAGAAATCCTTCCCATGCATCAGGTTTTCTGCTGCCACTGCAAACGTTTGTGTCTCTGGCCTGCAGAGAGCAGCCCCTCTGGGGTATTGAGGGTCAGGGTTGGCTCAGGTGTGAGCCACTCTTGGACAGAGAAATTCAGCCATAAAATTCACAAACAGAGGCAAACCCAGCTTGCCACAGACTGGGAGGTTAATAACGTGGCCTTCCTGATGGTTAGAAAGTCTTTGAAGCAACACTCCCAGTGTCTGCAGAGCTCTTTGCCTCCTCCAAACTGCATTTTTTAGGAGTGCTTTTCTATTTGCTGCTCTGATTTATAGGCTTTTAAAACAGGCAGTAAGCATACAAAAGCCTTCTAAAAATTCATCTGTGCCACAGACAGCATTTCATTCCTCACACAACTGGCAAAGGAGCTTAGAGCCCCCCTCCTCCCCCTGGGGTCACGTGAGCTTCAGTTCAGATTAAAGCCAAATTATGAAAGAACAACCCAAGCAAACGATGCATTTCAGCACAGACACACACACACACACACTTGAGGAGTGATCCATCCCCTGATCACTGCTCAGGTTGGCTGTTCCAGCTGCAGGAGGCATTAATTAAAACAACCCCAAAGCCAACATGGCCAAAAGCAGAACTTACAGCCCCCTCTGACTCGTGCCCAGGAACTGTTTGGAGGCATAAACAGGAGCGTGGGTAGCATCAATTGCCCAGTATAAAAAGAATGGTTGCTGGCTGGCCTGCTGCTTGCTAATAAAATCCAGAGCTTCCTGTAAACAACAATAAAAATGAATTTATCCTCTGCCATCAATGTTTCTCCAAGAAAAAAAAAAAAAGCATGAAGTCACCTTGGCTTAGAAGCCAGCACTAAAATTGTACCTGCAGGTAGAGCTGAGTCAAGTTGGCTTCACCTGTCTTTAGATCAATTTTGAAATCTTCGTAGTATCTTAAGATAAAAGAAATCAGAGAGGGAGAAAAAAATCAATCCTAAGGAATAAACATCACAAAAAAGGTTATTTTCCCCTTTTATGGATTTTTGTCCCCTGTGTAAGGAGGTGACAAACGAGTCACAGTTAACACTCAGCAAACTCCCTTCAGATATTAAAAATATGTCACCATAATTGTTCTTATGGGAGAGAGTGGTGACACAGCTTGATCCAAATTAATGACTTCAAGTTTTGGAGAACCCTGAGGGACTGGCCTTTTGCTGTAAGGGGCAAAATGCTTCAAAATCTCATGGTGATTCATAAAGAGCTGGTTGAAATGTGAATAAAATTTCAGAAGCGCACAGCAACTTTCAGTGAGACAGAGAAATGCTGGAAGCAGAACTTGGGAACATCCTTTTAGAGGGATCTTCAGGCACCAGGAAAGCAGAGAAGGGTCTGGGGAAGTGCTCAGGGCAGTGAAATGAGACAAGACCAGAGTGAAAAATGAATGGACAAGAAGGGCCCAGACTGCAGACTGGGAGCAGGGAACGGAGTTATGCAAACACACAAAATGTTAGGCCAAACAGGAAGAGAAGGAACAAAGAGGTCTTTCAGCACAGAAGGGGAGCAGCTTCCCAGAGTGGAGTGAAATGCTCACAGGAAGCCTTGAGGGTGCCAGGGATGAGCAAACAGCTCTGGGAGAGGGCAGCTTCACATCCCTGCACCATCCACAGGACACTCTCAGGTTGGAGAGCGGATCTTTATCAAGCACAGAACGATGGAATCCCAGAAGGGCCTGGGTTGGAAGGAACCCTAAAGCCCAGCCAGGGCCAGCAGGAGAGGCCAGAGAAGGCCAGGGGGCAGGCAAGGAGCTGTGTTACCTGCCCACCATCTCCCAGTCCCTGTAGACGGGGATGTTGGGGCGCTCTTTGTTGTCGTAGGGCCCGAAGTGACAGTTTGGGGACCCGAACCACTCGTCAAAGCCGTGCCTCAGGGGGTGGAACTGGGCCCGCTGCCCCAGGTGCCTGGCAACAAAAGAGCAGAAGGGGGTTAAAGATCCACTGCAAAGCAGCAAACCCTCAGCTCATCAGAGCAGCATGCAAGGACACAGACTCTGCCTAAGAAATCAAAACTCAAAGCGTTCCAATCACGTGAATGACTCCAGAGCAGCGTCCTCGGCTCTCTCACACTTGTTGCAAGCACAGCCATGCAGACTCACCCCAGTGCTCACTTATATTCCATTTTATTTACTCTCCAATCACTGTTCTCCACCTTTTTTTCCTTCCACTGGTGTCTTCTCCCATGCTGTCTGATGATCATGGACTACACTGCCCCAAACCACTGCAGAGATGCACATAATGTTTTACTTGAGGATTCTGATCTATGACAAGCCCCTTTTATCCCACTGAGCTGTAAAAACACAAGGCAGAGCTCATGAAATGCACCATTCCATCCTCATCTCCCTTATGGAGCTGCCAAAATGGTACAAACAGACCTGAATGGAAATGAAATGAGGTTTTTGTGTGCACATGTGGACATAAAACACGTTTAGCTACTCCTGATGACAGCTCCTCTCTACTGTGCAGCTTGAAAATCCTCCATCCTTAACTTCCAGATGAAGCTCCTCTCTAATCTCCAGGTTTTGTGCTGCAAATTCTACATTTCCTGCCTTTATAGCACCTTGAAGACAGAGAATTGCCTTCCTCTCTGTCTCTAAAGGGGATCTTGGCAGCTCAGTGTTTATTTAATCATTCCATCTTCCCCTCACGAACCTGGATCTGCCCCCTGTCCACTTTGTGCCATCCCCCTCTGCACCTTCTGAACATTAAAAGGCATAAAATGCATTCCCTGGAGTAAAATGATCCTTGGAGTTACTCTGAGCTACTCCAAACTGAGTTATGAGAGAAATAATCCTCATTTCAGCTATGATTACAGCTTGGTGATGCAACTGCCACTGCAGGTCTGACCTGTAGGATTCCACCCTTTCCTCATTTGTAGACACAAAGTTATTCCTGGCTGTTCCTACAACAGGGGAGATGGAAAAACATCTTATTCTAAGAAAGCCCTAAAAGAGCTTAGAGACATTAAACAATGACTGAGATCCAGATCCAGTCTCTGCATCTTACAGCACAAAAAAAAAAAAAAAAAAAAAAAAAAAAAAAAGGAGATTTAATGAAACACAACAAATTCCAGAGTGGTCATGGAAAATACTTGACTTGCAAACATATAATTAAACCATGGAATTTACTGTCACAGGACACCCTGAAACGTTTTTATAAGGGAGGATGAAACAATAAGAAAATTTTCTGCTGGAAAATCTCTGTGAGGCCAGGATGAGACTCCAGTTTTACCCTGCATTTCTTTACACCTTCCCAGGGAGCAGGTATCACTCCCATCTGCTCAGCATCACTCCCAGGCCAGGAGAAGTTTTTGGATGCACAACAATGCCCTGCACATTCCTGCTTAGTCCTGTTCCTGCTAACAGCTGCAGGTCCTTCCAGATTTGCCTTTTTTTTTTTTTTTTCCCAAAGAACTGGCACCAATCTGCATTTGCCTTGTTTATTCCTTTTCCCTGGGTGTATGAATTTCCATTTATTAGCACTGAACTGCAGCTGATTGCACCCAGCCCACTGAGCTGATCCTTCAGGGCCCCTCTCCTGCTTGGATTTGTGCTGATAAATAATTCACTGTCTTAGGGTGCTTTGCTTTCTTCCCAGTTCCAGCAGGTGAATCCAACCACAATTCAAAACTCGCCCTTCTCTAACTCATTAATGAAACTGATAAAGAAATTCCTGTTACTTTCCACAGGAATTCAGTTTATGAATAAAAACCCAACGTATAGCAAGAGTCAAAGATAAAAACCACGTGGGTGCTCAAGGCAAATTCCAACAGAATATCCTGGTGTTTTCTGATTAAATAAGTGGTGTGAGGTGTGGATAAAAGCAGAGTTGAGGAGTCTATAAATACAAATACACACATAAAACCTCATTAACTCTTTGTATGAAGATCCATGTAAGCACTTGTAATGGGAACACTCAGGAATTCATCCCAGCAGGAGGAAGATCCATCACCCTTTCCAAAGCTGGACATTTGAGCTTCAGAACACCTTTTTTTGGTTTTTTTTTTTTTCCCTGTAATTCTGTTTTTTCTGCTGCTCCTTCCCAACACACACAAAGTAAAATCTCAAACCAAGAGAGCTCCAAATAAATTTACCATTTGCCAATGATCTTATTGGTGTAACCAGCTTTCTTCAGGAGCTCTGGAAGCAGCAACTCAGAATCTGGGATTCCTCCCACTATATCCTGTGGTGTGTAGGCTGTGGAAAACAAACCAAAAACACCTTTCTGACTCTTCAAAATATTACAGCAAACACCTCATGTATACAGGATCAGAAATAAAAATTAGTTTGGAGTCCCAGCAATGCCATTCCTTGGAAGTCCTCCCATGGGATGGAGAGAATAAATTGATCCAGGGAGACCAAAGGGAGATTTCCACCCACTTGTGCATGAGGGAAAATAAAGGGAGCTGCCACCCCAGAGTGGAGGTGAGATCCTTGAAAGGGAGATGTCACAGAAAATCAGGTGCTTTAGGGGTGGTCTTTATGTTGGAAGTTTGCTTTGTGTTTTCTAAAGTGAAGGCAGCTTTTTCCCAACTCAAATAACCAATAAAAGGTGCTCAGACTGCAAGAGCTGATGCATTTATAGGTTGGCCTTTATGATCGCAAAGATCTTTTCCAACCTAATTCATTCTGTGATTCTCAAAGAGATGAAGAGTCTCCCTCAGCCCCTGAGGCTCTCAGGTGTGACTTTGCTCTGGGAATCAACCCCTGGCTGCTGATTCCTGCCCAGCCATGTCCCAGCACGTGGCATTTGTCACCCTGGGACCCAAATCAACCCAGGGCTCTGCCCTGGAAGCATCACAGGATGGAAAAAGTGCTCTAAACTGGGTAGAAATCTGCCTGCTGCAGAAAGCTGTGAGCAGCCAGTTCTCCCCTCTGGGTATTAACACCCCCACCTGATTTTCCTTCACCAGACCCCAATTCCTCCTGCCCAGAGGAAACATTTCTCAGCCAGCAGAAACAAATGGATCAAGCAGCCTGGTTTATCCTCCACATTTCAGGAGGTTTTCTGTTTGATGAGGAGGAAGCAATAAAATTCACACTTATCACCAGCACTTAACAGGGTTTGGTGGCACTCTGGAAAGGTGGCTCTCTTCCCTCATGGTGGCTCTCCATGGGGAAGATCCCCTTTGTCCAAAGAGAAACTTCCTACAAGGCCCAGAGGGAAATCAGGAGAGGAAAGGAGATCAGGGATGAGGTTCCTACCGTTCCTGGCGTGTCCATTTGTGGTGTAAAATCCATTCCTGACCGGGAGCCGGCCCGTCAGCAGAGCTGCCCTTGCTGCAAACAACACAAACACCTCTTCACAGCCATTCTCTGCCTTCATATTCAGGTTATTGTAGGAGGGTGAGGCCAGCACACTGCCTGGAGTGTGTCCTCTTGTCACAGGCAGCCACTAAACCACTCACACTCTCCCACGAGCCACGGAGAGAATCAGTTCTGATGCATCACTTGAGTTATTCCAGCTGAAATTTGGCCCCTTCATTAAATTAGCCACACTGGAGAGTCACTCCTTTGAATAGTCAATAGAGCAACCCTTATATCTCAGTTATATATATATATATATATAATGTATTTCAGAGGAAATCCTAGCACAAACTGATTAGATGCTCAAGGCTAAGCTTTCGAGCTTGACTGAACAAAGATCATGAAATACAAAGAGAGAGCTGTCCAGCTTTGACAATAAAAGCCAAGTCCTGACTGCAGGGAATATTTAAACAGATGTTGAACTTCAAGCATTTGCAGTGCCACCACTGGATTAGCAGGACTGCAGCATATTTTAAATGCCTTTTCTGAGCAAGGACATCATCAGCACGCTGGCAAGTGCTGTCCTAAATGAGAGCCCAAACAAAAAGCTCCTGTTCTCCATTTTTGCTTCAGTTCTTGGCAGCTAGTCAGGTTTAAAGGAAAAAAAAAAAAGAAAGCAAAAAGAGAAACCACCTCACAGAAAAAAACAACAAGGAGAAAAATATCTGCCTCTCCCAGAGCCAAACGTTCCTTTTATCTCTTGTCCTTGTCCCAAGAGTCTTGTAAGACACCAGGGTCAAAGGCAGGACACAAACTGCTCCCTTTCCTTGCATCAAAGTCTCATCAGAGCCAACAGAATCAGACCAAATATGTCCAGCAACAGTTCAGATCCTGCTTTAACTCAAAATGAGAAAGATGGGAAAAAAAATGCAAAGACTGGGGCTGGAATACTGAACTGAAATGGTATAAAAATCCTTTAGCTGGACTGATCACTGAAGCAGTGCGTTGTACAAACTGAAAACTGTCGGCTTTCCAATCCAAACACAAATAAAAAGGGAGCAAAATGCAAGATCAAAGCAGCAAATCCAATCTCTGGCCTGAGGGCAGTCACTGGTTTGGTTGTTGGTCCATGTCAGAGGCTGGCAAACACCCCAAACTCCTCAGAGGGAGCTGTTTCTCGTGGCTTACACGGTTCAAACTGCAGTTTACTTACAGGGAGAGCAGAGGGGGCTGGCAGTATAAAAATCCAGGAAAAGCATCCCTTCTGCAGCCATCTGGTCTAGGTTAGGGGTTTCCTTGGAAGGCTCTCCGAAAGCTCCCAAATCCCCCCAGCCCATCTGCAAAAAGGAACACACCAAATGTCAAAGTCCCTTCCCACAACCACATTTTTTGGGCCCACATCACACTTGCACCTTAATTTATGAATTTTTCCAGTGCTCATCTCGTCACAGATGTGACAGAAATGATCTCTGGCAGCCCTGTGGGGCAGGGAGCTCTTACACTTTCCCCTGGTGGGTGGGAAATGGAGGCACACATGAGATTAAATGACTTACTAACAGGTATTAAAGCACTTGGAAGAAGCCCAGTGCCTTCACTCTTACTCAGAGGCCTGAGGCACACCCAGAGCAAGGAGGAAGAGGAAGTTACACGTGGTTTACTCGGGGTTGTGCAGCTGCCACGTCTGAGCCTTCAGCCCCTGCCCTGCTGTCTGTGCTGGAGGCCAGGACTCCAGCTCAGCCTCTGGATCTATCCCTCTGCAGGGCTGGAAACACGAGGGAAAGGCCTGAACTCCAAAGCAGCACTGCAGGAAAAGCAAGGAAGGGCTTGAAAAGCCAGAGGAACCTGCCAGAGGCATCACAAGGGACTGTGCTTATCTGCAGGGCTGTGCTCTCACCCTGCCCTTCCTCCTCATTCCACAGGGTCACCCGCCAGGAGAACCATAAAATTCCTGTCAGGGTGTCTGTGTCCACTGCTGAAAACCATTCCTGGGAAAAGCACAGCCTCAGGCAGAAGGTTCTAGAAGGGAGCAGCTTAATGAGGCACCACAGGTGCTGGGGATCCTGTTGTGCTTTAGAAAAGGCAAAAGGTTCCTTCGATGCAGGTGTGTGCCAGGTGAGCCATGGATGCACACACACATCCTCAGGAAACAATCCAGAGCCACCAGTTTGGAACAGAAAATCTCTGCAGAGATGGGTTCTGAGTTAAGGAGCAACTAAATGGTTCCCCCTGAGACTGGGATGAGGAGTTAAAATGGATTCACCCCCAACTTCTTGAATTTTTCTTTGTCATCAAGGAAGAAAGGCAAAAAGAAATCTCACGTTGCTCTAATTCCAGAGTCCCAGAGGTTCAAGGGAAAAAAAAAAAAAAACACAAAAAAACCAAACAAACAAACAAACAAACAAAAAACCAAAAAAAAAAAAAAAAACCAAAAAAAAAAACCAACCAAAAAAACCCCAAAAACACAGATGTATTTTTAATGAACTTATTAAATAAGTTCAATAATAACCAATAAATCAGTGGTTCACAGAAGCTGCAGACAGGAGCCTCGTGCCACACCAACACTTCCAGAGTGGGATAATCCCTGTCCCAGAGAGCCTTCCTCTGGAGAATGACCAATTCCAGCTTGGGAGGGGGAAATATTCCCAAATGGAAAACTGACATCACAGCATCACTGAGGTTGGAAAATACTCCCAAGTCCCAGCTGTGCCCAGTCCCCAGCTTGTCCCCAGCCCAGAGCACCGAGTGCCACATCCAGTCCCTCCCTGGACACCCCCAGGGATGGGGACTCCAAACCTCCCCGGGCAGCCCCTTCCAGAGGGGCTGGGGATTATCCTGCTCAGGAATGCAGGAGCACCATGGAAACAACGGGCAGGATGAGCTGGCAAACAGGGAGGGGTTTGCTCACCCTCCTGAGCTCCTTGAGTAGCCTCAAACAGCAATAAACACATTTCCACCACAAACACACCTGGACGGTGACAGGAAAGTAATATAATTCCTTATCCACGTGGCCAAGGGTGCAAAATTGAAAAGATATTGAGTCAGAAATCAATCTGTGATTCTTTCTGCTCTTTAAGCATTTATTGCCATCTTTTTTTTTTCCCCTTCCCAGTTCAGAGAGCAGAATTGCTTTTCTTCTGGCTTAGTTTTTCAGGAGGACACCAATCCCCATGATTAGCGTTGGAAGGGAGCTCTGGAGATCATCCAGCCCAAGGCAGGGGCACCTGGAGCAGGTGACAGAGGGACACATCCAGGTGGGTTTGGAATGGCTGCAGACAGGGAGACCCCACACCCTCCCCGGGCAGCTGTGCCAGGGCTCTGCCGCCCTCCACGGACAGAGGTTCTTCCCCGTGCTGAGGTGGAATCCTCGTGGTTTAGTTCGTGGCCATCGCTCCTCATCCTGTCGCTGAGGAACAGTCTGACACCGTCCTCTGACAGCCCACGGAAACATTTCTATGGATTGATGGGATCCCCTCTCCAGCCGCACCGTGCCCAGCTCCCGCCTCCTCCTCCCCCTCACCGGGGCGATGCTCCAGCCCCCTCACACCCCCGCGGGGTGACACCGCCCCCGCATCCGCCGGGACCTCCCCCCGGTGCCCCACTCACATCATCCATGAGGAGGAGGAGGATGTTGGTGGCGGCGGCGGCGGTGCCCAGGGCCCAGCAGAGGCAGAGCGGGCCCAGGGCCCAGCGGAGGCACAGCGGCCTCAGCGCCGCGCTCGCCATGGCAACCGGGCCCGCGCGCCACGTGACCGCCTCCCCGGCCACGTGACCTGGGGGGGGAGCCGCGCGCCCGCCACGTGACCCGGCGGGAGGGGCGGGGCCAAGATGGCGGTGTGCATCGCCGTGATCGCCAAGGAGGTGCGGGGACAGCGCCGGGGACAGCGGGGACAGCGCCGGGGACAGGGTGTGCGGGCTGAGAGGGACAGCGGGGACAGCTGGTCTGTGTGGGGCCGGGTGGAGCAGCGAGGTCTGAGCAGGGAGTAGAGGCCTCAGGTTGTGGGGAACAGGGGGTCAGCGCGGCCTGGGGAAGGGTGAGGGGAAGGAGGCTGGGGCTCTGGTTTTGGGGTCTGAGCCGGACCGGGGCTGTTGTGGGTAGGGGAGAGGGGAACGGGCAGGATTTCAGGTTATAGGGTTGAGGAAAAAGGGGTCAGGTGGGGCAGTGGGGCCTGGGGAAGGGTGAGGGGAGAGGGGCTGGGCCTCAGGTTGTGGGGTTGGGGGGAACAGGGGATCGGGGGGGTCTGGGGAAGGGTGAGGGGAGAGGGGCTCTGGTTTTAGGGTCTGAGCAGGACTGAGGCTGTGGGTAGGGGAGAGGGGAACGGGCAGGACCTCAGGCTGTGGGATGGGGGTGAGGGAAGCAGGACAGAGCAGCCACGGGGGCAGTGGGGCAGACCCTGGGGTGAAGTGGGCTGGGCAGGAGCAGAACGGGAGCAGGGCTGGGGCAGCCAGCACAGGCACAGTGTGAGGTGCTCTGGCTGTTCTGCTGATGGGCCAGAAGGGTTTTCCTTGGCAGAGACAGGCCCAGGCTCTGAGAGACCTGAGCCTCCTGCAGTGCCTGGGGTGAGTGGTTCTCCTGCCACGGAGACAGCTGTGCTCCAGAGGTGCTGCAGCGTGGGGAGAGGGGGCTGTGCTGGCAGCAGGAATGGTTCAAGAGCTCTGAGAGCAGCAGATACCAGCCAGCTGGGGTTTGCTGTGCTCCCAGAATTACCCCCTGTACATCCGGAGCGTCCCCACGGAGAACGAGCTGAAGTTCCACTACACCGTGCACACCTCCCTGGACGTGGTGGATGAGAAGATCTCAGCCATGGGCAAAGCCCTGGTGGACCAGAGGGAGCTCTACCTGGGGCTCCTCTACCCCACTGAAGACTACAAAGTGTATCTTTGTCGGGCCAGCGTGGGTTTAGCTGAATCACAGACTGTCCTCAGCTGGGAGGGATCATCAATCCAACGCCAGCTCTGTACAAACCCCCCACCAACCCCACCCTGGGCATCCCTGGCAGTGCTGTCCAAGCTCTCCTGGAGCTCTGGGGCTGTGTCCATTCCCTGGGGAGCCTGGGCAGTGCCCAGCACCCTTTGAGGGAAAAACCTTTCCCTGATCTCCACCCTAAATCTCCCCTGGTATTGCCTGGGGCCTGTCCCTGCTCACAGACAGAACAGCTCCGTGGCTGCCCCTCGTGTTTCCTCTCAGTTTGTCCCTCTGGGCACATCCCAGCCTGGCTGAGTGGCTGTGCCAGGCCCTGCTGTGTGTCCTTAACCCCCCTGGCCCAGCTATGGCTACGTGACCAACTCCAAGGTGAAGTTTGTCATGGTGGTGGATTCCTCCAACACGGCCCTGAGGGACAACGAGATCCGCAGTGTGAGTGCCCCAGAGCCCCCAGAGCTGCTCCTCCCAGCCCCTCAGGGAGGGCTGAGGAACTAAAAAAAATTAATGAGCTCACCTCCACTCCCCCTCTGTTGGAGAGGAGGAAGCAGCAAAACCCTGCAGAGATAGTTTATTAGTGAGAGATTCTAAGAGTGTGAAACCTCCAAAAGAGATGGAATTGAAAGCAAAATTTGAACTGGAAGTCAATCTTGGAAGTCAAGTGTGGGAGAGGAGGAAGCAGGAGGACCCTGCAGAGATAGTTTATTAGTGAGAGATTCTAAGAGTGTGAAGCCTCCAAAAGAGATGGAATTGAAAGCAAAATTTGAACTGTAAGGTGCTGGGCAGGAAGAGAGTGATTAATCCAGCTGAAAAGACTGGGCTGGGTGATTCAGTGACACCCCTGCCAAGACAAAAGGATGAATAAGGGGTTGGACTTTCTCAGGTATCAAGGAAAAGGTGGTTTTTCAGGTTTTTAGTATGTAGATTAATATGGTAATACAGTAGTCCCTACAGGCTGTATGTAGATTCTGTAGGTTTTGTATCTTGAGGTGATTGGTTGATGCTCATTAGAATATTCACGATAGAAAGGGTTCAAATGGAATGTAACAGGGAACTCAGCCTCTTGCTCCCCTGGATCCCTGTCCCTTTAGACCTTTGGGCTCTTCCCCAGTCAGGCTGCCTCCCCACTACCAATAAACCACGTGTCCCAAAGAGCATCCTGCTCTTCAGATCATCTCTCATCAGACACTGACAGTGCCTTTCCACTCCCCTGCAGATGTTCAGAAAGCTGCACAATTCCTACACAGACATCATGTGCAACCCCTTCTACAACCCTGGGGACAGGATCCAGTCCAGGTGAGTGGGTTGCCCACAGGGATCTGTCTCTTTGATGCCTTTCTGGGATTTTCAGGGCACAGGAGCAGCCCTGTGTGTGCTCCCAGTGCCTTCATGAGAACACTGATGCTGGGTTTGGGCCATTCTTACCCACAAGTAACTGATGGTGTCATAAAAGATTCTGCTGAGCTCCCACTCCCACCTCAGAACTGGGGTTACAAACATAAAGTCAAGAAAATTGAGTTTTTTTAGGAGGAAAAATTATCTGAAAAGAGAGGTAAGCAATAGTTGAAATTGAGGATCTTAGAAGTCTTTTGCAAGTTTAATAATTGTAGTAACTAGAACAGGTTAAAGAGTGAGTAAGTGCCCTGGTCCAGGGTTTATCCCTGGGTAGGGACAAACAATTCAGCACGTGGAATTCCTCATCTGTGAGGGTCAGTGTCCCCCATTCCCACTGTAACCTCACAGGGAATTTTAAATAAATTTGGAGTTGCTATGGCCTGGGTGAGAACAACTCTGCCAGGATGAGACCTGTCCTTAACCTCAGCTTAATTAAAAGTCATTAATCCCTCAACAGCCTGTGCTGTAAAGAGTAAAACCCCGTGTGCAGCTTGGGGAAAGCCAGGCAGAGGCAGGGTGAGAGTGGTTTTGTTACAAAAGCTGTGCAGAACGAGCTGCTCCCTTTAATAATTTGTGTTTATTTCCCTCCCCAGGGCTTTTGATACCATGGTGAACTCCATGATGATGCAGGTGTGCTGAACTCACCCTCACATTTCCCTGTGTGCAGGAGCCTGCCTGCAGAGCTGTAAATACTCCATTCTGTGTAATTATTTAAATCCATTCTGTGTAAAATAAACCTGACACTTGCAAGGTTTGGCCTGGATTTGTACTCCAGCGAACAGAAAGCGCTGCTCCCAGAACCAGGGGATGGCTTTGGGTGGGAAGGGACATCAAAGCCACCCCAATTCCATGGGCAGGGACATCTCCCACTGTCCCAGGCTGCTCCAAGGTCCCTTCCAAACCAAACCAAACCTTCCTGGGAGCTTCCCTGCCTGGGCTGATTCCTGGCTCACTCAAATTTGTTACCACTCTGCCCCTCATCCAGACACTCCACAGTGCTTCCCAGCCCAGGTAGAGCAGCTGGAATCAAATCCACCCCTCATCCAGGCACAGATTAAACCCTCAGGACTGCACAGCTGCCTGGCTCATCCCAAATTCATCTCTTGTTAGCATCTCCTCCCCTGCAGCTCCCTGCTGTTCTAATGACAGACTCCCCAAACCAGCAGCAGGTATTTAAATGGAATAAAGCACAAATTGCACTGGCAAAGGGGCACACACCCCTCACCCCCAAGGACCTCATCAGTTAAAAACCACAGAAACCAGCTAAAAATACCAGATCTGCCCAGCCCTAGGGGATCCCAGGAGCCTGGGAGAAAGCCAGAACTGCACATCAAGTTCACACAGCAGGATCATTTATTTTAAAAATAAGTAACAGTTACAAATACTTGCTCAAAAAAACAGAACTCAAGTACATTTTTATCAGCAACCACCTGGAATATCATGGGAGGTTCAGGCCTCTCCCACCATCTCCAAAGGGCACAGCTGGGCACTGCTATCCACAAACATTTTCATCTAAAAAAATGTGGCTCTTTTCACTCACAGAGACAGCAGCTCAGTGTTGCCTCTTCCACAAGAGAGTCCAAACACCCCAAAGTAGTTTGTTTATTAAAAAATAAGCCTCAAAATTTTATAATCCTATCAAACAGAAGCCCTAGGAAAAAAAAAAAAAAAGCTGGTTTATAGTCTAAGCCTAAGGGGAGCTCAAATCAAGGTCGGTCTCAGCAGCTCTGAGGACAATATCAACACAACATGAAGAGTTAAGGCCCCAAGCTTTAAAAAAAATATCTAGAGATCTTACAGGGGAAAAAAAAGAAAATCAGTGGGATTTTTAGCCTGGCAATGCCCCTGAGCTGTGAAAAATCTGCTTTAGGAGTCGGTTACATCTGGGTTAGAGAAATCCTAACCAAGGATCCCAACAGATTAGTGAGAGAATTGGGTAATAAAACTCATTTTCATGCAGAACTAACTTCCCCCTGGAATGCTGCCTGCCAGGGTGCCCAGCCTGCCTCTCCTAACACAAAGTTTTCCCGTTAAAAACACCTGGCTTCAGAGCTCATGAACACAAAATCAGCAGGAAAGGGAAGAGCCAGGAACCTTCTTCCCTGGTACCCAAAGCCCCTTTGGTGCTCTTTGGTCCTGAGCCTCCAGCAGGGCTCACATCATCCCCAAATGTGACTCCAGAGCAGGTGATGGGAGTAAAGAGGGAGACCAGGCCAAATCTGCACCAGTGAAGGTGATTTTGTAATGCTGCTGCTGCTGCAAGAAATAAAGTCAAAGTGAGGAGTTGCCAGCTCCCTTTGACCTCCTGGAGCTTGGAATAAAAGCAGGAGGGAGGGAAAAGGGGTTTGCTGACATCCAAAATATAAAAAGGATTGGGTTTTGTGACACCCAGGTTTTGTTGAACTACCACAGAGATACAGAGGCTTCCAGAGAAACAAGGGATCTTCTTCCCTGTCCTGGAGGTACAAGCTAAAATCCAGACCCAAACCACATCAGGCTTCCCAAGAGGAATGTCACATCCACAGGGCTGAGGAAGGAAAAGCTCCCCAGCAATCAGATCTGGAGCTGCAAACCAAAACTTCCCCCACTGATTTGGGAAAGGAAACAGTCCTTAGGATCTCAGAAGAAGGGAAGGCAGCATCCAGCTGCTGGTAGGAAGAGCTGAGGGAGGTTCATGGCCAAGCAGTGGCATGGAGGGCACCCAGCCAGCCAGGAGCCAAACCAAACCTTCCAGGACAGCCCTTTTCCATGGGATAAGGAGGAGATTTGATGGTGTGGGAGAGCTCTTCCCTTCCCAGGACAGTGTCCTCTGGAACGAGCCTGTTCTCTGTGCAAACACAATCCCCTGGGCAGAGCTGAGGTGGGATGAGCTCTGCTGGGATGCTGGCAGGTCCCATCTTCCCTCCTGCAGACCAGCACAGGGCTCACCAGTAATCCTCACGGCCAGGCAGATGGCACTTTTTAAAATTAATCCAGTTTTTTGGCTTGGGTAGGCGTTATTTTTAAATCTCTCCAATCCCATCTCCTCGTTTCAGTCCCATTGGCATCACCAGGCAAGTCCAGTCTTCTCTAGTATGGAAAATACCAAGGCAGCAGCCTTGCCCGACCCCTGAAGAGGAACAAAACCAACATCCTGAAGCACAGGCTGCTTCCTCCCTGTGGATTTGGAAGCAAACCTTTCTAGGAGCTTCCCTGCATCATCCTTCCCTGCTCCTTCACCCTTCCAAGGGCTGGGATTCCCCAGTCCTGCACAGCCCCAGAACCAGGGGAGCCCCAGAACCAGGGGAGCCCCAGAACCAGGGGAGCCCCAGAACCAGGGCACAGCTCTGGGACTGGCCAGGCTGGGAGTGCAATGCCCACCCCACCACTCCCCAAATTCCTGCAGGGACAGGGCAACAACTCCAAAACTTCCAGCCGGTGACAACTCCAAAACTTCCAGCCACTCCCTCCCTGCCAGAGCCCAGCTCCGTCCTCCCAGCCACGCCAGGGTGGGAGGGGCAAATCCCAGCAGGAGGAGCCGGGAACCCCACCCTGCTCCACACCTGAGGAACCTCCCACACCCAGAACCTCACCTGTAGGTCCTCCCTCGCACCCTGGGGTGCTGCCCGTAGTAGCCTCCCCAGCGGCTCAGCCCTCCCCGGGTGTGGAAGTAGCCCCGGTAGCCGCCGCGGTCGGTGCTGCTGATGCCGGGCATGTTGGTCCTCTTGGGCAGCACCTGGAGCGTGGGGAGGGGGGGCTGTTGGAGCTCTGGGATTTGGCCCAGCCCCGGGGGCAGGCAGGGCTGGCAGTGAGGGGGGAACAGCCCCCTCCCAGGGCCTCCCTTCCCCCCCAGCTCTCACCTTGATGACACGGCCCCTGAAGATGCTCTCGTCCAGCTCCACCGCAGCCTTCACCGAGCTCTGCTCCTCGAACTCGATGTAGGCGTAGCTGTGAGGGGAAGGGTGTGAGCACAGCCCCATGGGGGACACCCCAGAGACCCCCAGCCCTCCCTGCACACAGCACTGACCCTTTGGGGTGGCCCGAGAACTTGTCACAGAGGATGGTGACGCGGTTGATCTGCCCGCAGCTGTTGAAGTGCGACTCCAGCTCCTCCGCCGTGCCCCCGTAATCCACCTGCAAGGACAGCCCCCGAGCTCAATTCCTACCTGGGGGATCCCAGCTGGCCCCAATCCCACCTGCCCAGCACAGCTCAGCCTCTCCTGAGGGGCAGGGGACCCTCCCAGCTGAGTGCTCCCGCCTGGAACACAAACCCAAGGGAGAAACCTGCCCTGTTTTGGAGGAACCCACAGCTTCCAGGGTTTTTTTGGGGAGCTGACACTTGCAACAGAGCAGCTGCCAAGTGGCAGATAATGAGCCACATATTGCCAGAAATGGGAATATGGCAGAGGAGAAACCCCTGGGATGGGGACAGCCAGGCTCTGGTGGGGGGTAGATGGGCCTCATGCCAGGGGTTTGGGACACACGGCAGCGGGAGGGGCTCTCACTTACATTGCCCACGTAGATGGAACGCTGGTCAACCTCCATCTTCTCCTTGGTTGTCAGTGGGAAGAGAGCTGTGGAGAGGAGGGATTTGTCATGGACAGAAGGAGATCTGGCTGCTCCCAGCACAGCCAGCCCTGAGCTGGCACACTGCAAAGCTCCTCAGACCCCTGGTCACACCCAGGTGTATCCAAATCCCCACACGGTGCTGCCTCCTCCACCCCCTTGCCCCTTTTCACAGTGACTCCTCGATGGGGTTGTTGGTACTAAACTCAATTACTTGATTGAATTAAATGCAATAAATTAATTCACTACACCTGTGCCCACCCAGGTAGGAGGAAAGAGCTGACAGAATGTGCATTAGCACCACACCAGGCCTGGGACCCCCTCACCCACCTTATGTGTCCAGTCCCGGGTGCCCAGAGAGGCAGAGCCAAACACTGCGGCTCCAATTGTCACCCTGTGCCCCAGAGGTGGCCCTGGGGAGGGACAAGAGCACCCAGGGACAACCCATACCTGCTTCTGAGCTCATGAGCAGGTGGTTCTCAGCTTCCAGCTGCAACTCCTTCAACCTCTCATCCTCCTTCTCTATTTCCCGCAGTTTGGCTTTGATGGCCTCCAGCTCCTGAACCCCAAACCAAGAATTGCACGAGCAGCACACGCTGAGCACGGGGACACCTCGGGTGTTAAAAGCTCCCCCATTTCCTCTGGGCACCAGGGGGAACTGGCTCCCCATCCAGGCAGGCACTCACCGGGTCCTGAACATCCTGCACATCCTGCTCCTCCGAGCTGTTCCCCTCCTGGGGGCTGGGGTCGGAGCCCTCCTCCACTGCCTTACACACCGCTGCCACCTCCGTCACGTCCCAGGACGCTGCCTCCGCTTGCAGGGAGGGTGGATCCTGCCACCAGATCTCTGAAGTGTCCAGGAAGAGAGGACTGGGCGGGACAAGGGGCAAAAGGGCATTGAACCAACAGCCATTTAACGTACAAGCCAAAGCACAACCTCAGCCAGCCAAAGGCTTGCAAGGGCGTTTCCAGCAGAGGGATGAAGAGGTAACATTAACGCAGCCGGTTCTCTGTGCAGCAAAACCCCAGAACTGCAAAGTGCAACCAAAAGGTCTCCAGTTCATGCTGAGTCGATTCCCAGCTCATGGGGGCTGCAGAGGGGACCTGAAAGCAACCGCCCGAAAGTGGGAAAAAAAAACCCCCAGGGGCACACAGCAGGCGGGTAGGGAAGGGAAGGGAGCGGGAACGGCCACCAGCAGAGCAGAGAGGAGCCGCCGGCAGCTCTGCCTCCCGCAGAGAGGAGAGAGCCGCACCCTCCCCACCCCCGAGGGGCTCACGGAGGGACACGCCCTCCCACCCAAAAGAACGAGCTCTCCCACCCGGGAGCGGAAAGCCGGCTCCGCTGCAGCGCTGGAGCCGTGGCCGAGCCGGTGCGAGGCGGAGCCGTGCCGGTGCGAGCCGTGCCGGTGCGCGGCCGTGCCGTGCCGTGCCCGAGCCGTGCCCGAGCCGCTCCGAGCCGTGCCCGAGCCGCTCCGAGCCCCCGCACGCACCTGGCCCGGGCCCCGAACATGCTGCGCGCGGCCCGCGCGAGCGGCGACCACGTGCGGCTCTCCCGCCACCACGAGCGGGGCTCGCGCCCACGCGCCACTTTCACACATCAGCGGCCAATCAGGGCGGGGCGCGCGCCGCGGCCACGCCCCTCTCTTCCCCCCTCCACCACCAGCCCGGCGGAGGCGGCCCCGCCCCTCAGGGAGCCCCCGCGGCCGCGGGTTCGAGACCCGGCAGCGACGGTCAGCTGGGGCTGATAAGGCGTGGGCAGGGTTCCACCGCCGCCCCTCCCAGTGCACCGACCCCGCTGGGGCTGCCGGGGGTTGGAGCCGGCTGGCGGCTTAGGGGGAGCAGGGGGGCACCCCAAGGGTGCAGCAGCAGCGGGTGGGACACAAACCTTAGAGTGCCCTGGGGACACACCTGAGTTCCCCCCTGGCACGGCCACCCCTCCTTCGCAGTGAGCCCCAGGGCTGTAATGACCCCCCCGAGCCAGGACTGCGGGCACAGAGTGCAAAGCACTGCCGCGAGTGGGGGACGAGGGCACCCAGCGCCAAGCCCAGGCCACGGAGCCTCTGGTTGATATTAAATTGTCTTTATTACACAGATACAGAGTTAAGAACGGACAGAACCTGAATCATAAAGTTTACATCTTTCACAGGTCAAACATACAGTACACTTAGAGAAAGCGGGGAACAGCAAGGGGAGGGTGGGGAGGGGACAGCATGCCGAAGGAAAGTCCTACCACGTCATCTCTCTGGGCTGGCCCCACGCCCCACGCCTGGCCCTGGCTGGGGTGAGGGAGCTCTGGTTTCCAGCCCCTCAGGGTCCCCCGTGTGTCCCCATCCCAGGGCAACAAGGGCAGGGCTCAGCCCCGCACGGGCTCGGGGAGGCGGTGCTGCCGCAGCCGGGAGGGAGGGGGGGGACGCTGGCACGACCTCCCCCCCCCGGGGCCGGGGCGTTCGGGGACATCGGAGGAGCCCCCCAGGGCTGTCACCGCAGCGGGGACACCCCATCACCGTGCCTGGCACCTGGGAAGGCAGTGGCATCTTGTCCCCAACCTCAGAGCCACTGGGATCCAGAGAGGCACCCCGAGGAGGAGGGGGGGACCCCCGCAGCCCCCGGAGGAGGAGGAGGAGGAGGAGGAGGAGGAGATGCTGCAGGGGGAGTTCGGGGAGTTCTGGCAGCGATGGAGCAAAGCCAAAAGCTGCTGGAGCAGGTGTGGGAGCCCCGCTCCAGCCTCGCCGGGATGCGACACTTTGGTTTCAGCTGGGATTTGGGGTCGGGAGGGGCTGGAGAGGGGAGCGGGGCTGGCACCGGGGAGCCACGTCCCTCCTGCCACCTCCGCAGCTCGGTGCCACAGCCTGGGCACCCTGGGCTCCGCACCTGGGCCACGCTGTCCCCGTGTCCCCAACATCGCCCCCCCTGCCCCAGCCGTGATGGGAGCAGGAAAGCCGGGAGCTGTCAGCAGCCACGGGGACCCGATGTGACAGCCCCTGGCACCCACCGCCACCTCCGAGGTGCCACAAAGCCACCCAAGGGACACAGCCCTTGGCCCCCTACCCCAGACACCCCAACAAACACCATTTCGGAGCAAACCCCCCGGGAAGCACCCACAGCAGCAACCGCTCCGTCCTCCCCGCAGCACGAATATTAATTTTTTTTTCTTCTTTTTTTTTCTTTTTTTTTTTTCTTTTTTTTTCTTTTTTTTTTGGGAAATCTCACATTTAAAGCTGTCGTTCCGGTTTGGCCGCCCGCTGAGGGCTGTGCCGCCCGTCACCGCCGTCCCCTCCCTCCCCTCCCCTCGGCTTTTGGTTTCGATGCAAGGTTCTGTAGGGTAGTTTTATTCTTATTTAAAAATAAAAAAAAATTAAGAAGGAAGAGAAAAAAAAAAGAAAGAAAAAAAAAGAGGAAAAAAAATATTAATAATTCCAAAAAAAAAAGCAAACCAGCAGGGAGTGGAGTGGAAAGGAGAGCAGTCCCTGTGGCCGCGGTTTCCCGGCGAGGTGGAGGTAGAGAGGCAGAGCCCCGGCCGGAGCGGGGCCGGGGACACGCGGGGACAGGCGGGGACACGGCGGGGACACGGCGGGGACGGGCCGGACACCCGGGCGAGCAGGGGCATCTGCAATACTCTTATATATTACCTCTTCTCAGGAAACGTTAAGAAAAATAGACAATATTACATATGTCACACCATAAATAAAGTGAACAGTCACGGGAGGGGGCACCCGGCAAAGCTCCCGGGGCTTGGGGTGGGGGGCACAGAAACCACCCAGGGGCTGCACCCAGGGCTGGGGGGGCACAGAAACCACACAGGGGCTGCACCCAGGGCTTGGGGGGGCACAGAAACCACCCAGGGGCTGCACCCAGGGCTTGGGGGGCACAGAAATGTGCCTGGGGTTGGGCCAAGACCTTGGGGTGCACAGGAGCTCCCTGGGGGATGCACCAAGACCTTGGGGTGCACAGGAACCCCCTGGGGGGATGCACCAAGACCTTGGGGTGCACAGGAACCCCCTGGGGGGGATGCACCAAGACCTTGGGGTGCACAGAACCTTCCCAGAAGGATGCACCGAGGTCTTGGGGTGCACAGGAACCCCCTGGGGGGATGCACCAAGACCTTGGGGTGCACAGAACCTTCCCAGGAGAATGAACCAAGGTCTTGGGGTGCAGAGACCGTTCCCAGGAGGATGCACCAAAACCTTGGGGTGCACAGGAACCCCCTGGGGGCGATGCACCAAGGTCTTGGGGTGCACAGAACCTTCCCAGGAGGATGCACCGAGGTCTTGGGGTGCAGAGAAACCTCCTGGGGAGGGGTGGGGGGGATGCACCGAGACCTCAGAAGAAGAACCCTGGGAGGATTCAGAGAGATCTCGGGGTGCAGAGAAATCCCCCCCCATCCCAGGGAGAGGCAGCAAGGCCTTAGGGTGCACAGGACCCAAGGTGCACCTTGCTGCCTCGTCATCCAAGGTGAGGCACCAAGATTTTGGGGTGCACAGAGCCCTCCCAGGGGTGCACAGGACCCCCAGCAGGAGGTGCACAGGGCCAGCAACACCACCCTTGGGGTGTCCCCAGCTCTGCTGTGGCCCAAGCCCCACAACCCCTCAAGCCCCACAACCCCCCGAGCCCTCCTCCCCTCCTCTTCCTCCCCCTACAGAAAACACACAGGATGGGTTTTGCCAACTCCAGCTCCTCTGGGTGCCAGGCCTGGCTCCGGCCAGCGCTCCCTCCTCACCCTCGGTTTGGTAAACGTCTCTGATGGTGATCACTCTCCTTTTAGGATCCTTTCTTCATTTTTTGGGACCTCTGCAGACACTATTTACATTCAAACCTCCCAGCTGGGAGCTGGGGCTGCCCAGATTGCACCTCCGTCCTCCTGAGGCCAGGCCAGGATCCCAAATCATCCACAGCGTCCCGGGCCAGGAAGGAGGCAGAGTTCCTTTTTCCTTTTTTCCTTTTAAAAATTCCTGGTGGAACAAATCCAGCGCGGGGCGTCAGAGCAGCCTGGCAGCGAAGGGATGTGAGGGGCGGGGAATCCCCCGACGGCTTCAGGGAGGGAGAAACCCAACATCCGTCTTTTCATTTCCCTTTTTTGTTTGTTTGTTTTTTTTTAATTCTTTTTTATTATTATTCTCTTTTTTTTTTTTTTTTTTTAAATCTCAGGTTTTTTTGTTCTCCTTTTCTCCAGGGCGGTGGTGGGCAGAGGTAGAGATGTTGCCAGCTCCGGTTCTCAGCCCCATCTCCCCCTCCCACACCTTGGGGGTTGGGGGTTTTTTTTAGTAAAAAAACACCTTTTTTTTTTTTTTTTGCTTTATTTTAATAGAAATTCTTTAAAGCCCCAGGGGCGTGTCCATCCATCCTTGCGGGGAGGGGGAAGGAAGCGACAACAGAACGAAACGAACTTTGGCAGTGGAGAGACGTTTGGATCTTCCTTGGTTTTGGATTTCCTTTGGAGCAGAGGTGAGTCTGGTCTGTTCTTGGCTAGCTAGCAAGGTAGTTACAGGTGAGCGTCCGTCACGCGTCGTCTGGTTTTTTTTGGATTTTTCTTTCTTTTTTTTTTTTTTTCTTTTTCCTTTTTTACAATTTCTTACTTAAAGCCAAAGAGTCCGACGTTTTCTTTTTTATTTTCTTTATTTTTTTTTTTTTACAAAAGAAAAAAAAAAAAAAGGTAAAAAGAAAAAAAAAATCCCAAAAAAATCAGGAAGAGAGATGAAGAAAAGAAGGTTCTTTCCCTCCTCCAGGCGAGCCCCTCGGCGGTGCTGATGGGGGATGGAATCGGGCTGGTCTCTTCCCCACAGCACTGCGTGGTGAGGCTGGAGCCAAATCCCTCATCCAAAGAGCAAAAAAGGAAAAAAAAAAAACAAAAAAAAAAAGCCAAAAACCCAAAAAAATCCCAAACCACAATCCCCCAACCGACAGAAAAAACCAACCTGAAAAAAAAAAAAAAAAAGCAAAAAAAAAAAAAAAAAAGCGCCAAAACAAAAAGACTGAAGAAAGAACAGAGACCGGTATTTGCCTTAACTCCACTTAAAGCCCAGTTTTGAGGATCCGTGAGGATTAACTTGTGAGAGCTAGAGAGGTCGTTTCGGAGGTCACACGAGTCAGGTAGCTGAAGAAGAAACGGCAGCGGGAGCCATCCCGGCCCCAAGGGCGGCTCAGCGGGATGCGCTGTCCAGCGGTGCCGGCGTGGCCGGAGTGCCGGCCCGGGACGCGGCCACCGAGCCCGCCTCGCTGGGGCTGCTGGCCATAGCGGGTACCCCATCGGGCTGGCCCGGCCCGGGGGCGGCGGGGCCCGGCAGGCCCTGCAGAGTCTGCCCGCAGACGTGGTGATGTTTCTCCCAATCTTTGTGCTGGCAGAAGGAGCCGCAGTAACGCGCGGTGTTGCAGCCGCTGCATGTTTCGCTCGCTTTCCGCCCGCAGTTCCAGCAGCTCTGTGGGAGCGGGGAAGGGAGGGAAGGGAAGGGAAGGCGGGCTCAGATCCGGAGCGGGCAGCCCCGGGTTAGGGTGTGCACGCTCAGCTGGGACTGGGCACAACATCGTCTCAGACCGTGCACATCCATCCCAGACCGTGCACACCCATCCCAGACCGTGCACACCCATCCCAGACCTTGCACATCCATCCTACACCGTACACACCCATCCCAGACTGTGCACACCCATCCCAGACCCTGCACATCCATCCCAGACCCTGCACATCCATCCCAAACTGTGCACATCCACCTCACACCATGTACATCCATCCTACACCATGCACACCCATCCCAGACTGTGCACACCCATCTCAGACCGTGCACATCCATCCCAGACCCTGCACACCCATCCCAGTCTGTGCACATCCATCCCAGACCCTGTACACCCATCCCAGACTGTGCACATCCATCCCACACCGTGCACTCCTATCCTGGACCATGTACATCCATCCCAGAATGTGCACATCTATCCCAGTCTGTGCACATCCGCCCCAGACTGTGCACATCCATGCCAGTCTGTGTATTTCCATACCAGACCAGGCACACCCACTCTGGACCGTGCTCCCCTACCCTGAACCAGGCCCCCCTAATCCCAGACCATACAACCCTACCCCAGACCACACACAACACCCCAGACCACGCACATCATCCTAGCCTGCATCCACATCCAGGACCAGGCACCCCATCATCGCCCACACCCCGCATCCCCAGCTGGCTGCGGGGATTCCCCTCTCCTCCCACCCCAGGGTGCTGCCGCAGGCTCCCATTCCCACCCTCGCACGCAGACGCTGCAGCCGCGATGGCAGCGGGTCCCGCCCCCCCAGCGCTGCCACCCACCCATCCCGCGGGGTGCCCACCTCGCTCGAGTCCTCCTGCTGGTTGATGACGGTGAGGGCATCCTCGGACGCCTGCCGCTTGGCCTCGGCCAGCGCCCGCTCCATCTTGGCGCGCTCCGTCGTGATCAGCTCGTGGGCTTTCCGCTCGGCATCCGACACGGCCTTCTGCAGCTCGGACATGGCCTGCCGCTTCACCTCGTTCACGGCTTCTTCTGGAAGGCAGCAGCCGAGCGTGGCCGGGGTGTGCCAGCCCCCCAGCATCCCCCCCTTCCCGCGCAGCCACCCCCCAACTCCTCCTGCGCCGCCGGCATCCCAGTGAGGGGAGCCGGGGCAGAGCCCACCCCGCACTCACCAGCCTTCCTCCAGATCTCCTCGGGCATGTACCCGGAGAGCGGCCGCGGCGCGAAGTCCCGGTGAGCGTCTGCCAAGGAGAGAAGGGGACAGCCCTTAGGAGACGCCGTCCCCGTGGGACGCAGCCGCCGGCAGCGCCGGACCCCCGGGAGAAGGGCGCGGGCAGCCCGGGGAGGGGCGCAGCCCCCGCCCGCGGCCCCGGGGGTCAGTACCTAACTGGGGAGCCTCGGCGGCGGCCGAGGAGGAGGAAGAGGAGGAGTTGTGGGGGCGTGCGGAGGGTGGGCTGCCTTTCTTCATGTCCTCGGCGTCGCTGTAGCGCCGGATCCAGTGGTTGAGCTCCTCGCGATCGGCCTCCTGGCACCGCCGCAGCACCGTCAGCGACCGCCGCGTCTTCTCCACCATGTCCATGATGCAGTTCAGCAGCTGCGGGGGCAACAGCAGCGATGGGGAGGGGGCTCTGCTGCAGGCAGCCGGGGGGCTGGGCAGAGGGATGGGGGCTAAGCCAGGCTGTGCCAGGGTGCTGTGCCAGCTAGCAGAGGAAGCTCGGGAGAAAAACCCCGTGAGGTGCAGCCACGGTTGGTGCTTGCCATGTTTTGGTTTCAGGAAATTCCGTTCCCAGAGAATGGAACTGCTAAACAAGCTCATGCTATTGTAAGCTGAGGTGTTTTTCCACACGCTTTCCCAGAGGAGGGACTTCACGTGATGGTCTCCTCAAGTGACCAGTGGTTCCAGGGGTCCCCACCTCTAAGGTGGGTACTTTGTGAAAAGGTATAAAATAGGGCAATAATTAAAATTTGGGAAATAAACCGCCGGCTCCTCCTGTGAGGGGTCCAGCAGCCTTCTGAAGAGACTCGCGTCTCCTCCTCCGTGTCCAACAGCGACAGCGAAGGACGCGGCGGAGGTGGAGGGCAGAGAGCAGTGACGCCCAGCTGGGACGGGGCAGGGACACCACGTACGTTGTTGAGGTGTTTCCACTCCTCCGCCCACTCCCGGTCCGTGAGCCGGTGGTCGATCACCTCCTCCTGCCGCGTCCCGTGCACGGCTGCAAGGCAAGAGCGGAGCGGGCTCAGCCCCCCTCTCCTTTCAGGGGGGTCCCAGCCCCGTTCCCTCCACCCACCCCGTGCAGGGGGACAGCAGGGCTCACCGGCGGGCCGCTGGCGCTCGCGGAGCTCCCGGGGGTCGGGGTGCCGGTAGGTGTCCCGGTAGTGATGTGCCATGGCCATGTCCTCCAGGCGGTAGTGCTGGGGCAGCGCGGGGCCGGCGGGGGGATGCCCCAGGCCGTTCGGGGGGTGGCTCAGCCCGTTGCTGGGGCTGTAGCGCTGCGCGGGGCTCATGGTGCACGGCCGCTTGCTGAGGTGCTCGGGGTGCAGGGGGTCTCGGTCCAAACCGTTCTCTTTGGTCCTGGCCGGAGGAGAAGAGGTTGGTTCTCACTGGTCCCTCCCCACCCTGGAACAACCTGCCCTTTTCAGGGATGCTGAAAAATCCCGCACGCCCCTCCCCTGCTGGCACCTGTCTGGCGTCCTCCTCTTGCCGCTCTCGCCCACCTCCAGGAGCAGCTCGGAGGAGTCGATGGGAGAGGAGGCGTTGGCGTCCAGCAGCAGCTGCTCGTGCTGGGCCAGGTACTGGGCCGGGGTCTGCTTGGCCATGCGGGCGCAGTGCAGCAGCTCCCGCTGCAGCAGCGGCAGGTTGGCCTGCGGGGGAGGGCGGTGAGAGTCCAGTCCACGGCCCCACAGCCCCCCCGGAGCAGCCTGGCTGTGCCCCCAGCTCACCACGGGCAGAGGATGTGAGGGGCTGCTTTCCCTTTGGGGTCCCGCTCCCTTTCCCCAGGGGACAGCCGTGGGATGCCAGCAGCGTGCCCAGGGGCCAGGTGGCCATGCCCTCCTGCATCCTGGCAGGGGCTGCAGAGCATCACCCCTTGGCCAGGTCAGCCACCTCGGCCACCCTGTCCCCACTCCTGCTCCCTGGGGACTGCACCTGTGGGACGCCCAGCCCGTGTGGCACCCACAGCTGTAAGGATCAGCTGTGAGCTCCCACCCACCCACCGTGTCCCCCCACGGTGCTGCAGCCCCAGGAGCAGCAGGAATTAAGCAGCAGAACCCCCCCTTTTTGCCCGGTGCTCTGGCTGCCAGCCCTGGATTTTGCCTGAGGCAGCTGAGCCGCAGCCAAATCCCATCTGTGGGACACGTTAGCGCCCGAGCCGGAGCTGCAGTTCCTGCGGTGAGCAGGGCTGGACCCTCCCTCCCCTCCCCTCCCCTTCCCTGGCCGGGGCGGGGTGGTGGGGAGGGGGGAGCAATCCCACAAAAACAGCAAGTCCCCAGTCTGGGAAGCAGGCCGAGCCCGGCTGGTTGCAGTTAGGATAATGAGAAACATCTGAAGCCAGCGGTGGGAACAGCTGGGAGCGGGGTGCCAGGGCGGCCGGCGCGGCCGCGGCGCTCTTGGCACCGGGACAGCGGGGATGGATCCCAGCCTGCCTGGAGCCACAGGGCCACCAGGGCCTGGCGCTTCACCTTCCCCTGCTCCCGCGGCTCCCAAAAACCCTGCAACACTGGGCAGGAGGGGAAGGGGCTGTGCTGTCCCCCGCTAGCTTAGCCTGGAGCAAACCACTCCAGCAGATTCCTGTGATGAGCACGGACCTCCACTCGTGGAGCCCTGCTCTGGGATGCAGAGGTGGAAAAGGAGCTGTTTTTGCACTTTTTAATTGTTCCTTTGCTGACAAGGGACAAGGGACACCGGGTTCAAACATCAGCCAGGCATGCCAGCACTGGGCAAATCCCTCCAGAGCAGGGTGACACGGCAGAGTCAGTGTGAAATTAAAAGGCGAATTTTAAAAAAAAAAAGAGAGGGAGTTTATAATGCATTGCAAATGGCAACCAGCTGGGCTGACCCCTCGCTTCATTGCGAGCAGCCCTGTGTGACTGCACACGTGTGGGGGCACAGGCAGACCCAGGGGCAGCTGCCAGCCCCAAAGCCACCCCCAAATCCCCCGTGCTGAAATGGTGCCATGAACCCCACCCTGCCCAGGCTGGAGACCCACCTTGAGGAAGGGGATGACGAAGGGTCGCAGCGGGAAGTTGGTGGCCTCTTGGAGCTTGGCGTGAAACTCCTCAATGGTGAGGGTGGAGTTCTGTGGGGACAGCCTGGCCTCAGCACCCCGGCACAGCCCCCCACGCCCCTGGGGGATGTTCCTCCCTCATTCCTGCTCCTCTGCCAGGCTCACAGGGAAAACCACGCTCAAGGGAAAACCACGCTCAAGGCTCCACTGGCCATGCCAGCAGCCAGCACCAACCCTGCATTGGGTGTGCAGATCCCAGGAGACACTGGGAAAACAACCCCCTTTTCTCCAGGATTTCGATCAATCTAGGCCCCTCTTCCCCTTTTAGCAGCATCTCCACCCCAAAAGAAAATCCTCAGATGGGGGGGGACCCCGTGGCTGGCCCCAGGGACGTACCACGAGCCCCAGGACCAGGGTGCGCACCCGCTCCCCGATCTCGGGGGAGATGTCGTTCCCAAACTGCTGCAGGGTGGTGAGGAAGCGCTTGAGCTTGGAGAGCTGGCGGGCACCACAGGCTGGAGGGAGCTGGTGGGTGGACAGGGAGGCGCTGGAGGAGGTGGCCGGCCCGTTGCTGAAGCCGTTGGGGGTGGATGGAGCCCCATTGATGGCGGTCGGCGAGTGGCTGCTCCCGTTCATCACTGGGGGGGACAGGGAGTGGCAGGTCAGGGCGGGTGGCTGTGCCCTGGCAAAAGGGCCGAGCTCTTTGTTACATTTTATTTTAACTCCTTTTATCGTGAATATGCTAATGAACATTAACCAATCACCTTAAGATACAAAACCTACAGAATCTACATACAGCCTATGGGAACTACAACATTACAATACTACTCTACAGACCAAAATCCTGAAAACCCACCTTATCCCTGATACCTGAGAAGGTCCAGCCTTTTATTCATCCTTTTGTCTTGGCAGGGGTGTCACTGACCCACCCAGCCAAGGCCTTTCAGCTGCTTAATCACCTTCTTCTTGTCTATGCTTACAGTTCAAACTTTGCTTTTAATTCTATTCCTCTTGTGGGTTTCATACTTTTAGAATCTTTTACTATTAAATTATCTCTGCAGGGCCTAGCTACTTCATCCTCCCCAACAGAGGGGGCTGGTCCCAGTAGGACCAGAGTGTCCTGCTGGGAAACTTGGGGCTGGAACCCCTTGGAAGGCTTCAGGATGCTGGTGAATCCCTGGGGCAGCATCCTGCACTGGCCCCGGGGCTGTGGGGGCTGTGGGGAAGGAGGGGATGCAGAGCATCCCCCAGCCTAGCGAGGGCCTGATCCAGCTCCTCAGCAGCCAAGGGAAGGGGCTCCATGCTGCCCCTCTGGGAGCTGCTCAGCACTCCCAGGGAGAATCCATGAGCCATTTCCCATGGAGTCCAGCCTGGCGTGCAGCTCGTTGTCACCTCTGTCCCCACTGCCCGGTCAGGAAGGAGAGGAGCTGCCTGGACACCACACACCGGGAGATGCAGGGGGATAATTTGGGGTGCCAACCATCAGAGTGGCAGATCCCTCTGGCCTGCACCAGGGCCCTTTTCCCAGCCAGCATGGGGGACAACACACATCACCCACGTCCCAATGGTACAGGTGACAACACACATCACCCATGTCCTGATGGCACAGGTGACAACACACATCACCCATGTTCTGATGGCATGGGTGAGAACACATGTCACCCATGTCCCGGCCAGCACAGGTGACAACATGCATCACCCATGTCCCTACAGTACGGGTGACAACATGAATCACCCATATCCCAATGATGTGGGTGACAACACACATCCCACCAGCATGGGTGACAACATGCATCACCCATGTCCTGGCCAGCACAGGTGACAACACGCATCACCCATGTCCTGGCCAGCACAGGTGACAACATGCATCACCCATGTCCCACCAGCACGGGTGACAACACACATCACCCATGTCCCGACAGTATGGCTGACAACATGAATCACCAATATCCCAATTATGTGGGTGACAACACACATGCCACCAGCACGGGTGACAACACACATCACCCATATCCCAACAGTACAGGTGACAACATGCATCACCCATGTCCCGACACTATGGGTGACAACACATGTCATCCATGTCCCAATGGTACTGGTGACAACACACATCACCCATGTCCCACCAGCATGGGTGACAACACACATCACCCGTGTCCTGGCCACCACAGGTGACAACATGCATCACCCATGTCCCACCAGCATGGGTGACAATACGCATCACCCGTGTCCTGGCCACCACAGGTGACAACACGCATCACCCATGTCCCACCAGCATGGGTGACAACATGCATCACCCGTGTCCCGACGGCGCATGGCCCCGCGGCCCCCGGCACGCCCGCGCCCGTCCCCGCTGGGCTGGCACTGACCTGGGGGTGCCGTGCTGCCCTGCCAGCCCTGCCTGCTCCGGGGGCTCCCGCTGCCTCTCCGGCCGGGCAGCGCCCGCTGCGGAGGCGCCGAAAATAACCCGGCGGCCACAAGTGCTTTTATTCCCGCGACAGGTGCGCTCCCAAGTTGGACACCGCACGTGTCCCCGGGCCGGGATGGGGTTGGGGTTGGCAGGGCCGGGGGCTGGCGGCGGGGAGCACCCCCGGGGGGCTGCGCCTGCGCTCGGCTCTCTCATGAGAGCGGGTGTTTCATTTTACTTACAAAGACAGACCATCGACCATTTCAAGCAACCATGAAAACGGCCGCGAGGCAGAAACGTCGGAGGGCCAGCGTCTCGATCTGCAAGCAAAATAAAACACGCGATGATGAGAGAGCAGAGGGGGCAGCTCTCGGTCGGGGGGGCCCTGCGTGGGACGCTCCTCGCCACGGGCACGCGTGCCATGGGCAAAGCCAGCAGACACACCGGGGAGCAGCGTCCCTGCATCCCACTGCAGCCACAGGGAGGGCTCAGGGGATGGAAGCTCGGCTGCCTGATGAAGTCCTGACATTTTAGGGACCAAATGAGGTCCCCCATGGCCAAGAACAACTGAAATGCTGTGGTGTCCATGCCAAGCTGCTCCGTGCCCCCAGCCTTGTGTCTCCAAGCCTGCTCCACGCTGAGCCGTGATGGCCCTGCACCCCAAACGCTGCTCAGTGCTGAGCTGTGGCAGAAAGGCTGCCTGCACCCCCAGCCCTGTGTCCCCAATCACTCCCTGTGCTGAGCCGTGGTGCAGAGGCCACCTGCACCCCTGATCCTTCATCCCAGACCCAGCCACACCTGGGCTGGCACCTCAGCCACAGGGCTGGCATTGACACCCAAACCCCCTCCAAGCACAGCTGAGCACGAGGTGATTCCTGGAGAGTCTGTCCAGAAGTGCTGCTGGGGGTGTGCAGGTGTCAGGGGATGGATCTCGGGGGTTGTTTTAGGGTTTTTGCTTCCCCACTGGGGTTTTTCTGAGCAAGAAACGGCTACGAGCAAAAATGTGTCTGTCTGCCCAGGGAAAGTCTCAGCAGTGCTGGAGCAGCCACTGGCAGCAGCCACTGCCACTCCTGCCAGGGGCACAGCCCTGTCCCCTGCCTGTCTGGACCCTGCACTGCACGTGCCTTGTCCAGGACGGTGACACCAGTGACAGCTCCCTGGTGCAAACCAGTGACAGCTCCCTGGTGCAAACCCTGCGGGCCTACAATCAGCCCATGTGCCCGGGGACACCGCATTGGGTGGCTGTCCCCAGTCCAGCTACAGAGACTGAAACTCCCACCAGGAGCCCCCTGATGCCACCATGCCACAGAGCCTTGGGCAGGGCAAGGAGGTCCCAGCCACCGTGGCTGGCCGTGACACTGCCCTGCCACCACTGGGTGCCACGCACAGAGGGACAGATGTGTCCCCACGTGCACCCACCACGGGGCCATCTCCGACCCACGGGAACTGCCACCACCCTCCAACCAGGTGGCAGAGGAGCAGGAAGTCCCTGTCCCCAGGGACCTCACACAGGCCACAGGAGGCTACAGGAGGGAGGGAGCTCCTATAGGGAGCTCCAGGAACACGCTCCAGCCGCCTTGGGAAGCTCTCCCCAAGGAGATCCTCCAGCCTGAGCACAGGTAACCTCACCCCAGGTGACAGCCAGCACCGCGCTGGGCTCTGGGGACGCTGCTGGCCCCTGGGAGGTGGGCAGCCCGTCCCCAGCGGGGTACTCACTGGTGCTGGGTGTGAAGGAGGGGTGGCGCGTGGCTCCCTGGGCGGCGGGCGGCGGCGGGGGCATGCTGGGCGGCGTGGAGCGGGCCTGCGTCTTCACATCGGCCGGAGAGTCGGGCATGGCGGCGGCCGCGGTCTCCGCGTTATCTGCGGGAAGAGGGCACGGCGTGGTGAGCAGGGTGTGCCAGGCTGGGATGGGATTCCCTGGCAAACAGGGGGCAGAGGGGCTCTCTGCTCTTGGGGCATCTCTGCTCCCACTGTAGAACTCGGGTAGCAGGGGCAGTGCCTGGTGTCCCTGAGTTGGAGGTGCAGATCCCGGGAGATGCTGGGAAAACAACACCCGTTTCTCCAGGGTTTAGGTCGAGCTAGGCACCTCTTTCCCTTTCAGCAGCATCCCCACCCCGAAAGAAAAGACAGGATCCTCAGCTGTGCCACAGGATGGTGGGGAGGGTGATGGACTTGCTGCTCATCTGCACAGCGCTGGGGACAGTGCGCTGTGCAGGGACACAGAGTGCTGGCACCAGCAGCAGGCACCACTCTGCCCCTGCAGTGCCAACCCTGCCCTGTGTCCCATCGCTGCTGTCACAGCACAGCACCCTCCTGACACATCCTGGGCATTCCTGCTGCCCTCTGACCCCTCACCACCCCTGGCAGCATCGCCCAGGCCTGGCACAGCCCCTGGAAGAGATCGTGGGATCATCGCAGCCACTGCTTGGTGGCAGGGCCCACACATCCACCAGTGACTGTCCCCACCAGACCCGAGTGGCCCTGCAAGGCCAGGTCCTGCAGCCCAGGGATCGTGGAGCTCCCGGCCATCACCAGGCATCGCCACCTCCCTCCCACCTCCCCGTGCCCCCAACCCTGGCAGTGCATTCCCAGGGGGAGCATGCCAGCACCATCCCTTCTGTGCCAGCACCATCCCCTCAGCCAGCACCATCCCCTCTGTGCCAGCACCATCCCCTCAGCCAGCACCATCCCCTCTGTGCCAGCACCATCCCCTCAGCCAGCACCATCCCCTTGGTCCAGCACCATCCCCCCAGCCAGCACCATCCCCTCTGTGCCCAGCACCATCCCCTCTGTGCCAGCACCATCCCCTCTGTGCCCAGCACCATCCCCTCGGGCCAGCACCATCCCCTCTGTGCCAGCACCATCCCCTCGGGCCAGCACCATCCCCTCTGTGCCAGCACCATCCCCTCAGCCAGCACCATCCCCTCAGCCAGCACCATCCCCTCTGTGCCCAGCACCATCCCCTCTGTGCCAGCACCATCCCCTCAGGCCAGCACACACCCCCAGCAGGGTCTGGGCCCCGTGGCTGCCCCGCTGGCTGTGACAGGTGGCCACAAGTGCTGGCAGCTGTGGGGATCTGTCACCGTGCCCGTGCCGCCGCCGGCTCCGGCCCAAGATGGAAGAGGCCACCACAGCCACCCCCAGCCATGGGGTCCCCCCTGTGCCCTGGCAGGGTCCCTCCCCACCCCAGCCCAGCTGATAACCACTGATCCAATATTCATCCCTAATCCAGGGCAACTGTGGGAGATTCATTGAACCCGGCCACAGCACATGGGCCGGGCTAAATAAAAGCAGGGCCTCATCCCCACAGAGATGCTGTTGGGAGCCAAAATCCTGGCTGGGCACACACAGGATCCCTCTGGATGGCTCCAGCACCATGGGTGTCCCTCCCTGCCCACAGCACACCGGGATGCTGCAGAGCCCTCCATGTGCATGCTCCAGTTCCCTGTTCCTCACTCCCTTCTCCCTCCCCAGCCACAGCAGAAATCCCAAGGCCAGGCAGCTTCTCTCTCCCCAAAACCTCAGTTTCCTTACAGGGCCTGCCAGGGTAAATGGTTTGTTTCGAAAAACACCTTTTATTTTTCCTTTCCATGGAAATGTCCATCTCTGGGCAAAGCTTGGCCAGCCTTCCAGGCTTCCTCTGTCACTCAGCAGAGCAGGATCTGGCTCTGACAGCAGAGGATGAGCCCTGAGTGTGCACAGAGTGTGGCCCTGTGAGGGGTCACAGCTCCAGCACCTCGATCCCACACGATCCTTGTCTGCACCCCTGGCACCTTCCCTGTCCTGGTCACGCCCCTGGCAGCATCCTTGCCTGCATCCCCACCCCAGCTCCGGTCCCCCTCACTGCCCTGACTCCATGCACATTCCCACACCGAGGGGAAAACATGGATACATCCATCCTGGCACTGACACGGCTTTTCCACAGCTTCCCATCAGCAGGAAAGTTTCCACGAAGCTGAGCAAGCACTCAGGGAAATGGGGCCTGGTTCTGGTTTTTCTTGTGTTTTCTTTCTTTTTTTTTTTTTTTCTTTTTTCATTAAGTTTTAAATTTTCCCCGAGGTGTTTGCAACCCAAACACGGCCTAAGGCAGGCACAGGAATGGTCCCAAATCCAAAGGGATAAAGAGCTTGGAACGCCCAGATGACCCAACCACGGCTGTGCCACCAACCCAGATCCTTTGCAGGATGGGATGAGCTCCAGGAGGGCAAAGGAGGTTTGGGGGGAAGCAAAGGTGCAGCCTCCCCTCAGCTCCTTCAAGCAGTGATTCCCCAGCACAACTCCAACTCCACTGAAATTATTTTTCCCCTCGATTTTTTTCTCTCTTTGGGCTAATTTGTCCCAGCCGCTCGGGGCCGTGTCTGTTTTCCTCCATCTGGTTTCCATTAGGCCTGTGCAGCCCAGATGAATAAGTAATAATATAAAAATAAAAGGATTAGTATTTTCTCCTGGGCTGGCGGGGGAGCGGCCCTTCCCCACCCCGCCCCCCCGGGGCCGGCGGATGCTCGACCCCCGCCCACCCCGGTGTGACCCCCAGCCCCCCCATTTGTCACACGGCAGGGTTTTAACCCCCGGCAGGGGTCCCTGCTGGGGTGACACTGTCACACAGCCCAGCATTCCGGCAGCCGGAGGGGACAGGAGCAGGGAGGGGAGGGGAGGGACGGGGCTGGCAGCCAACCCAGCCTGGTGCTCGCCACTTCCCGCAGCCCCAGGGAGCCCAGCCAGCCACCACCAGCCCGGGGGTTCTGCCTCCTGCCCGGGCAACAAGTGGGATGTGCCAGCTCCGGGCCGGCTGCTCTGCTCTCCCTTCCCCGGGGATGGATGGGGATGAAGGCAGGCAACGGAGCTGCTTCACCCTCCTGGGATGTGACCGCTGGCTCCCTGCAGGCACAGCTTGCCGGGCGCAGAAAGGGTTAAAGGGAATTTAGAGCCCAGCATCCTTCATGCTCTCCAAATGGCCACAAATGAAATCCAGATGCTGGAGGCGACGTCTCCCCAAGCCGGGCTGCCTCCGAAACAAAGGCAGGGAAGCATTCCTGCTCCTCAGCTGCCGCAGCCGGCGGGGCCAAGAACAACTCCCCGAGAAGTCGGCAGGGCCGGAGCTGTCCCAGCTGGAGCAGGTTTGGGAGCGTGCAGTGCCTGAGGCCGGGCAGCAGCGCCAGCCACGTGCACCAGCCCGGCAGAGCTGGTGGGACCTCAGGGCACCATCAGCTCCATCCTCCCCTGTACCCATCCTGATGCCCTTTTGGGATCAGCTCCATCCTCCCCTGCACCCATCCTGATGCCCTTTTGGGATCAGCTCCATCCTCCCCTGCACCCATCCTGATTCCCTTTTGGGATCAGTTCCCCCTTCCCCTGCACCCATCCTGATTCCCTTTTGGGATCAGTTCCCCCTTCCCCTGCACCCATCCTGATTCCCTTTTGGGATCAGCTCCATCCTCCCCTGCACCCACCCTGATTCCCTTTTGGGATCAGCTCCTTCCTCCCCTGCACCCATCCTGATTCCCTTTTGGAATCAGCTCCATCCTCCCCTGCACCCACCCTGGTGCCCTCCCCGGGGTCATGGTGACAAAGGTGACACCAGGCAGCTTGGAGCTCATCCCCAGTCGCACCTGGAGCAGGAGAAAGCAGGAGTGCAGCTGTGGGATGCTGACAGAAGGTGGGTTAGATGGGATATTGGGAAGGAATCCTTCCCTGGGAGGGTGGGCAGGGCTGGCACAGGGTGCCCAGAGCAGCTGTGGCTGCCCCTGGATCCCTGGCAGTGCCCAAGGCCAGGCTGGACAGGGCTTGGAGCAGCCTGGGACAGTGTCAGGTGTCCCTGCCCGTGGCAGCAGAACGAGGTGAGCTTTAAGGGCCCCTCTCAATCCAAACCAGCCCACAATTCCATGATGCTGCTGGAAAGACGCTGCCCACCCATCACCGGGGTGACCCAGGTGCTCATTTTGGGGAGCCAGCCTAGCAGGGAGCCATCCACACCCAGCACTCAGCAGCACAAATGAAGCCTTTTAAAAGTCAATCCAATTAACCAAACTCTCTGCACGGTCTGTAAAGGAGCCCAGCTCCAGCCCTGGGGAGCCCCTGCAGGTCACCCCCACCTTTCTCACGGGCATGCTGAGCCAGCCCCTGTGCCACTGGCGCAGCTGGGACACTCCCAGCAGCACAGCCCCGGGGTGAAGCAGGTTTCCCCCGGCTCAGCTCCATCCCGGTTTGCCGCATCCCCGGAATCCCCGCGGGCAGCGAGCGCTCTCCCTTCAGCTCCCAAGATCCGCCGTCCCCTTCCACCTCTGGCGGTGACAGCTCCACACGGGACAGCAGCACCCGCAGCCAGGCTCTCCACGCCCCCCCCCAAACCCCAAAATCTCAGTTTTCAAGCCAAAACCAATCCACCCAAGGGACCCGAACCAGCTGGCTCGGTGCCACCAAGGCAGTGCCAGCAGCTCCCGCTCGCCCCGAAGCTGGCGTGGCCCGGGGGTGGGGGGGATGGGAGATGGGTTTGATTTTTCCTCGAAACAACAACAAAAAAAAAGCCAAAAAAAAAAAAAAAAGGCGCCCTCTCTGTTTTACAAGCCTTCATTTGCTATTGTTTATGTAAACAGGTAAATTGTTTCGTATCTCAATTAAAAACATCTGCCACATAAATGAATACCAATTAACTCATCCTGTTTTTAATTACTCTGTTAATTACACACAGGCAGCAAAAAGGATGGCAGGGGAATAGGGAAAGCATGCTCGCACCCCCCCCACACTTCCCACCTTGCTCTTGGCAAGGCTCCGAAATGTGCCCAGATAATGATGGATTAAGGTGAAAAGCGTGGTGGCCAGCTCCGGCGTGGCGGCTCCTTCCTCGGGCTGCCGGGTCGCCTCGCAGGGGGATTCCCCGGGAGAGGTTTTGGAAACCCCCAAACCTCCCGAGCGTCATCCCCGGTCCCGGTGCCAGCCCCGGTGCCAGCCCCGGTGCCAACCCCGCGCTCCTCAAAACGCGGCCACGGGAGAGAGAACGAAACTTTGGGATGGCGAGAGGAGCGAGGAGGCAACACCCTGACAGAGCGAGAGCATTCTCGCTCTGCCCCCGGGAGCCCTCCTGGCACCCAGGGCCGCCCCTCGGGGTGGGGGCCACCCCTGGCGAGGGACCCCGGGCGCCTCCGCCACCCTCTCCCCCCCCACCCCCCGGCTGCGGGAAGCTTTCCAGGCGAGCAGATGGGGCAGGGGAGCGGCGGCAGGAGGAGGAGGAGGAGAGCAGAAAAGGCTATTTTCTCACGCTACATATTTTACAAGTCGAACATTTTGTGCATTTCAGCCTTGCCTGTAAAAGCATCTCGGCCTCAGCCCCGGGACTCGACGGCGGAGCCTGTGAGTCAACAGCGGCTGGCGACGACGTGGCTGCTGCCGGCGGTGGGGGGGGGACGGGCTGGGAGGAGGGGTCCCCCAGGCACAGGAGGCAGTTTGGGGAGGGGTCCTCCTGCCCTCTGGGCCAGCGGCACCCAGCCACAGCACAGCGTCGTGCCCGCTGCCACCGTCGGATTCATCCCGGGGAGGTGGGAGCGCACACACCCACCCACCAACCCACCCTGCTGCTCCCCAGCTGCCTTACACTCCTGGAAATTAAATATCCTGGCTAAACAGCGGGAGTAAACACTGCCGCGGGCAGCCGGGAACACCTGGAGAGGAGCAGGGCTGGGGCTGACCCCGCCGGAGCTGCTCCCACCCAGCAAACACCCACAGCCAGAGCATTGCCAAAGGGGCGCCCCAAAACCGGCCCCGCGCCCCAGAACCGGCCCCGTGCCCCAAAACCGGCCCCGTGCCCCAAAACCGGCCCCACGCCCCAAAACCCGGGGTTTCTGCAGCCGAGTGCCCGGGGATGCTCGTGCGCTGATGGCTGGAGCGGGGACAAGCGGCACACGCAGGGGGTTGGGGGCACCCTGGGGGCAGAGAGCGGCTGGAGAAGGGAAAGCTTCCCCCTCCACACCGCGGCCCCGGCGGGGAGCTCCCGGTCCCTGCAGCGTGGGAACGCCGAGGCGCCGCCGGCTCCCCAGGGACCCCGTGGCAGGTCCTGGCCCGCAGGCGCCGGGCTGGTACCGGCTCCGAGGGGGCGCCGGATCCGGCCGTGCCCTCCCACAGCCTCCAGGCTGCTGCCTCACCGACTCTTTTGTCTGGTTTTGAACCGCGGGCTCCATTTCAAGGCGATTTTTTTCGCCCATGTGAAATTGAATCAAAGAACACGGGGGAGAAAAAAAATAAATTAATGAGAATTTTGCGAAATAAACAGGAAATCCCTCGGATGTTTTCTGGAACTGTCGGTCGGCATCTCCCGAAGGAAAGCTGGGGGTTTGTCAAGGTGGGGTTCCCCCCTGGGGAGCCTGAGCACAGTGGGAGGGAGGGAGCGCAGAAAACAGCTTGAGGAAATCTAAAAATAACCCCAAACCGAGCCAGGGGACACCGGGCAGGGGGTGTCCTCTGTGCCACCAGCCTGTCCTCGCCTCTGGCTGGCAAGGATTGATCCCGGCTTGGGGACTCCCGCCGTCCCCATCCCGCCGGGCAGCTCAATCCACCTCCCACGTGAGATCCAGCTTGGAAAGCCCAGGTCAGGCTGCAGCGTCCGACCTGCGGCATCACCGACCGCATCCCCCGGGCCCAGCAGCAGCGATTAAGCCCAGCTTAACCCCCGGGCTGTGCCTGCTCCCTCCCAGCCCCGTTCGCAGCAGCCGGCCCTGACCCGCCCCAAACCTTGTGCTCGCTGTGCCCCAGCTGCTCTGGCTGGGGGCTGAAGAGGGTCAGGGCTGGCGTGGGGGGATTTGTGTGTCCCCCCCCCCAGGAGGGACCCAGCACTCCCTGGCAGCCCTGCACTTGCTGCTTGACTGGCAGCCGGTCCCTTGACTGCTGCTGAGAGGTACAAGAACAGGTATTTATGGGGTGCCTGTCCTCCCCGGGGGTCCCACGGCACCCAGACACCTTCCCGAGGCGGCTGCAGCACAGGGCACCCTGCACAGCCACGGGCAGAGCCAAAGTGCCCCCAGAGCCCAGCAGGGACTGACGGCGGCTGCTGGCAGTGAGCAGAGCCGAGACCCCATTGCACAGCCAGACCCCATTGCCATGGTACAGCCAGACCCCATTGCACAGCCAGACCCCATTCCATGGCACAGCCAGACCCCACTGCCACAGCACAGCCAGACCCCATTGCCACGGTACAGCCAGACCCCACAGCACAGCCAGACCCCATTGCACAGCCAGACCCCATTGCCATGGCACAGCCAGACCCCACAGCACAGCCAGACCCCATTACACAGCCAGACCCCATTGCCACTGCACAGGCAGACCCCATTGCACAGCCAGACCCCATTGCCACAGCACAGCCAGACCCCATTCCCACTGCACAGCCAGACCCCATTGCACAACCAGACCCCATTCCATGGCACAACCAGATCCCATTGCACAGCCAGACCCCATTCCTATGGCACAGCCAGACCCCATTCTTATGGCACAGCCAGACCCCATTACACAGCCAGACCCCATTACCATGGTACAGCCAGACCCCATTGCCATGGCACAGCCAGACCCTACAGCACAGCCAGACCCCATTGCCACAGCACAGCCAGACCCTACAGCACAGCCAGACCCCATTGCCACGGCACAGCCAGACCCCATTGCCACAGCACAGCCAGATCCCATTCCCACACCACAGCCAGACACCATTCCATGGCACAGCCAGACCCCATTGCACAGCCAGACCCCATTCCTATAGCACAGCCAGACCCCATTGCACAGCCAGACCCCATTACCCAGCCAGACCCCATTGCCACTGCACAGCCAGACCCCATTGCACAGCCAGACCCCATTACCATGGTATAGCCAGACCCCATTGCACAGCCAGACCCCATTGCCACGGCACAGCCAGACCCCATTGCACAGCACAGCCAGACCCCATTACCATGGTACAGCCAGACCCCACAGCACAGCCAGACCCCACTCCCATTGCACAGCCAGACCCCATTGCACAACCAGACCCCACAGCACAGCCAGACTCCACAGCACAGCCAGACCCCATTCCCACAGCACAGCCAGACCCCATTGCCATGGCAGAGCCAGACCCCATTCCTATGGCACAGCCAGACCCCACAGCACAGCCAGACCCCCCAGGACCCACAGCGCCTGGCCCCTGCCTGGGGGTTTCCCCCGCCTGCAAGCATCCGTGGCTCAGGTGCAGAATTCCAGCAGCGTCGGCAGAGACCTGCCAGCCCCAGGTGCCCCGTGGGACCTGCCAGAGCCCCCTCCTGCCCGCAGCAGCCCAGCCCTGAAGTGGGGCAGAGCACCGGGATATTTTCCCGTCCTGCAGCCTGGAAGTTCCCGATGTGAGAGGCAAACCCCGCACCCGCAGGAGGCCTCCCCGCTGCCCAAACCCGGCACCCAGAGCCACAGCGCAGCCTCTCCCCCCCCCGGCAAAGCAACATCTGCACTCACGTTTTCCGAACAAAACACACCCGACATCTGTCTGCTCCCCGGGTAAAACCTTACCTGCCAGCACGGGAGGCAGCCGGCAGACAAAACCCCCTTGGCACAGCCGAATTCAGCTCCACTCGCCTCCCCAGCCACGGGAATTTCTCCCTGTGGTGGGAAACTCTCAGCACAGGGGACCTGCCTCACAAACCTCCAAGAATCCATGAGCCCGCCCCAGGCGGCAGCTCCGCTCCGTTGGGGCTCCTCAGCCGAGGAGGGCCGTGGCTGTCAGCATCTTCCCCGGCCGCCGCTCCGTGTGTGCCGCGGGATTTCGGGCCGGCTGCCCCGTTCCTCCATGCCCCGTGCCCCGGCAGGGCTCTCACCCCGCCGCGGATGTTTGCCCAGCGTCTTCGAGCCGCTCGACAAAAGGAGCGGGGAATTAATATTCCTTTTAATTAAAGGCAGGGGAAAAAAAAATCTCTTTGTTCCCGAACAGAGAGAAAACAACAGAGGGAAGAGCTCAGAAGCTCTTCCTAAGCTGGAGACGAGACCATCGCTTGGAATCAAAGACGCTGTCAAAGCACACGTGACCTCGAATTAAAAAAAAAAAAAACAAAAAAACCAAAACCAAACGCAGCAGCGGCAGTGGCTCCTCTCCGACAGCGAAGGAAAAGTTGCAAAGTTTTTCTTGGCTAATAGAGACGAAAAAAAAAAAAAAAAAAAAAAAAGATTTCCAAGAAAAGGTGTGTTTAACTAGAGCAACGCTCTGCGGTATCCGAAGGCACCATCCAGCGGCGAGGGAATGACGGGAAGAGCTGCTTGTGCTCCGGCTCAGCGTCGCGGAGGAGCCGCGGAGGAGCGCGGGGCCAGCCCGGCTCCATCGCTCCGCCGGCAGCATTCCCTTGGCAAAGCCGCGCTGCCCAGCTTAGCGTCATTCCAAAGGGAAAGCCAGAGCAGGCGGTGATGAACGGCAGCGCCGGAGATTCCCGAGCCAGGCTTCCTTCCCAAATCCACATCCAAACAAACATCCCCCGGCACAACGCGAGGGCTCTGCGAGCGTGCCCACCGCAGCCCCGCGTCCCCACCGCAGCCCCGCGTCCCCACCGCGGGCCCGCGTCCTCGCACGCAAACACAGAACGAAGGGAGCTGGCAGTTCCCAAAGCAGCCCCGGGATTCCTCCCGCAAACTCTCCCAAGCGGCTCAGCTCCCCCTGGGCACCGAGCGCGGCTCCAGCTCCAAGCGCAGAGCAGCCGGAGCGGGCTGAGGAGCCGGCGGGCAGAGCAGGGGACGCAGGGATGACAAAGAACTGGACTGCTGGGCAGCAGTCGGGAGCTACAACCGCGGGGCGGGGGGGGGTCTGCTGGGGGTGGGCACAAACTCGCGTGGGTTCCCGGGGACGCCGTGCCGCCCCACGCCGCCCCGGCGCTCGGGAAACGGCGGCGGAGGGGAGAGCAAGAAGGGCCCCGGCAGCGCAGGGAAGAGGGGTCTGCACCCCGCCGCCCCCGCGGCAGCGCCGTGCGTGGGAGCGGGGCCCACGGGCGCGGCGATCCCCGCCCGCGCTGCCTGCGCCGCGGAGCCGCTCCGAGCGCTGCGCCCGCTCGCCCCGGCTGCGCCCCCGCTCGCCCTGCCCCGCGCCGGCTCGGGAACACGGAGCATCCCGGTCCCCTGCGGCTCCGACACCGGGAGCATCTTCCGGGCACCGGGAGCGTTCTCCGGGCACCGGGAGCCTCTTACTGCCCTGCGCACCGGGAGCTTCCCCGACACCGGGAACCACCCCCGGCTACCGAGAGCATCTCGGACTCTCGCACAACCGGAGCGTCCCCCGGGCACCGGGAGCCTCCCCGACTCCTTCGCTCCGGGTGCATCCCCCGAGCATCAGGAGCATCCCCAGCCCCTTTTCCACGGGAGCCTTCCCGGGCACGGGGGAGCCCCCGATTCCCCGACGCACCGGGAGCATCCTCCCAACACCGGTGGTACCCGCAGCCCCTCTGCCCTACGAGCCTCCCCGGGCACCGGGAGCCTCCGATTGCCCTGTGCACCGAGAGCATCCCCCGAACACCCGGAGAATTCCAAGCCCCGCTTTCGCCGGCGGCTCCGCGGGCACCGGCAGCCTCCCCATCCCCGTCCCCGCTGGCGGACGGCACTTACCGTCCTGAGGTGTGGCGGAGGCGTGAGGTAAGTCCCAAGGCAGGGGCCGGCGGGGCCGGCAGGAGCGGGCAGAGCCGGCAGCGGCCCCCGGCGGCGGCGGCCCCGGCCCGCTTAAGGCCGGCGCTGGCGGAGCGCGGCCCCGCGGCGGCGGCTGCCCCCGGCACCTGCCCGCCGCCGCTCGCCGCGCCCGGGGCCGCCGCTCGCCGCCAGCTCCGTGCTTCGGGGCGCTTCCCCTCCCCCCGGAGGGGGGGGCACCGGAGAAGCGGAGGAGGGCGGAGAAGAAACCGCGGTAAATCCGCGGGGGCCGCTTCACCCCCTGCGCGTTGCCCGGCGGCGCATCCTCCCGGCGCCGCGCCGCGGCCGTGGGGCGCCCGCGGCCGCGCTCCGTGCCCGGCCGGGCCCCCGCCGAGCCGCCGCTGCCGCCGCGCCGCCCGCCCGGCCCGGAGTGAGCGGGGCCCGCCCGCGCCGCTGCCTTAGACCGGGGCGCGCCGCCGCCGCCAGGGGGCGCCCCGCCGCCGCCGCCGCCGCCACCGGAGCGGGACCCCCGGGAGGGGAACGGGGTGGGAACGGGGTGGGATGGAGCGGGACAGGGAACGGGCGGCACCGAGAGGGGAACGGGGTGGGATGGAGCGGGACAGGGAACGGGCGGCACCGGGAGGGGAACGCGGTGGGATGGAGCGGGACCCCCGGGATGCGAGACCGGGAGGGGAACGGGGTGGGATGGAGCGGGACCCCCGGGAGGGGAACGGGGTGGGATGGAGCGGGACCTCCGGGAGGGGAACGGGGTGGGAACGGGGTGGGATGGAGCGGGACAGAGAACGGGCGGCACCGGGAGCAGAACGGGGTGGGATGGAGCGGGACCCCCGGATGCGAGACCAGGAGGGGAACGGGGTGGGATGGAGCGGGACAGGGAACGGGCGGCACCGAGAGGGGAGCGGGATGGGATGGAGCAGGACAAGGAACGGGCGGCACCGGGAGCGGTACGGGGTGGGATGGACGGAGACGCGGGACCGTGCATCCTGCACGGAACCGAGGGGCTGCTCGGCACCGGGGGACTGAGGGGGCACGGGGCTGCGTGACACCAGCGGTCTGCACGGGGACATGGGGCTGCCCGGGGCTTTCGGGGCTGCATGGCACCTGGTGACACTCTGGGGACTGGAAGGCCATGCAGGGCGGTGTAGGGGGCTTGAGGGCTCGTCAGAGCTGCGGGTGCTAAAGATCGAGGGTCGCAAAGCTGAGAGTGGGGGGCAGCATGGGGGGCGGGGTAGCACGTTTTGGGGAGCTGCGAGGAGCTGGGAGTTGTTTTGGGCGAGGGAACGGGCCAGGACTTGTCTGGGGCCACGGGAAGAGTCAAGGGCTTGGTGCAGGGTGGGAGTGTCTGCAAGGGGCTGTGGGGCTGCGGGGGGATGGAGCTGTGGTTGCTCAGCTTCCCTCTCCAGGGGCCCAAGGGGCTGGGGTTGCACTGGAGCAGCCACAAGGCCACAGGCACGGCTCTGAGAGTCCCAGCCTGGCCTTGGAGTGCCCCCCGCCCTGCTGGGCCTCCAAGGGCAGCTGCGTGCTGGGAATGCCGGTGGGAGCCTCCCTCCCCCACGACAGCGGCGCGGGGCAGCGGTGCACATCTGGCTGCCCGGCACGCCCCGTGCCAGCTGGGGAACAGCACTCAAATTGTCCCTCCCCAAGCCCTGCTGCAGCGCTGCCGCTTGCCCCTGCACCGGCAACACCGAATTTCCCTGCGAATTTCCCTGCCAGCCCCAGCCCTGCCTCTGTGTGTGTGTAATTGCTGTGCCTGGCAGCTGCTTCCCTCTGCCCTGCGCCCGCTGCGTTCCTCATCCCCGCCTCCCGGGGGCTGGGAGAGCGGCGGCTCTGCCGGGTGGAATCACCCGTGGGGCTGGGTGGCACAGCAGAGCTGCGTGGTCACTGCACGGCCAGAGCAGGGCCCTGGCACGGCTGGGGCAGGGACACGGTGTGGGCACTGCCAGGGCACTGCACGGCTCCAGCACGGCCAGTAAATGGTCATTGCATGGCCACTGAGTGACCATTGCATGGCCAGTAAATGGTCATTGCATGGCCTCTGTGTGACCATTGTGTGGCCTCTGAGTGACCATTGCATGGCCAGAAAATGACCATTGCATGGCCTCTGAGTGACCACTGCATGGCCAGTAAATGGTCATTGCATGGCCTCTGAGTGACCACTGCATGGCCAGTAAATGGTCATTGCATGGTCACTGAGTGACCACTTCATGGCCAATATATGACCATTGCATGGCCTCTGAGTGACCATTGCATGGCCAGTAAATGACCATTGCATGGCCTCTGTGTGACCACTTCATGGCCAATATATGACCATTGCATGGCCTCTGAGTGACCACTGCATGGCCAGTAAATGACCATTGCATGGTCTCTGTGTGACCATTGCATGGCCAATAAATGACCATTGCATGGCCACTGAATGACCTTTCTATAGGTAGCAAATGATGACCACAAGGCCACTAAGTGACCACTTTATGGCATTAAATGGCCATCACGTGGCCACTATGGTGCCACCACAGGGTCCCCAAGTGAGCACTGCGTGGTCACTGCACAGCCCAGCTCCCCCCCCAGCTGATGGGGTCACAGCTGGAGGTGCTGCAGAACCCTGAGCCCTTCCAGCCTCAGCTCCAGGTTTGCATCCCCAGAGGGCTCCCAGAGGGCCTGTGGCTCTCCAGGTCCTGCTGCCCTCATTCCCCCAGGGCATTCCCTCATTCCCATGGGGCATTCCCACATTCCCATGTGGCATTCCCTCATTCCCCCACAGGGATTCCCTCATTCCCCCACAGGGCATTCCCTCATTCCCACAGGGCATTCCCCCACGGGGCATTCCCTCATTCCCACAGGGCATTCCCTCATTCCCATGGGGCATTCCCTCATTCCCACAGGGCATTCCCTCATTCCCATGGGGCATTCCCTCATTCCTATGAGGCATTCCCTCATTCCCATGGGGCATTTCCTCATTCCTATGAGGCATTCCCTCATTCCCATGGGGCATTTCCTCATTCCTATGAGGCATTCCCTCATTCCCACAGGGCATTCCCTCATTCCCACAGGGCATTCCCTCATTCCCATGGGGCATTCCCTCATTCCCACAGGGCATTCCCTCATTCCCATGGGGCATTCCCTCATTCCCACGGGGCATTCCCTCATTCCCATGGGGCATTCCCTCATTCCCACAGGGCATTCCCTCATTCCCACGGGGCATTCCCTCATTCCCATGAGGCATTCCCCACAGGGCATTCCCTCATTCCTGCAGGGCATTCCCTCATTCCCACGGGGGCATTCCCTGATTCCCATGAGGCATTCCCTCATTCCCACAGGGCATTCTCTCATTCCCACAGGGCATTCCCTCATTCCCACAGGGCATTCCCTCATTCCCATGAGGCATTCCCTCATTCCCATGGGGGCATTCCCTCATTCCCATGGGGCATTCCCTCATTCCCATGGGGCATTCCCTCATTCCCATGAGGCATTCCCTCATTCCCATGGGGGCATTCCCTCATTCCCACAGGGCATTCCCTCATTCCCACGGGGCATTCCCTCATACCCACAGGGCATTCCCTCATACCCACAGGGCATTCCCTCATTCCCACAGGGCATTCCCTCATTCCCACGGGGCATTCCCTCATTCCCATGGGGCATTCCCACATTCCCACAGGGCATTCCCACATTCCCACAGGGCATTCCCTCATTCCCCCACAGGGCATTCCCTCATTCCCACAGGGCATTCCTTCACAGGGCATTCCCTCATTCCCCCACAGGGCATTCCCTCATTCCCATGGGGCATTCCCTCATTCCCATGGGGCATTCCCTCATTCCCCCACAGGGCATTCCCTCATTCCCAGGGGGCATTCCCCCACAGGGCATTCCCTCATTCCCAGGGGGCATTCCCTCATTCCCATGGGGCATTCCCCCACAGGGCATTCCCACATTCCCAGGGGGCATTCCGTCATTCCCTCATTCCCATGGGGGCCTTTCCCCAGGAGCTGTGGCCCCACTGGCCCAGGAGCACTGGAGGAGAACCCACCCCACCCAGCTGCGCTCCCAGCTGGGCACAGCCCGGCTCTGCCTGGGTGGCACCGGCTGGCACACGCAAATGCCAGCACCACGGCTGCCTGGGGACACACACACACCTGGACACGTGGCTCCCAGCACAGGTGGAGGTGTTGTGGACCCCCAGCATCAGAGAGGCAGCCCAAGAGCATTCCCAGAGCTCTGGGCTGCCAGGACAGGGCTCCTTTGGGATCAGGACACTGGCTGGGGCAGCAGGGCACTGCCCGTGGGGGTGACCTCGCTCTCAGCCCAGCCACCTGTGCCACAAACCTCCAACACGTCACAAAACCCTCCTGTGAGTGCCCAGCTGGTGCTGTGCCATGATCCTGGCAATGACCAAACCCTGACCTGCCACCGCTGCCACCAGCACCTCACAGGGACCTGCTGGGAACTGTCACCACCTCTCCTTAACTCGGGGTGCAGCTGAAGGACGACATCAAACCCCCCGTGCCCTGGCACCTCGCACCCCGGGAGCCACTCAAGCACTATCAGGAGGAGGGGCAGGTGGCATTGTCACCCCGCAGGACATCGGGGGGGGGGCCAGAGCCACCGCGTCCCCCCCCCCCCCGGCGGCGTTTGGGTGGCAGGGGCTGCTGCCTTCCTATTCCACGCACGCAGCCTGTAATTTGGGTCTATTGAAGTCATAATTCACGACTGTGAAAATAAACATTTGTGCTCGCTCTCTTTATTCGCCGGGGTTCGGCTGAATGTCAATAATTCCCCGCCGGCGCCTTTGCACGTGGCCCGGGCCGCTGGGACAAAGCCCGGCCACCCGTGGCCGTGGCCACCTCCCCGCAGGCTCCGGGCGAGTTCTCACCCTCCTTTGTCCCCGGTCCCTGGGATCCCCTGCGTCCCGAAGGGGATGGGGAAAGAGGAGCCGCTTTGTACTAATCCCATGAGGAAGATAAATGTAATTTTTAGACAATATTCGGAGTCCAGCACCTACTCGGACCCTTCCCTGCGCATCCCTATCACGGGGTTTGTACCCTTGTGCTGCTCTGTGGGTGCTCCCAGCACACCAGGGACACCGCCGGCTGTCCCCAGGGCTGTCCCCAGACCTGTCCCTGCTGGGTGCGAGGGGCTGCCGCTTCCCCTCGGCATTTGCATCTTCCCAGCCTTTATCTTTCTGCCGGCCTCTGTATTGCCGCAATTACAGGCACTTTAAAACACAATGATCTAGCTGTTAGCGTGATGGATGACAGAACCTTTCTGTCTGGTTTAAATCATTGCTGAGAGTGAGCAAACTTCCCCGGGGTTAACCCTTTCCTGCCCCAAACCCGCTGTGAGCTCTGTGACCACCCATCTACCACACGCCCGGGTCTCATGGATGAGATAAACGGGGGGGTCTGGCATTCCTACGGGGAAAACGTTCCCCCATCCCTCAGCTCCCTGGGGTCTGGTTGGGGCTCCCCGGGTGCCTGGGGACAGGCGATGGGACCCGTCCCGGCCCGGCAGAGCCGGTGGCCCCGCTGCGCTGCGCTGCGGTGGGAAATGAACGGCTGGAGCGGAGATAAGCGCCCGCCAGAGCCCGAGAGCCGGCTGGATCCATCCCAACGCCGGGCTGGCAATCCTTCCCCCGGCAAATCTGGAACCGGGGCAGCTTGGGGCCCCAGCGCGTTCCCACCCGCGGGAGAGGGTGGAAACTCCTGTCCTGACTCGGTGTGGGTCACGCTGGTGTGTGATGGATGGAGTGGTGAGCCCGGGGTGGGGATGATCCACGCTCCCTGTGGGGATCCACACACCCTGTAGGGATCCACACTCCCTGTAGGGAACCACACAGCCTGTAGGGATCCACACTCCCTGTAGGGATCCACACACCCTGTGGGGATCCACACACCCAGTAGGGATCCACACACCCTGTGAGGATCCACACAGCCTGTGGGGATCCACACAGCCTGTGGGGATCCACACACCCAATAGGGATCCACACACCCTGTGGGGATCCACACTCCCTGTAAGGATCCACAAAGTCTGTGGGGATCCACACACCCTGTGGGGATCCACGCTCCCTGTGCTGTGGGGAGGTGGCATCTCCCAGTGCCCATCCGTGCCTGCCCACCCCACAGGTGTCCCTGTCACCATCCCCTGTCACTTGTGCTGGGTCATGTCCTCCATCCCTGCTGGGTGTGCACGTGGAGTGGTTTGGAGGGTGCCAAGGACCTGCCCCAGGGGAAGGGACACCCCAAGGCACAGCCTGGGGGAGGAGAGGAGCACTGAGGCCCCAGCACGGTGCCTGCCAGGAGATAAAGCCCTCACTGAGGCCAGATGAAAGCAACTGGTACCAAAACCTCAGAGGAAATGGTCACCCCCATGTGCCATCCACGCCCTGTATCTGCCCCTGCACACGACCCCTGCCCTCTATCGGGGCCACACACGTGGGCAGGGGCACCACGGCGGGTGCTGGGCTCACGGTGCCACCCAGGCACCCTCAGGTGCCCCCTCTGCAGCCACTGCAGTGCTGGGGATGTTTTTCACCCCCTGTGGGTGCCCAGCCATCAGTGGTGACGTGCTGCTCCCCCCGTGCCCCGCGCTGGGGATTCCGTGTCCCCTTCTCCTGGCTCAGCCCCGGAGCTTCCCAGCCTGCCGGGACAAGCTGATTGCTCTTCCAGCTGCATCCCCTCTTCACAACCTCAGGATTTTTATTTTTTTTTTTCAAAAAGCCCGCGGGTGCTGGTTTATCACACCGTGCCCCTGGCCAGGCCGGTGGCTCAGGCCTGTCCCACCCTGTGCCGGGTCCTGCCTCCCAACAGAACCACCTCTGCCACCCCGGGAGGGCTTTGGGACTGCTCCCAACAGCCTGGCCAGCAGGGTGTCAGGTTGTAGCTCTGACTCTGCCAGGGTTTCTAGGATTGTTGTTTGTTTGTTTTCCTACTACATTCGTTAATATTCCCAGTAAAGAACTGTTGTTCCTATTCCCAAATCTTTGCCTGAAAGCCCTTGATTGCAAAATTATAATTTGGCGGGGGGGGGTGAGGGGTTTTACATTCTCCATTCCAAGGGAAACTCCAGCTTTCCCTGGCAGAGACCTGCCTTTCCGAACCAAGACAGGTTTCACCCCCTCTGACCGGGGGCCGGTGTCTGCAGGCAATGCACCGAGCCGTGCCGGCGCTCAGCCCCGCCGTGCCGCGGGTTTCCTGTGCCACCCCCAGCGCGTCTGTCTGCCCGTCTGGGTTCCTCTGTCTCTACCCGTTCCCTCCCGGCGAGCAGAGCATCCCCGGGTACCGCTGCTGTGGCACCGCAAGCACAGCTCGGTGACAACGCCTGGCTCAGCGCTCCCAAAGCTGCAGGGATGCAAAGCCCTACAGGGCTATGGGGTCTCCAATCCCCGTTTCCTTGGAGCAATCCCTGCGGGGACAGGGAGCTGCTGGGCTGGGAAGGGTCGGTGTGACCGCGGATGACCAAATCTCAGCGCCGCCTAAATCCATCCCGGTGCGGGACGCAGCGAGCACCGGCAAACCGGGCTGCAACTCTTCCCTTGGCATTTCGCTTGCAGCAGGAGCCCTGGCGCTGGATTTTCCTGCACGTTAATCCATCGGGGAATGCGGCAGGGAGATAAGGGGCTGGTGGGGAGCCAGCGGGGGAAGACGCTGGCCTGCCCGCCGGCTATCGCCCGCCCGCAGCTGCATCCGCCCGGGGACATCTGCTGGGCAGGAAGGGCCCTGCGCCAGCCTTTCCCAGGGAAGGGGCTTCGTTGGTGCCTGCCTTCCCTCCGTGACCGCCCCTCGGGGGTCCCCAGGCTCGGGCTCAGCCACCCCGCAGCCGTCGGGCTGGAAGGAGCAGCCTCACCGCTTGTCGAAGCAGATCCAGCTGCTTTGTGGCTTTCCCACAACTTCCACGTAGAAAAGGGAAAAAAAAAAAAGTGCATCTCCCATTAAAGGCAAAAAAATAATAATAATAAAAAAGCGAAATCCTGTTTTCCTTGCTGTCAGATTCGTTCCTGCTCCGCGGCATTCAAAGGGAAGCCACCCCCGGCTGCTTATCACCCCGCCGGCTCTGGGAAATCACCGGCTCGCCTTAAAAAGCGGGAGGCTTGAGGACACAGTTCTGTCCCTCTGGGTGCTTCAAGGTCTTGGGGCCGCCAGGAGCCAAGTTCCCAGCTTTGCTTTGCTTTGCCTGGGAAGTGTTTCAATTGCAAAGCAAAGATGACCACGTGCTGCCTTGACTCCAGGAGCTGCTGTGTTGGGGTGCATGGAGACGCTGCTGGCACCTCCCTGGGAAGCCCTGCCAGCCTCATGCTCGGCCAGCAGGAATTCACCAGGAGATGCTGAATAAAACCCCCTGAGCTGCCCTTGGGTTCACAACAGGTTCACATTCCCCTCCTCCCACCCGAACCTTGGGGACCAGGCTCCTTCCTGGCCCTCCCCATCCCGCAGGCTGCACTGCCTGCACGGCTCCCAGTAACGAGGGGAATTCAATCAGCAGGCACTGCACTTCCAACACCTCGCACCCCTGCAAGAATCAACGGGAGCTCGCAGGAGGTGGGCTGAGCCTGCCTTCATTCCCCATGGAGATCCAAGCCCTGGGGCTACTTTCAGAGCCTTCCCAGGGCCAAACCCCTCCAGCCTGGGGCTCTGGCAGTGTGAGGACAGCACTGATCTGTGCCGTGCCATGCCACAGCCGCGAGCCAGGTGCGGTCTGGGGTTTGTTCAGAGGCCCCGAAGCCCCACGGCAGCTGAGGACGTTGTGGCTGTCTCTGGCCACCTGCATCGCTTCCAAGTTCCCAGGCTAAAAGCAGGGCTTGTTATCAAGAGCGAAAAAAAAAAAAAAGTGCCACCTCTGTTGTATTTCATTTCCCTTTCTCCACCTCTTCCCTGCCCGCTGTGCATGGGAGATAACAGCTCTCGGTGCCGGAGCTGGAGAGCGGGGCCGGCAACGGCCTCGCCGGCCCTATCGCTGCCTGGCGGCCGCGAGGAAATCAGGAAGTTTGCAGAGATATTTGGCCAGCAAAACAAACATCTCCGCTGCCAAAAAAGCCTAACGGGCAAGCCCCCGGCGAGCCCGCAGCAATCTGCACGGCTCCCTGGCTGCAGCCTTCCGGAGCGCGCTGCCCGCCCAGCCCCATCCCGGAGCGTGCCCGCGCCCGCCGTGGGTGCCAGCTCCGGGGACAAGGGACCCCCCAGCCGTGGTGAAGCGGCACGGCAGGTGCGGCACCCACGGGGCACCCAAAGCCTGCCCTGGTGCTGTCCCAGGCGCGTCCCTGAGCCGTGGGCAGGTGCCGGGGTGGGCAGGGGGCTGCGCGGTGCGGGAGGGGCGGGGTGGGGAGTGAGGGGAAGCGCGGCACGGGGCCAGCATTGTTCACACCGGTGACTCAGCCGGCTCTGCTTTCCTGCCCGCGCCGGGCACAGGCCCAGCACAGCCCCCCGGAGCTGTCACAGCCCCTTAGCCCCGGTGCTTGGGGATGCTCCATCCCCACGGAGCCTCCGCACTGCAAAGCATCAGCGGTACCTGGAGAGCCCGTGGGGTCGGATGTGAGCTGCTGATGCCAGAATGAGCACAAACACCCAGCAAGCACAGGACTGAAATGCTGGAAATAAAACATCCTCGGGGCTGATTACTCGTTATGGAAAGGTTTAATCGCAGGGTGGGCTCCGAATGGGTCCCCACGACAGCGAGCCCATGGAGCCCCACGGTGCACTGGCCACGTCCCAACTCCCCATTCCCGCTGGCCGGTCCCCAAGGGGCTGCACTGACTGGTGCCAGCCACGTGCCACCCTCGGGGAGCACCTGCCTGCCCAAGGCTGCGTTTGGCACCGGGGTGAGCCACCCGTGCCGTGCTACAGGGCACTGCCACCGCCCCCTGCCTCCCGCCGCCGCCTCTCACCTTGACCGGTCCTGCCCACGAAGGGTCCCTGTCCGCTCTGGGGGGTCTCGAGGGGGTGGTGGCAGCACCCCAAATCCGCCAGCCCCGCCGCCAGCCCGACCCCCGGTGCGGGCAGGAGCTGAGCCGGGGCCGGGGATGCTGAGCTCCGCAGGGGCGCGGGGTGTCCCGTCCTGCCCGCTCGGCGCCTGCCCGGCCGCCGGGGCCGCTCATGTGACGGCCGGGGCCGCGGTGGCAGCGGAGCCGCGTCCCATGGCGAGGGGAAGGTGAACAGCTGCCGGGCAGCGATAATGCGGCGGGTGGGGGTGGCCGGGCAGCTGCGCCCGTGTCCTTCCCCAACAGGAACCATCTGTGACCAAGCCCAGCTCTGCCTTCCCTATCAGCCATTCCGGTCTGACTTTCCAACAACTTCCCCTTCGCGCCGGCCTCGCTTCCTCACTGCCCGGGAGCTGGCACGGCACGGCACGGCATGGCACGGCAGGGCTGTCCTGGTGCACCTCGGCACAGCCGGCGTGGCACGGCGTGGCACGGCATGGCACGCTTGTCCGTTTGCAGCCTGGCACAAAGGCTGGGCTCTCCCCCCACTCTGCTGCAGCCCCTTTGCCTGGGCTCACCCATGGGGGGCTGAGGTTTTCCTCGTGCCCTGAGCTGCAGCTGCAGCATCGCCCCGACCTTCTCAGCCCTTGGGGTGACCCCCACCCTGTGCAGCCATCCCTGCACCCCCCCCAGGGCAGACCCTTCTTGGGGCTCCCCGAGAGGCGCCAGCCAGAGAGAAACAACTTGTTAGAAACCCGAAAGGCGGCTCTGGGCTGCAGGTGGGAGGGAGGAAACGTGTCCTAAAAATACAGCAGCGCCTGCACGGTCCCCGAAGGTGGCTGAGCAGATGGCGTGTCTCGGCGGCCACCTGGGCTCCCGCAGATGGTACCCGGGGCTCCCCGCGCTCTGCCCCCCGCCCGGGGCCCGGGGGGGGCCAGGAAGGGATGGGTGGGAGTGGGAAGGAAGGTAGCGGAGCGTGGGGGTGCTGGGCTGGGCTGGGCTGGGCTGGGCTGGGCTGTGCTGGGCTGTGCTGTGCTGTGCTGTGATGTGCTGGGCTGTGCTGGGCTGGGCTGTGCTGAGCTGTGCTGTGCTGTGCTGGGCTGTGCTGGGCTGTGCTGTGCTGGGCTGTGCTGTGCTGCTGGGCTGTGCTGTGCTGGGCTGTGCTGTGCTGGGCTGTGCTGGGCTGAGCTAGGCTGAGCTGAGCTGGGCTGGGCTGTGTTGGGCTGTGCTGTGCTGGGCTGGGCTGTGCTGTGCTGTGCTGTGCTGTGCTGTGCTGGGCTGAGCTGGGCTGTGCTGTGCTGTGCTGGGCTGTGCTGTGCTGTGCTGTGCTGGGCTGAGCTGGGCTGTGCTGGGCTGTGCTGGCAAAGCACGGTGTCACCAGCAGGATCTCTGCCCTCTGGGTGCAGCCCTGAGCCCCAGGGGACACCAAGCACGGTGTGGGTGCTGCAGGGAGATGAGGGGAAGCCCCAGCACGGGGCTGATGCACTGGGGGAAGCTACAAACCACAGCCTGACCCTTCCAGGGCTGCGTGTTTGGGGAGAGATGCCACAGCTGTGCCCAGCACGGCTCTGCCTCGACCCCACATCCTCACATCCTGCATCCCAGCGGTGCTGGGACACCCCAGCTCCCTTCTGCTCATCCTGGAGATGCCCCACCAGCACAGGCACAGCAGCCTGAGTGTGGGCTGAGGGCTGGCAGGGGGTTCAGCAGGGTTTCCAGCCGTGTTTCACGCCCTGCCTTCTTCCCCTTTTTCTTTCTGGTCGGCCCAGGTGGGCGCTGTGTCATCGCTCGGGGTTTTGCCAAGCTGCCCCTCGGCCTGGGCCAGGCTCATCCCGGGGCACGGAGAGTGGGAGTGGCCCAGGGCAGCGAGTCAAAACCAGAGCGTTTCAGGGCCGGCCAGGAAAATCCCACCCAGCTGCGGCCCCGTGTCCCCGAGTCACCCGTGCGGGAGGGTTCTCCCCGCCAGGAAACAGAGAGCACCTGCCCGGGCAGCTGCAGGCACCGGGCGGCCGGGGAATGCCCCGGCCCGGGGGGAGAGCCCGGAGCTCTGCCCCGGAGTGCAGGGAACCCCCGGGTCTGGCTTGGCACGGGGGGGAACCCCTGGGATGCAGAGCTCTGACTCACTGAGGGAGGGGAACCCCTGGGCCCCGCGGTCTGGCTCGGTGAGGCGAAGCACCTCAGGCTCCTGACACGGAGAGGAACCCCTGGGGGTGGAGGGCCCACCCTGGCCCGGGAGAACCCCTGGGCCCCGGGGTCTGCCCCGTCACGGGTGACCCCTCCCGCCCACGCTCGGGTCCCGCCGGTGCTCCCGGCCGCTTTCTCTCTGAGTCAGAGCCGCTCTTGCTGCCGAGCAGAAAGTTCCCCCTGGTGCAGGAGAAGCAGGGCGGGCTCCCACCGCCCCCACACTCACAGCGAGCTGGGGGAAGGAGCTCAGAAAGCCCCGGAGGGCGGGCGAGGCCTTGCCACCTTCACACGTAGCCTGTTCTCGGCGGGACACACCATGGCACGGCACGGCACGGCACGGCACAGGATGGCATGGCACGCTTCCCCAGCGCTGGAAATGCCCCGTGCTCGTGTGCCCCGCTGCCTGCAGTGCCCCGCTGCCTTCCCCTTTCCATTTGAAAGCGATGGGTGGGGGAACAAGGGGGGGAGAGGAAGCAAACCGGTGAGCAGAACATCAACCGGCAGCTGCCGGGAGCAGAGCGAGAGCATCACCTCCCAAAAGGGGCTGGGATGGGGAGCACGGCCCTAGCCTGGGCTTGGGATGGGGGTTTTGATACATCGAGGCTTAAATCTGCCTCTTCCAGCCCTGGGGAAATGGGGATGCAGCAGCAAAGGCAGGAGCTGGGAATGGGAAGGAGAGCGATGGCCAAGCCAGGGAGATGGGAGCTGCTGAGAGTTCACAGGGAACACAAAGACAAATTCTTTAAGGGGAAAAAAAAAAAAAAAAAAAGGGAAAGAAAAAAAAAAAGAAATCAAAGGGATGTGGAGAGGGAGATAAGAGGGAAGACAGAGCAGGGAGACGGAGGGAGCGGAGAGGACGCGGGCAGAGGGAGGCAGGCGGCGCGGGGAGGCGAAGCGGGAGCCGGGGGAGCTGTCTGGCGCGTCCCTATCGCCTCTCTCCATCGCGGGAGCCCAACCTCAAGTAGTTTTTCACTGAGATTGGAGTGATCAGGTAGGGCTGCCCTCGGCGGCAGCTGCGGGGCTGTGAATAAGCACCTGCTTATCTCTGCCCAGCGGCTGTGCGCGGCTGCAGATTGCGGGGGGACGGGAGCTGGCTGCCGGCTGCGATTTCCATATCAGCGCCCTGCAGCCGCCTGCGCCAAATAAACACAACAGCCCCACGGACAAAAGGTTAATTATCAATTTTCAGAAAGGGAGAGAGAGGGGAGGGGGAGAGGGGAGAGCAGCGGCCGTCGGCAGCCGCGGGAACGCGCAGCCGGGCCCTGACGGGGCGCTGGGCTCTGCCCCCCGGGCACGGCGTCCCTGAGCGCCCCCGGGGCACTGCCCGCAGCCACCGGGTGGGGATGGGATGGGGATGGGGATGGGGATGGGGATGGGATGGGATGGGATGGGATGGGATGGGATGGGATGGGATGGGATGGGATGGGATGGGAATGGGAATAGGAATGGGAATGGAAATGGGGATGGGATGGGGATGAGGACAGGGATGGAAATGGGGATGGGAATGGGATGGGGATGGGATGGGATGGGATGGGATGGGATGGGATGGGATGGGGATGGGATGGGATGGGATGGGATGGGATGGGATGGGATGGGATGGGATGGGATGGGATGGGGATGGAAATGGGGATGGGATGGGATGGGATGGGATGGGATGGGATGGGATGGGATGGGATGGGATGGAAATGGGGATGGGGATGGGGAAAGAAATGGGAATGGAAATGGGGATGGGGATGGGGATGGGGATGGGGATGGGGATGGGGATGGGGATAGGGTGGGATGGGATGGGATGGGATGGGATGGAGATGGAATGGGGAGGGAAATGGGGATGGAAATGGGGATGGGATGGGGATGAGGACAGGGATGGAAATGGGGATGGGGATGGGGATGCAGATGGAGATGGAGATGGAGATGGAGATGGAGATGGAGATGGAGATGGAGATGGAGATGGAGGAGGGGACAGGGATAGGGGTGGACATAGGGATGGGGACAGATCCCGAGATGAGAACAGAGATGAGGAAGGGGACAGGGATGGGTCTGTACATGCACAGGAGCAGTGGCATTAAGGGCAAGGCATAAGGGAAAGAAAAAGAACCCCTCCTAATGCTCTGTTTCAGCCCTGGCTGGGCAGAGGCCAGACTGGAAGGAGGCACATCCTCCTCTTCCTCCTCCTCCTCCTCCTCCTCCTCCCGGGCATACAAGGCTCTGCTGGCTCCCCTCCCCGCAGCCACATTTCTGTATTCAACAGCTTTCTCCTCTTATCAGAGTGACCACGAGCTCCCAGCTCAGCTGGGCCGTGGGGCCCAGGGAGAGACAGGGAGAGAAAGGAGCCCTGATGGCCCCAGCCCCGGGGGCAGGAAAGGGTTGGGTGGTGGCATCACCCTGCTTGGAGCTTAGACCCCGTGAAGCCATCAGGGATCTGTGCTTGGGGTCAGGGCTTTTCCCCGTCTCCTGGCACTGAGGAGTTGTTCAATGTTGGCAGAGGGTGCTGGTGTTTGCCTGGTGCCACCCACCCTGACCCCAACATGCAAATCTGCTCTCCTGATGCAGCCATCCCTGCTCTGGGCTGGTTCCCATCTCTCAGCACACCCTGGCCAGGGAGTACTGCCCTGAGCTGCTCCCAGCTCCCAGCAGGACACACAGAACCCAAAGGAGCCTGCCAGGGCAGCAGCCATGCGGCCGGCAAGCCTCGAGCCCACACGGCAGCAGATTTAGGCACAGACAGGCTCCTAAAAATAGCCAGGAGCTGGGAGGCTGCAGAGCTGCATCTGCTGCCACAGGGAGCGGGCTCAGAGCTCATCCTGTGGGGATGGGGAGCACGGAGCTGGGGGGGAGGGAGTGGGATGGATGGAGATGGGATGGATGGAGGTGGATGGATGGAGTGGGATGGATGGAGGTGGATGGATGGAGATGGGATGGATGGAGGTGGATGGATGGAGATGGGATGGATGGAGGTGGATGGATGGAGTGGGATGGATGGAGGTGGATGGATGGAGATGGGATGGATGGAGGTGGATGGATGGAGTGGGGTGGATGGAGTGGGATGGATGGAGATGGGATGGATGGAGGTGGGATGGATGGAGGTGGATGGATGGAGTGGGGTGGATGGAGTGGGATGGATGGAGATGGGATGGATGGAGATGGGATGGATGGAGTGGGATGGATGGAGGTGGGATGGATGGAGATGAGCTGGATGGAGATGGGATGGATGGAGCTGGATGGATGGAGATGGGATGGATGGAGCTGCATGGATGGAGATGAGATGGATGGAGTTGGATGGATGGAGTGGGGTGGATGGAGTGGGATGGATGGAGCTGGATGGATGGAGATGGGATGGATGGAGCTGGGATGGATGGAGCTGGGATGGATGGAGGTGGGATGGATGGAGGTGGATGGATGGAGATGGGATGGATGGAGGTGGATGGATGGAGATGGGATGGATGGAGTGGGATGGATGGAGTGGGATGGATGGAGTGGGATGGATGGAGTGGGATCGATGGAGATGGGATGGATGGAGCTGGATGGATGGAGATGAGATGGATGGAGTTGGATGGATGGAGTGGGGTGGATGGAGATGGGATGGATGGAGGTGGATGGATGGAGATGGGATGGATGGAGATGGGATGGATGGAGTGGGGTGGATGGAGCTGGGATGCACAGATCTGTGATGGATTGTCCTGGGCTGGATTGTCCTGGGATGGATGGAGTGGGATGGATGGAGTGGGATGGATGGAGATGGGATGGATTATCCTGGGATGGATTGTCCTGGGCTGGATTGTCCTGGGCTGGATTGTCCTGGGATGGATGGAGCTGGGGTGCACAGGACTGGCCCCAGCACAATTTGGCTTGAGGAGAGTTTGGAGCCACCAGCCTGGAAGGATGCAGCCATCCCAGTGCCAGCCTGATGCCAGGGACAGGAGGGCACCGGGATGGAGACGAGCTGCTCTCGGTGCTGGGATGGCCCTGATCCACAGGGGAATGAGATGTGCAGCTGTGGACAAGAACAATGAGAGCTGATAACATTTAGCACCTTCAATGCAGGCAGCTGCCCTCTGATGGGTGCAAGGAGAGGATGGGTGTCCCTGGGGGATTTGGGGGAGAAGCTGAGGGCAGAGCCAGCACTCAGAGAGCCGTGCTGCCTGCCTGTGAGCTCTGCCGTGGCCCCAAGCTGCCCCTCATCCCGAGAGGGGCCTGACTTCCAGCTGATAAAACACTAAAAATACCGGCAGAGACACGAGGGAATGCAGGCGGGGTGTGAGCATCCCGGGCTGGAGCAGCCAGCCCACCCTGCAGCCTTGCCCAACCCCCCCCCCCATCCAAATAACCCCAGCCCAAAATACTAACCCGGGGCCCATCTGGTGTCCAACTGATGAGCACAGATGTGTTTGGGATTTCCGAGCCGGCTGGCAGCCGTTCAGACCTGTCGCAAGCTGCACCTGCTGCAGGATATTTTCCCTTCTGGATTTAATCTCCATCCCCCCCCCAGCGGCCCCAGAGCACCCCCCGGGGCTGGGTGGGCAGAAGGAGACGACCCCCGCCCCCCCCTCCAGTGATGACCTTCCTGACTGGTGCCCACCCCTGCCATACATATGGATGTGGGAGCAGGGGAAGGGGGGATTAAACGCCCAGGAGGGGGTCCTGCGGTGCCCAAATCTCAGCCCCCTCCCCAAGGAAACGCCCGGGGGAGGGTTGGGTGTCACAGCCACCTTCCCCCAGGATGGATTTCACCACCTCTGGGCGTTTTGGGGAAGGTCAAAAGATTTCTGGGAGCATCCCCAGCCACAGAGAGCCGAGCCTTTCCTTGCAGGCACGGAGCCCAGGGGATGCTCCGGGCTTTGGAAACCACCCCGTGCCCTTTCCCAGCCCCCCACCCATGGCCCCCCCCAATTAACACCCCCACTCTGGTGCTTTAACAAGGCTCTCCCAGCTCAGATGTTGACCCCTGTGATGCTCGTGGAGCCTGCGGAGGGAATAAACGGCAAATCCCCTTTTAAATGAAGGGCTCGCCGAGGGATTAGGAGCGAAGGGGTGGCCTGGCCCTGCCCCGCCCTCCCCCCCCTCTCGGGGGGCTGCCTGTGCAGATATTCCGGGCAGGAGAGGCCTCGTCTGTCCGTCTGGCCCGTCTGAAGTGGTCCTGGGCGATAGGGAGTGATTAGGATTAGACACATCCAGGATGAGAGTTTTTTCACCAGCCAGGGATGATAATGGGACCCATGGGGAGGATTAGGGTCCCGTCTCTGGCAGAGAGCGGCCATCTGTGTGTCTCCTGCCGCCCCTGCTGGCCCAGCGCGTCCAGCCGGGCTCTCCCTCCTCCCTGCTGGCTCCCGGGGTGGCAGCACTGACCTGCTGCACCCACCCGGGCTGCACCTCCCACCCAGCCCCACCAGGATCGTGCGGCAACAAGGGCTGGTGGCTCTCCGGGGCGGCCAAAGTGCAGCCCTGCAATCAGCACGGCATCCCTGCATCCCTGGGAGCAGTGCATCCCTGGGAGCAGTGCATCCCTGGGAGCACAGCATCCCTGGGAACACTGCATCCCTGGGAACACTGCATCCCTGCACACCCCTGGGATCCCAGCATCCCTGCATCCCTGGGAACACTGCATCCCTGCATCCCTGGGATCCCTGCATCCCTGGGAACGCTGCATCCCTGCACACCCCTGGGATGCCTTCATCCCTGGGAACACAGCATCCCTGCACATCCCTGGGATTCTCAGCATCCCAGCATCCCTGGGAACACAGCATTCCTGGGCACCCAGTATCCCTGCACACCCCCGGGATTCTCAGCATCCCTGCACACCCCTGGGGCACTCAGCATCCCTGCATCCCTGGGATCCCTGCATCCCTGGGAACACAGCATCCCTGCATCCCTGGGGAATTCAGGCATCCCCCTGACGTGTCGTGTCCTGCCTTGGGGCCACCCCCACACACCCGGGCTGCTGCCGAGGGGACAGGATGACACATCCCTGCCAGCACAGCCGGAGGCTTTGCCACCCCCCGACCTCCCCATCCCCGGAGCGGGACGAGCGCTGGCGGCTCCCGGCGGTGAGAACCGGCCCGTTCCCACCGGCCCGCAGCCCACTCCCTCCCGGCAGCATTTTTCCCTGCTGAGGTCAGAGGCACCCGACAGCACCCCCGGCTCCTGCCAAGCACAAACATTTCCTATTTGGGATGTCCGTGCCGCAGCCGTGACGCCGGCCCAGCCGGAGGATCCCAGGGAAGGCTGGAGCTGCTGTGCCCGCCGCGATTGTGGGGAGAGGGAGAGGGAGAGAGAGAGAGAGAGAGAGAAAGGGAGAGAGGGAGAGGGAGGGAGAGAGAGGGAGAGGGAGAGGGAGAGGGAGAGGGAGAAGGAGAGGGAGAGGGAGAGGGAGAGGGAGAGGGAGAGGGAGAGGGAGAGAGGGAGAGGGAGAGAGGGAGAGAGGGAGAGGGAGAGAGGGAGAAGGGGAGAGGGAGAGGGAGAGGGAGAGGGAGAGGGAGAGGGAGAGGGAGAGGGAGAGGGAGAGGGAGAAGGAGAGGGAGAGGGAGAGAGGGAGAGGGAGAGAGGGAGAGAGAGAGAGAGGGAGAGGGAGAGGGAGAGGGAGAGGGAGAGGGAGAGAGGGAGGGAGAGAGAGGGAGAGAGAGGGAGAGGGAGAGAGAGAGGGAGAGAGAGAGTGGCATTTTGAAGTTTGGATAAAACCTTAATTGAAGTCTTGGCTGGTGTTAATTATATTAAAGGCAGAGTGAGCGATGGGCTTTTTATTAGTTAATGAGGATTTTCATTTTCCGGCAGAGGAGCCCTTTGATGTTCCCAGGACTAATGGCTGTTAAATTCAACGGATTCGCTTTGCCGGTGCTGGAGGGTGATGGGGAGCAGGGGCTGCTCCAGTCACGGTGCCCAAAGCCCTGGGAGCCACCAGCCGCTGTGGAGAGGGGACAGGGATTGTCCCACCACATCCCACCGGGGTCATGTGAGAACAGGGATTCGTGGCCACGCCGGGTGGGTGGGGATGAGCTGTCCTGCACAGAGCACAGCACCCAGCGTTCCTGGGTGTCCCTGCGGTGTCCAGGCATCCCAGGGGCACCCAGCATCCTTGGACACCACCCCTGGGGTACTCAGCATCCCTGGGGCACCCAGCACCGCCGGGCTATCCCACGTCCATCCAGCCTGTCCTGCTCTCCACACGGATTTTTTCCAGACTATCTCCAAAGGCCGTGCCAGGCTGCCCCCCCCCTCCTCCCTCAATTAGCATTTATTACGATTATTTTGCATTCATTACCCGAGCCGAGCCAGCGCTCTGCCCCGTCTGAAACCGCGTGCAAATTCCCTCCGCACCGCTTTCCCCACCCCTTGCAGGGGAAGCGCTGCCCGCTTTGCCGTGAATATTCCGAATATTCCGGGCTTGGGGGGGGAGCGCCGGTGCCGCGGCCCGGCCACGTGGGCAGGCGGCTGCTCCCCAGCTGGATGATTTGTAGCGTTAATCAAGACCCAGAGAGAGCACTTTGCATTTCAAATGCTGGCAGGGAAAAAGCCAGGCAGGAATCTGGGCTTTGGGGAATATTCAGGAAGAAAAAGGGGGTTTGTCCTCAGCCTGGCTCCGGATCCGGGGTGGAAACTCCAGCGGGTTCTCCCCACACGGCACAGCTCAGCAGCTCTTTAGGGAGTTTTTGGGATGCCCGGTGGGGCGGGGTGGGGTAGGATGAGGGGTTGCTGGCGGTGGGCACAGAACCCTCTGCAGCAGCAAGAGACCTTCCAGGGGCTGGGGGGGTCCCCCAAAGCTGGGCTGCTCCCCCCAGACCCCCCCCAAATGGCAGCTCAGCCCCTCCTGGGGGGGCCGCGCTGTGTGTGGCTGCCGTGGGGCAGGAGGGGAGGGCGGGGAGGGCTCTCTCCTGCTAAATACCCCTCGTCCTTCCCAGACGGGCTTCACGGAGGGAGCCCAGGGCGGGGGACACAGCTTAAGCTATCAATGGTCCTGCCTTGATGGGAATAAAATATGCGCTGAAAGACATGAAAATGGAGTAAATAAAAGAGATAAAAATGGAACGATCAAGCCAGCAACTTCTCCTCCTCTGATTAAAAAGAGGGAGTGGGGGTGGCGGGGGTGGGGGGGGGGGAGAGGGGATGCGCTGAGCCCTTGAAGAGGCAGCTGCTGCCGCAGCCGCAGCCCTGATAAAGGGGCTGAGCAGCCTGTTTGGGAGAGATAAAGTGAAGTCCCAGCGTTTCCTGTCCTCAATCCAAGCCTTACCATCAATATTAATACAGCCTGACAAACTGGCGTTTAAGATAGAATAAATATAGACTGGTGCTGCTATTACCTAGACCTTATTAATCTGCTTGGAGGCATTTAAATGCCGTTAAAAATGTGGAGTTTACTCACCGGCACTTCAATAGCTTTACAATCCATCAGCGTTTTGTTTTCCAGCCTCCTCCTCCTCCCCCTCTCCCCCGAGGTGTTGGCTCGGGGTGCCCACTGACCTGCGCTGCTCTGGGCTGGGAGAGAGGAGCCAGGGGGGAAACTGAGGTGGGAGCTGGGCTGAAGGATGAGGATGATGATGATGGTGATGATGGGTGGGAGCTCAGCCTGGGGCATGGAGGCACAAACCCCTTGGAGATGGTGAGCGGAGCATCCCAGAACTGGGGAGCCAGAACCCTCGTGTCCAGGCGATGGAAGATTCACCTCAGGGTGAATTCAACACTCAGGGCTCCCAGGTGCCCAGCCAGGGCAGCAGCTCCTCCTGGAGGCTCAGGGAGCCTGTGGGCTGGACAGGCATCCAGCAGATGCTTGGGAGGCTGATCCCCACGCCGAGCCCTCTGCTCCTGGCAGCGTGGATCTGCGCTGCCATATGTTGTGGCACCCACGTGCTCCTTCCCTGCCAGCCCCGGGCCGGGGACACTGCCTGGTCCCCAGCGCTGCTCCCTGCCTCAGCATCCCCAGGGTGGTTGGTAGGAGCAGCTCTGGATTCCTGGGTGCCAGCTGCACGGCAGGGCCACCACGGTGTGGGGAGGAGTCCGTGTGTGCCATGGCAGGGGGCACCCTGGTGCAGGGCAGGACCTGGGGGCACCAGTGACATGGAGAGAAACTCCAGTGTGGGAATGGATCCGTGGGTGCCAGGGACACGGCAGGGTGTGGGGCAGGATTGATGGGTGCCAGGGACACGGCAGGGTGTGGGGCAGGGTCTGTGGGTGCCAGGGACACAGCAGGGTGTGGGGCAGGGTCTATGGGTGCCAGGGACACGGCAGGTGTGGGGCAGAACCCCTGGGTGCCAGGGACACGGCAGGGTGTGGGGCAGTGTCTGTGGGTGCCAGGGACATACCAAGGTGTGGGACAGGGTCTGTGGGTGCCAGGGACATGGCAGGGTGTGGGGCAGGGTCTGTGGGTGCCAGGGACATACCAGGGTGTGGGGCAGGGTCTATGGGTGCCAGGGACATGGCAGAGTGTGGGGCAGGACCCCTGGGTGCCAGGGACATGGCAGGGTGTGGGGCAGGGTCTATGGGTGCCAGGGACACAGCAGCATGTGGGGCAGGACCCCTGGGTGCCAGGGACATGGCAGGGTATAGGGCAGGGTCTGTGGGTGCCAGGGACACGGCAGGGTGTGGGGCAGGGTCTGTGGGTGCCAGGGACACAGCAGGGTGTGGGGCAGGGTCTATGGGTGCCAGGGACACAGCAGGGTGTGGGGCAGGGTCTATGGGTGCCAGGGACACGGCAGGGTATAGGGCAGGGTCTATGGGTGCCAGGGACACGGCAGGGTGTGGGGCAGGGTCTGTGGGTGCCAGGGACACGGCAGGGTGTGGGGCAGGGTCTATGGGTGCCAGGGACACGGCAGGGTGTGGGGCAGGGTCTATGGGTGCCAGGGACATACCAAGGTGTGGGACAGGGTCTGTGGGTGCCAGGGACACAGCAGCATGTGGGGCAGAACCCCTGGGTGCCAGGCACATACCAGGGTATAGGGGAGGACCCCTGGGTGCCAGGCACATACCAAGGTGTGGGGCAGGACTGATAGATGCCAGGCACACGGCAGGGCATGGGGCAGGACCCCTGGGTGCCAGGCACATATCAAGGCATGGGGCAGGACCCCTGGGTGCCAGGCACATACCAAGGTGTGGGGCAGGACCCCTGGGTGCCAGGGACACAGCAGGGCATGGGGCAGGACCCCTGGGTGCCAGGCGCACGGCAGGGCCACCACCCGCGGCGGCGGCGGGCGCAGATGGGCTGTGCGGGGCAGCGGCGGGCGGGCGCGGCGCTCATTAGCCGTGTATTATTCATCGGCAGCTTCTGTCGCCTGCCATCTGCTCCGGCTGCGCGGCGGGCGGGCGGCAGCAGCCGAACGGGGCTGCGCGGCCCCGCTCCTGCTGTCACACCTGGGCTGGCGCGGCCCCGCGCCGGGGGAGGCTCCGCGGGCAGGGTGCGGGGTGTCCCCGCTGATGTCCCCCCCCGGAGGAAAAGGGAGAAGAGGGTGGCACGGCCCGGGTGATGCCCTGGGTTGAGGCTCAGCACCCCGGACAGGATCGGGCTTTTCCCTGCTCTGAGCTGCTGCCCGGAGCCGGGGCTGGGATGCTCGCTCCTCCTCGCAGCCAAGCTCGTCCCGTATCCAAGCAACACCTTCAGCCCCTCACCTTGGAATTAAAACAGTTGATGAAGTTTCTAAGGAGGGCGCGGCAGCCCCCGCGGGCTCTCCGGAGGTGCCGCCCGGTCCCAGCGCTGTCCCACTGTCCCCTCCCTGCCCCTCGCTGCCTCCCGGGGCTCCCGTGGCAACCCTGGGGTACCCGCCGAGCCGGGAGCTTGCTGCTCTGCTTTGATAATTGCCGGGTTTAATTACTCGGCAGCCAAATGACCTTTTTGCATCTTCCAGCGAGGCCGTGAGACGTCTCCCCTGAGCGGGAGCAGCCTGTGCAGGGGGAATGTGGCAGGGCTGACACGCCACCAGCTTCACCCCAGCAGGGGGACAAGGACAAGGCCCAGGAGCCTTGGATGTCCCTGGGGAGAGCTGGGAGCTGCTGTCCATGGCCTGGGAAGGAGCATCCCTGGGCCAGAGCTGGTCCCTGGGAGCCCCATCCCAGCACAGGCTGCAGCTCCCTGGGCACGGAGGGTCCCTGCTGTCCCTTGGCTCTCCCAAGCTGCCTCTGGAGCAGCCTCATCCCTTCTCTTTCCCGTTTTTTCCTGGAAATCAGGCCCCAGGGCTCAGCAGAGGCTGGTGGCAGCCCACAGGCCGGGCATAGCCCCTGGCTGTTGTGTTCCTCTGGGGAATGGTTTTTTCCCCAGAGACCCCCTGAAGCTGTGACCATGGAGTTTGACCCTTCCTTCCTTTCATGACCCACTTGGCTCAGGCCCAGCTCTCTCTCCTGAGCAGAGACCAGATAAAGTCCTGTTCCTCCTTGTTCTCTCTCTCTGCCCTGGAACCCTTCGGTTATAAAAGCCTTGGACTGATCCCAGGGGGTGAGAACCTCTTTTGGAATCTTTTACCCTGTCCCCTGAGCTATTCCTCCAAAACCTCCAAGGAAACTGAGCTGGCACAGGAGCCCAGGGGGCAGCAGGGGAATATCTCACCTGGCTGCACCTCCCTCCGTGTTCCCTGCCCGCTGCCAGCCCGAGCCTCTCCCTCCCGCGGCACGGAGCCCCTCTCCTGGCGATAATTGCAGCAAAGTTCAGCGCTGAGAGGGGCGGGGGGGGAGGGAGGGAGGGCTCCATTAAAATGCATGCGCACAGCTTGGGCCTCGCAGCAGATGTTGGCATAATTAGAGAGGGGGAAAAAAAAAATTATGAAATTAATTTGTGGTTCAATGTAAATTTTGGCGTTGGGGGGATAAGGCGGCGCGTGCTCCCTGGCTGCCGCTGGGACCCGCCGGGGGTCCGGGGGAGCACCGAGGGGGCCGAGGGACGGGCAGGGCCTGCCCTGGGTGGGGAGGGGCTTTGCTGCATCCCAGCTCTGACACAATGGGGAAGGGCCTGGGCAGGGCTGAGCAGCCCAAGGAGATGGATCACCCGCCCAAGGAGAGGGGCCAGCAGCCCCAGGAAGCTGTGGCCACCACCCTGGGGGGATGCTGAGCTGCCGTTCCCTCCAGAGGAGCGTGGAAACAGAGCAGGGGAGGAAAAATAAAAAGCAGGGTCCAGCAAAGCTCGTGGTTTGGAGTTCCTGGCGATTCCCATAAATATATATTCATTAATACACTCGGTGTCACAAACAGCCTGGGGGCCCTTCCCTTCTGGGGGGGGGCACGGTTGGGATTGTCCTTTAGGGGGATACAGCTTGAGGTGTGCAAGGACCAGCCTCGGGCACAGTGGGGACATTCCCAGAGCACCCAGACAACGCTTTGCTTTCCCCATCCCCTTTCCCAAACCCTATTCCTTCGGGATGTGAAGAGGAATTAATGTCTGTCACCTCCCCCCCGGCCCCCCAGCCCGCCCCGGCCCGGGGAGGAGGTGCAGGCTCAGGTTTGAGCACCCATTGATGGGCACAGCCCCCGGCCATGCCGGGCTTTGCCATTGCTGGTGGGTGATGGATGCCCCGTGCCAGGGGGGCACAGCCTGCCAGCACCACCCGGGACATCGGGGTCAGCCCCAGGGGCTGTGCTTGGCTGGGCAGAGTGGGGCTTTGTGCTGGGCCTTGCATCCCCACCTCTGGCAGGTGACGTTTATTCAGGGGGACGCTGAGTTTGTGCTGCTGGAGGAGAGGAGGAGCTGCAGGAAGCAGCTGGGGACGGGTCAGACCTGAGGGCAAGGAAGACGTGTCCAACTCAGAACCTCCCAAACTCAGTGTGCCCCCAAAACCTGCCCCCAGCCCACGGGAGAGCCCCCAGCAAGGCCCTGAGCACCCCTAGAAATTCTGGGGCTTGCAACCCCCCCTGTTCCCAGCTGCATGGTGCCAGCTCCCCCGGGCACCCCAAGGCACCAGGAACCCAGGGAGGGGCACGAGCTGCCCCCATGGGTGCCAGGCCTGGCTGTCCCTCCCCTCATCCTCCACAGCAGCCTCGCCTGCAGCCTGGGAGTCGCTTCCACATCCCAGTTAATCCCCGGAATAAGTGGAGGTGCATCCTCAGGGTTTTTAGCCATGCTGCTGGTGCGGGCAGGATGCTGGGGTGAGAGGAGAAAGGGTCTCCATGCCCACCCACACCCCCCCCAGCAGCACCGGGATGCTGTGGGAGAGGTGGGCTGGAGGGAGCCCCCGGCAGCGCTCAGCCTCCCCCCGCGGGTGCGGCAGCCAGGCACGGGCACGGCGGGCACGGGCCGCTCCTGGTGCCCGTGTGCTCCCGGGGCGATCCCATCTGGCTCCATCTGCTCCCGCCCGGGCTCGGCGGGACCGAATGTGGGTCGTGGCGAGCACGGGTGACACGGAGCGCCGAGCGGCCGGGCAGCAGCTGATCCCCCCCGGGCTGTGCGGGCCGGGATTACCCAGCTGCTGCCGAGCTGGCACGGGGACCGTCTCCTCCCGAAAGGTTCCCTTCCAGGGGATTAGGGATAATGCATCTGGAGCAGCACTCGCTCATCCAGGTTGGTGATTTATCTGAAAATCAAATTCCAGTAATCTCGCCTGCCATCTGGCCCCCGCGGACACGCGGCCGGCCCGGCGGGCGGGAGGCAGCGGGAGGCTCGGGGGGCTCCGGGTCCCTCCCCGAGCATCCCCCCCCCCAGCGGGAAGGACAGAGCCGGCCGGGGCTCCCTGGGGCGCTGCGAGGCCGCCTGGGAAGGAGAATGCGCCCGGAAGGATTTTTGGGAAGGTGCGGAGCGCCAGGATGCGGGCAGGAGATGGAGAGCTCAGAACCGAGCAGGGATGTCCCCGTGTCCCTGTGCCCCACACATCCCTGGGTGCCGCGATGGGGGCAACACCCGGAGAGCTCAGAGCCGAGCAGGGACATTCCTGTGTCCCTGTGCCCCACACATCCCTGAGTGCCGAGATGGGGGCAGGTCCCAGAGAGCTCAGAGCCCACCAGGGACATTCCTGTGCCCCACACATCCCCGGGTGCCGGGATGAGGGGCACACCCATAGAGCTCAGGGCCCAGCAGGGACATTCCTGTGTCCCCGTGTCCCCACACATCCCTGGGTGTCGGGATGGGGGCAACACCCGGAGAGCTCAGAGCCCAGCAGGGACGTCCCCGTGTCCCCGTGTCCCCGTGTCCCCACACATCCCCGGCTGCCGGGATGGGGACAGGTCCCGGAGAGCTCAGAGCCGAGCAGGGACATCCCTGTGCCCCACACATCCCTGGGTGCCGGGATTAGGGCAGGTCCCTCAGAGCTCAGAGCCCAGCAGGGACATTCCTGTGCCCCACACATCCCTGAGTGCCGCAATGAGGGACAACACCGGGAGAGCTCAGAGCCGAGCAGGGACATTCCTGTGTCCCCACACATCCCTGGGTGCCGGGATGAGGGGAGGTCCCGGAGAGCTCAGCTCCGAGCAGGGACGTCCCCGTGTCCCCGTGTCCCCACACATCCCTGGGTGCTGGGATGCAGCCAGCGCCCGCAGAGCTCAGAGTCCAGCAGGCACATCTCTGTGTCCCTGTGTCCCCACACATCCCTGGGTGCCGGTTTGGGGGCAGCGCCCGCAGAGCTCAGTTCCTTGCAGGAGCACGGGCAGAAGGAGGTGATGAGAAGGAGGAGGTGACGAGCCCTGCCCGGCCCAGGGGACATCCTGGCAGCAGGGACGTCCCGCGGCCCGGCAGGGAAGGCAGGAGAGAGCAGGATCCGTCCTTTCCGCCGGCAGGAGTGGCCCAGAGGGGAGCCGGAGCCCCCCAGCACTCCCCTCCCTGCCCCTCATTCCCAGCTCATTAAGGCTCTCCCATTATTCTGACATTTTGTGCGCGTCACGTAGCGGGAAGAAGTAATTTACTTAGAAGAAATTAAAAGTTCATTTTAATTGAGCGCACACTGCAGTATGCAAATGCGGGCGCATTATGTACACTGATGCGGAGACAAAGGCTGTAATCAACCGTTAACCCTTTCCGAGCCGGCCCCGCGCTCCTCCGCAGCGCCGACACCGCTCCGGCCACTGCGGAGACCCCAGAGCCACCTTTGGGATGTGCCCCTACCCTGCAGGGGGCAGGATGAAGCCCCCGGGCACCGCTCCGCGCGGCTGGGATGCGGGAGTCACCCAGGGATGCCGAGGATGGAGGTGTCCCCAAATGGCTGTGACGCGCTGGGATGGCTCCGAGCCAGCCAGCCAGGCTGGAGGATGGGGCAGCGGGTCTCCGGGGGGGCCAGGAAGGCATTTTGGGGAGCTGGAGTGGAGGTGCAAAGGGGATATCCCTGGGGATAGGCGTCCAAAGGCCAGAACAGGGTTTGTTGCAGCTGTGACCACCCTGACACCCAGCAATACCTGGGTGGTGATGGCTGGGTGTGAGGGTGATCCAGCTGCCGTGAGCCTGTGATATTTCCAACATCCTGTTGCTATTTTTTTAAATAGGTTTTTTTTTGGTTTTTTTTTTTTTTTTTTTACTACCTGTCAGACCTGCGGTTTTTTTTTTAATGGCAGTGCAAATGGAACTGGCTCACAGATGCGAGCTGACAGCCCGCTGCAGGAGACAGACAAATTACCTCCAACCTCGGCTCAAGACGCCCACAGGCTCCCAGACAAAGGGAGACGGTGTTTGGGGGGGCCTGCAATGAGTTATCAGTGCTCAGCCGGGCTGCAATGAGCTATCAGTGCTCAGCCGGGCTGCCCACCCCAGCCCTGGGATGCTCTTTGTGTGCAGCACGGGTGGGCATCCCGTGTGCACCCATCCCGTGTGCACCCATCCCGTGGGACCCTCCCGCTGCAGAGGGGGTTTGGGGGAGGCACAGGCTCACCCTGCATCACAGCGTGGGTGGTGGGTGTTAAAAATCAGAGAGAGACCAAGGTAAAGGTGTCCCTTTGAAGGGAGGCACACCGAGGAGGGCAGAGTGCACCCGGCCACCCCTTTGCAGGAGCGGTGACCCTGCTGGGAATCCCAAGGATGGCACGGGACAGATCTGGGACGGGACCCTGCCACCCTGAGAGGGGTGACAATGAGCGACTTTTCAGCCCGGAACCAGGCGGGGGAGGGCACCTTGGAGCTGCCACCTCCACCTCAGCCGCCCTTCACCTGCCCCCCCCTTTCCCTGCGAGCTCGGGGGGCAGCCCGGGTGGTCGGGAGGATTTAATTGCTGCGTGTAACCTTTGCCAGCCCCGTCCCACGTGCCGCCAGGGCGCCGGCTCCGCGGCTCCAGATGGCACCCGGGAAAGAGTTAAGTCCGCTGTGATCAACAGCAAGAAGCAAGTGGTAAACAGTTTTTCTCTCCCTCTGCTAAATTAATATGCAAATTCCACCCCCCCCTTCTCTCTCTCCCCCCCCCAGCCCCCCCTTGCTTCGAAATTAGCGAGGTAGAATGCTTGGGCTAATTATGCATTCAAACGAGCAGGCTTCGTTAATGTGGCACTAAGAGGAGCCTGAAAATGATTGTGAGACGATGAAATTGAAATTGGAGCACGGCACTTCTAATGCATCTGGAGTCACTCTTGCATGCCCCGGCAGATGTAACCTGGCAGTGACCGGCAGCTCCCGCCTGCACCCGGGCACCAGCACCCCCTGAACCTCCTCCAGCTCCCCCAGCCCACCCCAAAACCGACCCCTTTGTAGGATTTCCCAGCCCGGATCCTTGGGGGTAGGAGGGTGGGATGGCCCTGAGCACCCTGGGGTGGGGTGGGGATGGGGCAGACACCCGGAGCACGCCCAGGACATGGAGAAGGGTTGGGATTGGGGCTGATGGTGCTCCAGGGAAGCAAAGCAGGTCCTGGCACAGCCCTTGGAGGGTCCACACAGGTCCCCTGGGTGATGCTGACAGCAGCCCCTGTGCTCCCATGGTCCGGGGCAGGGCTGGGAGCAGGTTCCTCCTCCCCAGGCAGAATCCTGGCCCCCAAAGCAGCCAGCAGGGCACGTTGGTAAAGCTCCACTTGTGCTTGCATGGAGAAACCTCCGGGTGGATGAACCTTCTTCACTCCCAGGGGCTGCAGGAGGGTCACAGGGGCAATCCCATTCCTGTTGCCACATCCCAGCGAGGGTTTGGTGCTCAGCAGTTGTTGGCACATCCCAGCCAGGCCCAGGAGCCCGTCCACATCCATCACATCCCGTCAGCCACAGCCCCAGGGCTGCCCCACAGCAGGGAGGGGTGGCACGGTGCCATCCAAGGCCAGGCTGGGGCAGCTCCTGTGGGCCTGAGACCTGCAGAGGAAAAGCAGGAGAAGAAGTTGAGGGCGAGAAGAACAAACAGGGAGATGTTTTATTTGTGTTAGGCTGAGGATGAGAAGCCACCAGCTGCAAGGGGCACGGGGAATGATGAGGAATTCACAGGAATACCGGCTCAGGATGTCACCAGTCCCAGCCTCTGGGGGATAACTGCTCCCTGCTATCTGCACAGCACCCAAGGGCCAAACCCAACGTCCCACGAGACGCAGCAGCACCGTGGGACCAGCAGGGACCAGCAGGGAGGGATGCCGGTGTTAAATATTCATCAGAGGTGTGGAATTTACTGCGGAAGCATCCATTAGGAGGCAATGCCTGATCCACGGCGTGCTCCCGGCAGCCGGGCCGGGCCGGGGCGGGCGGGAGGCGGCGGGGGAGGGAGAGGGATGCTCCGGAGGAGGCTGCGGAGCCGGGAGCCAGATGCACTGCTAGGAATCAATGAGGAGCTGCAGGCTTCAGGCACTCAGCCACCGGGAATGAGGGGAAGGAACAAACAGACAGGGAGATGAATAACACCCCGGAAAGGAGGGGAAGGCATGGGGGAGCGGCAGGGATACAGATCCTGCTGGAGGAGATGATCCCTGGGAGCGGGGTGGGATGGGATGGGGTGGGATGGGATGGGATGGGATGGGGTGGGATGGGATGGGATGGGATGGGATGGGATGGGATGGGATGGGATGGGATGGGATGGGATGGGATGGGATGGGATGGGATGGTCCAGGGGGATACAGATCCTGGAGGAGACAATCCCTGGGAGCAGGGTGGGATGGGATGGCATGGTTTGGTCCAGGGGGATACAGATCCTGGAGGAGATGATCCCTGTGAGTGGGTTGGGATGGAGTGGCATAGTTTAGTCCAGGGGGTATAGATCCTGGAGGAGACAATCCCTGGGAATGGGGTGGGATGGAATGGAATGGGATGGCATAGCATGGCATGGTTTGGTCTGGGGGATACAAATCCGTGAGGAGACAATCCCTGGGAGTGGGGTGGGATGGCATGGCATGGCATGGCATGGCATGGTCCAGGGTGATACAAATCCTGGGGTAGATGATCCCCGGGAATGGGGTGGGATAGAACGGAATGGCATGGTTTGGTCCAGGGTGATACAAATCCTGGAGGAGATGATCCCCGGGAGTGGGATGGGATGGGATGGGATGGGATGGGATGGGATGGGATGGGATGGGATGGGATGGAATGGGATGGGATGGAATGGGATGGGATGGAATAGGATGGCATGGCATGGAATGGCATGGTTTGGTCTGGGGGATACAAATCCTGGAGGAGATGATCCCTGGGAGCAGGGTGGGATGGAAGGGCATGGTTCACTCCAGGAACAACACCGAGCATGCCAGAGGGACGCTGAGCAGCGCTGAGGGAGCACACCTTGCCAGGGGAGGCTGTTGGGCTTGGAGTGAGCTGTGGGGCAGGGCCGGGGCCAGGGCATCCCGGGGGCAGCCCCCGGGCAGCGGGAGCCGCCCGCACAGCGTGCCCCGGGGTCGGGGCTGGCACACCCAGGGGGTTGTTTTCCTCATCTCCCCGGTAATTTTTCCCCCTGACTATGATGCATAGCGGTGCTAATTCGGCACGTTGCCATTAATTCCAGCACAGCTGCCGCTCTCTCCCTCAAGGCATCTCGCTAATACTCGGCTTCAGAGCCTCTCAGCAAATTAACATCATTTGTTCTGCAGAACATGTTTTATTTCTACACTACATGCATAGCTTATTGCTCCTCCAGAAACTCGGGGTGTGGGCAGGAGGCAGCGCCACGGGCACAGCCCCCCAGAGGCAGCTCAGCTTGCCTGGATGGGCACAGGGGCACAGCACAGCCCCTTGGGCCACCTCGCCCTGACCCGAGCTGGAGCCGCAGGGATTTTCTCCCGGTGCTGTGGGAACCCCCAGGGATGGGGGTGTGAGGGGGGATGGTGGCAGTGTGCTGGGTCACTCACTGGCTGGCACCTCCTGCATCCCCCTGGCGTGATGCCACCTCTCAGTGCTCCTACGTTGAGGGACAGAGGTGACGAGATGTCCCAGGGTGTCCGAGCCAGGTGGGGCTTGCTGGGTGTGGCACTGAAAGGAACCAGGAGCCCCCAGCAGAGGCAGAACAGCTCAGATCCTCTGGCAGCAGCTCTGGGGTGGAGCAGAGAACCTCCCACATGGCCCTTGGTGCTGAGCCCCGGGGGAGATGTGAGCTGGGCAGGGTGTCACCAGGCAGAGTGTCACCAGCCTGGCAGGGTGTCACCAGGCAGGCAGGGTGTCACCAGCCTGGCAGGGTGTCACCAGGCAGGCAGGGTGTCACCAGCCACTCAGGGTGTCACCAGGCAGGCAGGGTGTCACCAGCCTGGCAGGGTCCCACCAGGCAGGCAGGGTGTCACCAGCCACTCAGGGTGTCACCAGGCAGGCAGGGTGTCACCAGCCTGGCAGGGTGTCACCAGGCAGAGTGTCACCAGGCAGGCAGAGTGTCACCAGGCAGGCAGGGTGTCACCAGGCAGAGTGTCACCAGCCACTCAGGGTGTCACCAGGCAGAGTGTCACCAGCCTGGCAGAGTGTCACCAGGCAGGCAGGGTGCCACCAGCCACTCAGGGTGTCACCAGGCAGGCAGAGTGTCACCAGCCAGACACGGGGTCCTGCCACCAGCCACCAACCCGCAACCCCCGCCAGTCAGCGACAGTTTCAGGTCTTTTCGCTTTGATTAAGGTTATTTAAGCTTTTTACCAAAACATAAAACCTGATTGTTTGCATAAACAACCTAATTGGATTATAGTGCACAGCATCGCTAATGCCGCGGGCTGGCTGGGAGCCGCCGGGAGCACCGGGAGCACCGGGAGCACCGGGAGCACCGGGGGATTGGTGAGACCCCTCCGTGCCCCACGCCGCTGTCTGCATCCCCCTGCCCCCTTCTCCCAGCCACGGAGGGACCCTCCTCGGGGTGGGCGCCAGCCGGGTGGGGACACCGCTGTCCCCACACGCGGCTCTGGCTGTGCCCTTGGTGTTGCCTCACCTGCAAGGCGAGAGGGGACAAAGCCCCCGCTCCGGCACCGCTGGTGGGAGGAGGAAGAGGAAGGTGGAGGTGCCGAGCGGGGAGCAGGGGGCCGGCAGCTTTGCAGGAATGCTGCCTGCGCAGCGTTTCCATGGCTGGGAGCTGCAGAAGGCTTTCATGGCAAGAGGCGGAGAGGCTCCATGAATATTTCATTAGGAAAGCAATGTGGTGTGCTGCAGAGAACATCTGGCTGGAGTCCCTGGAGACCCCTGCCTTGTGCAGGAAGCAGGAACTGTGAAATACGGAGGAAAACGAGGGAGAGGGGGAGATGGGGGGGGGGATCATCCTGTGACACGGGGAGCGTTCCTGCCCCCTTGGCTCTGCACTGAGCAGCGTGGGGCGGGCACGTCCTCTGGGGAACGAGGGGAGCTGGAAAGGCTGGGGTGCTGCCATCCAGGTGCAGGATCCTTCCCTGGACATTTTGGGGACCTGGCTGCAGTGGGCTGCTATGTTTGATCCCGGTATCCAATCCAGGAATGGGCAGAGCTGCTCCTCCAGCTCAGAGCAGAGTGGCCGGGGGATCAGCCCAGTCAGCACTGCTGGAGCATTGGGATGGGATGGGATGGGATGGGATGGGATGGGATGGGATGGGATGGGATGGGATGGGATGGCACATCTCCTGCCTCACTCCACATCGCTCCCAGGGAGATGCTGATGCCCTCAAAGCTGGATGCTGAGATCCCTGCCCCAGCTCCTGCAGCTGATGGATGCTGAGGGAGGTTGGTCCTGCTGGGACTGGGACATCCCTGGGCACAGGGGTGCTGGTGGGCACCACCGGGGTTCTTCAGAGGAGCAGAGCAGCAGGAATTGCGGTGCTGTGAGATTTGGGATTGCCAGCATCCCTGTTTCCCTTCAGTGCCAGCTCCTCTCCGTGGCACAGGCCAGGTTTGGTGCTTGGGGACCCTTTTGCAGCCACTTCCCCCAGGGCCAATGGAGCGGTGATGCTCTTCCTGGCTTGGGAACGGCTCCAGCATTGTTCCTGCACCCCGGGCAGGCAGGAGGGCACCCAGCAGCACCAGGTCTCTGCCCTGCACCCTCAACCCCCTCCCCGAGGCTCGCCACTCCCCCCCACACCCCCAGCCCCACACAAACACTCACTCACACCCCATCTCCTTCACCCAGCACCCCACGGCCACAACCCTGCCATGGTGCAGCTCACGGCCGTGGGACCACGAGCTTCCTGCTGTCCTGCAATCCTGCCCTTCCCTCCTCCTGCTCCCCAGCACGGTGATGGATGTGGGGGGCTCTCTGCCCACCCTCCCTTTCTCCTTTCTCACCCGGCTGTGCTGGGGGACAGCAGGGCTGCTTTGCTTTCCCACGTGCAGGACTTTGGCTCACACCTCCCTGCCCGCAGCCCCGCCACCGCCACCGCCGGCAGACAAAGCCCAACCAGACAAAGCCACAACCTCGCCCGGCCGGCCCCGCGTGCGGCAGAGCCCCGAGGCAAACCCCCGGAGCCTCTGAGTGCCCGTGGCAGGCAGGGAAGCACGGCGGGGACAGGCCGGGCAGGAGCTGGAGGGGCGGGCGGGGAGGCCTGGGGCCGGCTGGGACAGACACACGCACGCACCACGCACACCCTGCGGAACGAAGGCAAATACCTCTCAGCTCTGCCGCTCCTCTGCCTGCTCCCCGTCCTGCCTGGGCCGCGCCGAGCCTCCTCCACGCTGCCCGTCCTCCACGTGCCCACGCCGGGACGCGCTGCCAGACCCTCCTCTCCGCCGCCGCTGGCTTTTGGCCCCCGCTGCCTGCTGGCGTTTTGGCAGCCTCGCCGCTCCAGCGATGGCATGTGTCCATTATTTTTTTTTTTTTTTTTCTTTTTTTTTTCCCCTTCCTCTCTCCCCTTTTCACAATCCGTTCCTCCCCAGCCTTCTCCGCACCGGTGTCTCCGGAGCCGCCTGCGGTGCCAGCTCGCAGGGAAATTGGCAGCCGGCGCGGCACAGGGATCCTCCCGCAGCTGACGGAGCCCTGCCAGGCGCAGGCGGCCCTTCTGCCAGCCACCAGCCTTGGCACGGGGGGCCCGGGGGGCGGCGGGGGGCTGCCGAGCCTTGGCAGCCTTTCCCCGGCACCGCGCGCCCCGGCCGCCGCCGCCGCCAAATGCCAAACGGGGGGAGGAAAAAGGGGAGAAGGCAGAGAAAGGAGTTGGCGTCATCGTGCCTGGCGACACCAGGGACCCCTTGGCCAAGGCCAGCTGGGCGATGTCCTTGTCCCCCGGGGTGGAGGATGCAGAGCCCGGCGTGGCACGGGGAGGCTCAGCCTCGTCCACCCCAAGTTGTGCCGCCAGCCCGGTGGGGAAAGCCCGTGGCAGGGATGGCAGGAGCCGCCGCAGACCGGCGACGCTGCCGGGCGAGGACGGCTCCCGCAGACACACCTCTTACCCAGCATCCGTCTGCTGCACAGGGGGGCCCGGGAAATTGGGAAGGGGAGAGCGGAGGAGGGACTTCTGGCGATGGGTGGGGGGTTCGGGGTGCCCTCGGGCCGGCTCAGCCTCGTGCGTCCCCGACTGGTGCCAAAATCCTGGCCCCGGCGGTTCAGCCGTGCCATGAGTGCGTCCTGGCCAGCCAACCCTGTTTTTCTGGCTTTGCTTCCCAAAACTCCTGGTTTGGGTGTTGGTTTTGAAGGTAGATGTGGGTGTGTGGCTTGTGCCTCCACTGTAGGGTGGATGCTCCCGGTGCCGATGCCTTAAGAGGGCCCTTGAGGCCAAGGGACGTGGATGGGAATCGCCAGGCAGGAGAACAGGGCACACAACCCAGTTCCTGCTCAGTCTCTCCCGAAATAAGTCATTTACTGGGAGCCACATTCACTGGGAGGCACCCAGAGAGCAGCAGCCATCCCTGGTTTAACACCTTTAACCCCCAAATCAGGGCTGCCTTTAATGGAGCTGGCAGGAGGAGCCAGGAGCCCTCCACGGGGCAGGATGGGCTGTGAGCGGGTCACACCGCCCCACCCCACCCTCCTGCCACGCTTCACCCGCTGTCCCTGGGTGGTGGCACATCCCAACCCGGGGATGTGGCAGCTTCTGGGGTGGCAGTGAGTGTTCCCAGCCCGGGGATGTGGCAGCTCCTGGGATGGCAGTGAGTGTTCCCAGCCCGGGGATGTGGCAGCTCCTGGGGTGGCAGTGAGTGTCTGTGCCGTTCCCGGAGCCATCCCGCCGTGCCCCCGCGGTCCCGGTGGCTGTCCCCGTGTCACACGTGCGCCCGCCATTTCCTGGAATAAGCAGCTAATCTCCATCAATCATCATTCCGGGCAATTATCATAATAGGGCCATTTTGCACTTATCCTCGCCACGTGAGGCGGGAGCCACTTACAGGCTCCACTTCAGCTCCGAGCTGCTCCTCCCGTTCCCCGGGGAGTCCCCATGGCAATCGTGTCCCCTGCAGGCCCCCGGGGACAGGCCAGCCCTGCGGTGGCTGCAGCAGAGGATGCTCCTCCTTCTGGGGAGGGATGCAGGCAGAGGGGGAAACAGAGGCAGGCCTTGCCCGTGCCTCGTGCCATCCCGCACGGGGTTAAACCCCAAAATGAGGAGGCTCAATCTGCTTTCTGCCACCACAGAGCCCTGGCAGCCCTGGCAGCGTCGTGGTGGTGTTGATGGCACATGGGGGTGGCAGGGGGACAGGGCCAGCAGCCCCTGCTGACCTTCCGCTGCCCGGCGGGGAGCAGCTTAGGGAGGCTGGGAAGTGGGGAGGCACAAAGGCCTCCTCGGCTGGGGGATTAGGGGCCAGCAGACGGATGGAGATCAAACATTTCATTGCCCCTTGTTTACAACGTCCTCCTGGGCAGCCACCGGGGAGCCCGGCACTGCTGGGGCTCTGTCCTTCCTGGGGCTGGGCCAGGATGGGGATAGGGACACACTTCCCGTGGTTTTGGGGTGTCCCAGTGGGGATGGACAGGTTCCCACCTTGCTGTGCTGCATCCTCGCTCCAGGCACCGCCACGGTGGAAGTTGCCAGTGCCCCCACCCCACCCAATCCCATCCCATCCCATGCCATCCTCATCCCTGTCCTTGTCTGCATCCCATCCCATCCCATCCCATCCCATCCCATCCCATCCCATCCCATCCCATCCCATCCCATCCCACCCCATCCCATCCCATCCCATCCCATCCCATCCCATCCCATCCCACCCCACCCCATCCCATCCCATCCCATCCCACCCCACCCCAGAGCTCTGGGATGAACTCGCTGTCACCCTGAGCATTCCCACAGCCCGGCGGTGTTTGTGGTGTTTACACCACCCCATAATTACTTTCCTTTTTTTTTTTTTTTTTTTTCCCTTTAATAAATACGGATGTGCCACAAGTAAACTCCAGCGCAATAAAAGCTTTCTGCTGGATCCATAATTAATCAGCGAGCTGAGCGAGGCGGGGAGAGCAGGCAGAACACGCGGGGCTCACACCCAGCTGGGAGGGACCCGAGAAGCCGCGGGGGCAGCCTGGGGACCGCCCAGCGCCCTGGGGACCGCGGCAGCAGCCGAGGCCGGGGCTCTGCAGGCTGGCAGGGCTGTGCTGCACCCAAGGCTCCACTCCCAGCTGTGAGGGCACATCTGGGCTGACCCCTCCCCGATGCAGATGGGGAGCAGCTCCTTCCTTCCTTCCTTCCCTCCCTCCCGGTCCCGGGGAGCAGCACTCCCGGGGCGGGCGGCGGTGACCGCGGCCGAGCATCGAGCATCGTCCCCGGGGATGTGGCCGGCTCCAGATGGCCGCTGGGCACCAGGTGCCGGGGGCCGGGGTGGCAGAGGGGTGGCTCGGGGTGACATCTGCTGTGCACACGGCCAGCTGGCCCCGCCGCCTGCCACCATCGGGGGGAGCACGGCCCTGTCACCCCCCCCCGAGGGGCTTGGATGTCCCAGCTCTGTCCCCAGCACCGCGCTGTCCCTGCCCGTCCCTGCCGGAGCCACAGAGGGGGTTCATCCCTGTAGGGCACCGGGGGAGGTGGGGACAGAGTGGGAGAGTGGAGAGTGACACCGGCAGGGAGGGCCAGGCTGGGTGCTGGGTGCAGGGAGGTGGCACCCGCTGGCACTGGGGCCGGCCTGGAGCTGCTGGGAGGGAGGGTTGGGAGCCTCCTGCAGCAGCTCTGGTAGGGAGAGAGAATTGGGGGGTAAAATGGGAAGGGTGGGAGCTGCACGATGGGGACACAGCTGTGGGGTGGGGAGGAACTGGGGAAGGGGCTGTGGGGTGGAGAGGAACTGGGGACAGGGCTGTGCCATGAGGAGCTGTGCCATGGAGGGCTGTGCCATGGAGAGCTGTGTCATGAGGAGCTGTGCCATGGAGAATGGTGCCATGGAGAACTGTGCATGGAGAGCTGTGCCATGAGGAGCTGTGCCATGGAGAGCTGTGCCATGGAGAATGGTGCCATGGAGGACTGTGCCATGAGGAGAGAGCTGTGCCATGAGGAGCTGTGCCATGAGGAGCTGTGCCATGGAGAACTGTGTCATGAGGAGGGGTCCATGCCATGAGGAGGGGTCTGTGCCATGAGGAGGGGTCTGTGCCATGAGGAGGGAGCCGTGCCATGAGGAGGGAGCCGTGCCATGAGGAGGGGTCTGTGCCATGAGGAGGGGTCCGTGCCATGAGGAGGGGTCCATGCCATGAGGAGGGGTCTGTGCCATGAGGAAGGAGCCGTGCCATGAGGAAGGAGCCGTGCCATGAGGAGGGGTCTGTGCCATGAGGAGGGAGCCGTGCCATGAGGAGGGGTCCGTGCCATGAGGAGGGGTCCATGCCATGAGGAGGGGTCTGTGCCATGAGGAGGGGTCCGTGCCATGAGGAGGGGTCCGTGCCATGAGGAAGGAGCCGTGCCATGGCGCTCTGGCAGCGGGGCTGTGCAGGAGCTCTCCAGGTGCTCTCCCCAGCAGCGCTGGGATCCCGGCCCCGTTTCCGCTCCCAGCCCGCTGCACCTCACGGCCTGCGGCCACAGCCGCGGTGGAAACACAGCTGGGGAGGTGGGCGGGGGTCACCCCGGCCCTGCCGCCTCACGGCCCGCCCCACACGGCCGCAAAAACACAAAAACACAAAAACAGGGCCCCAGAGCGGGAGCAGGGCCTGGCATGGTGCGCCGTGTGCCACCACGGCCACCGCTGTGTGTCCCCAGGGTGTCTGTGTGTCCCCAGGGTGTCTGTGTGTCCCCAGGGTGCCTGTGTGTCCCCAGGGTGTCTGTGCGTCCCCAGGGTGTCTGTGTGTCCCCAGGGTGCCTGTGCATCTCTGGGATCTCTGTGCATCCCCGGCATGTCCATGTGTGGAGGTCCCAGGACTCCAGGCCCCCTCTGAACCCTGCCCAAACTCCCAAATCCCCAAATCCTGCAGACGAGGCCCATGGCCCTGTGACCCGTGGGGAAAAGAGATGGAGCTCCATGATGTTACACAGGCCTGCCGTGACACCCGAGAACGCTGGTGACACTCCAGGGGGCTGCAGGGACAGACAGTCCCAGGGTGCCCTGGCCCCGCCCCCCGCGGGCGTTTTGGGGCCAAATCCCCACAAATCAGGCGCGGGCTGTCGGAACATTTGTGCGCGGAACGTTCGGGTCGCGGCGCCGCGTTCCCGCCGGAGCAGTTCGCGGCCGGACCGGTCCCCCGGCGGCAGGTGAGGCCTCGCGGGGCTGCGGAGGCGGCGGCGCCGGGATGGCCCCGGGACAGCTCCGGGATGGCCCCGGGACGTCCCAAAGCCGGGGTGAGCCGGGGTCTGCTGCTCTCAGCCGGTGCAGTCGGACCCGGCCTTCCTTCCGTGCGGGACCCGCTGCTGCGGGGCCTGCGGCGGGGGCGCGTCCGTGCCCGCGGTACCTCGGGAATGGCGGGGCGAGGTTTTCCCCTTTTCCTGCTCTGGGATGTGCCGTGAGTAGGCTGCGGGCAGAGAGCTGGAGGGTGGGAATCCGGAATGAGAGAAGAATAAAGCCCCGTGAGGGTGGGGAGGCCCTGGCACAGGTGCCCAGAGCAGCTCCTGGATCCCTGGCAGTGCCCAAGGCCAGGCTGGATTCTGGGGCTTGGAGCAGCCTGGGACGGTGGGAGGTGGGACTGGATGGGCTTTAAGGTGCTGTCCAATCCAAACCTTTCCCTATTTTTTGTTTTGTGAGAAAGGCAGAACAGTCAGCATCTCGGGGATTATTTGATGCCTTTTCCAAGTGTCTTTCTCTTAGTTACTGCTTTATTTTCTAAGAATAAAGTTGGGTGGTTTTTTATGTTTTCCTGAGGATGCAGTGTATATTTTTTTTAATCTCTGCTGTAGAAACAGCCAGGAATCTCTTTGTGTTCCCATGCCTGCAAATGAGGGAAGGCTGGAATCCTGCAGGTCAGACTGGCACTGGCACTCACATGGTCACAGCTGGAGCGATGATTGTTTCTGTGATACCTCACTTTGGAGCAGCTCACAGTAACTCCAAGGATCATTTCACTCCATTTTATGCTGAGAAAGTGCAGAGGGGGATGGCACAAAGTGCACAGGGCTGTGCAGTGGGGCAGCTCCCAGTTTGCACTGGTTTTGTTGTGCTGGGAGCTGGGGAGAGCCCTCCCACTGCTTTGAAATCTTCAGCCCTGGGAGGAGAAGGAGGACTTGGGGTTTCCCTTCCAGGGGGATTTGAACCTTCCCTTCCAAGGCAGCAGAGCCACATCTCTGCACTGCCACCACCTTCCCACGGGCTCTGGGGGCAAACTTTGTGTCCAGGTGTGCTGTGCCAGCCTTGGTGGCACCAGTTATCCCCGAGCAATGGGAGGGGATGGAAAGCAGCCCCTGGGATTGCTTCCCTCTGCACACACACCATCACCCCCAGCTCTCTGGAGCCCAGCATTGCCAGGCCTGCCTGAAGGTGCTGCTGTTAATTGCTCCATTAAACACAAATGGAGTGATTTGGTTTTTGGAAGGAGCTGAGTCAGAGCACTGAGAGCATCAGCCACGCTGATCCTGGGCAAAACCAGCTTCCAGTTCATGCCCCTCTTAATGCCAGGGGCATGAACACCTTGCCACGGCCGTGGGTTCAGTTTAGGGTGGGAATGAGGTCGGGGTTTTACATTTGAGGAGTACTTTACATCTCTCCAGGGCGATGCAAAGACGCCACAGGAGCTCTGCCTCCAGCTGCTGTGTTTGTGCTGGTGGCAAATGTCGGGGAGTTCCCAGGGTCACCCCGCGCTGGGGCTGAAGCCTCTCTGCTCCCCCAGATGTTTCCACCCTAAATCACAAGCTCGTTTTGCTAGAAGCAGAAGCTGAGGTTGATTTGCAGAAGCAGGGCCAGTGGCTGGGTGGGGAAATGCTCCGAAGGTGGAGGGGAGAGACCGCAGAGCTCACGGAAAATCAATTCTTGTGCAGCCTGAGCTGGGGGCAGCCCTGGACAGCTCTGTCTGGGGAGCTGCTGGGCTGGATCCTCTTTGTGCCAGCTCCTCCCCGCAGTGGGAAGCTGGGCTGGGAGGCTCTTGGAGCTGAGCTGCTGCACTAATAGGCATTTATAAAGAAAAAAAAGGTAAAAACCGGGGTTGTGATTGCCGGTGTCAAGGAAGCGTCACGGACGCTCTCGGAGAGTGAGAGCTTGTCAGCCTTTGGCTGCTTCCTCTTGTTGTGGAATCTCTCTGGGGATGTTTTGGTGCTGATTGGATTCTGTGCAGCCAGCCCCTCTCTCTCCTGTCACAGCCCTGTCTCCTCTCTGCTCCCTGTTGCTGTATGGAGGGGGTGCTCCAGGCTCTGCAGAGGAGTTTTGGATTCTTCACAGAATCCCGGAATGGTTTGGCTTGGAAAGGACCTCAAAGCCCATCTCATTTCACCCCCTGCCTGCCAGCAGCCTGGGACACTGGAAGGTGTCCCTGCCCATGGCAGGGGGTGCAACTGGATGGGCTTTGAGGTCCCTTCCAACCCAAACCATTCTGGGATTCTGTGACAGCTGGTTCATCATTTAAATTGGATTTTAGGGATTGGAGGCTGAGCAGGGAAGGGGTCTCTGCCTCCTGTTCCATCATGCCAGGAGCCAGGGGATGCTCAGGCTGCCCAGGGTGTGGCATTCTGAGGCAGGGACATAAATAATACAGTGGCTATTATTCAAATGAGGGCTGCCACTTTCCCTGGGTGGGAATAACCCCCTGGGCACTCCCTGCCTGTACTGATCTGCTGCCATCCTTGCTTTCTGCAGGATCCCCTCAGCCCGTGCTGGCAGGATGCTGCTCCCCCTGCTCTGCCCCCAGCAGTGCCGCCTCCTCCGGGCCCTGTCCCGCTGCAGATGGGATGGCAGGAGGGCTGGCTGTCCCCACAGGGCTCTGCACACAGCCTGGGCCACCTGCAGCGCTGACATCACCCCTGTGTTCACCAGGGCTCCTGCTTTTGGGGACAAAGTGGCCATCATTGACCAGAACGGGGAGCACACTTACAGGGACCTGCTCAGCCGGAGCCTCCGCTTATCCCAGGAGATCTGCAGGCTCCTGGAGTGCCCCAGCAGGGACCTGAAGGAGGAGAGGATCTCCTTTCTGTGCCCCAACGATGCCTCCTACGTGGTGGCCCAGTGGGCTGCGTGGATGAGCGGGGCCATAGCGGTGCCCCTGTACAGGAAGCACCCGGTGCCCGAGCTGGAGTACGTGATCCAGGATTCCCAGAGCGCTCTGCTTATCGCAGCCCAGGAGTTCCTGGGCAAAATCACCCCCAGCGCCAAGAAACTGGGAGTGCCAGTGCTGCCACTCCCCAGCTCTGGTGGTGATGGATCCACTGCAGCCACGGAGGAGGGGCCCTTGCCAAGCTGCTCCTCGTGGAAGGACAGAGGGGCCATGATCATCTACACCAGCGGGACGACGGGGAGGCCCAAGGGTGTCCTCAGCACCCACCAGAACGTGCAGGCTGTGGTGAGTGCTGCTGCCCCCCCTTGCCGGGCTCCTGCCAAGGTACAAAGCCTTGGAATCTGGAGGGGATTTGGGGCTGCAAACACCTTTCCACTGCCAGATTCCTGCAGAGAGCTGTGGGGCTGCAGCTCTGGGATCCTCCAGGCTCGGAAGGTGAAGGCACAGCAGCGTGTGGGGCTCTAACCTTTGGCTTGTTCATGCTGCAGCTGCATCCTGAGGCAGGTGGATTCTCCACTTGGAAAGGGAGGGAGGAAAGGGACAGGCAGCAGTAAAGGTGGAACAGGTTCTACCTGGTTTTTTTCCCCAGCCCCTGGGATGCAGCACTGTCCATCCACATCTCCCAGTGTCCTGAGGGGTGTCTGCAGTGTCACTGTCAAGGGACAGTTGGGCTTTCAGGTGCAGAAAGGAAACAGAAGTGTGTTGTCACTGCAGAATTCCCTGGGAAAACTAAAGGAGCTTGTGCTGGGTAACTGCCCTTTTCCTGGAAAGCAGAAACCTGTTGTAAAAAACGTGATTTCTTTGCAGTTTGCTTTTCTACCCTCTGACTAGGGGAGAATTTTTGCTCCTAACTGGGAAATATCTTAGCCCAGCCCCGTGCTGTGTGAAGCCCGTGCATTATTCAGCTCTGTATCCCCAAGGCAAAAAAAATCCATTAGCTCTGGGAGCCAAAAGGAATTAAAAGTTTGAATAAGCCTGCTGACTACCTCACCACTTGGTTATCAGTGCCTGCAACTGCCAGGCTGCTGCCATTAGGGAAGGAGGGCAGGGAATGCAGGGATGCTTTCAAGAGCTGCTGCTGCTGCTGGGGGTGCTCAGATCCTGCAATATCCCAGCAGGAATGAGAGCCTTGATGGATGGAGCCAGGGCTTGGCTATATTGGGCAAAGAATCTGTCCCCTTACAAATATGCTGATTATTTGGGGGGGGTGGCCTGAGCAGTCTCCATCCTTTGTGCTGTCCTGCAGGAAGCCTGAAGGCTGCTCCCTGCCCTGTGGAAGAGGGTTGTGAGAGACACGACCGAATTCCACTGCTCAGATGCTTCTCTTATTTTTAGGTGGCTGGAAATAAGCTTTGCAGTTGCCAGCACTGGGCTCTGAAGGGCATTGTTGACCCAGAAACCTGATAATTATCCCTTCAGATAATTATCCCTTCAGAGCAGAGTGTTTTGGGAGCTCGATACTCCCACAATTTTTACTAACATGAAACCTACTTTCTGTTTATCAGCGATTTCCTGCTCCTGCTGATTATCCCTTACAGGTGCTAAAAGCCTGATGTCATCATCAGTGCCCTAACTACAGCAACAGAATTCTGGGAGAATTAGCTTTTTGATTACCATTTCTGCCAAATCTGCACGTGCAGCAGCAGGTTAATATTTTTGTATGTCCTACTTCAAATCACTGTTGCTATTTCCCAGTGCCAAGGAGAGGGCTTTGCTGATTTAAAGGCACGTCCTGACAGGATGCTGAAGGTGTTCCTCTTGTGTGCTGCTGTTTTGTTTGGGGAACTTTTCTCCTGCTGATCCTAAAGGAAAGATTTCCTACCCAGGCATGCTTGGCATTCCTGCCAGGGAATTTGGGGCCCGAATACCCCGGGAATACCTCAGGAGAATCTTTCCTCTTGCCCTAAGGCCGTGCTGTTTGTTTTCTTCTGCAGACCACGGGGCTGGTTGAGAAGTGGGAGTGGAAGAAGGAGGATGTGATCCTGCACGTGCTGCCCCTGCACCACGTCCATGGGGTGATCAATAAGCTGCTGTGCCCGCTCTGGGTGGGAGCCACCTGCGTCATGTTCCCGGAGTTCAGCGCGGAGCTGGTGAGCCCAGGGGGGGGAACCCAGCAGCAGCACCCCGGGCATTGCACCCAGGGCAGCTCTGGGGTTGAACCCCCTAAAGAATTCCAGCCCCTTGAGCCACTGGCTGGGTGGGGTTCACAGCAGGGTGCTCAGCCCGGGGTAAATGTGCACTTCCAGAGGGTGCAGCTTGTGTGAGCGTGAGGTTGGAATGGGAATGCTGCCCTGCCCCTCCCAGCCCTGGGCTGGGGTCTGGCTGGGGGTGGCTGGACCCTTCTGTGTGCCCACCAAGAGCATTTCCATCCAGAATTAGGGTTGTGGATTTTTTTTTTTTTTCAGTGCCAGGAAAGGTGGAAATGCTGGTTTTTCTCTTGTGTGTTAGTGATGTGCTGCTTGCTGAATTTTTTAGTGATTTGCATTTCTTAGAATCCCCAAAACACTGGAAAAGACCTCGAAAGCCACCAAGTCCCACCCTGTGACCAGTCCCCACTTTGTCACCCAGCCCAGGGCACTGAGTGCCGTGTCCAGTCATTCCTTGGACATCTCCAGGGACAGGGGCTCCACCACCTCCCTGAGCAGCCCCTTCCAAATGTTCCCCTTCCAGTCCTACATCCTTAGTGTCTTGTAGTGCATTATATGACAGAACACAGCCTTTTGAGTTGGTTGCAGCCCAGGTAAGGGAAATCCTGGTTTTCCTCACTTACATGGAAGGATGGCTCTTCCTCTGCAGAGAAACAAGAGCTAACAGAGCTGTGGGGTTGGACTCAGTGATGTGAGAGTTTGCAGATCCAGATCTTCTTGCTGCTTTTAGGAAAAGTGGCAGGAGGGAAACCCTACTGGAGTTACAGCTGCTCTTGTAATGTTTTCTATCTGAGCCAGGAAACACCAGTACCTGTTTGTCCTTTGTTCCCTGTGGCAGTGGCACACCATGGAAAGAGAGGGAGGAAAGGGACAGGCAGCAGTAAAGGTGGAACAGGTTCTACCTGTTTTTTTCCCAGCCCCTGGGATGCAGCACTGTCCATCCACACCTCCCAGTGTCCTGGAGGGTGTCTGCAGTGTCACTGTCAAGGGACAGTTGGGTTTTCAGGTGCAGAAAGGAAACAGAAGTGTCTTGTCACTGCAGAATTCCCTGGGAAAGCCCAAGGAGCTTGTGCTGGGTAACTGCCCAGGCTGCTCTCCCTGTCTGTGTTTCTCCACGTGCTGGGAAGGCTTGTCCCACGGAAAGGACAAAGTGCACAGGTGTGGGATACACCTGGAAGCCTCTGGCTGTGCTGCTGCCAGGTGAGGGCAGGCCCAGCTCCCACCAGAGCTGATTCTGATTCTCCCACCAGATCAGAGCTGCTGGTCCTTCATGGCTCATTTCTGCTTCTCAGAGCAGCAGCCACAGAGAACTCACGCTTCCTTTTTCTGTCAGGATGGCTGTGACACCTGAGCACCGATCCTTTTTGTGGGGACAGCCCCGGAATCCCAGCGGGGCAGCTCTGCACTTGCAGAGTGAATTGGTAGGATGCTGTGGTAGAAGGCAGGAGGGTCCTTGGCTGTCGTGGCTGTGCTTTCACCCCAATGATTGCCGCCAGATTGTCCTCCCCGAGTTCAGGGTGAGCCCGGAGGTTCGGGGTGCAGCAGGGCTGGGCTGGAGCAGCGCTGGTGGTGCCGATGCTGAGAGGCTGGAGCGGAGCCTCTGGAGGGCGCGGTGCTCCACGTCCTGTGCCACCGGTGATTGATGCTCCCTCCTGCCCCTGCCTTCTCCTCGGCTCTCCCCCGACATCTGCACATCGATCGGCTGACGTTGAGGGATGGGGTCGGGATCGGGGGAGCGGCACCCCCCCCCTCCTGTCTGATCAAAGCTCTGTCCCCAGATGTGCCACCGGGGACACGCAGGGACAGCCGCTTGACCCTGGAGCTGAACTTGGGCAGGGCTGGAGCGGCTGGCGAGGGCAGCAGGCGCCGGGCGGGGCTCCCAAGTGCGCGGGGAGAGGGGAGGCTCTGAAGGACGGCGTTTGCTTCTCTGGTTCCTTTTATTCCCGTTCTTTTTTCCTCGGGCCTCCCCTGGGAGCTGCAAGCGGTTTTGATCGACACTCCAAAGCCAGCACGGGAGGGTAAATAAGGCTTTCTCGTGGAGTTTATTGCAAGCTGCCTTTCAGCTCCACTCTATTTTCACCAGCTGTTTACAAAGTGCCCTTTGCTACTGAAATCAGCTCGCAGCAAAGCAGCAGTGGAGGATTTTGCCAGAGGAGCCCGAGTTTTGTCGTGTGCTTTTTTTTTTTTTTTTTCCTTGGCTGCACCTTGAGAAAGCAGCCAATTATAGTGTGATATAAAGAAACTCGACTGGCAGCTAAAACACTTGACAGGCTGATCAAAACAAGGCGAGGAACTTACTCTCAACCTGCTGCAGACATATTTAGCCTTGAGTGATACTGGCAAAGGTTCAAGAGAAACCGCAGCAGCACGCCCGACGTGTGTTTGGTTTCTAATCACTAACACTTCATTATACAAAATAAATACTTTATTATTACAGTGTTTATTAAATTACATAATTTGCGGCGTGCCTTATAGTCGTGGATACAGATGGCAGTCTGGTTTTGGTGGTGGGAATAATGCTCTTTTTTTTTTATTTTATTTATTTTTTTTTAATTTCCCTGAGAAGGCATTCCCAGCCCCAGACCACGGCTCGCTTGTCGCTCCCCCGCCGTGCAGGGGTAGGAGGTGGCAGCTTTCAGACCTTTCCGTCTGTTTTTTGGGAGCTGTCCAAGGAAAGGTTAGAAATCAGGACTGTGGAGCAGCCCCCAGTGTCCTGACCAACATCCTCCCTCTCACTGAAACAGCATCTGATGTCTGTGGCTACTGCTGAGGCCACGAGGACTCATTAAGGTGTGCTGAGGTGCCTCAAGCGTGAAAGTTCCTGCATAAAATCAGATTCTCTTTATTAAATGAGGACATCCATTACTCTGCACCAGCTACTGTACATGTTATAATTCACTTTATAGCACCATCTGTTAAGACTGTCTTGCTTAAGCTTTTCGTAGCGTTTTTTTATTGCAAGTTATTAAAAAATATGGCTGCATCTATTAATCATTTATTAATAAAGGGTTTATAAATGGACCCTTAGTTTCCAGAATTAGTCGACTCGTACGTGGTGTACTGAGTCCTCTGGTGCTTGTGCTCCTGGGGGTGCAGCCTCTCCACAGGGAGCCCATGGGAGCAGCATCCAGTGCTCCTGTCTGTGCTGCTGGGATTGGGAATGGCAGGGATGGCTGTGGGGGGAAGCTTTTCAGCATAGATGGGTGTGGAGCGGGCAGGAGAAGAACAGAGAGCCTCAGGGGTGTTCTGCCAGCAGCTGTGTGGGGCATGGCTGGCTGTGATGTTCCTGGTTTATTGTTTTATTGGTTTTCAAGGGTGAGAAGTGGGAGGGCAGCAACCTCCTCTGGAGCCAGAGCAAGCTGCAGCCTCAGCATCCCTGTACGATCCTCCCTCCATAACCTGCTCCCAAGCTGAGTTTACTCTTCCAGCTGCTCTGTTCCTGTTTGCATTTCTCAGCTGCTGCTGACCTGTTTCAGGTGCTGGAGTAGGAATTTCTTGTCCAGGAGTGGGGATTTAAAGGTGCTGCGTTTGTACAAATTCTATGCACTGTGGTGAGCAGAGGAGAAGAGGTGAATGTCTCTGTTAAGGAAGGAGTGCAGGGTGAGCCTTCTCCTGGCCAGGTGCTCTTTGAAGGCTCTGAGCATCAGGGCTTGCCCCAAGCACTCTCTGGAGCATCCATTCCCAGTGACTCCCTCCCTCCATCTCCCTCCCTGCATCAGTTCAGGCACAGCCTGTGCTGTGACTGTTGCTCTGTGGAAGTGTCAGTGAGTCTGGAGAGACACAGGGCAGCCGAGTGTCCCCTGTGACAGTCACACTCTGATGTCCCCATTCCAGACCAGGCACTCCTTGGACAGGACCATTTTGGAGCAAATTGTGAGGTCAGTGTCTGGTTTTAAAGGATCTTCTGCTGTGGTTTTTGGACAAAGAGGATCCATTTTGGGCTTGAACAACAGGAAGAGTTTGCCTTGGACACCTCTGATTGTGCCTTGAAGGGAAGATGGTGTAATGGCAGAAGGTTTTCTGTCAGCACTCTGTGTTGATAAACACGAGCAGGTCCTGGGAGGTCTTCCAGCCTCTTGGGCAGAGTGAGAAAGAAGAGTACTGAAAAACCTGAAGGAAGAAACTTGCTGTGCTGAGTGATGGGAGAAGCTGATGGAAATCTCCACTCGGGGTGACCCAGTTGTGGCGTGTGCTGCCCGCTCGGCTCTGCTGGGCAGGTTTGAGCTGTGATGTGCTGCCTGTGCAGTGACAGCCCTGGCTGTGCCCTGCAACCCCTTCCATGATAAATATGCCAAGATGCAGATTTCCTGCCCTGCAGTTCCAGGAGCTGCTGTTTCAGTGCCAGCCTCGCTGCGTGTCTGACTTAAGGTGCTCCGAGGATCAAGCCCTCTAAAAACCATGCCCTGTTTTACAATGTCACACTCAAAGCCATCAAAATCATCTTGTTTGGACTCTTCTTTCTAGGGAAATAGGAATGCTGTGTGCCTGAAGGTGCTGTGTGATTCGGGACAAGCTTTCCCTGATGTTGTGTCCCCGCTGGCACCTTTTCCCCGTGGTAGGAGGGAGCTGCAGACCTGGCACAGGATGAGTGGGAGGTGTTGCTCTGGGGTGCTGCTGCTGCATCGTGTGCTCACAGCCCTGAATTCCTGGAGGCCAGCAAGGCCAGTGCTGTATCTGGGAGCAAACTTTGTCCTTGTCACTGTTCTCTGTGCCAGCCAGGCTGGGCTGGGTGCTGGGGCTGTCTACCTTGGCTGGGCTGCACAGGGAGATCCAGGGCTCGGCTGCCGCTGTTGCCTCCGGGAAGGAGAAGCGTGCACTGCACTGAGCCTCTCCCCTGGATCTGTCACTTCTGCAAACATCACTCTGGGCAGCTCTTTTGGTTTATTTTTAAAAGAAAAGCAAATCCAAGCAGAGGAGCCTGAGCTCCAATATCCAGGCACGCTGGGGATCACGGCCCCCATCCAGTTTCAGCTGGAGAGAGCCTGAAAGTCTTTTCATCTGTTAATGGGAGGCTTCAGAGGAGTAATTTTATTTCAGACTCAAAGAGGAGTCGTTGGAGGGAGGAGCAGGTCACTAGTGAATGGATTATGTTTGATCACTTCTCACAGACCTGGCTTTAAAAAGTTAGAGGTTTTCTTTCCCATCTCCCCAGATCTGCCGTCTGTCCTCAGCATCTGTTCCCAAGTAATGGCTTTTGATGTGTGTGGGGAAATATAAAAAATGGAACCAGAGCCTGTCATATTTACTTATATTTCCAGGTCCCAGGGAAAGCACTTGCTCCTTTCAGTATGCCTCCAGCATAGGAAGGGTTTAAAAGCTTCAGCCTGGAATGCAGAGGGGCCATCAAACTGTGCTGATGAATAAATGATTAAAACCAGAGTCGCACAGAGCGCCAACAGTTTGGGGTTATAACAAACATGAGACAAAGCCACCGAGGGCCTGATTTCTCTTTGAAGAGAAGAATGTTTCTCTCTCTTTGCATATTGGTTGTGAAGTGTTGGAGGCTCAGTCCTTGGGAGAGAGCAGAGCTCCCCTTGGTGCTCTCCTGTCTCCCGTGCCCATCTGCTTTTTTGGGAGAATTTGGTGTTGGATGTGTGTGCGTGGCCCTGCAGCCCCTTCGCTGCTGCTGTTGAGTTACAGGAGCTTCCCACCCTTGTGTTTGGCACAGGACCTCACCAAACAAGCAGCTGCTTTGGCCACAGCCCTGTTGCTCCCACAAACATTCCAAACATCACCGGCATCCCTTTTCCTCGATGGTGCTTCCCACATGGCAGCAGTCAGTGCTAAACACAGACCCGTCTCCCCGAGCAAGAGGGAGGTAAAGGGCTGAGTTAACCTTGCATTAGAGGCATTGTTATTTCTGAAAAGGTTCGAAAAGATTCAATTACAACTGCAAATGGCACAATAATTTTATAGAGGAGAGGAGCTGTTGTGTCTGTCAATAGAGGCTGCGCCACAGGCTGGCTGTGATCCGTTTGTGGGCTGATGGAAAAATCCATGCTGATATTTGCTTCCTTTGCAGCTTGTGCTTCTTCTGGCAGGTTTTGGGCATCTTCTGTCAGCCAAAGTCTTACATGGTTTAGCACATAACTGGGTTTGCCACCATTTCTTCTCCTTTTGCATGAGAAGATGCCCAGGTACTGGATTTGGGGTTTCTTCCTGGTTTATGGCATTGCACATTTCCCTCTCTAAAGGGAAAAGTTATTCCCTTTTCTCCTCTGTGCTCACACCTCTTTCTTCAGATGATCTTAGCAGGTCTGGAGGCTGGTTGGGAAGGTTGCTGTATGCACTGACCACCCCTTGGAGCAGCTTGTATGTTCCTCCATCCTCATTCACCATCTGCGTGCTGGGAAGAATCCGTGGGAAAAATCTCCCAGCTGTGCCTTGCTGTGCTTGTTTTGTACCCACTGGTGTCATTTTCTCCTTTTTTTTTTTTTTTTTTTTTTTCCTTTAATGATGGCAAAATCCCACTGGCCAGCTCATGATATGCTTTTGAGCAGTGGGAGGGGAGGAAAATCAGGAATGTCCTGCTGACAGGAAGGCTCTTGGGAACATGAGGTCTCCCACTTCTCTGCTGGCACAGGCAGCCCTGACCCGAAGCATTCGCTGCCATTACTGGTGGTGGGAAGCTGTTCCCACTCTTGCTTTTTTTGCAGAGAGAAACTTCTTGTTTCTAGCCCTTGGTTATCTTAAAAGGAATCTTGATCCATCTCCTGAGCATGGGAAGGCTGCTGCTTCCTTTCTTTGCAGAGCCTGGCAACCCTGGCATGCAGTGCCATGTTTGCTTTCCGAATCCATGGCTTTTTTAAAAATCAGGTGAGGAAAACAGAATGGCAAGTTGGGCTGTTAGCACCCTGTGCCCAGGGAATGAATGTGGTGACAGTGACAGTGACAGTGACAGTGGGATAACCCAGGGCCAGGTGGGCTGTGCTGCCCCAAGCCTGGCGCTGTCGGAGGATGCCGGGTGCTGCAAGGACAAAGCTTTGCATGGGGTTGATTGATTAGTCCCAGGTAACGAGAGGCTTTCCCACATCCTTCTCTCAGAGCGTGGAGTTACAGTTGGAAGCCAGGAATAGCTGTTCCAGCTGGCTGGGCAGTGCCAAGCCCTCTGGCCAGCTCAGGCTCTGCGGAGAGCTGGGAGCTGCCAGCTTTGCACCACGGCTTAGCCCTGCTAAAACACATGGGAAGGATCCAGATTTGGCTGAGCGGGAGCAGAGCAGGTGGAGAGGTTTGGCTGTCAGCAGATCACCCCAGCAGCTGGTGGCACAAATCCAAAGGCAGCTGCTTATCCTCAGGAAGGGGCTGTTGCTGGGTGAGCTGGCCTGACACAGAAAAAGCTGCTCCTGTGGCTGCAGTGCAGGAGGGATGGTTTTATCTAAAGGCAGGAGTTGAGCTGGCACGTGGGGACAGGGGACTCTGGGGGTGCAAGACAGACTTGCTCTGTTTCCATGGGTTTGGGGTTTTTCAGCTCCAAAGCCACGTGACAAAAAAACTCTGCTGCATGGCCAGACTGGAAGTCTGCCTGCGCTCCCACAGCTGCTGGGGGACTTGGGAAGGCAAAACAAAATCACACAGCAAGGATTGAACAACCCCTGAGCATCTGTTTCCCTGCAATCCCTCGGCACAATCCTGATCCCTGCTTGCCATCACGTCCTTCCCTGCCCACAGCAAGGGCTCTCAGGAGCACCAGGAGGAGTGAGAGCACCAGGCTGAGGAGAGCAGATCCATTCAGCCGCTGGCTTTGGAGAGATCCTTCTCCACACCCTGCTGCCTCGAATGGGAAAGATACTGGGGGAAAACGGGGCTGGGAGGAGGTTAGACCCCTCTAAGTGCAATTTTACCTAATCTGGCTGGTAGGTGGGTTTCTGCAGGGAGTGAAACGTTCCCTCTCTGGATGTCCATCAGTGCAGGAAGTCACCCTGCAGTTCTGCTTTCCTTTCACAGGGGATCTGGCAGTGCTCACGCCTTCCCTCCTGGGCCGTCCGGAGGGTTCGCACCTTGTGCATTCACCTCTCCCCACCGAGGGTCGTCCCTGGGCTGGGAAGCAGCATCAGCTCCCTCCTGTTGGGTGGGACAGTGCCCCTGTGGCCGTGTCCTGCCCTGTTCACAACACCCCCCGGTGCTGGGAAGGGTTTTTTTTTTAGGAGCTGATTGTTCTGGAGCAGCGGAGTGCGAGATGCGGTGGGGAGGCGACGCTGGCGCAGCCGAGGAGAAAGGGACGAGACGGAGCCCGAGCGAGCAGAACGGAGGGAAGGGGCAGAGTGACAGCATGAAGGAGAATCCCTGGCTCACCTTCAATCAATCCCTGCCTGGCCTGGCTGCTGTGCAGCTGAGCGTGCTGGGTGTCAGGAGCTGTTAGGGAAGGCATTTGTCACTGGCGGGGCAGGGCCTGCAGCGCCGGGACAGAGGCTCTGATTTATTGATGCCTTTGCATCGCTCCTGCCTTGGGAGGAGCTCATCCTGTACCCCTGGACGGTGCCTGTGATGTTTGGGTTTCTCTGAAACTCTTTCCCAGAGAGTTTTCTGTCAACAAGAGACAAGTTTTCCTAACCCTAACCTTTGTTTCCATTCCTTTCCCTAGGAGGGACTTCTTGCTGTCCCTCTGACTTGACCAATGTGATTGAAGAGGTTTGTCTTTCTCCCACCCTTAGGTTGTTCTTTGTAAAACAGCATAAAGGGAAGAAATTCCCGAGTAATAAGCACAGCCATTGTCAGCCTTCTGAAGTCGTTGTAACCTTGAACAGCGTCACTGACCCGGCAGGGAGAGCGGTGAGGTGTGGCAGGAATGGGCTCAGGTGTGACACTTATGCCTCTGACTTGTGCACCTGCGATGGTTTTATCACTTGCTGTATTTTATGTGACTAGGAGAACGTAAAGGGCAAAACAGGCTTGCCTTAAAATTACAAAGATAGTTTACTTACACTAAAAAAATAAAAATAAGGAAAAAGAAAGGAAAAAAAATTGAAACTTTTAAACCATCTTTTTTTTTTCTTCATAAGTGTTCACTTTTTTACACTTAACATAAAAAGACAAAACTTGTAATTTCAGAGGGGTCATTGTCCACATCCCAGCAGAGCTGGCTGCTGGAATTTGTCCCCATTCATAGTTCCCAAGTTTCTTCTTGCAGCTGAAGAACATTATTCCCATAGGGAACATTCCTCCCAGGAAGAGCGTGGTTGGGGTTGTGGCGCTCCTGAAAAGCCACTGTCTCCTGCTGTCACTGCTTTACCTGTGGATTCTGATGGCTCCTCTGAGCTCACCAGGGACACAGCTCTCCCAGGCCACTCCCAGTGCCTGATCCCCCTCTTCCCAGCTTTGCCTCAGAGGCTGAACTCCATGGGCTCCAAGCTGTGTATTGTGCATCAGGTGTGGGCTGTGTCTTTTTCCAAAGAAGAGCTCCCATGCTTTGGAAAGCTGGTGGCTTTGTGCAGCCTTTGGAGAGCTGTGCACGGCAAGGGAATGAACTGATTCTGCCACGAGCTTCCGTCTTCGTGAGCAAATTCTTGGCTGCAACGTGACAGGACTAAAAAAAATGGCATTTCCATCATCTTGTGAGTGGTGGTGGGTGGGGGATCCACTGGTGGGATGAGAGATGAACGTTGTGCCTTGGGAAATAGGGGCGTGATGGAAGCTGGGAACGTGTTTTGGACAGGGATGAGGGGCACAGAGCAGCTCCCAGCTCTACCTCTGAGAAATCTCAGATAGCAAAGGTGTGTTTTCATCCACGTGTGTTCCTATTGGAAACGTGCTGTCAGTGTCTGATGTGAGATGATCTGCAGAGCAGGATGCTCTTTGGGACACGTGGTTTATTGGTCATGGGGAGGCAGCCTAACTGGGGAAGAGTCCAAAGGTCTAAAGGGACAGGGATCCAGGAGAGCAAGAGGCTGAGTTACCTGTTACATTCCATTTTAACCCTTTCTATCGTGAATATTCTAATGAGCATCAACCAATCACCTCAAGATACAAAACCTACAGAATTTACGTACAGCCTGTAGAGACTACTGTATTACCATACTAATCTACATACTAAAAACCTGAAAAACCACCTTTTCCTTGATACCTGAGAAAGTCCAACCCCTTATTCATCCTTTTGTCTTGGCAGGGGTGTCACTGAATCACCCAGCCCAGTCTTTTCAGCTAACATAATCACCTTCTTCCTGCCCAGCACCTTACAGTTAAAATTTTGCTTTCAATTCCATCTCTTTTGTAAGTCTCATACTCTTAGAATCTTTCACTAATAAATCATCTCTGCAGGGTTTTGCTGCTTCCTCCTCCCCAACATGTTCCCTTCCTTCCTAGGTGTGGAAGAGGCTCCTGAGCTCCCAGGCTCCCCGTGTCAGTGTGTTCATGGCAGTGCCCACCATCTATGCCAAGCTGATGGAATACTACGACGAGCACTTCACCCAGCCCCAGGTGCAGGATTTCGTGCGTGCCTTTTGCCAGGAGAACATCAGGTGGGTGAGCTGTGGCCAGGGGCTGCTGCTGGCTCACTGGATGCTCCAGGTTTTCCTTTCAGCTCTTTCAGTGCTGGTTGTTGTGCTTTGGTGTTCTCTTTGACAGGAACAAGGGTGACATTATTTAATTATGAGGCACTCTTGCATGGCAAAGCCAGAAGGGGCTCGTTGTGTGTCACCCTGTGTAACACATGGCTGAGGACTTTGTCCTGCCCAGGACAGCCTTGTGCTCCAGGATCTCTTTTAGGAGGCTGTCCTGGTTAACTCAAACCCCTATCAGGCTGAGAATGTGAGGGACATCTTTGGTTAAAAGGTTAAAAGGATTTGGGGCCTGCAGGTTTTAGGCAGGGCTTTTCGTGCCCCAGTCTCAGGCTGCAAATTCCCTGGAGCAGAGGTGCTCTGGGATTCTCCCTTACCTGTGTGATGCTGTTCAAGATCACAACGACACAGACTCCGAGGTCAGAAGGCTGACAATGACTCCAATCAATCTTTATTACCCAGGAATTTCTTCCCTTTATACTGTTTTACAAAGAACCCACCCAAGGGGTGGGAGAAAGACAAACTTCTTCAACTACATTGGTCAAGTCAGAGGGACAGCAAGAAAGGGTCCCTGTAGTCACTGCTTGTCATGTTTGGGTTTTCTGAAGTTCTTTCCCAGGGACCCAAACTGGTAAACAAGGTCACAGTTTTTAAACTCTCTTGTTTTTCACATTTCTCTCCTAAGGAGGGACTTTGCTTGTTGACCCTTGGTGTGACCAATGGTTCAAAAAATCCCACCTCTTAGGTGGGCACGTTGTAAAAAGGTATAAAAATAGGTGCTGAGAATAAACCAGCCCCTTTTTTAGAGCATCAGCCTTCTGAAATCACGAGTCCCTGTCTTTCTTTGGTGTCCAACAGCAACAGGTCCCTCCTAGGGAAAGGAATGCAAACCACAGGATACTGTCAGGAAAACGTGTCCCTTGTTGACAGAACAGTGCCTGGGAAAGAGTTTCTGTTGCAGAGGATGAAGCAAGAAGCCCCTGCAGAGATGATTTATTAGTAAAAGATTCTAAGAGTATCTTAGAGGAATTTGAAATTGAAATTGAAATTGAAATTGAAATTGAAATTGAAATTGAAATTGAAAGCAAGATTTGAACTGTAGAATGTTAAGCAGGAATACTGTGATTGAATTAACTAAGTCAAGAGCCAAAGCTCCGGTGATTGAGCAATCCCCCTCCCCAAACAAAAGGAGGTTGGACCTTCTCAGGTATCAGGGAAAAAGTGGTTTTTCAGGTTTTTAGTATGTAGATTAGTATGGTAATACAGTAGTCCCTATAAGCTGTATGTAAATTCTGTAGGTTTTGTATCTTGAGGTGATTGGTTGATGCTCATTAGAATATTCACGATAGAAAGGGTTAAAATGAAATGTAACAGGTAACTCGGGCTCTTGCTCCCCTGGATCCCTGTCCCTTTAGACCTTTGGACTCTTCCCCAGTTAGGCTGCCTTCCCACAACCAATAAACCACGTGTCCCAAAGAGCATCCTGCTCTTCAGATCATCTCTCTCATCAGACACTGACAGCGCCTTTCCAATAAGTTTCAGAGAAATCAAAACATGACAGGCACCAACCATGACTACACCTGGGCTTTCCCTGTGCAGGTTAATGGTGTCAGGCTCAGCAGCCCTGCCTGTGCCTGTCCTGGAGAGGTGGAAGAGCATCACGGGGCACACCTTGCTGGAGAGGTACGGGATGACTGAGATTGGCATGGCGCTTTCTAACCCTTTGCATGGAGCCCGAGTGCCAGGTAGGAGTCTCCAGGGGGTGTCCCTGTTTGCTGGGAAGTGCTCTGGGGTGTTCTCTGCACAGGAGTTGAAGTGTTCCCCTTCCCTCTGCCCCCTGAGGCCGGCAGCTAGCTCAGAATTTAGGGAGGTTTGGGTGAGGGGATCTTCAGGATAGGGAAGTAAATCCAAAAGAGGCTCTTACCCTGAGATATGCCCCAAGGTTTATTCCAAGAAGGGGTCCCAGGGCCAAAGAGGGAGAACTCAGAGGGATGGGGGGTTTTATCCATTTCAGGGTAGGGGGCAGGGTTACCTGGCCAAAGGCCATAGGTCAGAGTCAAGGGGCAGGTAGGGTTTCATGGGGGAGACCAATGCCAGAGGGATACAACAAGGAGTGAGTGAGGAGAGGCCACGGTAGGAAGGAGGATGCTGGGAATGGGCACTGGGGGAGCCAGGACGTGGATGTGTCACTCACGACATAAAAAACTCACCCCCACACCTTGAGATGTCCGAGGCAGGAAAAGAAGAGGGTTTATTATAGAATCAACATTTATCAAACTCCAGCAGTGACCATGGATTGGAGGAAGAAAATCTTCTCCTCCAACCACACTGGACAACCCAACAGCCCATCAACAGTCTCCTTCTTAGGAAAAGAATGTAAACATTACTAGATTTTACAATAACGAGAAGCTTATTTATATGAAAGTGTATCTGACTCCAAAACACAGAAGGCTAAAAATAAGACTTTATCAAACTCCTTAAAGGGGACAGAGGAGAATGGCAAAAACCCAGACAACAGGATGGATGTGTGGGAAGTGGCTGCTGGGCTTCCCAGGGATCAGAGTTGTGTGTGCAGAGCTGGCAGTGGTGCCCACTGGCCTGTCCAGGCTGATGCTTTCTTACTTCCAAAATCTTAGTGAATTGAAGGAGTGTTTTCTTCAGCTCCTGCTGCCTGGAGTCGTATTTCTGGGTGGTGTCACACAGGATTCTCCACACAGCAGTGCTTGTCCAACCCATCAGTTGCTGAGCACTTAAAATAGGACGTCTGCTCACTCTTATTTTAGTGCCTGTTTCTTGCCTCTTCAGGAATTCAAAATTGTCACACCTCGCTGTTTGCTCTGGGCCTGTTCTCTCCTTGTCTTCCCCTCCCTTCTCTGAGCTCCACTTTGTGATTCCTCTCCCTAGCTGTACTTTCTGGAACCTAGAAATAAATTGATCCGAGACATTGCAAATATAAAATGCCCCCACCCTCCCCTGTGGTTGGAGCGTGGCCATCTGTGTGCCCACCCTGTGCCACCTGCCTCCCCACAGGCTGTCTGTGCAGGCATGGCACCATATGCAGCCTCCTGGGGAGCTGGTGTTACCCCAGGGGGGTGTCCTGGGTGTCACAGCTTCCCACAGCACCCCAATCCCAAGGGATGCAGGAGCTGGGCCCCACAGGGGTCACACAGGAGGAGGAGAAACCAAAACTCCCCCTCGTTGACTCCTCAGCCTGAGAACAGCTTGAAATACAAGCTCTGTTTTACTTTTGCAGGGTAACTGTCATTCCTTCACCCCACCTCAGCCAGTTTTATCTTCCCCCAGCAGCCCCATCCCTGCAGGCAGCAGAGGGAAGCAGGCAGGAGAAACAAGGCTCCCATCTGCAGGAGCTCGAGCTGTGTGTGAGCCCCACACCCCAGGGTGACAGGGCAGGGACCATTTCACTGTGCCTGTGCTCTGCTTGGATTTGCTTTTTATTGGTTTTTCATGAGGGAAAATGAGTGGAGACTGCAGATATTTCTCAGGGGACTAGAAGAGGAAAGGAGTAAGACTGAAAGTAGCATGGCAGTGCAGAGGCTGACACCCAGAGGGGCAGCTCCTGCCCCACAGCTGCTGCCTGTGCTCCTGTGGCATCACCCCTGTGGATCCTGGGGTCTGCAGGGGCCCTGGGGACAAATCCTCTTGTGCAGCCAAAGCAGAGGGGCTGGGGACTGTCCCTGCAGCCCCATCCAGGGGCTCCTGCAGCCCTGAGAGGGGAGAGAAGTGTCTCACGAAGGTGGGGATCAGCAAGGAACCGTACAGAAAGGAGGCTATAATTGAATAGGCTTGATTAATTTATTTCAGGAAGTGTCAGCTGGGAAGCAGATGGGTGAAGCTGAGGCATAATTTACTGGAGCTGTGAAAAAGCTTTTGATCCAGTGCCCTGTTAGAGGCTGGGGAGGAGGTCAGCAGGTACCACAGAGATCCCAGAGTCAGCTGGTGGTGGTGGGCTGGGAACAGGGGACATCCAGCAGAGGATTTCTCCTGGAGTGGGAGCAGCACAGGTCCTTCCCTGCAGCTTTGACCTGTTGGAGCGAGCCCAGAGGAGGCACCAGGATGATCAGAGGGATGGAGCAGCCCTGCTGTGAGAATTGGGATTGTTCAGCCTGGAGAAGAGAAGGCTTTGGGGTGACCTAACTGTGGCCTTCCAGCTCCTGAAAGGGCCTACAGGGAAGATGGAGTGGGACTCTGGACAAAGGCCTGGAGTGACAGGACAAGGGAGAATGGCTTCACAATTAACTTTAGGTTTAGATTAGAAATTAGTAAGAAATTCTTGGCTGTGAGGGTGGGCAGGCCCTGGCACAGGGCGCCCAGAGCAGCTGTGGCTGCCCCTGGAGCCCTGGAGGTGTCCAAGGCCAGGCTGGATGTGCCTTGGACAGTGGAAGGTGTCCCTGCCTATTGCAGGTGGAATGGAATGTGCTTTAAGGTCCCTTCCAAACCATTCTGTGACTCATGAGCCTCTGAGGAGGGATCCTGGAGCTTCCCCTGCCCTCATCCCGGTGTGGCAGGAGAAAGGTGGAGCCCCTGAACCCTGCCCCTCCTGCCCGTGTCCCCACCGGTGTCACCAGCAGCGTATCCCCACTCTCCACCCACAGCCCAGATCTGAAGGGCCAGGGATGGGGGTGTGGTGGGAGCTTTAATTTCCAGAAGCAGCAAAGATGAAAGATTTGAAAGATAAATGTTTGCTTGTATATGGTTAAAACCCTGCTTAAAATGCCTCTGTTTTCACCAGCTCTCATTCTAATCCCCCCTGGTGCTGTTACTGTGAAGGGAGATGAATAATTCATGGCCGGAGAATGCCTCACTGGGCCTAATCACCACTTTAATTGGAGGTTTAGATCAGAGGCAGCTAATAGCTGCTACAGCGGGGACTCCGTGTATTGTTGACAGTGAGATCCTTGAGTGCCTTATCGTTGGCCTGCTCCAATCCTCCCGGGACCCCGCGGCTCAGAGCAGCACCGAGCTACCCAGATACCGAAGGACACAGAGCACGGGGCCAATTAAATTTATCTGGGAAGAGCTGACAAGTTGTTTTTTTTTTAAAGCAGAGGAGAAGGGGTGAAAGCAGAACGGTGTCACCTCCCTCTTGCCTTGCAGCCCCGGCGACACTGCGGGTGAGGTGCCAGCACTGCTCAGCATCCAGGAGTCTGCAAATTGGAGGGATGCAGAGGGCAAGGAGCAGGGATTTCTCCCCATTCCCCCCTCAGGATTATGGCTGGGGACAAAAGGAAGCCAGTGCAGGGTGTTGACCCCTTCTGATCACCCCAGTTGAGGCTTGATGGTGGCAGGACCTCCAGGGCTGCTGCTTTGGGAATGGGCCCAAATTTCTGCTGACCTGCTGGAGCTGGCACAGGGTATATTTTGACACGGTGGATGGGCCTGGGAAGCTCTAGTCATTGTTTTTGCACAAATCCTGTTAATCCTGTCGGGTTTGTGGAGCTCTAATCGATGGTAGAAGCTTTTTCAGCCTTTACAGATGTTGATTTCGAAGTTTGTCACTTTTGTTAAATGCCAGAAAAGCTTCTCCAGACAGAGACATAAGGAAGCAGCTCTCCACCAGGGACTTGTTTTACATGCTGGTTTTATTTTAGCCAAGTAGGAGAGGAATTGGTGGGGCTGTGTCAGTAACTGTGATCTGAAACACTGTGTGGGGAACACGTCAGCTCCTCTGTGCCTTGAGATGTGCCAGCACTGTGCTGATCTTTGGTGTCTGATTCCAAGGGCTGGGAGCAGCAGTGGGCACTGATGCTGGGGTCCTGCTGCCCATGAATCACTCACTGCCCCATTCCCATGCTGAGGTCAGCAGCTCAGGGTGAAAAAAGCATCTTCCAGGAAGGCATCTGGCTGATCTTGATTTGAAAAATTCCAGGTCTGTGAGAGCCCCTGGCAGTTCCTTGCATTGGTTTCTCCTCCCTCCATGAGCTTTCCAGGACTGGCTCTGTGGTGCCTGCCCACAGACGTGCCATGTTTTGTGGGCAGATTGGAGTCTGTTCACACACAGTGTTTTTCACCCTGGAGAAACCGTTCCCACAGAAGCCTGGAAAGGTGGCTCCAGCAACCTTCCATGCATCGCTGAGGGTGTTTTCTGTGACTTGTTACTTGCTTTGAGGCCTTTTGGAGCCTCCCGTGGCAGGTGCAAGATTGTTTACAACACATATGGTGTGATTTTTAGGGTTGTTCTGGGCAGAGCCAGGAGCTGGACTTGATGATCCTCGTGGGATCCAACTTCTGTGATTCTCTGCTTCCATAAATACCTCGATACGGTACCTCAGGGCGCTCCTGGCTCCCTTCCTTCCCCTGCTGCAACCCTCGGAGTCCTGGCAGAGGGAGCAGCCCAGGGGTGCTGATGGTGAGGGGAGGACGTGGCTGTGCTGGCTGAACCAGAATGCCAAAGGTGGCTCGGAGAGGAGCGGACACGGCTCACGGAGCTGCCACGTCGCTTTGTGTTTATTCCCAGCCAGATCTGCTAATTGTTCGGGTAGTTTCGCCGCAATAAAATCTCACTCCCTCGTAGCCCATCTGCTCCTGGCTGATCCTGCAGGGATGCCATAAATCTGGGCTACGACGACATATCCATTGCCATGGCAACTGACCAGTGTAGCAGACAAAAATCGTGATGTCACGGATAGCAGCTCTCCAGGGCTTCAGCAGGAGAAGGAGACCAGGACAGGGGAAATGTCACTTGAACCCAAATGCCTGAAATACGAACAAGAGGAGGACAGGGCTGAGCTCCCTGAGGTCCTGCACTCCCTGCTCTAGGGAATTCCCGGTGTCAGGGTGATCCTGGCAGACCTGGAAAGCATCAACTGGAGGGAAAGCTTCAGGGGGGAAAGTGGATCATCCTTTAAAAGAAAGAGCAGAGTTGCCAATTTGTAGAATCACAGAATGGTTTGATTTGGAAAGGATCCTTAAGCTCATCTTGTTCCACCTCCCCTGTGCTAAGCAGGGACACCTTCCACTATCCCAGGCTGCTCCAAACCTCAATGTCCAGCCTGGCCTTGGGCACTGCCAGGGATCCAGGGGCAGCCCCAGCTGCTCTGGGCACCCTGTGCCAGGGCCTGCCCACCCTGATTTCTCCCTGATATCCCATCCAACCCTGCCCTCTGGCAGTGGGAAGCCATTCCTCCTTGTCCTGGTACTCCAGGCCCTTGTGAAAAGTCCTCCTCCAACTGAAACTCAGTCCTGTCCAGTCCTGCTGAGGCACAGGTTGCTGTGAGCTGCTGTCCCTCTCCCTGCTCATGGAGGTCACAGGCCCCGTTCTGCCACAGGAGCCATCTCGTGCCACCGAGAGGCCAAGTGAGACCTGCTGAGGCAGGAGCTGCCCATCCCACAGCTCACAGGAGCAGAGCTGCCCTCTCTGCTGAGCTTTCAGGTGCTCCCCAAGAAGAACAGGCACTGAACCAGGGCGTGGGAAAGCTGCAGGCTGGGGAGCTCTGGGTCACAGACACAGACTGGAGCTCAGTAGTGGTGGTTGTGACACCGTGTCAGCCCCTTGGCTTTGAAATTGAAACCTGTGGAGGAACGGGGTGGGTTTGATCCCTGCTTTTCTCCTGTGATGTTTTCTAGCCAGTGTATTGATGTCTCCTAAAACTGAGATAATCCCTGGCAATTCTCAGCTGTTAAGCCTTTGCCTCCCCTGTCAGGTGCAGGCTGTAGAGGAGCAGAGTAATCGCCGTGCTCTCTCTTTTCACAGCTTTGTGTAGGTTTTGTGCTGCCTTTCTTTTTTTTTCCAAAAAAAAAAAAAAAGAGCTTAGTTCCTGGGCTCTGAAGCTGTGCAGATGTCCTCAAAGAGTGGCCAAGAAGGATTGTTCAGGGCTGGAGACACGTTTGTGTTCAGAGGCATTCCCAGCACTGCCTGCTCAGCAGCGGCAGCAGCGCCCGGACATTTCCGTGCAGACCCACGGTGGGATCGACACCTTCCCAAAGGGAAACCCCACTCTGGGAAGTTCCTTAGTGCCAGCACAGCCTGCAGACACCACTGATAGACCAGCAGCACCCCTGATTCTGTGATTTCCCCGTTTCCACGCTGTTCTCCTCCGCAGGTTCCGTGGGCACCCCGCTGCCCGGCGTGCGAGTGCGCATCGCCAGCGAGACCCTGAGGGACGGCGCTCGCTCCTACACCATCCACGCCCAGGGGGATGAAAACAGCACACAGGTAGGGCCAGCTTCTCCACTGCTTCACTTGGAACAGCTCTTCCCTCGGGGAAAGTTCCCTCCTTCCCAGTCCTCTGAAAGCCCGAGGGTTGAGGCTTGCACTGCTCTTGTTCCCAGCAATTCAGTGATTGGGTTTCTTGTACGTTTTTTTGTGGGTTCCTGTAGCTGTGGTACTTTATGGACTGGATAAGTGCTGGCCATACAGTCATGGAATGGATTGGGTTGGAAGGGACCTTGAAGCCCATCCAGTGCCCATCCCCTGCCACAGGCAGGGACACCTCCCACTGTCCCAGGGTGCTCCAAGCCCTGTCCAGCCTGGCCTTGGACACTTCCAGGGATCCAAGGGCAGCCACAGCTGCTCTGGGCACCCTGTGCCAGGGCCTGCCCACCCTCACAGGGAACAATTCCTTCCCAATATCCAGTCTAAATCTACTCTATTTCACTCTCAACGTCTAGTGGAAGGTCCCTGCCCATGGCACAAGATGAGCTTTAAGCTCCCTCCCAACCCAAACCATTCCATGACTCTGTGATTGGAAGGGCAGGACTGGTGGCCTTGGGGGTTGCACTCATTTTGAAACAGCACTGGGGGAAACCCATCAAGTTTCCACAGAAGTCAAGCTCAGTGCTGAGCCCCACATGACACCTGCAGTCTGTTCTGGTGTGCCAGAGGTCAGGCATCTGGGATAGGGAAGCACAATCCACCCCTGTGCTGGGATGCTGAGTGTTCCCCACTGCAGCAGCAGCCCCAGCTCAAGGTCCAGGCTGGCTCTTCCTGCAGAAGTGGCTCAGCAGGGTCTACATTCCTGCCCCCTCCACACCTTCTGTGGGTGTTGTGCTGCTCTGGCAGATCCATCCCTGGTGACACCTGGGCTGGGCTGAGCAGATGAGTGCTGTGTGTGACAGAAGTGACCCCGGCAGTGACGCCGCGTGGGTGGGACACAGGCAGGCGTGAGATTCCACCCGAAATAGGTTCCTTCACTCATCCCCCTGGGAAATGGCTTCTCATCCAGCCACCGACATGCTGAGGGTTTGAAAGGAGCTTCCCGAGCTGTGGCAGAGACACTGCTGCTGTAAGCACTGCTGAGAGGCTCAAGAGAATCTTCTTCTGTCGAAATGAACTGGTGGCAGGTGGAGGAGCCAGCAGGAGCACAGGCAGCCCCGTGGGTGGGCTGTGCTCAGGTTGTGTTTTGTGTTCCGATGCTGTAAGAGCTGGATCCACCCCAGACTTGTAAAACAGCCCAGGGGACAGCTGAGAGGGACCACGGATTGTGGCTTTTATTAAAATAAAGCCTCTTTGCTGCTCTTTGCTGTGGCGTGGCCAGGCAGTGGGCAAAGCAGGAGACTCCCCATTCCCTGTTTTTGTCACTCCACTTTTGTCCTGGATGCGTGTTATATTTCACAGGTTTGTCCTCAGATCCCAGAGTTTGCTCTTGGCCTTTTTCTTTCCACTTGTGTGGAACTGAGACATGAAATATAACGTGTCCCTTTTAATAATGATCCTATAATGCTTTTTTCCCCTCAGGGATCCCTGGGCGCTTTACAAATTAGGTCTCAGACACGAGAGTCCCCCAAGTGCAGCTCCTTCCAGGATGAAATGTGGAGGTTGTTCTACTGAATTAGGAGAGGAAAACATATGGGATGTTATTTTTTTCTGCTCAGTACTCCTTCCCTTTCCTTCTCATTGCACTGAGTGACCAGAGAAGGGGAGCCCAGATGATCTGTGTCTGGTGCTGGAAGCCCACCACCTCCTCAGGGCTTCACAGAGCTGGGATTCACATAGCTCTTCTCTTTCCCCTGGCTTCAGGCTGCTTGGGTTTATTTGGGGGGCAGAGGAATTGCCCTTTATCCTGGTGATTTCTCACCTGCAGCCTCCAGCCCCCAGTGTGGGTGGCTGAGGTCCATACCCAAGGCTCACAGTGCTTCCAGGAGCTCCCACCAGTGCTGGCCTTGGCTCCCTGCCCCTTGCTGATGGTTCACTTTCCGTCAGGCTCTCCCATGGGGATCTTTTGGATGTTCTGGTGAATTCTCAAGTCATCAGCCAGGGAGGGTGTGGGGAGGTGGTAATTTGCCTCTGGGCCTTGGCTCATGGGTTGGTCCCTCTCTGGGAAGCTGTCCCCATCTCACCCACCATTCCTCTTGTCCCAGTTTAACTGGGAGTTTCTTCAGGCTGAAGGGAGGGCAATGGTCCCATCTGTTGAGGCCACCCTAGGAGAGAGTGGCTGGCTGGGTACCTCCAGGACATCCACAACACTTCCAGGAGCAGAGCAGAGCCAGCTGCCTCTGTCCCTGGGACTGTCACAAGGTGGGAAAAACAGTCCCCGCTCCCAGCGTGTGTTGGCACAGATGGATGCGTGGAGATGCCAGGAGTTTGGGTTTTACATGCCCTGGGCACAGAGTGTGACTTTCCCTGGCGTGACCAGGTGGCAGCCGTGGCGACAACACCTCTGCTCCCAGGGATGCTGGAATTCCAGTGCCTCACACCTGCGGTCCCAGGCAGAGCCTCACCTGCTCAGAGCCTGGCCCAGCCGCTGCTGCTGGCGCTGTGTGCATCACGCTTGGTTAATAATTCATGTCAGGAGAGACCACGTCAGTGGGATTGATTTCAAACGAGGCGGATCTGACAAGTCCGAGTGCTCCTCACGCTCCAGCAGCCCCAGAAAGGCCCGGCTTTGTTTAAACCACCTCCTCCACAGGGGCACAGGGGCTGGCCCAGGGATGGGAAGAGCTGGTTGGTGTCCTGATAACCCCGTGGCCTTTTCCTTGGCTCCTGTGAGAAGGATGAGCAAACCCTTCCTCTCCTCCCTCACAGGAGGGCTCGGAGCCTTAAGTGGTTGAGGGCTGGAGGAGACTGAGGGGAAACCTCAGGGGTCTTCAGTGTCCTCATGAGGGGCAGCAGAGGGGCAGGTATCTCTTCCCTCTGGTGACCAGGGACAGGACCCAGGAGGAGTCCAGGAGGACAGGAAGGGCTGGAGCTGTGTCAGGGAGCTTTAGGGTGGATATCAGGGAAAGGTTCTTCCCCCAGAGGGTGCTGGGCACTGCCCAGGCTCCCCAGGGAATGGGCACGGCCCCGAGGCTGCCAGAGCTCCAGGAGAGCTTGGACAGCACTGCCAGGGATGTCCAGGGTGGGATTGTTGGGGGGTCTGTGCAGGGCCAGGGGTTGGATTGATGATCCTGGTGGGTCCCCTCCCATGATTCAAACACCATGGGGCTGATCCAGGGGGATGCTGAGCAACCCAGGCAGGAGCTGGGCTCTGAGCCATCTCTCCTCCTCGGGCTCCTGCGAACAGGTGATCTCTGTGCCGGGGCTGAGGCATTGTCAGGGCAATCTGCGAGGCGTTCACACCTCGGCTGTGCCTGCAGAGCCCTCCCGACAGCGACAGCGCCTGCGAGCAGAGAGCACTGCCTTTGCCAAGGGAATCGTCTGCGGAGCCTGGCAAGGTCACGGCGCTGGGCTGGGCTCCTGCCCCTGCTCCCGGTGCAGCGGGGGTTCTCCGAGCTGCTCCCTCCCCACTAACCCCGGCTCTCCCCTTAGGCTGTGCCCTCGCTCCCTTTCCTTTGTGTCGGCGCCCTTTGGACGTGTGCGATCCAAACAGGAGCGGAGGAGGAGGAGGAGGAGGAGGAGGAGGAGGAGGAGGAGGAGGAGGAGGAGGCAGCCTGTGGGTGGCAGGAGCAGGGAGCTGGGGAGTGTTCCTGCTCTGCCATCCCGTAACTGCCTGAGCTTGCAGCAGGAGACCGCTGGTTCCTGGCACACCCTGAAGATCAATAATCTACTTAGCTGAAAGTTTGCTGGATCTCTGTTCTTCCCTGCGTTTTCTCCCACCCCTTGATTGGAGTGCTGGATTCCATTCCTTCAGTCCTTCAGGGTCATCAGGAGCCCTGTGCTGCTTTGCTCAGGTTTTCAGCCGGCCCTGTGCTGCGTCCTCTGGCTGTTTTGCACCTTGTGCTGGTTTCCGGGGCTGACAGGGAGCCTGGGGCTGGGTCAGGCTGCACCCAGAAGAGGTGCTCCAGCTTGACACACCCACTCTCTGCTCCTTCTGTTCCAGCCCAGGATGCTCAGCAGCCTGGGGACAAGGCCAGCAGGGGCAGGAGGTGACAATCCCATCGGAGTCACAGTGCCTGCCCTGACTGTGTCCCCACCTCCACCTGTGCAGGAGTTTGGGGATGCAGAACTATCCCAAACTCTGCAGAGATGCTGCTCTGGGTGTCCTGGCAGAAGGGCTTCTCCTCCAGCCTCACTGGGGAGCAGAGGTGTGGAGGTGGGTGTCAGGGACAGCACAGCTCTGCCTGCTTTGAGCCATCCCACTGGCATCCAGAGCAGTTCCTCAGCTTTCCACCCTCCTTAGGCAGCTGAGCCCATCTGACCCTTCAGGCTCAGCAATCCTTACCCACAGCCCCCCGGGGGTGTTTCTTCCCCTGTGGGGTGTTTCCCCCTGAATTTTTGGCACCTCTCCCCGTGGCTCTGGCGCCCAGGAAAGGGTTACAGCTCTCCAGCTCCGAACGTTTCAGTTTGCTTTGTTCGGTGCGATGCATATTTCATACGCTCAGCTTCCCAGCTGGCAGAGGCCTGGAAACCCTGCAAGCTGTCGGGTATTGTCTCTCTCCTTCTTCACTTGTTTGTTTGTTGGGGTTTTGTTTTTTTGGGGGGTGGGGGTTGTCATTTTGTTGGATTTCTCTTTCTTTTTTTTTTTTTTTTTTTTTTCCCTTCTTTTTCATCTTTCCCAAATTGCTCTCTCTCACCAAAGCCCAGCCCTGGTGCTGACAATGGGGGGGCTATCAAATAGCTAAATGGCTTCACAGCTGTAACCGAGGCAAGGCTGCAGCCGTGGCTTTGATGGCCAGCAATCCCCTCCTGCCGAGGCTGCCTGGGGACCGGTGGCTTGCAGGAGCTGCCAGCAGGAGGACGCTGTGCCACGAGCATCATCCCCCCCCCCATCTCCTCCCCACCCCTTGCAAAGGTTGTAATTATCTCGTTGTTTATCCATATGCAAGCTGTCGTCCTGGACTGGAACCGCCTGGGCTGCGGCCGTCCCTCCCCAAAAGCCAGCAGCATCACTGTCCCCTCCTCCCCGTGCCCCCCCTGTGTCTGTGCCATCTGCTGGCAGCTTGCTGCTGGTTGCCAGCGCCTCGGCGGGGCTGGGGGACAGCTGGCACTGTCACCCGGGGTTGTGACGGCGGCTTTGGGCCGTGGATGTCCCCGTGGAGGGGACCAGGGGTTGCTGCACCTCGCTGGCATTCATCCCAGAGTTCTGGAGAGCCCCGGGAGGTGCCCACTGAGCTGTCTTGGAGCACTGGGTGCTTGGCAGGTGTGTCCCTGTAGGGTTCTCCTCACCTATCCAGGTAGCCCATAAGAGTTGGTGAGACTGGATCTGGCTCTTCTCCAGAGATGGGCGTGTGCCCCCCTGTGCCTGGCATTCCTGAGAAGGGCCAGGTATGGACAGGATGTGGTCACCTGGCCTGGGGAGTCCCATCTCTGGCTGTTCCCAGAGGAACAACCAAAGGAACACCTGGATTCCTTTCCAGGCTCAGCCCAGACCAGCTCATTCTTTGTCCTCAGTGCTCCTGCACTTCCAGAACTGCTCTCCTCCAGTTTTTCACCCATTTTCTAGTTCCTGTTCCATCCCATCCTCATGCACTGGTACCTCCATGGTGAACTTTTCCTCCAGCACCCCAATTCCATCTCCCATGAGGAGCTTTTCCATCTCTGGCTGTTCCCAGAGGAACAACCAAAGGAATACTTGGGATTCCTTTCCTGTCCCATTCAGACCTCAGCCTAGACCAGCTCATTCTTTGTCCTCAGTGCTCCTGCACTTCCAGAACTGCTCTCCTCCAGTTTTTCACCCATTTTCTTGTCCCTGCTCCGTCCCATCCTTGTGCACTGGTACCTCCATGGTGAACTTTTCCTCCAGCACCCCCATTCCATCTCCCTTGAGGAGCTTTTCCTCAGCTCCATGATCTCTTCCATCAGGCAGTGTGGGGAATGTGTTGTTGAAGGCAGTCTGGATTAGATCTGCAGCTTTTCTTCTATCTGCAACCCCAACCAACCCTCAGGATTTCTGGCACAGTCCACCTTTGATAAAAACACTCTGCATTTATTCTCATTTTCCATTTGCCTCAGCTTCTTCCAAAACCTCCTTCCAAAGCCCTCGCAGTGCTGGACACTGCACTTGTGTGTGTGTTCCAGTTATCACTTTTTTTTTTTGCCATATTTCTCTCATCTCCTCAGGATCCTGTTTTGTGTCCTGCCCAAGTAATTCAAGAGTCTCCACTTTGTTGCCCAGGCTGCCTTTGTTCCTGTATAAACATTTTAGCTGCTTCTCATTGATCACACGCAGTTTCTTACTCATCCTGGGCATTGATTCCATTCTCAGATGTATTTATATCTCCTTCCTTCTTTCTGTCTGCCCTCTGGTTATTTTTTTTTCTTTAATTTGTGGCCATAACTCTATTTTATTTCTTCCTGGCAGTAAAAGTGGAGGCAGAGGTTGCAGTAGCATCGTGTCCCCTTGTTTCTCAGCTGAAAACTCTTCTCATCACAGGGACAGCCTCGATTCCAGGAGAGTATTGCCTTGCACATGGAAGTTGAATCCATCTGTCAGGAGATACCCTCTTTCCACAAAGTCTTTCCTTGGAGCTCACCTTTGTCACAGCACCCTCAAGATCTCTGTGAATCTCTTTATTGTTGTTTTATTCTGGTTGTGTGTATCCCAGACCGGTTTGGGTTGGAAGGATGGACTCCTTCATGGACACCTTCCACTAGAATATTCCTCTTGGTAGCTGAGGGAAGATTTGGGGTGTTTGTGGAAGAGCCCTGGACGTGGTGAGGAGGAGCTGAGGCAGAGGCTGAAGGAGGAGGAGCTGTCTCTGTCCCAGCCAGGCCAGCAGGGATGGCTGGGCACGGGGAGCAATTAGAGCTTGTAGGGCAGCGTGTGTGCAGTCACAGCTCATCACAGCCTCCCAAAGTGCACTTCAGGGGAGGCTGCTGCAAACCAAACCCAAGGAGGGTCACTGATTGAGTCCTTGCCTGGTGCTCTGCCTGCCCCGAGCCCGGAATCGGCGCGAGGGCACATCAGGAGCCTTCCCCTGAGGGGGGGTGGGAAGATGTGCTGACATCTCTCCTCATTTATTATCCCAGGAAGCCTGCAAACGAGAGGGATGAGAACAGCAGCGTGGAGAGCTGTTGGCATCTCTGCAACAGTGTTACACATTTAATTTATGGTGTTAATATAGATCAAGAAGTTCCGTGTCCATGGAGCGACTGCGGGGAGGACTGACCTTTCCCAAACTTGGTTTGTTTTCTGTCGTGCTTTTGGGATCATCTGGAGCTGATCAGGCTGGGAACTTAAAAAAAAAAAAAAAATAATTCAGTATTGCCTAAAAATATAGACAATCACTTTTGTTTTCAGTGGAGCAACATTTGCTGTAAGTAGAGGGTCGGGTTGTTTGAAAATAAGTTTCAGTGTTCCAGCTCAACTGTGCACCAGCCTTGCTTTTAAATTTATAACTCTCCAAAATGAAAAGTAAATGGATTGTGTTATTCCCAGCCCTTTTATAAAAGTTAACATTGCAAAAACAGATGTGCAATGTGGCCTCGCAGATTACAGCCTGAGCTTGGGGTTTTTAGGTTGGGGTTTTATTTTTTTTTTTCCTTACCCTCTCTGTGCTGTGTCCCCGAGGAGCAGAAATCTGCCTTTTTCCAGCAGGAGGAAAATTGTTCTGTGTCTGAGCTGCCTCCTGCCAGGCTTGTGTGGATGCTGCAGGACACGGAGCTCCCAGGAACGATAATGCCTTTACAAAAACAGGCAACTTAGCAGGGAAATTTTAATTAGGAACGTGCAGGAAATTTCAGGTTGCCTGGGAATTTGGTAAAGCTGTAACGAACCTCCCAGTCCTAGGACATCCATCCCAGTATGGCCCTGGGAGTTGGTGATTAAAGGCACTGGCAAGCAGGTTGTTATCTCCAGCTTCCTTCAGGAGGCAGGTGAGCATGTCCTCACCTCCCACACCAGGCCTGGATGTGGTGGGATCTGGAAAAGCAGAGTCTGGGCCAAGCCTGGAGCTGCCCTGCTCTCTGCAGGTCAGTGGGGGCTGAGCTGTGGGATGCTGTGTTCAGCCTGGAGAAAAGAAGGCTCAGGAGGGACCTCCTGGCTCTGCACAGCTCCTTGACAGGAGGGGACAGCCAGGGGGGCTCTGCTCCCAGGGCACAGGGACAGGAGGAGAGGGAACGGCCTCAGGCTGGGCCAGGGGAGGCTCAGGGTGGGCAGCAGCAGGAATTTCCCCATGGAAAGGGTGCTCAGGAATTGGAACTGCCCAGGGGAGACTCAGGGTGGGCAGCAGCAGGAATTTCCCCATGGAAAGGGTGCTCAGGCCTTGGAACTGCCCAGGGGAGGGCTGGAGTGCCCATCCCTGGAGGTGTCCCAGGAACTCCTGGAGGTGGCACTGAGTGCTCTGGGTGGGGATTGGGCACAGCTTGGGCTCAATGATCCTGAAGCTCTTTTCCAGCCTCAGTGATCCTGGGGCCAGACTCTGTGCCACCAAAGCCTTGTCGGGGTGATTGAGGGGACAGGGAGGTGTCTGGAGGTGCTGGTGGCAGTTAAGGTCCAGCAGAGGAGTGGGGAGCCTGGCAGGGTGGCCGTGCTCCACAGCCTGGCTCGGGGTGCAGGGCAGAGCTGGATCACTCCTTCAGGGTTTGTTCTATCATTTCCTGTGCTCTGTGAAAAAAAAAGCCCAACAAACAGCAGGAAAAAGTGACTTCTCTGGCAGAAGAGGTAAAAGGGCTCCGTCACTTCCATAAACCTCACATACATAAATCATTGTCTCCTATTAGTCACTTAAGGGCTCAGTTGCTTAATTATTTTGATCACAGTAATCATTTATTTACGAGGTGGGGAAAAACGCCAAGCACTTCCAAGCCGAGCAGCACAGCAGGGAGGAGGCAGGGCTGCAGAAGCATTTCTTTCCTCCCCATAAGTCAAAAGGCTTTTGCTTCATGGAGCTATAAGATCCCTTTTGAGGTCCCTGCTAGGAGAGGATGCTCTGATCCACAGCCCTTGGTGCTCTCCCAGGAAGTTCAGCAAAACCAACTGCAGGTCCCTGTGAAGGAGAAGGATCCAGGGAGAGCTCAGAGCCCCTGCCAGGGTCTCAAGGGGCTCCAAGAGAGCTGGAGAGGGGCTGGGGACAAGGCCTGGAGGGACAGCACCCAGGGAATGGCTCTATACTGAAAAGGGGAAGGCTTAGATGGGATATCAGGGAGAAATCCTTCCCTGTGAGGGTGGGCAGGCCTGGCACAGGGTGCTCAGAGCAGCTGTGGCTGCCCCTGGATCCCTGGAAGTGTCCAAGGCCAGGTTGGACATTGGGGCTTGGAGCAACCTGGGAGAGTGAAAGGTGTCCCTGCCCATGGCAGGGGTGGCACTGGATAAACTTTGAAGTCCCTCCAACCCAGACACTTCCATGACTCTGTATTTGAGGAGTGAAGGGGGAAGGAGGCATCAAGTGGATCTCTCTCAAACCTGTTTGCAACCTGAAGGTGTTTTTGGGTTTTCTCCCAGAAGTCTGTCTTCCTCCCAATCCCCAGCCCAAGAACGTGCTCTCACCTCCTCAAACCTCACCTTCCAGCTTCCCCTCGGTGTCTCCCACATCTTTCTGCTTAGGAATCCACCGTGCCTCCCTTGCTTCCCAGAGGAGGCCAGGCTGCTCTGAGCCTTCCCTAATTCCTTTCCAGTCCATTAGCAGCTCCTTGCCACAGCTCCCGGAGGGGCAGAGACCGCAGGAAAACAAACGGGGCCACTCTGAGCAAACCCCAGGGCCCGGTGCCAGGCAGGGATTCCCAGCTCTTTACAAACCACCCTCCTAATAAAGAGGTAAAATGGGAGCGGGGAAGGGGGAAACGTGCATTTTCTAATCACCCAGATTTAGGCCTTTCAAAGGGTTTATTACAACCTCTGATTTCCATGCGTGGAGAATGGAATCTTATCTCCTGAGCCGGCTGGTCCAGCTCGGCTGGGTTTAGAGCAGGGAGCTCTCAAACAACCTTCAGGGCCACGCCGTGCCTGGCTGTTCAACTTGCTGGAATGCATTAAAGCAGGGCACTGGGAGAGGGGCTGGAGGGGGAAAGGAAACATCCACCCCAGCCCTGAGCTGCCATCCCTGCTCCCAAAAACTGTGTGAGGAACAACGGGAGCTGCCAGGATTGGAGAGGGAAAGAAACATCCACCCCAGCCCTGAGCTGCCATCCCTGCTCCCAGAAACTGTGTGGGGAAGCCCCATGGTGCCAATCTGCCTCGGTTCCCTCACCCCTGAGTGCCCTGCCAGGCTGGCACTGAATCCTCAGAGGGGAAACTGAGGCCAGGGCAAAGACAAAAGGAGCTCTTAGTCTCAGGAGCAGTCCCACAGTTTAATGCAAACCTGCACCTTGGAGCCCTGAGCAGAGTAAGAGAGCAAGCAGGTGGCTGGGAGGGGTTTTGTGTCCTTTGGGAAGGGGAGGGTGGAGGTGAGGGGTCAATGGGGGCTGACCCAGGGGGAGATGAGGCACAGGTGGTGTCAGGTGAGGGGCGTGCAGGGATTTCTGGGAAAGGTATTGAAATACAACATTTTGTGTGGATTTATATATATATAACCCAAAACACCCAGTGCCAATATAACAAAACTACTTAGTGCAATACAACGGTGAGCCGGCTGGGTTTAGAGCAGGGAGCTCTCAAACAACCTTCAGGGCCATGCTGTGCTGGGTGTTAATTGCTGGAATGCATTAAAGCAGGGCACTGGGAGAGGGGCTGGAGGGGGAAAGGAAACAGCCACCCCAGCCCTGAGCTGCCATCCCTGCTCCCAGAAACTGTGTGAGGAACAACGGGAGCTGCCAGGATTGGAGAGGGAAAGGAAACATCCACCCCAGCCCTGAGCTGCCATCCCTGCTCCCAGAAACTGCATGGGGAAGCCCCATGGTGCCAATCTGCCTCGGTTCCCTCACCCCTGAGTGCCCTGCCAGGCTGGCACTGAATCCTCAGAGGGGAAACTGAGGCCAGGGCAAAGACAAAAGGAGCTCTTAGTCTCAGGAGCAGCCCCACAGTTTTATGCAGAACCTGCACCTTGGAGCCCTGAGCAGAGTAAGAGGCCGAGCAGGTGGCTGGGAGGGGTTTTGTCCTTTGGGAAGGGGAGGGTGGAGGTGAGGGGGTCAATGGGGGCTGACCCAGGGGGAGGTGAGGCACAGGTGGTGTCAGGTGAGGGGCATGCAGGGATTTCTGGGAAAGGTATTGAAATACAACATTTTGTGTGGATTTTTATATATATATAACCCAAAATACCCAGTGCCAATATAACAAAACTACTTAGTGCAATACAACGGTGAGCCGGCTGGGTTTAGAGCAGGGAGCTCTCAAACAACCTTCAGGGCCATGCTGTGCTGGGTGTTAATTGCTGGAATGCATTAAAGCAGGGCACTGGGAGAGGGGCTGGAGGGGGAAAGGAAACATCCACCCCAGCCCTGAGCTGCCATCCCTGCTCCCAGAAACTGTGTGAGGAACAACGGGAGCTGCAGGGTCTGGAGGGGGAAAGAAAACAACCACCCCAGCCCTGAGCTGCCATCCCTGCTCCCAGAACTGTGTGGGGAACACCAGGAGCTGCCAGGATTGGAGAGGGAAAGGAAACATCCACCCCAGCCCTGAGCTGCCATCCCTGCTCCCAGAGCCAGGCAGCGTGGTGTCCCCGGGACTGTAGAGGGATCAGACACGAGGGCTTGGAGGAGATAAACGCCCCGTGAACCTGGAATTTTAATTGCTGCTGTTGGGGCGGGCTGTGCCCCCCGTGCCACGCCAGGGAGCGGTGCCGGTGACATTCCGAGTGCAGCAAGCAAAATCCTATTAAGATAACGTCACGGCCTCTCTGTTTTACTGTTTGCAAGGCAGCCCTAACATCATTAAATTACACAACAGGGAGGTGCCTGCTGCCAAGGGGCTCTGCTCGAGATAAGATGTGGGTTGAGCCGCTGCCAAAGTTTGAGGTTGATATGACAAGAGATTTGGAGCGGGTTCAAGGCTTGATTCACAGCAGCCATGGCACTGTGCAGGTAAACACTGGGCAGGATTGATCCCTGGGGCTGTGCAGGTACCTGGCACCGTGGAATCCTGGGCAGGATAGGGCTGCAGGGGTTTGCAGCAGACAGATTTACAGCTCTTCTTGTGTTCAGCCCTGGCACGAAGACACCAGAGCGTGGCAGGGTGTGTAAGTGAAGCTCAGGGAACTGTTTGCAGGTTTTTACCTCTGCCATTCACCCCCAGCCCTTTTGGGGAGTGGGAAGGTGCTTGGACACCAGGACATTGCTCAGGGAAGCTGCTTGTTTTGTGATGCCACAGCTGGACCAGCAGGAAGAGGAGTGAGAAGAAAGAGCTGCATCATAAAACTCCACACAGAGCCCTGAAACCAACCTTGCTGGTCCCTCTGTGTCACCCACCATGTCCCTGCCACGCTTGTCCATGGAGCCTTTGTGTTTCTTGTGCCCTTTGTGCCCATTGTGCCCTTTTTTGTGCCTCTTTGTGCCCTTTTTTGGATCCTTTGTGCCCTTTGCTGCTGCAGGTGTGGAGTTTTGCTCCAGGCCCCCCAGACCTCAGGTTTCTCTCGTGGATAGGCTGGATTTCAGCTCCATATTACAGATTCTTGTGGAGAACTCACCCAGCACCGTCCCCACCTTGCCATCACTCAGCAAAATTCCTCACTGGCATTAATGACTTTTCTTTCCTGCAGCATCTTCCAGGCAGGGAATTCACCCCCAGAGAGGGCTCTGGAAGAAGCCTGGGCTGTGTGTGCAGAAATCCCCTTGTCACCCCATCCTCCAGGACAGGACATCAGGAAGAAAATGCTTTAAAGGGATGCCTCAGAAGCAGTTTCCTAAGCGTTTTCCATTAGGGAAGCTTTGTTTCCATGAGAGGCTGCAGAGAGCCTGCCCTGCCCTGGGACTGCCTGGCTCTCCAGCACTGCTATTACAGCTTTCCCTTGTGGCCCTGTTTCTGGCACTGCTGATTTTTGGGGTCCCAGATGCATCCTGGCCATTGCAGCAGCTCGAGTACAAAGTGGTTGGGAGAGTGGCTTGGAATTCCTGTTACTGAGCTGTTCTCCATGGAGGGATGAAGCAGCATGTCCAGGCACATCCCACAGCACCCTCCTGTCCCAGCAGTGGCTTTGCACACCTGGGTTGTGGATTTGAACTGACAGGGAATGAGTTTAGATGGGATCTTGGGAAGGAATTCCTGGCTGTGAGGGTGGAGAGGGCCTGGCACAGGGTGCCCAGAGAAGCTGTGGCTGCCCCTGGATCCCTGGAAGGGGTCAGAAAGGACCATCCCTCCCCCAAGAGCATTTCCTGCACGTTTGCATGTGCTCTCTCCCAGCAGCTGGAAGGCCTCCCCCTGGCAATCCTTGTTTTCATATAACACAGGTGCTTATTTCCAGTGCTTTGCAATAACAAAAGCACCTGGATGAGCCTTTCCCCCTTCCCAAAAGAGAAGATTGGTGCTTCTATCTTGTCCACACCTTCAGCATGCACCTTTCAGGAAATTCAGTTTACAGTTCAGCACTTCTTGGGCGTCCTTTACCTACTTCTTGTAGTCTTGGTATTCTTGTTTCTCAGCTTCTTCTTTCTTAATGTAGCTCTTTTTCTGTCTCACTAACCTTGACGAATTCCTGAGAGTTCTGGTCTGTCTGGGTTTGGAAAGACAGGTCTCTGCCAGGGAAAGCTGGAGTTTCCCTTAGAATGGGGAATGTAAACCCCTCAGCCCCTGCCAAATTGTAATTTTGCAATTTAGGGCTTTCAGGCAAAGATTTGGGAATAGGAATAACAGTTCTTTACCGGGAATATTAACAATACAAATGTAGTAGAAAACAAAACCACCCAACCAAACCAGCAAACAAACAAACAACAATTTTGGAAAACCCTGACAGAGTCAGAGCTACAACCTGACACCTGTTGGTCAGGGTGTTGGGAGCAGTCCAAAAGTGAGTCCTCCTGGAGTGGCAGAGGTGGTTCTGGTGGAGCAGAGATGATCCTGTAGAACAAGGGTCCAGGTAGTGATGAGAAGGGTTCCAGTGATGGTGAGAAGGGCCATGGGATGGTGAGAAGGGGTCCGGTCTTCCTCCAGGAATCGGGTGAAGCTGGATGCCTTTGTGTTCCTGTGGCTCAGTTTTATCCAGGCAGGAATGGTTGGCTCCCCTACTGGTGGAGCATCTCCCAATAGGATGATGGAATGTGGATGTGTTAGTTTGGGAAGGGGTTAATGGCCCATTAGCAGAAAAGTATCCCCCTGGAGGGAAGACCAGTGGTGAAAGAGATAAGAAACACTGCCCTACCTGGTTTGAACAGTTGGCCCATTAACAAAAAGCACCCAACCTCCCTCCTCCCAGAGCAAAGAACAATTCTCCAACTGCTTTCAGCAGATGAAATAGAACACACATTTTTGGTTCCACAACCAAGGGTCCAGTGATGGTGAGAAGGGCCCAGGGATGGTGAGAAGGGCCCAGTGATGGTGAGAAGGGCCATGGGATGGTGAGAAGGGGTCCGGTCTTCCTCCAGGAATCGGGTGAAGCTGGATGCCTTTGTGTTCCTGTGGCTCAGTTTTATCCAGGTAGGAATGGTTGGCTCCCCTACTGGTGGAGCATCTCCCAATAGGATGATGGAATGTGGATGTCTTAGTTTGGGAAGGGGTTAATGGCCCATTAGCAGAAAAATATCCCCCTGGAGGGAAGACCAGTGGTGAAAGAGATAAGAAACAATGCCCTACCTAGTTTGAACAGTTGGCCCGTTAACAAAAGGCACGCACCCTCCCTCTTCCTCCCAGAGCAAAGAAGAACAATTCTCCAACTGCTTCCAGCAGATGAAATAGAACACACATTTTTGGTTCCACAACCAAGGGCCCAGTGATGGTGAGAAGGGCCCAGGGATGGTGAGAAGGGCCCAGCGGTGGTGAGAAGGGCCCAGGGATGGTGAGAAGGGCCCAGGGATGGTGAGAAGGGGTCTGGTCTTCCTCCAGAAATCGGGTGAAGCTGGATGCCTTTGTGTTCCTGTGGCTCAGTTTTATCCAGGTAGGAATGGTTGGCTCCCCTACCAATGGAGGCCTCCCCGCCCTCCTCCTCCCAGAGCAAAGAAGAACAATTCTCCAACTGCTTCCAGCAGATGAAAATAGAACACACATTTTTGGTTCCACAACCCAAGGCACGGTCAGGATAACCAAAGACGGCTTGGCTGTGATCCGAGTTGCTCAAACACGAAGTTGTTTCAAATCACCACGCCGCAGTGCTGGGGGACAATGGGGCCGTGCACTCACTCACTGTGTGCCTGTCCTAGGTGACCCCAGGCCTGGAGGGACAGGAGGGGGAGCTGCTGGTGAAGGGCCCCTCGGTGTTCCGTGAGTACTGGAACAGAGCTCGGGACACGGCCGACGCCTTCACGCCCGACGGATGGTTCCGCACAGGTACGGGGAGGGCTCCCCTGGCACGGGGCTGCCACGGGGCACTGTTGCTGTTGGACACAATAAATGGAGGCAGGGAGTGATTTACAAAGGTTGCGTGGACTCCTTGCAGGAAGGAGCCACGGATTTATTTTTCCTTTAAGCTACTTTTATGCTTTTATAGATGTGCCCACCTTAGAGGTGGGACTTTTGGGAACCATTGGTGTTGGGGAGGATGAAGTAGCTAGGCCCTGCAGAGATGATTTATTAGTAAAAGATTCTAAAAGTATGAAACCCACAAGAGGAATAGAATTAAAAGCAAAGTTTGAACTGTAAGCATGGACAGGAAGAAGGTGATTAAGCAGCTGAAAGGGCTTGGCTGGGTGAGTCAGTGACACCCCTGCCAAGACAAAAGGATGAATAAAAGGCTGGACCTTCTCAGGTATCAGGGATAAGGTGGGTTTCACAGGTTTTGGTCTGTAGAGTAGTATTGTACTGTTGTAGTTCCCATAGCCTGTATGTAGATTCTGTAGGTTTTGTATCTTAAGGTGATTGGTTAATGTTCATTAGATAGAAAGGGTTAAAATGGAATGTAACAAAGAGCTCAGCCTCTTGGCGTGCCTTCCCTTGGACCCTCTTGGACTTTGCACTGGATCCCTTGGACCCTTCCCCAGTCAGGCTGCCTCCCCACGACCAATAAAGCACGTGTTCCAAAAAGTATCCTGATCTTCAGATCATCTCTCTCGCCGGACACAACCAGCGTGCTTTCTGATACATTGTTCAGTTCCAGAGACCGCCACGCGAAAATCCCTCTTTTGGGAAAATTGTACAAAACAAGGTAGTTTACACTGTGTGACCTTGTGTACTAAAAGAGTGCTTGAGAAGAGAATTTTCCCAAAACCAAAACATGGTAGGCACGAAGTGTGGCAACAGGGCACGGCGGGACAGCAGCTCTGCCGTGCTGCACAGGGTTGGAGAGGGGCTGGAACTGGGAGTGCAGGCTGGGTGTGCTTCCAGAGGCTGGCTCAGGAAGGGGCTTTGCCTGCCTTGGCTGTAGTGAGGCACCGAGTGAGATACTCCCCTGCCTACCCCTGGGCTCCTGTGCCAGCTCAGATTCCTTGGAGGCTTTGGAGGAATATCTCAGGGAAACAGGGTAAAAGATTCCCAAAGAGGCTCTCACCCCCTGGGATAAGTCCAAGGCTTTGTTCTCGAAGGGTTCCAGGGCAGAGAGAGAGAACAAGGAGGAACAGGACTTTATCTGGTCTCTGCTCGGGAGAGAGAGCTGGGCCTGAGCCACTAGGGTCAAACTCCATGGTCACAGCTTCAGAGGGTTCTGGGGGGAAAAATCATTCCCCAGAGGAACACAACAACCGAGTAATGGGGGGTGTTTGGGGTCCTTTGCTCCTAAGTGTGAAATATCACTGCTTAATGTTTTCCTGGGAGTTCAGCTTTGCAGACAGGTGGGATTTGTCTCAATTTACACAGGGACTGTGTCACAGAATTATTAACTACCAACTACAACCCCCTGAGAGGAGGGTGCAGCCAGGTGGAGGTTGGGCTCTGCTTCCAGGCTACCGGTGATTTGAGGGAATGGCCTCAAGCTGTGCCAGGGGAGGCTCGGGTTGGACATCAGCAGGAATTTCTTCATGGAAAGGGTTGTTCATTGGCAAGGGCTGCCCAGGGAGGGTCCCCATCCCTGGAGGTGTCCAAGGAAGCACTCAATGCTCTGGAATGGGTGACAAGGTGGGGATCAGTCACAGGTTGGACTTGGAGGTCTTTTCCAACCTCAGTGCTCCTGGAATCAGAGAATCCATGATAGCCACAGCTCTGATTTCCCCAATTCCCCTCTTTACTGCGTGTCAGCAGTCAGGCTGGATTTCTGATGCCTTCTGTGTAAGCTGATTTATTGAGGGTTCCTGAAGAAGCTGTGATTTATTCTAATTGTTCTCCCGAAGCAGAGCTGTCTCTGCCAGCAGTGCCACCACGAGTCCCCAGGCCAGGCGGGTACCGCGGGCTGGCACCGCAGCATCACCAACCCCTCATGTGGGGGTGCAGGGCAATCAGCTCTAAAAAAATTTTTTTTTTTTTTTTTAGTCAACACTCCTGATGAATATTTCAGCTGCAAAAGGAGTAGCGTGCATTAATTATTGCAAAGAGATGTCTTTAGGAGAAAATGATTTTGAAATTCAGTTTAATTTCATTGTAATGCGCCGCAAACAGGAAGGGAGTATGTGTGTTTAATTGGCTCTCGGGGGTAAGGCCGGGAAGATGGCATGCCTTTGTCACAGGCCATTAGTGATACAGACTGCATAATGAGGGACTACAATCAGCTCACAGCTGCCGGCTCCTACGGGGAGAGAATGATATTAAATAGAAATCAGTATAAATTAAACTTAACCCTTTCGCCAGCTGCGCCGAGCTCAGAGCTGGAGACAAGGGAGGGGAGCAGTGACACGAGTTGGGGGGGCTCAGGGTGGGTTAAGGGGTGCTTGGACAATCCCCTCAGCAGCCAGGTGATGTCCCTGATGTCCCCCTTCCCTCGGGCAGGAGGCTTGAACTCCCTTCCCCATCCCTACCCCCCTCTGCCTTCCTTCCCTTCCCTTCCTCTCCTGCCTCCTTCTCTCATGGATATCAGCTCGATGGGACTGGGTTTTTCCCAAGCCTCATTTATCCAGCAGTGCCAGGGGCCATCCCATGGCCCCAGCCTCACCCTGCCTGCCCCAGCCTCATCAGCAGCCTCTGGAGATCACTCAGAGGTGGCAAATGTCCTGTGGTGGTAAAAAGCCCTTGAGGGAATGGAGGGGTTGTGTCCTGTCACAGGGATTGGATCTGGAGGGTGAATTATCCCCATTAAGCTCAAATTGGTTACCCTGGAGCCAAAACCACACTGGCAGGATCCAACAGAGGTGAATCCTGGCCACTGCCAGGCTGTAATTCCCTGTGTCTGCCACATCCAGGTCATCCAGGTGAGTGTTTCACAGGTGAGGCTGGATGCCAGCACGTGCTATTCCCAAAACCCCAGCGACGGCATTCCCGACTCCATCCCAGCGTTCTGCTCACTGCCAACCCTCGTGGGTGTCCCCACCAGTCACCTACAAGCTGCAGGTGGTGGCCAAGTCCCTCAGAGCTGGAGTTTCACAGAATTATGGAATGGTTTGGTTGGGAAGAGACCTTAAAGCTCATCCAGTCCCACACCCTGCCACGGGCAGGGACACCTTCCACTAGCCCAGGTTGCTCCAAAAAAAAAAAGGGGGAAAAAACAGTGGCTTTGATGAATTCAAGATTGTGGCTCTTCTGAGAAGCCTCTGAACTCCTGGTGCTGCAGAGGGGATGTGCTGTTGCTCCCATCCTCTTTATTCCCTGGGATTTGTGCTGCTGTCTGCCGATCCCTCCATCTCTCATTTCCATCCGAGTGAATTTGATTATTTTTATTGTATTAACGCTGTTGACAGAGCTGCTTAGATCAAAGTCCCCTCTAGCCATTTCCAGGGAGACTGCTGGGTTTCCACCTGCTGTCATACATCCAAGTGGCACCGAGCCCTCGGAGGCTGAGCCCAGCCCAAAGGAAAAACGCCTGTGGGCATCTGGCTCCTGTCCCTGCTGAGCCTGCCCAGCTGTGCCAGGCCCTGCCAGGTGAGAGGCAGCCTCCAAACCTGCTGCTGAGAGGGGAGGAGAGCAGAAAAGAGGGAAGGGAGACATTTTTTTTAGGGGTGCCCACAGAAGCTGTGGCTGCCCCATCTCTGGCAGTGTCCAAGGCCAGGTTGGATGGGTTTTGGAGCAGCCTGGGGCAGTGGAACATGTCCCTGCCCATGGCAGGGGGTGGCACTGGGTGGTCTTTAAGGTCCCTTCCAACCCAAACCATTCCGTGAGCCGATGAGCAAAATCAAACCTTGGGAACTGGAGGAAAGCAGCAGAGAAACAGCAGCTTCTGTGATCATCCAGCCCTCTATCCATCCTCCATCCATCCATCCATCCCTCCATCCATCCATCCATCATCCATCCATCCATCCTCCATCCATCCATCCATCCCTCCCTCCATCCATCCATCCATCCTGCTCCCTCCATCCATCCATCCTCCATCCATCCATCCATCCATCCCTCCATCCATCCATCCTGCTCCATCCATCCATCCATCCATCCATCCATCCCTCCATCCATCCCTCCATCCATCCATCCATCCTGCTCCCTCCATCCATCCATCCTCCATCCATCCATCCATCCATCCCTCCATCCATCCATCCTCCATCCATCCCTCCATCCATCCATCCATCCCTCCATCCCTCCCAGCCTTGCCATGCCCACATGGGCCAGGCTCTGGCACTGTCAGATCCTGTTCTCCCTGCCCAGGAGGCAGCAGTTGGCTTTGGAAGCTCGGGGAGGCTTTGGGAGCGTGGTGGATGCCCACGGTGGTGCCCAGGCACTGCCCCCTTCCCCACATTTCCCTGGAATCTGCCAATCCAGCCGTGCTCCCCGAGGGAAGGGCAGCTTCCATTCCCATTTGCCCATACATCCAGAAAATTAGAATCTGGTGTATTCAGGGAGATTTATTTTCAATTACAGGTTAAGGCTGAGACATGAAATAGCACCGGGTTTGAAAGTGGTGCATAAATCCTGCAACAAATCCATGTGTCTCTGCTCCATATAATAAGATTTTATTGATTGCTATATTGTATCTGTCAGAATAAAACTCTCTTAATGCATGCATCAGGATGGGGAAGATAGAGAGCTCGTTGGGAGGGGAATCTGATTCAAGAATCAATGCACTTTGATTAATATGTCGTTAAGAAAGTAAGAGTTATTTAACTTGTTTGATGCACATTTCGGAATGATGACTCATATCTTTTAAATTTCTTTCTCTGAGCTGCGTTTTGAAAAACCCCCACAACCTTGGAGCTGTTTTTCACACTGTTAAATCTTGGTTTATCAGTGAATTTTTTGCTGGACCCTTTTGCACAGGTCACAAGTGCCCCTGAACCCCATTAATAATAAATCCTGTGGCCCGAAACACTTCTCATATCCTGTTGTTTAGGCTTTAGAGGGAGAACAGAGTGGACCTGGTGTCTCTTTATTCCTTCTGGATGTTCTGCAGTGAAAGAGGAAACTCCAGGGAAAACAAAACAAACCGAAAAAAAGCCCAACAACAACAAAAAGCAGCTGTTTTTCCACTGTGATTACAAATCCAAGCCCCAAGGACAAGCCCTGGCTTAGCTGGGAGCATCCCACTCAGCACTGACTTCCCAGCTTGCTCCCAGCATGGAACTTGCTCTTGCTGCAGCCATGAATCCCAGTCCAGGGCAGGATCCCAGCCACCCTGAGTGCTCTCAGCGAGCTCCTGATGTGTCTCTGTCATTTCCAGACTGAGCTCTCCAGTCCACAGCTGACACCAGCTGCAGATCCTTGCCATTCCCAGCCCTGGCTCTTGGAGATTCCATAGAGTCATGGAATAGTTTGGGTGGGGAAGGACCTTTCAAGGCCATCAAGTCCAACCCTCACCACAACTGGAGGCTCAGGAGAGGCTGGGGGGGGGCTCAGCCTGGAGAAAAGGAAGCTCAGAGGGGACCCTGTGGCTCTCTCTGCACAGCTCCCTGCCAGGAATGGGCAGCCAGGGAGGGAAACAAGGGACAGGAGGGGGCAAAACGGCCTTAGAGAAGGTTTAGGTTGGATATGGGAAAAAATTCCTTCATGGAAAGGGCAGTGGTGGAATCCCCATCCCTGAAAGTGTTCAAAAAACATGGATGTGACACTTGGGGACACCACCACGGTGGTGATGCAGGGCTGACAGCTGGACTTGATGATCTTAAAGGTCTTTTCCAGCTACTAATTCCATGATTCTGTGATTTCCACCCCTTCTGATGGGAAAGGCAAAGCTTCCTGCAGTTTCCCAGCACAGAGGAACGTGGTGTTTGTAGGGAAGGTCCTGGGCAGGTCATCCTTGGCCAGGCACAACTCTTCCTTCTCTGGGGCTGCTCCCTAAGGAGAAGGAGCAGGATGCACCCCCATCCCTCTGGCACAGGCTTTTCCCAGTGCTTGGCTGTCCCCAGGGACCAGCAGGTGTTTCCCTGCCAGGGGAATTGCTCACATCCGTGGGTGGAGCACAGACACCTGAAAGAGAAAATACTTGAGGGCTGATCAAGGCAGATTATAAATAGAAATGCATCTAATTAGCATCTTAATCGGCAGGTTTTCTGTTTGTTTGCGGTGGCTTTCCTACCGACAAATCCAGCTCATGCAAATTCTATTTTTGAAGAAATGATTCCTTAATTGTAATGTGCTGAAATTATGTGAGTTACCGGTGTGATGCCACCGGATGGAGCGGGGGGCTCCTGCCCGGAGGAGCTGCTTTTGGAGATCAGCTCATGGGTGGGAGCAGCTTAGAGCTGGGACCCACCTCCCCACAAATGCCAGGGAAGGACACCCCCAAAAATGCCAGGGGGACCCCAAACACGCTGCTGTGGGAAGGGGCAGGAGCAGAAGAAGCCAGACCAGACACGTGCTGGGCTCCCCTTTCCACCCAGCCCTAACTGGAGAAGTGTTTCTAAGATTAAAAACATAAAGATGGAATATTTCTGATGTATCAGCCTTTATGGCCCCCAGAGTTTCCTTACACACACTTTGGAGAGAGGATTCCCCTTTTCTGCTTCCTGCTTGAGTATTTATTCCTTCTCCTTGAGGGGTCAATATTTCCAGGTTGGCCTGACAGCTGGAAGCTTCGGGGTCACCTGGACGTGGGAGGGGTGGAACGAGATGAGCTTTAAAGGTCCCTTCCAACCCAAAATACTCCGTGATTCCCTGGTTCTGTGATTCTGTTTCCTTCTCTTTCCCTGCCTGCTGGTGAAACTGATGTTTTCAGCAGTTCAGAGCGACTTGGGATTTTTGTAGCTGCAAATGAGAGCAGCTTTTGGCACGGAATTTGTTTACTCTCTAAAGCTCTGCTCTCGTCATATCAAACATCTTGGATGCCAACCTTTCCTTCCCTGGGAACCTCTGCTGCACTGAGGCTGGTTTCCAGAGGCGTGGAGCAATTGCTCCCCAGCTGAGAGTCGGTGGGAACAGCAGGCACCTGCAGCTCCAAAATCCAGGCTCTTCCCTCTTGTTCTGTGTCTGCTTTCACCCCTCCAGCTCTGCTATGGCAGTGCTGCTCTCACAGCCTGGAGGGAGAGCCTGGAACCAGCCCCTGAGTGCTGGGAATCGTTCCTCCCATCCTATCTTATTCCATTCCATCCCATTTCAGGGATTTAGGAAGGAATCCCTCCCTGTGAGGGTGGGCAGACCCTGGCACAGGGTGCCCAGAGCAGCTCTGGCTGCCCCTGGATCCCTGGCAATGTGTAAAGCCAGGCCCCAGATCTCTGCATGGCAAAGAAGAGGCAATTCTGCCTTTTGCTAAGGTTTGATCATCCCTCAGTGGCTGCAGGGGGATCTGCTCCAATATTTTTTATTATCACCATTATTATTTCTTTTGTTACCACACTCCTCAAAGCTCCAGCAGCCACGTTCAGCTGTGCAGCCACACCTTGGAGCTTTGACTTATTTATTACTCTTGGAGTTTTCTTTTTCGTCTCCTTGTCTGCAGGGATCTCCATAAATATTTAAATGCTAATGTGAACAAAAGAAGCGTTTTTCATTTTAACTTACCCATTTTCTTTTCTGCCTGGTCCTCTGGGCAAACCCATCTGCAGTAACTCAGGCTGGAGGAGCAGGGGGGTGTCCCTGCTTGTGTCACATCAGTCACCCATGAGCCTCCTGCTAGTGAGGACTGAACCTCCAAACTCTTGGCTGCCTGGTTTGCAGAAACCTTCCAGCTTTGCCTGGTTTATCCACTGGAGCAGCCTGACCCCCTTGGAGCAGGACATGCAGCCTGGGGAGCGTTCATCTGCTCTTGTCCTTCAGTTCTGAGAGCTTGGAGATGCTCCTGCTCCTGCTGAGCTGAAGAAATGAGATAAAAACGAGGAGCAGCACCTCTGCCAAGGGCAGGCAGGGTCTGAGGCGCTGCCAGGCTTTGCCAAGGCTGAGTTTCCATTTGGTGCTGTCCTCTCCTGGCTGGGTGCCCAGGGCTTGGCTGGCACAGGTGTGTGTGTGGGTGCCCAGGCTGGAGCAGGGACCATCTGCAGCAACCCCTTCAGCCCCAGAACGACAGCACAGACGTGGCTCTTGGTGTTTGGTGTTTGCTGCTGCCCAGTGGGATGTGCTGGGAAGTCTGGCTTGCAGGGGATGGGAGAAGGGGTGCAGTGGATGGTGCATCCCCTGCCCCAGGGGATCCTGAGTGCAGACACGGTGCTGTGAGACAGTGACACCACAGGGGGAGGCCTGAACACTGCCCTGCCTTCTTCCCTGTGCTCAGAGAAGGAAAAAAATCCTCTTGGGAGCAGGGAAAGGTCTGTGTGGTGGAATGAGCCTGCTCATAGGAGCCTGGATGGGGAAATTTGGACAGCAAAGGAAACAGGATGTGCAGACAAACCAGGAGGGTCAGTGGGCATCACCCTGACTTCTCACCCTGCCTGAGAGGTGCAGTAAATTTGAGGAGCTTTTGGAAAACACATGTGAGGGGAAAGAATCTGTGGTACATCAGCTGAGACAAGAGCTTGCCCAGAGAAGGGTCCCCAAATCCCTCTGTCCCCTGGCTGGGAGCTCAGCTCAGGCTCTCAGGGTTGAACCAGCCTTGTCTTCCCTGCCCCTTTCCCCTCCCAGGTACCTGAGGTGCTGCCAGCACTCCTGGCACCGCTCCACGTCCCGCTCCAGCAGCACAGCACAGCCACACAGCGTGGGGAGGAAAGCCTTATTAGCACAGCTCTTTGTGAGATGCCCTTGAGTGATTTTTTTTTTTTTTTTTTCTCCAGGTGTAAATGCCAGGGGAGGCTGTTCCAGTGCTTCCCATTCTTTCATCTCGGCAGGGTTTTGCCCTTTCTCCCAGCGTGGCTCTGACAGCAGGCTCAGCGCTGCTGCCTGTGGAATACAAAGTTCCCTGTTAGAGAGCATGACAGGAATTCATTCCAGGCTGGGGGTGGGGGGTTCTTTTTCTTTTTTTTTTTTTTTAATTTCTGATTTTCTTTTATCCTCGTGCTGGCTGCTCCAGGAGTCTCTGGTGAAGTTTGGAGAGTGGGGAGTCCATTGTTTCAGCCCTTTCTCCTGGGAGCAGGCAGCTTGCAGATGACCCAATGCCTTTCCCAGATCAGTCATGGAATCATGGAATATCCTCAGCTGGAAGGGACACATAAAGAGCATCAAAGTAAAAATCCTGGCTCTGCCCAGACATCCCAACAATCCCAGCCTGTGCCTGGGAGCATTGTCCAAGCTCTCCTGGAGCTCTGGCAGCCTCGGGGCCATGCCCATTCCCTGGGGAGCCTGGGGAAGAACTCCCTGGGAACCCTCTGGAAGAACCTTTCCTGATATCCACCCTAAACCTCCCCTGACACAGCTCCATGTGGACAGATAGAAAGGGCTGCAAAGCAGCTTTGAGCTGTGATACAATTCCCATGCCCTGCCCAAATCCAGAGCAAGGAACCAGCTCACTGAGGCATCTGCATCCCTTGGCAGCAGCCACGAGGGCACTCAGAGGCTCTGGCCCCCCTCACTGCCTCTCAGCTGCTGGCAGCCAGGCACAGGGAAGAGGGGAGGATGGCCCTGAGCTACAAATCTACTTGGCAATTTTATTATGTAAATAAATGGTGCTGCACATCCACCTGCTGCTGCCGCCGCTCCCGGCGGTGTTGGTGGCAAGGTGCGGGAACAAACAGCAATTCCCTTCCCAAGGATGGATTCCCTTTCTCAGGAGCCATTAAATTACCTCCAGATTTCACTTTTGGGTGGCCAAATCCTGCTCTGCCTCGCTGGGCAGGACCCCACAAGGCTTGACAGCTCTTGGATATTGGTGTGGGAGAGGCGTGGGAGCAGCCAGTGCCACCCTAGGGTGTCGGTGTTGCCAGATGGTCCCTCTTGTGGCCAGCAGGGTCCTCCAGGCCAGAGCAGGAAGGGCTCCTCCTTTCTAGGGGGTGAAGCAGAGCCTGTTCAGGGCCTGGGGGAGGCTCTAGGATGGAATTTCACAGAATGGTTTGGGTTGGGAGAACCTTAAAGCTCATCCATTCCACCCCCACTGCCATGGGCAGGGGCACCTTCCACTAGCCCAGGTTGCTCTAAACCCCATCCAGCCTGGCCTTGGGCACTGCCAGGGATCCAGGGGCAGCCACAGCTGTGCCAAAGTCCTCCCATCCTCCCAGGAAACAATTCCTGCCCAATCTCCCATCTAAGCCTTCCCCCTTTCAGTTTAAAGCCATTCCCTGTGTCCTGTCCCTCCAGCCCTTGTCCCCAGTCCCTCTCCAGCTCTCCTGGAGGCCCTTCAGGCCCTGCCAGGGGCTCTGAGCTCTCCAGGTGAGCACCCCCATCTCTCCCAGCCTGGTTCCAGAGCAGAGGGGCTCCAGCCCTGGGAGCAGCTCTGTGACCTCCTCTGGACTCTCTCCAGCAGCTCCAGGTCCTTCCATGGTGACTCCAGGTGGAACCTGCCAGGGGAGCAGCGGCTGCACGCCGGGCTCACCTGCCTGTTCCCAGCACAGGGACAGATCTCAGGCTGCAGCTGCTGAGCCGCTCTCCTCCCAGGCCCCAGGCCCTGCTGGAGGATTTTGGCAGCAGGTTGGAGTTGTGCTACCAGCCAGGGCTGCCCTTGTGCCAGGACAGCAGCTGGATCCAGGAGCAGTGCTGGCCCTTCTCCCAGTGCCAGTGGCTGTGCTGGGCAGGGCAGGGACACCAGGCAAGGCTTTGTCCTGCACCCAGGGAACGAGTGCACCCAGGGAGCTGCTGGGGAGAGGCTTTCCTCATGAATAATTGCTGTGGTGTTAATACACGTGTGGTTTTCTGAGGAAGTTTCAAACTCTTCCCCCCTCAGGAGCCTTTGATGCTTTACTAACAGTCCCCGGACCCTCCGTGCTCTGCAGGGGGAGCCTGGGAGCAGCCCCCGTGGTTTTGGACTGTGCCTCCTGCCAGCCCAAGGAGGGCGTTTGCTGGTCCAAGTGACCTGGTGAGGGTAGCTGGACTCCAGCAAAAACAAACCAATTGTTTGTTGGGCTTTGGGAGCTGCACAGGGAGCTGGTGGCCAGAGGGATGGGAAGAGAGGCAGAGTGACCACAGGAATGTCACTGCTGTGCCCCACTCTGCAGCTTTCCAGCCCCACTGTGTCTGTGCTACCTGCAAAAAAAAATCATTCCCATGGGTTTGGGAGAGTGGTGAGACACTGGACTGCCCTGGAAAGAGAGCAGGGAAACTTGAAAGCAGGTGAGGAATGTGAGGGGCACGTGGAGCTGGTGGCTGCAGGAGGATTCCAAAGCCTGGGAAGGAGCATTCCCATGGTCTGCTGCTGGAGCTGATCTGCAGGGAGGAGAGCTGTGCTGAAAGGGGGAGGATGGAGGAGGATGGAGGAGGACCTTCCTGCCAGGTGGGACCCCCCTAAGTGTCGCTCCGAGGCTCCAAAGGGAGCAGGGAGTTGGACTCTGGGAGCCTGGCAGGTCTCACCCTCATGGGCTGAGCAGGGTGGAGAAGGTGGGGAAAAGCAGGAGCTGATGATTTCCACTGGATTGGGATTAACTGGAACTGCTGAATTCCCTGAGCTGCTGGGAATGCAGCCTGGTTGCAGGGAATGCGAGTGCTGGAGGGCTGGGGTGGATGGGGACGACTGGGGAGAGGAGACCCAGTCTTTCCCAAGTCTTAATTAATGTTAATTAGCTACAATTAGTGCTGGTGACCTCTGTTGGCAGCCAAGATGGCTGACAGCAGGGACACGCATTCCTCACTTCCACGCAATAAATCACGCTGGAGTTGCTCAGTTGCTCAGCCTATCATTTAGCATTTCATTAAATAGATCTGTGCACATACATCACCACTGCCAAGGCAGCATCCAGCCCTTCAGCAGCAGGGATGCCTCCAATCAATCCCAGCAGTGCCAGAGAGGCTCCAGATCACTGAGGGCTGCACCTCCCTGAACATCTCTTGGGTGTTGGTAACTCACCCAAGGTCCAGGATTCAACCAGAGGGTGACTCACACTGAGGGTGCTGTTGGTCCTGCAAGGAGATGTGGCTGGGAGAGAGGTCTCACCTGGGAGGATGAGGTGGAATTCCTGAGCTGGGGACAGCCTGGAAGGTCCCTGTTGGAGGCAGGATGTTGCTTCAGCTGGGCCCTGCTTTGCCACGACCACAGGAATGTCACTGCTGTGCCCCACTCTGCAGCTTCCCAGCCCCACTGTGTCTGTGCTACCTGCAAAAAAAATCATTCCCATAGGTTTGGGAGAGTGGGGAGACACTGGACTGCCCTGGAAAGAGCAGGGAAACTTGAAAGCAGGTGAGGAATGTGAGGGGCACATGGAGCTGGTGGCTCTTCTCCTAGGGAGCGAGCAACAGGACGAGAGTGAGCAGCCTTCCCTAATACCTAACAGGATATTAGGAGAGCTTTCCTCATGGAGAGGGCTGTCCAGCCCTGGCACAGCTGCCCAGGGCACAGAGATTTAAAAACCACAAGGATGTGGCACTTGGGGACACGGGTTAGTGCTGGGCTTGGCAGTGCTGGGGCACAGGTGGAACATCCAGCCTTAAGGGCCTTCCCCAAGCTCAACAATTCCCCGATTCTTCTGCTGCCAGCACCATTCCTGTGACGCTGCTGGAGAAACTCTGCCTCTTGCTGCTCCAGGAGCAGCCCCACTTGCCCTCCCTCAGCCCATGCTCCATAAATAACTCCCCCCCCAGCCCGGGCTGGCACAGTGTATCAATCTTGTTTAATAGACTGGAAAGCTTCTTGCACGGCGGGCAGGTCGCGGGGAGCGGCGGGGTGATGGATTGCGCCTTCCCGGAGCCCAGCGCCGTTGATAGAGAATGAAATATTTATGATTTATTCCAGCTAATAAACTGGAGTGAAGTGTGTGATGTATGTGAGCAGATGGGGGATCTGGGGATGCAGTTTTCGTGGCACGGGGAGGGGGAGGGAGAGGTGGATGTCCGTGACGGAGCGGCAGCGCTCTCGTCCCACGGAGGGGGATGGATTATCTAATTCCTATCAAAAGCCCCCAGTGCTTGCCTTATAATCATTTATCCACCCCACGTGGCCTTCCTGCAGCACGGGAGCCTCTGGGAATGGGAACAAACCATTTGTTTTAGCGCTGGGCTTTGGGAACTGCACAGGGAGCTGGTGGCCAGAGTGGTGGGAAGAGAGGTGGAGTGACCACAGGAGTGTCACTGCTGTGCCCCACTCTGCAGCTTCCCAGCCCCACTGTGTCTGTGCTACCTGCAAAAAAAGTCATTCCCATAGGTTTGGGAGAGTGGTGAGACACTGGACTGCCCTGGAAAGAGAGCAGGGAAACTTGAAAGCAGGTGAGGAGTGTGAGGGGCACATGGAGCTGGTGGCTGCAGGAGGATTCCAAAGCCTGGGAAGGAGCATTCCCATGGTCTGCTGCTGGAGCTGATCTGCAGGCAGGAGAGCTGTGCTGAAAGGGGGAGGATGGAGGAGGATGGAGGAGGACTTTCCTGCCAGGTGGGACCCCACAGCTGCCTCTAAGTGCTCAGGGTGACCACCACAAGCCCTGGCTGTCCCCATCCAGATGTGGGAGACTTTGCTCTCACAAAATCCTCACCTGGCAAAGGGGGTTTGAGCCCCCAGATTTTGGCTCTGCTCTCCCAAGTGACGAGGATCAGGATCAGGGCTCAGGCTCTTCATCACCTGCCCGGGCTGTTGGACCTGGAAAATAAATCATCATCCTAATCAGCGAGGTGTGTCTCTGCCAGAGGGTGAGCTCTGCCTCAGCCTGATGGACCAGCAGCATCAACAGTGATTTCAGGGAAGTGAGAGGCAGGTCGGAGTTAATGGCAGGGCAGAGCAGAGATCCAGAACCTCCTGTGAGGGCACTCCTCATCGCACCGGGGCGGCTCCTCCCGGTCCCCGTTTGCATCCCGCCAGCCGTTCCCTCTCTGCCTGATTAGCCTCTGGATCAGTGTGCTTGGAGATCCTCTGCACCAGAGAAGGGCAGGGGCTGATGATTCCAACTCCCATCCTGCAAGCTTCCCGGGGGTTTTCCAGCTGGGAGCTCGCTGGTCCCCCCCACACAGGGCTCACTGGGTGAGAGCAGCAATTCCAGAGGAGTGCAGGAGGGTGAGGGCACTGTACTCCGGCTCTTCCCTCTGGGAATGAGGGATCATCGTGGCAGGAGAGCAGCTGACAGCAGGGAATTCCTCCTGGAGTTTGGGGAAAAAAAAAAAAACACCAAAAGAAAAAAAAAAAAACTACACAAAAAAAAAAAAAAAAAGAAAAAGAAAAAGAAAAAACCACACAAAAACCCAAACTAAACCAAACCAAACCAAAAAAAAAAAAAAAAAAAAAAAAAAACCACACAAAAAAACCACCAAAACCACCAAAAAAAACCACCACAAAACCATAAAGGCTCCCAGAAGAGCAAGGTGCACTGTGTGGTCTGAAGGAGCTCTGCTGGCTGCCCGTGGGTGGCACGAGGTGACTGTCCCCAGAGGAGCTCTTCTGTGTCCCTGCAGGTCAGTGTCACCTGGAGCAGTGACACAGTGAGACATTCCTGCTCTCTCTCCCCGCTCTGAGGAGCACTGGGCTGAGCTCTGCACGGAGCCTTTGAAAGCCAAGAGTTTGCAAAAATCAGGAGTGATTCATTAACAGGAAAAAGGCCTAATTAATATTTGAAAGTGCTCCAGCCACATCCTGGTGCTGGCAGGGAGGAGCCCCCCAGCATCCCCGGCACCACCCCGGCCCCTGGAGCAATAACTGCCCCCAGAGCAGGAGGCTGAAATAATCAGCAGAATCATTTGCCTTTCAAAGGGGAGATTTGCTGTTCCTTGGTATTTTCTGCTGTGTAGCACTTGCTCTGCCGGAGCTGTGACAGGCGTGGGGGAGCTGCAAAGAGCCAAATCCCCTGGCAGTGATGCTCCTGGACCAGGCTCTGCCGGTGGCACTGGGCTGTGGGGCTTTGGTTTCAAACCTGCTGATGCTTCGGGAAGGCTGAGCTGAAACAGAGGCTGGACAGAGCTGGAGAATAAAGCAGAGATTTATAAAAAGGTTTCCAGGACCCACCCTGGGCATTACAGGAGCCTGAGCAAGGCTGCTGCACCCAGGGTGGGTTGGGAATGGCTGGAGCTACAGAGTGGACATTGAGGGCTATGGAGGGGACATTGGGGGAATGGCCACACAAATGGCTGCCCCATCAGGAGATTTTACATTTTGATCAGTTTTGGTCCGTTTGCATATTGGGGTTTAATTGTCCAGTTACAGCTCCGGGCTGTGAGGTCCCATCTTTGTTCCTCACTTCGTTCCTTCCCACCTTGTTGGTGCCCACCTCAAGATACAAAACCTACAGAATCTACATACAGCCTATGGGAGCTACAACATTACAATACTACTCTACAGACCAAAATCCTGAAAACCCACCTTATCCCTGATACCTGAGAAGGTCCAACCCTTTATTCATCCTTTTGTCCTGGCACGGGTGTCACTGACTCACCCAGCCAAGTCTTTTCAGCTAACATAATCACCTTCTTCCTGCCCAGCATTTTACATTTATTTTGGTGCTTTTTGGGCTGAAAGTTGTTCTTGGTCCTCAGCAAGGAAGGGATTTGTTTTGCCTGCTTGTTCTGTGAAGAGAGCTGACTGACACTTAATGTGAGGCTCAGAACTCCATCCTTGGGCAGCACAAGATCTGAAACTCTGAAAGCTGAAATCTGAGGCATCACATCCCACCGGTGTCCACACTCCCATCCCTCGGGGGGCACCGAGAGCCGCTCGGGAAGCAGCGGCCCGGCCCCTCGGGGGCTCTGAGCACAGAGGAGAAGGTGCCCCGGTAACCCAGGCGGGGCTGGGGGCGGCTCCCGGAGCCGGCACTGACACTTTGCAGAGCAGCCCGGCCCCGCGATGCTCCCGGGCCGGCTCCGCCTGCCACATCCCGGCTGGCACGTCGCAGCCGCGCTGTCACTGCCACCGAGCTGGTGACACCTGTTAGCCAACAGTCTCCCGGGCTGCCGAGTGACAGCTGTCCCCCCGCCCAGAGCAGGGATGGATGGGGGGCCTGGGGTGGGCGGCAGCTCGGGGGTGCTGACCCCTCCTCATCACCTGTGAGCAGGTGGTGGATTCCTTTGGGAATTCGAGGGAATTCCTTTCCCTCGAAACCTCCCTCAGAGCCTGGAACCCTTGGTCTGACCTATTAGAAAGCACGTTGGTGGTGTCCGATGGGAGAGATGATCTGAAGAGCAGGATGCTCTTTGGGACACGTGGTTTATTGGTCGTGGTTTATTGGTCGTGGTTTATTGGTCGTGGGAAGGCAGCCTAACTGGGGAAGAGTCTATAGGTCTAAAGGGACAGGGATCCAGGAGCAAGCAAGAGCAAGAGAGCAAGAGCGCAAGAGCAAGAGAGAGCGCTTTACCTGTTACATTCCATTTTAACCCTTTCTATCGTGAATATTCTAATGAGCATCAATCAATCACCTCAAGATACAAAACCTACAAAATCTATATATAGCCTATGGGAACTACAACATTACAATACTACTCTACAGACCAAAATCCTGAAAACCAACCTTATCCCTGATACCTGAGAAGGTCCAACCCTTTATTCATCCTTTTGGGTGTCACTGACTCACCCAGCCCAGTCTTTTCAGCTAACACAATCACCTTCTTCCTGCCCAGCATTTTACAGTTCAAATTTTGCTTTCAATTCTATTCCTCTCGTAGGCTTCATACTCTTAGAATCTTTTACTAATAAATCATCTCTGCAGGGCCGAGCTACTTCATCCTCTCCAACACCAACCCTACCTGTCCCTTATCTCTGACCTATCTGCCAGCTATCCCATCCCAGACAGAGACCAGATAAAAACCCCTGCTCCTCCATGTTCTCCCTCTTTGCCTCTCGACCCCTTCAAGAATAAAGCCCCCTGAGGTAAGGGCCTCTTTTGGATTTCTTTTCCCTATCCTGAAGCCTATCCCCCCAAACTCCCCAAAATCTGAGCTAGCATTGCTGCCAAGGGGGCAGAAAGAGGGGTAAAACTTCAAGCAGGGTTGAGATCTTGGACTCTCAGAGCCCCAGTGTGAGGCCAACATTATCCCTGTTCTTCCAGCAGATCCTGGAACATTCCTCACCCTCTGTCCAGACCAGGCTGAAGTCACCTGATTTACCTAAAAAAAAAAAAAAAAAAAAAAGTCTTTTTTAATGCATACTTCAGCTATCTCAGAGCTCCCCACTCAGTGTTTCATTTCTCCAGCCAAAGTGTTCCCTGGGTCAATAGTTGGTTGTACCTTTGATGTGGGAATTGTGTTGTGTTTGCCAGGAACAAACTGCCCCGTGGGTGAGGGTGTTGACACAGGTGAGGGTTTGATGCTGCAGCTCAGCTCAAGGAGCAAAGGGGCTCTTGTTCTCCACATCCTGGGAAGCAGCTCCTTCAGCCCCCACGAGGTCTCAGCCCTCAGTGAAGGAGGTGCTCAATCTGCAGCAGAGTCCCAAGGGCCCTTCTGTGTTTGCAGCGAGGGTTTTGCAACTTGAGGAACCTCAGGGCAGAAATCTCTGCGGTTTGAGTTGGGAAATGTTGGTCTCCATTGCACATCTCCTTCTGCACCTCACTGGGAAGCTGCTGAGGGGTGGGAACAGCTTATCCAGAGAAGCTGTGGCTGTTCCCCTGGATCCCTGGCACGGGATCTGGACGGGGCTTGGAGCAACCCGGCCTAGTGGAAAGTAGAACAAGATGAGTCTTAAGGTCCTTCCAACCCAAACCTTTCCCTAATTCCATGCTTTTAACGGGATAAATATACCTCCAACTGCCTGTAACTGCAGCAAAGGGCAGCCCCCGCCAGCGCAGAGCCTGCTCAACATGCAGCTCAGCAGAGCCTTTAACATTTCACAGAACAGATGCCCACTGAGCATCTTGAAACCAATCCAAAGGCAGCGGTGACGGCCGCTGTCAGGGAAGCAACAATCCCACGGCCTCGGCAGCCACGTGCCACCAGGTCCTGCTGCTGACAGGAGCTGGCTGGGGATGGCCCAGGCAGGCAGAGGAGGAGGTGGGGGTGTCCCAGACAGCAGCCACGATTCTCTTTGTGGTGCAGCTTGGCCCGAGGGCAGGGAATGCTGCTTGTGGTTCTGAGCTGCTGGGATGGATGGAACACAAACACCAGCAGCTGCCTGTAGCCACGATTCGTGCCTGCCGTGTTTTGGTTTTAAGAAATTCTGTTCCCAAGCACCTTTACTGGTAAACAAGGTCACACATTGTAAACTACCTTGTTTCCACGTACTTTCCCAGAAGAAAGACTTCGCGTGATGGTCTCTGGAAGTGACCAATAGTTCCAAGAGGTCCCACCTCTAAGGTGGGCACATTTATAAAAAGTATAAAAGAAGCCTAGAAAATAAACCTGTGGCTCCTCTTCGCTGAGGAGTCCACAGCAGCCTTCTGAGAAACTATCACTCCCTACCTCCATTTATTGTGTCCCACAGTGACAGCTGCCCACAAGGGCTGGTGGGCTCCTGGGGCGAGGGACTCACTCACCTGTGACCCCCAGGAAGAACAGGCACAGTCCTTGCTGTGACCCTCAGGGTGGCACCGCTTTGGAAGTGACACTCAGCACTGCTGGGACAGTCGTTGAGTGAACTCAGCATCCTTGTAAGCAGTCTCCTTGATCTGGGAATTCCCCACCAGCTCGGGGAAGCAGGGAATGCTGGATGTGGCACTGCACAGGCTGCCTGATGCGCTGGGCTGGAAGCAGATGGTGCAGGGCAGAGGGTAACGGGGCTGTCCTCAGCGGGTGGCATCCCCCAGAGCACTCGGGGCTGTCAGCGTGGGAAGTGACAGCCAGGGCCTGCTGCTGGGGAGGAGATGGAAAGGAAGAGACAGGGGGGAATTACAGAGCCTGGTCCCAGCAGCTCACAGGAGTCACAATAATAATGTGACATGTCCCCTCAGCGTGCTGTGCTGCCAGGGGAATGGAGGGATCCGTGTGGAGAGCACAGGGGTGGAAAGGGGAGCAGGGAGCAGAACTGCCCAGGGAGCATTCACCCCACCCAGGGCAGAGGAAAAGCAAAAGTGGCTGTTTTCCTGTCCTGACATCCCAAAGAACGGCGTGGGAATTGTGTGCCACTGAACCAGGGCTGAATTCTCTCTGCTCTCCCCATCTTCTCTGTGTGAATAAGCAGCTCCTGCCCCTGGCTCTCCCAGTGCCACCCTTTAATTCATGTCCCCTGGTGTCAGTCACATACCTCAGGATCCAGGTGCAGAGGGCAGTTCATCACAGCAGCCACCACTGCCTTCCCACTCCAAGCAGCCCAGAGAGCCCCAGTTTCAAACCTTCCCCCACTTCAGAATATTCCAGCCAGCCTTCAACATCCACCGAGTGCCAAGGGGCAGGCAAATACATGAACAATCAATCATTCCCTGGCTGAGCAGGGACACAGCTCTTCTGGGGAGCAGCCTGGATTTTCAGGACTGATTCTGATGTTTCCTTACCCTGACGGTGGAAATCTCTGGGCCTTTGCTGCACCACGTGCAAACTCCACAGTGCCCGAGGTGAGCTGGAAATGGGGTGTGAAAACTGCATCACTGCTGCCACATCCTGGTACCTGGGCTGGTGATGGGATCCCACCTGTGGGAAAGACAGGTTGGACAAAACATCTTGCTCAGGGCAGGATCATTTTCCCAATGTCATTCCCCACCCTTTTTTTTTTTTTTTTTGTGGAATCACAGAATGGTTTCATTTGGAAGGACTTTAAAGCTCATCTCGTTCCACCTGCTGCTATCCCAGGTGGCTCCAAACCAACCTGGCCTTGGACACTTCCAGGGATGGGGAAACCAGAAACTTCTCTGGACAACCTGTGCCTCCCCAGCCTCACAGGGAAGGATTCCTGCCCAATATCCCATCCAGCCTTGCCTTGTAGCAATGGGAAGCCGTTCCCCCTTGCAGCACCACACCCACAGGCCAGGAGAGGCCGAGGAGGGGAGCAGCCTGTGATGGAGCTGTTTGTTTTCCAGGAGACACAGCAGCGTTCAAGGATGGAGTGTACTGGATCAAGGGCCGCACCTCCGTGGACATCATCAAGAACGGGGGGTTCAAAGTCAGCGCGCTGGAGGTGGAGCGTCACCTCCTCACACACCCCCACATCACAGGTCTGTGCTCTGCTGCTCCCTGCCCTGGGGGCAGCCCTGCCTCTGCAGCTGCATGAGGCTCCTGCCTGGAGCTCCCTCCCACAGGGGGATGTTGAAATCCCACAGTTCCTGCTCTCCCAGCGCCGGAGCTGTTGGGGCAGCAGCTCCTGTCCAATTTTGCAAATGAGGCTGTCATTAAATCTGCCCTGTGCAAGGGCTCCGAAGTGGTGCCCCCCAGCTCCACAGCACTCTGTACATCATCTTCCTCCCCTTGGACTCACTCCAAATTCTCCAACCACGGAGCTTCCTGCCTTTTCCATGGCAAAAAAGGAAACACCCAGTCCAGGGGGTCAGAGGGGAGTCCACCCCTCTTCTCAGCAGAGAAGCCCAGGGTGTTGCTGACATCCCGGGGCATTTTCCTCCTGACACCCCTGTGTGCCCCCCTGGCCCCAGGAGCTACCTGGGCAGGTGGCTGAGGTGGCCCTGGTGTCCCTGCTGTCCCTGAGGCAGCTCCTGCTGTCCCTGCTGTCCCTGAGGCAGCTCCTGCTGTCCCTGCTGTCCCTGCAGACGTGGCGGTGATCGGGCCCCCGGACGCCGTGTGGGGCCAGCGCGTCAGCGCCGTGGTGAAGCTGCGCAGGGGCCAGATGCTCTCCGTCAGGGACCTGAGGGAATGGGCCAGGTAAAAACCCCACGGGAGGGCAATGGGGAGGCAGGGAGGGCAGGCTCAAAGCCAGCAGTGTCCTCGTCAGGGACACGTCGTAGGGTCACAGAGCCGTGGGATTGTTCTGGTGGGAAGGTTCCCCCAGTGCCAGCCCCTGCTCTGGGCAGGGACACCTCCCACTGTCCCAGGTTGCTCCAAGCTCCCTCCAACCTGGCCTTGGAGACACTTCAGGGATCCAGGGGCAGCCACAGCTTCTCTGGGCAGCCTGTGCCAGGGCCTCCCCACCCTGACAGGGAAGAATTTCTTCCCAATATCCCATCCATCCCTGCCCTCTGGCAGTTTGAAGCCATTCCCCTTTGTCCAAGCACTCCAGGCCCTGTCAAAAATTCTCTTTTCCTGTCTGAACAAGCCCAACTCTCTCAGCTTTTCCTCATAGGAGAGATGTTCACTCTGCTTTAGGTGGCTGCTCATCCCTAAATCTCATGCCAGGGACATTGGTGACCCAGCCAGGAAATCCTTTCACTTCCCCCTGTGGTTTTAGGGATCCCCCAGGCTGTTCTGGGGGTCCCTGGTAGCAGGCAGGGGGCTTTGCTCAGCTCCCCCCGTACTCCCCTGCCTGCACCCCTCCCCGAGTGTTCCCTGCACGTCCCCTCCCCTCTGTCCCCAGCCCTGTGACAGGGACGTCGCTGCTGTGCCCTTGAACGCCAAAGCCCCCGGAGGCTCCGGCTGCGCTCCCTGCCCGGCGCCCGCCGCTCCCTCCCGCCCTGTCTCTCCCCTTTAGTTTTTATGTCACTTAGGTTCGCTTGGCCCCTGTTCTCGCACTCCCTGGCAGGAGACACATGTCCCTCTTCAGAGTGATTCATTTTGCGGCTTTCGCCTTCGCTGCTGCTCGCGGGCGACAGGCGCCATCCCGAGTTAGCGGCTCCATATGGCCGGGTGCGGGTGGCGGCGGGGGGAGCAGGCGGCCGGGGCTCCGAGGGCTCGGCAGACTTGGCATCTCGCCTTAAAGTCAGTGCCAGGGCGCTGCCGGAGCCGGGCACGGCCCCAGCTTGGTGACACACGGGTAGCAGAAGGCAGGAGAGCCTCCCCGGGGTGATGCTGACAAGTCACCGGCGCACTCCCGGGGAGGTGACTCACCTGCGGCCCCCTCAGGGACCGGCACCGGGAGCACCGGGGGTGTTCCTCACACCGCTGGTGCTGTCCCTGCCCTCGGGGAGGGTCACTGATCCCAGCTGAGGAGTCCCCCGGGATGAGCTGCTCCCTGCAGAGACAGGCGGAAACCAAACACCCCAGCACGCACCTCCCCAGGGGCTGAGCTTAATCAAGGGGCTCCTGGGATGTGGGTGGGGGTCCCAGGTGGGGCTGGGCGGGGCTGTGAGCGCTCCCGGGAAGGCTCAGCCGGGCTCTAACAGCTGTGGTTTGCTGTTCCAGGGACACCATGGCTCCCTACAGCATCCCGACGGAGCTGATCGTGGTGGAGGAGATCCCGCGCAACCAGATGGGCAAAGTCAACAAGAAGGAGCTCCTGAAGCGCTTCTACCCAGCCTAGTGCCCACCTGGGGGGGCCTGGCCTGACCCCCCAGCTCACTGCAGCCTGGCCCTTGAATAATGTCCAATAAAAGTGGGATTTTTCCTGCCTGGCTGAGCTGAGCCAGAGCTGCAGCGTTAGGGTTTCCCTGTGTGGGAGCCCTTTGCAGGAATCACAGAATCTCAGAATGGTTTGGGTTGGAAAGGACCTTAAAGCCATCCAGTGCCATCCCCTGCCATGGGCAGGGACACCTCCCACTGTCCCAGGGTGCTTGGACACTTCCAGGGATGGGGCAGCCACAGCTGCTCCGTGCCAGGACCTCACCACCCTCACTGGGAACGATTTCCCAGCAGAAATAAAGAATAAATTCAAAACCACATACAAATACTGGCTGTGTTATCCAGTGCATCCACCTCCAGCAAGTGATCCCAATGCACTATGGACAGATCCCACCTTTACACGTGGAAGTTTGTCCCTGTTTGGCTCCACACGTGAGCTGCCAGCCCCAGGGGGGACAGCAGGGGACAAGGAGCTGTGTCCTGTGAGCTGGGTCCATCTGCTCTGATCCTGCCCAGTGCTGAGGGGGTGGCAGGGAACTCCAGCTTTTCCCAGCAGCTGATGGGGCTCTGGCAGCACCAGGAAGGGCAGGAGGAACAAGGAGCACAAGTAATTACAGGGATTCCTTTGTTAGGATCACCGGAGCCCCAGAAATGTGGGAGGACGTGTAGAGAACATGGAAAGGATGTGGAGGGGACCAAGGAGGGGACCATGGAGGGCACACGGTGCTGGGCACAGCAGGCAGGAAGGGGATGGGATAAGAGTGGGGCTGGGAAAAAGGGGAAGGGGGTATGGATGGGGCCAAGCTTCCTCCCCCACAACCCCACCTGCACAGGGGTCTGTCCATCCCAACACCCTGCCCACAGCGGCATCTCCTGGAGTTTGGTACTTCAGGCTGAAAAGGACTTGCCATGGGGACACAAGGGACACCCCGAGCTCAGCAGCCACCTCTGACTGTCCCAGAGGCCAGGCACAGGGACACACCCTCAGGCACACACGTGTGCAGCCCAGCACCAGCGGGAGGACCCTTTGTTAAAACATCAACCACGCAGTAAATTCTTTAACTTACCAAATAGATCAATATCAAATTATCATGTCTCGCATTCATAACTCTTAAGCAAGCAACAATGGAGAGAGACAAGGTCACAGGAGAATAAATAGCAGCGAAAGCTCTTAATGATCTATCATTCTCGACAAGCCCGGGCACCCCGCACCAGCCCGGTGACAAGATCATTAATAAAACTCTGCAGGAACGCTATCGATTGCTTTGATGGATGATCACAGGTAGCAAATACTGTAAAACACCTGGCTGTCACACACAGAAGGAGCAGTTGGACTCACACCTCAGCACAGGGCCTCGGCCAGGTTTGCTCCTCCTCGGGGATTCCCGCAGGGAGGGCGGTCAGGGGTGACCCCCAGTTTGGGGCTGCCATCCCTGCTGGAGCCTGATGCTCTCACCTGCACTCTCACACTGCTGTTCATCCCTGGAGGTGGGGCCTGGTAATTAAAAGCCTCATTAAAGCACCTGGTCACAGTGCTCTGGTTGGGGGTTGAGCTGGATGGAGATGGGGTGATCTGGTGCCCCTGGATGAACCTGGAGACCTCCAGGAGCACCACCACAGCCAGGAGCGTGGGGATGGGTGGGGGTCCCAAGGCCGTGGGCTCTGCTCCCCCCACGCTGCACCCCTGGGGGTGCAGGGGGGGCTCTGTGTGTCCCCCCAGCTCCAGGCCCTTGGCTTGCCAGCCACATCGGCATTGAGGGTGGGATCATATGTACACAACCATTCAATTACCCCGTAATGGCTGCAGGCGATTAAGCCATCAATCTCCTTCATTAGGGGCTGCCAGGCCCGGCCCAGCATCACCCAATAAAACCATTAAAACAACAAAAACAACAACAACAAACCAAAGCTGCAGCTTTAACGCACTGACCGTAACCTCAGCCCGTGGCAGCGCTGGGGGTGTCCCCAACCCTGGGGCAGCTGGGGACCCCCTCACCTCGGGGAGGTTTTGCCTTGCTGGGCTGTCCCCAGGGTGCTGCCCACCCCTCTGTGCCCGCCCCCCACAGCTCGGCACGCCAGGACCTGCTCTAGCACTTTATAGCCGACATTATCTTTTATTGCCACATAAAACCCAAGCTCCGGTGGCTTTATGGGGCTGCGCTGGCACCTCTGCGCTCCCAGCTGCTCCCTCTGCCCTCCCGGGCGCTGCCCTGACAACCCGGGCGCTGCACTGGGGTCCCAGCTGGTCCCACACGTGGGGGACACGCCTGGTGGTGCCACAGCGGGGTCGTGATGGGTCCACGATATAGAGAGGGACGGGTCCCAACAGACACGCTGGGGTACAGCTGCTCCCGAGAGCCGTGACAGCGCTGGGCAGGGCACGGGGTGTCTGTCACCTGCGAGGTGTCACCTGCGAGGGGGAACCCTCCAAAACAGCACCCAGAGCAGCAGGGGAAGTTGTCAAATCAACCCTGGGCTGGTCCTGTTTGCACCCAGCATTTGTGGGACCCCAAATCCCTGCAGCACCGCAGTGGGAGCCCCGCTCTGCAGGGGCAGGGGGTGTCAGTGCAGGGGCAGCGCGGGGGGGGCCGGGGGTCCCACCGGCAGCCCCGTCCCCAGGAGCGGGGCTGGCGCCTTGTCAGAGCCCGTCACGTCTGGCAGCCCCGCGCCGCGGGGCCGGTGGCAGGGAACATCTGCTCGGCCAGGGTCGGGGGCAGCCGCCAGGACCCCCGGCCAGTCCTCGCCGCGACACTGATGCGGGCTGACGGGGCAGCGGGGCGGACGGATGGGATCGGACAGACAGACAGACGGGCAAGCGAGCGTCGCTGCCCACGCCACGGCCCAGCCGCGCCGCGGGTCAGCGGTGCCCGACGCTCGTGACACGTCCCTGGGGACACCGACAGCCCTGCCACCACCGCTCAGCTCCTGGGTATGGACGGGACGCGTCCTGCATCCCTCCCCCCGGATCCCTCTCCCCGCGCCTCCTTCCCCAGCCCCGTGCGGGGGGGGGGAACCCAGGGCATTTATCCCCAGGAAGGGACAATGCGGGGCGGGGGTCCCCACAGCTGCCGAGCAGGTGATGCCACCAGTGTCACCGACACGCTGTACACTTCTTTGCCGGGCCCAGGACTCGGTTTCCCGGGAGGGCAAGAACCCCTCGAGCCCTTAGCCCGGGGGTTCGGGGCTCTCCATCCCTGCTGCACCGGGACCCCGGGGACCCCGCGCCGGTGGGCGGGGGACGCTCCCCGGTGCGACAGCCCGGGCTGCGGGGACCGCCGGGACCGGGGCCGGTGGCCGGGACGATGCTGCCACCTGGTGCCACGGCACGGCGGCGGCGCCGAGACACGAACCGGGGGTCGGGGGAAACCGGGACCGACAGCAGGGGCGGGGGAAACACCGGGACCGGCCGCGGGGGCCGAGGGCAGCACTGGGACTGGCCGCGGGGGCCGGAGGAAACACCGGGACCGGGAGGTCGGGGGCCAGCGCCGGGACAGACAGCGGGGACCGAGAGCCTTGTCGGGACCCCCGGAGCAGCCCCGGCCCGCTCCGCCCGCTGGGAACCCGCCGGGGCCAGGAGACCGCGGGATGCTCCCGGTCCCTTCCCGACTCCGCGCTGGGACCGGCCCCAGACGCCGACACAGACGGCACCGGCACCGGGAACGGCCGGGAATAGACGGGCGGGCTCGTCCCGACGGGAGGCGCGGCCGAGTGGGGCGGGAAGAACCGGTCCGGTCCTTCTCCCTGTCCCGGTCCTTCTTCCTGTCCCGGTCCCGGTCCTGGTCCAGGCCCCTGCCCCACTGTCGGTGTCGGAGCCTGTCCCTGCCCCTGTGCCGGCTCCGGTGCCTGTCCCTGTGCCTGCCCCTCTCCACGTCCCTGTCCCGTTGCCGGTCTCTTCTCCCTGTCCCTGTCCCGGTGCCGGTGCCGATGCCGATGCCAGTCCTTGTCCCGCTGCCGGTCCCTGTCCCTGTCTCGGTCCCTGTCCCTGTTTCGGTCCCTGTCCCTGTGCCGGGTCCTTGTCCCGGCGCCGGAGGGGCCGGGGGGCAGCGGGCCCGGGTCTCCCCCTCCCGCCCGCCCCGTCGCGGCATCCCCGGAGCGCGCCCGGCGGCAGCTGCCGCGTTCCTCCCGCCCTGCCCGGGGCTGCGCATCCCCGGCCCCCGCTTCCCCTGTTTGGGGAACCCCCCCGCGCCCCCCTGCATCCCTCCACGCCCCCCGCATCTCCCCCGCCGGGCCCCCGCCGAGCCGGGCAGGGCCGGGCAGGGCAGGGCAGGGGGTGCGGGCTGCGGGCCGGGGGCGGCGGGGCCAGCTGCCCGCGGGGGGGTCGGGTGCCCGCAGCACATGTGCTGTCACTCAGCCAGTCCCGCCGCTATTTTAGCTCGGGGCCGGCGGCCGGGCTGTGCCCCGCTCCGCCATGGGCCCCCCGCTCCTGCTGGCCTGCCTGCTCGCCCCGCTCTGCGCTCGGGTAAGGGCTGCGGGGACACCGGGGCGGCGGGGACGGTGCGGGGGGACGCGGCGGGATGGGGACCCCCCCAGCTCCGTGCCCCAGGAGGGCTGGCTGGGCTGGGGAGCCTGCAGGCAGAGCCAGGGGTCGGCCGGACCCCAAACCTCGCGGAGTCTCCTTGCGGGGGGCAGCGGGTTTGGGGCTGGGGGTGAGGGGGGCTCTCAACCCCTCTTGAGGCATTTCCCACCCCACAGATGGCGGTGGCCGGGGGGGGCCTGCGGCTCCGGCACATTGCCCGCGCCTGTGAGCGGGATGGGCTGAGATGGGATCTGGGGGAGGGTTTGGTGCTTAAAGACGCCCTGCTCCTCTTTTTCCCACCCCAGCGGTGGTCCCAGAGCTCTCTGCACCCCCCTGCCCACTCAGGCCCCCCCCCAGAGCCCCTCATCCTGGGCTCAGGCCCGAGCCACACGGTTGGGATTCTGGCCTGGCCCCTGTGCTCGGCTGCTGCAGGGTCGGGGAAGGAAAGGGGATCTGCAGGGCAGCCCCCGCAGGAGCAGGGCCCCCAGCATCCCCCCTCACATCCCGATCCCCCCCCGGCTCCAGCGGCCCCCAGGGACGGGCGGGGGGGGTCTCCTGCTGGAGGAGGGTGCAGAGAAAAAACCTGGAGGCCACAGCGCAGCCCCCGAGCCTCAGAACCCCCCCCCCGGTGCTGGTACAGAGCCCCCCTCCCCACAGCCCCACCCCCAGGGCCCCCCGGCACAGCCCCCCCCCACTGCCCCGTTCCCCTGTCCCCCCTCAGGGCTCAGACGCAGCCCCTGGGGCTCCAGGGCTCCCCGGCAGCCAGCGGTGCAGGCACAGCTGGGCACAGATGTGGGTGCAAGGCTGGCCCTGCCCAGATGTGCTCCCTCCTCGGGGAGGGGACAGCGTCTGTCCCCAGCCCCAGGAGCCTGGGGGTCAGCGGCTGCTCAGCTCCCTGCCCCCCCCTGCTCCCAGCTCGCACACTCCCCATGGCTCCAGACCCAATCATCCCAAATCCCTGATCCCAAATCCCTGACCTCGGTCCTGCACAGCCCCTAAACCCATCCTTGCCCCCACAGCTCCCTGACCCCACTGCAGCCCCCCAGAACTCCTGTTCCCCTTGTTTCCATCCCAAATCTCCCCCTCACAGCCCCCAGCTCCGCCCCACCCCAAACTCCCTCTGCTTCCCCCCAGCCCCCCAGGCCCGTCCCTCATGGTCACACTGCCAGCCCAAACTGCTCCCTGACCCCCCACCCTCGCTGCCACATCCATGTGCTGATGGTGCTATGGGGACAAGGCCACGGTGGGTGCTGCCTGCCCAAGGTACCCCCCCCCTCAGGGGTCCTGTGGGGCACAGCCCACGCCCAGGGCACCACCAGGATCATTCATGGGGCATCCCTTCCTGGTGAGCCCAGCAGGACACCCATCATCATCATCACCACACCAGGGTGGCAGGGGACACTGACACCAAGCCCCCAGAGAAGCTGGGTGGCCTCTGCACTGCCCCAGACCCCCCCCCCCCATCAGGGGGGCCCAGCACTGAGCACTCCAGCACTGTGTACCCCACTGTGCACACCCAGCCCAGCTGCAGCCGCCCTGGTACTCCCCCCCACTGCAAAGCTTTGGGGTCACTGGCAGCACCGTGTCCCCCCCAGGGTGCCAGCCCAGCCCAGGCAGGTGCAGCCCCCCAGGCCTGGCAGCAGCACGAGGCTCCCCGGCGGGTGAAGAGGGCCTGGGTGATCCCCCCCATCAGCGTCTCGGAGAACCACAAGCGCATCCCCCACCTCCTGGTGCAGGTAGGTGAGAGCCCCCCAGCCTCTCTCCCAGCTGGCAGAGTGAGGGGGGGACACCTTGGGCAGGGGCACAGACCCCCCAGCCTGGGACCCCCAGCCCGGATTTTTCCCTGGGGCAGATCAAGTCAGACAAGCAGCAGCCCGGAGGGGTGATCTACAGCATCAAAGGGCCGGGGGTGGATGAGGAGCCCCTGGGCATCTTCTCCATCGACAAGTTCAGCGGGAAGGTTTTCCTCAACGCCATGCTGGACCGGGAGGAGAACGATCGCTACCGGGTAAGGACATCCCCGGGAGCCCACAGCCCCGCCCTGGGGGTCCCCAGCCGGACCCCGAGCCCCCCACTCTGCACCCACAGCTGAGAGCCTTCGCGCTGGACCTGGGCGGTGTCACCCTGGAGGAGCCCACGGACCTGGAGATCATCGTGGTGGACCAGAACGACAACCGGCCGCTCTTCCGGCAGGACGTGTTCACCGGGCGGGTGGTGGAGGGCGCTGAGCCAGGTGGGTCCGGCCGGGGGGCTGGGGCTGGGCCGGGGGGCTGAGCCAGCTCCGTGCCCGCACCCACCGGGGCGCTCCTGCGGCCGCAGGGACCTGCGTGATCACCGTGGATGCCACCGACGCCGACGACCCCGACACGGACAACGCGGCGCTGCGCTATTCCATCCTGGAGCAGGGCGCTGCCGGCATGTTCAGCATCAACGCCACCACCGGGGAGATCTGCACCGCCCGGGCCGGCCTCGACCGCGAGGTAGCGGGGATGGGGTCACCTGGAAGGGACTGAGGAGGCACCGGGGGTCGCTCGGGGCAGGCACAGCTCCGCCCATGAGCAGACCTAGGCGTGGGGACAGGGTGGGTGAGCAGCAGCTGGGGGATGGATCTCTGTGCTCCCCGGGGGCTGGAGGGGCTCAGCTGTGCCCCCCTCGTTCCCCACAGACCATGGGCGTGTACAACCTGACGGTGCAGGCGGCCGACATGTCCGGGGACGGGCTGACCACCACGGCCATGGCCGTCATCTACCTGGAGGACATCAACGACAACCCCCCCGAGTTCACCAAGGAGGAGGTAGCGGCCGGGGGGGATTTGGGGACGTCAGCGGGGTCAGCGGGGCGGGAAGTGGCCCCCCCGGGGCACTGCAGCATCCCAAAGGGGCAGAGTCCAGCCCCACACCGCTCTCCCGCAGTTCTCCATGGAGGTGGAGGAGCAGGCGGCCGGTGTGGACGTGGGCAAGGTTTTTGTGCACGACAAGGACCTGGCGGGCTCGCCCAGCTGGTTGGCCAAATTCACCATCCTGGAGGGCGACCCCGAGGGCGCCTTCGCCATCCGGACCGACCCGCACACCAACGACGGCGTGCTCTCCGTGGTCAAGGTGGGTGCGGGGGGGCAGCCAGGGGACCCCGGGGGTCTCAGGGCCCGCCTGACCCCTGGCCCCTCTCGCAGCCGCTGGACCACGAGGCGCGGGACCGCTTCGAGCTGACGGTGTCGGTGCAGAACGAGCGGCCGCTGGAGCCCTCGGCCCCCGGCAGCCCCCGGGCGCTGGCCACGGTGCGGGTGCGGGTGCGGGACGTCAACGAGGCGCCCGTGTTCCGCGAGAACCCGCGGCGGATCAGCGTCCTGGAGGGAACACCCCCGGGCACCGCCATCACCACCTACACCGCCAGCGACCCCGACACGCACCAGATCCAGACCCTCAGGTGAGTCCCGCTCCCCTCCCGCTGCCCCCGGCACCCGCGGGGGGCTCCGGGGGAGGGATGGCTCACGCAGCTCCCTCGCCCACAGCTACGCGCTGCTCTACGACCCCGCGGACTGGCTGCAGCTGGACCCTCACGCCGGCACCGTCCGCACCAAGCGGGAGCTGCTGCACCCCTCCGCCTTCCTGCAGGGCGGCTGGTACATCGCCCTGCTCCTCGCCCGCGACGACGGTGAGCAGCAGCAGCAGCAGCCCCCGCCGCCCCCCACCACCCCGCTCCCGCTGCCCCCCACTGACCCCTCCGCTCTGTCCCCAGCCGAGCCCCCGCTCTCGGCCACCGGCACGCTCTCCATCGAGATCCTGGAGGTGAACGACCACGCTCCGCAGCTGCAGCCGCCGGCCGGGGTGCTCTGCGCGCGGCCGGGACGCGGCGGGACGCTGCTCCTGGGGGCCACCGACGATGACCGCCCGCCCCACGGAGCCCCCTTCCACTTCCAGCTCAGCCCCCAGCACCCCCAGCTCGCCCGCAACTGGAGCATCGCCCGCTTCAATGGTGAGGGTCAGCCGGGGATGGGGGGGATGCTGCATCGAGGGTCCCGCTCATCCCCTGCCCGCCCCGCAGTGACTCACGCCGTGCTGGCCGTGCTGGCGGAGCTGCCCGAGGGGCCCTACTCGCTCCCGCTGCTGCTCCGGGACTCGGGGACCCCCCCGCGGGAGCAGCAGCAGCTGCTGAACCTCTCGCTGTGTCACTGCGGCCGGGACGGCACCTGCCTGGACGGGGCGCTGGCCGCGGCCACCGCCGGGGCTGGCATCACCCTCGGGGCGCTCCTGATCATCCTGGGCAGCACCATCCTCCTCCTCGGTGAGTGAGACCCTCATCGTTCTTCCCCCATTCCTCCGGCCGGCCCCCGGCCCGCCAGCCCCGTGCTGGGGTCCTGGGCACCCCTCCCGAGCCCCTCCAGCACATTCTGCCATCTCGACCCCCACACGCCACCCCCTCCTGCTCCCGGTCCCACCCAACCCTCAACACCTCCCCCCTACCCAGCAACCCCTTCTGACCGCAACCAAGACCCCCGTAACCATTTCCCCCATTGCCCATCCCGCCCCGATCCCACCCCGACCCCACCCCGATCCCATCCCGTTCCCACCCCCAATCCCACCCCGATCCCACCCCAATCCCACCCCGATCCCACCCCAATCCCACCCTGTTCCCACCTCCAATCCCATCCCGATCCCACCCCGTTCCCACCCCAATCCCATCCCAATCCCACTCCAATCCCACCTCAATCCCATCCCAATCCCCACCTCCACCCCATCCCTCTTCCCAGCCCAACTGCATCCCACCCCCAGCCGTGTCCCCTCGTGCCTCCCCACGCCCACACGCGTGTCCCGTGTCCCCCCGTGTCCCCCCGTGTCCCCCCGTGTCCCCCCGTGTCCCCCCGTGTCCCCGCGTGTCCCGCAGTGCTGGCGGCGCTGGGCGCTGCGCGGGTGCGCGGGCGCCGCCGGGCCCTGCGCAAGGGGCTCCTGCAGCGCTCTCGGGACGACCTGCGCGACAACATCCTCAACTACGACGAGCAGGGCGGGGGCGAGGAGGACCAGGTGAGCAGGACCCGTGGCAGGGCGGGGGGGGGGGGTCCCGGGGGTCCGCAGCTCAGCCCCGCGCCTCTAAACCCCTCCCGGCCCCGCAGGACGCCTACGACATCAACCAGCTCCGGCACCCCGAGCTTTTCTCGCCCCGGGCCAAGCCCCCCCTGCGCAGGGATGCCCCGCTCAGCTCCGGGACCCCCGTAGCCCCCCGCAAGCTGCCCAGCAGCCCCTCCGACATCGAGGACTTCATCAACGAGGTGGGTCAGGGCCCGGCCCCCTCGCCCTCAGTGCCCCCCCCGCCGCCGGGCTGGCGGTGACCCCCTGTCCCTGCAGGGGCTGGAGGCGGCTGACAGTGACCCCAGCGTGCCCCCCTACGACACGGCGCTCATCTACGACTACGAGGGCTCGGGCTCGGTCGCCAGCCCCCTCAGCTCCATCGTGTCCAGCCTGACGGACGAGGACCAGGACTACGATTACCTGAGCGAGTGGGGGCCCCGCTTCCGCCGCCTGGCCGACCTCTACGGGCACTAGCGGGGGTGGGGGCGCCAGGGGACAGGGGGGGGACAGGGGACAGCCACTGCCCGGGGAGCGGCTGGGGCAGGGAGGGGGCAGCGGGCAGCTCACACAGACAGACAGACAGACACACAGACACAGACACACCGATGCCCAGAGGCAGCGGCTTCACGTACGGACCCGCACAGGACGCTCGGCTGGAGCGGCTTTGCACACGCGTGTGCAACGAGACGCCTCCGTGCAGGGGGTGCACGCTCAGACACCCCCCAGAGCTCAGCTCAGCAAACCTGGGGGGGGGGGGGACGCCCTGGTGAGCCCCCCACAGCTGGGGAGGGGCCGAGGAGACCCCCACAATAAAGAGCAGGGTTGGTGACGGGGGTGCGTGACCCCCCCACAGCAGCCACCCGTAGAAACGAGGCACTTTTATTGGGAGCACCCCCGGGGGGCTTCACCCCCGCCCCGGGGCTCCCAGCACCGCTGCTCCCGGGGCAGGATCCGGCCCCGCCGCGGGCTGGGCGCTGCTCCCCCAGCCCACAACATCCCTGAACATCGGGGGGTCCCAGCGCCCCTGCTCAGCCCCCCCGGCAGCACGGAGACCCCCAGGGAGTGTGTGTGTGTGTGGGAGGGGGGCACAGCTACGTCTCGCGGGGGGGGTCCGGGGAGCGCAGCATCCTCTTGGTGGGGGCGGCCAGGCAGGAGTAGTCGTGGGGGAGGGCGTGGGGGGCCAGCAGGGGCAGATGGTCCTCACGGGGGGGGCGGCGGAAGAGGGGCGGGCGGCGCTGGCTCTCGCCGTCCTGCAGGGACTGGGGCAGGGCGCGGCCCTGGCTCTCGGGCAGTGACATGATGCTGAGCACGGCCAGGATGGCGAAGGAGGCGAACACGACGTGGTGCAGGAAGAAGCCGCGGCTGTTGGGGATGGCGGTGATGGGCGCCGCTGCCTTGCCCACGAAATTGGCCCCCACGACCAAACCCAGGCCGGCGCCCCTGCGGGAGGGACAGGCTCAGAGGGGGCTCTGCCCGGCGCCCCCCGCTCCGGGGCGGCACCAGACGGGGGTGGGGCTGGGGTGGGGGCAGCTCCCCCTTACCTGACCACGGTGGGGAGAACCTCGCTGGCAAAGAAGATGCTGAGCACGGTGACGGCGTGGGAGGCGGCCGTGCCCACCACGGACAGGGTCAGGACGATGAGCTCCAGCAGGTCTGGGAAGGGGGTGAAGCATATCAGGGGGGAAAAACCCCGCACCCGTCTCTACAGCGCTGCCCCCTCCTCCCCCTGGCTGGGGGCTGCGTCCCGGGGGTCCCGCCGGGGCCTTACACTGGGTGAGGGCCAGCAGCAGCAGGGAGGAGATGCCGGTGAGGACGGTGCAGAGCAGGAGGATGGCGCGGCGCCCGAAGCGCTCGGCCGTCAGGCACACGAAGAGGCAGGCGGCCGCCTCGGTGCCCACCAGCGCCAGGTGCGAGGAGAAGAAGTGCGGCAGGTGCGGGACCAGGTTGCGGGTGAAGCAGTGGCGGATGCCGGAGCCGATGAACCTGAGGGACAGCGGGGTCAGGGGGCCGCCAGTGGGACCCTCCCCCGCCCACGGCCGCCCACGCTGCCGACAGCCCCCGGCGCTCACGCCGCGAAGCCGAGGATGACGCCGTTCTTCCAGATGACCCTGCTGCTGCAGATCTCGCAGACGGAGTGGTAGCGGGGCCGCGGGGGCCCCTCGGACACGGCCTCCAGCTCTGCCGGGAGAGGGGAAGCCAGGGTAGAGCCGGCTCTGTCCCACCAGCCCCACAGCCACGGCTCTGGGGATGATCGCCCTCGGAGCGCCCCCCACGCACCCGCCAGGAGGCTGTCCTGGGGGCAGCTGTCTTCGGCCAGCGCCTGCAGGGTCTTCCTGGCCCTCTCGGCTTGCAGGGTGGCCAGCAGCCAGCGCGGTGACTCCAGCAGCAGCGCCGGGCACCTGGGGCAGGAGTGTCAGGTCACCGGGCTCCCCATGGGCCTGGCCCCGCTCCAGCACTGACCTTCCCACCTGGCCTCAAAGCAACGCTGCCCAGAAACCCTCAGCTTCAAAGCCGAGCAAACATTTACCCAGGGCGGGGGGTTCCCACTCCTCTGGAGAGCCCCCGGGGGCCCTTTGATCCCCACCGCGGCCCTGGGCAGGGTGTGCCGGGGCTGCAAACAGCTTGGCATCGGTTCCCGGGGCACAGCCCAGCCCAGCCCCACGCAGCCCCCTGCCCGGGGCGTCCTTACCACCAGCAGGCAGCCAGCAGGGCCAGGATCATGGTGACAGCGCCCTGCAGCACCCGCCAGTCCCGGCAGAGCAGGGCCAGCCCCGGCAGCAGCAGCTCCCCCGCGATCCAGAAGAACCCGGCCACCATCGTCACCCCCAGCCGGTGCGGGGGGTCACACAGCTCCAGCCCTGGCAGGGGGTGAGGGGGCTGCAGTGGGTGCCAAGGACACGGAGCACGCTGCACCATCCACAGCCTGGAGCATCCCGCCCCCCAGGGCACCCTGGAGCATCCTCAGCCCCTCGGGGTGCCCCCCTCACACTCACGAGCCACGTAGAGGGCCAGGAAGGCTCCTGCCAGCGCGGCCCCGAAGAGCAGCCGTGCCAGCAGCACCATCAGAAAATCCACAGCCAGAGCCACGCCGAGGCCCAGGGGCACGGCCAGCGCCAGGGACAGCAGGAAGGTGGGACGGCGGCCGAACCTGCCAGGGGCTGGGCTGTGAGAGGGGCTGGGCACGGTGCCCCCCTTGCCCGCGGGGGCTCCCCGGGACCCCCATCACCTGTCAGAGGCCAGGCCGGCGGTGACGCTGCCCAGTGTCCAGCCCAGCAGGTGCGTGGTCTGCTCCAGGGGCACCTTCCAGCGCGAGGCACACACCAGGTCCCACTGAGGGGGGCACGGCGGGGAGGTGTCAGCACGGGGGGCTTGGCAGACCCCCCTGGCGCTGCCCACAGGGCTGGGATAGATGGGGCTGGAGAGCTTCTGGGGAGCACCCACCCCACAAACAGAGATGTGGGGAGAGATGTGAGGGGACAGTACAGGTGATTCCAAGAGCTCTGGACACACTGCCCCAGCACCCTCCCCCAGGGCTCCCCAAGCCCCCTCCATGGGGTCGTGCACCTTGTTCCCCCCTACACATCCAGGACTTTCCCGTGGGACCCCCACTGGAGTCCCCAGCTTGCCCTGGTGGCTGAGAGCCCCCAGTTCGCTCTCCTCGCAGGTATCCACCCCCAGAGCTGTCCCAGGCCCCTCCCTTAACCCCTCCTTTACCCACGGGACCCCTCAGCCCCCTCCAGCACCGCGGACCGCCCCAGGCGCGGGGGTCCCCCACTGTCCCCGACCCCGGGCCCCCCCTGGGTGCCGCCCCCCGTGCCCCACCTGTGTGACGAGGTTGGCGCGGAGGCCGGCGGCGGGCAGCGCGTAGTGCCAGCCGCGGGTGCAGGGCCCGGTGCCGTTGGGCCGGGGCTCTCCGGGAAGGTACCGGTACAGCTGGCAGGGGCTCCAGCCGCCGCGGAGGCGCGGGACGGCGGCGCGGAGCAGCGCGGGGCCCCCGAGGCGGCGGAGCGGCGGCGGCAGCAGCGCGGTGTCGGGGCGGCAGCGGTGCGGGGGCTCCGCTCCCAGCGCCCAGCCCAGCGCCCAGCCCAGCGCCAGCGCCGCGCACGGCACCCAGCCCCCCGCCGCCCGCCGGCCCCGCGGCCGCGACCCCCCGAGCGCCATCGCCACCGCCACCGCCACCACCGCCACTGCCACCACCGCCACCGCCACCGCGCTCGGGCTCGGGCTCGGCGCGGGCAGGTGGGGCGGCACCGGCCGGACCCGCCCCGCGGCACCGCCCCGACGGCTCCCTCCGGATCTGACCCCCCTAAACCCCGTTTTGGACCCCCAGCCCCGGTTCAGAGACCCCAGCCCCGGTTCAGAGACCTCAGCCCCGGATCGGACTCCTCAGCCCCGGTTCTGACTCCTCAGCCCCGGTTCTGACTACTCAGCCCCAGTTCGGACACCTCAGCCCCGGTTCAGAGACCCCAGCCCCGGTTCTGACTCCTCAGCCCCGGTTCGGACTCCTCAGCCCCGGTTTGGACACCCCCAGCCCCGGTTTGGACACCCCAGCCCCGGTTCGGACTCCTCAGCCCCGGTTCGGACCCCCAGCCCCGGTTTGGACACCTCAGCCCCAGTTTGGACCCCCCCAGCCCCGGTTTGGACACCCCAGCTCCACTTCAGACCGCCCAAGTCCCGTTTCACTCTGCACAACACGAGGCTCAGTCCCGGTCTGCTGGCCCCTCAAGTCCGGTTTGTCTCCCCAGCCCGGTTCACAAACCCCAGCCCCGGTCCCGATGCCCAGCCCGGTTCACCCCTCTCAGCCCCAGTTCACTCCCCCCAACACTGGACCCAGTTCCCACAGCCTGCTGCACCCCCAGCCCGCTCTGCCCCCTCCCACGCCCCCCGGTTCGGTTCTCCCAGCCCCACTCACCCCCTCAGCCCATCTGCCCTCCCCCAGCCAGCCCTGCTTGTCCCCGAGCCCCGGTTCTCTGCCCCCACCCCAGCTCAGCCCCCCCTCTCAGGACTGGGGACCCCCTGGCCCAGCCGGTGTTGGGGGTCCTGGGGTGCAGCCGGGGGTTCCAGGGCCCATCTGTGAACACCCATAAATGCACCCAGGTTCCCCCAAACCTCACCGGGGGGCAGTGGAATCCCTGACACCCTCCCTAGGAAGGGAAATGCTCACCCAGCACCACGTGAGCCCGTGGGAAGAGCCAACAGAGCAGCCAAACTGCACACAGGCTTCATTTCCCTCGTCCTTTTAAAATTTACTCACAAACGTGGTTTCTGGGGGCAGCAGCATCACTCGGGTGCTCAGCTTCAGCCCTGCAATGGTGGCAAAAGTCCATCTGCAAAATCACATTGAAAATCACACTGAAAACCCTCCCGTGTGAACTCACACTGAGAAATCACACTAAAAAAAAAAAAATCCCACCTGCATTTTTTTGCCTCCCTCTGAGGGATCCACACCCCCGCAGGGAGGAAAACTGACCCTGGAGGCTCCCAAGGTCAGATGAGCCTAAGGGACTTCCCAGCCTTACACGCTCATAAAAGCCTCTCTGTGCCTACAGAGACAAACTGATGGTTGTTTAACAAAATAAAGACCAGGGATGGAAATGAAACAAAGAACAAGTGTTACCTGTGGCTGCTTTCCTGAAGCCCCTGAGGCAGGAGCAGCTCCTGTCCCAGCTCCAGTGCCTCACCACACTCATCCCAGAGCCCAGGACAAGGATGGGGGGAAAAACCCCTCTGGCTGCAGCTGGGACACGGCACTGCCCGTCCTGCTGGGGCTGTGTGAGCCCCAGTCCTGGTGCCAGCCGTGCCAAGGCAGGGGCTGAGCCTGGGCAGGGGGATCCCCTGGCCCTGGTGAAGCTGCTGCGATGCTCTGGAGTGAAAAGCTCCAGGATCCCCCTGCCCTGACTCCGGAAAATTCCTCAAGTGGCTGCAAAGCTGCGGCAGCGAGGGGGGAGCTGGGGGCTGAACCCAGGGGTCCCCTTTGCTCACCCCAGCCAGGATGTGCCAGCAGAGGAACAAATCTTTGCTTTCCACAGCAGCAGCAGAGATACTTGGCCAGTATGAGCACCAGGAAAACCACAGAGGAAGCTGGAGAACCCAGAGCTGGCACAGGAGGCCACCTCTCACTCCTGCCTGGGGCTGGCAGCTGCAGCCATCAGGAAAGGCTGGGCAGCAGGAAGAAGGAAGGCACAGAGGTCTTGGAAGGCACTGGGATCTGCCTCCAGCTGCATCCCTGAGCTGCTGAGTGAGGACTGATTTTGCCTGGACCCACCCATTCCTGTGCAGACTCTGCAAGCCCAAAACAGCATCTCCTGCTCAGTCACTCAGGGGGCAGTGAATTCACTGGCACACAGGGGTCCCCTCTCCTCACGACCCACTCCTGGAGGGTTCCAATCCCACTGCACACAAAGAGGCATGGAAAATAGAGAAGTTTAAAATCACAGAATAGTTTGGGTTGGAAGGGACCTTAAAGCTCATCTTGTTCCATCCCTTGCCATGGACAGCTGATCTGGGCAATTTCTTCCTTGACAGGGAAACTGCTGCCCAGGGTGAACTATATAAATACAAAGATAATTTTAATTAATTTATTTATTTCTTTACACATAACTGAAAGTGATGTTACAGTACATAAGTTATTTACAACTGTGCAGTAATGTGTTGCAAAATAAATTATCTAGAAGGCAGCAAAAGTACATTGTTAATGTATATAAAAACTGTACAGCATTTATGGGATACAATTTTTCTTTATATGAGTATTGGCTCTGTAGTGTTTTCAAGTTATGTTCTCAGAAAGAGAAACGAAATGCCCAAGATTAAAGGAAAAAAAAATATATAAACCACGTGGATTTTACTCCATTAAAAACACAGTTGGCAAAGTCCTTTCTCTGCGTCGCCGTCTCCCCGGCCGTGCCGCCCCGCCCTGCCCCGGCGGCTCCTCTGTGCCCGTCCCCAGCGGTGGCAGCGGCTGCTGCGGGGCCACCGGCACATCCCGGAGCTGTCCCCGCTCCGGAGCCGCCGCTGCCCAACTCGGACATTGTCCTTTCTTGTTTCTAATTGGTTTTTTTCCTTTTTTTCTTTTTTTTGTGATTTTTTTTTTTGTAGTATTTTTTGTTTGTTTGTTTGTTTGTTTTTTTAGACATACCCATGATGGAACGAGAAACTCAAAAAAAAAAAACACCCCCTTTCCCTCCCTCCCCACGGTTTCCTACTGCAGCTTCTCTCCTCCCCCTCCCAAGAGGAGATGCGCGCCCGGTGGAAAACAAGAGAGCTGGAAATCACGGTGTTCACAAGGTACATGGTTCGTTCACGTGGTTGCTGGCCCCGCTCAGCAGCTTCTGCAACACACACACACACACACGGTGTCCTTGGCCTCCTCCCTCCGTGCCTCGGCCAGTCCCGGGGCCGCTGAGCGCCCGCTGCCCGCGCTGCCCGGGGTCTCCCCGCCGCGGGCGCCGGCGGGAAGGAGCTGTGCCCGGCCCGCTTGCCCCGCGGGGCTGTGGCAGTCCGGAAGCGAGGGACACGTTGTGAAGAAAGTGCAATTATTTTTTTTTTTTTCTTATTGTTTTGTTTTTTTTTTGTTGTTGTTGTTGGGTTTTTTTGTTGGTTTTTTGTTTTTTTTCTCTCTGCCGATAGCTGCTGCTTCCTCCTCCTCTGACCAGGGATTCATCAGCAAGCGGTTAAGGGTGAATGTGAGCTCGACCGCCCGACCTCGGAGCGCTCCCGTCCTTTTTGCCAGTGTTCAGTGATGTCTCCTGGCTTTGGAACTGTCATGCCGGCAAGAGCACAAAGTCATCGTTGACGTCGACCATTGGCACATAGAACGAGGGCACCTCGTTCACGCAGAGGGATTTGTGCCCCGCGGGGTCCAGCTCCTGCACCTTCAGCTGCCACTCCATCCTCTGCACCGCGTTCAGGGCAGCTGCCTCGTGTTGCTGTCGCATCAGCAGGCACGTCTGCAATGGGAAACAAGAGTGGGACGTGAGGCGAGGACAGGGGACGTGCAGCCACCGTGGGCACGGTGCTCAATGTGCCACGCACAGGGCACCTGGATGTGGAATGTCTGCTGAGCCCAGCTCCAGCAGGAACCGAGGCAAACCCCAAAGTTTGGGTTTTGAAAGGCCTGTCAGCACTCCAGAGCATCCACCCCATGCTCTGACAATCTCTGGACACCCACTCTGTGCTGAAACCACGACGGCAGCTCCCAGGCTGCAGCCACAGGCAGAACCCTCCTGGAGTGACCCTGCCTGGAGCTCCCACAGCTCTCACCTTCATCCGGTCGTACTTGTCATCCACGTCCTGCAGCCAGGAAATGAACTGTCGCGCGTTGAAACGGTCTCTGACCGATTTGTTTTCGTCTCCCTAAGGACAGGACAGCAAAGGGAGGGACACTGGGTCAGTTTTGTACTTTAAGCAGTTCCAAGGTCTCACAGGCCATATCCACGCCCCTCCTGGGGTGCACACTCAGAACTGCGGTGCCTGCAGGGAGGGAGGACGGGCACCACTGCTGCCAGCTGCTCCTGCAGCCCTTGCCAGGGATTCAGCCTCAGATGGGGATGCACCCATGTGCACATACTCCCTGTTTCTCCTTGCTCTGCAGGGAAATCTGTCCACGTCAGCCCATCACAGCACCTGCACCTCTCTGACTCCTTCAACTCCTGCCAGGATAGCAGCAGCACAGGCACTGGGCTGGGAAATGCCGACAGATAAATCAGAGCTCCTGGATCAATACGCAGCTCGCTAATAAATCCCAGGATCCTGTTCCTGCCCAGGATCCCTCCTGCAATGCAGCAGTGTAATGTTTCTCCTCCCTTCCCTTCAGGAAGAAACACCCCAGAGTGCAGTTAAGGAAATCTTTCCAGTGTGCAGATGATCCTCACCAAGAAGGATGGAGGGTCCCAAGACCCACTGATAAAGCTGAGCCATCTCTGCTTCTAACAGACATGAACTCCCTGTACCCCACATCCCTGGATCTATTTCCTTCCCCAGCACACATGTGGGAACTGAGGCAGATTAGGCAAATGATGTTCCAAGTCACAGAATAGTTTGGACTGGAAGGGACCTTAAAACCCATCTCATTCCACCACCTGTCATGAGACACCTCCCACTGTCCGAGGTTGCTCCAAAATGCATCTAACCCGGTCTTGGACACCTCCAGGGATCCAGGAGCAGCCACAGCTTCTCTGGGAACCCTGTGCCAGGGCCTCCCCACCCTCACAGGGAACAATTCCTTCCCAATATCCCATCTAACCCTGCCCTCTGGGGGAGATGACTTTCTGAACTTGTGTGCTGTGGTGGGCGATCTGACAAGGAGAGCAACAGTAACTCCTGCCTCCATCCTTCCAGAAAGGCCCACCTCCCTCAGGGTCTTGCAGAGCCCCCTGAGACACTGACCTGATTTTCCAGAGGCATGTTGTACACCTCGGAGTCCAGCAGCATGGTGCAGGCACTGAAGGGCACGGCCTGGTTGGCAATGGTCCTCGCTGCCCGGCAGTGCACCCTCAGGATCTCCTGCTCGCAGGAGACGATGAGCTTCTCCTGAGGAAGAGCAGAGCAGTGAGTTTGGCAGCCTTGAGCCTTGCCAGCAGGGGAAATTCAGGCCCTGCTGCCCAGCTGGAGGGTCCCCTTACCCGCTCTATGCTGTGCTGCAGCCGCAGCTTCCCCCGCACGGCCTCCTGCTGCTTGAAGAGCTCCTTGAGCGGCTCCGCGAGCGACGGCGGCGGCGCGATCTGCGGGCACAGGCAGGGGTCAGAGCAGCACCTCTGTGGGGCAGGGGGCTGCCTGCCCCTCCCAAAGTGTGTGCTGGTCACAGAGGGGCCAGGGACATCCCATGGGATGCCTATGGAGACCGTGGAGAAGCTCTGCCAAGGACAAGGTCCTGCCAGTGCTCAGGCTCAGCTTGGCAAGAACAACCAGAGCCTGACCCGCCCTCGTGCTGCAGGGCAGGGTGTGCAGCAAGGAAAGGAGCCTGGTCACAGTGACCTGTTTCCTCCAGCCTGGATCCCAGATTTACCACCTGCAGCACCAGGTTTATTGATGCATTTTTATTAGTGAGGCTGCTCCTGCAGCACAGCAATGAAATGCTGACCCCAGTGTCAAGTCAAGGAGCAGAGCTTGGGAAAATGATGGCAGGAGTTAAGAGCCACCTTTTCCCCATGTTCCAGGTTCATTATCCTGTTACTACACTGCTGCAAGAGCAGTTTTACCTTCCAGCCTCAAATCCAGTCGATTCTTACAAACTTTGCTCTAATGCCTGACCAATCCTCAGGTCCCTCAGCACAGCCCAAGGTCTTCTCTGCAAAAATGCAGCAACTCAGGGGCTGCATTTATCACACAGCCAGGCACTGTTTGGTGAGGTTTGGTGTCATATTCTAAAGGCAGCTTGGGGCACACTGGTGTTGCAAGATGGTCACAGGGCATGGGGGACAGCTTGGATGTGTCTGTGACAGTGACGGGGGGACTGTTCCTAAGGACAGGCTGAAGAGAGAAGGTGACTCACCACTGGAATATGGAGCTTGCTTAGGGGTTTGCCATCCAACAGGTAGGAGCCTGTGTAGGTGACATACTCAGCGTAGCACTGCGGAGCTTGGGGAGTAATGTAGCACAGGATTTTCCGCTTCTCCTCAATCTTCTTCCTGATCTGGAGGTACTCGAAGTAGGGGTTGGACCTGTCGCTGTGGTAAGGTTCGATGTCGTCCAGTTTGATGGCATCGACGATAGCTGCCAGAGTCTGCTGGATCATCTCCCTGGTCTGCTGGGTGGACGTGTTGATCTGCTGCTGCAGCTGCTGGTTGGAGCGCTGGAAGCGGCGCTTCCGCGGGTGCTGAGCCTGGGAATCGTCCTCCTCCGTGACGCGGCCTTTGGCACGCGTGACGGGCGCAGAGACGGGAGGAAATTCCTTCTCGGACGCGGCGGCGTTCTGCTTGTTTTGGTTGGCGAGCATCTGAGCCCGGTTCCTGGTAATCCGCTGAGGAATCTCTTCTATTTTGGGTGGTTTGGGAGCTTCTGCTACTGGTTTTTGTACTGGTTCAACGATTTCTGCTTGAGCGTTGCCAGGAGGAGCGTCCGCCTGGGCTGGCGGGGCCTGGCTGGTGCCGCGGGCCGCAGAGCTGTCCTGCGGAGCGCCGGCCTCGGAGCCGGCCACGGGCACAGGACAGGGCTGGGAGCTGCCCTCTGCCACCCCACCAGCTGATGACAGCTCCTCGTGCACGGCCTCCACCTCTTTGCTCTCCGCCTGCGCGGGCTCGGACGGGGTCTGCTGGAAAACCTGCGCTTCCGAGTCCTCCGCTGCCTTCTCCTCAGCTGCGTTCAGCGCTTCCGAGGCGGCTTCTTGTGCAGCCACTTCTGGTTTCTGCTCCTCTGCTGGTGGCTCCGTGTCCGTGGGCAGGGTGGCTGCTGCCTGGCTGGCCGGCGGCTCCTCAGGCTCACCGGATGCCATCACAGATGCTCCACCTTTGATGATCCCGGCGCTCGGTTCTGAAGCTGCTGCTGGGCTTTCCTCCACCGCTTCCGCCTCGGTCATCTCCGTCTCTGCAACGTCCTTAGGCTGGAGTGGCAGCTCTGGGAGCGAGAAGGGGCCAAGGTCCAACTCATCCTCGGTGTTGGTGAAGGGGTCGGGCCACGTCACCGCCTCCTCTGCATTCGCAGGTGCTGCGTTGTTGTTTTCCAAGTAGGTGTTTTCTGGTGCGGTGACAACTTCGGCCTGAGGTTCTGCTGGCACACACGGGGGCTCTGGAGGGATCTCCGGTGCTTCTTCTGAAAGAGGCTTGCAGTTGTTGAAGAAGGTGTCTAACCTAGTAGGGGACATGTATGGAGCTTGCTCCTCAGCATTTGCAATTTCTCCTGGAACTGCTTCCTCAGCATCCTCCTTGACTTCCTCCAGCCTCGGTTCAGACACTGACAGAGGGTACGAGATGGGAGAAACGGGGTAGGAAGTCTCTGTGGGAATGAAGGCTACTGGCGCGGGATGAATTGGCTCTAGGGAGCAGAGCGGAGGTTTAGGGGACTCGGAAAACCTCTGGGGAGATTTCATCAGAAGCTCCGAGCCCATGGACCAGGTGACAGAGTGCTCTGCGGGGTTGCCCATCAGGCTGGGAGGAATGGCGGTGTCTGGGTTTCGGGAGGGAGGGTTATCCCAGTCTATGTTGTTTTGTTCGGGCATTCCCGAACTGAAATGGTTTTCTTCGATGGGTGGTAGGTAGGTGGATTCTGGTGGCATGATGGAGGCAGTGGCTTGCTGCTCCTCTGTGGTATCCAAGGGCATGCCGATGTCAGGGGGAAGAGCACTTTCCACTGAGGGAGCCAGCAGCTCATCCCTGTGCGAAGGGGAGGATTTTGCTTGTAAACCAGAAAAGACACTTTCGGGCGACTGGGCGACCCCGCTGACGGCTCCCGGCGCGCAGTGCAAAGCTTCCACTTTGGGTGAGGAAACTCCATAGTCTGGGGAGTAATACCCAGGAGACAAACACTGGAACTTCTCAGCAGGAACAGAGGGAGGGGGAACTTTCTCCTCCATTAAATGCTGCACTGGAGAGTCATAATTTGATGTTGCTGGGACACTCTGCTGTCTGAAAAACTTATCTCCAACGCTGAACTCCTCTTCGGGCGCCCTCCTGATATCCACTGAGATGGAACGGTAGAGGTTCGAGGAGGGGATGGTGCGAGTCGGGGTCTGACTGGGGTTCTCGGGGAGCCCGCTGGAAACATTGGTGTATCTGTCGAAGAAGGAAGGAGAGCAGGCGTTCATGGACATGGTGGAGATGGGCAGCGAGTGCTGAGAGTCCGCGCACTCGAACATCAGGTCCGTGTAGTCCTCGTTGCTGCACGACGGAGTCCTGGGCGTCTGCATCACCTCCTCGTAGCTGGGGCAGGACACGACGGATGCCGGGGTCGGGACGCCCGTGGGCCGGTTCTGATCTGGCCTGGGAGATGCTGGCAGGATCTCCTTCAGCTGAGGACCCGTGATCCAGTCCTTGGAGTCTGTCCCCACAGCAGGCTGTGCCTTGTTTTCCGGTGACAGAATGGGAGTCAGGGGACCCAACTCCTTGAGTTTCTTGTCCTTGAGCTGCGTGTCCAGAGTTAGCGGCTTCTTGGCTGGCAGATCCAGGCTCCTCTTGCGCACCTCCTCCGAGCTTTTCAGCTTGTCCTTTAACTTGGGGTCTCCGGACCTGTGCCGCATTTTCTCCATTTGCTTCATTCTCTCCTTGTGCCTTTTGTGGCGTTCCTCGATCTCCAGGTCTTTCTGGCTCAGCATCCTCTCAAAGCTGGTCATCATCAAATCGCCGTCTCCCAGAAGTTTCTCCCTCGGCCTGGCCTCCTTCTTGCCACTGTCTTTGGAAAGGGTTATTTTTTCATTCCCATTGCTGATTTTTATGGACTCTGACTTGTCTTTGTCTTGATTCTCCTTAAGCTTCTCCTTCAGCTTGGTTTCACCGAATTTGAGGTTGTCCTCCTTGGATTTATCTTTAAAGGTGGTAACTTGAGGCCCGTCCTTATCTTTGAGTGTTGACTTTGGCTCATCTTTGTGATGTTTGAAGAAACCATCTGTGTGTTTGTCCCTATGCTTTTCCTTTTCCTCCTTCCATTTTTCCTTGTGTTTATCCCGCTTCTTTTTCTCTTTAGCTGTGCTGATGGAGCTGGAACCGTAAGCCTTTTCTTTCTCCGCCTTCTTTGACAGCTCTCTTTCAGAATCATTTTTATCCTTCTTTTCAGAAAATAAGTAATCAATGCTCTTCTCCGGTTCATCATCAGCGTCTGCCTTCATGTTGTAGGAAGAGCCAAAAGCCTCCCCATCCACAGAGAAATCCTTTTCATAATGAGTGGAATCTTTTCTGCTGCTGGAGTCCTTGAATTCTTCTGATTTTTCCTTTTTCTCTGTCTTTTCTTTCTTTGCCTTTTCCTTCTCGTGACTTTTCTTTGAGGAAGATGAGGAATGTCGGTGCCTTTCCTTCTCCTTGAGTTTGTCCTGAAGGCAAGGTAAAGGGAGAGAGTCCTTAAACTTTTCTTCAGCGGCGTCGGTCAGAGAGAGGTTAGAAGACTCAAAGAGGCTGGTGAGTCCTGGCTCTTGCCCTCTGTCCGTGAAGCTGTCAGAGGAGATCTCGCTGATTTTGTCATTGGAGTCATCCCTGTAGTCATTCAGAGCCTCCTCCTCCAGTTTCTCCAGCAGGCTCTTCTCCGACTCCCCTCCTTTTGAAGACTTCTTCTCTTTGGAATGCTCCTTGTCCGGCTTCTCCTTATGTTTGCTTTTCACCTTGTCGTCACTGGTGTGTTTCTTCTCAACCTTTTCTGGGAGCTTCTGCTTGTTTTTCTTCTCCTGAGTGGAATCTATGGACATTCTTTCCTTCCTGTCCTTGTACTTCTCACTGGAGTCTTTATCTTTCTTCTCTTTGTGTTTCTCAAAGGAACTCTTCTCCTTCTTCTCCTTTCCCCCTTCCGATGTTCCTTTGTCCTTTTTCTTCTCCTTGGACTCCTTATCCTTCTGCTTCTCCGAGTGCTGCCGGTCGGACGAGTACTTGCGGTGCTTGTCGGGGTACAGCTCCTTCTCGGCGGCCGCGCCGTCGTCCTTGTCCTGCAGGCTGTCCAGGCGATGCATCTCGCCGCCGGCCGAGTCGCCCACCTTGAACCCGCTCAGGCTGTAATCGTCCCTCTCGTCCTCGCTCTCGTCCGTGAAGATGTCAGCGATGCTGTACCAGCTCTTCTCCTTGCCTTTCTTCTCATCCTTCTTCTCAGAGAAATCGTCTCTGTCTGCGGAAAAGTTTTTCTCTTTCTTCTCCTTCACCTGGTCGAAAGAACTCTTCCTCTCCTTGTCTTTGCTGTGAAGATCCTTGTACTTCTCCTTAGTTTCTTTCTTCTCTTTGAAACTCTTCTCTAGTTCTTTGTCCTTCAGGATTTTCTCGGGAGCAGCTTTTTCATTTTTCTCCTTGTCGACTTCTTTGGATTTTTCCTTGTATTTTTCTGGCTTCACCTTTTCTTTTTTTTCTTTATCAGGAGCATCCTTCTTCTCCTTTTCCTTCCCAGAATGGTGCCTCTCCCAGCTCTCCAGGGTTTTCCCACTGAACTCAGGGTCAGACTTATCCTTGAAGAATGTTTCACAGCCATACTCCTTGAAGTCATCTCGATAGGGCTCCTCCTGCTTCGTCTTGGGATCTTTTCGCTCTTTGGAGCCGTCAGAGGAATCTTTTCTGTCTTTGTTGGTTTCACCTGTGTCTTTTTCTTTCCTCTCCTTGCCAGTCTCCACAGAATCCTTTCTTTTCTTATCCTTTTCAGGCAAATAACTGGGAGTAACTTTGTGTCTGTCTGTTTGGTCCTTTTTCTTCTCGGAGCTTTTCTCCACGTAATCCCTCTCCTTTTTCTTTAAGAAAGTGTCCTTTTCATTCCTCTTCTCGTTGTATTCCTTCTTCTCTTTCATTTTATTTTCCTTTTTCTTGTCTTTAATTTCCTCTTTCACGGGTTCTATGATTAGTTTTGCCACTGTGTCATTTTTAATCTCCCTGAAATCCGTTATTGGAGAATCCCAGCTGTCCTCACCCTTGAAATCGAAGGATGAATCAGAGGACAAGTCTGAAAACCACCTCTCCTGCTGATCGTCCGAAAGGCTGAACTTTGTGTCCTCGCTTTCGGCAAACTGAGTTTTGTTATTAAACTCATCAAACCCAGACTCGTCCCTGTAAAGTTTTTCCTTTTTGCATTTTTCCTTCTCCTCCTTGAAGGATTTTTCTTTCTCTAGTTTAGAAACCTTCTCCTCCTTCAGCTCATTCTTCTTCTCAGATTTGGACTGCTTGTCCTTTGACTTCTTCTTTCTCTCCTCCTTGTGTATTCTCGGCTTCTCCTCCTTGGGAGATTTCTCCTTGACAGGTTTCTCTTTTTCTGATTTACTCAATCCTTCTCTGAAGGATTTGCTCAGGTCTTTACTACCATCTTTGATTTTTCTTAACGATTTCTCCTCTTTTGAGGATTTTCCAGTCTCATCTTTAAACAACCACTCCTTCTCCTCTGCTTTACCTTTGGGGAGCTTCTCCTCTTTCTTACCATGTTCCCTATCGTGCTTTAACACTTTCAACTTGTTTTCGACTGGATTTTCTGTCTCTACTATCAAGCCTTTCTCAGGCTTTTGTTTAGAGTCCTCAAACTCAAAAGAAAATGTTTTGATTATTTTAATGTCTTGGCTGATGGGACACTGTCCCTTCTCCTTGTTTTTATGTTTGTGTTTTGTTTTATGCTTTTTAACAACCTTCCCCTCCTTGTCCAGCTTTGGAATTGCTCCATCCACATTGCTATGGAATGAATTCTTTTTCTCAGAAACAGTGTTGTGGGGGGTGTTTTTCTTTTTGTGCTCTGGTTTCTTCCTGACTGGCTTTAGTGACTCTAAGCTCGAGTCCTCGGACGAGTAGTCTGACTCGCTCGTCAGCCTCGTCCTGGTGGAGTCCGATAGGGAACTGACATCTGACCAAGCTGGAGAAGATATGGTTTTCCAATTGTCCGTCCTCCAGTGCTTGGAGTGCTGTTCTGTAAGATTGGGATTATGTTTCTGGGATGCTAAACTCCCATGTGAAGAGGTCGATGAGGCAGACAGAGAGTTAAACAAGGAGGATTCCTTTAGCACTAGCCTTGAGTCCTTTACACAGCTAGAGCTCTGTAGAGAGTCTCTATCATCCTCCTCACTCTCCACGTTTTCACTCTCTGATTCAGAGGAACAAAACTTGTCATTTTTTTTGCCAAACCGAACCTCTTTGCTTTTCGTCTCCTTCTTCCGCTTCTTTTTTACTTTGCTTTTCTCCTTGGGCGCCTTGGTGCTGGCGGGCTCCCGGATTTTGCTGCTGGGCAGTATGGAGTGGGTGGAGAGGCGCAGCTTCTCCCCCGTGCCCACGGCCACGCTGGTCTCCTCCTCGTCCGAGCTGTCCGACAGGATGCGGTGGGCAGCTTTCTTTGGTGTAATTGTGTTATTTTTAGTATAAGTTTTCACTTCCATTTTGGGTATGGAAATGAAACTGTTTGCTTTAGTCTCTTTCCTGTAATCCTTTTTCAGCAAATGTTTGTCATCGACCGGCGGGACCCGGTCCTGCTCATCGTCCTCATCGAATTCGTACTCATCCTTCACTGGGGTGATGGTTTTGGGGGGCTCCTGGGCCTTGGGCTTGTGCTTCAAACCCTTCTCAAACTCTGAGTCTGTGTTATTGCCATCAACGGAGCTGGAGGGAGCGAAGGAAGGAGCGTCCTCCTCTTCTGAGGTCTCTGCAGAGAGAGAACAGAGTGTTAAGTACTGCCAAGGGCTCTGGGGAGGGAACATCACTGGTCTCCTGCACACACCAACCCCTGCAAACAGCCCTGATGCCCTTTGGCCTCAATCAGCCATGAAAAGGTGGCAGCCAACAGTTTGAAATGCCAGGTTGGGGGATCTTTTTGGAAGGAAGCTCCTCCAGCTCCAACCTGCATGGGATGTTCCTCAAAATAACATCCTGGGTGTACCATGAGAACTTTGGAACAGGGTTATGACTCCATAGAGTGTAGGTCAAGGCTCCCGAAAGACTGAAAACTCTAATTTGCACTAACTAAAACATGCAGAGTGTCCCCCAATGGTGGCAGAAGAAGAGGCTCTAGCAGGGACAGCCTGGAAGCAGAACCTGAATCACCAGTGCTGGGACAGCTGAAGGACAGGAACACAGAGCAGGCACACAAACCTCCTCCTCTCCACTGGAATTACCCACCTTCCAAAGGTAAGACATCCATTTACCTGCAACTGGCTTGCAATCCTACATCCCAGCTGCAGCAGGGAAGCAATCTCAATGCTGGCTTCCAGGGCAAACAATCCCCCAAGTTAAAGCTGGTGGTATTGTTGTCTTTATTTGGGTTATAGCTACAAGTGGGCTCCTGACTACGGCAGCATCTGACAAGAGTCTAACTTCACTGTCCTCTTAAGGTCTCTGTGTTAGCTGCAGACCACAACTGTCACTGCCATGGCCACAGAAAGGCCAACCTCACCTGTGGAGCTCTCTTCGCTGGAGGGGTACGTGGTCTTCCCCAGGAGCAGGTTCACCATGGTGGGAGAATTTGCTACTTTCAAAGGTGTCTCGCCCTTCCTGTTGCTCTGATGAGGATTCCCTCCATAATGCAGCAACAATTTCACCACCTGAAAAGAGAAATTGAGGCTTGAAGATGCTCACGGTATTTTGATTCCAGGGTTTTTCTGAGGGATTTTCATACATAACCAGATGAGTGTTGTTTTCAGGACATGCCTTGTGGTACTAACGTACTACCAGCAACATTCCCAGGGAAGTGGTGGAATCACCAGCCCTGAAAGTGCTCAAAAAACATTTAGGGACAGGGTTTAGTGGTGCACTGGCAGCATCAGGTTAATGGCTGGGCTCAATGATTGTGGAGTCTTTTCCAACCTTAATGATCCTGTGATTCTAAGAACCAACCTGGGCAGGAAAGAAGGGGAAAGAACAAGGCACAAAATCATGTTCCTGTCCCAACTCTAGAAGAATGTGCAGGGGAGCAACAGCTAAAACAGAGAAATTCACACAATCAGGGGATAATTTAGGCTGGAAGAGACCTTCAAGCCCATCCACTAACCCAGGCTGCTCCAAGCCCCATCCAACCTGACCTTGAACACCAATTCCTGCCCGCTCCATGGGAAACGAGACGAAACCACCCAGAACCTCTGTGTTTTCACAGCGGGCTGCTCGAAGCACAGGTTTCCAACAGAGCCATTTAAGGCAGAGCAGAGAGTCCCACCTTGAAGTGGCCGTTGTTGGCCGCGTCGTGCAGGGGGGTGTCATCGTCCAGCCCCTTGGTGTTGACCTCGGCGCCCGCCGCCAGCAGCTGCTTGGCCACGTCGTAGTAGCCCCGGTTGCAGGCCTCGTGCAGCGCCGTCCAGCCTGCAAAAGGACAGGGACACTCAGGACACCGCCTTCACAGGGGCACAGGGACAGCCTGCAGGGTCGGTGTGGTCAGGGCTGTGCTGGCCGTGTTGGCCGTGTTCGCCCCACGGGACAGCAGGAAGGAACCTGCAGCTCTGCCCTGCTACTCCTGCCAGGCACTCATAGAATCCATCCCACTTGTCCCTCTGGTCATCCCATGTGCTACAGCCAGAGCATCCAGCAGACCTGACACAGCCCTTGGAGATGGAAAGGTTTATATGGGAAATAGGGAGAATTGCTGATGTCATGTGAAATTCGTTCCCCTTTATACCATCATGAAATGATTTGGGTTGGAAGGGATCTTAAAGCTCGTCCAGTCCCAGCATGGGACCCCCAGCCATGGGCAGGGACTCCTTCCACTAGCCCAGGTGTGCTTCAAGTCCCCTCCAGTCAGGCCTTCAATTTTTCCAGCAATGGGGCAGCTACAGCTCTGAGCAACCTGTGCCAAGGCCTCACCACCCTCACAGGGAAGAATTTCTTCCTAATATCCCATCTAACCCTGCCCTATGTCAGCTTAAGGCCACTCCCTCTTGTTCTGCCACTCCATGATCCTGTGAAACGTCCCTCTCCAGCCTTCTCTTAAGCTCCTTTAGGTTTGGCTTTAGGTTCCAATCCCTCTGTAAGGCAAACCCCGGTGTCCAGACCAGTCCTGAGCTCAGAACTGCAGGCAGGGCTCAAACAGCCCCCACACAGATTTTCTGTGTGCTCTCCAAACACAGGAACACCGGCCTGGGCTCGGGGGGAAACCAAACAGCAGCGTCTCCACAGTAACGGCGGCTCCAGCTCTCAAACAAATCTCTGAAGAGCACAGAACAAAATATTTTATCGTGTTCAAACAGACTATTTTTAAGCAGAGCCTGTTTTGAAGTTCCCCAGCGCGGCTGCTCCGGTGTTTTGCTGATAGCGCCGTGGGAGCGCGTTCCGTTACCTTCACTTGGAGCCTTTGGAGGGGGCACCTGTGCCCGGAATTAATCACAACTGATACTTCAGTCTGGCACTGGGATTAATCACACGGGTGGAGGAACAGCCATGCCTATTTATAGCCCCGAAATCACGCGAAGAGAACGGCAAAGAGCAAAGTCAGGCTCTAGGACGTGCTGAAGGAAGGCTGATCCAGCCCCACTGAACCCTCATCACCCCTTCAGCAGCATCCCATGGCTGCCTTCTCCCTGCAGGACTCGGGGGTGTTCCCATCTCATCCCACCAGCCCCTAAGCAGGAGCTTGGTAGCACTGCTGAGGAGAAGGAGGAGAAGGAGGAGAAGGAGGAGAAGGAGGAGAAGGAGGAGGTGGAGGTGGTACTACTCCTGAGCTGAGGGTCAGGATGGTCAACAACTCCTCCAACCTGGGTGCCTGGTGAGAGCCTAACCTTGCCCTTCACATTCCCTCAGCAGCACCCACACCTTCAGTCCTTAAAAACAACTCCCCAAAATTCACAGGCATCAGCCCCCCAACTCCAGAGCGATGACTTCACAAACCCACTCTCAGCAGTATTTCTGTGCACGTAATTCCTCCTATTTTAAGTAAAAATAAGAGCTAAACCAGCCCACCTCCCTTTGCAAATCCCCCTCCAGACTTCCAACACGGCAAACCCCATGCAAGGGCAGAAGGAAATGGTCCAGAGTGGCCTGATCAGTTTTGGTGTGTGGAGCCACAACTGCTCCAGGGATTCTCTGGATCCTGCCCAGCCCAGCTTCACCACCTCAAGTAGACTGCAAAACCTGGGAATTCTGCTCCCAAACTCCAACAAGAAAACTGATGCTTTGGGGGGATATTTTTATGTGGCTTTTTGTTGTTGTTTTGTTTCTCTGCTTTTTTGTGTTTGTTTTGTTTATTTTTTTAAAAAAGGGCAAAAAAGACTTTTTCCTCTTCAAACAGCAAGATCACAATTTTTGCCAAATCCCCTCTTTCCAACGAGCAACCCCATGTTAGAAACAAACCACTTTTCCTGGTGGGGGTCATTCTTGGAGGTGGAACGTGCAACCAGGTGGGAACAAAGCTGGGATTCCTGGGCTGTGTACCTGCAAAGTCCTTCACATTGACATCTGCACCCTCGATGATGAGCTCCTTGATGCGCCGGGCGTCCCCGCGGATGGCAGCGCGATGCAGCCGAGTCTCTCCTCGCTCGTTTCTCTTATTTACTTTATCTTTGGTTTTGGAGGCAGAGTTGGGAGTTCCCTTCTGACAAACTGTAGACTGAGAGGGATGCTTTGGTGTTGTGTCAACTGCAGGGAGGAGAGAAACAAGCATCAGGCACTGCCGTTCCACAGAACTCCTAAGCCCTTAGAGGGAGCTCGTGCATCACGTTTCGTCTCGGCTCTTCCCAAAATATTCACCACAAGGCAGCAAGAGGCAAGCCGAGCTCTGGAGTGGATGTGAACAGAGCAGCCTGTGTGTGTCCCACGGAGATGGGGACCGCGGGCTGCCAGACCCACTGGAGAGCTGCAGCGCTGGCAAACACTGTGGGCAATCCCGTGATCCGGGAGCAGACAATGCAGCTCCTCACCCTCAAACCTCCATTCCCGAGGGAAATGGCCTTTTACCCAGCACATGTGAGGTCTGACGGCCTTGGGAGGAGACTGCATTTCCTGGGACAACACTGGAATGCTCTGCAGCTTTTTTTCCCTTTTAGTTTTCCCAAATAGCTGCAACATAAAGCAGGGAGATTGGTGGTTTTTTTGGCTAAAAGCTGCAGTGTTGTGTGTAGGATGTGGATGTGAGCACATAGATAGCACGGAGCCCCCAAAAACCAGGGGGAGGCACGTTTGCAACCGATAAAAATTCCTAGAACACAAAATCCATGGTAAACACATTCCAGCTGATCCACACCTCCAGTTAGAGCTGTGGTGGTTACACATCTTATCCCCTTCCAAGAGAAGAAACACTAAAAACCTGCAGAGGACGATGTTTTGTCTTTATTCACAATCCTCCTTTACTGAGATAGCCTGAAAAGCCAGTGGGAAACACAGAGCTGAGGTGGAGGAGGCTCCCATGGAAGCAAAGCTCCAGCTGAGCAGCCAGGGCAGGCTGGGAGGTGGCCTGGGCTGGGCCCCAGGGACACTGGAAAAAGGAAAGGCAGCCAGAGCCACGTGTGGATGGACCCCAGTGACACCGCCCCTGGAGTCACCTGCAGAGCCCTGTGGGAGCAGTGAGACCCCACAGAGCAGCACACCAGCCCCCCTGCCCCACGCCAGGGGTGGCAGCTCAGCCCTGCTGCTGTACCTGAACCTCTGGATGCCCCGGGAGCCGGGAATTCCAGATGTTTCCGTGCCTCTCACTGCAGCTCCCACCTGGTCTGCCCACCCTTCAGCACAAACTCCCCCTGCCCCAGTCTCACCTGGGCTGTTTGCAGACTCTTCTGCTGTCATCTGCATGAGGAGAGCGACTTGCTGGCGCTCGGAGAGCGGGTACCCTGCCCGGATCCCCGAGAGGCCCATGCCGAAGAGCAGGCCAGGCTTCCTGGTGGCGGGCTCCTTTTTAATCCTCTTCCGCTCGGGACCCTGCTTCTCTGTGGGACAAGGACACAGGGACACAAACCATCAATGCCACTGCAGCTGAAAGCCACGCTCCTGCCACAGGGATCCCTGTGGTGATGCATGGATGGATGGATGGATGGATCCCTGTGCTGAGTGAGGGATCCCTGTGGTGAGTGAGGGATCCCTTGTGGTGATGGATGGATGGATCCCTGTGGTGAGTGAGGGATCCCTGTGGTGATGCATGGATGGATGGATGGATGGATCCCTGTGCTGAGTGAGGGATCCCTGTGGTGAGTGAGGGATCCCTTGTGGTGATGGATGGATGGATCCCTGTGGTGAGTGAGGGATCCCTGTGGTGATGGATGGATGGATCCCTGTGCTGAGTGATGGATCCCTGGGCTGAGTGAGGGATCCCTGTGGTGATGGATGGATGGATCCCTGTGCTGAGTGATGGATCCCTGTGCTGAGTGAGGGATCCCTGTGCTGAGTGAGGGATCCCTGTGCTGAGTGAGGGATCCCTGCAGTGGGAGCACTGGCACCTGGAGCAGCCACCCAGCCTCACAGCGCTGAGGGTGCAGCCAGGACACGCCCCACTCCTGCTCCTCCAACAGCCTCCCATTCTGCTGCACCACCAAAGAGCAGCACAGAGGAGAGGGAAGGGATTCCTCGAGGGGCCACAGCCAATGCTGCACTCCCATCCTGCTTTAGGAGCCTCCATCCCATGCCAGGGTGCCTGGAGGAGCCTACTCAGACTGACACCATCACAGCATGGACCCAGCTGGAGGCACTGAACAGCATCAACAAAGAGAGCTGAAAGATACAGGCTGACAGCTCAGAAATGTGGCCATCACACCCATCATCATCATCATCACCACCATCAAAGCAAGGAGGCTGCAGCCAAACAGGTGTGGGGAGCACCAGGCCGGTCCTCTCCTCCCAAAGTGGCTGGCCTCCCACCTGGCCCAGAGCACCCAGCTGCCCTCAGGTCTTCTGCAACTCTCTAAAATAATCCTGAACAAACCTGAGGGGAGGAAGAAATCCCAGAAGTGCCTGGCTGTCATCCCAAACCCAGGCCTGACACTTGGTCTCCTAAATCATCCAACTGCAAAGGCAGCTCCTGCTGAGAGACCAAGAGCAACCACCCCCAAACCACAGTCACACAACCATGGAATGCTTTGGTGGGAAGGAACCTTGAAGCCCATCCAGTCCCACCCCCACGGGCAGGGACACCTTCCTGACTGCTCCAAGCCCTGTCCAACCTGGCCTTGGACACTTCCAGGAATGAGGCAGCCAGAGCTGCTCTGGGCACCCTGAAGGTGCCCGAGTACCTTCACCATAATAAAAAGAAACAATCCTGCAGCCTCTCCCCCAGCTCTGCTCAGCCCCCTCTGCCAGGCTCCATGTGGGTCACGGGCACACGGCCAGGGGACCTGGCCTGTGGTGCCTCCACACCAAGTCCAGAGGGTCAGGTGGGACTGCCAAGGGACAGGGTCACATACGGCCACCAGACTGTGCACCACAGCACAGATTCCCTCCTTCCCACCAAACTGCAGCTGAGGAAAGGTCTCTGGCAGACGAGGGCAGCAGCGTGTGGGGATGTTCTGTTCCTGCCGCTCACAGCTCCACGGCTGAGGCACAGACAGCTCCAGAAACCTTTTCTGGGCACAGGGCACAGAGATGCCAACCTCTGCTGCTCAGGGCCCATCTGGAGCAGGTGATTTTCATCCACCCCTGCTCCTGGGATGCTGGACATTTACGTATTTCCTGTAAGAAATAACGACTGTTCCAGGGAACCTCTCAACCAGACAGCACAGCCACCCCTCTTCAAAGCCCTCTGCTCATTGCCCAGAGCAGCTGTGGCTGCACATGGATCCCTGGAAGCATCCAAGGCCAGGCTGGACAGGGCTTGAAGCACCCTGGTCTAGTGAAGGTGCCCCTGCCCATGGCAGAAGTGGAATGAGATGAGCCTTAAGGTCCTTCCCAAACCATTCCATAACTCTATGAAATGCAAGCCCTGGAAACATTGCAAGCCCTGCATTGAAGGCGAATCCCAGTCTATTCTGAAACCACATTTTGGTCATCTTGGCAGCTGTAACAGAGCTGGAAGATGAAATCAGATCCTAGGACAGTTTTTTAATGGCTTAAAATAAAATTAAATCCAGTGTGCTTACGGGAAGACAACTCTGCCGTGGTGGCTCCAGGAGCCACGCTGCTGAGTTGTGTGTCCTGCCAGGGGACACAGGGACACCTGATCCATGTGTGCAGCACCTCCCTGCTCCTCCTGAGACTCTCCAAACTGCTTAAACCCTGCTCAGCCAGGCCTGGCCTCCCCCAGCCTTGGTCACATCCAGCCATGCCCCAAAACCAGGCATGAAGACGCTCGAGGGGTCACATCCTGGCTGGTGCCACCAAGCAGAGCCCCTGGAGCACACGATGCCCAGGGCTGCTCCGCACGTACGGAGCCACAATTAGAATGGGAACATTTTCATTAATATCCCTTGGCTGCTGCAGGTTGTCAGCACGAGCCTGGGATTTGCAAAAATTGATTATCAAGTTCAACCGAACCCCCACCCCCCCCCCAAACTCCTATTCATTCTGCAGTTGCAGAAATTTCCTCCTCCACAGAACATTTAACATTACAAAGCATGTGATCAACAAGATAAAAATAAATTGGAAAGCGGCTGCCGCGCTCGCGCTCGCTATGGGGAGGCAGCCGAGGACTCGGGCTCGTGCTTCCCACTGGGATGGGACCTGCAGACTCCTGGTGTGACAACCTACCCTAAAGGTCCAGTGGAAGGTGCACCTGCTCATGGCAGGGGTGGAGGTGAGCTTTAAGCTCCCTTCCAACCCAAACTATTCCATGATTCTGTGGCTCTGTGGCTCCAGGGCTGGCACCCCAGTGTGGGCAGCGTGGCAGCCCCCAGCTCCCTGCGTGGCACAATCCTCAGGCAGTGTGGAGGATTCATAATCACACCAGCAAGATCCTTAATTGGGTCTGAAACATAAGCAGAGGATGGAGACAGAGCTGCTGCCATCATCCACTTCCCATCCTGAGCCTCAGCAGGGTGAGAGCCCTGCCAGGCACTGGGCTGGCTCTCCCAGCCCTGGCTGGTCCCAGGCTGACAGAGCTGCACGTGTGTTATCCCAGCCCAGAGGATTTTACTCAGAATCAGATTTGCAGCAGATTTAAAGGTGCCCCTGCACAGAGATCTCAGCTCGCCGGCTCCTGCAGGCTGCTCCTGCACCCCTGGAACACCTTGCAGCAACACGAAATGACTGGAGAGAAACTCTCCCAGTGTTACCCACCTCAGCTGACAGAAAAAAGCTTATTTGACACTAAAACCCCTTCAGCAAGCACAAAGCCCAGAGATCCAGGGGGGTGTGCTGGCAGCGGCGGTGGCTGGACCGTGCACACAGATCCCAGTGGGAGGAAGACCACGGCAGCCCACGGATGCTCCATGAGCCCAGGATGAGCCACACCTCCATGCAGCTATTTTTAAAGCAGCTTGTTTGCTGATTGCTTCAGCCCTTCTGCAAGCCTCCCGAGCATCAGCCCTGGTTTAATTCGGGGATCCTGCTCGGCTCTTCCCTCACGCTGACGCCAGCAGGAACCGCGTGCGCAGGCTTAAAGGGGAAAAGCAGGAGCTGAGCTGGGAACTGCTCCTGCCTTTCAGCACACCGAGCCCGAGAGGCTGCAAAGGCTGGGCAGCAGCAGATTCCCAGGACAAAGGGGTTTGAGCATCATTAGCTTGAGGGTGGTTCTGGTGCCCACACGAGACTCTGGGCAGTGCTGCAATGGGGAGCACAAACCCAGGGCTGCTGGAAGCGCCTCGGCAGCTCCACAGGGATCCCAGGGCAGGTTGAGAGGGATTCAGTGCAGCTGGGCTGGCTCTGCCTGCAGACACAGGCTGAAGCCAGCCCCAGCTGAAACGGAGAGGGGCAGCAGGAGAGCAGGGAGGCGATGGAAAAACCTCTCGGAGGTTTCTCCGAGGCGCAGCGAGACGCTGGCAGGCCGTGGGGAGGCCGGAGCTGCCGCGGCTCCTCGCTCCCCACGCAGGCAGCGCAGCCTGTCACGCAGAAAGCATCTGCTCCCACTGCTCGGCGTGACAACGCAGGTATAACTGGAGACGGCGCTCAGGAACGAGGCAGGGAGTGCATCAATGAGGCTGCGTGGAGCTCTTGCAAGCAAGAGCCCCCTCCTTTATTTTCCTGACTCCTTTTGTACATTTTACAAATTGCCCACCCCAGAGGTGGGACCCTTGGGAACCACTGGTCGTTTTCCAGAGACCATCACCGAAGCCCCTCCTCTGGGAACAGATGTGGGAGCTTCGGTAGTTTACAGAACATGACCTTGTGCTTCAAGACCGTGCCTGGGAATAGAGTTCCCAAAACCAAAACAAGCAGGCACGGGCATGGCAACACACAGGCACGGGAAGGTGGAACCCTGAGGGAAAAAAACCCACCCTTTCCAACCCAGCAGCGTCCCGGCACGGCCAGGCTGAGCCCAGGCTGAGCAGCGAGAGGGGCTCTGCAAGCGCTGCCGCGCCGGGCGGGCACGGCCGGGAGATCAATAGGAATAAATTAGAGCGGCACAGACAGCAACAGAGACTGCACTGCACCCCCGGGAGAGCAGGCGGGCTGCGCTCCCCCCAGCCCGGCCCAGCCTGCGTAAGAGTGACTCATTCCTGCTGCAGAACTTGGGAGGGCATTAAACGTTCTGGAGCATGTCGGCTCCAAGCAGGGGAGAGAGCAGGTCCAGCCCGGCTCACAGGGCACCTGCAATGTGGGCCCACGACTCAGGAGGTGAAAGGCTGACAGCAGCACGCTCCCACCACGTGCCGAGGCTCTGGGGCACTCCAGAACTGAGGGACAAGCAGGCTGGAGGTGGCAGGAGCAGCATGGAATGGGAAGCAGCAGCATGGCACAGGTGGACAAACAAGAGAGGGCAGCAGGACTGGTTAAAACACTCGGTGGTGAAGAGCTCAGAGGAGGGTGAGCAGGAGACCCCTGGAATGCAGAGGAACACGGCTCAGGCTGGCGGGACACACTGGCACCAGGAGGACACATGGGCACACTGCAGAGCCAACGGGCCAGGGACATAACCAGGAGGTTCATCAATCCAGTGCCAAAAAGGAAAACGAGGAAAAGTAAGATCTGCCTTGACAGAAGGCACCCTGAGCTGCTCCCATACTGTGGAGAGCTCATTCCCACCTGAAGAATGGAGGACCAGAGCCAGAGTCTCATCCCACACTGCTGGAAAGGATGGTGGAGACCTTGGATGTGAGTCAGGAGCAGAGAGAAGGTGCCAGCAGGAGGAACATGCCCCTTTATAACCATGTCAGGTCACTGGATGCAGCTGAGCCCACCACCCCCAGTGCCCAGCTGGGCTCCCTGGGGGTGAGGATCTGTAGGGCCTGACCCCACTGGCTGCAGTATTTTAAAATATAATTTGACTGGAGAGGTTTAATGCTGTGTGACAGCCCGTGGTCCAAATCCAGGTGTTCTCCCTACACAGCTGTGCCCTGATGTGAAACAGCAGCTCCTTCACAGAGTGGCCACTGGTTCCCAACATGCTGTGAAAGGAACCCAGAGGCTTCATCACAAACAACAATCTCCATGTTAAAAGTGAATTATTCAGAGCAAGACCGATTTTCAAGTCCAGACCGTTCATTTCCCACGAAATAGAAAGAACTGGAGGAGGGAGGACGGGGGAGGAAGGCTCTGGCCAGCCCTCCCCTCCCGGAGCTGGGGCCAGGACACTCTGCAGACAGCGCTGATAAAAGCTCTTGTATTAAGGAAAAAGCCATCATTGATAGATTTTTGGTTCACAGAGACACAGCACACTGCAACCTCTCCCTCTGCATGTTAAGGAGGTGATGAGGGGGGAGGAGGGAGATTTATGGCAGCTCCCGTCATAAAACGACCTGGTTTTCTGCACAGCCCTTCCCAGATGGCTGCTGCACACGGGGAGTTTCTCAGGGTGATCTGAAGGCTGGTGTGTGCCAGGCTCTCCACACTGTACCGGCATTATGGAGCCCGGCTAGGAAGGGAGAAGCTCTGACATTCACTCTCTCCCTGGTTGCTAGGTGAGAACAGTTTCTTACTATTTCAGTAAAAAAGGACTGAAATGACAGGAGCAAAGCAAGCCCCGCTGCAGCGCAGCCCCTCCGAGCCCCCAGCTGCACACAGCGGAGCACAGCCAGGCACAGGGCACGGCACAAACACCGCTCTGGGATGCAGATGCCTTCTTTAATAAGCCAGCAATTTGCTTCTCACGGATTCCCTGGCCAGCCCTGCCGACTGGGGACTAACGAGCCCGTTCCCATGCCGTGTGGCTCCAAACACTTCAGCATTAGGCAAGCGGCAGCCGGCTCCGGGAGAGGATGGTTTGGGTCAGCTGATTCATCAAGCATTTTCTAACCTACTAATTAGCGTCACGTAACAACCTCGGGGGATTACAGAGGAGTTTGAAGCTCCAAGGCCAGCTCCTGCCAACCATACTCACACTGGCCCTTGTCCACCACAGCACCTCCCTGGTCAGCCACGAGCCCCTGGAATCAGCCCTGGGCACCAGGAGAGCCCTCGGAGCCTGGAAAGGTTGATATGCACAGACCAGCTTGGAGAGCTGCTGGGGGGTTTTTGTCTCCATTATTCCTCCAAGAGCACTCAGGGAAAGAACTGGACAAAGAGGGAGGGACTGGAACACCCAGGGAGGGAGCAGGAATCCCAAGGGAGGCAGTGGGACCCCAAGGACAGCAGGGACCCCAGCACTGCTGGGGACCACCAGCTTTGACCTAGCCTCGCTCAGGCCCTCCCAGCTCCCAGGAAGAGCTGTCAGAGGCCAAAATTATCTCAGCGTGCTCCGAGATTTGCACTGAGCCCCAACTCTCCCTGCTGATGACTAAAGCCCTGGAAACCACAGCTGCACCCCAAGCCAAGGGAACTCGAGCGACAGCCTGACACCCGGCTAAAGGAAACCATCGGCAGGAGGAGCACGCACATGGAATTCTGCAATCCCTGCACCTCCCAGCTGCTCTCCAGCAGCGTTACCTGTCCCACTCTGCAGCGAGGGACCTGCTGGTGCGGATCCATCCCGTCACAGCCCGAGGCAGGTGGGGAGTGCCCGGGCCCCACGCCGGCAGTCTGGTGCCGTTGAGTCAGCCGTGACTCAGCCGTGGCTCAGCACCGCTGCTGCGCCAGCCGCCCGTGCCCACCTCTGCTGCCAGGTGCCTTCCCAGCAGGACCCTGCCCTTCCTCCCTGCTGCTCCCTCCCTGTGTGTTGGTTTAACGCCACAGTTACCCCACGTGCCGGGGTCTGAAGCCCCCTCCCGCCGCTGGAATTGCTGGAGGAACGCTGGCTGTGCTCGTTCGGCGGCTGCCAGGCAGCACGTAGGCTCTGGGCAGCGCCTGGGGATGTGGGGAGATGCCACATGAGGGAAGGAGAAGGAAGGAGGAGAAGGCTGAGGCACAGAGATGCTGCTCCCACAGTGCTGGAGCTGTAACATGCACAGTCTGGAGGCTCACGGCTCGATGCCATTTTTTTTTTTTTTTTTTCTTTCCTGAAGACAGTTTATTTAGTTAACTCTGAGGAACCCGAGAGCCAGGATTGTTGCTCTAGAAACCATTTTAAGAAAGATTGTTTTAAAAGATTTAGCTCTGAACCAACCTTACCCAAACCATGTGCTCGTCATAGTGCTGGCCAGTTGCACCTCTGGGAGACCACACCACAGAACCCTGGAATGGTTTAGGAGGGAAGGGACTTTAAAGCTCATCTTGTCCCATCCCCTGCTATGGGGGAGGACACCTTCCACTATCCCAGGGTGCTCCAAACCTCATCCAACCTGGCCTTGGGACACTTCTACAGATGGGGCAGGCACAGCTTCTCCAGGGAACCTGTGCCAGGTCCTCAGCACCCTCACAGGAAGGAATTCCTTCCCAATATCCCATCTGCCTCTCAACCATCCTGCAGCACCAGCTGCTGCCCCACGCCTGGCCAGGGTGGGTTGTGCTGCCCTTCCACGGGAGACAAAGCCACCTCTGATGTTTCTCACCCCACATATGGAGCACCTACGTCAAGGCTGAGCCAGAGCCATCTGGGAAAAAAAGCAACACACACCGTGCTAAGGAAAATGAGTCACTGCAACACATCAGGATGAGGATCCACGCTATTGTTTAAACACTTGAAGAGGAGAAAAATACCCCACTAAGGCAAAGAGAGAGCTCTGCTAGCTCCCAGCTCCCACATCCTTACAGCTGAATTCCACATGGCTGTGGAACATCCTGGCACACCCCCTCATGCACACACAGCAGCCCATGGACACAGCCTGGGAAGCAGGACCACGTTACATAAACCACCCGGGGTCAGCCAGCAGCAATGGTGCAATCCTGCTTCTCTGAGGGCTGAGAGCAAAGCTGAGGAGCAGAAAAAGCAGCAGCAGCCTCCCCCTTCCTGCAGGAACATGGGGTGGGTGCACAGCAGCCTTTGTTCCAGATAAAAGTCTGTCCTGCACGTCACACCTGTGACCTCAGCCAGGTGCCACCAGCACAGACTTGAGGGGACCCCTCCCCCTCAGAACATGCAGCTTCTGAGCACCCACAAACACGTCTGTACCTGCCTCTACCTCGAGCCAGGCCAAGGACCAGACAGGACTGAAACAGTCGCAATGGGGTGGTGCAAGGGCAGAGCAAGGTGCCAGGAAGTCTTTTCCCATCTCCAGCATCTGATTCCTGGAGTAAACGATGTCAGGGAAGAGAAAACAGGCTCCTGCTAAGCACCAGTCTGACTGTGCACATTGATCTGCAGCTCCCTGCAGGGATCTCCAGCCCAGAGTCACTTCTTACCCAGTCCCTACCAAACAGGTTGCTGAGACTCGCCTGCACCTCCCATAAACCTTCCCAGAGTTTGTGAGAGCCCAGTTTGTCTTTAAATGGGTCTGTGAGAGCCATGACCCTCTCCAGGTCTCCTCTGGGAGCTGGGCTGCTGCTACCCCTCAGCTCAGCCCCTTCCCCAGGAAGGATGAGCTCTGCAGAGGAAGGGGAAGAGCTCTGCAGAGGAAGGAGAAGACGTCCGGAGATAAGAGTCACGCGGCTGCGGAAAGCACGGGGGTAACGGGGCAGCCCCTGAGCAGGGGGGGTCTCACCAGCTGCTGCTCCCACCCAGCAGCCACAGCCTCTCCCAGCAGCTCTCTCTGCTCTCCTCTGCATTTGGTTTCCCTCTTGCTGCTGCTGCCAGTGCAAACATTTCTGACATCTCTGCAGCCGGAGAGAGACGGGAGCCCTGGGAAAAGCAGATCCCTGTCATGACGTTCCAGCTGTCACGAGGGTCAGACAGCCCTGCAGCAAGTTTGGGCTTCAGCTCCCAACCCAGTACTGAACGTGGCACAAACACCCTTGACAAAGAGCAGCTCCAGCTCTGGCTCATCAGCTTTGTCTGACCCCAGCCACCCCCGCAAAGGTGACACCCCAAGGGAGACGCCAGAGCAACCCAAAACCTTGCAAACGGCCAACACGTTTAAGAGAATTAATGAACATTTGGAAACTCTCTCCCCAGACAGGGAGCTCAGGAACACAAACCCATGGGAACACTGAGCCAGCCTCAGGACACGTCACCACCGCGTGTCCTGCCCGTGGAACAGCCCTCACTGCTCCAGTGGCACTCCTGGCCCTTCCAGACCTGCCCCCTGAGCCAGGAGACACATCCCACGTCAGGCCACCTCCCAAGCTCACCAAAGAGCACCACCAAACACAGCCCTTGTACCATTTTTAAGCACATTTCTGATTTTTAGCCTGTTTCATCTCTTTACACAATCACTGAGCTTTACCTGACCAGAACTACTTCCAAATGCAGATTTCCTAGGAATGTACAGCAAGGACCCCCACAAACCCCTGTCCAGAAATCCACAGCTCAGCTCCTTACAACCAAACAAGACCACTTTCTCCACGCCAAAACTTTGTGACAGCTCTTCCCAATTGTTAACAAATCCAACAGCCCATCCAGGAGCCTCATGCACCAGGCCACTCTTCTGCTACAAGACTGACCTGCTTGACCAGATTCTACTTGCTGATTTTCTTTTAAAGACTACTCAGCTTTATTCTCTCGTTTTCCAAGTTCTCACAAGCAGGCCCTGCTCCATGGCTTGTCCCAGCCACAGTTCCTGAAATGGGACAGTTAAAAACAAGGAGAACAAGCAAGGCCTGAAGGAAAGGGGTCTCATCACACAGCCATGGCTTGGTCCACCTAGAAACATCACTAAGAAGAGAGGTACACATGTGGAGCAGAGCAGTTATCCAGCCCCTTGTCCATGTGCCTCTTCCTCCAACTAAAAAATACAGGGACTTGGATACGACACTTCCATATGGATTGGCTGCACACTGGACCCTGTGTGGCCCCCACCAGCCCGGGTTTGAGGGTGGGATGTGGCATTTCTGTACCTGTATCCGAGTCTTTTTGATCTCCATTTGTTCCGACAGTGAAAGGCAACTTGCGTTTGGTCGCTCGCTCTTTCACCTCTTTGCCGCCATCGCTCCGGTCCAACTTTGGAGTCTTGGTTAGAGAAACTTTATCTTTATCCTGGAAAGAAAAAGAGACCAAGGTCAACAAGAGCCTTCTCCAGACTGTGCTCACCTGATTCACCAAATCCTGCACTGGTCTCATACAACATCCCTTCCCCTTCTGCTGTGCATTTCCAGCATCAGGGTTTGCCAGCACAAACGTTTTCCACCAAGAAACAAAGCTCTACCACCACCAGAGAAGAGCCAGGCCAATCAAGGCTGCTGTGTGGTGCCAAATTCCAACCAATTCCTGTGAAAAACGAAGCTGAGGATGCACCTGGCTGCAGGCACCAAGGGAAGGTAGGCTGGGATGGGGGGAATCTGAGGATTTCCAAATGCAACCACACCACAAGAACGATCCATTCCTGCTCTGTATCAGTCCTGCTTGTTTGGGCTGGTTTGGATTTTAAGGTGAAGCAGAAATGCTGCAAACTGCTCAAAAGCAGGGAGAGATTCTGAATGAAGATCCCAAGCAAAAGTTACAGATACTGGGACAGGTGGGATTTTTCACATGACCAGGGAGAGCTGCTGGTTCCCAGCTCAAACTCCGGGAGTCCCGTGTGCCGGGAATGCACAGCCCCAGGTCACGCCCTGTGTTTTCTGTGTGTGAGGAACAGGATTATTGTAAGTGAGCAGTTCTGCACTGACCACTGTGCCCCTGCCTGAACAACAAGGGCAGCACAAGCGGCTTTGTCACAGATCTGATTTCAACAGCCCAGCAAAACCCAGACTCTGCGCTTTAGAGGCAGAGTCAGATTAAACACAAGAACCTCAGTGCACGAAATCATGCCAGAGCGTGGCTGGAAGCTCAGACCAGCCAATCTAAGAGCATTCCCTTGTTTAGAGAGGCACAGTCCTGCAGTCTGGCCCTGGCAGCTCCCTGGCAGGTGACCCCAGTGCCAGCAGTCACAGGACTGAGGTGTCACTGTCACCGTGTGCCTCGCTGCTCCTTCCTCTTTCCGTATCTGTCTGGAGCCCACACTTCACCCAGAGCACAAAGAGAAGCCCCTGACTCGCCCCAGGGGGATGTGTTTGACAGCCCCGGGGCTGCCCTCCAGGCAGGGATGGAGGAAATGGGCTGGGGAATCCCTTTTTTGGTAAAGCAAGAGAAACAAACCTGCCTGACAGGGCTCAGTGGTGGGAGGCAGCCAAGGCACGCTCGGAGCCCCAGCAAGGGCAGCCCTGCTCGAGAGCAGCCGCCGAGCACCGGCCCCAGAGCCACGGGACAGAGCCCCCAGAGCCAAAATAAACACTCCAGCATTTCCTTTAAACCCTCCAGATTGAAAAGCTTTTGACTTATGCCTTCTGAGGTGAACAAAAATAGTTTGGAATAATAAATGATGCCACTTCTGCTGCTCTGAGGTGGCAGCGAGGCCAGGGAGCTTCCATCACCTGCCAGCAATGTCGTGTTGTGAGCAGGTAACCCTGGTCTGTCCTACTTCTATGATTCTATGAAATATTTTATCAAAGGAATAAAATAAAATGTGTGTGTTTCCTGCAAACAAGCCACCAAATAAATAATGCACCTTTTCCCACAGTGGCCATTCACATCCTGAACTTTTCCTTGTATCTACCTGAATAAAAGGCATCTCTGAACACTTCAGACAGGAGTCTGTGAGGTTCCTGCAGGGTGAAGCAGTCAGGGCACCAAGGCTGTCAGAGTTCAAGAAGCATCTGGGTGATGCTCTTAAACACACCAGGCAGGTTTTTGGCTGGATTAATGCTGCCTGGGATCTCTGTGCACTCAGGACAGGTAAAAAATGCAGCTCATTCTAGAAGTCTGAATCATGGAATTGTTTGGGTTGGAAGGAACCTCAAAACTCATCTTGTTCCAAGTCCTGCCATGGGCAGGGACACCTCCCACTATCCCAGGTTGCTCCAAGCCCTGTCCAACCTGGTCTTGGACACTGCCAGGGATCCAGGGGCAGCCACAGCTGCTCTGGACACCCTGCCCCAGAGCCTCACCACCCTCACAGGGAAGGATTTCTCCCCAGTATCCCATCCAAACCTCCCCTCTATCAGTTTAACCCCGCAGTTGTTACCACGCTACTAAAATCTCCCTGTTGGAGGAGAGACCAGAGTAGAAGCACTATGAAAAAACCCTTCAGCAGAGAGCAGAGGGTGAGCCCAGCGTGGCCCTGGCAGGGTCTGTGTGAAGCCCAGTGCCGGGCACGCTGGGGCAGAGCTTCCTTTGCATCCGCCCCAGCGCCGGGAGCTGCCGATGCGCTCGGCTCAGCACAATTAAACACCAGGCAGCCAAGGAAGGGCGGCAGCGCCGGCACCGCTTTGAAGATTAATTCGTACAGTAGCACAACGATAACCTTTCCTACTAATTGGAGCAAGGAAGAGCCAGACTTTGCTTTCCCCTGGAAAGCAGCGACCTGCTGGGGGTGCCTGCAGCAGCGGGTGGAGCATCAAGGCAGTTGGAGAGTCCCAATTCCTGAAAGTTTTCGTTGCCTTGTTTTGAGCTTGACTTCCCCAATTATTTCCAGTTCTGTACTGAAGAATGTCGTCCTTTACTGCAGCAAAGCCTGGTTTCAGTTTTAGGTCTTCTGGCGCTCAAAGTAAGCTCAGACTCATTGGAATCAGGTTTTACAGATGGAACAAATCCAAATTGGAATCATGAAATCCTGGAATGGTTTGGCTTGGAAGAGACCTCAAAGCTCATCTCATCCCAACTCTTTTTGCCACGGGCAGGGACACCTTCCCCTAGGTCAGGCTGCTCAGAGTCCCATCCAGCCTGGCCTTGATACTGCAGAGAAACTTGTATGAACAGCCCTGTGTAAGAGCTGGGGCTCTCCAAGGCAGGGACAGGAGTCTGGGGATGGGGAAGAGTCGAGAGAGTCGCTCAGCAGCAGCAAGAAGTTCCCCTTTGCAGGTGTTAACAAAAGCTGCTTTGGCAAAGGGGAGTCAGCAGCCCTGAGTGCAGAAAAAAAAAATCCCCTCCTGCCACACCACACTTGCAGTGGAGTTGCTGTATGAGTAAGAACCCACCTTGGGCTGCTCTTGCAAAAGTGAAAAGATGCATCACAAGTCGCTCTCAGCTGCTGTGGCTGGAGCCCAAACCCACCAGGAACTGGCCCCAGCAGCCACCCAGAGTGAGATGCTGCAGGGTGGGGATGGAAGGGCTTCTCCATCAGCACCACAGACCCTGATACCAATCTGTTCAGGGCACTTGTGGCACACAAACTGGCCCAAGGCCAGTCCTCAGAGCAAAAAAAAAAAAAATCCTGTGGGGATTTTTGATACAGATTTCTGCAAGACAGAGCCATTTAGATGGGGCGCTGAGCAACCTGACCTACTGGAAGGGATGAGATGAGCTTTAAGGTCCTTTCCAACCCAAACCAGTCCACAAGTTCTACAATTTACAAAGTCATGCAAAGAAATCCGTCACCTCACTCCAGCAGAGCCTGACTCGCAGCCCAGAGCTTATGCAGAGACTTGCACTGCCAGCCATGGAAATCCCCAAAGCCCTTTGTTCTCCTAAATGAGCTCCAAGCCTTTCAGGTTGTGATGTCAGTAAAAATTAGGCAGCCAGGAACAAAACCAGCACGGGCAGCCTGGGAGGAGAAGCCCAAGAGGGCTCCAAGGCCGGTGCCCCGGGCGATGCCCCACGTCAGACTCCTGCTGTGGGCAAACAACCCACGCTGCAAAAAGCAAATGCTGCCACACAGGGACTTTCCCTGCACCACTGGGTCTGTCCTGGCTCTGCCAGCAGGGAGGGAGAGGGGGCAGAAGGTTCCCACCCTGCATTACAGAAAGGAATGGATGCAGTTTTACCCAGAAAGCAGCTGGACGTGGTGAACACCAAACAATTCCCCGAAATCTGGGCCCCTCGTAGCCTTCCCAAAGCCAGAGTACAACAAATACACACACACACACACACACACACAACTCCACAAAGTTTGAATTTGTGTTGTTATCAATGCTGCAATAAAACAAGTGGAGCATGGAGGTGACTGAAGCCCTGTTCCTGTGAGCCTCAAGCACCAAAGTTTGTAAGAAATATGACCCAGTGATGAGCACAGGCTGATAAACAGAGCCCAGCACTCACTCATCCAGTCTGAAAAGCCCTGGCAGCACAACAGATTTCATGAAGAACCAAAAAATAAAGCCCATGTTCCCTTTTCTGAAAAGGGGAGAAGGGGAAGGAGAAAAAAACCTCAAGTTTTTTTAACCTTTGCCAGCTCCTACGAGCAAAAACCGGGCTAAGTGCCGCTCTGCTTGGTGTTCACTGCAGCAAAAATGCACTTTTGGCTATGCAAGAGGGAGCAATTCCCCATAAAGAGGCAAAAGCTGTGCTGAGCACACGGTGTAACCACGCAGCCAGGCCAGGCCCATCAGGAAATGCTTCTGACAACTGATATAACCCTTGCTCTGCTCAGCCTAAGTCATGAGTAATCTCCTCCTGCTACGGGGATCTGTGGATCTAGACCAGAAAGGAGAATTACTCATATATGGCATGCAGATTTTTACAAAAGCCTTCAGGGCTGAAGGGAGCAGGAGGAGCCCGGGGGCTGCCAGCACCCGCCCTGGGCAGGCTTGTGCAGCCTTATAAGGGCTCCACTAACCCTGGGAGAAACAGCTCCTCATCCAACAGCACGGAGCATCCAGCGCCCTCAGACACGCTCTTTAATCCACTTCACTCTCAGGGCTGCATCCCACAGGTCCCTAAGTCCCTGCTGTGGAGGGGCAGGGGGCAGAGAGCCAGGAGTTCCTCCTCCAGTGAGCTCTGCTATGCCAGGCAGCAGCTCACAGCCTCCTCCTCCAAGCAGGAGCCCTCTGGAACAGGGCAGCTCCCCTGAGAGCCTGCTCCGTGATCGAGCACGGAGCTCAGGTGCGAAAGATGGTGATCACAGAATCCTGGAATGGTCTGGGTTTGAAGGGACCTCAAAATTCATCTGGTTCTACCCCCTGTCATGGGCAGGGACACTTTCCACTAGCCCAGGGTGCCCCAAGCCCTGTCCAGCCTGGCCTTGGACACTTCCAGGGATCCAGGGGCAGCCACAGCTTCTCTGGGCACCCTGTGCCAGGGCCTGCCCACCCTCACAGGGAAGAATTTCTTCCCAGTATCCGATCCAACCCTCTCCTCCTTCAGCTCAAGGCCAGCCCCCTTGTCCCCTGTGGTACTCAGCCCACTGCAGCACCAGGACCCCCCTCCATCTGCCAGAGCTGCAGAGCCCAGGCACGTTAAACCTGTTTAATGCTAAATCAACTATTGATATAAGGTCACATTAAGAGGAAAACACTTGGTTGGCATCACTTTGCCACGCTCTCCCCGTGCCCACGGCGGGTCCCTGTGCACGACCCGGGCTCTGCCCTCCCCTTTTCCCTTTCACAGGGAAGGAAGCTGTGCCAAATCCCAGCTCAGGCCTTTGAAGGTGTTGACAAAGGCAAGATAAATGCAAGGCAGCGGTTGCTGACAGGCAGGTACAACAGCGTCTGCAGGGAGGAGGTCGAAGTGCTTTTCCCCTGAGTCACTGCTCCAGCTCAGCTGCAGAATTAACCAGAAACAGGGCAAAAGCCACTCAGGCTTGGAGCTCAGCTCAGCCCCTGGAAGACAAGAGCCTTGTGAGCCTCTCCTGCGCTGAAAAAAGCCAGAATTAAAGGAGCAGAAACTCTGCCCCGTCCCCTCTCAGGGCGACTCCGGGCAGGCCTGCCCGTGAATGGGAGGCAGGAATTGTGTCCTAGTTACTGAGGCAGCAGGAGATAACTCCGCTTCCCGGCGTGCCCCGCGCCGCTCGACAAACCTGCTCTGTAAATAACACGCAGCCTTTTAAGCTGCCGGGAGTGGATGGAATAAAATGGGAGCTGATTCATATTCCAACTGATCCTTCTCCCTCCCCAGGCACCTGCACCAGCATTAAGCTTCTTACCCAGCGCAGCCCGAGCCTGTATTTACATATCCTGCGCTGCTTCCTTTGCCAGGGGAAATGCTGGCATCCTCCCCGTGCTACCCGGCTGCTCTTCCCCCTCCAACATCCCTAATCCCAGATTTTGCCCTCTCCTCAAAGCCCCAGGCTGTGCCCACAGCACTGCTGCACTGACCCACGCTTGCAGTGACACAGAAAGGGGAACGTGGCAGATGCCACCAAGGTGCTCCATCACCAAATCCTGCCCGGGATTTTCCTGTTGGTTATTTTGTGCTTTCCTCATTTTGTCAGCAGTATGAGCTCAGTCACACAAGGAGCTACTGCCATCACTGGGGTGGGATTGCAGGGGAAGTGACGGAGCTGGGGCTCACCGTGCTCAGCTTCAGCTCCTGGGGCTTGGCAGAAACTCCCAGGGGAATGCTGAGAAACTGGAGCAAGGAGATGAAAGGGAAGTGGATGAGATTTGCTCCTTAGCAGAACTCAGTAGATGTAGGTTTTCATGTTTATTTAAAGGTAACATTTGCACAGTTTTCTGCACAGCTATTGACTGGAAATGACTGTTCCTAAGAAGGGGGGAAAAAGCTGAATGAGAGCAGACTGGGCTCATGCCTGGAGCAAAATAGGATGAAGAGGAGGAGTGTGAAGGTATTTATCCCTAAACTCAGATTCCATCTCAGTAATTTCACCTAAGCCACGTCAAAGAACAGACAACACCTCAAATCAACTCTCAGAAGCAGCAATTTCAGCAGAGCAACTCCCAGGCCGAGCCTGGTCCAGCTGTGCTGCTGGGAAAAGCCAGAGCAGCCGTGCTGACAAGGACCTGGATTTCCATCCAGAGGAGGAGAAGCTCCTCCCTCACCCAGCACGCACTTGCACCATCACCACACCACTTAGGTCTTCAGCAGCTTAGTGCAGAAACCCCTAAAAACAAACAGAACTTGCAAAAGAGAACCCTCCAAAGCATCCCCTGCTGCTCAGCTGACTCGGGCCCAGGTGAGCACAGCACTTCCAGGGAAATAAACCCAACCCCACCAACTGGCAGAGCACCAACACACCACTGTAAATCCCTGGTAAGAGCCCAGGGCAGCCTCCTGCCATGTCAAACATTGCCATGGCTTCCAAGGCTCCAGGCTCAAGGAGCAGCATCCCCAAAGGAAGGCAGGTTACAAACACCTTACCTTTTTCCCCGTTTGTTTCTCCACCATGTCGTTGCTGAGAGAGAAATCTTCTGACTGTGGTGTTTTAGAACACCCACCCTTGGGCATCGTTCTGCCTTCCTTACTTGATCTTCATTTATGCTGCCATCGCCTCATCATCAACCGTCTGTTGGGAGAGAGGAAAAGGGAGGTCAGACCTCTCAAAGGGATCTCTCCATTGTGGGGGGGGAAAGACAAGGCACTTCCCGTGGGGATAAATCCCCTCCCAACCCCTGGATGGCAACACCAGCACGGCAGAGCACCCTCAAATGGGGGAAAAGCTGCAGCAGGCTCCTGCCACCTTCCCAGAGAGTAACAGAGGTGCTGCAAGGAACCACACATGGAATCACACATAATCACTGAGCTTGGAAAAGACCTCCCAGAACATCAAGTGCAAATGTGCCCAATCCCAACCTTGCCACCAGCCCAGAGCACTGAGTGCCACGTCCAGGCCTTCCCTGGACACCTCCAGGGATGAGAACTCCGCCATCTCTCTGGGCAGGCCCTCCCAATGCCTGACAACCCTTTCCATGAAGAAATTCCTCCTGATTTCCAACCTGAACCTCCCCTGGTACAGCCTGAGGCTGTTTCCTCTCATCCTATCACTTGTTTCTTGGGAGAAGAGGCCAACTCCAAACTGGAGCCTGGAGCTGCAGACACAGCTTGCTTCATATGCAAGGAACAGCCTAGAAGGGATCATGTCCCACCAAAGAGCAACAGCCCTCCTGCTCTTCACCCACAGCATCACCCCAAGCCCACACAAAGCTCTGTGCTGAGTGCAGGGACAGGGGGACAGACCCCAGGCTGGGACAGTCCTGCACCCCAGTTTGCCACACTGAATTCCCAGGCACACTTGCAGAACCAAACAAATCACAAAGCCTCCTTTAAAAAATGCCCTTTTGGAACACGTTGCCACCGTCAGACGGGAGCAGGAAGGGCGGAGGGCTCAGGGTTCCTGGAGTGGTTTGTCACAGCTCCTCGCCCTGCTCCCGCACCTTGGCTGGGAAAGCCAACCTGGAGAGGACAAAGCTCCTCCTGTGTTGCCTGGCTACAGGGCTGGAAAGACAACTGCCATGTGAAACAGCAAGGTATGAGCTGCAGCAGGGCCCAGGAACACCAGCTGGAGCCAAGGCCCTTTCAGGTGAACAAGAACATCTCCTCTCCCCACACCAGAGGCTGGAGAGCATCAGTGCAATGGGATATCTGGTGAGGAGTGACTCCCAGCAACCCCAACAGCAAAGGCCTCCTCCACCCGAGGCTGGAATGGCACAAACAGGAACTTTTCCCCATGTAATTGTCACCTGTCAGCTCTAAATTGCATCCATTTACATCTTAGAGCAGCAGCTCTGCAGAGCTACAACTGCAGGAAATTGTCCAGGGGAGATGGGAATTCTCAGATAGGAGAGAGAGAAGTCTTGTATTTAGAAGTTCCCTGGAAATCCCTTCAAAATTTCTGTTCTGTTTATGCCTCAGATGCCTTGGGACACTTTGGATTGGTCTTTTTGGTTTTGTTTTGTTTTTAAAGGTGGTTCAGAGGCCCCAGCCCAGCCCTGAAAAAGCACAAATTCCCAGGCCAAAGCACCAGGCACAGACAGTGCTGCTGTTTCCAGCAGGAGACTGGGCTTCCCAGGGCAGCAAATTCTCCAGCCCAGCTCCTCTGCCTGGGCTGTGGGAAAGTTGTTATCTGTATTTAGGAACAAAACCTCCTCGTGCCCCACTGCTCGACACGGGGACAGCTGAGCTTTGGGACAACTCACCAGAGCCCAGTGTCCCCTCCATGCTTCACATCCACTGGGTCTCTGCAGGAGCAGCTCCAGCCTTTCCCAGCCCCAGGAATCTCTCTCTGCCAGGCATCATTAGCCAGCTGGGAAAAATGTAAGAATTATTTCCCCTCGGTTTCTCTTACAGGGGCTCATTAAGGTGCAGGTACAGGAGAAAGGAGCGCGTGCCTGGGAGGAAGCAGCAGCAGAGAGGACAATATTCCCTTCAATATTCACTGCAAATCTAAGAGGTGGAAATTCAGATGAACTGCCGGGCAAGGGAAATTTTATTTACACCTTGCAACGGATATTAAACCCAAGCAGCTTCACCTCTGGCCACGCTCTGCTCCCACCAGCCCCACGGCACCGCCAGTGCCTCGCTCAAAGCACCTCACGACCCACACGCTGCCAAATGTATTCCCAAAAAAAAAAAAATCATGCCCACTCCCAAGTCTTTGTGGCTGCTTGTACCAGGGTAGGCACCTATTCACGTGGAGCTTCCAAAACCTGTTTAACTGAGAAAAGGCCAGACGGATGCCAGATTAATTCTGCGCCCCTTCTGTTCACGGAGCTGACTCATTACACTTGGAAAGCCGGCTGCCTCTCCGGGTAAACACAGCCCTGGCCTGTTCCACAGCTTGCAGGGAGTATCACATTTGCACAACAATTACCGACAACGACGACGCAGCCTTCGTTTCGTTTTTAAGCACGTTTAATAAGTTTGCTTCATTTTTAAGCACGTTTAATAAGAGTCAGAGGGGAGGCACAGATTCCCGGTGCCTTCCCCAGCTCGCAGCAGAGCATTTGCAGAGTGGCAAATCCAGGGCTGCAGAAATGACAACTTGGCTTCAATCTCTCCTAATTGAGGAGCTGGGTGAGCCACCCTCATTCCACGATGCCCCTCTCAAGCTCACCTCCCTGCAGGAGACAACCAGCACCCTTCCTATTTCACAAATAATGAACTCAGCTCCTCGGAGGAGCTGATTACATGTGGCTGCACAATACTAAGTGGGAGACCGACTGAGCTCAACAGAATATAATCCCTGGTACTTCTCCAGGAAAACAAAGGAGCTGTTTACCCCTGGCCAGGGACCAGCGCTGGCTGTGTGCTGTGTGTGTGTGTGTGTGCTGTGCACAGCAGCCCCCCAGCCTGGGCACAGCAGAACCTGGGGGCTGGAGAGGCTGGATCCCACACAATCCCCTGGGAAAGTGGTGAAAAGAGAAGGGGAGCCTGCCCTGGGATGGACCGGCCTGGGCATGGCAGCTCCTGCAGTTTCAGGATGGCTGGATCCGGCAGGGAAGGCTATGGTGTCCCAGCCCAGCTGGGAGAAAGCTGGAAGAGCAGGGATGACACCCAGCCCAGTCACTCTGCTCTGCACTGGGGGCCCTCCTGGTCCACCCTGCCCTGGGTGGGGGTCAGAGCCCCCAGAGCATCCCTGAGCACCCTCCCAGAGGATGGAGGAACAGGACTCTCTGGAACACAATCAGAAGCAGGGCTGCAGCAATGAGTCTGGGGATGGCAGAGCCAGCCCTGGGCACAACCACCCACAATTGTCCCCTGTCCCCTCAGTGGGCCAAGGGAACAGTTGAAAATGGTTTTTTATTTTGCCCAGGGCATACCAAGTCCAAGCCACACACTGAGACCCAACACATCTGTGAAGGACCTCAAAAGGCCACAGTCCCGGAAGGGATGGAAGGGAAGGAGGTGTTGTCTGGCCCTTGGAGGGAGGAGGAAGAGGAGGAAGATGAAAGCATTGCTGGCTTCAACCCCAGGACATCTGGGCAGCCGGGAGGCAGCGTGGGAGCAGTGGCACCCATTAGCCAGGACAGGCTCCCAGTGAAGGCGACGGGCAAACTGGGACAGGCACAGAGAACCAGGACAAAGCCCACAGACAGACTCCAGCCCCTGCCAGACAACACCAACACTGAGGAGAGCAGCTCCTCATTAACCAACCCAATGGATCCCCATGTACATTTAAACTTCCCATCCCTACCCCCTCCTGCCTCATGGAGCCAGTGAGCAGCAGCCCAACATCCGCATCTGTGCCATGGGCAGGGACACCTTCCACAGGACCAGGCTGCTCCAAGCCCCATCCAACATGGCCTTGGGCACTTCCAGGGATGGGGCAGCTCCTCTGGGCAACCTCCCCACCCTCACAGAAAAGAATAAAGAACATTTCCAGATGTATCTCCAAGGGGAATGACAGCCTTTCCTGGTCGCAGCCCTCCTTCCCTGCCCTCCCGCAGAGCAGCCAAACTCCTGCCATTCAATCTGAAGCCACAACAAATGAGCTCATGCCCACGATCTGTGCAGTGGAGCCTGCCCATACCCCGCCAGCTTGGAGTAAAAAAGATTGTGGAGCCTTCCTGAAATGCCAGAATAGGAGGGAGTTGGCTGGAGGCTCCTGCCCGTGCAAACCCCCCGATGCAATTAGAGCCCCAGACATTATTTGCACAGATCCAACACGTTTGTTTGGTCTGAAAAGGTTGGAATAGGAACAAGCCTGTGAAAAACGAAAATTTTAATAGTTCAGTCTCCTTTTAAGGTCGCTGTCTTAAATCTTTGAAAATTGCCTTAGATTAATAACTCATAACCACAATTTGACACTTGTCCCCCAGCTCTGGAAAGCAAAGGGAAAAAAACCAAGAGCTGATGTCTTTCTACACACAGAACCACTGAATCCCAGAATTGTTTGGGTTGGAAGTGACCTCAAAGCTCATCCCATTCCACCCCCTGCCTGGCAGGGACACGTTCCACTAGAGACAGGTTGCTCCAAGCCCTACCCAACACTTCCAGGGATGAAGCAGCTGCTCAACAACGCCACTGCCCCACACTCAACCCAGCCCTGCTGTGTGCTCAGGCTGCTCCACCAATGCATCCCCAGCTCCTGCCCTGCACCAGGTTATCCTCCACCTGTCTGACCAACACGAGTCACAATTAGTGCCTAAAACTGCCTGTGAGCACCAGAAGGCCATGCAGTTTGGGGAACAAGGGACAATTGTTCTTTGTGCTCCAGCTTGGCTCCGGAAGAGCAAAGTCCAAGGTTTTCCACAGTGAGTACACACGGCTGGGAGCAGCAGGAGCCCTGCAACCCTGCACAGCAAACACAGGTGGTTTCCTCAGCACCTGACAATGGGTAATCACAAAGATTAGCTACTATTGAGACAGAGCGGTGCAAGGTGCTAATTCTTAAAGCCAGAACTCAAACCAAGGAGAATGGAGAGCCCGCGTTTCCTGGAGTGCAGTCGGTGGGGAAGCATCATCACCTGGTGTCACAGCTGGGCTCACCCTGGTCTCACAGGTCCATCGTGTCCTCACCTTCAACTCCACATCCTTCCTTACCCTGGGGACCTGTTACCTGTTTGTTCCTGGCTTTTGAAAGGGGATGTCGCTCCTTATCAAGAGTTCTTGGAGATGACACATCTTTGTTCACCTCTTTGCTTGGCTTCTCCTTTCCTGTTCTCAGTCATTGCCTGGTCCCAAGTAACTCTCCATTCTTCTACCTTCACAAAATATTTATTCTGCCTTACCCCTGATATCCTGCAACGACTGGCTTGGGCAAGGTTCTCTCAAACACACACCAGCCAAGTAAACTTACTAAATCATGGAATGCCAGACTGAGACAGAAGGGTCCTTAAAGCCCATCTCATTCTACCCCTGCCATAGACAGGGACACCTTCAGTACATCAGGTTGCTCCAAACCTGCCCAGCCTGGCTTTGAACACTTCCAGGGACGGGGCAGTCACAGCTTGGACTCTGGGTTACCTGTGCCAGGGCCTCCCCACCCTCATCATAACAAAATATAATGATCCTGCAGCTGAAGCTACTTAAATTAAACTGAATTAAAGAATATTACTGAATTACAGCAGCTGTTAGTATTTCAATCTTTTGTGCCACAGATGCCCCTTCCTGGAGTTTTTCAGGACCTGCAGAAAAGAACACAGTGGAGCAGCTGAGGCTGCACATGGATGTGCATCCAGGTCTCCAAGGATCACCAGGAAGATGATGCTCATGACCTTGCTGGGCACCATGAACGTCCAGCTCCTCCACAGTTCTCCAGCATGGCTCCACCACACAAACCCATCCCAGCTAAGGGGTTCAATTCAAACCACAGCCCCACACCTGTGACCCGCCAGTGCCTCCTCCTGCCCCAGCAAAAGGTCACTGGTCTCCAATTCTGACGACTCGACATATTTCTATTGCACCAAGTGTTGCTATTTAACAGGATTATATTTGGAAATTTCTGCCCAACCACACTGTGATTCAGAATCTTCCAGCTGGGACCATTCTCAGGAGATACAAAATCCGAACTAGAAGCGCCCTGACAGTGCCCTGCACCCACTCCGCCTGTGTGGTTTCTCCGGGAGCAATTTTTCCCACAAACCCTTCCCTCAATTATCCGTACACAGCTGCCTCTGGTATTGCTCCATTTCGGGATGCTGCTGATGATCTGGTTCCTGGCCAAGTTACAAAACTGTACTTTGAGTCAGTGCTCCGGGCTGCGGTCTGGGAGCGGGATTAGCTGTGATGTGGAAACCTCTGGAGCAGCCGGAGCGTTACAGGAAGGCTGGAGCAGCACACAGACCTGCTGCACCACTGTTAACCAGGGTGGGAAAGCTGAATATGACACTGTTGTCCTCTCAGGGGTGGCTCTGGATCACCAGCCCAGATCAAAACCTGCCGGAAAGGGAGGACTCTGCGATTCTCCCATCTCCTCTCCGCTTCTGCTGGACACCCATCAGGCTTCAGCCAGGGAAGGGCTGTAACCACGCCTGCCAAGACAGTCACTACCAGAGTTTCTGCACATCAACCTCCTTAAAACAGTGATCAACTCCACATGACTATTCTGCACATGGGAGGAAGAATGCAGCCCAAACTACCCAGCATAAAGAGAACAAGGGAGAAACCTGGTGCTGGTGAGCTGAAAAGTCCAAGGAGGACGAAGCCTTCACTTGCAGCTCACCAGGATGAGAGCAGGATCTTAAAGGTCCCACCAGCTGGGAAAGACAGCAATCCCCCCGGGCTGCTTTATCCTGGCAAAATTTGAACACCACAGATCTGCAGAACCAGCTCCATTCCCAGGACAGTTTGGGGAGCTGGGCTCTGCCCCCCAGTCACGGCACGGAGCCATGGCTGCAGCTTCCAAGCACAGCTCGAGGGGTTCAGGAGCATCAGCCAAGCCCCAGAAACGAGCCAGACTCGATTTTCGAGACAGAGAAACAAGTGAGCACAGACAATTCCTGACCATCACGGGCCGAAGGGTGACAGATGAAGCAGCAGCGGCTGTCGGTGCCCTGGCAGCGACCTGCGTCACCCACCCCGCGGTGGCACCGGGGACACGGGGCTGGCAGGGGCTGCTGGCTGGCTCTGCTCCCTCCTCGGCCAGGCTGAGGATCCTCTGCACTCCCACCTGTGCATGGTCCATCCTCCCACTGCTGGCACCAGGGCCCCATCCCAAGGGGAGGCTGCAGGACCAGCACTGTTCCCATGGAAAGCTCGTGGTGGCTCCGGCGAGTCCCATCTGCTGCTCAGCTGCAGAACAGGAAGGCTCGGGAAGGGAGCAGGATCAAGGATGCATTTGGGCTCCTTTTTGGCTGTTTAAAGGAGCACAGGCATCACTGTTCTGTGGCCTCATCACTGACACAACTCTGTGCCTGGTTTGCCCCTGGGCACTCAGAACTGGCTCTGACATAACACAGCTGAACAGAGACCTGGCCCTGGAAGTCCAGGCTGCCTGAATTCCATGAATACTCCATATTCCCAGAGCCCATCTCTGTACATACATGTGCACATGGACACAGACACATTTAATGGACACACAGCCCCCCAGCAAAACCCAACTGAGAGTCACTCCAGTCCTGCCCAATTTTGGTATCACTGTGTCCACATCCAGGACAAGAAACAGCCTTAACTACAAACACACCACATGACCTAAGTGCTTAAACCCGAGAGGAGACCACAACCAAGCACGTTCATTATGTAAGAAAGAAAACAAAAATATTTTGCCATGACCACTGTAACAGGGTCCTTCAAGTCGAGGAGACCCTTGACTGAGGGCTCTGCAACACCAGCTACCCCCCCAGTGAAATCCCTGCTTGAGCCTCGGGGGATTTGGACAAAAGCTTTGGGATGTCTGTGTTTATATCTGGTTTCAGTCCACGATGTTGCAACAGCCAAGTAACATCTTCTCCCAGCTGTGAGCAGGAAAATCCATGGTAATGGCAGCAAAACATTCCTCATTCTCCCCTTCTTGCACAATTCCTCCTAGGACCTCTCTTTCCATATCACAGCACCCTCGTGCTTCCTCCCAGTGTGGGAACCTCAGAAATATTTTGGTGGATTCAGGAGCAAGGTCCAGACAGAACAAATCTCACACAGGGGACCCGGAAGGCATCAGGCTTTGGGGAAAACCCAGCACAGAACTTCAGTGATTTCCTCTTATTTGGGGTCTGCAGGCCCAGGAGCTTTGTTTTCCTCTTTCTTCTTTCTCACTAAGGCCAGTGGCTTCCAGACTCCAGACTCACATTTGATCCATGTAAAAAACACTTTGCAGCAGCACTAGGATTTGTTTGCCATGTTACTGTCAGCTTTTAAGTGACAGGGCAACAACTGAATAGACATGGACAGAAGGCCAGGTTGAAATGGGTTTGGAGAAACCTGGTCTAGTGGAAGGTGTCCCTGACCACAGCAGGGAGTGGAACAAGAGGAGCTTTAAGGTCCCTTCCCACCCAAACCGTTCCATGATTCTATTAAAAGATTGCTCCATAACCCACATTAAACTGGAATTCTGTAAGTATGGAAGGCACCTGGGGAAATGAGGAAAAGCCTGGGCCATGAGAAATTCCAGCCTTGTGCCAGGGCAGCACTCAGCAGGGAAGCCCTTCTCCCAGGCACACCACGCACCACGGAGCAGCTCGGCGCCGCGCCAAGGCCGGGAATGCACCGGGCTCCAGCCAGATTCACAGCTCCATGCAGGCAGGAGGGAAGGGCAGGGGAGCAGAGTGGGGGCATGGAAAGGCTTCTGTGACGTTTCTGGGCTCTCTCAGAGCTGGCTCCCCTTGTCCTCAGCTGCTGGTGCTCGGTCCCAGCGGCAGAACCGTCACCTCACTTTTTGTACCGCTCCAAAAGCCGTGGGGGCTCCCTGAGCCTTGCCACACTGCTACCAACAGTGGATTTCCTGACTGCTTCAGCCCGAGCTGGAAGCTGAAGCTGTGCTGCTGACGACAGCCCGTGGCTCCTGAACGAGCTGCGTGACAGGAAAGCGCTCGCTGCGCTTCCGTGGGGCTCCGCGTGCCACAGCCAACACGGCCAACGCAAACCCCGAGCTCCTGCAAGCCAACCACGCAGCCTCTGCTGCCAGGTGTACGGGGAGAAGCACCTTGCCCGTCACCTTCCTCGCTTCTGCTCATCCTGCTGCAGAAGCCAAACCCCTCCCGTGTGGTTTTCCCGGGTGCCAGGAGGCTCAGGCCTGGCTCAGCCCCGTGCCAGGAGCCCGGCCGGCCGCGCGTCACGGCCCCGGGGAAGGGGCCGGCCTGGGCCAGGGGCTGGCAGGGGAGTTTGGGGCATGGCACAGCCCTGCTGCTCCCTGCAAACAGTCAGAGCAGGGTCAGTCCTCCACAAACCTGCAGATTTCCATCTCCCGGACTGCTTTTGAAGGGGTTCTGCTGTATATAAAGATACAGGAATGCATTTAGCAAAAAGGGTGTGTATGGGGGAAACTCCATTTTCACTACAGAGCTCTTGCTGAGGGTGCCACAGGGAGCTGTAAGAACAGACTTGCTTTAACAGATTCTTCTCTAAGGACATGAGGCCCCAAAAACACAAACCTGAGAGAGCCCCTCCTGATTTTAAGCCCAATCAAATGACATGAGGCCTCTGGTAAAAGAATCTCTTATAAAGCTGTTGCTTTAACACTGGCCAAAAACTGAGAATACCCAGAGAGGCTGTGGATCCTCCATCCCTGGAAGTCTTCAAGGCTAGGTTGGACAGGGCTTGGATCAACCTGCTGTAGTAGAAGGTGTCTCTGCCCATGGTACAGGGTGAGAAAAGATGAGCTTTAAAGTCCCTCCCAAACCAAATCTGACTCCGTAATTCTAGGAATACCTGGAGCAGCTGACCACATGCTGTGATGGGACATGTGTGGCCCTGTGGATGTCCCCAGCACAGCTCACCCAGGAACCCCAGCATCTTCCAAAAGGCAAAGCTCAGACAACACATACGTGTGGCAAATTGGGGGAAAAAAAACCCAACAGATTCTCTGCCGCCTCCTTGTCTTCCTTAAAAAGCAAGGTCTGTCTCCCAGCTGCCTGCTGGATCTGCCTGCCTCCCCCAGGCTGAGGAGCCCGGGGTGAACACGTGGCACTTGGTAGCAGAATTTGGAGAAGGGAGGGATCAAAGCCAGGCTTTGTGACCCTGGTGGGGGGGGAAACAAGCTGGGAGTGACAGGCAACCTCTAGCACAGGAGCAACACAAAACCAGGCTGCAGCCACAGCAAAATAACTCATCAAGGGATGCATGGAGCCAAGCCTTGGAGCAGGATCATGAGGATCCAGGTAGGAATGGAACAAGAGGAGCAGAGTTCCATTTACTCCTGGTCCCCCAGGTCTGTGCCAGGCTGACCTGGCACACGTGCTCCCAGCAGGACCACAGCAAGCAAAGGGGAACCACAGCCTCCAGAGCTGAGCACAGCCAGCCTCTCCCTGTGATCTGAGGACTGAACCTGCTCACAAACAGGAATGGAACCCTGGCAGAACCCAGCTCAGGGATGCACAGCCACACTGAGCTCCACCTGCACTGCAGGGGATGCTGCTGGGTGCCCATGGAGGGCTCAGCCCCAGGGGCCTCAGGAGCAGGACAGGAGTGTCAGCCTTCAGCAGAGTTTTGTGCTCTTGGCTCAGTCCGTTACCTGTGTGGTGAATTAGGGCACAGAGAACAACCCAACCACGTCTTGTCCCAGACTGATTCTGCCCCCTGGCCAAACATGTGGTGAGGGAGATGGGAATGTCAGAGCTGCAGCTCCCAATCACTGCACACTGAAGCTCATCCACTTCTCCAGAGAATCCCACAGACTAGGCAGCTTCACCAGACATGTCCTGACTGAAACCTGCCCAGCAGAGCCTGGCCAGTTTGAAGGAGCATTGTGCTGTACTCCCAGAAAACATCAAGGTTCCCAAACCACACACCTGAGCTGGGGGGATACAGGACTCAGGACTCAAAGACAAGCGACAACAAGACATCTGAATTCACCAATGGGCTCCAGGTGATCCCACCACGAGCTGCACAACCTGCAGGAGGAGCAACACTGGAATTTCCTCCTTGGGCTGCTGACCTACTAAACTGGTTGGAATCAGCAGTGTCACACACTCCATTGTCAGGAAGGGGTTTAACAGGCTGGAAAGGGGTTTTACAGCCTGGAAGGGCTTTTACTGCCCGCATGCTCCGTGCTGGCTCTGCAGGGAGCTTTTCTCCTGGCTGGGTAGGGCCCAGCTCCCTGCGAGCTCTGTTTGCCCACGCCAGCAGCCGCCTGGCCCGGCTGTGCAAACAGCAGCCCCGGGAGCCGCCGGCACCGCCGCAGTATCGTGGCAACGTGGCTGAAGCCGGCTTTGCAAACTCACCAAGTGTGCAAATTAATTTCATTATCCGCTCTTGCACATCATGAGGAGGGAAAACAAATAACCTGCCCGAAAGTACATTCTAGTAATTATTAACACGGCGTCAGCGGAGCCCGGGGGGAGAGGGAGGAGGACGGGCCAGGAGGAGAGGCTGGCACTGCCTGGCCGCCGGAGCGCTCGGCACGTCGGGACTTCGGAAACACAAAATCCAGCCTCGTGCTGCCTTTGTTCCCTGTTTGGCCCAAGGATTCTCCATGAGCTTGGCTGCACCTACGCGTTCTCCCAACAGTAAAACTGACCAGCCCCAATATCTCACCAGCAAAGCTCTTGGTTTCCATTTGCCTCCGCTTTCACGGAATTATTGAGATTAGAAAAGACCTCCAAGACCAGCAAGTACAGCCCTTGACTGATCTCCACCCTGCCACCAGACCAGGGCACTGAGTGTGACATCCAGGCATCCCCTGAACACCTCCAGGGACAGGGGCTCCACCTGTCCTCAGGCTGCTCCCTGAGCAGCCCCTGCCAGTGACTGAGAACCATGAAGAAATTCATCCCAATGTCCAACCCCAGCCTCCCCTGCACAATGTTCCTGTTCCCCCAACAAACATTCTGGAGCACCCCGAGCTCTCAGGGCTGTACACAAACCTTCTCTGATGACTAAAAACCAGGTGTGCACTGAGTGTTTTGATTCCTATTATACTTTACAAGAAAAGCCTCCTTCAGCTTGGCAGCAACGCTGCTCTGTCCCAGAAATCCCCCTCCCCTCCAAAAATGAGAGCAAACCCTGAGATTTAATACCTTGTAGCACATGATAATTTAATCCAGTGCTGCATGCCTGGATTACATGACCCCTTCCCCAACCTGACAGGCCCAAACCCCCTGATATGGCAAAATATGTTTATAGAGCTGGAATTTTTGCTTTAGGATTCACACAATAACCTTAACTCTTAGAAATCCAAGCCATTCCCATGCCCTCCATGATGATGTGGCTGTAGATGACAATGACCCCAAGGGCTTGACCCCACCATAAAGCATTCCTGAACGCTGCACCTCTGCCAGGAATTGAGGAGATCCCTCCCTGCTCACTCTGGCTGCCTCCTGGAGGGCACATGGAAAACACCTTCTGAGGCTCCCAGTTTGAGGGGGGATTTCATTTAGTCACAGAAAACTGAGAGGTTCTCAGTTTGGAGGAGAGCAGATCAGAGCACTCTGAACCCACCAAAGCCAGGCTGGACAAGGTTTGGAGAAGGGTGTCCCAGCCCATGGCAGGGGGTGGAACAGGATGAGCTGCAAGATCCCTTCCCTCCCGAACCATCCCATGATTCTGTGATTATACAGCAGGGCTGTGGCAGAGCTCCAGCAAATCTTCAGGCATTATTAGTAAGCCATTAAGAGGCACTGTCAAGACAGATAGGCTTTGAGATTGCTTTCCAAGGCAGTTGTCAGGGATTTCGGGATGCACCAGGTGCTGCAGCAGCAGCTCTGCTCTCCCTGTAAGCAGCCCTGTCACGTGAGCACTGCTTTAAAAGGGACCTCACAGCAAGAACCCCAAATTTTTCCAAGGTGCAGCAGCCACATCCTAAACCCGGCCTGGCATTGCACCACAGTGATGGGACTTAGTCAGAGCCTGGTTTGGATGAGATTCCTGTACAAACCTGCTCCCACGGGAGCACTCAGCTCCCTGCAGGCACAGCCTGGGGATGGAGCACCCTGACCCAGGGGTGCTGATTCACCAGACTCCTCCACCCGCTGCGCCAGCGGGGCACCAGAGCCCCTGGATCCGTCTGCTCCCTCCTCCCTCCCTCCCTGTGCCTTGTTTTTGGTAGGGAAGATCCAGCTGCAAATCCACAACGCTTAAAACAAACTCCCCAGTGGGTTCCCAGAGCTTTTTATCCCCTATGTTCTCGAGAATATCAATATAAACAGATCTGCACAGAAATTCTTTCATCTTCTTCTACCGGCCAAGGGCTCTTTGTGCTGCTCTGCAAGGCTGGAGAGCGTGGTGACCTTCAAGGGCTTCCCCAGCCTTCCTCCTCTCCTCCTCCTTCTTTTCCTCCCACTCCACCAACAGATCACAAACCAAGCTGTGGCTCCTTGTGGCACCTACGTGCTCCATGCACACAGAATCCCAGAGTCATGAGTTTGGAAAAGCCCTCCAAGCCCTTCACCTTACTACAACCTCCACGGGATCTTCGTGCTCCATTCCCACCCGCTCCCCTCCCTCACTGCCTGTCTGTGAAGGTACAGGTCCCCAGTGGCCAAATCCAAAGGTATTTTCACATTCCCCTCTATTTCCAAGCAGTTTCTGTATGACTCACACACTGTCACAACCTATTTTCCCTGAGTTAAGTCGAAGTGCAGGGATTTGAAGTCAAGTCATCCATTCATGTTGTATTTTCTCCTCTTTCCCTCTCTCCTCAAGACCTCCCCAAGCAGATTTTCCAAAACTGCTCTGTATATCCCTATTCCACGGGACCTGGCCACACAGTTTCACAGGAACAGCATTAACCAACACGTTTAATCCAGCTTGCTTTTCGGTTTCATTGGTTTTTCTCCTTTTTTAAATCAGCAGCACAGTTTTCCACAGTCTAAGTCGAATCAAAGATCATCCACAACACCATTTCCAGTTTCTTCCATTAAGAACACACTCAACATTTCTCAGAGGCAAGACCTTCACACCACAAGAGGGGCGATTTTCTGCCTTTCTGATGTTAAAAAGCACCTGTTTCTAGTTTTGGGCCATAACACACTGCCCATAAGCACACGTGTGTGAGCAGGGACCACTGCAGGTCCAGAGCTGGAAGCAGCTCTCCAATCCCTCATTACTCTGGATGGATGGAAATTGCTGGATCAGGACACTTCCACCCACTGGTTTTCTCTCCCATCCTTATTTTTTTTTTACATCTTTACATCCTTTTGCATCCTTAACACGTGACCAGCCTTAAGAATCTGAGTTCTGTCCTCATTTTAGTGCGAGCTCACCACGCTGCTGCTGCCATCAGCCCAAGGGTGTGAGTCACAACCCAGCCTGCACATGAAGAGATTTATTTAAAATTCCAGGGAAAATGTTAACGCCTCGGTGCCGTACGGGGAAAGTCTATCCCACCCCGTGGCACCCAGCCCAGCCCACCCCATCCCACCCACCGTGCTGCTCCAGCCCCATCACCTGGGGTGGGAGTGCTGAGCCATCAGAGTGAGGCCAGAGCTGGAAACATCTCCAGCAGCTACCCCAGCACATGGGGGCTTCACTGTTGCCATTCAATCCCCCCTCCTATGGAAAAGGGAACAACTGCGTGAAGTCCAAGGAAAACTCCCCATAAAATTATCCTCAATGAGCTCTGAGCACAAGTTCCTCCCCAGGCAGTCATGGCAGGCTCAGGTTTAAAGGACACCTGAATGTAGCCCCCTGTAGGAATTATAGCTACCAACAAACTATAAATAATTGTGTTATTTACTCATTTTAGCAAATCCTAAAATGGCCTCTCAATACTTAAGGGCTCCATCAGAAACATGGGGACAAACCTTTCAGGAGGGCCTGGGGCAACAGGACAAAGGGTCACAGTTCTAAACTAAAAAAGGAGAAATTCAAATCAGATATAGGGAAGAAATTCTTCCCTGTGAGGGTGGAGAGACCCTGGCACAGGGTGCCCAGAGAAGCTGTGGCTGCCCCATCCCTGGAAGTGTCCAGGGCCAGGCTGGATGAGGCTTCGAGCACCCTGGGCTAGTGGAAGGTGTCCCTGTCCATGGCAGGGGGATGGAACAAGATGGACTTCAAGGTCCTTCCAATCCAAACTACTCCATGATTCTGTGATGATTCCACAGTGATGCTCCCAAGAGTGGCAGCTCAACGTGGTGGGACTTGAGGGCCAGGTTAGCAGCTCCCACTTCTAGGCTAATCCATCACTTGTCAGAGGTCAAAGAGCCCTTCCCACAAAACAGTACAAGTGACAAACTCCTGAAGGCCACACATCAGCCATGACTGGTTCAAATGCCACCAGCCAGGAGACCCATCCAGTGACACTGCCCCACCAGGAGCCATCAGAGATGGTTCTCCAGAGCCTGCTGTTCCTGCCACAGGACCTGCTGCATTCCAGACCATTCCCAAGGCTAACCCAGGCAGCAGAGCAGCCTCCTGCAGTTCCTGGCACATCAGATCACACGGTTTGCCCATTCCAGGTCTGCATCCCTGGCAGTCACCTCCCGGTGCTGCTGGGGATGGTCACGACTCGTGTTGGTCTCTCTAAGCCCTTTCACCTCAGAGCCTCGTGACTGGGATTGAGCCAGGAGATTAAAAACAGCTTGTGAAACACAAAGTGTGATTGTTTCCTTCAGCAGGGTACGGACTGACCGGAATATGGACAAACCGTGGGGCTCCTGATCCAGGGGGTTTCCTGTAAAACACAGGATGTTACAGGTGCCACACTGTGCCACACTGCACAGGCAGTGCCTCCCTGCCACACTGCCCCTGTGCACGCTGTCCCATGACACTGGGATACACTGGAAATTCTGGCATTGGAGTTACAGCAAAACATGGCCTGCTTAGTCCTCTGCTAGGGATGTAGAACAGCAAATTAAAACACAGAATTCTGGAACGCTCTGGGTTGAATGGACATTAATCACATCCCACCCCCTGGCATGGGCAGGGACAACTTCCACTATCTCAGATTGCTCCAAGCCCCGACCAATCTGGCCATGGACACTTCCAGGGATCCAGGGGCGGCCACAGCTGCTCTGGACGACTTGTGGCAGCCCCTCACCACCCTCACAACACCCTCATCCCACGGGAGCACCTTTTGCTGTCCCACTACAGCCAGTCCCTCCACCCTCCAGATGAAGGATGTGAGGACCAGGCACTATTTATAGCAAGTTTTACTTCCAAAAAAAGCCGGTCCAAGCCAGCTGTGGCCGCTCTCTCCCACCACGATTCTTGCAGATGCTCTGCTCTTGCTGAGTTGTGACCTGGGGAATTTTCCTTCCCTGCTTTCTCAAAGGTGCCTGAGGAACACGGTTCAGTTTAGTGCAGGAACGTGCAGCCTGGAAGGACCAGCTCAGCACTTTGGAGACCCAGCAAAGGCATCGATTAGGAGCGGCTTTGCACACTAATTGCCATCAGAGCTGCCTCTCCCCTCCCCTGGAGCCGGGCCCTGAATGGGGGCATTGTCTCAGGGCAGAGCAGCTCTGCAGCCCCAGCCCCTGCACATGAGACCCCGGTGCTCCGCAGTGACAACAAAACCCCAGCAGAAGTCCATTAGCATCCCAAGGGAGGAGCCTGAATGGATCACAAGGATTCTTTGGAAAAGTAAGAGTGAAACGAATGCAGTAAAATGCCACTTTTAAGTGATGCTCATTGTCCAAATTAAACCATCAGCAGCAAAGACCTTGACTCTCCGAGCGCCTTCAGTGCAGGACATGCTGCCGAGCCCGGGAAAGAGGCTGTCAGGAATTTTAAGCCCTGGACTTGTCCCAAGTATGGATTACTCTATTTCTTTGCGAGCACTCGATCACACAGAGCTATATTTGGATTCCCAGAATGAAAGCTCCAATCTCCAGGAGGGCGTTGGTGGCTGCACCCACCCTGCCACATGCAGGTCCCCATGTCACCCACCCATGGGACAGGCTCTGTGGGAGCTGTTAAATGTCCCAACAGCCCAGGAGCAGGTTCGAGGGGACAGCAGGAGGGAGCCCAGCACTCTCTGGCAGTGGGAAGCCCTGGTCCTGTCCCTCCAACCCTACCCAAAGTCCCTCTCCCTCCTCCTCTTTTACAATCCCCCCTTAGAGGCTCCCACCCCACTGATCAGGTTCAGGCTCCCAGAGGGATCCCTGATGCCAAAGCACCTTTTTCCCAGCCCTGCTCCTTGCAAACCCCGTGCTGCTGCTCACCCCCCAGCTGTTGGCTGTGCGTGGCTATTTTTGCACAGCCTACAGAAGGAAAATATAGGGAGCTATGTTAGGTGAAGGCTTGCACTGTTCACGGTGTGATGACAGCCAAACTAGGTCAAGCCTTAGCCAGATTCCTTTAAAAAAGGAAAGGAAAAAATAATCAGTGGGAGAGCAGCAAACTCCCAGGGAAAAAAAAAAAAATGCTTGTGAACATCTACAACACATACTGTGCACTAGATGACTGGGGCAGAAATACATTTGTATCTACATCTTTCCATGGCTTAAATGGTAGATATTTAATTTTTGAAATTTTTTTTAAGGACGTTAACATGCCTTGAACTGCAAAGAAGATATTCCATGTGCATTTAATATATTGATTTAAACCAAAATAAGAGTTTTCACCTATGAAATGCAGCCTTGGTAGCCCATTTTTGGTGTAGGCTGTGGGCAGCTTGATTGTATTTCATGGCTCCTCCACCATGAATAAAGGTATTCTCCTGCTGCTCTGGGAGCAGGAGCTGGGCAGGTAAGAGGATCCCAGTCCTGGTGAGAAAGGCAACTTGATATCATTGTCTACAAGGGGAGAGGAAGGTAAATGACTTTTAATTTTTATTTCAGAGGACAGGCTCCCACTAGAGATTGGGTCCTGCTGGGTCTGAGAGAGCTGAGGGTGTCCAGGCTGGAGAAAAGAAGAATCTGGGGAGACCTTAGAGTCCCTTCCAGTGCCTAAAGGGGCTCCAAGAGAGCTGAAGAGGGACCCTGGACAACAGCCTGGAGGGGCAGGACACAGGGAATGGCTTCCACTGCCAGAGGGCAGGGATGGGTGGGATATTGGGAAGAAATTCTACCCTGTGAGGGTGGTGACAGTTGGACAGTGCTTGGAGCAACCTGGGATAGTGGATGGTGTCCCAGCCCACGGGATACATAGCAGACATCTGGCCTGGGCCTGGATTGTCACCTCCTGGCAGAGGAAACCCTGAACTCACAGGCTCATGGAAATGAGGAACTGGGTGATTTTAAACCACCTTCCCAGTGAAAAACGTTCCTCGGCTTAGTTAAACGTGCCAGATAAAGCCTCTGTTCCTGTAGAACCTGATGCACAATTATCAGTCAAGGCCAACGTATTTACCCTAAAATTGGGTAATATTGTTTTATGGTTCTTAATAGTTGAAGCCGACAAAGCCCTGAACAGACGCTGCCGAGCAGTTTCTCAGCCTTTCATCAGCGCTGCGTAGGCGTTGAATTCTGGAGCTAATCACCTTAGCAACGGCTCTAAACATATGTGCAGTGACATCAGCTGATTTCTGAAAGCTGTAAATAGAGGATAATAGCACGAAAAAATTCTGGATCCAAGCCAAGACCTAAAAAACATACTATTAAAACACCGCCTGTAATTCAATGTATGCAAACTTGTTTGCATCCCCGCTCCCCAAAACCTGGGTAATTACACACCTACCAGCACAACTGGTGATTGTCCCACTGCAGGCTGCTCTCGGTTTCAGGAATTTCCCAGAAAACGAGGATTTGATAGAAATCCTTCTTTAGATTTAATTTTACAGAGCCTGGAGAAGAAGCTGCAATATGAGGCTGAAGGGACCCGCTCCAGCCTCCAAGCCCCTGCGTTTTAAAGTCAATGAGTAACAGCTTCAGCTTAAGAGAATTATTTGTAAATAAGAAAATCAACAATGTGCTCATGGGCTTCACCAGTGAGTCACGCAGGAACGGGAACCATGGCAAACCCAGCTCCAAGGACGTGCTGCCAGGCCTGTGCCCTTGGAAAAGAGGAGCTGGAGCAGAAGCAGGAGCGAGGAACCCGCTCCTGGCCGGCCGTGCGTCGAGCAGGCGGCCTGAAAGGGCCACATTCTGAATTACCTCATGTTTGGGACCTCATTAAGACCCTAAACTGTCCGTTCAGGGAGTCCCTCAATCAGCCATCAGCGTAAGACACGAGGACAATATCGTTTTTGTTCCCCTCGTCTCGTTGTGACCCATATTCCCGAGGCCCGTTGTGCAGGACGTGACCCGGCCGCCTAAAGAAACCTTTGCAGAGCCTCCGTGGTGAGCTGGCAGCGGGGAGGGAGCGAGGGGAGACGGAGAAAACGGCCTTAATAGGATTTTCAAATGTCAAAAAATATCTTTAGCAGGCCCATTTAGGCAGAGGCTCAGCACTCGCTGAAGTTGAAAGCGGAATTTGCCGGGCAGAGGACGCCGCTCGCATGCTAAGCGAAGCCTGGGAAGGCTGCGGGAGAGGCCCAAAGCACACGGCTCCTTCTCCTCTCCTCTGGAAAAGCAAGGCAAGGAGGAGGCCACAGTGCCTTCTGCTCAGGGCAGGGAGGTGCTGGGGCTCGGTGTGAGCACCCACCACACACAGACACGAGGAATCTGCAGATGGGCAGAGCTTCGGGGCAGCTCCTGGATCCTGGCTCTGGTCACTGGCACATCCAGCTCTGATTCTGCTGGGGAGTGTCCAGAGAAGGGAACGGAGCTGGGGAAGGGGCTGGAGCACCAGGAGAGGCTGAGGGAACCAGGGGGGTTCAGCGTGGAGCAAAGGAGGCTCAGGGTAATCCTGGCTCTGCACAATTCCCTGACAGGAGGGGACAGCCAGGAGAGTCGGGCTCTGCTCCCAGGGAACAGGGACAGGACCAGGAGAAACGGCCTCAAGCTGTGCCAGGGAAGGTTCAGGTTGGATAGCAGGAGGAATTTTGTCATGGAAAGGGTGGTCAGGCATTGGCAGGGCTGCCCAGGGAGGTGGTGGAATTCTCATCCCTGGAAGAATGACTGGACATGGCACTCAGTGCTCTGGTCTGGTGACATTGGTGGGGATCAGTCACACTCAATGATCCTGGGGGTCTTCTGCAACCTCAACGATTTTGTGATCCTGTGAAGTGCCTTGCATTAAAAATAAAAGTAATAACGCAGGGAAAGGGGAAATGCAAACCTGACAACTGCACCAGGAGGAGGATCCTGCACAGAGCCAGAAGCAACAATCTCTCCTCCTTTTCCCAGGTAGGGTCGAGGCTTTTTCTCTGTCAATTAGAGCAGCGAGGAAATCCAGTGCATTGAGATCAGCAGTGTTAATCGTTATTGCATCTGAATTTAATTAGCATTATTTTTTAACTGCAGGTAATTTACAGTGCCTCACCTAAACATGGAAATCAAGCAGTGCCTTCTGCTCACTAGAAAACCAACACCAAGGATAATCCTGCTATTTCCTCTATGCCTTTTAATGTCTGTAATGCACGGTTCCCCATTCTGGGAGACTGCCATGGTTACTCCTGCTCCCTCCATCAAAGGCTCTTGCCTGCGTCTTCTGCTGAGCTGCTAAGAATAGCACAGGCCCTTTCCCAAGCTCAGGAAGGTGAGCTGCAGGGAAGGATGGAGTTCCTGGCAGGCACAGGGGAAGGAGGGGATGGGGCTGGCAGGACTGGTCAGTGTGGGAACCAGCTGATGGAGGTGCAGCAGTATCTCCTGCTCTCTGCTGTGCTGCTGGCAGGAGCAGGGGCTGAGGCTAGCAGCATGTCCTCAGCTCCCTGGGATGACAGGGCAGGGTTAGATGGGACACTGGGAAGAAACTCCTCCCTGTCAGGGTGGGGAGGCCCTGGCACAGATGCCTCATCCTTGGAAGTGGAAGTGGACGGGGCTTGGAGCAGCCTGTGATAGTGGAAGGCCTCCCTGCCCATGGCAGAGAGTGAGACTGGATGAGCTTAAAGGTCCCCTCCCACCCAAACCAGTCTGGGATTCCATGATCACTTTTTGGCATCTTTATCACCTACTCCCTAACTTTGGAAGCCCCTGTCCATAGCTTGTATCACAGTTAGTGCACCTCTGAGCCTTCAGACTCAAATCTTCACAGAGACCCTAAAACTCCAGATGGGTATTTCAGTTTGAGGAACACCATTCCCCAGGAACAGCCAGCACAAGTCACCTGTCACCATCACCTGGGAAAGCACCAATTACAACAGTCACACTGTTTACAGCACCGTGCACAGGCTGAGCTGGTTTCCTGGAAAAGAATCGCTTCTCCCATCAACCAGTTCTCCAAAGCTGGCCAGAACCTTGCAGTGTTTTGAATGTGTTTGCTAAGCTCTCACCTGGGAGAGATGGAGGAGACTGCTGATGCAGGGAGGATATGGCAGAGTTCCTGAGATGGGGAAAAAGTGAGCTCTGCACTGCTGGTGCTGGGATCTGTGTCCTCCCAGCACCGGAGGCTGGCAGGGACTGGCTGGAGGCACAGGCAGGTGGATAACCCAGAGCTCAACCACCAGCAAGGAGCAGTTTCAACATTCCACACACTATGCCCAATAAAAGCTTTCCTGTGTCCAGAGTATTTACAGACCGACGTCAGCAACACCCCAGAGCTGTGCAGCTGGAGTGAACAAGCACCACCACGGCAGCTGAACACCACGGGATCCTCTCAGGAGCCTGTGCAATGCTGCTGCAGCTCAGCACCCCCTGGGAAACACCTTCCCCTCCTACAGCCCACCCTGCCTCCTGTGAGGTCCCACCACAGGGCAGCTCGTGGATGGCAGCAGCAGGACAAGGGATGGGCTCAAGAAGGGCAACACAAAAGCTGGTGCCACCACCCTCATGGGCCATGGCCTCAGAGCAGCAGCCCAGGACCTCTTGGAAAACACAAACCAGCCCAGCAGTGGGACCCCAATTCAGTGACACACATCTGGAAAGAGCTTCACTGCAAGGCAAACCTGATGTTCAGGGGTAGCAAAGAAACTCCAGAAAACTGTACAGAAAGCACATCCTCTTTTCCAGACCTACTCCCTTTAAAAGCAGATGCTCCCCACCTATGGAAACTGGAGCACATGTGCCTGGAGATAAACAACATCACGGGACAGGTAAGCTGGTTACTCATGATTTATCACACCATCTCCCTCTCTAATTGCAGAGCTAAGCAGGCACTCATCTAATCCACAGTAAGCAGCTTACGCTTCCTTAGGCAGCTCTGCACCATCGCTCACTTCCTGGTTTGGAAATCATCATTCCCTAAGTCCCTTTCTCTGGAAGGTGAGAAACCACCCTTTTCAGTCACCCTGCACAGATTTTGAGACTTGCAAGATGCACTCACAGGACAGGTAATTCCTGGAAATCCCAAATATCTTTCCAGGGCAGTGGTGGAGTCACCATCACTGGAGGGCCTTAAGAGCCACCTGGATGTGGCACTTCAGGGACATGGGTTAGTGGTGGCCTTGGCAGTGCTGAGAGAATAGATGCTTTCAGTGATCTAAAAGTCTTTCCCAACCTAAAGGATTATGTGACTCGATGTCATACTCAGTGCTGAGCAAAGCATCTTTCACCTTTGTGTCCTGCTGCTCTGGTCACGTACTGCAGGTCCTTGCTCTCAGTTTTCCCAGAATTTCACTCATTTTTTCCATGCTAACAGCTGACTCCTCTCTGGTTTGATTCTCTATTTATTCTCCACTAGCTTATCAGGAACAGGGCACCACAACCTGCCCAATTCTTACTGCTTGTGGATTCTATTCTAGTACTCGCAGGGTTTATTTCTTTTAATTGTATTTTCCAAATCCTTGGAGCCCCACAAAAACGAGCTTAACAAACTGCAAAGGTCCACCAAAAAACTGTCCCTCTGTGGTGAGAGTCACTGTTCCCAGAGTCTGGAAAGGCCAGATTGGACAGGGCTTGGAGCAACCTGGGATAGTGGAGGGTGTCCCTGCCCACGGCAGGGGGTGGCACTGGATGAGCTTTAAGGTCCCTTCCGACCCAAACCATTCCCTGATTCTACAATTAGCCAAAGCACTTTTTAGCTTTTCTCCACATATCTGTGGGTAAGCAGGAGGTTACAGACAGACTCAAGGGAAAGATCTCAGGGTTTGGGTTACATCAGGCTGTTTTCACTGCTGGGAAGCTCCAGCCGTTGGAAGCGGAAGCCGAGCCGGCGCGCGCCACTCGCACGCCTTCGCTCACCGACACGGCCAAGGGGGATTTTCTGAATTGCAACACCGGAGAACTTTGCCCCCGAAACTACCTGTGAACTTAGGCCAGTGACCCCAAGTCAAGCTTCAAAGTCATTCCAGATAACGAGCCGGATCCAACACCACCAAGAGCTGCCTTTGAACCCCATAACCCATCGCCGATCAGGGGCGAATCCTCGGGGCCGAACCCCTGCCGCGAGGAATCCTCTTCGGCTTGATACAAAATTTATTTTACCATCTGTAAAATTCATTTGTGTACTTGCACACCCTGGTAGGCTTGAATGGGGTGAAGGGAGTGTTTCAACTCCCAGTGCAATTTATTATTTAAAAGCAGAGAAATGACATTGCCGGTCGGAGAGCCCGGGTGATGTAATGGGGAGCGCAGTTCCGCTCGCCGCCGGAGCCGCGCGGTACATTAGCGTGCTGGCCAGGGTGGCTGCTCCTATCAATTATTTATAGTCTCCTGGCGTGCAGCCTGGAGAGGGTCACAGCACTGAAAGCCAACTTTATCTGCATTGTTCCCAGCTCCTGCCCAGCTGTCACTCTGCTCCCTAATTTAATACACCCAGCGCAGCGTAAAAGGATGCAGAGCTGCTGCCTGGAATAGGAATAGGGATGGGGAGGTGGGGTCTACAGCGAGCTGGTGGGGCCTCAGTCATCTTTGTTAAGGTGCTGACTTGGCTGTTTTAAAGCTGCCTTTGAGACTCCCCCAGTCACTGGACTGAGATACAGAGTGATCCAGGGCAGGCGTGTTTGGGGTGAGAGGTGGGATGGTGGTGCAGCCACGGGATCCCCATCTCCATTTCCGTGCCACACGAAGGGCAGGCTGCACTGCGTGGCTTCCTACACATGCCAGCAAGAGCTACTCAACAACAGATGCAAATAAGAGGGGGGGAGGAGAAAGGGCACTTCAGCTCTCCAGGAAAAAAAAAATACAGAGATACATGCTGAAAAAAGGTAAATCTCTCATATGTTGTTGTTATAGCTACAATTAAAAGTGCATAGACAAGGTCTGGAATGAGGTGAGCTTTAAGGAGCCTTCCAACCCAAACCATTCTGTGATCCATCTGTATTTCACCACAGAGGAAGGGGCAGTGTCCCACTGCACTGGGCCACCATGCAGGAAAATGGCTCTCCAAGGCTTTTTCCCTCCAACTTAACAACACTCCTCCTCCACTGTGAGCCCAAAATTAAGCCTACCACAACAACTCTTTAGACTCTGGAAATACATCCCTCATTTGGCCATTTGGATATCAACATCAAAGCAATTAAATTTCAACTGTAGCTGCTTAAGCCAGGTAGGACAGGGTCTGGAGCACCCCAGGATAATGGAAGATGTCTCTTCCAACCCAAACCTGTCTGGGATTCTGTGACTCAGAGTCTCCATCAGTGTAGGAGATGCTTCTCCTGGATATCACCCCAACAGAAATCTGGCACAAGAAGATGAGCTGCTACTTTGGTAGCTCCTGTGCTTGGTCCTGCCCCACAGATCAACAGGATCCACGCAGCTCAAATATCCATCCCATGCCATAAACTACAGACAATTCCAGCTAAAATAATAAGGCATTTTCTCAAGTCTTATGAAGCCAGGAAAATAATTTGAATTTTCCTGCCATTAGGATTGGCTGCCTTATTGCAAGCCAGAAGTGCCCAGGTTTGGTTTAAGCCACACAAAACACATTTTGATGACAGTGCCTGGAAACCACACATACAGATTTCACCAAAAACACAACATCTGCACAACAAGGAAGTTGTGGAAAAAGAAAACTCAGGCCTAGAGGAAGCAGGTTGGTTCTTCTGCTGCACAAACAGGGGCCCAGGGGAGGCTCCTGCTGAGGCCCCGTCCAGCACAGCTCCCTGTGCTCCAGGAGTGGAACAAGAGGAATCTCCCCAAATTTGCCACAGACCCCCAGCAGCCAGAGAGGCCCAGGTGAGGCAAAAGCAACAGCCAAACCTTTTCATATTAATGTGACTCAGGCAAAGACAAGACAGAAAAACAATCAGCCTCGAAAACCAGCAGTGAGCCTTTTCTTCAACTTTTCTGTGCTGTGAAAATCAGGAAGATCCTGCCCAAAATACCCAAAGGGGGAACTGGGACAGCCATGGGAGGAACAAGCAGGTTCCCACCCCAGAGTCAGTCACAACACTGGGTTGGTGTCATTGAGCCAAGCCCAGAAGGTGCAGACCACACGCGGCTGCCACCGCGCCGCATCTTCGGGGCCTTCACATCCTCCCTGAATCCAGGATTATTTCCATGGCAACTATCTGGAGAACTTATTAAGTAAAAAAAAAAAACAAAACAAAACCAAAAAACAAAAAACCAAAAAAAACCCAACAAAAAAACCACAAGAACAGTTTGAACACACAGACTCTACGTTCGTAACGTACCAACTGACTAAATTAGCAGCGCTAAGACTTTTAGTAATCAAAATAGATCATGTTCCAGCAACTCAGTCTTCTCTGTGCCACAGCTAAAGAGAAAAATCTGATAGTAATAACCACGGCAGGGAGGAGGAATTACAGGTTTTCCAAGACCACAGACCTATATCAAGCCAAGTCTTACCCTATTCAAGACATTATTTCAGTACCTGGCAGTTCAAATGCTGTTAAATAAGGCTGAGTTTCCATCAGATGATAAACTTGGTTGCAAGGCTCCGACTAGAGAATCAGAAAGATGATTATCATGACACAAAGTACTACAAAAATTCATTGAATAGCTTCAAATCTGTACAAAAAAAGCACCATTTGTAACTTTTTCTCACATTTAGCTTGGAAGGTTCACAAGTTTGGAGCATTTGCTCTGAGAAAGGACAAGTCGCTTATTAAAGCTGATTAGAAATAAATTAAAATTCAGCAAGATCCGTTAGTGCAACACTGAGAAGGAGATGTCTTTCTCCAAACCAGCATCACTCCCAAACTTGTAGGGATTTTGTGGCTCCCTCGGAGCCAGAGCAGGCTCAGCCCTGCAGTGACTCCAGCTCCCAGGCACGGGGCTGAGGGAATTACCAAGGTTTTGGCAGCACTCAGAATCAAACACTGCCCGAGAATTTCATAACAGCAATTCAGAGTGAGAAATCACAATCAACAGGAATGATTTTGAAAGTGCTTTAAAAAAAATAAAATGTGGTTAAATGAACTGTTGGCTCGGTCACTCAGTCCAGCCAGGGAGATCACAGGCATTATTGATTTACCTTAGAACAACCTGGGAACTCATTTCCAATGGTTTTTAATGGAACCTGGATTTTCTGTCCTAAGCTGCCTCGTGAGGTTGAGCCTCCTGCAAGGAAATGCAACCCCAGAGCATTAAAGTGGCAGCTGTCAGAGGTACAAGAGCCCTGTTTGTCTACAGAGAGCATGGATGGGAGCTTTTCAAGCAACTCCAAAATCACAGGATCATTTTGGCTGGCAAAGACCTCCAAGATCAATGTGACCAATCCCTACCCTGTCACCCAGCTCAGAGCACTGAGTGCCACGTTCAAGTCAGTCCCTAAACACCTCCAGGGATGGGGACTGCACCACCTCCCAATGCCTGACAAACCTTTCCATGAAGAAAACGATGGAAGCTGGGAGCAGGGGAATCCTCACCCCCAAGACCCAGGGGAAAGGACAACACACCACCAACCCTAAAGCTCTGCTTCAGCAGCAAAAGCTTCTCCACTTGGGGGAATGTTTTCCCTCACCAGAACACAACAGCAGGCTTGGCCTCTTGAAACCTTGGGCTGCTTTTAGCAATGAATGGAATATTATTTCTTTATAATTTCTTTATGTACATATATTTCTTTATGTACATAAAGCAAAAAGGAAAATATTTTTCCCAATTCTTCCAGGAAAAGACTCCTGTAATATAAAACCAAGAAGGGAATACTGTAGCCTGAAAGGCCTCCAGAAAGGTGTGAGCAGAGAAAACAGCAGCTCATAGCAGGAAGGAAATTGTAACATTAACCATGGCCTTTGAAGGCAGAGGCAGCTCCGCGTCACTGAGCACCGACAGTGAGCAAAACCAAAGAACAAAACACATCTGATCCCTGGCTACTTCCAAACCCCATCCACAAACGCATCCTGCCCCGAGACAAACACAGACCGAGGCGTGATGGAGAGATGGCAATTAACTGCCCCCGTTGTTGTTGTTGTTGCTATCTGCAGTGCCTTGCTGCAAACAGGCTGCCCTTAGCCCCGAGCCAGCCCTCGGCCGCTTGCAAAAATCACTGAGCATTAGATCCTGCCCCTTCTCCTGCTTAATGTCTCACCCTGGAGCTTCAGGAGCTCCCAGCTCTGTCCTTCCCCCTTCCCTTCCCCTCCTCCTCCTCCTGCAGCTCCTTTCCTTCCAGCCAGCATTCCCCCTCCCTCCCCTGCTGGCTGTGGTGCCAGATGTCAGCCTGACCCCGGAGCCGCTGTTTGGGGTCACTTATGGGGGTCGTGGTGCAAGGGGAGCAGCGGTTCCCTCCTCGCCAGGCTGAGCAGGGACAGCCCCACCGTGCAAAGGAGGGGGTCTGGGGCTGCTGGCAAATTGAGTTCCAGGGTTTTTTTTCCCCTGCTAACAAACCGCTGGCAGGAACTTCGGGAGCCTGTTCGTGCACACTGCAACCAAGAGCAGCCTCGGGCACCGAGCACTGGGTAAGGTGACCCCGGACTACGCTCAGCATCAGTCATGGGTAGAAGCGTCACTTACTGCACGAGGAGAAGGCATGACCTGAATGACTCCTGCAAGAATAATTGCACGCTGAAGGCAAGGGCTGAAGTTTCTGGAGGAGGGATGCTGGGAACGCTGTGGCACTCCAAGGAGGACCATTCACAAGACATTGGGCTAACAAAGAGAGGCATGGGGGAATTCAAGACGTATTTAAAATGAACCCAGGCCTGTATTCTTGACCACGCTCCTTGAAGGATGTGCCCCCGATGAAGGAGCAGCTCCAAGGCGATGGAATGCAGTTTGCTGGAAGGGAAGGGGAGAGCTTCCAGCCTGACATAAGCCAGGGCTCGGATTCCTCTATCGCAGAGGCTGCGCCGCAGATAAAGCTGCGTCAACTTTTCCACTGGAGCTCTCTCCCCTCTAAGGTTCACAGTCAGAGCAAAATGTTTTGGCCAGGTGGAAAGTGAACAGAGGCTCCCAAAGCTGGGAGCTGCCCTGTGTATAATAAAACATCACCGTGTCACCTGCCCAGGCTTGGGTTCCCTCCACTGGGAATGGGAAAACTCATCTTCCTCCCCGTGAATTCTTTGCATTCTTGTGCAGCCGATAAGCCCAGCCTCTCCAAGGGGCTGCCCAGAGCTACACAAAGTGCCCTGAAACACCAAACAACCCCAGGGACTGAAACCCAGACAGGTTAAACATTAACCTGGGAGCTGAGTGGAGGGGACACAACCGTGGTGCTGCAGTCCTGCTCCAGCCCCACAGCTCAGATCCCCATGCCACCAAGCCATGCTCAGATTTCCCACAAGTGGCAGGCACTGACAGCAAGGAATCAAAGAATCCCAGGATGGTTGGGGTTGGAAAAGACCTTAAAACCATCCCATCCCACCCCTGCCATGGGAAGGGACACCTTCCACTAGGCCAGGCTGCTTCAAGCCCCATCCAGCCTGGCCTGGGACACTTCCAGGGATGGGGCATCCATAAGAGCATTGCTCTGCTGCAGAGTCCATTTGCCTGTGAGAGGAGCAGCAAGGAAAGGGGGTGAAATCTGGCACCTGGTTCCCATCACTGCCTCAAAAGTGGGGTGAGCCCAGGCAGGACTCTGCTCTCCCCAGACTCATCCTCCTGTACAGCAGGGCAGGAGCAGCACACCAGGCTCACAGGCTGCCCACTCACTCTGTGTGCCATCTCATCCTGGTTTAGTGTGTGGCAGGCTGGGGAAGATGCTGCATTTCCAAGGAAAGGGCCAGAGGAGCCTGGCTCCCCCACGGGCCCCCCAGGCCAGCCCCGTCCCCACGTGCTGGGGGAGTTTTGGGGCCTGATGTTGTGCAGGGGATGGGGAGGTTTTCCAGGGAGGTATTCCAGTCCCAGCACAGCCCTCCCCCACAGGCCTTGCTGCAGTTATCCCTGAAGATAGAAAAATTTGTGCTTGTTTTTCTGCTGCTGCTGAGCAGCTATGAAATGTCTCCCACCACGGAGAGCCTGAATAAATTCCGGCTCCTGAAGCAGCATCTGATTCAGCTTCTCTCCAAACCTTCATCATAATTTTAAACCTTTCATTTACTAAGGTAAAAGCAATGTCTGTGTCTGAGATTGACAGAGGTCAGAGCATTCCTGGTTTATCCCTTTTATTCAATATATACCCAATATTCCAATTTATTTCATTTATGCCAATATTCTGGGGACATTCTTGGACTGGCCATGACATATCACAAATTGCTGGTCACAAACCTTTCCTCCCTGTCCCCGTGGGAGCTCAGGAACTATCCCTGGATGGCCAGGAGAGACAACTGTACACACCGTCTGTGCTTCCAGGAGCCCTTTTGAGAATGCCTGGATTTCCAAATGAAAAATAACACTAAAAAAGGAAGAAAGGAGGGAAACAACAGCCTGGTTTTATCCTTCCTCTGTCAAATGCGGAGTGCTGGACCAAAACACGGCGATTTTCATCCAGGGAAGCTCCACTGATGGGTTTGAGGCCACGTGGAACCTGGAAAGCTCCCCCCAGCACCTCCAGTGAATTCAAGATCCGCTGCTGCGTGTCAGGGAAGCAACTCTCCTCTTTCTGGAGGGAACGGACAGATTGCAGGAGAAAACTATATCCCAGTTGCTGCCAAATTCCACAGATTTAGTTATTAGTAGGCAATTAGGAATATTATTAACACTTCCTACTACGTTAAGCTCCGTTTGCAGGGCATCTCTGAGCCAGCCCGGATGTTTCCAATGGAGCCCCCAGCTCGGAGGCGCACGTGGCATCACGTACCCCAAACTGTGCCTTCCTGCTCGCTGCCTCCCGGCCCCTTCCCCACAGCCACATTTCATGCGGTTGTCTCACAAAATAAAATTGCAAGTCAAAAAAACCCCAGAGATTAAAAACGAGCGAGGGGAGGCGGGGGGGGGGAAGGTAAATAAAAGCGCGGCGGCACAAAGGAAAAACAATTTTGCTCTTGTTTTTTAACTCACAATCAACATCTGAGCTATTCAGGAAGCTGGTGCACTGCCCTCCAACCAACTTCAATTAGGGAATTCAAAAGCAGTCAGACAAAAGAATGCCTGGGAGTTACTGCACCGCACCGAGATATTTTTAGCAAGAGCTGGGAGGCTGTTTGTGGGACACTGCTTTGCTTCTCTCGCGCTTCAGCTTTTGTATTTACATTCACAGGACAGCGAGATTTACTGGGTCAGAGAGAAAGAGAGGAGAAGCGGCACAACTGACGCGAATCCTTTTGCCTCTTGATACTCCTGGAAGGTTTTTCAGCGAAGGCCGACGGAGGCCAGAGCGAAGCAGAACGAGATTTGCCTCCATCTGCTTCAAAAATCGCCTTTCAGCTGCAATCTCCAGCTCCGGCTCCTTGGGAAGGAAGGGTGATGCAAAGCCGCAGGTGGAGCCCCCGGAAAGGCCGGCTCACCCCCACGCACACGGCCGCTTCACCCACACAAAGCTGCGGCCCAAGGCGGCCGCTGACCTCTCCCCACCCCCGGCTCACCAGATGGAGCCACAAACAGGCTGGGCCCCCCCACCGCCCCAGCCCAAACCCCCTTTGGAGACGCTCGGCCGAGCCGCTGCTGGTTTTTCAGGAGCCATTTCCTAACACGGCCACGCTGCAGCCGCCCTCCCCTCCAGGGCTGCGGAGAGGCGGGAGGTGAAGCCCCCGGGCCGGAGCCCCCGGCAGGGGCTGGGGGCCGCTCTGGGGGCGGTGGCCCCCCGCTGCCTGCGCTATCGCAGCGCTCCTCCGGAGCATCCCCCCTCTTCCGCTCCCTCCCACCACTGCGGCAGCGCAGATGGCAGCAGTGTGACCTCGCTGTTCCTGCCTCCTTGTTTTGATCCTGCAGTCTTGATTGTTCAGGCTAATCCCACACTCCCAGCCTTGGCTGCCTGCCAGGACTGTTATTAATGGCACAAAAGCTTCTCATTCCAGCTACTTCTACATCCGCTAATGCTGTTGTTCCCTTCTCTCTGCTCCCCCTCTCGCCACATTACAAACTGGAGCTGGAATATATTTTACAAGGTGGGGGGGGGAAAAAAAAACCCTTCTCTGATCATCATCACGCGCTGAAGGCTCCACCAGAACCGTACGGAAAAGGCTCCTCAGCTCCAGCAATAAACACCGATGGAAAAGCAGTGAGACCACCCTGCTCACCCTGTGATAAACAGCACACGGATGTGGGGACTTTCCAGCAATCCCTTAGGGAAAGCCAGGATCCCAGGCAGAGGCAGGCACAGCTGCCTGCAAGGCCTCGGGAAAGGCCTCAGGAGAGGGCTCAGGAAAGGGCAGGCCTGACACCACTGCTCAGTGATGAGGATGGGCAGCACCCCTGGCACGGCACCCCTGGCACGGCACCCCTGGCACGGCACCCCTGGCACGGCACCCCCGGCTGCTCTTCAGGTGGCCCTGGGACCCTGGCTACCTCTCCAGGGCCCCCCTGCTCTCCTGGCCCTGCTCTAACACAGCAAACCCATTCCCATGACTGCAGCTCATTAAATCACGCACTGAGAAGCAGCTTCATCTGAGCCTCTCACAAATCATTGTCATAGCAGGGCCCAAAATGCCCATGCAAGGCCCAAAGCCGTTTTTGGATACATCCCCTGTGCCCAGGGAAGGCTGTGCCCAGCCAGCTCCCCATGCTGGCCATACCCCACCCTCCTCTGCTCTAAACCCCCTCCCCAGGGAGGGGCTGTGGGGTGAAGCCCTGGGCAGGGAGGTTGGATGCAGCGACACAACACCGGGGTGCAGGTCCCATGTCAGCTCCACCTGCTCGGACACGGCGCTGGTGTGGATGGGGAAGGGATGAGGATATTCACCGAGCCCTCCTGATCTACCAGAGCCCAGCCAGCCACCGGGCACGGATTCCTTGGCACCCAAAAAGATTGGTGATATCAGCCGAGCAGGCAGCAGCACCACACTCACCACACTGAGAGATCAGTGAGGTTTGGAGATGTTTAAACTGCAGACACAGCCAGAGCACGTGTCCCTGGGACCCTCCCATGGGAGCAAGCCCACCTTCCCATGCAGGCTGTGCCACGCTGGGAGCATCACGTCAGCTCGGTGTGTGAAGAAACCTGCCCAGCTTGCAGCCCCGAGCTGTCGGCCCGGTGAGATGATTCACCATCCTGGCCTCGCTGCTCGTGGAAACGCAGCAAAGAGAAAAGCAGCTACGGGCACATTTCTCCTGATTAGGATGGTCAGTACATTTTTAATAAAGGGCTCTTTAAAGATAATCTCATTTCACTATTTACACATGTTAAAGAGGTTACAGAGATCAAGACATAATGAAGTCAAGGAGAGGACAATAAAAGCGTGGTGGGGTATTGCAGGGAAGGATATCTCCAGCCTGCTGGTTTGGAGCACAGAGGGGCTGAAACAGAGAATCCCAGAAAGACTGGTGTTGGGAGAGACCTTAAAGCTCATCCAGTTCTACCCATGGGCAAGGACACCTTCCACTAGCAAGTCCAGCCTGGCCTTGGACACTTCCAGGGAAGAGCAGTGAAAGAGAGGGGCACACACCCACAGATTCCAGCAGAGGAAGGGGCTCAGACACTGGGAATAACTGGCTGTTGCTCACTCACAACAGATCTGTAGCAGATTTCTGATGCAGCCTGTACCTCCAGCTCCTCTTCCCGGAGCACAGCCCCTGCCTGCTCCCTCCCAGCCCAGCCAGCGAGTGAAGCCATGTCCCAACCCTAACCCCACAACAGGCAGAGCCCTTGTGAACAGCACACAGCCTTGAGTCCCCCCAAATACATCCCCAGTCCCTCCCTACAGCAGTCCCAGCCCATCTCCTGCAGGAGCAGCTCTGCCCCAGAGTTCTGCACCTGCTGAGCTTACACCTGACAGCAGCAAAACCTGAAATATCCGCTACTGGCTCCGGTGTCGGCAGTGGAGCTTCATAAAACTCTGCTCTGAGGCTCTTCACGTGCTGTGGATTAACCCTGAGGATTTCAAAAATTCTCCAGAAATGCACAATATTCCATTTGCTTTATCAGGGTGTAGTGTGTTGGGGATGGGGGATGCACAAGGTCACCAGGGAGGGAAAATTCAGTCATTCAGGATTATTTCTCTGCTCTGCAAGAGAAAATGCTGGTGCCTGTTCAGAGCTCCCATCTTTTGCTGCTGAGGGTGCAGGAGACAAAAAAGAGCTTTATTTAAACTACTTGATAGTCACGAGATCAAGCAGAACAAAAGGAAAAATGTGTTTGGAGGGAAATGTTAGTTCTAGAGCTCAAACAGCACTTCCAGTTCCCATTAAATAACTCTGAGCTGAGACAGGAAGCAGGGAAGGCAGCACCAAGTGCCGGATCATGGAGTGCTGGATCACGGGGGGTAAAGCAAAGGCACCTGGAGCTGCAGGTACTAAGCCCAGCTGCACAGGAACAGATGAGCTGGAGTGTGAAGCAACTGGACTTTAAGGAGGAAATAGTGAATGAGGCAAGAGAGTCACAGATGTGAGGGAGAGAGGTGTGGAACAACTAAAATAGAACAGTGCAAATTACTGAACTTTTTCAAAGCCAGAAGGACTTGCCGCAGGATCTCAGCAAACAGGTGACAGAACTTCCCCAAGTAAATTCTTGCTTTTCTACAGCTTCAGACCAACCACAGCAGGTATTTTCAAGCCAAGAGATAACTAAAGGAGAGCCTACTTACATATTTACAGATGCAAGGGCTGCTACAGCCACAAACTGAGCTCTTCTCCCACTAGCAACCCTCCTAAAGGAATCTGGTACTTTATTTTTGATTTTAATTTCTTCAGCTGCCACTTCCAGCAGGGAGAGATGTCTTTATTTGTAACCCTCTCAGAACAAGGGGAGCAGGGTGGGTATCAGCTGAGGTCATCCCAAACCTGAGGGCAGCAGATGTTTTGGAGGCAAACACCCAGAGCCTGCCCTGGCACTCGGCACGGCCAGGCTTCCAACCCACCAGATGCTCCCAACTTTCTCCTTGCTAAGCTCAATAGCCTGTGTTTCCCACTCCCGACACATGAAACAAGGCTTCTGAGCCCCATTGAAGCCCCCAGCCTCTTCTTTTCTTCTCCCAGTGAATACTCCTTTAATCCCATTAGCTCTGCCAGCGCAGAGCCACGCGGGGAGCCCGTCCCACCCGCTCCCAACAGAATCCCTAACTCGGAGTGCTCTGATCCCAGGGGACTGGGAACAACAAATATTGCTGAGTTTAGGATAAACCCACCCTGATGGTGCCAAGATGTAGCACCAGCAGTGTCCCACGACCCACAGCATCCCTTCTGTTGCTCCAACGCCACCAAGTGCTGTTCCCAGTGGGACCCAGCACTGCCTGTTCCCAGCCCTTGGCACTGGTAGCTCGTCCTCCCTTGCTCCAGCACACCCACACCTCAGGAATTTTCCTGCACCACACCTACACCTGCCTGCCAACACACAGCACTGGCTCAGGCACCTCCAGCCCCTTGCGAGCCTCCCCCGCACAGCACCAGTACCACCAGTACCAGCTGGTGCTGCTCCTGCCAAGCCCTCCTGTCCTCCTGTAGGATTATAGGGCTTGAACAACAGAATCCTGAGGGTTTCAAGTGTGCCCTGACATCACTTGGAAACCACTGCCTCGATGCTTGTGACCTCACAAGGATTTAGGACATCTCTTGGTGAGGTCCCAGACCAGAAATCCCAATGGAGACCCGTCCTACTCCAGTCCTGTGACCCCAAACAAGTTCACATGGGAAAACACTGTGTGTAACATGCCAAGGGTCACATGATGGCAACACACCTACACAGAGTGCTCGAGCCTGCACCTGGAGAGAGAATTTAATCACCAGTTTCTGCTTCCCCACAGGCATCACCTGTGTCCAAAACACTGGGTCACCTCTTCCCTGGCTTGTCACACGTGGCACGTGAGGCTCTGGAGATGGAGAGGCTGTGGCAGCTGCCCTGGTCAGCAGTGCTGACCATCCTAGACCTGGTTTTAAAAATCCCATCCCCCTTGTCCAGATCACTGACATTTAATTTTTATGAGCTTCTTTGGTGTTTAGAGCTGACAAAAGGGACTGGGTGAGGACAGGTGAGATTCCTGCTTCCCAATCAAAGGGCACAGACACAGCAAGGGAAAAGCTGCCACTGCCCTCCCTGAGGCAGCAGCACAGACCAGATGGGTCTTTAAGTGGCATTAAGAGGGAGACAGCTCTACTACATCCAGCCCTTTCCTCCAGGGCTAGACACTCACTGTCCTTACAGCCAAATCTCCACCACAGAGAACCAGCCTTTGGGGTTTTTTTTCCCCTCTTTGCTCTTCCCTGCCACTTCCTCCCTCGTGTTTACCTTCCGGACCTTCCATCTCCATCCGGCTCACAACTCCTCCTCCCTTGGAAAGTCTTTGTGTGCCCATTATACAAGATACACAAAAATAAATTGGTTTTAATCCTCCAGATTCCAGCACTCCCAAACAAGGATCTTAAGGAGCTTTACAAACAATGGATTAAGCCTTAAGACTCCCGATGAGGTAAGGAATACCTCTGGCCGAGGCAGAGAGAGGTGAGGGAGGCTGAAGGCTGCACAGAGACACTTCAGAGTGCAGAGTTCACCTGGTTCCATGCACACAAACATGAGAGAGTCTATCTGTGATCCATCATCAGCCTGGACACACTTTGCCATTTCACTCCAGACTCTGAAACAGCTCCAAAACCTTCATCTTTCCAACGCCAAGCACTCTTTCCAACCTTCGGGCATCACTGCTTCCTCATCCCAAGGAAAATGACCCCACGGACAGCAGCCCCACTGGGTCCTGACATCCATCTGGAGCACTATGAAGATTTCCTGACAGCCAGCATTTGTTAGCAGAGGTGCAGGATGCTTCCAGTGGGCATTCCAAGCAGCCCACTGGATACAACCCACAGAGACAGGCACATCTTCTGGCTTTGCACAACGTGACCATGACTTGACAGGCACCGGTCTCTGCTCTGCTGAGCACTGACAGGACCCAGGGAACGGCTGGAGCTGTGTCAGGGAGGTTTAGGGTGGATATCAGGAAAGGTTCTTCCCCCAGGGGATGGTGGGCACTGCCCAGACTCCCCAGGGAATGGATACAGCCCTGCCAGAGCTCCAGGAGCCTTTGGGCAATGCTCTCAGGGACAGGCTGGAATTGTTGGGTTGACTGTGCAGGGCCAGGAGCTGGACTCAATGATCCCTGTGGGTCCCTTCCCACTCAGGATACTCCACAACTCTCTCTGACTTTGGGTCACAAGCTCTGCAGGCTTAACCTACATTAACACGACATCACTCATTCCTAGTGCACCCTAGTTCTGCAAAGCCCTCAGACATCTTCCCAACTAGATTTTTGCATACATGTTGTAAACAAGCTTTACATCCTTTTGATCAGCACTACCCGGGGAGGGGGAGGAGACTTCCTGTCCCACTCTGCCACTGCTCGCTGCGCTCGGCTCTCGCCGCCCAGTGAGCGATGATGACATTTTCTATTTTGGTGGCTTTTTCTTCATATATTTGTAGCGAGCGGCTGCGCCGGGGCCCAGCAGCGCTGTGGATCTCAGTGTGGGTTTTAACTCAGCTTAAAGTGGCAGAGCCGTTTGTTGCAGCGCCTCTTTCCCATGCCCGGCCGGACGCTCCCTGTTCCCCAGCCAAACGTTGGCACGCTCCTGGCTCCTCACTTTCCCTGCCAGTCATCCCAGGCAGACTTTTTTTTTTTTTTTGCGAAAGAACTTGTTTACAGACGAACCGGGCTGCCGTGTTTTCCTGCCGGTGCTTATCTGCTGGAGATAACTCAGGTTTCTGCTTGCCCACGGGCATCCAGCCAAGCGCTCACCACCGACACCTCCCTGGCTCCTCGTGGCCGCTTCACGTGGCCCAAACCCTCATCGCCCTGCTCCGGGAAGCGCAGCCCAGCCCCGCCAACACCGGCACGGGAATGTTCCGTCCTGGCTCCGGAGACACGCCGCCGGTTGGAGAGGCACAAGGTTGGGATCTCCCTCCCTCCCTCCCTCTGGAAAGAGCAAACGCCCACGGGCTCCAGCGGGCACTGTGGGAATGGTTTGAGCCAACAGCTCGTGCTCTCCTGTGACTCCAGCTCACCGCTTCCACGTCCTGCCCGTGCCAGCTCAGAGGAGCTGATGAAATCCGCAGGCTGTGGGCAGCCTCGCTGCGGCGCAGGAATGTTCTGGAGTCGGTTACTAACGCTGTGCTTTGCATATTGTGTTTCAAACGCTACATGCTTCTACACGTTCCCGTGTCAACAAGGGGAAAGGATTGTCAGCCCGAAATGAAGCTCCTAATGGGAGCTGTTAGCAACCCAGCAGCTCCCAGGTGTGCTGCGAGGACCCCGCGGGGATGTTCCTGCGTTATTCCTGTGTTCAGCTCAGCTCTTCCCTCCTGAGAACCATCCCAGCTCCTTCTCTAATCATCTTCTCCTGGCTGAGCCCTGTGTGCTCCTCAGCTCTGCCCAGCTGGATCCACAGCCAGGACAGGTATCCTTGGGATGTTCATCCATGAGCCAGGCGTTAGGACCTGGCAGATGTGGGATATTGGACAGGGAGGAAAACCAAACCCAGCATAGATTCCTCTGTGTGAAACCACTTTCAAATTTATAGAATCTTGGAACGGTTTAGCTTTAAGGGACATTAAAGGTCATTTCTTTCTACCCCTTGCCATGGGCAGAGACACTTTCTACTAACCCAGGCTGCTCCAAGCCCTGTCCAGCCGGGACTTGGACACTTCCAGGGACCCAGAGGCAACCACAGCTGCTCTGGGCACCCTGTGCCAGGGCCTCACCTCCCTCAGGGAAGCATTTCTTTACAGTATCCCACCTAACCCTGCCCTCTGTCAGCTTAAAGCCATTAAATTCAAGGGAAATCAATTTTTTCCCCCACAAAGAACACACTCCACGAAGCTGGGGGTGTGCTGCTCTTACAGATGCTCTACGTGAACCAAAATGTGCTGAAATTATTACAGAAACATTCCACCACCTCCCAAAATAAGCAGCTTTGTGTATCTTTGCCTGGCTAAAGGATGAAAAAAGCCCTGCAGAGTGGAGCAGAGTTTCCATTTCCTCGCACACTCCTACCAGGGCTGTGCTCACAACAAACGCTCCGACCTTTCCTCAAAGAAATCTCTGTTTGCTGCTCCTTATAAATTTGCAGAATTTTGGCTCGTTTCCATTTCACCCACTTTTGAATACGACACTCCCCACCCCCACACAACTGTTCCTTTCTCAGGGATGACAGGCTATCCAAAAAAATCCCAGGAGCACTTGAGCTCCTTGTTCCCTCCCCGGCCGGCATCGCTGCGCCAGCAGACAAAGGAGCACTGGGAATTTCAGACCAACCTGTTGCAGCAAGCACTTCACCTCAGAGTTCAGTGTTCCAGTTTCTCCCAATCCTCGATAATGACATTTTTCCATCACTCCCCTCACCCACGATTTTCTATGCAATCATTTGTGACACATTTAAAATATTTCATTATTTTCCTATCAAAACCTGAACCTCAAATCCCTTCGGAAAGACGCAGTGGCCACCAGCAGGATCACCCCACAACCTCGCTCTGTTTTTCCATCGCTGCCGAGGTGGTGACAAAGAAGGAGATTTTTCAATTTGTTTTGTCCATGAGCCAAAAATTCCTTTTAATGGCCTGAATATGGTGTCTGTGCTGGTCTCTCCCCGCTCCAGCTCAACCCTCACTTACAACAGCCCCTGCCTACAACACGGAGTTGGCCTCCTTTTGCAGGAAAATAAGGCCAAACCAGCTTGAAAGCATGTTTGGAATCTGGAGATTAATTCCATGTAAACTAATGCATTCAAACCTCTTTGTAGGGCTGCAGCAAGAGCTGGCTGAGCCTGGCGAGAAGTAGGGCAGCGTGTAGGGACGGTGGGGAGGGAGGCAGCCCTGCCTCCAGCGTGCAACCCTTTAGCAAAGCTCACAACCCGTAGTAAAGCCGTGTCCTGCTCCAGCAAACTGCCCGCACCACGGACCGTCACGCCCGGGCTCACCCGGGGTGACAAAGAGGTGCTGGAGGTGGCAGGAGGGCAGGTCAGGGGTCAGGAGGGCTCCCACGGGAGCCTCTGCCTGGGATCCAGAGCTTTTGTTCAGCAGAAAATGCCGGGAGCAACAAAGCCTGGCAGTGCATGGAGCTGCTCCGGGGTGAGCCCCCATCCCTGCTCACGCTCAGCCCTCCCCTCCCCGCTTCCCTCCACTGTGTCTCTCTCTGGGAGATAAATTATTCAGGATGAAACCATTTTAAACTCCGTTGGGATGCTGAGCAAAGCTAAGATGGGTGGTGCTGCAGAGGAAGCTGCCAGGGCCATGACCAGAATCCCAGGCTTCCTTATGAAGAGGTTCCAACTGCAGGACCCTATGCCAGGAACACCCCGAAATCTCTGAGCATGCAGATCCCATCTGGGTACCCCATCTCTGGGTGTACCCATCACACCCAGAGACACCCCATCGACAGGACTGTGAGCCCCAGGGATCTCCCACGCAGGGTCCATCCACGGGAGGCTCCCCAAAGCCATCCCATCAGCCAGGTCTGAGCACTGTTTGCCCTCCTTCCCGGATTTCCCTCCTGTGCCAGAGTATGAAGTAGCAGGAATGAGGACAGCCGGGCCAGGTGTGGTTTGCACGGTGACCCTCCTGTGCCAGAGCAGCCTGGTGAGCAACAGAGCAGCCTCACAGACGTCACATGTCCTTCACAGGCACTCCCAACCATCACAGGTCCTTCATGCAGACCCATGGATGGAAGATGAAAGCAGGGCTGGCCCACTCCTGGGTGCCACATTCCTGCTGGGTGACCCAGCACACCCAGGCTGCCCATGCTGCTGCCCATGCTGGGTAGGATGAAATGGCTCCCACGAGAAGAACGTGGTGCTGAGGCCATGGAGCTGTCCCCACCACTCTCCACTCCACAAGGAGCACTGGGCCACCCTGCCAAAGGAACCAGGCAGGAGGACAGCAGCCAAACCACTGCTCTCCTGCCACGGGATGGGTTCCCAGAGAGGTGCCCCAACCACCTGCTGGGCTTGAGATCACCACGAGATTGTTTCTACAAGGACTAGAGAGTGCTGGAGAGACTCTTTACAAGAGCATGGAGAGACAGGGTAAGGGGAAATGGCTTCTCACTGACAGAGGGCAGGGTTAGATGGGATATTGGGATGGAATTGTTCCCTGTGAATGTGGGGAGGCCCTGGCACAGGGTGCCCAGAGAAGCTGTGGCTGCCTCTGGATCCCTGGAAGCGTCCAAGGCCAGCTTGGATGGAGCTTAAAGCAACTTGGGATTGTGGAAAGTGTCCCTGCCCATGGCAGGGGGTGGCACTGGATGGGTTTTAATGTCCCTTCCAAGCCAAGCTGTGCCACGATTCCCTGATTCCATGGCTACACAAGCAGCAGCACACACAGTCCTTGCACACAAACACCAGCGCAGTGCTTGACTCCGGGCCCCACGGTTCAGATGAATTCAGGTCAAAGAGGAGACCATCAATGAGAAGGTAGTTCAGAGAGGAGGGGTTTTGTGTTGTTTTGTTATTAAATGAGGAGACCAAATAATTAAATGGCCCGGAAAGGATTGTACATTAAAAGTCACTCCAGCACTAAAAATCCAGCTCTGACAGCTCTGGGTGAAGCCCTTTAGGAGTTACCATGGCAGTTGATGCAGCGATTCGCCCACTCACTCCTCAATAATGCTGGATTATTTTTTTTAATGCGCTTCCACCACAAACAAGCAAATGTTGCTGAAGGAAAAAGTCCTTTCTCCCACCATAAACCTCCATCCTTTATCCCTGACACAAGCGCTCCGCTCGGGAGGAGGCAGCAGGTAAGAGGGAGCCAAGCCAAACACGCCGCGCTGAACTTCGCTCCCTCCCTCTCCAGGGAGGGAGGAAATTTAAGAAGCAGATTCAGGATTTCAGCATCCATTTCACTCTCCCTTCCCCCTCCTGAACTCCCGGGCCCCAACCAGCGATTCAGATGCTCTGTCAGCTGAACGCTGCGCTCGCTTCCTCTCCCCGGCACCAGCTCAGCAACACGCTCCACGCCGACGAGGAAGCCAAGGATTTCTGGAACACATCTTCCCTCCTTTTAATTAAGCGCCCAGGTAGAGCGCTCGCCCCGCGAAGCCGCAGCCAGCGCAGCTGACGGAGACAAGTCAGAGCAAGAAGGGACCCAAACAAAGGAAAGCAAACACGGGCTGCAAGGGAGGAGCAGGATACAGCAGCATTGACCTGCCCAGCCATTCTTTTCGCAATCAAACGAGCTCTAGAAACTCCTCTGGCCAAGGGGAAGGCTCCCAACACCCACAGCCACCTCCCTGGCATGGCTCTCATCCCAGGATCAGGCAAGGAATGAAAACCTCCCAAAGCTGAGCTCCAAGGTTCAGGAATGGCCTCCCCATCTGCTGGATAAACCCCGCTCCTTCCCTGCAGATCTCCCAGCTCCGGGGGCACCCCGGGACCAGGGGCTGCCAAAGGTCAGCCCCCACGGCTCCAAGTGGAGCAAGGCAGATGGGGAGAGGGAATAAGCAGCTTCCAGCACTAAGCTGGGGAAGGCAGGACTGAGCCTGTGTGCCCACATGCCGGGGGCACAGAATTCCCAGGACACAGGGTGCAGCTGGAATGGGACCACACCAATGGCCAGGCTTCTCACCTCAGCAACACCTACTGCCGGCTCCACAGAAATAATATTCCTCATTCTTCAGCCAGTAGAAATTATTTGTTACAATAAATGCTTGCCCCGAAAGCCTGGAGGCTTTACTGACAAAGCTGGGTTTGCTCACAGGCTGCCAGGTTTAGGAACTGGTTGAATCAGCTGGGGAAGCTCAGGGAGCACGTTCTGGCTGTGTGAGACATTCCCAGCGCACAGAGCCGCTGTCGGCTGGTTCCCACAGTCCCCCCCGACTCCAACTCTCAGCAACCAAGAATTCTGTACTAATAAGGGTGGTGAGGCCCTGGCACAGGCTGCCCAGAGAGGCTGTGAACTCCCAATCCCTGGAAGTGTCCAAGGCCAGGTTGGGCAGGGCTTGGAGCTACCTGGGGTAGGGGGAAGGAGTCCCTGCCCATGGCAGGCCTGTCCCACCCCAAACCATTCTAGGATTCAATGATTCTATAACCCAGAACAACTCAAACTGAGACAGGCTTTGCCACAGTATGAACTGGGAACAGACACTCATCACTGTGGCCTTCCAAAGGGCCCATCCAGGGCGAGATCCATGTATCCAGCAGGGAACAGCCACCACGCCAGAGCACACCTCCAGCCTGCGCCCTGGCGAGCAGCAAGCCAACAACTTTCAGGATGAATTAAGGGCACAGCGTCCGTGGAGTTCCGCTGGTGGAAGGCAGCTTTGTTAAACTGAAACGAAAGCTAAACCCGGGCTCTGCTCAGCCCATTGTTCCCGGCCTCCTCTAATAGCTGTTGTCTCTCCTCCATCCCTCCCAGGCTCTGCACGCTCAGCTGTGACTCTTTGTGCCTCCCTTTCCCTGCCTTCTGCTTCTGTTTGTCCTTTTGATCTCCAGTTCTCAGCTTGTGTTTTCTGCTGCGTCCCCATCCCCCCACTCCTGATTTCCACTTTTATTAGGGTGTGAGGCAGCGCGGCTCCGAGGAGGAACAATGCACCAGGGCTGAAAAGGCTTTGAAGCTGAATTGGGTTGTTTACCCAGAGATTCCCCAATCTCCTCCTGAAATAAAATAGCATTTTACCTCCACCATAGCGCTCGCTGTTTGGTTTCAGTTGGAAGCAATTACAAGCAGCTGATGGCGTGGTAAATGTGGTGCAGGAGCACACGAATGTGAGCACTTAAAAGACAAATAAAAATGAAAATCAGACAACTGCACCTCCCAAAGCCCACGGTTTCTAGGAGAAATTATTCTCGAGTCCAGTTGTAAGGATTCTGCTGTTGCAAGGGCAGATTAAAGCATCAACCAGCTCCTAAAAGCCCCTATGAGCCACTACAGCAGTCTGATACAACTGTGCCTTCCTTCAACACTGAGCAGGAACACCAACCAGCTGCTTTTCCATCCACGTCCCTCCAACTCCAAAGCATCACTTCAAATAGCACATGCTCCTTTAAATACTCAAATTCTTCACAGAATCACTGAAGCTGGAAAAAGCCTCCAGGGTCATCGAGTCCAACCTGTGACCAACCCCCACTTTGTCACCCCCACCAGAGCACTGAGTGCCACATCCAGTCTTTCCTTGAACACCTCCAGGGATGGGGATTCCACCTCCTTCTTTAAAGCTCGGCCACTTGGAGCAAACGCCAGGGTCCCACCAGGCAGCTCCTGTCACATCCCAGTGTGGGCAGAGCAGGGAGGACCCCGAGCCCCATTCACATCCCAGAAATCCTCCAGGAGCTGCAGCAGCTCCCAAAGCCAATCCCAGGGCTGGGTCGCACCGTCCACAAATGAAGAGGCAGGAGGGGAGATAAAAACCAAAATACCAAGAGCTATGGAGATAGGATTCCTTCACTGGTTACCACCTGGACTCACACCCTGCCATGGCAGAACGAGCGTGGTGAGGGGCCCTGGGTGCCTTAAAGCCAATGGGCAGGGCTGAGAGTCTGGCTCTGCCTGAGGTAAAGAGCCCAACAAGAAGCAAAACATCCTAAAAACATCGTGGATTTCTGAGCTGGGTTAGTCACCAGCAGCCAATTCCATCCCCAGAGTGGCCAATGCTACCTGGGCAGGAAATATATGTATTTTATATATATATATATATACATACATATACATATATATACAATATATATATTATATATATAATAAGGGGAAGGGGAGAGGCTAGGGCAGCCAGGAAGGTTTGCACCTCAAACCAGCCACAGCCATCAGACCTGAGTAGAAATAAGTGAAATATTCCTGGGAAAAGCCAAGTGAGGACAAACAAGCCAGCAGGAGCTGTCCCCACACCCAGCACAGACTGCCACAGGCCCAATTCTAAGCTAAAACAAATTAAACCTCAGCAAAACCTCATGAAAAGGGTACAGGTATGTTTTTTTTTATTACAGGTAAATTTTCAAGCTGACTGACCAGACAAAGCAAAAAACAGCTGAGGCTGAATTATGCTGCTCCAACAACAAGCTCTGAACACTGTTGCTGAGAATTCAGGATTTGCAGGCTAGGGAGCAGGTTTTGGAGCTGCTAATCAATGACTGAAATGAAAGATGATGCTTTCCACGATGCACACAGGGAACAGAGATTAACTCTCTGCACATCAAGCTTATTTCTTTACCATCACTACATTCTAAAATATTTAAGGCAATACTAAAGAGAATGTAATTTTACCCAAAGAGCTTTTATTTTTATGGAGTAAGATCTCATTAAAAAAATCTACCTGCAAACTCCACAGCTGGACACGGCCTCCACTGAAGAACATGGGAAATGAGGAGCCTAAAAATTCCCAGGTAGCCCAGCCCAGGCTTGGCTACTCTGGCCTCGTTTAGTTAAGGGGCAGAGAAAAATTCAAGCAAAATTCACACTATTCAAGTACTTAAAAAAAAAAAAAATCTCACAGCCTACAATTAAATAGTTGCAAAGATTAGATATTTGCCAAATTTTCCCAAAAAAAGCAGTCCTAAAAACATAAAAAACCTGCCAACACAGGGGTGGTTCTCACCCCAACTCACCCCCCAGGAGTTCAGGGCTGAAGGCCCAGTGATGACCCAACATTACACTAATGACCTGTTTGGACTTTGCTCATGTAACTGCAGTATTTGACCTAAATTCTTTTACAAAAGGTGGAAAGCAGCCCTGTGGCTCCTCCAACACACGCTGGTCTGGTGGCAGAGAGGTGTGGAACCCCCCAGTACAAAAGAAGTCTCAGACCCCCGGCCTCCCCAGCACCCAGCAATGCCAGCTCCACCACACAGAGCACTCAGGTTTGTGCCTTGAAAAGGACAAGAATATAAAATTCAGAACCTGTGGGTGTCCAGGCCACATTCCTTACTCCTCCCTACTCCTCCTTTGGCCCGGCTGTGCCTCTGACTACTCCCGAGTTACACATTCCCATTTCTCCTCTGCTTCAAACAGGTTTTTACGATAAAAATATGATGGTGGCCCTAGAACAGGCAGTTTGGAGCAAGAACAAGCAAGCATTCCTAAATTCAAGCACACAGACACACACCATGCATGTATGTTAAAAACAGGGAATTTGCCAGCAGAGTAATATCTCCACAAGGTATGCCACCAATTGCTTTGAATTCCCCAAAAAGAAAACTAGGAGCTTCTCATGAGTTGCTTGAAATTAAAATTGTTGATAACTTGAAAATATTTGTCCAGTTACTACAACAAAAATACTTCTGGTTTAAGTAGCAGTAAGGGAAGCTCCCAGTGAGGTTCACTGCCAGGATTCCAGGTCTGCTTGTGGCCTGGTGCTCTGGAGGTCTGGGCACAGCACAAGGAAGAGCTCAGCAGATCCTGAAGCTCCATTCGAGATGTTTCTCATGAGAAAGATGAGGAATTATGGGCTGCAAACAGAAGGAACATCTGCTGGGTAGCAGCAGCCATCCAGGAAGGGAAATCCTCTGCAGACCTTCCACGGTGAGCAGAGCAAGCCCCACTAACGAGGTACTGCTGGTCACAGACCGACATCAAAGCAGAAAACACCCACAGCAGTTTTTTTGGGTGAATTATTCTTCCTGGCACGTGTGTGATGGCAGCTGAAACCCTGATCAGCAGGCAAGAGAGTGAGTCGGGGTTTGGGAACAGAGCTCAGCCCATGTGGCCACACCGAGCCTGAGTACCGAAGAGTTTTGCAACACCCTTTGGAGCTCAAATAATTTAATTATTTTAAACAACGATGTAAAGCATTCACTGTTCGCTGTCAGTCATGCAGGTGAGTTGTTGCAACCACACCACCGAATTTTCAAGGCAATCTGCAAGGTTGCTTTGGTCCCTTTCCTTGTCTACAAAGAGAGCATTCCTGCCTGCACTTGGTATCTCCCTGTTTTCCACAGCTTAAACGCTGAAAAAAGCAAGACTAAAAAAAGAAATCACGACACTGAACCAGCCGACTTCGTAAAAACTGTTTCTAAACACCTACTCAGCCAAACCTGCGCAAGAGGGGAGCAAAACACGATCTGCACACTCAGCCCGGCGTTCACCTTTCCCCTGAACGCCCAAAAGGCTCCCAACACCCCCTGCACGGGGCTGCAGGAGACGATTTTTGGTTTCCCTCATGGATTGATTAAGGTGGGGCAGCCACGATTCTGGGCCCAGGGCTGGGTTTGCAGGGAGCCTCCAGCACAAAGGCTGCTCCCAAAGGCCGGCCAGGCCAGGCCAGGCCAGGCCAGGGGGAGCGGCCGGCGCAGCCGCCACAGCCATGTGTCCTCCAGCAGACCCTGTCTGGAGGGAGGGAGGGGGCTGGAGCAGCTCGATCCCAGCTCGGGGAAGCCAGATGCCAGGCCTGGCACTGACGCCAGCAGCAGAGCTATTTTTACCAACCAATGGATGCAGCGCCGGAGCAGGAGCTGGAGCTGGAGCTGCTGCTCCTCTCCCAGCTCGCCGCGCTCAGCCCGGCTGGAGGGATCCGGGCAGCTCTCGGGGCCCAGACTGGAATTCACACAGCACGAGGTTTCCTGCCCACACCGTCTCTCCGAGGGTGAGTTCCCCAGCAGAATCCACAGAAAAATCCATTAAAGCACTTAGCACAGAAAAGCCCGAATCTTCCAATCTGAATGGATCAATCCTTCCTGCCACAGTGACACCCACCTGCACCCCAAGGTCAGCTCCCTCCTTCTTGGACAAGTCAACAGGACACACCAAATCCCATGTGGAAAAAAACCAGCAAGATAATACAGGTTTAAACTCTGGTATATTTAAAACATTCCGTGCCTGTCACTGGTTTTGACAAGACTTTCAAAGGTTTCTCTCATTTCTGGAAACTGAATGCCAGGAATACCTGCTGGAATTATCAGAGCAACACCAGCCTTCCTACTGCTCTCTCCATTTTCTCAGGCTTCCTTCCTGGCTTCCTTCCAGTATTCCCATCTCTTACAGAAGATCCTGTTTTCCTTCATCGTCTGGGTTGTCTCCTCCTCTTCCTTCTCATTGCCACCCACTCGTTTTTTCATCTTTCCCAATATTGTATTTGCTACATCCTCTCTCCCTGTGCCGCCCTGAAAGCCACCCTCCAGAGCCGGGTATGAGATGTGCTGCACATCCTCGTGTCCGGGATAACACCCGGGGTCAGGAGCTGTTTTCCCTCGCCCACACCCTGACAGAGCATGTGGCTTCTCCCTGGAGCATCTCCACGTCTGAGAAACTCCCCAGCCCATTCCCACAACCACCCCACGGATCCACCACTGCCCAGACTTGGGAAATGGAGTTTGCTGAGAGAACCAACACAAGCTTTTCCCTCTCCTCCTTCCCTTCCTCCAGCCTGGACTGAGAAAACAACACACAACAGAGAGGTCCTGACAGCCTCCTCCACACCGTTCCCACTGCAAGAACTCCAAGATCATCAAGTCCAACATTTGATCCAATCTCACTGTGCCCACTAAACCATACCCAAATGTACCACACCAACTCCTGTTTTTAGAATTCTTCCAGGGATGAGAGTGTGTTAAAGGTACAAGAGCAAACACAAAGAACAAAAAGTAACAGTCTGGTAACTCCCTGAGCCCTCACTGGTCTGGGCTTCTAAGGCAAGATTCACCAGTGAGATGGAGCAGGACCACAGTCCTGCCTCACATGGTTCACCACAGAACCATGGAATGGTTAAAATTCCAGCCCCTGCCATGGGCAAGGACACCTTCCAAGACTCATCCAACCCAGCCTCGAACAATTCCATCTCGAAATTCTCTGTGGAAACTCCTTCCCTACACTCTTGCAGCCTCTTCTTTTCTCCAGACAACCCCTCCCTTAGCTGCCCATTCCCCTGGCAGTTCTCCCTCCATCCTCCTGGGCGTAGCAGCCAACTGGGAACCTGGTGTGCCCTCACTCACCTCCTGCCACCAGCAGGGCTGGTGCTGGACTGCAGGACAGGGATGGAGCATCCCACAGGATGGAGCATCCCACAGGACAGGGATGGAGCATCCTGGCATGAGGCTCCCATGCTGCATTCCAGGGGTTGCCAGCAGGGAACACGGCTGCTGTGCTGATGCTGCACTTGCCACTAATGAAATATTGTAATGCAGCCCTTAAAGTGACACCGGGCTGAGCACATGGTAGGATTCACTCCCACGGCCAGGATTCACTCCCAGGGCCAGCAAAGAGCATGGAAATTCTCCCTTCTCCCCTCTTTCCCAATGGAGCAGCCAACTGAACTCTGCTCCTGCCTTTACCTGGGACAAGTTAGAAAAGTCAAGACCTCCCAAGTCATGGAAAGTGTTCAGCTTTACTGAAGTCTGAATAATTGGGAAACAATTGATGAGAATCCTTGGGCTTTCCGAAGATAATTCAGATTCAGAGCCTGGATTTTACTTTTTCTGTCGCTTCCACTGAACTTTAATCCCACACTTATTTCAAGTTCTGGGCATTTCTATTTATTTATCAGAATAAGAAAATTAGTGTCATATTGTTGCATCTTCTTTAAGATACAGGTACTCAGTAGGGAAAAAACACTGAATTCTCCTACAGTAACAGCTTAAGATCAACATAAAGACCAGCCACACAAAAGGTTTTGTGATATCCCCAGGCAGAAGAGAAGAACCATACAGAGAAGGTTTCACCAGAAAAGAAACATGAAAAAAGAACCAAGTTATTCCTGCAAAAATAACCAGGAAGTTCCTCGGCCCCACCAGGGATCTTGGTGCACCATCTGCATGGGATCAGCTCCAGGCCATCCAAACCCACGGCCCATCCCAGGGTGGCAGCTCGCCAACAGAGCCCTTCGGAGCCCTCGAAACGCTCTTTTCTTCCCCTGTGTTCTGTTCACCCCCATTTGCCCCCTTTTATATTTAACCCAGATAAGGGAAATGTGAGTGACAAGCGGGCGCTGCCGCCGCTGGAGCGGGATCGCGCTCCCGCCCGTGTGAAACGCCGCTCTGGAAGCAATTTGTCTTCCCGTCTCATTTCACATGGGAAGCCCATCCGCCCGGCCCCTCCCTCCGGGAGCCCGGCACACAAGGGGACATTGTCCCCCCTTGAATGACAAACAGTTTTGTGACGCCGAGGCTGGAAAGCGCATCAGACAGGTGCAGGGAAGCTTGGAAAATCGGTGCGTCCGCGGCGCCGCGATTTGGGGACGAGTTAATTCCTGGGGAGAACACACACGGCATGCCAACAATAGGCTGGGAGGAAAGGCAGCGGGCTGGGGGCGGTGGGGGGTGCTCCACGCTCTGCCCCTCTTTCCCAGCCCTCCCACCACAGGCACGGGGCTCCAGCTCCATCAGCACGGATTGCTTCTCCCAACAAACCTGGCTCCATGGAGCTGTGACCACGGCTCAGCTGAGGAGCAAGGACACACAGGCACAGCTTCCAAACTCTACGCTCTCCTCAAAGAAGCAACTTCACTGCCCAACCAGGACAAAGTATGGAAAGCATTTGTAGGGAAGGTGGGGGAAAAACCCCTCTACCCTGAAGGCAGAGCAGCCTTGCACTGCTGGTATGTTCAGAACACAACACTGGCTCTTCTTGGTGGGGCCCAGTGGCAGGACAAGGAGCAATGGCCACAAACCAAACCAGAAGTTCCACCTCAACACAAGGAAGAGCTTCCCATGGAGGGTGGCAGAGCCCTGGCACAGCTGCCCAGGGAGGGTGTGGGATCTCCCTGTCTGGAGCCATTCCAAACCCACCTGGATATGTCCCTGTGTCACCTGCTCCAGGTGCCCCTGCCTTGTGCTGGATGATCTCCAGAAGCACCTTCCAACCCTAAATATTTGGTGATTCCTGTCATGGCACCTCCCAGAGTTCCAATCATTTGATCAATTCTCCCTGTATAAGGGATTTTTAAGCACAGAAAACAAAGCTCAGGTAACTGCCAGGATGTGCCCCTGCAGGAACCATTCCCAGCCAGTCCCAGACAAGTGACCCCACCAAGATACCAAAAACAAGGAAGGCCAGGTGAGCTCCGCTGCCACCACACCACCAACTTATTCAATTACCTTCAGGTTTTTAGTCGTATTTTTAAATATGCACCAAGTGGTTCATACAACAGAAAACACAGAGCCAGGACCTTGAAAACCACAGCTGGTGTATAATAATTGCACCACCTCTAAAGACCGCTTTTAAGTCCTCATCACACCCAAGGTTTCATCCAAAAGCACCACCACATCCAACGATTCCACCCTCCTCAGCGACCTGCTGCACTTGTACATCAGAGCAGGGAACTAATTCAGCTGGAAACAAATACAGCCAAAAAAACCTTGTCTTTTTTTAAAAATAAAGTTTTCTGTCTCTAATCCAGTTCTGACAGGCCCACAAGCTGCTGGGAAGCATTTAAGCCTGGACTGCAGCAGAAGGAGCTGACATGAAATATCCTTTTTAACGGGTTTACAGAAAACCAAGAACTAGTAACAGAAATTACAACACGCAGAAAAAGGTCTTAATTCCCTCCACTCCAATAAATATATTTCTGTATTCAACATTTAAGCAGGAAGCAGATCAAAAAACCAGACTCAAATGAGGTGTTTTTCATGAAAGCCATATGGGAACGCCACTGTTGGATCCCTGCAGCCACCCCCACCAGCCTCCCTGCTGCCCAGGACCACAACTTGTTGGAGCAGCTGCACTGACTCAGGCAGCAGAGCCACGCCAGGCTCCGGCCACGCTGCCAGGAGGAGGGAGATCCGCCTGACTGGGGAGGACTGGGAAGGACTGGGAAGGACCGTGATCCACCCAGGCTGTTAGTCAGCCCTCGGCACCGCACGCAACGCGCCGCTGGGTACAACTGACATTCAGCTCACTGTAAAGCTGACAAAAAATAACTTAAAAATGCATCGCCACTGCCAGATGTGAAATATTCCTCCGGTCTGGTTTCCTGGAGGGAGCAGGAAGGGAGGCTGCCACCACCTCGCCTCACGTGTGTCTGGGTCATTCCTGCTCAGCCTCTCTGCAGGGAATGCACCTCTCTGTCTCTCCCAGACAAGGTGTCCCAAACTCATGCAGTGAAACAGCATCACATCCTCCTGAGGCAGAGCCCCTGGCAGGACCCTGGGCTGGGGAGCGGTTCGTGCCGTGCCGGTGCGGCCGACGTGCGCCGGCACCGTGCTGAGCTGGCAGGCGGCCCCACTCATGTGCCTTTCCTGGAGCCTCTTCCAGCTCCTCCTCAGGGGAGCCTGCCGGGACAGAGCCTTGCAGCCAGGAGAGCTCCGACAGCCGCCTCCTCACCAGCGCTTCCCACAGAGCAGCCCCGAGATTGGGGCATTCAGTGACCACAGCGAAGCCAGAGGGTTCTGCTGGGACAGAGACCACCAGGGCTCCCACTTCACCTGAAACTGAGGACTTGACCTAAATCCCATCCCCACGACGCTGTCTGAAGGATCCCACCCATGTCAGACCTACCAGCCTCACTGTGCCTGGGCTCCCTGAAGCTAGAGGTGCCCCACTACCCTCCCCAAGGGATTTTTCCACAACACAGGATGATATTCCCTAAGCAGCTTTTCTAAAATCCATATTTGTATTCCCCGAGCAGTTTTTTGATGACACCTCTGCAACGTCTGGTGACCGGTTTGGATTTCTACACGATTTTCACAGCTATAATGATTTGTCGTATACAGATAACTCCACAGAAAGTTGTCTTTACATGTTGTTTACTTTGGAGTAGTTGGTCCCTCCCAGCACTCACAGTCTGAGGAACCAAGTGGTTTGGGGAAGTTTCTTTAATAGAATTATGGAATGGTTTGAGTCAGAAGGAATCTTAAAGCCCATCCAGTCCCACCTCCTGCCATGGGCAGGGACACCTTCCACTGTCCCACGTTGCTCCAAGCCTCATCCATCCTGGCCTTGGACACTTGCAGGGATCCAGGGGCAGCCACAGCTGCTCTGGGCACCTGTGCCAGGCCTGCCCACCCTCACAGGGGGGAATTCCTTCCCAATATTCAGCTCCTAAGTTTGACCCTGTTACTAATGAAGATGATGCCCATCAAGCTGAGCATCTGTGATGAGCGACCTGCACTCAGGGTTGGAAGATGCACCACAACAAGGTGAAGAAAAGAGCATGTAAAAAAATAATAAAGATAGAAGTCAAAGCTCATTTTCACAAATTTTCCCCATCCCTCCTCTCAGCAGCTGGAATTTACCCCCCACAGATGCCTGAGGACTTCAAGAAGGACAGACCTGGAACCCACCACCCAGTTTTTAAGTTTTAGAGTCCTTCACCATTCCCTGAGAAGACACAGAAGCTGCCTCTCAAAATAAAAGCACTTTCTATTAAACCACAAGCACATAACACTCTCCATCCATAACAAAACATACAGCAACTTTTTCCTAGCGTTACTCCCAAAGGCCAGACAAGCCAGGAAGAGCCATCAGCAGAATTCACTCCTCAAAGAAACCGTGGGGTTGTGAGCTCTGCCCAGCTCTGCTGCCGGGGGCGTGTGCAGAGTATCTCTGGGCTAGAACACTGCTTTCATGTGTAAAATTTAACCACATCTACACCTTAAATACCGTCCTTGGAAGCATCCAGACCAACCAGCTCCTGAGCACTCCCTCCCAGGGAGGTGGGACACCGGAACTGGTCGGGCTGGTTGCTATATTAAGTCTCAAGCACGCTGGGTTCTAGTTTTCATTAAAGATTAAGTCAGGTTCTGCCGAGGCTTAGGAAAAATACTGGAAGTCACCAGTTCTAATGATTCCTCATGCTGTCAGTAGGAACTAAGTATTCTTCCTAGCATGGGACTAATGGACACAGAAATTCCCAGTCTGGTAACTCCTATGGGACACAACAACAGCAGCATCTTGCACAGGGAACACACCTCCACCTGCTTTCCCAAAGATGCTCCAACAGCAAAGATGGTCCTGTGGGCAGGAGCTTTGCAAAGTACCAATGATACTTTCAAAGGCAGCTCCCCATCCTGCCTGCAATTTCTGGAGAATTCGACAAAGGGGCTGGATGCAGGGTCAGCCTGGGGAGTCATCCAAAGCCTTGGATCAAGCATTGATAAATGCCAGAGTTGGAAGGAGCAGGGAGAGGATGGAGCTCATGGAATCATGGAATGGTTTGGGTGGCAAGGGATGTTAAAGCTCATCCAGTCCCACCTGGGATGGACACCTTCCACTAGCCCAGGTTGCTCCAAGCCCTGATCGATGTGGTCTTGGAGTTCTGGAGTTTGGAGCTCTGCTGAAGGCACTCCAGCCTCTGTACAGAGGGGACAACTTCCAACATCCACCTTCCAGAGCTCCTTTCCACCCCTCAACTACATCCTCTCCCACAGGGCTCTGCTCTGAGATGGAACAACTTCCTTGTTTTTCAGCTCCCAGGAGGTTTCCCGGTGACATGCAGCTCCTGGTGAGACTGAGACTGAAGATTATTTTGTGCCAAACCAGCTGACATTTGGAAAAGTTTAAATATCAAAATTTCCTCCTCTGTAAAAACTGAAAATAATACATACAGAACACATGACATATCGCTGGCATTTCACAGCTTGACTCAATCTCCAGTTTGCAGGCACACTCTTCAAACCCTCTTTAATTTAAAAAGATGCATCTAGACTCAAAAAATAAGGGAAGTGCCCATTGCTTCCTCATTGGAGTTGTATTAATACCTTCTGTGCTGAGATTTAAAGTCTGTCCTCTTTGGCAAATAATGCTGAGCTTAAATATCCTTTTATAATCATTTTACATCAATTAAAATATACTCAATATATTATTTGTAGACATCACTAATGTTATTTTTCCTGCCTGTACAAAAATACAATGGTGTTTAATTCATAAACTCGTCTCAGCATCAAATATTGAGGTCCTCTGACCAGATTAGGAGTTGAAGACCCTAAAACAACACGGCCTCTGTGCTGCCCAGTTAGTCACAGATTTTGTATCTCACAATAATTTACTTTTTAAGTTCTAATTTAGTATATACTGTATAGTAACTACTGAAAAAAAACCACCAAAAAAATTAAATCAAAGCATTTGCCTTTGAAAGGAACATCTCTAATTACAATCATTGGTTTATATAGTCCAAATTTCACTATATTTCATTTATTATTTGTTGCTGTATCACTTTCTTAATATGCATCTGCTAAGGAAGAAACATTCTGCCTCTAATGCTTCTAATTACCAGTATTTTTTTTTAAAAAAGATTATTTTTTAAGTTAAATATTTAATTTATTTGAAAAGAAATGTTTCTAGAGGTGCCTCAAGTAAAAAATTGTTTAACATGTGTTTTACAGCCTTTCCAAACTCTTTTTATGGTCCTGGAGCCTGGCCACATTTGTGGAAAAATGCAATATTTCGGCTTCAATTTGTCTGTAATTTCAGTGGGATGTTGCAAAATGCTTTAGGAGTGAACACAGCCAGACTTTCAGCCAGTTTTTCAATTAATATTTGAAAAAAAAAAAAAAAATCACTTTTTTAACAGCCACGGAACTCAGCTTCCCTCATGCACATCTCCTGCCTGAGATCACTTCCCACTGACAAGGTTTCTTTCCTCACCTTTCCCTGATCCCAGCCTGGGGTTCAGGTGATGGAGCTGCAGACCCACAGCACAGAAGAACCTCCTCCCCCAGCAGGAACACCCCAAAGGGACCAGGGACAGGGACCAGCAGATGGTGGCACCCAAGGCCGTGCCCCAGTTTTACACCCTGGCTTCTTGCCTGCATCAACCACTCCTGTTGGTTGTTTTTAACACAGCCCACCTGCACCCCTCCAGCTCCAGGCAGATCCCACCACCAGCCATGAGGAAAAGTGCATCTTTTTCCATTAAAACAACAACTCTTACTGGCCTGTATATATACTGTATAGTAACTACTGAAAAAAAAAAACCACCAAAAAAATGAAATCAAAGCATTTGCCTTTGAAAGGAACATCTCTAATTACAATCACTGGTTTATATAGTCCAAATTTCACTATATTTCATTTATTATTTGTTGCTGTATCACTTTCTTAAGATGCATCTGCTAAGGAAGAAACATGTAAAATGGAGTTTCACCCTTCTGAATCCAACTGCAGCTTCCTGCTCTCCACAGGGAGCTCCTGTTGGGCTGGAGGCTCTCCCACCACCACCAATATTTGGAGTAAGGATTCAGAGAGGGGCTGTTTTTAAAGAGACAGGGTTGGAAAGGGTACACGGACAGCAGGAGGAAGGTCAGGAATGAAAGGGCCACGTTTAACGGGAGATTGGCGGATGTGGGGAACTGGAGGACGAGGCTGAGCAGAGGCTGCTCAGGCCCCACGATGTGCAGCACTTCCCCAGCACTGCTCCGGTATTTTTAGCCTGGTTTCCTGAGGAAATGAGGCCCCGGGCTGCAGAGAGCCCCTCAGCACAGCCTGGAGGAAGAGAGGGGCTCAGCAGCCCAGGGGAGACACTCGTCCCTGCGGGGAGGTGAGCGCCCGGTCACTGCCCGGCCTCCCCGGCCTAGGGCTGAGTGTGTCCTGCCACGGCCAGGAGGGCTTTGGGAACTGGGAAGGAGAAGCACTGCAAGGGAAATTCTATTTTACATAACAAGCTCTGTGCCTGTGCTGGAACCAAGGTACCCAAATTCCTGTGGGACAAAACAACAGAAGGCTGGACACAGGCCTTGGAGCAACCTGGTCTAGTGGAAGGTGTCCCTGCCCACAGCAGGGGCTGGAACTGGAGTATCTTTAAAGACTCTTCCCACCAAAACCATTTCATCATTCTGCAAAGCGCTCAGCCAGACACATTCCCTATGCTGAGACCATTTCTCCAGCTTCTCACTCTCCCCCATTCAGAAGCTTCCACACCCTGGGGACACCAGTACAGGCTCTGGGTGACAAGACACCTGCCCTGAGGCCACGTTTGCTCAGGTGTGGTGTCACCAGACCTGCAGCAGTGGGTGGCCATGGGCTCTTCTGACCCCCCTCACCATCATCCCTGGGGCCACCGCAGCTGCAGATGGCCACAAGTGATTTACTGTCACTTTAAAGCTCACTGCAATCCCAAGTCAGCAGGCCAGGCCTAGAATGTGCTATGTCAGTGGTTTCTGTAGAATAACGGCACATCACTTCCTTGGGGAACCGTAAAAACTGACTCGCTCTCTGCACCGAACCCTAAAAGCAAGAAATCATCACACACAGCAAGATCTCAGATAACTTGTCACTATGGAAGGGTAAATGGGAGAAAGTCAGAAAAATTCAAGGGAAAAAAAAAAATCCAGACAAAGAAATGGATCAGGACAGTCTCCGAGCCAGAGACCCAAAGGGTCACCTTTGCCAGAGCTCAGATGTGGTATTTGAGACAAAACCTTTTGTAATGTGGTTATGCTCTGAAGCACTGAAATGCTATTTAAAAACAATAAAACACTGACTAGGAAGAAAACGTAAGGTGAGACTGAAGGTTTTGGAAATAGAGAGCATTCTCTGCAGTCCCTGGCGGGTGAGCAGGCAGGGAGGGACAGGAGCACTCACCACCCACAGCCCAGCCAGCTCCTCTCCAAACATTCTTTAGCTATAATCAGCTGAACAGAACAGCAAAAATTCTCATGCCATACCTGAAAACCTAAGTCTTTCTGAAAAGGTTTTCCTACCTCCAGATCCACCTTGCAATAGCTGCATGAACTAAATATACAGATGTGCACTCAGCTCCTGTCAGGAAGGAATTGGGACACCCCAGGTGCTTGTCAGCCCCTTTTGGGGTAACCTCATTTACTGGCTCTGAGAAAAACCCTCACAGTCTTAGAAGATGCCCAAACTTGGGTTCTTCACCCTGAAAACTGGTTACAAACAGGTATTTTAATTACTAGAGAAATGGCTCACATTCTCAATGCTGGCTGGTTGGTCCTGTCAGATAAATTCCACCTCAAACTAATTGTCAGTGATATTTTCCATCTTTCCCCCTTGGCCTCCCTCTCCCAACATCCCCCTGAATGTCCAACCAACCCTTTAGGAGTTTTTAGGTTTTCAAGCCACAGTTTATAATCCCAGCTTCTTGCCCAAACTGAGATACAAATGGGACTTCCACTACACCCTGCAGCTCACAGAAAACTTCAATTAAAACAGTACGGTTTTTAACACCAAATCAGATGCAAAATTAAGTGGACAAAGCCATGAAGAACAAACCAACCATCTAACATAGAAAACCCTAGAAAACAGGAGCAATACTGTACTACTTAAAAAACTTCCAGAGCTTTCTGTGGGAAGGAGGAATCACCGTTATCAGCCCAAGGAAGAAATGAGAAACTCGCTGTCCCCAGCTTGGGAGGGGAAGGGGGACAGTATCTGGAGGTGACCTCAGCCTGCTCCTGGTTGGGAGCTGATAGAGAACTGTCCTTGGCAAAGGGAAATTCCGTTACCCAGCACAAGGGAAGGGCCAGGGAGCCTGGCTGGGTATCTGTGCTCCAATAAAACCAGCCGTTACCCCAACATAAAATCACTCAGTGAAGGGACACCAGCCACTGTCACTATCACCACACCAGAGCCAAACCAGCAGGCCAGAGCCCCAATGTCCCGAAACAGGGACGGGCTCTCAGCAACCCCCAAAAATACTTGGAAAGCGAATCCAAAATATAAGGCAGGGCACACATCCTGTTTTTCTGGAGCTATACAGTTTCTCAAGTGTTATAAAAATGATTTGCCACTGAACGAGCCAAATGTATTGGAAGGATAGAAGCAGTGCCTGGGGTGGAAAGAAGGTGTTTTTAGCACGCTCGGGCCAATTAAGATCTCGAAGGTTTCCAAGCACTCCCCTCCTCTTAACCCAACAGAAGGAAACTGAGTTTAGCAACTTATTTAGGGTTTCATTTGCTAATTTGCAAAAACAAGGAGAAATCTTCCCCTGCTCTCCAGCATCTTGTTGGGGAAGCTCCTGCCAACACGCGAGCGTCGCTGCCAACAGCTCAACCCGGCGTGACCCAAAGTTCTCCCGGCGGTGCCGGCGCGCGGCTGCGGGAACGCGGGGAGGGAGCAGGGCTGCAGAGACAGCCCGGGGGGGTTATCAGAACCCTGACATCACAGCTGCTGCAAAACCAACCCAGTAAAAAAATAAAAAATAATAAAAAAAAAATAACACCACGCTCCCAGCCAAGCTTAAACCGGGTAAGCCGAGTTTAAACCAGTCAAGGCTCAGGTAACGGAACAGTGACCCCGTGGTTGGTGCTCGAAAGGACAGAGCTGCTCATGTGCTGCAGAGCTACAGCCAATGAAGCCTTTGGGAAAGCAAAGCTTTCCTCTTTCCCCTCCACGCCACTCAAAATGCTACTCTGAGATGACTGTTCTCGGTTTTACACTGATGAGGGCTAGGTCAGAGCCAGCCTTGGAAAGTTTTACTCAGCAGCAGCTTTAGAAACCATAAATTATCTTTAGACTAAGTTTACACACTCCCCCCACAGCGTGACTGCCAGCTCCAGTTCTCAAGGCTCCTCTTCAGACACCACAAAAACTCACCAAAGTCCAGCACAACCTTCACCCAGGCAAGGCAGGGCTGAGAGATAATTCCAAAATCACCCTTGCTAAGACAAGCACCAGACTAAGGCTGAATTCAAGACTAAGCTTTAGCACTTTCAACCCCAGGCAGGGCCAAAGTGAAAAACCTGGAGGGGAGCACAAACACCTGAGTTGCATCACCAGGAGATTCACTTCCATTGGGATGCGGAAAAAAAAAATCAAGCACAAATCAAGCAAAGCTGGCTATTTGTGGGCTAAGCCTTTAAAGCTTAAAACTAAGATGACTTATTTGAAATATTTCATTTTTAACTGTTTTTGAACGAACCTAAAGCCAAAAAAGGCAATCTAAAGTGTTTTATTAGCTAAGGGGATTCTTCCCTCTCCTTGGGTCTATCCCAGGGACTTGGCAGAAACTTCAGTTCCCAAGAACTTTAGATACAAAACCTGGGAAGAAAACCAGCACACCCATTCCCCTGGAATGACTGTGTTCACATGGGGATGTTTGTGAAACACAGAGCTCTAATCCAGGCCTGCAGCTTCACACCCTGATAGCCACAGAACAGACCAGGATGCTGGTCAAAAAGGAAAACAACAAGAGAAACACAACCACTTAAAAGAATAAAGTTTGAGGATGAAGGAAGAACCATAATATTTCCATAGACTTGGACACTGCTTTGGACCATCTTCTCCAGCACTCACTGACAGCAATTCCTTTTGCCATGGGGGCAAATCTCCCAAACCCAACAGTTCTGGGGCAGGCAGGCTCAGAGCTGATGGGCCGGGTCTGACACCGAGGGGTCCGCACGGGGCGGCTGCGGCGTCGAGGATGAGCCCATCTGGGGCTCCAGGACAGGGATGGCTCTTCCCAAAGCCATTCCTGTGCTCCAGGGTGGATCAGGAGCCACAGCTGCCCCTGCCCAGCAGCCATGGCAGCTGCCTCTGCTCCCAAAAGCAGGGAACACGAGAGGGAATGGCTGGCTCCAGCGAGTTTCAGGCAGCCTCTCCAGCATGGCAGCGTTCGGGGACAATTCCAGCAGCAAGGCAGATGTTGACTCAGGAGTTGTCACTCATAGGCTAAAGTGAGAACATCTGCTACTCTCCTCTCCAAGCAAGCAAGAAAATTCTGCACAGAAACAAAAATTCTCAAATAATCTCTCCAGGGCCATGGGGGAATGACTGACACGGTCAAGGTTGGGTGGAGGTTTTGGGGATGGCTGGAGAGGTGGGTGGCACCCGTGAGGGCTCCAGCAACACAGGGACCTCCACTGCCCCAGTGTTCAACCCTGAGTCGACAGGATGGCCTGGGGTGTATTTATTTAAGCTGAACACAAACCCTCAAACGATGTCAGGATCAGAAATTAATGTAAGGTAAGGGAAAATCTTCCAGACAGGGATTAGCTGAGAAACCCCTGCTGGGAACTGGAGTGAGTGCCAAATTGTGACAGGAAAGATTAATACTGCCAGAGGCATTACCACTACAAAACATCTGAGGGAAGAATGTTTTCTAGAATGTTTCCTCCTTCTGAGAGAGGGTCGTTACCTGCCACTGCCTGGAAAAACTCCTGCCCAGGTATTTTTAATGCACATTCCAGCACAGGGCAATGGATTTCTCCTATGCCATATATCACTGCTAGGCAAAAAATTAAGATATCCTAGAGATAAAGTCCAGAATGTTCCAGAAGTTTCTCCAACTGGTCTCTCTGCACACTGATGACACCTTCATTGCTCAACTTCCAAACTCCAGCAAATCCCCTTCAGGCAGGAGTTTCAGCAAACACCAAGCAGGATTTGTAAACTCTATTATCTAAGGAAAATGTCTGAAAAAAAGCCCTCAGAACATTCTTTCTGCCCATTGTCAGAAAATCCAAGCCATCGGCCACATCCCGTGTTCTCATTTTCTTGCACACTCTTTCATATCTGGTTTTGGCACTGCCCCTACAAGGGCTTTGACTGTGGATGTGTCCACACATTCCAGCAATAAATGACACTAACTGGAGTCATTCTTTAAAATATCTGTCAAATATAATTCTTTCACTGTTTCGATTCTCACTGACTTGCCCCCACAGAGCTGGGATGAAGTCATAAATTATATGTTCTGCCACTCAATTTTCCCTGATTGTTTGGTAGAACCTCTCCACTAATATCCAGTGATCACCAGCCACCTCGTGGCTTAAGTGGTTTCCAATCATGAAAGATTTATCCAGTGTGACTTCCAGTCAATCACAGAGACACCGAAATGGCTATCAGGCTCTCTCCTCGAGACCACAGGCGAGCAGACAGACTCCAGAGAGGAGGGAAGGCGGATCAAAGTGCTGACTCCAGACACCCAAAATTCACAGAGAAGCACCGACAGCTGCATATAAAAAAACATCTCTGTGAGGAAGGCAAAAGTCCTGGCCCAGAGCCCGGCACTGAAGAGCCCTGGGTCACAGCACGTGCAGGGAGCCCTCCCAAAGACCCAGTACATTCAGGGAAGAGCTGCTTCCTGGGAGGATATAGAATCACTGAGGTTGGAAAAGACCTCCAACCCCATCGAGTCCAATCTGTGACTGATCCCCACCCTGAGACCAGAGCACTGAGTGCCACGTCCAGTCATTCCCTGGACACCTCCAGGGATCCAGGGGCAGCCACAGCTTCTCTGAGCACCCAGTGCCAGGGCCTCCCCTCCCTCACAGGGAAGGATTTCTTCCCAATATCCCACCCAGATCAATCCTCCTTCAGCATAAAATCATTCCCCCTTCTTCTGTCTGCACTCTCCGTCCCTTGCTCAGATGTGTTACCCAAATTAGAATTCCCTAAAAACTCAGCAGCCACCACTCCAAGAGATGACAGGGATGGAACTGACAGCAAACACCACCTGCAGTGGGAGCACACAGGAGGTGACACAGCAGGTGACACCAGTGCCAACTGGGCAAGCCAGGACAGTGCCCACACCCCCAGCTCTGCTGCCCAGAGCTGTTTAACTGCAGTGTAACACAGCAGAGCCTGGGAGTGCAGATCATGGGAGAGCTACGGGGAATTAATTGCTCCAGAACGAAAACTAGAAGAGTAAGCACAATTTATTTTGCCACATTCTTAAAATGAAATAAGAAAACATTTAAACACTACAGCTTATTTAGATAATACACACTGGAAGACATCTTTTACCGCTGGCAGCTTGAAAGAAAAGAACATAATTACAATTCCAAGCATGAAATGAGCTCTCTTCCACACATGCCTGAACCAAGCCTGACTGTTTCACCAGCTGTAGTGAATCAAAGCCGACAGAATTCAACAGAAAGGCCCGAGAAGCAGCAGCTCTCTCTGCCTTTAACCTGTAATTGAATGGCACCTGGATCCGGCAGGGCTGCTGAGGCTTTAGCAGTTGCAGATGTGCAGCTGATGTGGCGCAGGAGCATTTGATCTCCCTGGAATGTGGGACCCCAAACAATGCATCTGTGTGCTGGCCCACCACACGGCCGGGTGTGGGCCCGGGGGACACATAAAAGCCAACATTATACTGCAAGGGAAAAGAAAAAAAAGCCCCAGCGTGAGCTTGACTGTTGTTTAACTAAGAGAAAAACAATAGCAGCTTTGGTGGAAGTGTGTGCCAGAATGACCAGTGGCCACTTCCAGAGACATTCTTTGTTCAAGTGCTTCCACACTCCCTCCTTCATTGGCACCCAAAATCACAAAGGTACCGAAGGGGCTGCTAAACCCAAACCCTTGGTGACAATCTGCACCTCCTGCTCCTCAGATAAACTGTTCAAAAACAGCTCCCGGCTGCAGCTCTGGGCATGATGTCCACAGTGAATCAAGTCTGGAGCCTGCCCATTTGGGAAGCACCAGTGGCCTCACTCGTCACAAACCCCACTAATGCTTAAAGTTTTATCTTTCATGTTTTTCACATTCTGTGCTGCCTAGGTGTGTAGCTTTGAGCTTCATATTAAGCGTTAATCAGCTCTCTTCACAGGGAAGGGAGACAAAACAATCATTTTCCAGCTTGAGACCAAGGACAATCCTTACAAGCTTCAGGCCCAAAAGGTATAAACAACAGAGAACTGAAGAGAGCAACAAGGAGGATGGAACTTTATCATCTGAAGCCATAATTGGACAATTAACCCCAACATGCAAATGGACCAAAACTTATAAAAGTGTGAGACCTCGTGGCCCCTCATCCATTTTGTGACCACTTTGGGTCCACCTTGGGTGTAGCCCTGGCCAGGCTCTTATACTGCCCAAGGTGTATCCTTAAAGGCCTTTTAATAAATACCTACTTCATTCTCTTAGCTCTGTCCAGTCTCTGTTCCAGGTCAGCCTCAAGGCATCACCATCACTTCCACATCTGCTTCCCTCACAGGCTGCAAATCCTGACCCTGCACCAGGACAAACAATTCCAGCTACGACCCCTCTCCTGCAAACCCAAGCTGAACTTCGCTCACAGCCCTGGGAAAGCCTCCAGGCTCAGGTGCTGTGTCCCCTGGAGGGGCTGAGCTCCAGGAGCAGCTGGAATCTCTGGCTTGGCCACCAGCACCACATGTCCACAGTGACACAGGCATCCCTCTGGCCAGGGCAGTGACATCAAACAGAGCTGAACAAGGGCAGAAAAACAAACCACATGGGAGTTAACGTTGTTACACTGAGAGGACTCCCAGCTTGAGCCTGCATCTGAACAGAGCTTTCCACAAGAACTGGATTCTTCTGAGAGGAGGAGCTGGGATTGCTGCTGCCAGGGTTTCTGCTGGGGAATAAGGAGAAGCCCATCCCAGGAGGTTTATGGAGTTATCCTGACCTCCAGAATCACCCCTTGCAGGTATAAAATCATGAGCACTGCTCTCACAGAAGTATTCCTAGCATGCCCAAGAAAAAGACTGACTATATCACTCTCCAGCTGAAAGAAGTGGACATTTCCCCTTCCAGTCTGAACAGATAATTCCATAGGACACAGGCAGTGTCACAGGGATAGGTACAGCCTTCTGCTGGCTGCTTACAAGGTAAAAGAGAAGCAATTCAAATAAAGATAGGTAGGTTTAGGTCACTATTTTATCACCTCAGCTGAATTAAAATGCAATATTGAAATTGCAGTAATGTCCATGTGCAACTTTAGCTACTCCATCAAGCTTCACATAAAAAGTTTAAAAATAGGAATGGTTACAATAAACTAAAAATCAGCAAATCTGACATAAAACCACCAAAATTACAAACATCTATATAAAAGCACAGAAACGTTAGCACATGTTATATATATATATATATATATATATACACATATATATGTGCAGAATTACTTATTCTGCCTGAAATCATCCCTGCTGCAGTGATCTTTCCTTCCCCGTTTTTCAACCCCAAAAGGATTACCATTTCTTTCCAGACAAGAACTTCTGCCAACATTCTGGAGGGCTGAAGTCCAAACCACACATAGTTCAACAACAGCAGAGTTGAACAAAAAGGAAAACTGGAGCTTTTTTTTTTTTTTTTTATTTTAATTATACCTTGTGAAAGTATGGCTGAGCAGGGGAAAAAAGCAGTCCAAGTCATTGATTAATTCCAGAGTAATGAAGAACGTTCACGGCACACTGCAATATATATTTTACTAAGTTCATTGGATTTATCACCAGCTTTTAATGGCTAAACTGGAGGTGGCTCTCCAGGAAAACTCCCACTGCTTGAATTCTCACACTGGAATGGCTGAGAGTCCCCAGATTAATAATTTTACAGGCAAGGGTTTCATAACTGGGTCAAAGCAGGGGGATGACGGTATAAATTCTTCCTCACCCAGCAGAAAAAAAGCCAGGATCAAGCTCCTTTCCTGGGGATCCCCAAGGTTTTAACAGGGACAAAAATTCCAACTTTGCAAAATTGCAAAATCCAGCCTCTTTCAACACCTTTTAATTGAAGCCATGCCAGGAGCGTGTCTAGAATCCTGAACCCACTTTCTCCTGAGCTGGAGCACAGCTCTGCGCTGGCAGCATCAGGAACAGGAGGTTTTCAGGAATCAAAAACATCTAAATCTGCATCAAGGGGCAAAAAGCCATGAAGAATCCCAGGAGAAAAAAAGACTGGAAAAGAGCAGTTGGGAACTAGGGCTACTCCAAGGTACCTGCTGGATCCTTAATGCTGAACATTCCAATGTTAAAGCCATGAACACTTTATGGTTTTAACACAAACGGTCTCACTCCTTTGCCCAGGACACTCTGTCCTCCTTGTTTATATCCCAGAGTTGTTCCAAAGAAATGTATTAAGGACTAGAAAAAAAATAGAGTCCAGGACTTTCTTCATTCCTCAGAGCTACTGTAAATTAAATATTAATACAGAAACTATTTCTGTGAGCAAAAGAAGCTCAGCACAGGGAGACTTTTTTTTTTTTTTTACCCCACGGAAATACTCACTTTAAAGTGACACCTGACCTTAAAGCCACTACATCCTCCAGGGTAGAGGCATCAGTGGCAGCACAAGATTCCTAAATAAGTTGTGTCCCTGTTCAAAACCATACAATTTGTATGGTGACAGCACAGAAAATCACTATATTAGAGGGTAATTTTAATACCTTATTATGATTATTTAATTCAGCATTACAAAGGGGTCATTCTCAGCCTAGGGCAGTGTCCTGGAGGTATCCAAATTAAAGACACAAGCACCAGAAGACACCACCAAGAGGTGATCAAACCCACAGTTCATCACTTCACTGGTAGTTTTCAGTGTGCAAACCACCAAAGCTGGGATTTTTTTGTTCACATCCTTTTGCTCCAGAGCCAAGGGGCGCTTGGGAATGAGACACTAAGGAATAACTCTGGTTGGACCAAGAACACATCCCTGGAATTCCATGCTGTTGTTATGCCCAGCTCACACTGCTGCAGTTACTCCTTCTGAAGATCTAATTAAACCTCTGTCTCATCGTGGCCTGGGCTCACACAGAACCAGCTCCAAGCCCATTTCACAAGGATGGAAAAAAAGAGGTGAAGCAGCTCTGAGGGCTCCTGTGGGCAGAGGGATGTTCATCCACATTCCTCCCATGGAGTCATGGAATGGTTTAGGTGACAAGGGACCTCAAAGCTCATTCTGTCCCACCCCTGCCATGGACAGGGACACCTCCCACTGTCCCAGGGTGCTTCAAGCCTTGTCCAACCTGGCCTTGGGCACTGCCAGGGATCCAGGAGCAGCCACAGCTGCTCTGGGCACCCTGTGCCAGGGCCTGCCCACCCTCACAGGGAACAATTCCTGCCCAATATTCCATCCAGCCCAGTGAGAAACCATTCCCTGTGTCCTGGTACTCCATCTCTTGTCCCCAGCCCATCTCCAGCTCTCCTGGAGCCCCTTTAGGCCCTGCCAGGGGCTCTGAGCTCTCCCTGGAGCTTCTCCTCTCCAGGTGAGCACCCCCAGCTCTCCCAGCCTGGCTCCAGAGCAGAGGGGCTCCAGCCCCCTCTGGACAGGCCCAAAACACTGCTGGGATGGAAACCTCCCCTGGGCTCCCACCCTCCCTGCAGACCACGGGAATCAGCCCCAAGGACGGCTTCCAGCTCCAGGAAATCCAAACTGCACTTCAACTGGGATTGTGGATGACCTTCAAGTAGGGGACATTTAAAAATACATCTGCATGTGCACATAGAGCTGTGGGTGTTTTAAATGCTTTCCTACCTCAGCAAGCTTGAGGTCAAGGAAATGAGGGAAGTTTCTCTACTTTATATACTCGAGGGTTTGGCTAAATTCATATATTCAAGATCCCCTTATAGCACTAAATAACCAAACACTGCAAGGAGAAAGAGAGGAGAATTTAGCAAAGGAAGGAGAATTCAGCTGTGTGACACCTTGCCAAAGGCAAAGCCCAGAGGAGCTGCTACCAGTTGGTTTAGACAGAGATTTCCTTCAGACTGTTGTAAAAGCAGCATTAAAAATGAGAGGAAGAAAGGATTCAGGACTGGGCAGCTGCTACATCCAGCTGCAGCCCCGACTGCTGACAGGAAAAGAATACATGATTATTTTTCTTCATTATTTGTTTTCCTGTTTTTATTTTGCCCAATTATTTACTACCTGTTGCTATTTGACTTTGACTCCATGTAACTTCCATGTAGCATTAAAACTGTGTAATTATGTTAATGAACATAATTTACCAGACAATAACAAGAAGACTCTCTACCAGTCTCTAAGGTTACTCAAAATAATCAGAGAATCAGATAATCATGGAATATCCTGAGTGGAAAGGGAGCCACAAGGATCATCCAGTCCAGCTCCTGGCCCTGTCCAGGACACCCCTGGTCACCAGAACAGAGATCAGAGCTGCCCTTCCACAGGAATTCACAGACAGAACTCAGGAACAGAGCTGGTTTATTCCTCTGTTATTCCTACCCTAAACCTCTCCTTAAACCTCTTCAAAGTTACAGTTTCCAAAGCAAAGCTCTCCAATGAATGTCTTTCCACTAACCTAAAGTAAATTTCCCTGAGTATTTATTTCCTACATTATCTTCAACCCAAACGTGCATTTCTCTTACAAAAGTTAATTCCAATTAAGAGAACGCTGAAAGGCTTCCTGCAAAAAACAACTACAGGATATTGGCAAGACTACAAGAATGAGGTAAAAACTACTGAAGACAACAAAATAATTTTCTTCTGACTGTGCAACATAAAAAGAAAGTATATTTCTCATATGACACCAGCAATAAGTTTAGGACCAGCAGAGAATAACCAGACCTATTCAACGCTGACCTTTGAATCCTTGTACTGTTCAACAGCTGAAAAATTATATAAAAGGATAAAAATGATCAAAATCAGAGAATTCCTCCCATCATACCCACTCACATCCATCAAGTCGACCAGCTCCTCTCATTTTTCCAATTCCTTCAAGTAATTGTAACCGCCAAGCTGGAGATGCACATGCACGTGAACACAACCAGTTCTCCAGCTGCCCTCCTGTCTCTCACCAAAAAACAAACTGGGTGTCAATACCTCCAGGAAATTCAGAATTAAGGTTAAATGTTAGGCAAGAAAACCAAGGACACTCACAGGGAATGTGCTCTGAAAACCACCTGGCTCTGCCCCATGGAGTCCAGGCCTCCCTGCAAGGCACAAGACAACTTCTGAACTACAACTGCTCCTCAAGTCCTCTGAAGCCTCAAAGCATGAACGTTTTCTAAGGGTACACAAGGAATTGAGGGCTGTATTTTCACATTATTGTATGCTACAATGAGTCCAGACACACAAACTCCATCAATATCCAACTGCTGCTCTTTCAGATCAGACAAAACCCAACTTCTGCCACTGGTGTAATGCTGGGAGAACTGGACATCAGCTCGACAGAGCCCTCAGGCATTCGCTCTGTAGTTTAGATAACCACCAAAATAAACACCTGGAAACCTCAACTCTGGTGACACAGTAAGGAAGAGTGCGAAATCTCCAACAAACAGCAGGCCTCAGGCAGGAAAGCCATGGAATTATGGAGTGCTTTGGATTGGGAGGGACCTTAAAGCTCACCTCCACCCTCTGCCATGGGCAGGGACACCAAGACCAGGTTTCTCTGGTGTCACCACCTGCAATGAAAACGCCAGTCCAGGGACCTCCTGCCCCAAACACTAACACTGTCACGTGGTATCAATTCATCTCAATTCTGCAGTTTAAGCCTAGGAGTGAATTCTCAGCCTGGCACAGCTCAGGGTACCTGCAGTGGTCTCTGCCATCAGTTTTTGGTTCTTGGTGTTCCCATGACTGCCCCATGAGAACCACCAGCACACCCTCACCACAACCACCAGCAGGGCCAGCCCACTGGGATTGTTCATTCACCGGGGCAAAAAAATAAATGAAAACCAGGACTTGATGACCGATTTTACTTGCAAAAGCAAACACAGCATCCATTTACAGTGGCGCTTTCCCAAAATAACCCATCCACATGGCTGCCGTGCCCGCTCCTCGGCGAGAGGTTCATCCAGAAAGGTGACGTTACACAAGCACATTCCTGGCTGATAAGGGAGCCCCATGCACCCAGTTCCCCAGAAATAGCTGTTGTGCTCCAAAGTAACCTCTAATATCGGTAACGGCAGGGATTTAAATTTCAAATAAATTTAGATGAAAGATTAAACCCAGAACGTCAGTTCCAGCACCGTGGAGATGCTTGTCTTTCCATAATGAAGGAGCCCATAAAAATAACAAGGGAGAAGATTTACACCCAAGCTCCTCCAAAAAAAAAAAAAAAAAAAAAAAAAAAAAAAAAAAAGGGAATGAATTACTGATTTTTGCAGCTACTTAGTGGTAGGAACAGATGGTTCCAGGCAATAGTATTGACAACCTCCCAAGCTCCCACCCCCAAAGGTGAGCTGCTAAGTCTGTTCCAAATTCAGGAGTTAAAAACGTCGCAGCTGAGAGGCTCAGCCAGTCCCAAAGCTCCAGAACTCCACTTTCCTCGCTGCTGCCCTGCCTCGGCCCTCACCCAAGGGTTGTGCCGTCCCAAAAGAGCCCAAAGCAGCTCCTGCAGCCATCTGCCCGCTCTGGGGTGAGCCAGGGCTGTGGCAAGGGGGAAGGCAGGCGAGGGATGAAGCAGCTCTGAGGGAAAGCAGAGCTCTCAGTGTTTGTCCACCAAGCCAAAGAAGCCACTTCAGAGGCCAAAGCCAGGCGTGTCAGCTTCTCCAAACACCCAGGCACAGGGAGTACTGGGAATTCCAGCCCCCGAGAGCCTGTGCCATGGTGGGCACAGCCCACGGCCCCTCTCTCCTTTCATGTCCACAAGTTCCTGTGAAACACCCAAAACCTCTTCTCTCCCAGCTCCTGCGTGTCTCCAGCAACTGGAAACAATCAGCCTGTCCAGTCAGAAGCCAAGATCAAAGCACTCCTTAAAGCAGTAACTTGCTAAACACAATTCAGCTTGGGATTCCTGGAGAAGCCCAGCAAACTACCATAAAACAGGGATAACACCCAGCAGCAAAAAAAAACTGCTGGAACACCTGAGTGAGTCCTCAAGCATCTTGTTAAGCCAGGAAGGAATCAGGTTGAGCCAGCAAAGCTCAGCCCTTGTTTTCCCGTTGCTCAAAAATCAAAGCTCTGCCAAGAATTTAGCCAAGGAAACAGAAACATTGCTAATGCCTGCTTCCATCTCCACAGTCAGCATGGAACTACAGGATGGGTTGGGTTGGGAGGGACCTTAAAGCTCATCCCATCCCATCCCATCCCTGCCATGGGCAGGGACACCTTCCACAAAACCAGGTTGCTCCAGGCTCCATCCAGCCTCACTCTGAACACTTCCAGGGATGGGGCAATGCAACATTTTAGATTTATTTTTCAGAATTGTTTCCTGGTTTTGTCAGAAGTCCCTTTCCAAGGGCTATCAGTGAAGCAGATCCATCACTTTTGCCTTTGCTTGCAATAACCATTTCCCACTTTTCCATGCATGTATGACAAAAGCAGCACCAGGCTGCACCTCCCTGCCTGTGTCAGACACTTGGGTGGCTCAGCTAAATCCCCTTCCATACAAGGTTTCCATAAGTTCACACTCTGGGTCTCCTGCTACTGAACACCCACTTCACAGGGTGTCCAGGAGCTGACCAGTTCCTTGGACAATGACTATCTCACCCCCACTAAAGATACCCAAGCCCCTGATGCATCTCCCTCAGCATTCCCAGAGCAGGCATGAATTCCTTCAACACAAAACCACTCCCCCCACTTAAATAACTCAGGATTTGAACCTCAAAAACCTCTGGATCACCATTACCTACACAAAAGGGGAAGAACTTAAAGAACTCAGGATTTGAACCTCAAAACCTCTGGATCACCATTACCTACACAAAAGGGGAAGAACTTAAAGAACTCAGGATTTGAACCTCAAAACCTCTGGATCACCATTACCTACACAAAAGGGGAGGGAAGAAGAACGTCCCAAGCTTCATTCCTGAAGTACAGCAAGAGAGCCTGGTCCTCCCTGTGGGCCCTTGGCCTTCGAGCTCCAGAGGTGGGAACATCTTGCACACCTCCTGCTGCCAAGAGCATCATCTGCACTTAATCACACCGTGATGGACACCTTTGCAAAACAAGGGATTGCAGGCACATCTTGTGTCACACTTCACTCCCCAGGCAGTGTCACCTCCTCAGGGCGGAGGCCACGACTTTCAAGAGCACGTTTGGGTGCTCTGTGGAACACCCAGAAATAAATAAAGCCCCACAACCTGCCCCCCAGCACTTTTACTTTCCCAAGAGGTCACACCCAGGAACACCATTGCACAACAATAGAAGCAGGAACCAGTCAAGAAGCCTACAAGATCCCTTCCCCAAAAACCCCAACCTCCCTGTGTCACCCGGGCTGGGTGGTTCAGGAACCTTCCTCTCTGAAATATCAGGCTGGCAGTTACTGGAAATGATGATCCTGTGCACTGTCTGCTTGTTTTAATGAACTTGTTTCTAAATGCAATCGTGACTTCTAAGTGTACATTACACGTTAGTTGATATTAATCTACAAAATCATAACCCAGAAGTGTGCATTTTTCAGTGCACATTACATTAGCTGATATAAATCTACAAAATCCTAACTCAAAAGGATATTCCTTCTGAAAATGAGGATTTTTCAGGTCACAATATAACCCCCTCAGAGAATAAAATTATTCAAAACCAAGTAGATTCAGAGAAAAAGCCCAACCAACCACCACTTTGCTTCTTTTCAAGCAGATATTGACATGGTTTTCTCTAGTTCTAAACACCAGAGGAAGGAGAAAAAGGGCTGTGTTTGGTTGTGGGTTGCTGTCACCAAGAACGCCTGTCTGTGCCATGGTGAACAAATGGACCAAAATTACACCCAACGAACAAGTCAAGCGAGACATTTTTCAAAGCAGGCCCTGCTCAGTTCAGGTCTGTTCATTAAGGTGCTGCATTGTGCTCCAGCTTGGCTTATTAGCAGTGGAAAGGTCAGGGAAAGTGAATTAATGGAAGTGCTGCGCCCTCCAACATCTGACATGCAAGAGAGGAGCCTCCCTACCTACACTGCTCCTGAAAGGTACCTTCAAATTGAGGGCATGTAGGTGGCACCTGCCAAAAGTGCCATGTGAATAACGTTGGCAATTTAACAAATTCTAGGAAAATACAGAGAACTGTAAAAGCAGCAATTCAACCACTCAAAGCAAATGCTTGTGCTGAGATTACAGTTGAAAAAGCAGCTTTTTCACGGGGACGGGGGGGAAGGATTTAAAGCTCTTTCCTGTAGGTCTCAGCAGGGTTTTGTGTCCAAAAACTCAAGGCTTGTTTGACCCACAAAGAACTCCAAGCTCACAGTTAAGCCACCTCTGCTTAACCTCTGCTGGTGGTGAAGACAGGGGTTTAAAAGTTAAATTTAGACTGTGTCACTTCAGTGCTGTCCAAGAGACCAGAACATGGCCACACAAACAGCTCCTAAAGGCCGTGCAGACCCACCCCACACACAGGGAGGACAGAGCAGGAGCTGGGGTGTCCCCCACCAGCCCCAGCTCCCCTTCCCAGGCAGAACAAACCCAAACTGGCTCTGGTGAAACCCTCCAGGCAAGCCCGCACCTGGAGAGCCACCCAGCTGCTTTATGGAGCTTCCAAGAATCTCTGTTCTTCCAAGAGAAAGGGCTCAAGCAGCAGTCAGCAAACCCACAAGCCACACAACTCTGCTTCTTTAATGCTGCATTGAATTATGGAATTGTTTGGGTTGGGAGGGACCTCACAGCTCATCTCATTCCCACCCCCTGACATGGGCAGGGACACGTCCCACTGTCCCAGGTTGTTCCAAGCCCCATCCAACCTGGCCTGGGACACTTCCAGGGATCCAGGGGCAGCCACAGCTGCTCTGGGCACCCCACCCTCACAGGAAATAATTCCTTTCCAATATCCCATCTAACCCAGCCCTCTGCCAGTGGGAAGCCCTTGCCCCTTGCTCCTTGCCCAAAGTCCCTCTCCAGCTCTCCTGGAGCCCATTGAGGCATTGGAAGAAGCTCTAAAGGTCTCTCCAGTGCCTTCTCTCCCACAAGCTGAACAATCCCAGCTCTCTCAGACTATCAATTCCTCTTGTCCTTGGCTTCCCCTCCCCAGGCCCTGCTCCATAACACACCAGCTTCTCAACCCAAAAGCCAACACTGCTGTACCCCAGGACCCCAAGGCAAGCTCTCCTCGGCTCCACAATGACCAACACCCTAAAGAATCAATGTACACTTCACTGCCAGAGGGTTATCTTGCAGCCCCCCCTAATCTGCAAGGGGTAAGAATTGAAACATAGGGGGGGAAAAAGGCAGCAAGCTCAGAAGAACACTTCCTGCAGAGAAATATCTTCCTGGTGGAATACTGAGCTCGATTTCCCCCAGAGCAGTAAGACCTGAGGAGCGTACGTGAACACGTTTAAGAGCATTAACAGAAAAACACCGAGCAGTTAAGTGAAGTCACGTTCCACCTAAACAACGCTCCCATTATTGCAGCATCTGACTTTCCGAGGACAATTCAATCCTGGCAGCATGTATTGTAATTGCTTTTCCACTCCAGGCCTCGGCTTTACAATCGTGCCCTTCTCGGGAGGTCAGAACTCGCACGGCTGCAGCTCGGAAAGCAATTCTGTTCCTCATTCATCCCTTTAATCCCACACCTGCATATTCATTAGGAACTCCCTGGAACACCAGTGCCAAAGCCACCAGCAAAGCTGCTGCTTGGAGAAAGCCTTGACCCCCTCAGCTTCCCTGGGAAGTGTTGGGAACACACGGATGGCACCAGCCGGCCGTGATGCTGCTGGAGTCACCAAAGGCCAGGACATGCCCAGCATGGTGCAGCCACTCCTGCTGCCAACAGCAAAAAAAGAGCAGCAAACACCACAGCCCCGAGAAGCTGTGGCTGCCCCACCCCTGCAAGTGTCCAAGTCCAGGCTGGACAGGGCTTGGAGGAACCTGGGAGAGTGAAAGGTGTGCCTATGGTGAGAGGTGGAACATGATGTGCTTTAAGGTCCTTCCCAACCCAAACCATTCCGTGACTCTGTGATGACCTGGCTTGCTTCAAGCAAACCCTTCCAAACAGGGCTGTGCAAACACACCTGAATTTTGGGTGAGTTTCTGTTATCCTGGTTTGAAAAGGACAGTTTGCACTCAAAAAGCCAAACACCGCTTACTCCAAAACTTGGAAGGAAAAACCTTTGTCCCCAGATATGAAATAAAACAGGCAGCAAACAGCAACCAGCCTAATTTATAATTGATGTCAGAGCTGAGCTGGGTTTTTCAGGGCCCTGCAGAGCTCCCAGGAAGGAGGACAGAGCTCCTGCACACGCCAGGAAAAGGGCTCACACCTGATACACTTTAATTACCTAACGGCACCGGGAGAGTCACCGATGCCTGCTCTGCTTTGTCTGACTGTGAAAGGCTTCTCCTGCTATTAATATTCACCAGGGGAAGCTGAAATAACATCTTGCCTCCATCTGAATACTTCCAAATTATCGTGACCACAATAAACACAACTATTTTAATTTTTTTTTTTTTTTCCTCAAAATCCAGGACAAAAGACACCGATCGGCTGGACTACACCGAGCAACTCTCCAGCAACAGCCTTGATCGTGCTGACAACCTCATCACAAATAATCCCACTGCAGCCTGAACCCAGAGGTCAGCCAAGGACCCAGGGCCCGAAGGCAGGAGCCACACGCTGCATTATCCACTGGGAGCCTTCTCCATAGGATTTCTGGCCATGCTGGGGGTGACTCAGAGCCCTGCATGGCTCCCCACAACAGGCACTGAGCCCACCCAGCTTCTGCTCAGCTCCCATCACAACAAACTACCAGCACAGCAAAAAAAAAACCCAAAAAAACCCAGGCAGAACAACCTTCTGTCTCCAGCTCCAGCCACACCATCGGGATTTCCAGGACAGCACCAGCCTCTCTCACCCTCTTGCACCAAACAGAGGCAAAAATCTCATTTTTCCCCCCTAAATTCCACTCTACGACAGCCTGTTATATCTGCATCTGTTAATGCTCCCAAAAAGTTGAATCCTAACACTGCATCCAACTGGAGTCTCAGCAGATTGGGAGGTTTCTCTGCCCAAAATGAAACGTAGGTGCCATCTGTTTCAATTAGGCTAATCACAAGGAGACATAACACTGGGAAACTTAAGACACTTTGGGTTTTTTCAAGACATTTTGAAAGCAAAGAGAAAGAAAGAGGTATTATTTAATACTCAGCAGTCAGCAGCACCAACAAGCTGCACAGTCTGCTGGGCAAACCTGTGCTGGAACTGCCCACGCAGGAAAGTTCACTTTTATTTCACTGAGGTCAGAGAAAAACTTGCTATATTCAAAATTCTCTAAAATTAAAAACGCATCTCAGAACTACAGACAACTCCCAAGATATTCTTGGTTAGTACCTTTTACATATTCCATAGAACTTGCAATTTTTGCTTTCAAATTTCAAAAACTAAAGAAAAACATTTTAGAAAGGCAAAACCAAACAGTCCAACAGAGACACAAGCACTTGTGAGGGAATAAACCAGAAATTTTGGACAGAAGCAAAGTCAATATTTACCGATTCCATAGTTGAAAGCTGTTCTTCACAGGACATATATTAAAATCCAACAGAGGTGTGTCCCAAAAACGCTGTGTAATCTGAAAAACAAAGGAATTTGTTCATTAGCAAATTAAAACAGTGAATTTTATTCACAACACGCACGCTGGATTTGAGTACATGAAGGTTACCAAGTACAAAGCCTTGCCCAATCCACAAATAAACTTCCTGATAACGACTCTGCACAAACAGAGGAATAAAGGAAGGAGTGGAAGCTGGGCCAAGCATCCACCTTCTTCCATAACTTTCTGATAATAGCTTGGTTAAAAATCACCTGCTTCAAGGTTCCTCTAAGCCCGGGTGGGCTTAGAGGTCTTTTATTTACAAATGAGGGCGTGTCACCCCCCCAAACCCTGAGCAGCAGGGACAGGCAAGGCCCTGTGCCAGGAATTCACCTTCCCAAACAATCCCTGAGGAATTATCCACAAGCACACCTTTGCTCTGAATAGCAGTGGATCTATTACAAACCTCCAACTTGATTTTTTGTTTTGTTTTGGTTTTTTTTTGTTTTTTTTTTTTTTTTTTGTTTTTGTTTTTTTTTTTTTTTTTGTGTTTTTTTTTTTTTTTTTTTTTTTTTTTTGTTTTTTTTTTTTTTTTTTTTTTGTTGTTGTGTTTTTTTGTTGTTGTTGTTGATCAGTTCTTGCTGTACTTTCTCCAGCTACAAATTCCCAAAGCCAAATTTCTGAGGCGGGGCAGGAACCAGCAGGAGCTCTCAGCACCCAAGGCAAAGGGGAATTACATTCATTAACTGGCACACATGAAAGGGCTGGCAGATTCCAAGCCCAAAACCTGCACTCCTCACTGTTCCCAAGCTGGAGGAGCTTAGTGGGATGGTGAGGGACCCACAGGTATGGAAATCAGAGCACTGAGAGGCACTGAGAGCCCTTCCCCAGTCCCAGGGATGTTATTCTGCTCTGCTTAAACAGGTGAAAGGGTGAACTGCCAGCTCCACATCCTGCTCATGCCTAATTCCCAAAAACTCCATATGCCATCCAATCTCTAAGCACTGCAAACCACACCGAGGGGCAAGGTGACCAACTCCTGCTCCAGTTACAGTGAAAAAAATCTGAATTTCTTGCCTTGCAGAGCTCGTGACAATTTCATTCTTTACCACCGCTCGTCACCTTACAAACAACTTGTGTGCTGTAGCTGGATTTGGACAGCTGCTTTCCAATGGGATGGTTCCTTCCAAGAACCATCCAGGAGAGACTCTGAGGCCAGCTGGGACTGATGCACAGTGGAGGAGATGGGGAACCCTGGGAGAGCCTTGTTTGTTTTGGGAAACTTTCACTCCCCAATGAAAAGCCAAAGGGAAGATGTCCAGATGAGCAATGCAGCTGCATCCAGGACAGAGCTGCTTCCAGCTGGGCTGAGGGTAGTCTTGGGAACCTCAGTGAAAAGGAACAGGCCAAAATAAACCCCAAAACTCAGAGGAAGATATGAAGGCCCAGGGTCCTGACTCAAAGAAAGGAACCCTGCAGCAGGTAAACTTCTCCAGAGGAGCAAAATAAAAAGTTTTCTGGCATTTTTCTTTGAGAAGAATAAGAGAGATACAGATACATGGCTACCTCGTAGATTTTTCCAAGGCCAAGGAGTCCTGGGGCACTGAGAGATCCCCTGATGGGAACTGCATCCCCATGGAGCACTAAGGTAGAACTTGCACAGCACCTTTTCCAGCAGGATTCCCCTATTCCTTTTATCCTCTTCTCCATAGTAACAGTCACATCACTAATTAGCATTTCAACAGCAATAAGAGATAAACTGATGGGGAAAACAGCTGAACTTCCAACTACTTTGTCTGGAAATGCAGCAGAGCTGCTTGCTGACAGTAGTGACTGCCATGGAATGATGGAATGGTTTGAGATGGAAGGACCCAAAATTCATCCCATTCCATCCCCTCTCATGGGCAGGGACACCTTCCACCAGCCCAGGCTGCTCCAGCCTGGCCTTGGACACTTCCAGGGATGGGGCAGCCACAGTTTCCCTGGGCAACAACTGTGATCAACTGTGAACAAAACTACCAAAAGTCTACAGCAATCGGTCCCAGGACACGGATACACCATTTTCAAGGTCTATTTACAGCTGCTTGCTGGCCCACATACAGCAAATTTATTCATTCCTTGGCTCACATATAAACATACATAAAGTATTGTAACGCTGAAACAGCGACCACACGTGAGCCAAGTAATTTTCACAACGAACATGGCACCATTTTTTTAATGAAATTGTTATCAAATCACTTAGGAATGCAGCAAATACTCCAGTGGGAGATGCCCAGCACAGCCTCACTGGCTGTACGTGGTCGGGTCACTCACACCACGTTCCTGTTGCACGGAATCCAACATTTCAATTTAAATCCAACTTCACTTCCAAAAACCACATTACAATTATCAAACACATCTATCCATCCCATTTTCTTAGCTTTAGCTGATGAAAATGTATCACTTCACGAGGTATCATCACTGCCCTTGCCCCTTCTGGGAACCTGGCTGTGGACAAGGCTCCAGCAGCCCTGCCGAGCTCGTGGTCACTGCACAGGAGCCATCTGCAGTGCACCACAGCACACACTGATCCTCCTGTGCCTTGAAACGGTCACACAAACACCAAATAATCAAGTGCTCGAGGTGGCCAGATCCTGGTTTAAAATAGGTTCAGTCTTTCAAGACTTGGGATAACTTTATTTTCTACTAGAGCGAAGCAACTTGGAAACTCCGGGCAAGCAGACAGTTCCACCAAAATAAATGCATAAATATTTAAACTTCTACATTTTCCTACCAACTCCTGATCTTCACACTGACCACGGGGTCCCTCAGCACCTCCCCGAATTAGTGATTCTTGCTGCACCCACACACGGATCAGGACTTCACACTCAGAGCACAGCATGCAACTTCTGCCAGCATTCCATCGAAAAAAATTGGGAATTACATAATTCAAACCTCCTTAATAAGAGGGTATCTTGTAACTTCACAGAAATTAGTATTTGAAGATGGAAAATGCTTTACAATCCCAAGCTGTGACCTGAAAAATACTGACATTAGCTACAGACTCTTCACACCAGAGCAGTTGGGATGTGGCAGCAACACCAACTGGTCCCAGCAGCGAGGTGGGAATTGGCTTCCTTGAAGGAATAAACCAGTTCTGAGCAGATGCTGAGGCCCCTACAAGGGCCTCCATCAAAAATGTGTTTGAGATTCAATGATTTCATACACCTCAATGTTTCTAAATGTGATCAATAATGCAGAAAGGTTCTGCTTAAATCTCCATTTCACAGGGAGCGAGAAAGAAGCCACTGCTGCTGTCTCATCCCAGGAAATCCAGAGGCCAATGTCCCCACAAACGTGTGTCTCACCATTAGTGTTCCTTGAGGGAAGAAGTTGTATTTGGACCCCAAGCCAGACTTGAATCAATTCAGATTTTATGGTGATCCAGAACTAAGCAGCTTACACGGGATATCAGAGATTCAGATTCTGGTTTAGACCAACTTTTGAACGGAAAAAAAACCTCTAGGGAGTAAGAGAACCTTTTTCCACAGCACTCATCTGCTTCCCTCAAAATAATTCCAGGAAGAGACAGAATTTCAATAAGGCATCTCTCTGAGGGCTCCAGTGAAAATATACCCAGGGGAGCACCCGAGACCTGCTCTCGGGTAAGCTCCATTACCTCCGATACAGAATCAAGGGGAACAAATACAGCAAATTTGGAGGGAGGGGAAATTTGGGAAGTGTTTTTCAACACACTCCATAGGCACAGCTCGGTGCCTGCCTGCACAGCCTGACAGAGCACAGCCAGAGCTTTCACCTGCTGAAATGGGGAAAAAATGCTTAAAATCCCACTGTAACTCCAGAACCTGAGAAAATGGAGACTGGGGGAAGAAACCCTTAAGCAGCAGCATTTCAAACCCCACAGATGTCTTCCATAAATATCCATGGGTTCCTTCTGCTGGAGTTTGGGGAAGAAAATGTGTCACCTCTAAAGAAACAGTGCAGAAATCCCTGCTTGTGGAGCTTTGCCTATCCCATCCCAGTGACAGCCAGAACAGCCATGCCCAGCACACCAGGAAAGCTTTCCTGGCCCCTCAAGGGATGGACAGTGAACACAGATCATCAGATTTGTGACAATTTCCCTCAGCAGCCTGGAAAAGCACCCTCAGTCCACCCCATACAGCTCAGGACTCTCTAAAAAGCAGAGGGAAAGAAGAGGTGTTGCTCTGTAGATCTGAAGGGGGATAAAAGAGTTGTTTCCAGGAAATCCACATAAATTTGAGATAAATACCCCCTGTGCAGCCTATCAGGGGCTCCCAGCACAGCCATCTCCCAACACAGGCACACACACAGAGCAAACAGACACGTTCCCACCCTTTTCAGAGAGATTCCCAGCACTGGGGTGAGCTCCAGGACCTGCCTTTCCCTACAGTCTACCAATATTCCCACAGCAATCACAAACCAACTGCGCTCAAGCAGCAGCAGCCATCCAGGTGAAAAGCCAAAGCACACAGAGAATTCCACCAGTCCTAAAAAAACTGCACCTTTCAGCGTGTCTGATTGGGACAAAATTGTAGCATCAAGTAAAATTTAATTAGATGGCTTTTGGAACGAAAGTAGGTGATATATTCTCGGTCTTAAAGTTCCTTTATTTTGCCCTGCAGATAAGATGTATGCTGAGAGCTACAGTTTTTAAAGCTTGTGTTGTCTGTGCTATTTGATAAAAATTATAAAATAAGCTGATACTGTCCTCAAAAACACAGACACTTGTGTGGGCTGAGGAGCCCAAGGTTTAATTTGTCCCACTACAAGAAGCACAAAGGGCAGGAAAGAGGTGGTTTCTGGGAAAACAAATTGTGGTTTAAGTGTTTTAATTGAAAGTCTGACATGGACAACGCAGTCCCTAGGAACTGGGGGTTGACAGAAGCCTGAATTCAGGAATGATCAAGCTGTTTGGAGATCTTCATTTGGAGATCATTCATCTGAATTAGGGGAGGTCAGAATCTCTGGTGACACACCACAGAATCACGGAGTGGTTTGGGTTGGAAGGGACCTCCAATTTCATCTTGTTCCTGCCCACAGGCACAGACACCTTCCACTGTCCCAGGCTGCTCCAAGCCCCATCCAACCCAGCCTTGGACACTTCCAGGAATGGGGATTAAGCTCCAAGATGCTGAAGCTCACTGACCCAGTGAAGGCAAGAAGGGTGGATGTTCTCTGGAATTGAAGCCATCATTTAAATTGAGCTCACAGCTGCTCCCATAGTTCAGCCTCCTTTCCATTCCTCCTAAATATGAGTGAGGTGGGACAAACAAATCCTTGCTCCCCAGACTGAATCCCTCCCTGTGACTTCACCACAAAGTCCCACTCCATTCCCTCAGTGCCTCCTCCTAGGGGAAGCTGGAGGGTGAATGATGCCACTAGGCCACAACGAGCTCCACTTTATTTAAAAATGAATCTGCATTTTTTACTCCATGCTCAGCTTTAACACATCGAGAAAAAGCCATTTTTCAAAAGGAAAGAGTGACAGACAGACACATTTGTCACCTTTACAGTCCCAGACATTTGTATCCGTGTAATTCTGTGGCAAATTGGATACAGGTTACTATTAATACCTGAACTATTTCCTTTCCTTTCCAAACACTGATTGGTGAAAAGGATGCAAGCATCCCATTTTAAAGCACATTAATTAGCCAAGGAGGAGTCAAGGAAGCCACTGTTCAGCCTTCAAGAACAGTCTCCCTCACAGAGGGGAAAGAAAACAACAAACATCCATGGAGTGGCTTCTGGTTGGATTCTGAGCAGGCTGAATATCACCTCCCCAGCCAAGAAAACTCTCTGTGGTGACAGAAATGTTACAACCAGACACTTCAACAACTCAAACACAGGTTTTTTTAGGAATATGCAGGTGGCAGCCCCACACCCAGGTATGCAGGATCAGACACTGTCACCTGGCTGGACAATCCAGGAGGTCCCCAGCAAGCAACATGAAAAACGTAATTGTAGAATGTGCTCAAGTCTACAATTCCTGGGTTACAAGTGCCTTACAACCACCTCAAATTACACAGCAAAGAAAGAGCTGAAAGGAAGCACCTCCTTGATTTCCACACAGCATCCCTCCCCTATTGTCTGGGGCCTGGCAAGTTAAGGTCAGAATAAAAAGACTCCTTAAAAATCCCACATACATTGAAAGCACCTACAGCTTCCACTGATCTTTTTTCCTTTCTATTCTAAGCCCTGAACAGGTTTAAGTAGCAGTTGTCATCATTAAAGAAGCTGCTCCCCTCCCACTTTCCATTCTGCTGAGGAAGGAGCATCCTGGCAGCACCAGGCATAGGTAAGGAAGGAGCAGCTGCTCCCTCACTCAGGGTACAGAAATCCAGTCTGGAAAAGGGTGTGAGGAGGGCACAGGCACGGGATCAGAGAGCACTGCTGCAGAGTGAAATCAGGAAATACAGTAATAAGTAATAATGCTAAAATAAGGAAGTCAAACATCTGCCTGTGCCCTTTGAGGTGCCCCAACCGCCCAGAGGAGCTTAAGGGATGCAGGTTCTGCCCCTGCCCAGCTGCTGGGCACCCAGCTTCTCTCAGGTCACTCCAGAGCTTCTCCATAAATCAGCTGAAGCTGCCAGTCCAGCAGAAAACTCCTGATGCTCCTCTGCCCCCCCAGGTCTCTGCTTGCAGGGGGTTTGGAGGGTGGGCGAGCCTCGCCCCCGCAGCAGCACCACCCCGCGCCCCAGGAACGGCCACAGCCCCCAGAAAGGGCACAGCCCCCAGAAAGGTCACAGCCCTGCCTTCCAACAGGGGCCATCCAAACAAACAGCACAGGGGGTGGCAAGGAAAACGCTCAGAGGACAAAAGGACGGAGTCAGGATTAAACCCAGGCCCTTGATCCCCGGCCAAATGGCCGACCCATAAGCCCACGCAACTTCCAGAGCCAATTTAAAAACCTGAGTGTGGTATACTTTAGGTTATAAAATCATATTTAGACACACATTTTGAAGTGTTCTTTGCTCTGCTGGTGGCTAAAAACAATTCCTTTGTCATCAAATCTTGCTTCAGCAAGCTGACGTGACGTTTTTAACTCAGGAAATAAGATAATTATGGTTCAAGGTAAACAACTACAACTGTGCATCATAAACAGTTTCTAATTTTAAGCCTGAGTCCCTTTAATGCCATCCATATTTTAAAGACAGTTTCCTTACAAATGGTTTAGGCTGTCTGAGCAGCTTGTGACTGAGCCTGTGCTAATGAGCAGCAGCAGAAGCAGCACATCCAGGGAAAACAGAGGCTGGTGGAGCAGGTGGGCTCCTGTGTCAACATCATGGGATGCTTTGAGTTGGAAGGGACCTCAAAGCCCACCCAGACCCAACCCTGCCCTGGGCAGGGACACCTTCCATGATCCCAGGCTGTTCCAAGCCCCATCCAACCTGGTCTTGGGACACTTCCAGGGATCCAGAGGCAGCCAAAGCTTCCCTGGGCACCCTGTGCCAGGGCCTCCCCACCCTCACAGCCAAAAATTTTCTCCTAATATCTAATTTAATCTTTCCCTCTTTCAGTCTGAAGCCAGTCCTCCCTGTTCCGCCACTCCAGGGCCCTTGCCCAAACTCCCTCTCCAGCTCTCTCGGATCCCCTTTATCACCAGAAGGGGTTCTAAGGTCTGCCCAGAACCTTCTCTTCTCCAGGCTGAACAAGCCCAGCTCTCCCAGCCTGTCAAGGTAAGGCAAACATCAAAGGAGGAAAATACACTCTGAATCTTAAACAGCTGGAGAGGCAAAAAAGCTCTTGGAAGACGGAGAAAACAAAGCGCAGAGACCGGAGCTACGCGCGCTTACGCAACCCTCGCTGCAAATCACCCTGGATCCCAGAGCTCAGACTGGCACAAACAGCAGCAATTCCAGTTGTAACTCGTGCAGAGAAATCAGCTACTGAGCTGCTCAGCACCAGGCAGAAAATGCAGCCCCTCTGCGCTGTGTCTAAAGCGGCCCTCGCGCTCCTGCTGCCCTAAAACATTCCCAAAGTTACCTGGGAACAACAAAGGCTGGCAGGAAGGAAAGAGCAGCATCCCGGCTGAGCCTGCAGCCAGCAAGGCTGGAGCACACGGTGTGAGCGTGGCTGGAGCTGCAGGGAGGCATGGAGGGCACGAGCTGTGTCTGCCCTGGGGATGAATCACTGCGCTCAGAGGTAGCAATAACTCCAGGAGTGCTCTGAGGTGTTAGCCTGGCAGGCTCTCATTCCTCCTCATCCCAGGAAAACGTGCTAAACTACAACCAAATGAGCCCAGCTGAAGGGGGGGGGAAGGTGGAGGAGCAAGGCACAGGGGGCACAAACCCCCTGCAAGCAGAGACCGGGGGGGCAGAGGAGCATCAGGAGTTTTCTGCTGGACTGGCAGGTTCAGCTGATTTATGGACAAAGGCATTCTTACAGAGCTGTGCTGGAAGAGGCAGCAGTGGTCAGAAGTGTCCCCAAAGCCAGCGGTGGGAAGGCTCCTGCAGAGGAATCACGTGGTGGAGCCAGTGCAGCCTGGGAGAGCTTGCTCCTCCAAAACTTTTCCTCACTAAACAATTCCAAAGCACCCCACCCCACTGCTGCTATTGTTGTCAAGAGAGGGAATTCCACAACCAGAACAATGATTTCCACGGCATTTTTCCGTTGGAAGAAGAAAACTGGTAAGGCTGCGCAGCAAAAAAGAAAAATTTCCACAGCAGTTCATCCAGTACCACAAGTCTCCTTCCTAAAGGGAACAGATTAACGTGCCTGGAGTCTGCTGTGCAGCGTGGATGTATTTTTAGCTCCAAGGATCCAAAGGCAGCGATGTGGTGGAAGCCTCCCAGGCTGGAGACAGCCACGGGAGGTTCATCTCTCCGCACCCTGGAGAGGGCAGCTCATTAAGAGGCTGCTCAGAGCAGAAGGAAACAATTCACCCATTCCCTGAAGAAATCCCTCTTCCCACGACTGCACACAAGGCAGCTCCTCTAAATTCCCCACCCCCCCCCCCCCGCAGCTCATCCTGATTTGCACCATTTTTGGGGAACAGGAATGCATTAGAAGTGCTCTTTCCTCCCAGATCTTTGGCACAATTAACAGAGATAAATTCAAAGCTGCACTCATGGCACAACATGGGATGAGTGGCTCAAAACCCACCTGAGCGTCCGCAAGACTGAAAGACAACAACAGTTTGGCTTTGTAATATTTCACCTACAACTATCACTTTTCTGGGTGCTGCTAAAGCAGCATCAGCTGCTGTCTGAACCCAAGTGAGTTAATGTGAAAAACAGAGGATGATTTGGGTGGGAAGGGATCTTAAGACTCATCCAGTCCCCTGGGCAGAGACACCTTCCACTAGCCCAGGTTGTTCCCAGCCCAGGCTAACCTGGCCTTGGACACTTACAGGGATCCAGGGGCAGCCACAGCTGCTCTGGGCACCCTGTGCCAGGGCTTGCCCACCCTGACAGGGAAGGATTTATCTCAAATATCCCATCTAAGCCTTCCCTCTGGCAGAGTGAAGCCATTCCCCTTGTCCTAGCACTCCAATTCCTGATGAAGGATATCCTCAAAGTGAAGCTTCCAAGGCAGCCAAACACCTCAGTGGCCACCAAAGCCTCTCTGCTCTCCTGGCTACCCTGAGCCAATGTTTAACCCAATTATCAGGTGCAGGACTCCATTCCCAGGCCACAAAAGGTGACTTAGTTACGTTACCTTCTACCTACAACAGTGCCATTCATCACCAACCCTTCAGGGACACACCTTCAGAAAAAAAACACCTGGCAGGTGAGCAGGGATCACTGCCTCAGATCCGGGAGTCCGAAAAATGGAATGAAGTGCAAGCAAAACTATGAATTAGAGAGTAATCAATAACTAAAGAGTTTGTTTGACAAATTGCCAGGTATTCTGACTGTCCCATCCAAGAGCTCAGAGATGGCACTGCCTGGATGTAATGGCCTCACCCACCCACCTGCAGAGGTGCATTTGGGAATCCCAAATGTGCCACTGGGGAACACAAATGCTCAATTCTGAGCATTCATGGGACAACAGGGAGAAGAGGAGAGGAAAAATCTTTAAAAAAGGAAAAATGCAACAAGTCTAGAAAGACCCAGGAGTCCTGAGTAGAGCCAAGCCATTTTCAGACTTTTATTAAGATTAGATTGGCCTTAGACTGTGAATCACAGTGAAAGACACAGAAATGCAGAGGGGACCAGAGGTTAACCTCTACAACCAAGGCTCCTCCACACCCACAGCACCCACTGAACTGAGCTTACACACCTCAAAAACCAGCTCGTTTGTAACACTCACAGCATCTACCAAAGGCAGAGCTACTAAAATCTGGTGTGTAGGTCTAGGAAAATAAAGCTTTGCTTCAGCCCTGCCTCCCCTCCTGAGCCCTTCCTCCTCCAAACGCCTGAAATAGGATGTTACACTACTTGTTTATACGCCATTAAAGAAAAACATGCTGAGTTTCTTCATCCTGCATTACAGAACAAAATGTTACCCAATTCCTCCTGTAAAGTACCAAGAAATAACTGTGAGACCATATGCATGGGGAAGCATCCACGTGCTGGAGTAATCCGGCCTTACGAAACCGGCCATGGGCGTCTGACCACAACCAGCAGCAAAGGAAGGGCCAAACCAACTTCCCTTTAAAACCCACCCAAAAATTCATTTTGAGGGGTCTGATTCAGGAGACAAATGAAATTCATGCCTCTAAGTTACAATTTGAGGTTTCTGCCATCAAAGTACTGAGAGCAAAGGAACCTGGGTGGTTCATTTTCTCTCCTTGAGCTCATCCCCATTAACCAAAAATGAATCATTAGTTAATTGGGGAGTTCAGCTGGAACCCATGGCACCACGGTTCTTATCTCAGCAGTTAGAAGGCAGCTCTTTCCAAGGATCCAACAAGCCATGGACAAAGGGAGAGATCAGCATCACAAAATATCTGAGCACTGATAACTGGAGATCACAGAGTAGTTTAGTTTGGAAAAGCCTCTGAGATCATCAAGCCCCGCACTGCCAATGCCACCACTAAACCAAGTGTCTCATCTACATGTTTTTTAACACCTCCAGAGCAAGAAGGTCCCCCCCAAGCCTCCTTTTCTCCAGGCTGAGCCCCTCCTGATGCTCCAGACCCTGCCCTGTCTCTGGACAAGCTGTGTGGGCTCAGCTCAGAACAGCAGCCGTGGCATGAGACAGACATGGACAAGGCAGCCAAAAACAAGAGCTGCAAAACCAACTCAAAATCCACAGGTAATAAATTTAATAAAATCCATCTTTGCCCCCTTTCTACCTGCTGGCAGCCAAAAGGAAACACAAAAGCACAGACACATTATTACGAAAAACAACTTCTTGTGCAGGGATAAGGATAACAAATGTTTGACTTCTCTGTTTCAAACGTTTTGGATCTTAAACTGAACCCAGGAAAGAATATTACCAGTTAAGCTATTACAGCAAACGAAATGAAAATTGAAAATCAAGTCTAACCGACATTAAATTTAAATAAATACATCTCAACTCCAGGATCATAATACATAGTTCTTATGACAAAAAAAAAACTTCTGGAGAAGGGAAAAACACCCTTGGTAACTCTGAATATTAAGCTACGGTACCACAGGCATCTCACAGTTTATCTAAATAAAGTGTCTCCTGCAAAGAGCCCCGGTTCCTCCAGTGCAGGCTGCAGTGTGATTAACAGAGGTCCATTAGAGAGGCAATCCATAACCTGGCTCCTGTGAGGAGTCCCTGCCACATCCGTCTGCGTTTCCATGGCAACCAGGCAGGAAAATATAAAGCAAATTACAGTTAAATGAAAATTATTCTCCATGACAATATATGTTAATGCGGGAACATTTGCAAGGCCATTCCAGATAAAATGTTTACATTCACACATGTGTCTACAAAAATAAATAAAAGGCAGCTGGAGCAGCTAATGGATCACCCAAAGAGAAGGATCAGAGTCTTTTTTTGCCCCCCCCCCTAAGTTTTAGTCAATTCATCAGAATAAAATTCTTCAAGCTGAATACCCGAAGTATTTGCCCATTTCCAAGGAGAAGCACTCTTTAAGGAACAGGTTCTCAGAAGATCTACAATGCACATTTCTGAATGTTGTGAACCTTTCATTTTCCTGGCTGCAAACGAAGACCACATTTATGCCTCCCCATCCCAGCAGAAAATGGTTTAAACGAGAGGTTAAGTTTATATTTAGAGAGATCTGACTGAAACTGGAAACAGTGACTTATTTTAATTGGCTATAACTTACTAAGAACTGGAAGGTGTTTCATACCTCAGAATTTGGGGTGGTGACTCCACAGCTGGGAGAATCTTATACCCCAACAGGGTTCAAAGACAGCACAGGCCACTGAAAGACTTTTCTAAAAGCCCACAATTAAGGCTGTAAAAGCTGATCATACTCTCCCACCACCACCACCACCACTTAGCCTGAATACTCCTTTTTTAGGGAATGTATCTCAGTTTAGGGAATATATCTTCTGGAGTATGAGGGAAGTTAATTGGAATGAGGCTCGTCAAGATGCAGCCACTTCGTTATTTTTTTTTTAACTCCCTTGGCTCGTACCCCAAAGAAAAGCCCAGAGAAAGGAAGGAGGTTATAAACTGACTCACAGTCTCTGCCACTGAAAAATGCCACGTTTTCAGAAGGGTCTAAAATACTGCCCTGGAAAACAGCCCCCCCCTCAGCCGCCTGCCAAGTTCCTTTCCCATGGAAATGCTCTGCCTGTTCCGCGAGTAACACAGGTGCAGGTTCTCTTAGGAAGCCCCAGAAAGAGCACAAGGCACTTTTTGAAGGCGTTTTGGGAGAGCTGGGAACACAGAGCAGGGCATTCACTGCGCTGGCACATCTGAGCTCGCTCCGTGCACGCTCCCGCTGACCTCTGCATCTGCCTCCTGCCTCCGCCTACGGAACAATGCTGGGATCATGAGGATCGTAACTTTTTATGACAGTGGGAAAACTGCAATCTTCTCCACGAGTTCACTCCACCCTGCACATAAAACTGCTCATAGGTTCAAACCATAAAGCAAACTCCCCCGCTTTGAAGTTCCACTCGGAGCCCGGCGCACGTTGTAAAAGCCGAGCTGGAAGAACGCGGCACGTCGAGGTTTTACATAACCACCCTCGTGGAAAGCATCGCTCCCCCGTCAGCCAGAGCCGCTGTTGACAAAAGCAAGCCAGGTCAAGAGAGAGTATCTGGGTAACAAAAGTCCTCACAGGTGAGCTCAGGTTACCCACAAACACCCAAGTCGCACACCACCCAATATATTCCAGCCGTGCTCCACTTTTTCCCCGAGGATCAGCTTCCTGCAGAGCCCACGGCAGCGCTGCCAACATCGCTTCAGCTCAGAACTGCTCCACGGCCCCTCTACCTCTCCCCCCAGAGGATATGCAGGCAGAGAAGGGCTGGAAGGGAGATCATCCAGTCCCATCCCCACCAAGGCACAGTCACCTGGAGCAGGTGACACAGGAACACATCCCACAGTGGGTTTGGAATTTCTCCAGAGGGGGAGACCCCACACCCTCCCTGGGTAGCTGTTCCAGTGCTCTGCCACCCTCCAAGGAAAGTTACTCCTCATGGTGAGGTGGAACTTCTTGTGCTTTAGTTTATGTATCTCCACACAATGCGCAGAATGCAACTACAAACAGTGTAAAAAAAAAAAACAAAACCTAACCCCTGCCAATGGAACCCCAGCAGCAGTTGCTAGGATCCTCTGCAAACCTCACTAATTGCTGGGATTGGGTTTCCAGGGAAGCTCCTTGCTGCAGCAGTGGAGGGGCTGAATGCTGTTTTCACAAAAGAACTTGTAAAACCCCAGGCTGCATGTCTGCAACAGCCAGGATTTATATTCCAGGCACAAATCAGATTATGCTGCACACACCGTGCTCCCAGGGCTCCCAAGCAGGTGGATCCCACCAGGACAAGCAGCCTTCCTGGATGCCCAGGCTCCAGGGCCAGGTTCCCTACTCTCCCTAATGGGCTCCACATCACTTTGAGGAGACCTGACTGACTCTGTCAGGTCTGTCAGCCTCTTAGAAAAGTCATTTTCTCTGTAAACGCAAGCAGAGGCATGCTAACAGGGAGTGAGATTCCAGGGAAAACCAGGCAGCCTGCAGCTTTCCTGCAGGGAAGAGGGCAGGAGGTTCAGGGACACCAGGCTGCTGGGCAGCACTACCACTACTGGTAACCTCACAGTAGAGAGCCCCATTGTACAAACACAGGATAAATCCACAAAAGAGAGATCCCAAGAGCAGATCCAAGCAAGGACAGTAAGGGAGATGCAGGAGAGGGAAGGAGCTGCTCCCTGTGAGCACATGGCACCCCAAACATCCCTGCCAGCATTCCCCACACCCCAGAAGCCTTCACCTCAACACACCCACAGCTTCACTCCCCTCCCACCACGCAAAAACAAGGTCCAGCTCTCCAGAGGGAGAGGAAGATGCAGGAACAACTCAGAGAGAAGGAGAAAGAAAGGCAGGAACAGACGGGAGGGGACCTTGAAAGGCAGACAGGCTAAAATTAGAATCTTGGATGAGGAGGACCAAGGCAAGAGCAGAACCTCCATCAGATGAGGCTCCTTGGAAAGGGGAGGGACGACAGGAGGAAGAAGAAACATCCTGGTGGGTGAAGCAGGGGAAGCTCACAGACAGAACACACTGCAGAAGGAAATTAAATTCAGCATTTAAGACTACAGCCTCCAGCTCCCCAACCAAGGAGCTCTACTCAGCACACCAGGAAAGAGCCATGAAGTTGACTTCTTGTCTGATCCCTTCCCCCCTGGACTAACTCGGAGGAATTCGTCTCTCACCACAGAACCAGTTTAACACCCCAGTGCCAGTGCTGATCACAGGGGAAGGGAACTGAATTCACCATGGAGCAGCTGAGTAACACAGGGCACCTCTGATCTCCTGGGAGAGCCAGAAACCTTCCAGGCTGCTGGGAAAACAAGGAACAGAGAGCCCAGAGCCAGGAGAGCCACCAAGCAGGACCCCAGCACGTGCCAGGACAGGCCACGGCAAGGAGGGAAACAGAGCAGCCACCAGCCAGACGAAATCCCAAACCCAGCACATTCCCCATACGTGGGGACAAGAAACCACACGAATAAAAAAAGGTCAACATTCAAGGAGAACAGGTTCTCATCTTCAAACCCGTGCACTCGACCCCCTGGGCTGCTGAGAAATGTGAAGTTTCACAGACTAAATCCCCAAACTGGCTCGTTACAGCCCAGCTTGGATAAATGGATCTGCCTGTGCCGAGCTGCAAGATGAAACCACGAAGACAGCTCGGGGTGGGCAGCAGCCAAGCGCCGTAACCGGAGCGCCCGGTGGTATTTAAACCCCCAGAGCACAGCCAGGAGCAGGATGTTTGTGTCCCCCCCCACACACACACACCCCTTCCCTGCATTACCTACATCTCTTCCCAGCATCGCCAGGGCTAATCTCATCCATCCAAAGATATATGGATATATTTATAGGCAGGCTTACATCTCCAGCACATCCAAGGCCTGACGCAACCGCGGAGCGCCGGTCGGTGCTGTTACCACAACGCTGACATTTCACAATCTGCCACAGCCATCCTCCTGCAGAAACGTGGAAAACACCAGCCCCACCAGAGTGTAAAGTCTATCCCAAAGTGCTTTCCGTGGGATACAGTCACTGCCACAGTCAGCAGGATCTCAGCCCTGCCGCCTCCTCCCCCGGAGCAGCTATCAGGAGACCATTCCCAAAGGGGAACTTCTTGGAACTTTTTTATCTTGGCTCCTCCTGGACCTAAGCAGCCTGCAGAAACCCAGCCACTTACCAGTCATTCGGAGCTCCTGGTACAACTTGTTTACACAGCCCAGGTCACAGGATCGGCTGGAAGGTGTAAGCAGGATATAGTTTTTATGGCTCTGAACTCCTGCCCAGATAAGCCGATAAGGCCCCGGCTGGGGGCGGGGAGCACTTTCATGTGTGCGTGATTTGAAAGGAAGAGGCACCATGAACTGCAGCTAAGCAGTTGCTGCTTAATAATGAAGCTTCCATTCACCTCTAAAGCTATTTAATGCCTTTTTTTTTTTTTTTTGGAGTCCCTAATTACACATCCTTTCATTTCAGATCCCGATATTGAGGGCAGCACCGTATTTCCAAGCCCAGCGCTCCAGCCTCTGGCTGCTGAGCCTTCAGGGACACGCTGCTTTCGGATCGTGGTGAATTTTTTAGAGGGTAACATCTCCCTTCTTGATTCTGATTCTTCCCCACGCCTGTGACACAGTTTTAGCAGCCTTTATGCTGCTCTAAAGGTAAATTATTCGAGATCCTTTCTATCCTGCAAAGCTGTCAGTCTCTCAAAAATAATTACAGAGCCAGTTCCCTCCAGCCTTTGCTTCCCCGAGCCTGGAACCACCCCACTGTGACACCCACATCCTCAGTGAGGACCTGAAGCCCACCACCCAAACGAGGACCACCTTAACATTCCTCTCACAGCAAATCCAACACAGCACAAGAGGAAAGGAGATGCCTTCTCCCTGGAAAAACATCCATCCCCTCACACACAGCTGAGACAAAGCTGCTTTTTACACATACTCCAAAGTTTTCTACGCTTTCCATTCTCCAAGTCCGGAAATTTCATTACATGGCATTTCAGCCACATACAAACCCAGCACCAGCACAGACACACTTGCACCTAACAGCAAAATAAATATTTCAGTGTTTCCACAAGATATCCAGTGTTGTAACCTTTGGTTTCCGAATCCAAACGCAACGTACAATCAATACCCTGCTCCTGCCACTGCAGTAATTCACAGCAGAAGGTTTATTTTAAAAACACTCGTCGGATAAGTTTGGTTTTCTTTGAGACAGGGGAAGAAAGGCTGCCTCCAGATTTGGAGAGGATAAATAATTCAATGCCTGAATGCCAAGGGCAGCGTGCACACATCCATATGGCAGGGACAATGCAGACAGTAATATATGCTGCACATCACCACCCTGACAGTGCCTTCAACCCTGACCTAGAAAAAAAAAAAACACCACTTTCTTCTGACTCCAGCAGCCAGTTCCCTCCCTCCCCGGCGCTGCCACCCGCTCGCCGTGGGGTTACCGTGGGGAATTGCTTCCCAATCCCTCGGCCTTCCCAGGCTGCAGCCCCAGCCCCTGCTCACACCAGCTGCACGCCTTACCCACGCGGTCAACTCCAGAAAACGGGAATGAACCCGGGCAGACCGAGCTTTCAGACGTCCTCCTTGGGAGCTCAGGCTTTCCCAGCCAGCACTGAGAGGGGCAGGAAAAGCCAGGATGGTTTCTCAGACGAGAGGTCTGGCCAGACGCCGGCGGGGCCCCACAGGAGGAGGAGCAGAGGGAGCGGGGAGGCTGCACCCACCCGAGCCCCGCACGGGGCTCCCGTGACATCCTCGAGGGACAGGGGACCACATGGACCATGCTGGATAGATACATGACCACAGAGATCCCACTGGATGTACACACAACCACCAAGACCGTGTTGGATGGACACAGGACCAAAGGGACCATGTTGGATGGACACAGGACCACAAAGACCCCACTGGACGGACACAGAACCAAATCGATCGTGTTGGATGGACAAAGGACCAAAGGGACCATGTTGGATGGACACAGGACCACAAAGACCCCACTGGACGGACACAGAACCAAATCGATCGTGTTGGATGGACACAGGACCACCAAAGTCCCACTGGATGGACACAGGACCATGAAGGTGATGTAGGATGGACACAAGACCACTTAAATCATGTTGGATGGACACAGGACCACGTAGATCCCGTTGGATGGACACAGAAGACCACCTCTTCCCCCACAGAAGAGAGAAGAGGCTGCTCACCAGAGAAACCATCCCTCCTATCCTCCACAGCCCTCACAGACATCAAGCCTGCAGCCACACTCATTTCATACTCCCAAAATTAACCATCACACAATCACCCTGCCCCACTGTCCTAGTTTGATGATTTCATAATTTCACTACATCCTACAACCTGAAGAAAACATCACAGTCAAGACAAAGAATTCTGGAGCCCAAAATACCTGATATAATTAACTGCACCTTCTAGCATGATTATTTCCCTTCCTGACCCCAATTATGCCTTCAGTTTATTAAAGAGAACTCAAATACAGAGCAATGTTAACACCCCAAAGAGTCACATAAACAGGAAAAAAGTCTGAGGGCACCATTACAAACAGACTTAATGGAACTCCAAGATTGGAAATGGATCTTGAAAGCTGTCAGATCAAAGCAAGATCTTTCTCGTGTAAGGACTGCATTACCCTTGGAGCCACAGAGCTAATACCATCTATAAAAATATTTTGCTCAAATAAGTGAAGAACAGCAGCGTTTCATCTGTCAAAAGGTGCGAGGCTTTTATGGGATTAGCCATTCCACATGCAGCATAAAAATTAGAGCAGATTTTTAAAAGCCCCCAGCTCAGCTGACAGAGACTCCACAGCCCGACGTGCACCCGCTTTCTTCACATGTGCTCCACGCCGAGCAGATTTTTCACTGTTATTAGCATTTAAGCTTCTTTTTACTTTTTTTTCCCCCCCACACTCTCCTAAAAGATTACAAATTGGCATCACCCATAAGCAGCCTCAGCTGAAACACCACCACCCAGACTCAGAGAAATTAAGGTTTTTAAATACCCAACAGTTGCCTGAGAAAATACACCAGGAAAACGCCAGTTCTCACACAGGAAAGCTTAAAAAGTAGAGTAGAATGTGCTCAAAACCAGCCTCCAGACCACGGGTGCTGACAGCTTCCCACCCCCCTTCCCAGCAGGATTCCAAAGGCAGCGTTTTTGCCCAGATTTTAAGGCTGCACAAACCTGCCTAGGACGCTTGTGATTTCAAATAATTGCCTACACAAGCTTTCCCTTAACACTGATGGGAGTATTTTTTTATGGCCGTGCATCGGTGGCACACAAATTACGTAACACTTGGCTGAGAACCCTCCGAAAAAGCAGCTCTGTGCCGCTAATCCCTCACGCAGGAAGGAGGAAAATATTTAAAAGCTGCATACAAATCATTCCTGCGAGTGTCGTGCAGACTGGTTTAAATTAGACGGGGTAAAAATATATGTGAGCTGATCACGAAACACTGGAATCTTTGCTATGGAGACACCGGTTCCTCTCCGCAGCCTTTTACAACCGAAATACAGGGAATTCTCCCCGGCGATGGAGGGAGCACACAAGCACACCTTTACTAGAGCTCGTCAAGGAAATACGAGGAGAATAACAACCCCCCATGTAAATATTTTCCAGTATTATTTGCTTTGCTGTACTGAAAAGCAGCAGTACCTGCCACTACTTGCTCTGGGTCTACCACCATTAAATCTTAATACCCGGGAGGAATTTCAATCCGTAAGGCAACTGCTGAGCCTGAAATTCAGGTACAGGGCAGGAAGAGGGGCAGACCTCCTCCTCAGAAAGCCGTCACTCCATAATTTCACAAAATGTAATTAACCAGCTCAGGCCTTGTTGCCTTTCCTTCCCTCGGAGAAAGATTTCTTCATCGAGTAATTAGCCTGTCCCAGTTAAGGACTCAAGTCACCACACAACATATTTTCCCCAAAACAAAGCCACATGCACTATTTAAAAAAAAAAAAAAATATTGCCATTTCCTCACAGCCACTTAAATCTCTTCCCAGCTTTTGGCTTAGTCACTGCCTGGATCTAAAACTCACTGAAACCAACCCACCACTGTGGGAGCCGCTAAAATCCTGGGTTTATTCCCACACTGGAGACACTTCATCATTCCAGAGCACTGCCTCCTTTTAATGTATAGAAAAGCTGGAGGTAAGGAAAAAAAAAAAAAACAAACCTCTTAGTACTTCAAACACATGTCCAAAAGCCACAACATAAAGACAAAGAGGACAGATTAAACGCTGTAAAGACACACTCGTCGGGAACCTTCCTTTGAAGTATCTGCAGGAAACACTGTCATCACACAGCCATGTTACAATTACACAGTTTAAAATAATCAGCACCAGTTGTAAGCAGCCCATCTGGTTCCCTGGAAAGGGAACACTGCTGGTACAGTATTGATTAACACGGCGGAGTCTCAGTGACCCCAGAGAAATGCATTTGTCTGCTCTGCTGAGCAGCGGAAGAACGCGGCACGACACCGCGCTACGCTTCGCTTTGTTCGCAAGCATTTGGGGGGGACTCACTCCATTAAAAACACGAGTGGAAAATGAAATCATCTGATCAGGTTGCCTACCACACACGAGGGAAGAAATTAAGCCAAAGGGGTTTTTTTGCTCTGGGGTTTTTTTCTTAAGATTTCCTCCCCCGGCCAAACCCAAACTGGACAATCTGCAGGTTTAAGTCGGAGAAAATGTTGTTGCAACATCATAAAAACAAAAAGCTGCCCATGGAAAAAAAAAAAACAAAAGCTTGCTCTGAACCACGCTTTTTTATGAAATGGAGACACAGACACGAGTTCATTTCTAAAAGCAGAAGCAGAACTGAACAGCAAAACCAAGCGTGGAACACGAAACGCAACATCTCCAGTTTCCAGCCAGTGGCAGCAGCCAGCGCCGACATGGCCGGGGCTCCTCGGCCACTATTTACAACAAGGAACGAAGGCAGAACAGCCTTGGGAAGCGAGGGCTCGCCGTGCTCCAAGCCCAGCCTGCTGCATGGGCAACTCAAGGCTTAGCTGCGAGTTTGGCGAACCGAGCCCTCGCACTGACTCAGACACCCCGGGGTGACACAAGCCCCGGCTCGCCCGGACGGGTTCACAGCAAAGCCCTTCTCGGAGGCAGGATGTGCCCCGGCAGGTCGGACACCTCCCGGTAGAGCTCTGCCGGAGCCAGGCAGACCCGGAGCGCTGCTGTTGCTGCTGCGTGCGAAGCGCTGAGCTCCGCAAAGCCCCGAGGCAGCGCTGAGTTTGAGCCCCGAGCGCAAGCGGAGCCCCGGAGCGGCTCACACGGAGCCCCAGAGCTCGCCCACACAGGCACGGACCAGCCCCCCCTCTCCCTCCTCGCAGGCAGATCCTGCCCCTGCCGAGCGCTTCCCACGGAGAGAAAACAGGTCACGGAGCTCTGTAACCAAACGCCGTGGCCAGAGTTTCCCCGCCGAGGAGGCGCAGGGCTGGCTCCACATCACGTTCCAAACCCCCTCCAACAGCCATCTCAGACCTATTCCTCCAAACCTGGAATCTGCCGGAAAATCCAGCCTGTGAAAACGCCAACTTTTTTTTTTTTTTTTTTTTTTTTTTTTTTTTTTTTTTTTTCCCCCGTTTTTAAGCTAATAGAGTTAAATACTGAGCTCCTGGTAGGGCACGCACAAAGAATGTGTATGGATGCCGCTGGGAAACATGTGAGAGTTAATCTCCTTTTCCCTCTCCATGACTCTGTTGGAGTGGTTTTCCCCCCAACAGAAAAAATGAAATAATTGCAGTCATTATATAAAAATGTTCCATTTTATGAGCAAAACAAAGAAAGGAGAAATGCACTGAACTCCCAAGTTCCTTAAATTTATATAAATTTCAGGAAAGCGCACAGCCACTACAAGGCAGCACAGATGTTGCCACCTAAAAAATCTTTGCCTACAGAGAGCGTAAAAATGGTGTGTTATACCCCGTTTCAGAAGCCATCTCAGGAGGGAATTGTGCTTCAAGAGCTGCCTGGAATTCGCTCTCTGCCTATGGAGCCATGTCCCCAGTGGTGAGAGAGCACTTTGTGTACAAAACCAGGAGGGGGGGAGGAACCCTTTCCTGCAACTGGATATCAAAACAGATCCCCAAGGCTGGAGGAGAAGCCAAGCCGTAAACACACGGCCCCTGTGCCTCAATGAAGGGCCCGTTCTGAGCCGCACACCCCGGACAGCTGCTCCCTCTGGGAAAGGGCAGAGGGCACCGAGGGCTCGGCTCATCCCGACTCCCTCCGAGGTCATTTGCCTTTCTAAACATGAATCCATCCCCGGGGTGGGGGAGGCTGGTGCTGAGCTGCAGCTGTTTGGGCTTGGGAGGCTTTTTTTTTTTTTTTTGCTCTCTTCCTTTCTGCTAAGGGGCAAAGGTGTCGAGCAGCCCCTCCCCGGCACACAAAGGCTCCTCGGAGGACAGAAGCACGGAGCGATTTAAAGATTAAACTGGGAAATAAATAAAAGCCGAGGGGGCTGGGGCCGGCTGGGCTCGGTGCGGCCCCGGCCCTGCGCACACACACACGCAGGGCTAACGCCTACCCGGGGATGATGAAATGGGAAACGGAAATTACCATTTCAGACAACTTTTGGTATTGTTCCTCCCAGCGCAGCGCTCACCCCAAAACGCACTTCCCCCCCCACCCCCCTTCCCCGCACCCCTGCGAAAAAAAAACATCCCCACCCCAAAAAAAGGGGTCTGGAGGGCGGAGAGGGGGGGGCGGGCTGCGGGCTCGACACCGAGCTCCAATTCCTCCCACGGCTCCCCACGAGCCTGCGCACCCCAAAACACCGAGCAGCCCCCGGGCTCTCTCTGCGGCTCCTCCGAACCACCACCCGCACGGCATCCTCCCTCTCTCGGCACCCCCTTCCCACCCCCTGCAGCCCCCAAACAGCCGCTCACCTCCTTCGCCGCCCCCCCCACCCCCAAACCCCAACATCCCCCTCCATTCGCGCTGCGGCGCTTTCTCCCCTCCAGCCGACCCCGCGCCGCCCCCGCTCCGCACCGGGTCCCACCGCCTGCCGCTACCGGTGCCCCTCCTCGATCCCCCACCCCGTCACGGTGCCCCCCCCTTCGACCTGGGACCCACGCTCCGGGTACCTCTCCCGGTGCCCCCCCCAGGCCGCGCAGCTCCTCCCCGGGACCCTCTCGGCCCCTCTGCCCCATCGTCTCCAGCGCCCCGGTGCCCCCCCGCGCCACCCGCCCGCCGCCCGCCGGCGCTTACCGGTGCTCGGCGCTCAGCGGGCCAAGGGCAGCCCCGCGGCGGAGCGAGGCCTGCGGCTCGGCCGGCCCCGCCGCATAGAGGGGGGGCTGCGGGGGGGTTTCGGGGCGGTTTTGGGGGGTCCGGGGGTCCCGGGGTCCGGCCCTAGCGCGGGGGGCGCGCGCCGTGGCGGCTCCGGGCCGCGCGCTCCATCCCCCGCGCGCCGCTGAGACAGCGCCGCTCATTGGCCCGATGAGACGCCGCCGCTCATTGGCGGACGCCGCGATCCTGGGTGGGGGGAGGAGCCGCAATGCCCCCCCCTCTCCACCCCGGCGGCGCGCGGGGGGCGACGGGAGCGCGGCGGCGCGCGACGTGTCCCGGCAGCACCGTTCCCCATTGGCCGCGCGCGCCGGGCGGCGCTTCCGGGGCGGGGCCGGAGGGGGGGGGGCCGGGGACCTCCCCCCCGAGCGGGACCAGAACCGGCGACGAGACCGGAACCGGCCCCGGAAGCGGCTCCGCAGGGACGTGCGGTGCCGTGCCGAGCTCCGGGACCGGGACTAGGATCGCGACCGGGATAGGCCCCCCAAGGACCTGCGGGCTGGGCCAAGCCCCGCGACCGGGCCCGTCGCGCTGCCCCGGCATTGTGGGATCACCGGAACGGGCACTCCCCGGTTGGCAGTAGTTCACGGGGCGGCGGTGGGTGCTGCCGGTGTTGGCACTTGGGGCACCGGCGTACCCGAAAATCGGTGTTGGGACGAGGCGCCGGTTTGGGAAACGCGTCAGGGGTGCTGGGGCACCCGGGCCTTCCCGTGGGGTCCCACACGGGCACAGCGCTCCGGTCCTGCCCTGGGCCCGGTTCCTTAATCACATCCTCGTTAAAGCTCCGGTGCCGTGTGTGCCCCAAGGGGCCGTAGTGGAAGTGGCTGCCCAGCAGGACAGTGAGGGGTGACACAGGTGCCCTGGGGTGACAGCGCTGCTCCACCAGCCCAGGAGATCCCCCTGGAGAGCACAGGGACAGGGACAGGGACAGGCTGGGACAGCTGCTTGCTGCTGACCAGGCCAGGTCTTGAGCCTGTTTTCTCTGATCCTTTCATGTGCCGATGACACAACAGCAAAATGCTTTTGTGCAGTTTTTATGTGCAGGGTGCCTCCTAAAAAAAGCATTTTAAACGCCTCCTAAACAGGTCATTCCTGCTGGATAATGTCAGTCATTCCTTCATTCTGGAATGCTCAAGGAACGACTGGATTGGATGTGGCGCTGCTCTGGTCTGGTTGACAAGGTGGTGATTGATTACAGGCTGGGATCCATGGGTCACAGATGGAGATTGGGAAGGAATTGTTCCCTGGGAGGGTGCTGAGGCCCTGGCACAGGGTGCCCAGAGCCACTGTGGCTGCCCCTGGATCCCTGGCCAGGCTGGACAGGGCTTGGAGCACCCTGGGCTAGTGGAAAGTGTCCCCTGCCCATGGCAGGGGGTGAGAACAGATGAACTCTGAGGTTCACCCACCCCAGACCTTCCCACTGTTGTGTGTCTGTACTTTGTACCACGCATCTACTGCCCCAGCTCCTCTGTGTCACCAAGGCAGCCGAATTCCAGGGAGGAATCCCGTTCATGGAGCAGGTCCCAGCCCTGGTGCCCCGGGGCCCTGGTGTGGGTGGCAGAGCTGCGTCACCACGCGTTGTTTTGGTTGCTGGGGCTGGGGAAGCCTGGAGGCAGCGGCTCTGCCTATGACCTCATCTGGAATATTCCTGGTTTTTAACCCCCCTCTGCCAGGAGCGGGGCTGTAACTGGGATTTCTCTTTTGGCATGTGCAGGGCTGCTCAGGGTCACACCCTTGGCAGCCTGAGGGACGGTTCTCATGCGCTGGGGGTGCCACAGGCCCCCAGGAAGAGAAATCCCTGTGCTGGGCTCAGCAGGAAGGAGTGGCTCAGGAGCGCGTGTCCGGCTCTGGTGTTAAATAACAGCAGGAGAGAGGTTTATTCTGAGCCTGTTAAGCTGGTCCTGTGCTCCACTTAGGCTTAGTCTTTTTATCTCTACCCATCTTCTTCCTCTGTAAGACCTACTAAACCAGTGAAAAGAAAGAGGTTGGGGGGTTTTTTTTGGCTTCCATTAAGCTTCTTGTCAGAGCTTCCTGCAAACGCTGCAGGTGAGTGTTGGCCTCTGAGCAGAGAAGAGGGGAAATACATGTTTTCATTTCCTAAATATAGTTGTCTGTAACTGCTTCCTTGGCAACCTTGAATGTCATCCAGGTCAGAGATCCAGTGCTGGGGAGGAAGTTAAACCCTTTCTGTGTCACCCTGACCTTTTTCTATTTGAACACAACAGCCTGGTTCAGGGAGGAACTTTCAAGTACTTAGAGAAGGGAAGCTGACAGCAGGAATGGGAGGATTATTTCCTTGGGGGCTGTTCTGCTGGTTTTCTGGGTGAGACTTGGGTGATGGGGATGTTTAACCTGCCTGGCTTTGTTACCCTGGGCTGGCTTTTGCTCCTTAATTGCAACACTTAAAACAAAAAAAAAATTACAGTCAAATGTTGAGCACCTTTATCCTTCAATAAAGGTTGTAAGCTCTTAAATCCTAAAATAAAACAAATACCCTGGTGCTGAGGAGGAAAGAGAACATTGTGTGAGAGCAGGGAAATTAGGCCGCTTGGGGAATGTGCTTTCAGGCCTATTTCTGTCTGTCCCAGCCAGCTAAAGGACATTGACTTTGGGGACAGAGCTCCTGACCCTCCAGTCCTTGCTCTGGCACTGCCTCCTGGCTCACTCTGGAGATGGCACCTGTGCCAGCCCCTCACCTGCTCCGGCAACCTGAGGGTGACCAAACTCACCTCAATCCTTCAGCACCTGTGTTGTGAGGGAAAGAAGCATCATGCCAACCCTAAAGTCAGAAATTCCTGGGCTGTGCTACTGTGGGGGCAGTTCCCAGCTGATTCAGCTCCTCTCAGGATGGAGGGATGGGAATCTGTTTTTAATAGATGAAACAAGGTGTGATTTATGGCTGGTACAGGGTAAGCCCTGAGTTACCAGTCAGGTGCCAACATCATAGAGGCCAAGAAAATAAAACTTTAGAACTGTGATTAAGAAAACCTTTCCTTTAAGCTTGGCTCAGGTTTTAATTAATGTCATCTATTAACATTTTGAAGAGAAATGGGTTTGGCAAACCAAGCAGCCATTTGGGAAGGCAGTGAGGAGTACAGCTGCTGTACTGCAGCAGGAGCTCTGTACAGATTCAGTTTTACTAAATAAAGCTACTTTCAAGCCATCCTTGTATTTTTTTGCTGTTGTTGTTAAGAACACTCCAACTTAAGCTGTTCCACCTGTGATACCATAAAGAAATAAAAGTGTGGGTTTTACCTGCTTTACAGTGTGGTGGCTGCTTAGAGCTCTACAAGATGTAATTAAGGCTAAATTCATGGAACAGCTTTCTCATATTCAAATCTGCATTGTTTCGAAGGTTTAACTCCTTGGCACAGCTTGTTTGCCCCCAAATCTGTGTCTTTTGAAGGTTTAACTCCTTGGCACAGCTTGTTTGCCCCCAAATCTGTGTCTTTTGAAGGTTTAACTCCTTGGTGCAGCTTGTTTGCCCCCAAATCTGTGTCTTTTGAAGGTTTAACTCCTTGGTGCAGCTTGTTTGCCCCCAAATCTGTGTCTTTTGAAGGTTTAACTCCTTGGTGCAGCCCACTGGGCACCCAGCTGAGTCCCAGTGAAGCACCAGGACTGGGATCAGGACAGGCAGAGCCCACGGCCCAGGAGCTGATGTAGCTCCTGTGCCTCAACTGCAGCAGCATTTTTGGATCCCTCAAAGCTGGGAACTGCTGTTGTGGTGATAAAGTCTGTTTGCAAGGCTCCCTGCAGGATTTACTTACACCTGTGTGAAGAGTTGTCCATGGAGCTTTGTGCCTGGTGCATCCACAGAGGATGGATTCTGGGGGAAGTGCTCTCCTGCTGCTGGGTAAACGCCTGGTATTGATGTTCCAGGTGTGAACTCATGACAGCCCGGCTCTAATTACTGTTTTTATCATTCCTAATGACAGGCTTTAGGTTTCCAGGCTGCTTATGGATTTCAGGGGTGTGGAGTGACAGTTGCTCACTCGGAGCTTAGTGACCTCCTTCGGTCTGCGGGGTTTGGAGATGACTTCAGCCACCTCCCGCACACAGATGGATTCCCGGGCCTCTCCGAGCTCTGCTCACTCCAGCAGCTCTCTGGGGAGTGCACTCCCGCAGAGTCTGAGTCACAAACAGCCATTTCCCTCCCCCTGCTCTGCCCCTTGCCCCTGTCACTCTCTGGGTGTTGCTCCCTCTTCCCCGTGTTAGCTTTTCCGCAGGTTTCTGAGCCCCGGCTGGCAGAGGGAGCAGTGGCTGCTGTGGGATGGCCGAGTCCCCGTGATCCCCTGCCTCCAGCCATCTGTCACCTGCCTCTTTGACACTGCCAGGGCTTTAGAGGTGACCCGAAGGTAGATCTGCACCCCAGTGCTGTGTCCCAGGCTCGCCCTGGGGCTGGGGAGGCTCTGTGCCCCAGGGAGGAGCAGTGTCGGTGCCATGCTGTCCTCTGCCATGGAACTGGAACTCGCTGCCATCCCAAGCTGCTCCTGCAGGAGTCAATAGGTGTGCTGGGTTTGGACTGGCTCATGGAAAAAGGCTGAGCAGCTCTCTCCTGGTGAGGAGTTTTACTGTGCTTGAGGGAGAACCATGGGGTCTTTTAAGCAGGTCCTTTGTTGCTGACCCTAAGGTTCTCCTGGGTTCTTGGCCATGCTGTGCTGAAGGGGAGCACCTATCCCTTGACCTTGTTTTGTCATCTGCAAAGAAGTAATCGAAAAAATCCCATCTGGTGCGTGACAGAGATGCACAGTGCTGGGGGACGCCGGGAAACTCCAGGCCCTCAGAGCTGGGTGGTTTGTCCTGCCAGAGCAAAGTCCTGGCTTAGCTGCTGTAAAAGTCTGAATTTACCTTCCAGCAGCTTCAGCTCTGCATATAATCCTTTGATTCACAGATGAGAAGTCTGTGGAGGATGCAGTGGCCACCTGATTCCACATATCCATTTACCCCACTGGCAAAGTGCTGTGTGGAAATGAGTCAGGGAAAAGCTGGGGGGCTGAGGAACTTCCCGAGCCTCAGAGGGCAGGACTGTCTTACAGGGAGCCAGGAGACAGGAGAATTCTCAGATAGAGCAGAGCTGTGTCTCCCATGGAAACTGACTTCTCTTGGCCTGAAAAGAACAAGATGTGGCTGCTAATGCTGCTTCCTGCTCCTAACCTGCTCAGGAGATAAACCAGGGATTTCAGCCTCCAATCCAGCACCTTTCCCCGGTAGTAAACAGACGTGGCATTACTGAGTGATGTCATGGCTGGAGCACATCCCAGCAAGGCCAAGCCTGGATCAGGTTATATCTGTCCTCTCAGAATATTGGCTTACACCCAAAGGAGCATATTGCCAGTCCAAGGGCAGTGACTGAAGCCACCTTTCCCAAGGTCACCTCTGGCACGCACAGAGGGGACAGCCTGAGCTGCCCATGCAGGGCAGAACCTCCTGAGTCTCTCTCTGGCATCACTTTGTATTGGCACCAGCAAGGCAAAGACTCCCCAGCACTCCTTCATGGAGTCGTGGAATGGTTTGGGTGGAAAGGGACCTTAAAGCCCATCCAGTGCCACCCTCTGCCATGGGCAGGGACACCTTCCACTGTCCCAGGGTGCTCCAAGTCCCGTCCAACCTGGCCTTGGACATTTCCAGGGATGGGGCAGCCACAGCTGCTCTGTCCAGCCTTCCTGGTGCTCTGTCATCTGGTTATCTTCGAAGCACAGTGTGAAGAGAGGGATAGAAATCGTGTCAGCTCCAGCTCTGTAAATAACCAGTACTCCCAGTTCAGCACAGCTTGGTCACATCCAGGCCTGAGACTTCCAGCTGGGAGCAAGTGCAGCCTCCCTGTGTGCTCCACATGGCATCTGTGTGTGGAGGTGCCCCCAGCTGCCACATCCCCTCCCAGCTCTGAACAGCCCTTATGTGTTAATTGGTACTGATCTGTGTGTCTGTAAATTGAACTGTTTGATTCAGTGACTCCAGGAGATTTCCAGGAGTGAGGGGACATTAAGGTGCCAGGGATGGGGCAGCCAGAGCTTCTCTGGGCAACTTGTGCTTCACCACCCTCCAAGTAAATATGAATTCCTATGTATTTGTTCACTCCCTTTCCCTCAGAACACAGTGCAGTCCCTCACTCCCATCGCAGACACAAAGGTGTTTTCTACCAGAGCTCATTCCTACCTTGGGCTGTCAGAAGGGGAACCTTCCTCAGCAACAGCTGCACAGGGAGGGCTCTGGTCTCTTTCCTCTCTGCTGAATCTAAGACTGCAGAGGTTGTTCCTTCTTTTCCCAGGCAATTACAATTACATGGGATTAGGAGGGATAAAATCCCAGAGCTGGGCTGGTTGTGTGCTCACACCACCAGACTCCAGTATCGGGCCCCCCCAGCGGTGCCTGCAGCCTCTCTGCTATCCTTGCAGGGACCCTCTCGCCCCTCCCAGGCGTTTGTTCTCCTGCCTAAATAATTTGGGACCAAGCCAAGATCGGGGCGGGCCCTGGCCAAGCTGGAGAGCCCGGAGAAGGCCGGGCTGGTGGGGAACCATCTGCTCCAGAAGACGTGACCGGGCCGGCCCTAGCCTAGAGCTCGCCTGCAGCGCAGGGCACGCCCGAGGAGCGGCGGGAGGGGCCGTGCCGGGGGGCTCCGCGGCCGGGCCTCACCGGGGGCCTCAGGCCGTGCCGGACCCGGTTACCGCGGTAACGGCGCGGCCCTTCCCGGCAGCCCCCGCGCGGCGCCGCCGCCATCTTGAGGCCTGGCAGCGCCGTGCGCGCCCCCGCTTCCAAGATGGCCGCCCGGCCCTCACCGGGCACTTCCGGCCGCGCGGAGGCCGCGGTTCTGGTAACGGCGGAGCCGCCGCGGCCCGGCCCGGGCCCGTCCCTCCGCCCCGGCCTCTGAGGCCTCCGGGGAGAGGGACCGGCGGACATGGCGTTGCTGCTGCGGATGGGGCTTCTCCGCGGCCGCTGCGCCTTCTGGCGGCCGCCCGCGGCCGCCTGGGCCCGGCCCCGCGGTTCTGCCCTCGGCGGGGTTCGCGGCCTGCAGGTAACGGGGCACCGGGGGCACCGGGAGAGGAGAAGAACGGGCGAGAAGGGCGTTCGGGCTGCTCGGGAAGGACCTGTGGTGGTGCCGTCTCGAAGGTCCTTCATGTCGGCGCTGTTGGGCACTGACTTGGGAAACACCGTGGAAGTAATGGAATTATTTGGGTGGGAAGCGACCTTAAAGTTTATCTTATTCTATTCCCCTGCCAGGGGCAGGGACTCCTTCTACTATCCCAGGCTGCTCCAAGTCCCATCCAGCCTGGTGTTGGACACTTGCAGGGATCCAGGGGCAGCCACAGCTTCTCTGGGCACCCTGTGCCAGGGTCTCAGCACCCTCCCAGGGAGGAATTCCTTCCCAATCTCCCACCCAGCCCTGCCCTCTGGCAGCGAGAAGCCATTCCCTGTGTCCTGTCCCTCCATCCCTTATCCCAAGTCCCTCTCCAGCTCTCTTGGAGCCCCTTTAGGCACTGAAAGGTCACAGTTAGGTCACCTCAAAGCTTTTCTTCTCCAGGCTGAGCAATCCCAATTTTCCCAGCCTTTTATTGTACAAGAGGTGCTCCATCCTTCTCGTCAATTTTGTAACCTCTTCTGGATTTAGGACTTTTTCTGTGGTGTAAGTAGGTGGAGAAAGAACAATGTGGGATGTTGTTTCATGCCAGGTTTTTCTGGGATCAGTTTAAATCTAAGCTGCTCTGATATAGAGAGCATCAATCCTGAGGTTGTCACCTTAGGCCATCACAAGTTGGAAAAAAGAGAACCAGGAAGAATGAGTGAGGGGTTTGAGCCTGCTCAGTGTCCCTGGCTGGTTTAAAAACTGGGGCCTGTGCAGTGCAGGGGAGACAGGGAATTACAAGGGGCCAGACTTGTGTTCAGTGAGACAATTAATAAGTGGTAGTTTAGATGTTGTGAAGCTGCACTGAAGTGTGAATATCCCCTGCAGGATTCCTGCTGAGTTACCTCAGGGACAGAGCTGCATTGGCCTTGCTCCTGTGCAAGAGGGTTAAAAGCCCTTAAAGTTTCCTTTTAAATTTTTTTTTTTTTTGTTAAAAGACTTGCTTTTTCTATGGTAGGGGATCTTTATATTCTAACTGATTTCCAACATGCCTTTAGAACAAAAGAAAACAGACACAGGGAGGAAAAAGATGAAATACTGAGTGTTTTGAGCACGGGTTGTCTGTTTCTGCTTGTGCCTTCTTTGCTCTGGGTTATAAACATTTCCAAAGTCACTTGGGAAGTGCCCAACCAGGAATCCCATCCAGGGCTCCCAGCTGCTGTCCTGACACTCACCCCCAGCAGATTGCCCTCTTCAGGAATCTGAGTCTCAGGGAGGCACACAAAGCTTGAGCAGCCACATTGCTTTTCTGATCATTGCTTTGTTTTTCTTTCTCTGCCTCTTCAGAGCCTCCTGGCACCCACACTCCCCCGAGCACGTCAAGGGCTTGGTGGAGTCCTGACAAAACAGCTCATAATCCGGGATCCAGTCAGACTTTGGAACCTCCTGGGTGAGTCCTGAGGGGCAGGAAGGGAAAAGGTGTGATTTCATAAGAGAATTGACCTTTCCTCACCTTCCCTCTGCATTCCTGAAAGTGCAGCAGAGGGGTTCTGTTCCTGGACGTGGGAGGTGGGGGTGTTTGCAGGGATCCAGGTCTGTGTTTGGTGACAGGAATGAACAGTGGCACCTTCCCATGAGGAGCTCAAGGGATTAAAGAAGTACTGGAGTCGTTAGACTTTGTGTTTGTAGCCTTTTTTGGCTTTTATTGGAGTATCCCCCAGCATTGCTGAGAAACCTGATTTAATTCCACTGCCTGTATTTCCTTTAATGAGCATTTCCAATCCCAAGTGTGAGGCTGTTCCTAACTGGCCACACCAGTGTTAGTGATGGCTGTGCCCTGGGAGTTGTGTCCATGTTTCAATACTAAAGAAATTTCTCAAAATTATTTCTCTTGTGCCATCAAAACGATCTCTGACCTCTGCTTGCCTGCAGGTAGCACCTCCTGGTTTGCTACATCCAGCTCTCGGGGGAGTAGCCAGAAGAATGGAGGATTCAAGAAGAAATCTCCACAGGAGGAGGATGGTTTGTGTGTGCCAAAAGTTCTGGGGTTTACTAAAATACAGGGAGGGGCAGGCAGGGAGGAAGATCCACCTTTGTGCTTCCCTGTGCAAGCCTGGGGCTAAGGGCACATTTGAAGGAGTATTTTGGTTTAGATGATGGACTGATAAAGGTGGAAGACAAAAGACAAATCATAGAAATCCTGGAGTGGATTGGGTTGCAAGGATCTTAAAGCCCATCCTGTCCCACCTCCTGCCATGGCAGGGACACCTCCCACTGTCCCAGGCTGCTCCAAGCCCTGTCCAGCCTGGCCTTGGACACTTCCAGGGATCCAGGGGCAGCCACAGCTGCTCTGGGCACCCTGTGCCAGGGCCTGCCCACCCTCACAGGGAAAGATTTATCCCAAATATCTATTTAGGGGGTGAAAGATCATGGAAGTGACTCTCTGGGCCACGTTGCTTCCTATGCAAATCCCTCCATTGCTGTTTGCCTTGGCATTGCCCCTTTATGAAGGGGGACAGTAATATTACCTGGGCTTTGGCTGGGAGGTTTTGTTGTAGAGCATTTTGATTTAATAAATTTGTATTAACTAAACCAAATCATTTAAGCTGGATTTGGATTTGGTTTTATTTTCTTATATTTAATTTACCTTCAATGTGGCTATGTCCCTACTTCTAGTGAATCACAGAACTCAGATATAAATTCCTTAAAGAGCTCTCAGCTGTGATATTATTTTTTTCTTGGTTTTTCTTTTTTAAATCAGTCTTTCTAGATACTGGGTTTTTTTCATGTCTTATTCTCCTGAGCCCCAGCTATGTAAAGAATTTTTTGAAAATGAGTTTTATCTCCCTACAAACCTGTCAATCACAGAGTGGCTTGGGTTGGAAGGGACCATAAAATCATCCAACCCCCTGCCGTGGCTCCAGAACTTTGTACTGCAAGTTAGGACACACTTTATGTTATTACAGACCGTAATATAATTTTATAATTTATTTTCTAAACCTTTACCTGAGTGTCATCAAATGGTGTGAGCACTCGGCTCTTGCCTTGTTGTGCTTAGTAACTGAATCTTCTTGGACTTTTCGCATTTGAAGTCAGAGGTCAGCTGCTGCTGCTGACAGCCTGGCTGGTGTCACTGCATTATCCTTAGGGCCAGAGCAATGGCTTTCCCTTGATGATTGAACTGGGCTGAGGTGTTCAGTGGGGTGTGAGTGCAGGTAGCAGAGCCCTCGGGATGGAAGTTGGAGGGTGGAATTGGGTGTGCGAGGCCAGGCGATGGCTGAGCGCAGCACCTGGGAGTGCTGTAGCTGTTCAAATCAGTAACCAGCAGCACGCCGTGTTCCATGGCCTCTCCTCCTGTGATTAATGGACAGCCTGGCTTTGGGAGGGGGAATGCTGCCCCGTGTCTCCAGGGGAACACTTGTCTCTGCTGTAATTATTACAAAGAACTCTTCGAACTGTCACCGCAGCCCTTGCAAAGATTTTAATCAGAGGGTTCACATTTGGGGTTAATGGCAAATCATTGCTTGGTGGAGACTCAAAAGCTGGAAGTATTCCCACAGCTGCTGCTTGCAAAGTGTCACATCCAGTCCCTGGGCCTGGTTTCCTGAGTGCTGTGGGGTGGCTTGTGGTGCAGTGTGGCTGTTGTGCTGCACAGACAGTCGCGCTTTACCGCAGCTGAGAAATGAAAGGGTTTTGTCCTTAATTAAACACAGACTAGAGGAAAGCTTGGTGTTGCCTTGCAGCTTTCTAGAAATGGGGTTCTCTCCTGAAATTATTCAGCTGCAGGTTAAAGGTCCTAGAAAGATCGAATTCCTGGAAATGGGAGAAGTTGTGTCAGGATGTCTAATGGGCAGCTTTCCCCTGGGCGATGTTTTTGTGATCACACCCCTGATTGTGTGTGTTGAGAGCAGGTTATGAGCCTCCACTTGGTCTGAAATGAAATGGAGGAAAGTGCTCTAGCAGGAGTTGACTCTGACACCTCCAAGGAACTCGCACAGCCATAGATGGACTTTCCCTGTCAGGATTCACTTTCCTTTAGTAGTTTATTCTCTCTGTAAAATCTTTATTTAGAACCTGCTCAGCTTTTCAGGATGTCGTGCAGACTGAGCCTTCTATCACGTATTTTAATTTTCCCTTATAAGACTGTAGTGGATGTCATCCTGCAGCCTTGGGATGAATTCCTGAGTCCTAACAAAGCTGGATGCAGCAGATAACACTTGGTGAGGGGATGGCAGCAAAGAACAAAGCGGATGGGCTGGACGCGGAGCCTGAGCTTGTCACGGCCCCCTGAAATGATGACTTCTCTGCCAAGCTGCATTGTTTCTATTTAGGAACAAACCTTTCCTGTTCAGCGTGGAGCTGAGCTTGGAAGCAGTGAAAAATGAGGCTGTGCCTCTGAAGGACAGAGGACTTTTTTTAGCAGCTGCCTGGGTCATATGTTTGTCCCTGGGTTTTGTTGCAGCGTACGTAGGGCCTAATTGGTGACCGGTGATAAATGCTGGTGTCAGGACATTTGTTATGAATTTGCAAATAAATCAAATCTGGGCTGCAGCACTGGTGCATTAGAGCCCAGTGGCACAGAATGAATTTATTTCTGGGTGTAGAAGGGTATTTATCTGTGCCATGGTGCTGTTGCTGTTAAATTGTATATCAAGAGCAAGTACTAAATTATATATTGGGAACACTTACATGTGACTGGGAAGAGGAGAAGATCTTTGTTGTCATTTGAACAACTCAAACACTGGCCAGCAGCTGACATTGAGCTGTGCTGTGACAGTCCTCTACAGCCAACAGAATTGTAAATTTGCCTGTGCAGTGCAAAAAGAAAGTGTTGTGAGCCTGGAAAAATATTTGATGGCAAATAGTTGAAGTAAAACATCCCCTTTCCATGTGTCATTGCTTCAATGTGGCTGTAGCACAATAAAAGTGTGGGAAGGCACATCCAGCATAGGAATCCCTCTTGGATACAAATCCTTAATGTGGGCAAGTTATCAAACCCTCTGAAACATGAGGTGAGTTGTATGGGAGAAAATCCAGGGAATTTGGTTAAGGCAGATGGATTTGCAGTGTATTTGTGTTCTGTGGTATATCCCGTTCTCTGCAAATGCAGGTATTTACTGAGGTAGTGGGAGCATTGCTGGAGTTGTGGTGCAGGTGCCAGGAGATCAGAGCTCACCTGGAAACAATAATGTGCTGTGGGATTTACCAGGGACACTGGGATTACTCCTAATATTTTCTGCTGTGGAGCCATGTTGTATAAAGTGGGTTGTAGTCATTCTGCAGTTTGATTTTTTAGCAGCAAGGGTCCTGTGGGTTTATTTGACCTCTGTCCATATGGGGCCAGGCAAGAGAGTGTCTCAATTTATCCTAGAAAGATATTTGGGGGGATTTTAGTGGGTTTGGTTCACTAGGACCATGGGAAGCCCAGTCCTTCAGGGGAAACCAAACATTCAGCACAAACCCCCCCTCCCCCAAAAAGTACCATTGTGTTAATCTTTGCCATTTAATTATCCCTTCTTTGGGTCAGAAAACTCCACAGTTACACACTTACCCTTTTTCCCTCTGGTATCTCTTTTTCTGAAGAGGAGGAGAAGCGCAGGAGAAGGGAAAATCAGATGCACCTGGAACGTCTGCGGGCGCTGCTGATCCTCACCTTCATCGTGCTGATGCTTCGCTTCATGATCAGTGAGAACAGGGAGGGGACCAACATCTCCTGGAACTACTTTGTGAATGAGATGCTGGCCAAGGGAGAGGTGCAGAGGATCGAGGTGGTGCCTGAGAGTGACATTGTGGAGATTTATCTGCACCCAGGTGGAACTCCACATGGACAAGTTGTGAGTGACTCCCTACAGCTGTCAATGAGCTTAGATAATAGTGCTCAAGTGACTGAATTAATGGTCAGTAAAACTCCAGCTGCTAAATTTGCTTTATTTCTTTTCTTTCTTGTATTTGAAGTTCAGGGGGCTTCAAGCAACTGGAAACTAAGACTTCCAGTTTGAATTGTAAAAATAATTAATAATGGCCTGGGGAAAAAAAATCTTTTGTATGTCTAAAAAGCTGGAGAAACTCAGTTTTCTTCTATCAGCGCAGTCTGATACAGGAGAAGGTGTCCAGGAGATTGTAAACTCTTACGACTGGATTTTGTTTCAAAAGTTTTCTCCTGTTTGGATTTCAGTCATGAGTGTTCTGTCAAACCCCATCAGCCTTTTTTCCTGAGACCAGATGGTTCCTAAATTCACTCGGAGCCCTGGTGTCAATCATCTGCTCCCAAATTCATCGATGCAGGATTAAAGGGTCTAGCATGAGGCTCATTTTTACCTGACCTGTCCGTGCTGTGCCCCTCTGCTCCTTGCAGATATTGATACATAATAAATAACATTTCCATGCTGCTGTGGCTTGCCTGTCCCCAGAACGTGACCCTGCTGTACACCATGCGCGTGGCAAACATCGACAAATTCGAGGAGAAGCTCAGAGCTGTGGAGGATGAGCTGAATATTGATGAGAAAGACAGAATCCCCATTTCCTACAAACACCCCGGCTTTTATGGAAAGTAAGATATAAATTCATCCTTACTGTTGCTCTGGTAGTGGTGACAGCATCCTTTGCTTGGAAAAAAAGTGACTTGCAGCTAAATGTTACAGAAAAGTGGGCTTGGATTTGGAGCATTGAGTGAATGTTTCTGAAAGATAAGGTGCTTTAGATGTGCATTAATGTTTGAAAAGTGAGGGTCCTAAGAATTCTGTAATTGCAACATGCAGCAGGCCAAAATGTTTCAGGTCAGGGTCACTGAGTTCTTGCTCAGCTGAGCACTTTTTGTCCTCATAATCAACTATCCAAGTGCAGAGTGTGATAGAAATCTTGGCAACAAGTGATGTTACAGCCTGGGCTGTGGAGAAGGCTGGGGATGCACTAAGCCTTCCTTCCTCATTATAATGCTTTGATTTTCCCACTGGAGATGGCCAGTGTGTGTAATTCCTCCTCCCAGCACCTTGCAAAAATGTGAAGTTTGTGTATGAATGGATACTTGGGCTGGATTTTGTCCTCTCATCAGCATTTGGATGTTTTTAATATGTAGCTGAATATACAAAGCTTTTTTAACTAATCATGCAGTATGAGACCTTCAGTTCAGATTCAGAACTTGCCAATTTTTTCAGACTTATGTGTAACAGGAAGAGAGGACTGAACAGACAATCAGCCCCCAATGCAAGCTGTTTCCCCTGCTCCTCAAAAGAGATTTTAAACAGTTTTTTAACAGCTGTGATGGGTTGTTAAGTCTCTCAGAAGACCTGATGAATGATGGAGGATTTGGTCTCAGTCTGGAGTGAGGTGCAGAGCTTTTGCAGCTTGGGCTCAGCTCGCTCCACGCTGTGGGCGCTCGGGGTGTTTCAGAATTAATCCTGTTTGCAGAGCAGACAAACTGAAGGTGACTTTCAGGTTTCAGTGTTGCCTTTGCATCTCTCACTGAGCAGAAACAAATGCAGCTGGGTATAGAGCTCCTGCTGGTCCCTTGCTTCAGTAAATCATCCCTCTGTGAGAGGTGGAACACACGTTTCTGGTGGAAAGATAAGCACAAAAGTGTGGCGAGGCCGGATGGTTCCTCAGGCATGTGGAGCAAAGCAGGGGCCCACCAATCTCAGTCTGTCATCTGGCATAGGATCATTTTTCCTGCTCTTGGGAGCATCCTTTGTTTAGAGCTCACGAGGTATTTGTCCTGTGTGTTAGACCTGGAGTGTCATCTCAGCTCCCCTCTAATGCAGTGGGTGTTCCAAAGGATCCAGAACACTGACAGTGTTGGTGCTGGAGCACTTTCTTTCTGGCATAAAGGACTTCTGAGAGATTTGACTGAGGAGGATCAAGCAGTCTCTTATTGGGAGACCCACACTGGGATTTCTGCCAGGATTAGGAGAGTTGGAATCCCTATTGTTACCAGACACTGTCCTCTGCAGTGAGCTCCCTTTGGATGCACTGCCAGCCCCAGTGGATTCTGCTCCGGGTGTGAGCTGAGTGCCTGGAGGTCCTGCTTGTTTTAGAAGCAGAAATGCCTCTGAAGTGGATGGTGAGGTCGAATTTCTTCCACAGCTGTAGGCAATGTTTGCCAGTGTCCTCTGCTTAACTTCTTAGGTTATGTAATGCCCGGGGTTTGGGGTTTTATATATCTGTATAAAAACCTGTGAAAGTTCCATTTTCTTAATCGAACCTGCTCGTTTGCACTGTAGCCTAAATGTCCTTTGAAAGTAGCCATGTTGGGTAATATTGCCCAGGTTGTGGCTGAATTCTTCAGTTTGTACATGTCTTTGTCCTTCCAGTGATGTCCTTTCCCTGATAGTGACACTGGTGGCCGTGTCCATGCTGTGGAGCATCTTCCGCCTCTTCAGGGTGGCCAGCAGGGCCGGAGGCTTCAACGCCTTTGTGAGTAGCCTGGGTTTTGAGCACGTTTTGCAGCCTGTGGGGAGTCCTGGCTTCTGCTGGGTTATCTCCTCCCCTTTTCCCAGCAAAGTCAGTGCAGGATGAGGATGAACCAGTGCCAAGGACTCTCCAGTCTTGCCACACCTTGCATCCTGTGCTGATCATCTCCCTGGCTGGTACCTTAACTGGCCTTAGCAGAGGTCCTTTCCCTTCCCGATGGCAGGAAGGGCTGAGCTCAGGGAATTTCAGTCCAGTTTGCTGTTTTCAAAGCTTGCTAATGAGCTGCAGCTGCAGATGGTGTTTTTCACTGGGCCCTGCCAACATGCCTCCCATACAGCCAGAAGTAGGAATTGCTGCTTTCTGCAAAATGAGTTCTCAATTTATAAAATATGTTCAGATTCTGGAGTTCATTATGTGTTGGCCTGTTCTGCTCCTGCCGCATGCCTCGCTTGCAACACCAGGCAAACCTCCTCCTCCTCCTCCCCTCTCCCACCCTGGCCTGGATCAGCTGATGAAACTGTAGGAATCAGCCCGCGGTGCTGTGTCCCTGACCGCAGGGACTGGGGATGAAAACACAGTGAATTCAGTCCCTTGTTGGATTTCCCACTCAGTCTCCTCCGCAGTTCTCTTTTGGCTTTGAGATTCGCTTTGAACAAAAGGATGCAGCTGCTCAGAGAAAAAGAATATTTTAAAGAAGTGTTGAGTAATGAGGCCTTGAGGACTAGATTGTGTCCTTGCTTGAGTGGGGACAGCCAGGCCCTGAGTTTAACTCTTCCTTTGGATGTTTCTGAGGCCTCAGAAGCCATAAACTTTCTTCTGAAAGAAAAAACCTCCTGAGTAGCTGCTTTGAGTAGAACATACTGAGCAGTTATGAGTGGGATGTTTAACTGAATTCTTGTTTTGACTCTTGTGGCTTCACATGCATCAGGAGATGGAAACGTGGTGGCTGTTCAGTTTGAGAATCTGTAGTTTTGGCCTGAGGTATTTCCAGCAGAAACCAGCAGCAGCATCAAAGACTGTGCAAAGTGTCTGTGCTTTCACAAGTATTGGCAATTATTTACCACTGACAGTTACTTGCCATCAACACATATTCCTCAGAACTGTGACTGTCCCCTGTGTATTAAGGATCAGAGCATTTAGAAATCAGGGAGGAGATCCCAAATCAGGTTTTGGACATCTGCATATTTTTAATACTCATCCCTGCCTGTTCTACATGGAGTTTGAGCTGGACTGCGTTGGGACTATTACTGCAAGTTTATTCTGTCTCTTCCCAACGTGTGGATAAATAAAGTTTGAGTCAACCATCCATCTGGGAAATTTCTCCAGAACAAAAATCCGTGAAACACCAGTGCTTTGGTGGGGACTTTAGTGGTGTTTGGTAGGGACAGCTGGGCTGTCTCCCTGGGCTGGGCTGGCTCCCAAAATGTAGCAAACAGACTTTCCAGACTGTTGCCTTGTCCAAAGTTGTTTGGTCCTTGTGCTGCCTTCCACAGAACCAGCTGAAGATGGCTCGTTTCACCATTGTGGATGGGAAATCTGGGAAAGGGATTGGCTTCAAGGATGTAGCAGGAATGCATGAGGCAAAAATGGAAGTCAAGGAATTTGTGGACTATTTAAAGGTATGTAAAAGTAGAACAAAACAGAAGTTTGCTGCCCACCTTCTGGGATGGAGGGGTGACCTGGGGAGCGGGTGGTGCTGTGCTCTTCACCCTTGGTGGTTCTGGGCAGCCTCTGCTGAAACAAGCTCTGTCTGTCCAGTTCCACCATGGGAATGCAGATGGAGCTGCTGCTGTTGGCAGCTCAGAGCTGCCCAGGCTGCAGACATTCTTGGGAAGCTCTGGGAAGCCTGGCTGTGGTGCAGGTGCTTGGTGTGAGCTGTGGCTCTGACCGAGCTGTGTTGTCCTTGCAGAATCCCGACCGCTACCTCCAGCTCGGGGCCAAAGTGCCCAAGGGTGCCTTGTTGCTGGGCCCACCAGGCTGTGGGAAGACTTTGCTGGCCAAGGCCGTGGCTACAGAGGCCCAGGTGCCATTTTTGGCCATGGCAGGCTCCGAGTTCGTGGAGGTGATTGGAGGTGAGGTGCAGGGGGAGCTCTCTTTGTTGTGGAGTTGGAAGGGGCTGGCTGAGCTTCCTGCAAAGAACAGGGCTTGGCATGGGGAGGATGAGTTGGATACTTAGAGTGAAGATATAAAAGGTTTTCAGTGATGCAGTTCCTTGATTATGTAGAAGTGCATTTCTGGTTGCTGCTTTCTGACAGAGTGCAGCTGTGGTCCTTCACCTGTAAGCATCCTCTCTGGCTTCCCTGTACCTATTATTAAAGCCCTTGACTGAGGCTTCCTTCCTTGTATGGAAATGCAGATGGGGAAAGTAGGGCCTCTCTGTGCCTTGGGATTTCCATCCTTCTCCTTTTCTTCCTTCCTCACAGATCTCTTGAGACCTGACAAGGGTCAGTATGCAGGAAAATGCTGAATATTTCTGCTCTGATCTGTGGGAGGAACAGGAGGCCATGTTGGGAGCTGGGATCAAAGCTCCTCTTGCAGCAGCTGTAGGAATCCCTGCAGGTTTAGGAGCCCAGTTAAACCCAGCTCTAGGACACACTGAGCCTAAGGACTAAACACGAGTTCTGGGGCTGTTTCTTTGTGCCCAGAGTGTTGAGAGAGGGTATTCAGGAGGGTTTATTTGGTGTCGGGTGTCTCATTGAGGGCCACTAATGCTGCTCTCCAGCTTTGCTAACAGCTTTAGCTACCAGATTCACTGTGTTTTCCCCTTGCCTGCAGGTCTGGGAGCCGCTCGTGTGCGGAGCCTGTTCCGGGAGGCGCAGGCTCGCGCTCCCTGCATCGTCTACATCGACGAGATCGACGCCGTGGGCAAGAAACGCTCCACCAACGTGTCTGGCTTTGCCAACGCTGAGGAGGAGCAGACCTTAAACCAGCTGCTGGTGGAAATGGATGGTCAGTGTTTCTCCCTGCCCTTATTTCCTCGGAGGTCCAGCTGTTGGCCTGTTTGTCCTTGTCGTGTTTGAACTTGCCTGGCCTCTCCAATGTGCTCTTGCTGAAGTCTGAACCAACCAGTCTGAGTCCGTGTACCCCATCACCAAGTCCCCAAATCTGGTAAACTTTAACCCCCTGGGGTTTCAGTCCAGGTGGCCATTACATGTTGTTGGATACTTGCTGTATCCAGTCTGAGACAGGCAGTGGTTTAAAGCCTGTCAGAGTTTAGAGTTCAGCTGTCCTAAAGGGACAGAAGTGATGTAATGTATCAGTTCTCCTGTCCATTGCCTTATGTTTGTGTTGTCTACTTGATTTCTGAGATGAGGGAGATAAGCTTTACAAACAAGTCCTGGTTTGAGGCCACACTTGTGTTTGGTTTCTGGCTGTTGTGCACCTGGAATTGGCCCTTTGCTCAGACACTTTCACACAAAGAATGATCCTTTGGCAGTCCTCAGTCCTGTCTCTGTCCAAGCCTGCAGCACTGACCCAACTTGTAATACTTCTGTTGCTAAATCTTACTATTGCAGGGTCAGGAATAACCAAATACCTGCCCTTCAAGACGTGTTTGTCTCACTTTTCCCTTCACTGTAACTGTGACTCATAGTTTGACTGCCATGTTGTCTCATCACACTCTTCATATGAAAAATTAAAATCCATCGTGCACCAAAAGCATCCCCAGACCCAGGTTCCAACTGCTGGCTCTGTACTGAGTGTTTCCAGTGAAGTAGATGATCTTGACAGGAAAGGCCAGTGGTAACACAGCCCAGCACTCGTGGCTTGGGTGGGTCCTTTTCTCCCCTGACAGTTGGAGGGTGAGCTGGCCTCTGAATTCAATGGGAGCCTGCATGTCTGATCAGGAATATGTAGTCAGTACATTCCACATCTCTATCCTAAAAATGAAAATGTCTGATTTCCATCAGTCTGTAAAAATTAGGTGTGGTTTCCAGAGTGTTTTCCTGGTGAGTCTCAATGCAGAAATGAAGGTTCAGCTCAACTGGAAAGTGAGTTTAGAAGGTAAATATTATCCTCAGTGTGTACTTTATAGTCCCTTGTTTGCAGTGTGCTGCCTGGTTTATTTTTAAATCTATATTATCTCATTCTTTATTCATGTCTCGCACAGATCATGTACAGAGTCCTTCATTTTGCTCAGTGCTTTATCAAACACATGCTAAAAAAAAACAGTTCAAGGAGTTGACAGTGTCAAACAGGAGACAGCTGGCAAGGATGTCAGCCTGGTGCTGGGAACATGGGATCTGCAGGGATCCTGGCACGTGTCACTGGAGTGTTACCTAACGGAGTGTGTCACCCAAAACAACTCTGATGTGCCACGTGCAGCACAGCAAAACAGTTCCCAGGCTGATGGTGAATAACCTGTTTGGGAGGGGAGCAGTTCTGCCCCAGGAGTGGTGAGTGTTTGTAAGGAAGCCTGGAGATGGAAGGTTGAGAGCTCTGGTTGAGCTTAAATTGAGGGCTGAAAGCAAGACAACACCATAGACCCAAGTTGGGTATTAATTGGAGAAAAAACATCGTGCACAAAAGCAGATCAGTGAGTCATCGCTGATTGTTGGATTTCTGTGATGGAATGAGATTCCTTAGAGGGAAGGGAGAGAGAGGAAAGGAGGATCAGAGCTGTGCAGGCTGCAGGGGGGTGAGGGCACCATGAGCTGCATGGGGTGAGTACAGGCTGGGGCTCGGTCACATTGGTGTGAACATTTTGGAGAAATCAGAGGGCTCTTCCCTCAGCATCCTCAGGTTCCTTCCCTCTGACAATTTGCTGTGAGTTGGGGAAGCACCAGGACGTGGTGGGAGCAGGGGAGGCGCCGGGGGGAGCCTCTCTACAAAAGCTGTTTGTGAGTGAGTGAGTGAGTGAGTGACGCACAAACCCCGGCTCTGTCGGAGCAGGTGCCTGCTTTGAATAGTGAATCTTCCCTTCAAACCGCAGACAAGCGGAAGAGGAATGTGACCCAAATCTCTCCTCTGTTCTGCACGCTTTGAGAGGAGCTTTGGCAGTGCTGGGCTGAGCTGGGGTTTGTGAATGGAAATGCAGGATGGCTTTTGGTAGCAGCTCTTCACCTGGAGCCCTCAGACGAGTGCTGAGCTGTGCTGTGTGCAGCCCCAAGGCTTCCCTTGGGAAGGGGACCCATTTCAGTGCCACTGCTCAGGAGATGTCCAAAGGCTTTTGGACAAATGGCTGGAGGGTGACAGAGCGTAACCCTGCAGGTGAGATGCCCACCAAGCAGTGTGTTGCTCACTGGGGAGCAGGGCACTGCAGCTTGAGTAGACCCTTTTTCCCTTTCCTTTCTGGAGTGGTTCATTTGTGACCCTTGCAGGAGCTCTTCAGGCTGCATTTTCAGATCTATCTCATTTGTTGACTTGATGAGGTGGTGTTTTTGTAGCCTGTTCCTTTGGTTGATCTCTGCCTGTGACATGCCAGGTGGTGTTGCATTAAGCAAGTGGGGCAGAAGCTGATGTGAGGAGGATGCTCTCAGTGCTTCTGGTTTTTTATTTGTTCTAACAGTCAGACCTATTTTAAGAGAGTCTTCCCAGCTGCAAGGCAGATAATGCACTGTGCCATCTAATCCTGCCATTCCTGGAGTGCCTGCCAGTCTCTGCTTGTTTATCCCACTCCAGAGTGCAGTGTGATACATGCCTGAAGGATGCTCGGCTTCATCCTCTCCGGCAGCTTATTTAGGCAGGAGCCTGCAGAGAGGGAGCACCAGGTCTGCTGCAGCACAGGCTGGCACAGCCAGTCCCCTGCCTCACCTGGAACCTTGATCTGTGCTGAGCTCTCACATGCTGACACATTTGGCAGCTCTTCTGCTGGAGCTGAGAGCTGAAACTGGCCCAGCTTACGTGCACGGAGCCGCCTCTCCACAGCGTGGGACTTGGCAGAGGGAAGCACATGGGACTGTAGTGTCCTCTGCCTGGGAAGGCTGCTCTGTGCCAGGGCTGGGGAGTGTGCTGGAAGCAGGTGACTCATGCCCAGGGGCCTGCAGGCACCTGGAGGAATGCAGTAAATAACTGTGTGGGGCAGTGATTCAAGGGGAGCTCTGGCTCCCCACCCTGGCAGCACAAAATCTGCCTCTCTGTCTCCTGCAGTTGCCTTCCCTTCCCTAGGAAATCCTGTTTGTCTTTGATGTCTCCATTGGGGCTGCTCTCAGGCAGCCTGCAAATCCCAGTGCTCTGTTGACCTTAAGGACCTGGAGACAGAACCTGCTCTGACTGACTGTGCCAAATTCTGTGCTGATAATCAGTGCAAAGCTCTTGGGTTGTGTTTTGTGTCTGGTTTGGGTTCTGCAGGGCTGGTCTGTGCAGGGCCCTGCCCAGTGCCTGTAAGAGGTGAGTGAGGAGATAAACAACTCATGCTGTAACATGGCCCTTGTTGGGTGGCAGACCTGTCCTCTCTCTGCATTAACCTGAGCAGCTCAGAGGAAAGCCTCTCCCTCCCCTGTTGGCCTGTCTGTGACTGAAGGCTGAAAGTAAGTAAAAACTGAAAGGGTTTTCCATGGAAATTTGTGGAAAAGGCTGTTTCAGTTAAGAAATGCTGCTTGTACAGTCTGGAGTTAAAGGCTCAGGAACTGACTTATCCTGGGGGTGAGAAGGCATCTGTGGACTCATCAAAACAGAGATTCTGTTCTGGGTTCTAGTTAGAGCAATTTCCGAGTGTGGCAATAGGAAGGAGAAAAAGAAATTTTAAGCCAGGACTTACTGAGTAAATGAAAAGAGGGTTTCAGAGTATCTGTGATAACCAGGGACTGCCCTGGGTGACCTGGGAGGTTCCTTCCTGACTTTGCTCCAAGCTGCAGGGACCACTCAGTCTCAGCAGCCCCAAAGGGTGCTGTGAACACCCTCTGGCTTTATGTAAAGCTGTGTACCTGCAGTGCAGTCTGAGGTGGGGAAAAACCTCCTCCTCTGGTCTTGTTCTTGGCAGGAATGGGGACCACAGACCACGTCATAGTGCTGGCTTCCACCAACCGCGCCGATGTCCTGGACAACGCTCTGATGAGACCTGGGAGGCTGGACAGACACATCTTTATTGATCTCCCAACACTCCAGGTATGTTCCACCTGCTGCCTTGTCCCTCCTGTCACTGAGGTGTCCCAGTCCCTGCTGGTCTCACCAGCCTGGCAAAGTTGAGCTTGGAGTAGATGGAGATGTTGAGCCTCTGTGTGCCTTTGTTCTTGTTTCTGTGTTCTGAATCAAGGATTTGTGGTGCTAATGCAGTTCCTCTGAAGTGACAGCTCACTGGTCTGGAGGTCTCTGCTGTGGCAGAGCCTTGGCAGTGAATTCTTCTGTGAGGTTCCCTTTGCCATGCAGATGCAGAGCTATGTTTGTATCTTCTCTTCAGGAAATTGGGAAGCACCTAACCTAATTGGCAATTGGCTGGTGTGAGAGCTTAAATTGTCATGTGCCTTGAGCACTATTTGTTCTGTAGGTTTATTGCCCTCCTATCCTTGTAAGGCTCCTCATTTTCCTTTAGGCAGCCTGTTAAGTGACTTTCTCCTTCTGAATGCTTTTTAAATCCATTTACAAGAGTCTTCCATGTCCACTGTGTTGACATTTGTAGCAGAGTTCTGGGAATAGGCTCAGCTACAGTGAGGATCTGTGTGCTGTGCCAGCACAGGCTCTTCCTCTCCCATCTGTGCTTCACTGTCCTCCGCAGAGTTTTCAGTGAAAATACCTTAAATGCCTGATAGAATCTGGCCCCGGAAGCATGAACTGTGCAGCTGCCCTGAAGGAGGAAGGGGAAAAACCCTGGCAACTGAGCCCATTGTTTGAGTCAGGATCTCCTGGACCAGCTGAATGAGTCACTGGTGGCTGCTCGCCAGCAGCATCTCACCCCCACCTACATCTGGGAAATGGGCGCAGGCTGGGGAGCTGCTGGATGGGCTTTGCAGTTTGTGGTTTGTGCAGGAGCAGGTCGAGGCAGTCAGAGCTCCTTCCTGCGAGGGCTTTTATGGTGAGGGAGAAGTTAAGACACATCAGAGTGAGAGTGAGGAGGGGAGAGTGGCCCTGAGAGAGAAAGCTGTGACTCAGGGAGAGCCTCGTGCATCTGTTGGGAATTTGAGAGCTGTGTGTTTATCAGGGCTGCTGGAGCACTGGAACGCTGCAAGGAGAGCCCTGCCCTCTGCTGGCACTGTCGCTGTCCCCTCTGCTGCCATTGGCAGTGTCCCCTCTGCCGGCAGTGCCACCACCCTGCTCCCTGCCATGGACAGCAGGGCCCTGTTGAGACCCCCGGCTGGGCTCAGGTGCTGGGTGTTCTTTACAGGAGAGAAAGGAGATCTTTGAGCACCACCTGAAGGGCCTCAAGCTGATCCAGGATGGCAGTTTCTACTCGCAGCACCTGGCAGAGCTGACCCCAGGATTCAGTGGTATGATGTGGCCTTGGGCTGCTTCTGCTCCATTCAGGCTGGAGCTTCTGGGGGCTGGGGGTCTTAACAGGGAGTTTGGGGCAAAAAGGGCTTTTTTCTCCATTTCTGTGGGAAGTAGAAAAAAACTGTGGGAACCTGACCAGCTCCCTGGTGAGCTCTGATGAGCAGTTATTCATTACTATTTTCAGTCTTGTGAGATTTGTCAGACTAGCAGGGTGGGGAGGTAGGGAAAACACACTTTTGCAATGCCCAGGTGCCTAATTCCTAGGGGAAGGAAACAGTCATGCTCCTGTCAAAGCTGTTGAGGATGAGGTGCTGCACTTCAGAGGAGAGATTGTTAAATTGATTTATGTTACCAGGAAAGCGATGGAGGGGACGTGTAGGAATTATTTTGCTGAGCAGAGTAGAAATTGGACAGCTCTGCCTGGCTCCTGCATCAAGCCTGCATCCAGGGTGGGTCCCTGGGAGCTTGAAACAGTGCTGAGCAAGGGGCTCCAGAGTTCCTGTTTATGTGGAGTTCCTGGAATATCCTTTCTGGGTTTCCCCTCTCCCAGGCCCCAGCACGCTGCCTCTCCGTGCCTGCTCTCAGCAGCCCCCCGCCACCATCACCCACCCACACAAACTGGGAACAGATGTTCCTTCTCTTCTCTCCGAGGTTGAGCAGAGCAGCAGCCTGTGCCAACCCACTGCCCACACCATCCCTGTCCCTGGGAGCCAGCCTTGGCCTCAGCCTGCTCCTGGATTGCTGAGCTCTGTGTGGTATCAGCATTCCCTGCCAAAGCAGTTGTATTATTCAAATCCAACATCAACACCACGGACTGGGGTTGCTCTCTGTTCCCAAGGAACAAAAAGCACAGACTGTTTGACTTCCTTAGGTCCTTCTCCAGATTTGTTTGTGCCCATTCCTCCTCTGAGTTCTCTGTCCCCTTCAGACCCAGTGTAACTTTTGTGAACTCGTGTCTGCAGGAGCTGACATAGCAAATATCTGCAATGAAGCTGCTCTGCACGCTGCCAGGGAAGGGCACAAATCCATCGATACCTCCAACTTTGAGTATGCTGTGGAGAGAGTCATTGCAGGTGAGAGATGTGGCCATTCCATGGAATTATGGGATGGTTTGGGTTGGGAAGGACCTCAAAGCCCATCCAGTCCCACCCCTGCCCTGGGCAGGGACTCCTTCCACTGTCCCGGATTGCTCCAAACCCCATCCAGCCTGGCCTTGGACACTCCAGGGATCCACGGGCAGCCAGAGCTTCTCTGGGCACCCTGTGCCAGTGCAGCAGCATCTCTTGATGTTGCCTCAGGGGTCTGTTCTGCTCAGGTGAAGGGGGTTACATCCCAGAAAGACAGGTGGGTCCAGACTGTGCTCTGGCCTGAAAGTCTTCAGTGACAGTCACACAAAGTTCTCTGAAAAAGACCCCAAATAGCTCCATCTTCTTGAATCTTCAGGAGTCTGAACCCATAGCTCAGGGAAAATGGCCACTGTCAAAATAATAAAGAGGAGAATTTGAATCTGTGTGGCTTTTTCAGTTTAGAAGGTTGGAGGGTTTGTGGGTTGGGTGGATTTTTTTAAACAAGAGAAGTCACAATATCTCTGAATTTTTCTTGCTGCTCTGGACACCTGCTAGATAAACATCAATAGCAAATAGTCTCTGCATCCTCACCAGCAAGAAATTAGAGATTTTTCTTTCTGCCCTCCAAGCCCAGGCTTTGATGAATTGGCAGAATAAACTGCAAGACAGTAGAGCACTGTTCTCCCTCTGAGAACATCCTGTGGCCTTTCCCTGCTGCTTGTGCCATTGCCAGGAGAGGAACCTCTGGAGATTTCCCTGTAGCAGTGTATTGTAGGGAGGGAAAAAGAGTTCCCAGAACTCTTGACTTCACCTGAGGGATTTGAATCTGGTGGGTTTTGGGCTGAGCTGCCCTGGAGCCAAGCTGTGGATTTTGTAATCAGACACTGAACTGCCTCCAGGCTGCATTCCCAGCGGGAGCCCAGGCACACAGACTGGCACTCTGTGCCTTCTTAGTGGAACGTGTGGAACAGGATGTTTGTACTGGGTCAGTTACTTCCTGATCCTGGAATTAAGTCCTGAGTGTTTGCTTTATCAGAAAATGCTTAGAGAGGTCCTCATTTAAAAGAAGATGTTTGAGAAAATTTCTCACAGTTTCACCTGTTGCAGAGAAACAAAACCCTTGGAGTGCTTTGGTTAAAAACACAAATCCCAAACTGTACTCAGGAGCTCCCAAGAGTGGACAGTGAGACAACTGTACTTGTAACTCAGAAATTCTCATCAGCTGCAGCAAAGATCACAGAACCCTGAACTGGTTTGAGTGGGAAAGGACTTTAAAGTTTATATTCCACCCTCTTCCCTTAGCAGGGACACCTTCCACTATCCCAGGAGGCTCCAAGCCCCATCCAACCTGGCCTTGGACACTACCAGGGATGGGGCAGCCACAGCTTCTGTAGGCAACCCCTGCCAGGGCCTCCCCACCCTCACAGGGAGGATTTTTTTTCCTGATATTCCAACTAAATCTCCTCTTTTTCAGTTTGAAGCTGTTCCCCCTTGTCCTGGTACCACATGCTCTTGTAAAGATGTGTTTTGCTTTCCCATCTGCAGGAGCACAAGCACCAGACTTAGAGGGACTCACTTGCCTTTTCTTTCTCAGCCTTGCCTTAGTTCCCCAGACTGGGAAGATAAAACAAAAAGCAAGGAAGGCTGGGAGGGAGGGGCTGGCAGCAGAAGGGATCTCTGGGATCCATGTGGTGGGGCATTGCAGGACATGAGCTCTGGCAGTTAAAGCTGCCTGGCCTCACTCAGGCTCTGGTGTGTGTAGGAGGCCACGGAGTGTTTTTTGTTGCTTAATCAGATTCTCTCATATTAGCAGGACTGGCTATTTTTTGTAGACAGATTCTAAAAGACCCCAAACAACCCCCTAGGCCCCCTGTATTAAATGTCCCCTTTCCATGTCATAGGAATGCTTCTGGGTTTCACAATCCAGAGGGCATTTCAGTTCCTATAAAAGCTTTTCTTGAAAGAAAGAAGATATTACTGTGCTTTCCATTAGGAGCTTCTGGTTTTAATAAGAGTGGGGTGGAATCAAAAGGGAGCTCTGCAAGTCCAGAGGCCCTGTCAGCCTTAAAGCTTTGTGTTGCTGTAAGGGAGGAGCAAGAACTTCTCTCTGTGGTAGTTCCCATTGTGTTTTTAGTTTGGGAACAGAAAGCAGTCAGTCAGGTCTCCTGGGAGCGAGGGAAGAAACCTGCTGAGCACACAGAGGCTTTTAGGGCTTGGCTTTAGAAGATGGAGCCTATTTTCTTGGTGGGGTTTGTGTAAGGGCAGCAGAGATGCACCACAGTTCTTTCCTGGCTGGCTTGTATCATGAAGGTGATAACTACAGCCTTTCAGGGGACTTCCATGCCTGGAGATTATATAGGAAAAGAAATAATCTTAGTAGGCACACTGTGTGCTCTTGTGAAGAGCACAGTCCCTCCCTCAGTGGGCTGACAGGGTTTTTTTTAAGTGTCTATATATATATATACACACATTTATACAGAATAGATACATCTTCCTGTGGAAACAGCCATACAGGGCCATGCTCACACACTGCTGAGGGCAGGGTAAGGGACTGACTGATGAAAATCAAGGCAGTTGCAATTAATCTGCTGTTCTATCGTGCCTGGCAGGGCACAGCAGTTTCCAGAATCCCTGAGCAGTAATTTTACAAGATCTGCCACGCTAATTTTGTTGTTTCCTTGTTTAATAAAACCCTTGACTTTGTTTAAAAATTCATGTTCATAGAATGTTGTTTTCCAAGACATGAAGCAAGCTTGGTGCAATATTGGTTCTGACTGGCTGCTCTGGGCTCTGTGTGGGGACTCTGGCCTGCAAATCCTGGGACCTTTTTGCATCCAACCTTCTGAGCTGTAAAGAGTGCCTGACACACTGTGTGTTATGTACTTATTTTTCCTATATGCTGGAAGTTTTACTTCCATTCACCTTTTTTAAAGTCATTTTTGGACTTGCTCTGCCGAGTTGGAAAATAGATACTTTTAAAAATTACCTTTCTGAAGGAAGGGTTAAATGTGAGTTATGGCTTCATTTACTGGTTCTCAGGAGCCTGCGAATAAGCTCATATGGAGCGTGCCATGTGTAATCAGAGACATTTCCATGCTCTGGAGAAGGATTTCTGTATCTACTCCTGGACTTTAGCTGATTTGAACATTCTTAATGCACAGTTTTCTCAACTGGGACCTTGTATATATGATTCAAGATCTCTCTTGTTCTGCCTAAGGGACTGAAAAAAGCAGAAGGAGTGTGAGACTCTAGCTAGTCTCTTTTTGAATTCTTTTGTTTGGGGGTTTTTTGTGTTGTTTTCAGGGTTTTTTCCACAAAAAAAAACACAATAGTAAAACACATTCTTTACAGATCTGCCTTTTTACAGATCCAGCCCTGGGAACAAGGTTCTTCAGCTGTGATCAAATCAAATGTCAAGTTATTTGTCTAATGATTATGTCTATTGTAAAGAGGAGGGGGGAAGGTTTTCTGCCAGGGTTTTTCAAGCAATCCCAGGCATGGACTGCTTTCCACCCTAGGGCCAGGGAGCAGCTTTTCCAAACATTTTAGTGAGAGGGGTTTTGCTGCCTCCCCCTCTCCAGAGTGCATCACAAACAGTTCAGCCACAGGCTGGACCAGGTTATGCCCCACTGGTTGCACCTGTTGATACCTTATCAAGCCCTGCTCTGTGTTCCCACAGGCACTGCCAAAAGAAGTAAGATCTTGTCACCAGAAGAGAGGAAGGTGGTGGCGTTCCACGAGTCGGGGCACGCGCTGGTGGGGTGGCTGCTGGAGCACACCGAGGCCGTCATGAAGGTACCTCCACTGCCAGGGAGGGGAGCCCCGAGGGCTTCCCTGGCCAGGATTGCTTTGTGGAGCTTGTGTGCAGTTCTGCCCAGCTCTGTGAGACCTGTGGCTGTGCTACTGCAGCAAAATACATGGAAAATACAGAATCACAGTATCATTTTCCTTGGAAAGAGCCTTTGAGGTCGTCGAGTCCAACTAGTCGGCGCTGCCAAGCCCACCACAAAACTAGGAAAGGTTTGGGCTGGATATTAAGAATAATGAAGATATTATTCACTGAAAGGTTGGTTAAGCATTGGAGCAGGTTCTCCAGGGAGGTGGTAGAGTCACAGTCCTGGAAATGTTCAGAAACAAGCAGACATAGCACTTCACAGTATGGTTCAGTGGGCTGGTGGGATTTGGTCGAAGGTTGGACTTGATGGTCTTGGAAGACATTTCCAACCTTAATGATTCTGTGATTATATAAACCATGTCCCTAATTTATGCTGTAGGGAAATCCATTATTAGGCTCCACTGATGATAGTGCTGGTGCAAAGCTGATTAACCAGCTATAGGAGAAGCCTTGCAATTAAAAACCAGAAGCAACTGAGTCTCCTGGTGCTACTGCTCAGTCATGCACTTCCAGGCTGCTCCATGTGTGCACACATCCAAATGTGATCCCTTTCCCAGCACGTTGCAGCCAGCGAAGCCACTGCAGGAATTGCTCTGATACTGATGAAAGGATGTGTTTTCCAGACTGGGAGGTTGTCTGCCCGAAGCCCTTCTCTGCAGGGAAAGGCCTCTCTGGCACCCAGGGATGTGATCCCAAAAGCCGGGACACTGTGGGGAGGTGGGGAGTGAAATGACAAGGGTGACAGCTCCTTGGCCCCTTACCAGCGGCACATTCACTCTGAATGACCCATTGTGTGAGCAGAACTGGTGTTAATTACTCTCTTCAGTGCTTGGGGAAAATGGCTGTTATTTTTCTGAAAGCTCCTGTCTTTCTGCAGGTAGTCTCAGGGATTCTGGAGCAGAATCAGTGATCTTTGTGTGGCCTATACACTTTAAAGTAACTCCTAAATTTCAGGATTACTGTGACTTGCTGTTAAGGCTAATTTCCTGAGCAGGAAGTGTGTGTGTGTTTGTGAATTTAGAGCCCTCAGTGCAGGAGTGAGGACACCCTGCTGTCCTTGGCCATATCTCTGTAGGCCAACCTGTCCATGGCTGTGGACAAACATCACTGGGGATGCAGAGGCCTCTTCCTGCCCTCCCTGTGCTGCTGTAGGGAGAGCTCTGCAGTTCCCTGAGCTGAGGGAGATGCCCTGTGTTGCAGGTGTCCATAGCCCCTCGGACAAACGCGGCGCTGGGATTCGCACAGATCCTGCCCCGGGAGCAGTACCTGTTCACCAAGGAGCAGCTGCTGGAGAGGATGTGCATGGCCCTGGGGGGCAGAGTGGCCGAGGCCATCACCTTTAACAAGGTCACCACAGGTGAGGAGCCAGAGCCTGGCATGGGCAGGTGGAGGTCTAAGGGGATCTGAGCAAAGGACAGATGTTACCTGTGCTGACAAGGAGAAATGTCACATGGTGTGTTCTGACACTTATAAGCATGGAGGTCTTGGGGGTGGTTGTCTCTGCGTTGTCTCAGACTTGTCCCAAAGCTTAAGGCCACAGTTGCAGTTACTGGTGAGGCTCTTGAGAAGACCTAGAACTTTCTTTGTTGTTTCCAGCTGGTTAAATCCAAATAGGATCACAGAATGGTTTGGGTTGGAAGGGACCTTAAAGCCCATCTCGTTTCACCCCTTGCCATGGGTAGAGACACCTTCCACTAGACCAGTGTGCTCTACAGGCAGTGGCAGGTGAGGACTCAGGTGAGCTGGCCACAGTAGGGTCACTCTCTGTCACTCCTGGGCCCTGCAGGAAGGTCTCTCAGTGGGCTGAGTGTTCACCTCCATGGGCTGCAGTGGGTCCTCTGCTCTCTCCACTGGTAGGACACATGTTTGTGCAGGATGTTCTGCACTGAGCTGAGAGCACACCAGCAGTGTGTATGTTGTGTCTTTCCTGCCCAGGAGCACAGGATGACCTGAAGAAGGTGACCAAGATTGCCTACTCTATGGTGAAGCAGTATGGGATGGTGCCCAGCATCGGGCAGATCTCCTTCCCAGACCCAGAGAGTGCCCCTGGCATCGGCCGCCGCCCCTTCAGCCAGGGCCTGCAGCAAATGATGGACCACGTAAGCCACCCTGGGTTAAGGGCTTCTTTTTGTTCTCTGCTTTGTGCAGTTCACTGAAAAATGCCAAGTGGTTTACACCCAAACAATTTGCATTTTGCTGTTGACCAGTGAGTGGGCACTTTCCTGCTCCGTGACTGTGTCAGGGCTGTGCAGTGAGGCAGCAGGAAGAGCAGAATCCCACCTGGCTGTGAGTTCAGCCCAGCAGCCTGTGCTGTGCAGGCAAGAAATCTGTGTCTTAAAGTCACAGCTGCACAGTGTAGATGTGTGCACTTCCTAACCAAAATGATGGTCAGACCAACTGCAAATCAGCCTGTTTTGACAGGAAGTTTGGCTTCGTTGCTGAAAAAACACATTGCTTTTGTTCAAAAGTCAAAAAGCTGGAAACAAAAAAGCTCTGTTTCAGAAGCACCATGGCTGTGCTTCCTTGGGATTTGTGCTGAGCTGCACCTTTAGCTCCTGGACAGCCTTAATCTGCATTTCCCATCGAGCTGTGCTAGAGCGAGACTTCACTGCTCCTTATCACCAGCACTCCTTGGGCCTTTTTCCAACCAGTTTATCCATAGTTTCTGTTGATGGGAACCATTCTGCCTGGCTCAGTTTGCAGATTCCATCCCTCAGTGCTCTCTTTGTTTAGCCACACGTTGTGTTTGTTGCCACCTACATCCCAACTCCCTCTTCTTGTTTCTTCAAGGAAGCCAAAATCCTGGTGGCTCAGGCTTACAGGCGCACAGAAAAGCTCTTGCTGGAGAACAGGGACAAGCTGCAAACAGTGAGTTGGGTTCTGTGGGGGTTTGTTGGTTGGTTTGGGTGTTTTTAACTGGTGCTTTTGCTGCTTTCTGTGCTCTGCAGCTCAGCTGTTGCAGTGTTGTCTCTCTCCTAGAAAGTCTTGTAGTGGGAGTGTTGGGAACGAGTGACTGTTTACTGTGTATCCCCCGGATTCAGAGCAGGCACGGGAGGAATGTGTGTGCCTTTCCCAGCAGTGAGTAGTCTGCCTCCTCACACCAGCTGGTGTTTGCAGGGTAGAGGAGGGGGAGTGCTCTGTGAAAATTATCAAAGCTGGAATTTGTGTCCTTCACCTGCACTTCTCCGCTTGCCTCTTGGCAGTGCAGTTTTCTGGAGAGCTGACAGAGACTGTTTTTGGGAAGCCAAGCCAGTAATCAGGTGGACAGTGCCTGGCTTTGGTGCAGGAGTGTGGTGCCTGTCACCTCGGCTGAGCGGGGCTGGTTCCTGCTTTCTGGTGACTTCAGGCAATTTTCACTTCCTTAATGACTTACACCAAGGAATCCTTGTTGCAGAGATAGAGCTTTGCCTCCTCCCCTTTGTGTCCTGACAGTCCCAATCCAGCCATACACCCTCCCTGGCATGTCCCCACCTGTGCCAGGAGCTCTGTGCCCGGTGCTGAGCCAAGCTTGGGTCCCAGCACCCTCTGTATCTCCTTGACTTCCCTTCAGAATTACAGTCCATGACTTCCAAAATGACCAGGAGTCAACTTCATGTTGCCTATTTTGCAAATCAAGCAATTCTTTTCCTTAAATCCTCTTTTTATATAAACAAGAACAACAACAACAACAACCCCTTCAGCTATGCAGTGTCAGGCCTCCAGTGCGTGATAAGGACAGAGCTGGGACACGCTGCTGTCCCCAGAACAGTGCCCTGGCAGCTCTGGAGCAGGGATCCTCAGGGGTGTCTCTGCAGGCTCCTCTGTCCTGCTGCTGCCATGTAACACCAGCCAGATGTTTGCTAAAGGCTCAGCACAGAAAAACTTTAAAGTGCAGCCAAAGTATCTCCAGAGTCAGTGTTTCAGTTGCCAGGCCAGCGTGTCACATCTCGTAAGCAGGAGCGAGCAGTTCCACGCTGGACAGCCACCTGC